>CAWUFW010000547.1:2511666-3767500 GCA_963921515.1 Calotriton arnoldi | reverse complement strand
ACCCGCACTACACTTCCCAGAAGGCACAGTTTCATTTGAGCCTCCCTTTGGGGGGGTGTCAGAAGTGGGTTAGCGGTTGCGCACACCGTTCCATTTTAAGCCTCTGAAGAGAATCATATGGTGATTCGAAACGCGTCAGGCAATACCACTATGGAGCGGCTCCTACGGGCGGTTCCCCGTCCTTACCTACACATGAATCAAGCTGTTGCTCGAGTGCTACTTACAGGTGGACAACCTTGGAGCAGTGATTTATAACGCGGCAGTCCAGCCGCGGAGTGTGCACCACCCCGTAAGATTGGGGGCCACGAGAGTGGAAGAGCAGCTGTACATAGGATCGTGGACGGGCCCACCTGTGGGGTCCATACAGGACTTGATTATGTGCTACCCGCACTACACTTCCCAGAAGGCACAGTTTCATTTGAGCCTCCCATTGAGGGTGTGTGTCAGAAGTGGGTTAGCGGTTGCGCACACCGTTCCATTTTAAGCCTCTGGAGAGAATCATATGGTGATTCGAAACGCGTCAGGCAATACCACTATGGAGCGGCTCCTACGGGCGGTTCCCCGTCCTTACCTACACATGAATCAAGCTGTTGCTCGAGTGCTACTTACAGGTGGACAACCTTGGAGCAGTGATATATATATATATATATACACACATATATACATACACTGGTCTCAGCCCCTACAATACCAAGTGTATCAGCATAGTTCCTGTATATTTAAGCCTATAAGCATTTTTTTGGGGCAGTGGCTTACACAGAGTGTGTGTTTTCTTTCAATGTTCTCCAACTACCTTTTTTAAATATTTTTTTTAAAAACTCAATTCACTTCTACAAGGCTAGAGAATTCTCTGGGGAATTTCGATTGTCACTTTCCACCTATTCTGTGCAGTAATCCAGCAGAGGTCTCAGAGCACGAAAATCCTCCACATGTTGAAGTTAGGTCCAGAAACTCATGAGTGCATCACCTTTGTGACAGGGCGCCACCCAGTATTCTATTTATTTAGCTAGAACATTTCAGAAGGAGGAATACCCATTACGGCAACCCACATCTGTGGTTGTCGCCTCCCTCATTTAGGAGCTCTCATGACTGTAGAAAATCTGCCTTTTCTGCATGGTCACTCAAGTTTTTTTTTGTTGCTTTTTCTTGCTCATATATTTTTGCTAGCTTTAGAACTCTGTGCACTTTATCCCTGGTAACCAGTAGTAAAGTACCGGTCCTCCCCCTTTTAACATAGTCAAATTGCCATACTCCTAATTGGTATATTTAACATTACTTAAAGTCTCTATTATATGGTACAAAATGTATTCAGGGCCTGGAATGTAAATGCCACTAGTGAACTGCAGCACTTAATATGCCTTCCAATAGAGTGACAGTGCAAACATGGCTTCAGGCTGTAGCATGACTGTAACAGTGCAAAATATGCACTGTGGCATGTCAACAAAAAAAAACCTTCCGGACAGGGAGAAACCTCCCTTTTAAATATTAATAAAGTAACCCCTATGTAGGCCGTGTAGCTCACAAGGCAAGGTACATGTTTTTTCTAAAAGTAACACACGTGGAAATTTAATGTTAACATGTCCTTACAGTGACTAGCACCCAAAAGCAATTTTCACAGTGGGTGGCCTAAATGTTCTATATAGAAAAACAGAGTACAGATTAAAATACTAACACGGTATCTAGGGAATGGGACCAGCTAGAAATATAATTAAACATCTAATTTTAAGTTGTGGCCAATGTGAACAAGGCAGGAATGCCGAAATGCGTCATGGTGAAATATTCTGAAATAAAGGAAGGATGAAATGGCAACGCAACCCCTGTGTCGGTGTCTGGTCTTTATGGAGCTCAGAATTGGTCTTTAATCTAATTTTAAGTTATTTAAAATCCAATCCAATGGTGAAGTTGGATTTTAATACACATTACGGAAAAGTACCTTTTAGAAAGTTACCTCTTTCCTGCCTAGCATTCCTGGAGACTAGTGTGCATTGGCTCTCTAGCTCCTCCCAGACAGTTATTAGTCTTGAATAGTTGTGAAATGTTTCCCAGGAGCAAACAATAAGCTGACCTGAATATGGAGAAATGACTCCTCTGAACCCCACAGAAAATGAAGGGTGGGGATGTGGGCATCCTTTTTGACACTATAGTGTCAAATCCTGCTTCAGCGTCAAATCCTAATTGACAAGTCTGCTGGGTTCACATATAACACTTAGCGGACACTTAAAACTTGACAGAACAAGATGCCAACACAATTCTTGTGGATCCCCTGTCTGGTTGCTGAAGGATTCTATTTATGTCCTACCAGTCTTTTGTCTATGGGTTTATTGTGGGCACAGTGGCTGCCTCAAACTGGATTTTAGAGTTAGATGTGGGAGGATACTAGGATTATTTTGGCACTCTCCCACAGACACCCCCAGCCCTCAGAGCCCAAGCTTAGGGTGGCCGAAGACTTTAGCCATCTTGAAAATGCCCAAAGTGGGTAGTGCTGCCCCAGAGAACTTTTAGTACATTGGTTAGGGTTTGCCCAGGAGTTAATCCCACCCAGAAGCTAGTACCAGACATAAATTGGCACCACCAAGCACCCACCTAAGAACACTTTCTGGACCTGCAGAAGAGGACTGGATCTGCTGTTCGTGAAACAAGAGGAGCCCTGGAGGACTGGACCTGCTCCCTCTTGTATCCAGGAAAAAGAAATGAACTCAAAGTGCCAGTTAACTGACCTGTGTAAGCTTCGGGACCATAAGGAGCTGCAAGAGGCCTTTTCGTAGAAAGAACTCAGCTAACCAGTGGCGGGTGGACCCGGACTGGTCGCTGCTGGTGGCCTTTGCTTAACACCATCTGAGTCTCTGAGTACCTCCCCTGCGGTGCTTGGTGGGGGAGGGGTTCTTTAGAGGTCTATTCCTGTGGTGTATTGGGACTTAAAAGGACTATGTCAGAACGTAAAATCTTTCACTAGTACAAACCAGGTTGGAGTATACGACCCACATTCCATCGCGGTGAGCCTCTATTTGGACCTAGGTCCCGGCTATCAGTGGCGCTTAAAAAGTTAACAATTCATGTCTTCAGTTTCCCTTATTGGATTTTTGCCATTCTTTTTTTTTAAATGTTACTCTATTTTTCTAAGTCGGTTTGGTATTTTTATTGTTTTGCGCTTTGACTTTATTACAGTTTGGTACTGCAAAAATAATTTACACACTGCCGTAAGTTAAGCCTGTCTCTGTGCTATAGTTACCTGGGCATAGAGCTCAGGTTAATTTAGTGACTTTGAGGGTTCTCTCTGACAAGGTTTGTGATTATTCCTTAAGGTGGGTTGTCACCCACCCCAAACAATATTCCAATTTGTTTCACAGACAAATTGTTCAAGGAGTAAACTCTGTATGTACATCCTTGTAGAGAGAAAACAGGCAGTTGCAAAATCTTGGGTAATGGATCAAGTATTCAAGCCTGTGTTCCAAAAGGTCTGTTCTTGTGTAAATTCCTTTACACAGCGTCAAAATGAAAAGTTGATCCAAAATAATGAGAATTCATTTTCCCCACAATCCTTCTGCTAGCGTTATGCTGTTTATTAAAAGCAATACGACATTAAATAACAAGCACTTGAAATGCAATTGGTCTCACAATTGGTTGAGTTAAAGCTATTGGCATTGTAAATGACAATGTATTATACCCATGTGTTATGGAGTGTATGTATGTGGTGTGCAGTGGAATTATGTGGGTTGGATTGGAATTGTTAGTTGTGGCCTGGGACGACTCCTAGTGGCCAACATCACTGGGAACAGCCCCGCCACCCACAGACCACGTACGCAACCTAGGGGTCATCCTCGACCCCACCCTCTCCATGACTAAGTAGGTCAACGCTGTTTCCTCATCCTGCTTCAACATCCTCCGAATGCTCCGCAGGATCTTCAAGTGGATCCCCACAGAAACAAGAAAAACAGTCACCCAGGCCCTCGTCACCAGCAGTCTGGACTACGGAAACGCCCTCTACACAGGAACGACGGCTAAGCTCCTGAGACGGCTGCAACACATCCAGAACGCCTCTGCACGTCTTATCCTCGACATCCCCGACGCAGCCACATCACACCCCACCTGAGAGACCTGCACTGGCTCCCTGTCAACAAGAGGATAACCTTCAAGCTCCTCACCCACGCACACAAAGCACTCCACAACTCCGGACCAGCCTACCTCAACAGACGACTCAGCTTCTACACCCCCACCCGCCAGCTCCGCTCGACCAGCCTCGCCCTCGCCACAGTCCCCCGCATCCGGAAAACGACCGCCGGCGGCAGATCCTTCTCCCACCTCGCCGCCAAGACCTGGAACACCCTCCCCACCAACCTCCGACAGACCCAAGACCTACTGGCCTTCAGAAGACTCCTCAAGACCTGGCTCTTCGATCAGTAGCAGCACCACCCCCCTCTTCCCCCAGCGCCTTGAGACCCTCGCGGGTATGTAGTGCGCTTTATAAGTGACATGATTGATTGATTGATTGGAATTGTTAGTTGTGGAATTGTGTGGCGTGGAATGGATTTATGAAGTGGAATTATGTGGTATGGTGTGCAGTGGAAATATGTGGATAGTAATTATGTGGTATTAGTATACTGGAATTGTGTGGAGTGGGATTGTGTGTAACGGAGTGTATATACATGGATATTTTTTTGTGTTGTGGAGTGGTATGTAGTGGAGTTTACTTATGTGGTGTGCTGTTAAAAATTGTGGCAGGATGTGGAATTTTGTGGTGCGGATTGGATGAATGTAGTGTGTTGTGTAATTGTGTTGTTGAGTTGAATTATGTGGTTTGGTGTTTTGTGCATTGGAAAATGTATTATGTTTTGCCTGTGAATAATAAGATTTTTTGGTTATACATTTTTGCTTGGTGGGCAGTTGTGCAATATGTTACTAAAACTTTGTGCGCCAATAACTAAAGTAAATGAACATAACATGCAGGACAGAGTTGGTGCAGGGCAATCTATATTTTTGACATCAATCAATCAAATTCTCACTACCTCTTAGTATGAGCCATTTCATTCCTATAGCTCATTTGATGTGTCACCTGATGCCAACAGCAACCATTTGTGATGCGTGAAACGGCCCTTATTATTGTCATTACCTTCCCACATACTAGTAGTAACCAAATAAATAGATTTATGGTTCAGTTAGCTTGTTGTAAAAAGCGAATAATATATATACACACATAAACAAATTAGCATTTCTGTGGTTAGGCTAGTTCTAAAATTTTAGCGTTGTTTGCAGCTAGGCAGGGGCGCTGATAAACAATGTAGTTTGCCCAGGATCAAACATTGTAGTCACATGGAGAACACTGGATTACACCGCAGGTTTGCTGCTTCCATGTAATGGACAACAGAGCTTTACAGCAGGGCTCATTCTTTAATGTACATGTGACGAGTAAGCATAAAAATTCTGGGCTAAAAATTCACAAACTGTTAATTGTTTAAAGTGTTTCACTTTTGCACAACACTGTTGGAGAGGTAATGATAGTGCATTGGAAATTCAGTTGCAGTTTCATGTGAAC
This sequence comes from Calotriton arnoldi, assembly GCA_963921515.1. Taxonomy (NCBI): domain Eukaryota; kingdom Metazoa; phylum Chordata; class Amphibia; order Caudata; family Salamandridae; genus Calotriton; species Calotriton arnoldi. Next base: position 3,761,970 of record CAWUFW010000547.1, on the reverse strand, counting down.
TGGTATTTAAGTTTAAATAAAACAGCATAAAAAAAGAAAACGCACAGATAATTTATTTTTGCTGGGAATTTGGGATGGGGCACACTGTGTGGTTTGGATGTTAACTGTGGGGACATGAGTCTGACATATGATTGGTTGTGCCGTAGTTGATTTGACAAAGTTAGCTGGTACGTCCTAAGGCGATGGGGCTTGCGAAGTGAACCCTTGGGCTGGCCCTCCGTCATGCTACTGGTTTGGTAAGTGAATCGCCCAAGAGAAATGCATCCTCGCTTTTGTGATTATAAAACAAGATAAACCATGGAGTGCGGAATCCGAGAAGTGGGCACCGCACTCATCAATACAAAGCGTGCAATAAATAGAAGGGGGCTGAAAATTAAGCGTGATGTCCGTGAAGCAGGCGCCGCGGTCAGCTTCAAAGTAAAAAACAAATACATGTGCTGAAACATAAAGCACGGCGTCCAAAAAGCGGGCTCTGCGCTCATCAAGATAAAGCGTGCAACAAATACAAAGGGGCTGAAACATGAAGCGCGGCATCCGTGAAGCGGGTGCCGCGCTCATTTTAAAGTAAAACTAGCTGCACCGTGCACATAACTACCGGGGAGGCGGGCGCTAGCATTATACCGGAGAGGCAGGCACTACCATTGTACGGGGCGAGGGGGAGGCCATTTCGGCTTGCGCCACCTTACACTGCACATTGTGGTGGATGTCTGAACCGAGTACAAATGAAGTGGTGGCAAAGCTCAGGTGCATGCCAGGAAGCGGCGAGTGGTGGCATTCAACTGCCAGAGGCTCCATGGATCTATGATTGGCAGCACGGTACAAGCAGCGAGGGGTGAGACGTGACACTCTGCAAATAACAAGCTGCGGGTGGTGTTGTGGGAATGCACAGAGATTAAGTGAACTGCGGAGAGAAAGCTGAAAAGACAAGGTAGCGCACTGAAGCAAAACATATAGCGCATAGTTAAAGGATCCATGTAGCAGGGGCAGTCTCCAGGGCGGAACAAAACAGCCCAAAGGCAGGACAAATGAATGCTATTAACCAACGAAAACAAAGGAATTTGTATAGGAGGACAAAAGAACCAATGGTAAGCGATGGGCGTGTTCAAAGCCCCTAGACTAAATACCACATGTCTCAAAGACAGCACATGAGCTGCCGAGACGAGACCTACAAATAATGGAATCACAATAATCGAACTAAAGTCTCTAAAAAAGAGGGAGAGTGTACCCTTCCTTCAGAGGGATCTGAGAAAGGAGACATACAGAAGAACATCCTCCTTTAAAGCATTACCAAAATAAAAGTACACCCCTTCCAGTAAGTTTCCACTCCCCATCCTCTCTCAACATATACAATATACATAGTACATTTTAAGTTCCAATCAAAACCTGCTCAGGAAAAAACTGGGCAAAAATATCCAACAGTACACAAAAGTAAATACATATCGCAAGATACAAATTTCTCATTTCATCCCCATTTGTTTGAAAAAGTGCTATACAGCTCAATATGAGGCACAGGAGTCCTTGCATCCCTACAGAAAATGTGCACCCATCTACAACTTGAATTGGACCTGTAATGGTACACTGTATTAATTAGAGCAAAGAGAGACACTTCCAAATGTAAAAAACTAAGTTCAGGGTACTTTGAAAAGTAAAAGCGGTCCTTATTTGACAGACACTTTTGTAGAGGAATAAAATGATTTGGAAAGCACGGTTTGGCACTATGAAATAACACTTCATGCTCTGCAAACAGGCAAACTGCAATCTGGGGTTAGCAGATAGGCAGTACCAACGATCACACATTGTAAACAGTCTGTGAGACAAAGGACCAAGACGGTCCACAAAATAGGAGAATTGGCACAACACCCTGCACAGAGGAAATAGTTTAGTGAATATCTCAAAATTATTGGTACCCACTTGCTGGAAAGCAGAATGGTGGGAGTGGTGCCTGTGATAGGCCTGTTTACAGTGAAGAGTAGAATGGTGGTACATTCATTGTTTTCTAGAATCATAACTCAAGCAGAAAAAGGTGTAAATTTGCTACCACAAGTTTACAGTTGGAGCAAATGTAAGACTTTTCAAGGATTCCCAAAGAATCTTTGCAATACTCGTGAAAACCTAGTCCAGACCTGGCTTCAAAGGGCACTTTCCAAGCAATTTAAAGGAGTAAAAACTAAGAAAGGCCCAGCAGGGCTTTTTAACAGTCAGTAAGGTCCTGGTTCTATGGAAAGTTCCATTAAACAAGATCAGCCACAATATAGTATGGCTATTACTCGGCAGGGAAATTTGTGCAAGAACATGAAAGCAGTCGTCCCAAAACCTCCAAGGCTAAACCAGGCAAAAAGCCAGATGGAGAAAAAAAGCAAGAGCAAACCAACTCTCCAAAGGAAGTTAAAAAATTCAAATCTCAGGAAACCTATTCTGGGACTGAGAACCTGCCCTACAATTCTTGCCACTAAAACGAATGTACGACCAGTTCATTCCAGGTGTCTGCATATCAAAACAATATATGATCAACAAGAATACCTCTATATGCCCACGGAACAGCGGATAATCCTTATTGACCCAACAGTCATGTGGGACTCCTTTGAATGAGAAAACCTAGTCTATTCGTTGGAGGAATCCACAATCTAATTGACAACAAAATTGTATTTCAACCTAATTCCATAGAAGAAAAAAGCCATTCTCAGAATACCAGCAGCTGACAAACTTCGTTTCTGCCACAATTATATTAAACTAATACATATGAGGTACTGTATAATAAAATGTGATACATGTGAAAATTGTGCAGACGGCGCAGTGCTCACAGTGATCATATTTACAACATATAATACATAAGACACTGTACAATACCTAGTAGTTGTATAAATTGGTACAGAAAGAGAAGGGTAGTTCAAGCGAATCAACAGTTCATTTCTGTTATTCGTCAATGTCAACCAAATGGTAGAGTTTGCCCGCGTTTTGATCCTAAAATAATTGTACAGTCTCCTCAGGACGTAGTGATCAGTAAAGTGATTAAGTAAATGGTGTTTGGGAGCAAGAACCATAAAATACAGTTAAGAAATGTCACGAGGAAGGCGTCATCTTTTTGTCATCCCAGTGAAGCACAGGGTAAAACCGACTCTGTGATGATTTATTGTGCATGTTAATGAATGAGAATAAAAACTGAAGATGCGTTATTCCTTCCTGTCATTTTAAGTTACCTCATACTGCTCTGGTGTGCTTAAGGCACACTTCATGCACATTTCATCCACTGTCACCTGGTTCACACTGCTAAAAAAGGTGACAGCATGCACTATTTTCTGTGTCAAGTAAACATCGGCTCCAGGAGAAATGATAATTCCACGCTGTTTGAGCAAATCAACCAACAGTAAACAAACTGAATGAAATGCATGATCGCAAACGAACTAGGAAACACTTTTTAATAATTCAAGGTTAATCGTCAGTAAAAACCTTCCTCTCGTTCTCAGACGGCAGCAAGAGGATTTGGAAACGGCATGCAAAAGTAAGTTGAACAGTCAATCTTTAAAGTCACAACCAGTGCTATTAATAATACAGTTAAAGAGAAAACTCATTGATGCTGTTCACGTCTTAAACCATTTCCTATGGGCAATTATTTGATATGATCACTCGGAGTTAACAAGAGCAGTTCAAGTGCACCCTTATTGCATCTCACAACCAGGACATGCATAGACAGTGGTGTCACACAGAAATGAAACCGATTGCACAGGCATACATAGACAGGCGTAGACACAGACAAGAGTCTACAAGGCCATATACAGACACACACCCGCATGCATACAACCATACATACTCAATCAAGCTCATGACCGCTGCCACGCAAACACACACAGCCAAAAATAAATGCAGATACACAAACACATGACGCACATGTAGACAGACACACAATAACATACAGATCAAGCCAACAAGTATAGCTTTTTGATGTTAGTGCTTCTACACTGATTTACAAATGTATGCGTGTAGTTGTTTGGCTTGATTTGTCGGAGATTATAAACATTGGTCCATGGAAGTATGTGTGAGCGGGTTTAGGGATGAGTGAATGCATATACTAAAAGAGAGAGTGAATACAAAGTCATATGGTAAGAAGAATAGCACATTTTATGGATTAATAGGTGAATGAGTGCAAGGGTGCTTCAAATTATATCTGAGTGAGTGCCCAGCTGGCCAGTGATATTGGTGGCAATATAGAATTCTTCACTTACCCTGCTATTGCTCTCACTCGTCGTTCACATACTCGCCCATAATTCATCCATGCAAAATTGCAAAAAACAGCATTCTTTAACGCGACCATCTACATAACCCCAAACGCACACAAACTCACTGATATATTGCTAGACACAAAAAAACACTAATCGACTCTACCAAAACCTGTTCCTCGTGTAAAGAGCTCCGACAACCTTTAGTCTGGTATACCAATTATAAAAGCTACTAAATAAATTTACAACTAAATACTGTATCCTGCAATACTTAATAAAAGGAACCTACGGTCCTAGATCCCTTTAATTGTGCATTTGAATCAGTCGTGGCACTCAATGAATCGCAACTGCTATTCGGGTCATCTGCCACTGAAAATACAGTCTAACAAACTTTTCAATAACATGACTTAGACTGGGATCATATTTGCAGACGTTAACATCAAACCACTTGAAATAATTGTCACTTGAAAGCTAGTTTGGAGTAAACTACTCCATTCCAAATATTAGTACTCCTCTGGCGCCTACACTACTTCAGAAGAGATACGTTCTTCTGTCTTAAGAGTTAAAGTATGAACAGGTGTGTGAGACGATGTGAACACGCAAAGAAGTATACTTATAATTTATAGGGGCGGGGGCTTTCGAAGCCCTTCTCTCCTTTCTTCCGGTTCGTCTTGCAAAGCTGGACGGTCTGCATTGGAAAGCTGCAAGGATTTCAGCCTTCCTTTCCGAGTTAGATTCTTCTTCATGAATTAAGCGTCGACAGTGGGAAGCAGGGTTACAGGAACAACGCACATAAGATGATACATACAGGCTGTCTCCTAATTCCACAGAGCACCAGTGCATTCAACTTAGTGTCTGTAGTCCGTTATTGATGTTTCAACGGATGACATTTGTCCATAGTTTCTGTACTTCCGGGTCAAATAAGAGCTTTTGCAGCCATACCAATGGCTGAACAGACGCTGGTAGTTAAGGAAGAGCGGGATGGACTAAGTGTATGGCGGTCTAGGATTGGAGCACTGGGGTCACAACAGCCAATCCATGCGCGCTGGATAGAATTGGGACGTGGCTATTGGTTGTCAAGCTCGCATGTGCCTCTGTAGTGTATAACAGTACAAACACTGTCAAAGCTAAAGTAGACAGCCAAGTTGTCGGATGCGGACACGATACGCAAACATTTTCAGCTATGCCAAGCATCACGGGTTAAAGCACCACATTCTGCAATGGGGAGAGGGTGTGGCTTAACGCCTAGAGCAGCCGACTTTGGAGCTGGGGAACCAGGTTCGAGTCTGGCGGGAGACTCGAACATCCTGTGACTCTAGGCAAATCACTAATCTCTTCTAGTGCCTAAAAAGAGAATGTGTCCGTCTGTAATGCAACTAACTGATGCTCATGTAAAGCGCTCTGATACCTTGGGTCGAGCTCATGTAATATAAAACTGCAAGCAAAAAACCAAAACAAAAATGCCACCGAATGCTCACGCAACTCAACAGTTAAAAATACATTTTCCGTGCCTGGGCATTATTCCCACCTCTGCAGGCTCACTGAACCAATGAGAATGTACGACAGGGATATTATGAATCTCAAATAGGAGGGGGGTGGGCGCACACTGCCTCACACTCCAGCACTCAGTTGCCCCGATGCATCATAATAAATATTATGAATCTCACTCTAACCCCTTGCAGTTTCTAAGATAAAGAATTGACCTTCTGTCCCCAGCATTGATTGTGATTGGTGAGTCTCAGCCATTGCAGGCTCACACGTGCAAAGTAAGACACAGCCCTGCCAAGTACCACGCATCAGGCGTTAGACTAACGCATTTCAGTGTGGTGATCCGCATCACCGCACTGAAATGGAAAGTCACGCATAGATGGCATAGCGCCTCCTCGGCTCTCAAGCTGTAGTGCTGCTAATCATGGGCCAATAATCAATGCAGACTGAAAGTAAAGCTGAATTTAGCAGTGCGCCATGCGCGTTGCTCTTGGCAGGCTTGGATGCTGGCTGACGCTGGCTGACTCTGCAGAGCTACAATGTAACAATAACTTATTACTGGCGCTGCGCGGCATTCCTGATAGATGACATCAGTGAGAGCACCATCGCGAGCAGGTGGTTGTGGGAGGGAGGCTGCAGTGGTAATGGCAGAGCTGCTACGGGGTAAATTGTATTGAAATTAAAATAAATGAAAATGCAAATCCCCGCGACCGCCCGGAGCCGACCCAACCCCACGGACGGGGGTGGCCGCTGGAACTCTTATCTATTGCTGAGAGTCACTTTGAATCATGCCAGGGCGGATGGCGTTTGCCGCGGGAGTCATTTCGGACACACACTGGCAGGCACTGACCACGTGAGCTGTGCTCTGAATTAAGGTAGCTGGCGATGAAAGTAATAGGACTGGCAGCACTGTTGGCACGCTAACGCTATTAATAAAATGTAAAGTACACTTTGAAGAAAAGAGAGATACCTCGCTGAGGCACAACTTACTTTATGAGTGGACTTGAGGAACGTCAATTGTACGGGCCGCACCTCGCTGCAACGACTCCCACCGCAGCAAGCATGATTGGATTGTGTAGCGCAGCAGCAGCTGCACAGGAGGGGCTGGTGTACTGCTGGGGAACAACTCCAGAGGCTGCCACAGTCCGTGCGGAGTTCAGCTGATCCGCCGGTCGGGACCCTCCCGTGTTTGACTGAGATAACAACTTGGTCATGGTGTGAGCAGCGCGCCGCTGCCATCGCCAATCCCTGTAGCCACTAGTTTATTCAAACTGCAGCCGCCGCTCACCACTTGCGCCGTAGCGTACTTACTTTGTGAGGCAAGTGGAGCGACAATTCGGTATGGGCCGCCTCGTGGCCGCAATGACTCCCGCGGCAAACGCCATCCGCCCTGGCATAATTCAAAATGACTCTCAGCAATAGATAAGAGTTCAAGCGGCCACCCCCGTCCGTGGGGTTGGGTCGGCTCCGGGCGGTTGCGGGGATTTGCATTTTAATTTATTTTAATTTCAATACAATTTACCCCGTAGCAGCTCTGCCATTATCACTGCAGCCTCCCTCCCACAACCACCTGCTCGCGATGGTGCTCTCACTGATGTCATCTATCAGGAATGCCGCGCAGCGCCAGTAATAAGTTATTGTTACATTGTAGCTCTGCAGAGTCAGCCAGCCCCCAAGCCTGCCAGGAGCAACGCGCATGGCGCACTGCTAAATTCAGCTTTACTTTCAGTCTGCATTGATTATTGGCCCATGATTAGCAGCACTACAGCTTGACAGCCGAGGAGGCGCTATGCTTTCCATTTCAGTGCGGTGATGCGGATCACCACACTGAAATGCGTTAGTCTAACGCCTGATGCGTGGTACTTGGCAGGGCTGCTCTGTGACAGCCCATAACTGAAAACAAATATGTGCAGGAGCCCCTCTGTTCATCTGGGCAGTGTGCGGGGCTCTGCATTCACATTACATTACGTTATGCAACTTAGACGTGTTGCAGAGGGCGGCCTGCTTTGGAATTGTTTAGCAGTGACACTAGCATATTTAAATCTGAACCCCTCTCGTTATGCGTATGCTCTGACTGCATCTGATCTCCATGACAGCGTTTTTGTATAAACAATTAAATTTTATTTTCAACGGGCTGTTTTCTTTAGTGCATTATGGCGTCTAGAGGTCACCTAAAAGCGCTGGGAGCTCTGGAGTCAGTTTTCATCTTTCAGAGTGTTGTCATCCGCACGTGGTGTCTTGCTCTCCACAAGCGGCCTAAGCAGCATATTGCTTGTAAGACCTGAACGCTTCTGGTTTTATAAAAGCCCAAAACATTTTTTGAAAAGCAGTATGGAAACGGAAAAGGCAGAAATGGTCCAAATTTTAGAAAGGGCAAGTAGCTTAGTAACTTTGCAATTCAGGAGTTTTGCAGAAGCTTGAAAGTCTTTCCAAAGCTTATTTTTGTTTTAAAGGGCGTAATTTCTGATATTTAGCTTTTTCCATGGACTTAAGTGCTTGGTTTTATTTCGGGGGAAAAAATGTCTGTCACTGAGAACTGCAGTCACGCAGTCTGTCTCTGGTTAGTGCCCATCCTTCCATTTCTGGTGATTTGCTGCAGTTTTATGATCTTCTTAGAGTTTCTTAAAGCTCAAATGGGTGTCATTTCTGATATTTATCTGTTTCCCTCATCTTCATTGCTTGATTTTGCTCGTGACAAAGTGTCACTCATAGTCATTGAAATCTCACTCATAATTCCACTGGCATTATGAAAATGTCACACATAGCAATCTAAAACCTTGGCAGCTATGAAGACAGCACGCAGTTGTACCTGCCCATATATATGTCTTCTGATGTGTGTGTGGGCAGCAGAGCAAGGGGGGATTAAAAACCGGAGGACCCAGACCAGGCTTCTCCAACAAGTAGCTCTCCGGCTACCTGCAAATATTTCTCCTGTGTGCAGGTCAGCCTTCTATATTAGAAGCTTTTGCTTAAATATATGTGTACCAAAATTGTGAAGCACAAATTTGAGATGATTATGTATGTAGTTTCACAACTCATAAATTGATGTTTTGAGAAAAAATGTATTTCCAAAATGTATTTCAAACTGATAGTTGAGTGATAAATCATGCAGGGTTGAATGAGACGTATTATTAATATTAATACTTTGGAGCAAGGGATAATAGTGGTTTGTGATGATTTTTATTGAACATAAATAGCTCTTATTACAGAAAAGGTTGGAGACCCCTGACTTAGACATACGGAGAGCTTTGCATCACTTACCCACTGTCAGATCGGTCACAAATGCTAACCAGGGACTGAAATCTGAGCCCTGGCAGCTTGCAGTGAGGGAAGAAAGATGTTACATGCCAGTCCAGGAGCCACTCCGGTACAAACTTTCAGGCAAAGTATATACACGGGCTAAGTTACTCATGCGTTTTGTTCCTATAGTCACTGCTGTTCCACTATCTCTGTCTGTATCTCTTTTACACATACCCCCACTCTAGTCTGTCTCCTCTTTCTTTCATCCTTTCACGCCACTCTTGCTCTCTCCGTGTTTATAACACTTCTCACTGGGACACTCGAGCTACCATAAGTTGAACTTCTGTTTATTTTTCTAATTCTGTGTGCTGTGCATGTGACGCTATGCAGGAAAAGAAAAAGGGATCAATTTCATTACTGGTGTTGAATAGTATTTGGTATTCCATGAAATTGTAGACATCAAATATCCTATTTACTAATGCTCCCTCAGCAGGGGTGTAGCTATCATTGGTGCAGCAGGTTCAGTGCACCAGGGCACATTGTGCCCTGATAATTGCTGTATTTTCCTACTCCAACAGTAGTGAAATTGGCCATTTTCTGTGCTTGCACCAGGGCCCTTGACATGATTGCTACGGTGCTGTCTCTCAGCCTGCACTGTATGTGGGTGGCTGTGTGTGTGTGTGGGGGGGAGGGGAGGCGGAGATGATCCTCTCACTGTAAATTGAAACTGGATGATCCGAACTTAACTTCTCATCAGAAGGTTATCTTAAATTGAAGTTAGCTGTTTAATTCTAGCTCATCCACTTGACGTAATGTATCATTGTTGACAGAATGAATGATCTGACTAAATATTTTTTGGAAGCAGTTGGAAAGTAGAAAGAATTGCAGGTATTCTGAGATTTGGAGGCTAAGCCCTTGAGGAACACAATGGACCAGATTTATTGGACTCCGATCAACAGATAGCCGCCTACTTTCTCCACAGACAATAGACCAGACTGCCAGCTGACTTTCACAAGACGGTCAATGCACACACAAGGAGCATTAAATGTGTTTTAAGCCTTTTTCAACATTTTGTGTTATACAAAGAGATTATTTTTGAAAATGTTTGCATTACATGGTTGGAACTGTTCTGACACTCAGAGTGTGACACATAAAGATTCAGATGTCACACATAAGTACACAGAGAACATGGAAATGTCACCCATAAGCATACAGAAAACTTGGCAGCTATGCATTTTCATATAGGCGCATGGGAGATTTTGAAATGAAAATTGGGGGAATGTATTTTTCCCATTGACTTCTTTTGAGGCAGAGGCAATTTTAGGCGAGAGTCAGCTAAAATGAAGACATTTTTAGCTTAAAAAATCATGAGTCTCCCTGCTTGAGTCGGGTCTGCATGTATGCAGCAGGGATGTAGAATTAGCGACGCCCAGGACATATTGTTTGGGGTCAAGGGCAACACGTTTTCATGTGTATTTTGTCCTTGGGACAAGTAGGTCCAACCCCCTGCAGCACAAACCCTTTGGCTGCCAGTTTACAGTACGACGTTAAGGATCAGGGAAGGGCACTGCCTGCAGTTAAGGTAATATTTTTGTCCATATGTTAATGCTGCTCAAACTTGTATTTATGGTTCATTAATTGAAAGCCTTTATTATTAGGGTGAGCACTCTTAGTAAATATTGTAAGCTCTGACTGTACTACTGACAGTGGTTCCAGTATAAAAATGTGTACACACGTTTTCAAAGTTTAGCAATATGAGGCTATGTATAATGATCCCAGAATGCTCTCCGATTTGATGCAAATATTTGCAGAAGCTTGAAAGCAAGATTGATGATTCTTTGCTTTCAAAATAGAATGTTCATTAAAAAAATGAAAGCAGGAAAAAAAACATTTCGCTAAACCACTGTAAGATTTTAGGTACCGATTCTTTGCAGCATCACTTAGTAACGTGTTGATGCATGCTAGTATTTCCCAAAAATATTCATAATGGAAAAATCAGTGTAACCAGTTTCAATAAGATTATGGGAAACAAAAATAAACAAGCATTGGCAAAGCCAGTAGGTCTGAAATTGGTGGTCAGCTTTTTAGTTTTGTCAATGTGTGACTTGTTTTGGAATGGTTTTTGTCAAACCTTATTGGTGTGGGAGCTGCAGGGCCCTCACCATTATAACAAACATTAGCAAAAGTTGTTTTTGGTCTCAAATAGCACACACTGCCACAATAGTTACTGGCACTGAACAAAACTACTTTGTGTGCCGATATGCTCCTTGTAAAAGACTAGAATGCTGTCACTCACAGTGAAGCCAGACGATACAGAGAGAGAGAGACAGAATTTTAATAAACTCGAAAGGTCACGGTCAATTTCAGACCAAATTAGGGGCCCAATTATTAAAGAAAGTCTCAAAATTGCACCCATGGTATATGTCCTTGTATTAAGTGCAGCTATATGGCTTTCGTGAATTCCCAAGAATTTACAGAAGTAGGACAAGAAATAGTACTCCTAGAAAATATTTGTGAACTGCATTTTAGCATGAGTAAATATGCATGTGTAGATTTGCTCATGCGAAAATCTGAGTGTTTGCAAGTTCACTTTCCCTCCAACCACTTTTTCCCAACTCTGGAAGAAGGTTTACGTCTGCCATTGTCAAGAGTAAATTGCCAACATTTCTCAGTATGGGAACAGATTAGAGAAGAGTTGTTCAAAACCCTTAAAACATGCAAGTTAGTAGGTTTGCACAGACTCAAAAGGGCATTCTAACCCTGGAACTATTGCTTACCACTACCTTCAGCCCCAGTATGTAGATCTGTGGAAACGTGGCAACATAAAGGGATTGCAAGTATTCAAACACTACTATGGTATGAGCCCTGGCATAATCAGAGAGGCTATATCAGAGCTCTTATATAATGAGATTGCTGCCATAATTTGTCGCCGCACTACATGGCACCAAAGGGACAACTGCATTTTGTTACAGGACAAGTAGATTTATGAAGCAACCTGCCCCATGGACAAGTAGATATTTTATTAAATTCCACACCCCTGATGTATGGCATGGCAGTAAATTTGCTAAACTGTGTATATTGATTGTGTCATAATTATGTCTCAATGATTGGCATTTCTTTGTATGTGTTCCGGCAGGTGGCCAACAACAGTTTTATTTTCCCTACGAATCGCTCCCCTGAAGAAGGTTTTCTCATACCCGAAATGCATTGGGGGCATCACAAGAAACATATGTGTTGAGCCGTTCGTTTATTGTTTCATGTATCTTTGAATTGCGCAGATGTTTAATTTAGGAGGATGAGAAGTCACATTAATGCACGCAAATGTACTGAGTTGTTTATGTGTTAACCTTGAAAAATCATCAAATATAAAAAGATTTATTTGCTGAATGTCATGAATTGCATTTTATATAATTGTAAGAGTATGTGATTTATTTTGAACCCTTCGGGGTCACTTCGTAGTGCGCTTTGTAGAAAGTGTGCAGGTTTCTGCACACTAAGCTTAGCAATTTGATTGTCAAGGGCAGTGGCAGGTCCCGTACACAAAGCAGCACACACTGATTACTTTTTGATAAACAGGTTTCACTATCTAGTAGAAGTTGATAGCTCTGGTGTGCAGGTTGAATTATCCATAGTAAATTTGCACTGACCATATATATGCGCTCTCGGCCTAAGCACGTCATGCAGGTGCCGCTACCAAGTATGGTTGGGAGGAGGCAGGGATTTAATAGGGATGCAAAAAGTGGGGGTCTCCAAAAGGGGCAACATCTATGTAATTAAGGGCGTGGCTTAAACACAAACTACATTTATGTGGTTCCCATAGTGTGCCAACCTACCGGTATTTTTGGTTCCTTTCTGAGTTTTGTGTTATCGCATCCAGATATATAACACAACAACTGGCATACAATAAACCAGCCAGGACCATTGGCTTTGTCAATGGTTGTTAGATGTTTAAACTAAATGAATAACAACAATGTGATTTTGTTGTAAATAATTAATATTAAAAATGTTTCAATTGTGAGCCTGCGAATTAAACATTACTGAGGTCTGTGGAAGTGGTAGCGGTTTTCACTGTCTAATCACTCACATTATGTTCACTCTATGTTACATGTATGCCCTTTTTCTCTCCATATCTCCTCCATCTGCATATTTTAAATCTCATCTCTTTCCTCTTCAGCATCCTCTTTTCATTCTGTCCTGAATACACGTCTGCGCATCTCCTTCCCTTCTCCACCCCCAAACATACAACAGACCCACTCATGTGTAAGCACTGCATTTTATTTTACTTTCACCTTAATATTATGACAACTGTGTACCTCCTTCATAAACATTTGCGAAGAATCACAATTGCAACAGGAAAATGTGACCATTGCTCTGTGCACTCTGCAGAGAGGCCAAGGATTGAAAAATCAGGCATTCTCAACACCTTTTTGACCCACTGATAGGCAATGAGAGAAACTCGCAGTGGCTTGTGGCCAGTTATAAACACCTGGAAGCGACTCAGATCAAAGTGTAATATGGTACCCAAAAAAAACCTGTAACAGAACTTCCTGGGAAAAACAACCACTCTTAGGCAATGCAAGATTAAGTAGAAAGTAAGGAAATAAATCGCTGACATGGAATACCTTCGCTTTTTTATATTAATTGTTCAGAAGTCGATCAGTGTTATTAGCCAGTAAGTTAAGAACATGAATATACAGAGCCTGAAAGAGACCTGTTTCAATGTCCGTTTTTCATTACTAAAATGTCAGTTTTTAATTCCTAGTGGGTCTGAGACCCGGAAGGACCTGGCCCACTTTAAGCCCTGAGAGGAGGGGTGGTTGGGAGGCGGTGGGCAGCAGTAGTGATGGAGTTTAAAGAATGATTATCCAACTGGGGCTCAGGCCGGTTTGTTGACTGGCATATGGGTTACAGAAGAGGTCCGGGGAGGATACTGTTGCATTCTAAGGCGTGAGGGGCATATTCAGAATTTATTAACATGAATATTTAATTTCTTTGCCACTGGTTCGATTTGCATTGGGCGGCTGCCACCTGGCCTGTATATGTCAGTTGAAGCCCAGTGCAATGCATTCATGCACCTGAAGAGTGAGAGAGTTTCAATTAAATGCACAATAGTATTAAAAACAACACGATTAACATGTGGTTGAACCAAAGACATGATGTTAGAGAAACTGCGCTTATCTTAACATTGGTCAATGTAGGCCTCATTTTGAAAATGGTGTTGCTTGCAGCCATCTCTCCAGCATGTAATCGCCTTCCTGTCTCTTTCTCACCTTGCACACAGACAGTTCATGCACATCCAATTTTGTAAACAATGTTTGAGATGTTATGCCACTTTCCCAGGTACTGAATGAAGGTTTTTTTCTGTTTTTAATTGTGTAGCGTTTTTCCAAGGTCTTACCTATTGGGGCCACAGTGTGATTTTTCATTATGAGAACTTAGCATTTTATATTAAGTAACAACATCTGTACTAACTATTAAGGCGTGTGTAGGGCACGAGGGAAGGGTACTGTATTTTGTGAATCTGTGGGATAATGTTGAAAATATGAACTCAGAAAATATATTGTTCTTTGTTTTATGTGATTGGTTCCAATCATGCAAATCTTGCACAGTTGTATTGATTGTATAACTTCCATTGTAAACACATTATAAAAGAAGTCCCTTCTCGGGAGTGTTGGGCTTATTCTTCCTTGAATTTGAGGAGGCAGCACCATGTCGGTCTGGCCTCTGGTTTATAACTTTGTAAAAAAAAAAAAAATCTTTTTATTAAGGTTACATAGTCATACAGCAGATGTTAATGGCAGTCATTATATATGACAATCAAAAGACAATTTCGAAATACTTTCCTACAATCAGAACAAAACATTCATGACCCATTGGATTTCCTCGACATTTTCATTCGTGGTACCTCCCTGCCAGCAGTATCAATCAATCAGTCAGGGGTTTTAGAGCGCACTACTCACACGTGAGGGTCTCAAGGCGTGGGTGGGGTGCGCGCAGCTCCGTTGGTCATTCGAAGAGCCAGGTGTCATGATCCCACTACGGGCTCTGCGACATCTGTCCAATTCTAGTATTGTAAGGGTCCTTTATAGACCCAAGACACGTAGTACCCAGTAAAAAACCCACCCCTGTCCCATGCAACCAGCACTACTGAGTAATGTGTGTGTTATATGATATACTGCAAAGAAATTCATGTTATGAGGCATCGATGTATATTTACTACAGGATTCATGTTATGAGGAAGCCACTGTGAACAAATAACGATATGAACACTTTACCACCTCATAGAGACTATGATTGCCGGATTGATTTAGTCCCAGGGGCTACATTACCATGTAGTCGTATATACGCTCTTACTGAAAAAGAGAACGATTATTTATGTACTTATTTAGACGAGTATCTTGCAAATGGTTTAATTAGATAATCAAAATCCCCTGTATCATCGCCTCTCTTTTTCATACCAAAAAAGAGGGGAGCTTCGAACGTGCATCAATTATCGTGCACTGAATAATGTCACCATAGAAAATCGATATCCACTTTCCTTAATACCCACGTTATTTGATCAAATAAAAGATGCTACCATATACATCAAACTGGATTTGCGAGGAGCTTATCATCTGGTGCGAGGGCGATGAGTGGAAGACCGCGTTTGGTACGAAATTTTGTCTATTTGAATACCAAGTCATGCCCTTCGGACTCTGCAACACTCCAGCCGCATTTCAATTTTTTATAAATGAAGTGTTAAGGGATTTTTTAGACATTTGCTGTGTAGTGTATATCGATGATATACTCATTTATTCAAAGACTCATTCAGAACATGTTCAACAAGTGCGAGCCATTCTTCAACAGCTATTAAGGCATTCTTTGTATGTCAAATTGGAGAAAAGTATGTTTCATACGTCCAAAGTTGACATTTTACGATATGTAATTAGTCCAACAGGTATTGAAATGGACCCCAAGAAAATTGAAGCAGTTCTCAATTGGCCCCGTCCCTCCACAACCAAGCAAATTCAAAGCTTTTTGGGGTTTGCTAATTTTTATAAGCGGTTTATCCAAAATTTCTCCAAGATCATAACCCCAATTACTAAATTACTTCGTAAAGGGATCAAATTTGACTAGGATGAACAAGCTGAACAGGCATTTCAGGACTTAAAGTTACAATTTACTTCAGCACCTATATTATTGCATCCTGTTCCTTCTCGTCCCTTTATTGTTGAAGCAGATGCTTCACAATATGCCATAGGTGGTATTCTATCACAAAGACATAAAGACACAGGACAAATGCACCCAATAGCTTATTATTCCAGAAAATTATTACATGCTGAAATAAATTATGCAATAGCAGTTAGAGAGTTGCTAGCCATTAAAGCTGTATTTGAAGAATGGCAACACTACTTGTTAGGGGACAGGCATCCGATAACAATTTACACTGACCACCGTAACCTCCAGTGTTTACGATCTGTAAAAGCTTTGTACGCTCGACAACTCCAATGGACATTGTTTTTTAATGATTACAATTTCATCATTACTTATCGTCCTGGAAAAGAAAACAATAAAGCCGATGCTTTATCACGTATAGGGATGGAAGACATTTCTGATCAATCGCAGTAACCACAGTCAATTCTCCCTTCACATTGTTTCCAGGCAAGCATTTATAACAAAGAGTTACTGCAAGAGATACAATCTGAACTAAAAACAAAGGCACTGAAAGAATGGCAAGATATGTATCCTTCGCTTATTTGGAAAGATGAGTTATTATGGATGAGTGAACAACTCTTTGTACCAACACTAGCATTACAACTTATTGCTATTCGATTAAATCATGATTCACCATTAGCAGCACATCCAGGCATTACCAAAACTTACCAGTTAGTAAAACGTAAATTCTGGTGGCCCTCCATGTTTAATGACATTCAAAAATATGTGGAAACATGTGCCGTGTGTATTCAAAATAAATCCTCACATCAAGCTCCTAGCGGCCTTTTTCGACCATTGCCAATACCTCCTCAACCTTGGCACACGGCATCCCTCGACTTTATTGTTGAACTCCCAGTAACCAAGGCAGGTTATAACACAATGTTGACTATAGTTGATCATTTAACCCGTATGGCTCATTTTGTACCTCTGAAAAAAACTCCCTTCTGCATCAGAATTAGCTAAAATATTTACTCTTAATTGTATTCAATTACATGGAATTCCTTCCATAGTCATTTCCGATCGAGGCCCTCAGTTTATTTTTCATTTCTGGCAAGCTTTGAGTAAGACATTAGACATGGAGGTACGCACATCATCAAGTTACCATCCCCAAACCGATGGTTTAACAGAATGTACCAATCAAACCATTGAGCAATATTTATGCTGTATGTTGGCAGACTGTGATCAAGAATGGGTAGACATTTTATGGGCTATGGAATTTGCTTATAATAATGCTGAACATTCCTCCATCGGTATGTCTCCATTTTTCTGTGCTCAAGGTTTTCATCCAAAAACTATTCCTGGAAAGATGCACCCAGATGTAATGATCCCATCTATTCATGATTATTTGAAAAAATTAAACTATGTACAACAACAAGCACAATTTCAGTTGGCAAAAGCTAAAGAGAATCAAAAACGTTTAGCTGATTTACATCGCACCCCACAACCACCCCATAAAGTAGGTGAAAAAGTATGGTTGTCCAAAAAAACATACATCTCAAAGGTAATAAAAAATTCTTTCCTTGTTTTATTGGACCATTTCCTATCCAAAAGATAACAAATCCGGTAGCTGTAAAATTAACTCTACCCACTAGATATCGCATTCATTCAGTTTTCCATGTGTCACTTTTAAAACCATACCATCCTATGACTAGGAAAACATCTCCACCACCTCCAATAGAGATAGAAGGTGTACCAGAATATGAAGTACAAACATTGCTTGATGCTAAACGAGTTCATGGTAAATTATTTTATCTAGTTGATTGGAAAGGTTACGGACCCGAAGAACGGTCCTGGAAACCTTTAGCCCATCAAAAAAATGCACCCAGACTTATTAAAGCCTTTCATAGACATTATCCTGCTAGATCACGTCCAATTCCATCAGTATTGGAGGGATTTTGCGGGGGGAGGGTTACTGTCATGATCCCACTACGGGCTCTGCAACATCTGTCCAATTCTAGTATTGTAAGGGTCCTTTATAGACCCAAGACACATAGTACCCAGTAAAAAACCCACCCCTGTCCCGTGCAACCAGCACTACCGAGTAATGTGTGTGGTATATGATATACTGTAAAGAAATTCATGTTAAGAGGCATCGATGTATATTTACTACAGGATTCATGTTATGAGGAAGTCACTGAACAAATAATGATATGAACACGTTTGCACCTTATTCCACACAGACTGTGTTAAAACGAAGGATTTATGCCACACAGACTGTGTTAAAAACAAAGGATTCAATAGAAAACAAGCTTACTGAGCTCGGACTCCATTTGCCTCGCGCTCTGTGTATACTGCGGGGAATTACGGAATTACGTAACGCGGCGCGTACGTCCATACGTGGTGGCCATCTTGGGTGTGGCATGAGTATTTAATGCCACACCCGCTTCCAGAAGGTGCTTAGCCTTCCAGACTTTCGACAGTTGCCATCCAATATCTAGGGACGCTTACCTGGTTGTGGATGCGGTGTTCCTTCTTCGACTTCCTGATCAACAGAGCAGCGCATCATCTTCATGGACACTGTAACCTTTGGAAACAAAAGAAGAAGTTAAGTTTATTGCAAGAAAAAGGCGTCCACCGCAAGTAAGATGTTCTAGCTTATAAAACCGTTTGGGACAATCTTAATCTTGTTGGACAATTTTGCAAAATTTTTGGAACTCTTTGGTACAAGATAACGCTACCTGAAGAAATTATAATTCATTTGATATTAGAATTTGACAATCCATTTATGCACACTGTTACAGTGTTTTTTGTCTATGCAGAATTTTGTTTTTTTTAGTTCAAGCTTGTAAGGAGTCATCACCTGGGAAGCTAGATGGTGTAAATAATTTGTATAGTTGTGTATGAGTCCAAAGTGATATTTGTAGAACTTAACAACATATTAAGACTGTCACTATTTTTATATCATAGTGTACATCCATCCAATTCCGCAAGTTTAGTGATGAGAACCACGCCATCTTCATACAAATCCCGACCGTTTAAAACTACATCTACAAGCTCCAAGGACGCTTACCCGATATGCCCTTGAGTTGCAGGTAGGAATACTTTAAATAAAACATAGGCCTTTAGTTAATCATTGGGGAGATAAATAAGAGGAGAGAAAGTTGTAGAAAGTAAAAGGTGTCACAAAGTGTTCTTGTTGCCTCGCAGGTCGACAACAAGGATCCTCCAAGCGTCCATCCCCCGGCCCTCCTCCTTGAACCCTACTAGTGTTCCTAGAGAAATACGTACAACACAGGTCATAAGGTAGGATACTGGGAAGTTTGGTCCATAACGTCTCTGCGAAACACAACTTTGTGGACGTAAGGTAAGGACGCATTGTTACTTTGACACCAGGTCTTGAGGTCCTTTCTGAATTGGTGCAGTTTCGGGCTTCGTCTGATGCGGTGGGTGAGTTAATTCCAGGTCCTGGCCACGAGGTAGGAGAAGGACCTGCCACCTGCTCTGGCCCTGTGGATGCAGGGGACCGTGGCTAGGGCGAGGTCGGCAGATCGGAGGTTTCTCTTGGGGGCATGGAAGGAGATTCGTACGTTGAGTTATTGGGGTTCGGTGGAGTGGAGGGCTTTGTAGGCGTGTGTGAGCAGTTTGAAGGTTATTCTTCTTTCGACGGTGAGCCAGTGGAGGTTGCGTGGGTGTTGGGTGATGTGGTCATGTTGTGGGATGTCGAGGATAAGTCTGGCTGCGGCGTTCTGGATGGTCTGGAGTTTGTAAAGGAGTTTTTGTTGATTCCGGCATAGAGAGCGTTTCCGTAGTCCAGTCTGCTGGTGATAAGTGCATGGGTGACTGTATTCCTGGCGTCGGGGGGGATCCATTTGAATCTGTTCCCTCGTGTGGAGGGCGAAGTACAAATATTGGCCCTATGAGCGTTCCATTTGCCCCATATCCGGTCCCACTTCCAGGGGCATCCCCTGCTTTCATAGACCACTTTTTCTGCCAACATACACCAGTCCATATCTCGTTTCCATTACTCTAATGTCGGTGATTCCGTTGCTCCCCACCTTCAGGCTATATTTCGTTTCGCAAGTGCCAAACCTAGGGTGACCCAAATCTGCTCCATATGTGTCATGTCTGTTGCCTCCCACACATTAGGAAGACATAGTCTGGGCTGTGGAGAAAGATTCCTCCCACAAACTTCTCGCAACTGGGACACCACCGCCTCCCAATACGGATTAATTACCGGACATTCTCATAGTATATGGTAGAACATACCCTGCCGCACACACCATCGTTTACATAATGCATTGTCCCTTCTTCCCATTTTGACCAAGGTTTCACAGGAAAAATACGTTCTATGGAGTATTTTAAGCTGTATCAGTGTAAGTTGCAATGTAATAGCTATTTCCCGTGGGAAGGAGAGCGTTTCTTGCGAGTCCTTGTCTTCTAGGTCCCCTAGGTCTACCTGTCAAAGAGAGCGGAGTTGTATGAGAGGGTCAGGTAAGTTATTGATTATTTTTAGGATGTCATGGAGATGGCTCTTCGTTCCATGTGATCTGTTAGGAGTCTGTCTTCCATAGGGGAAGCTTCCGGCAGGTCCCAGTCAGGGGGGATAATTGCCATCAGCGCATGTCGTATTTGTAAGTATCTAAATGTCTCAGTTTCTGATATTTCGTATTCTTTTTGTAATTCTGAGAATGGGAGTATTTTCCCCTTTACCCACAGATCACCCACCCTTGATATACCGATGGTGTCCTATTTGTCAAAGTCCGAACAGGAGCCAAGTCTTCCCACCCTCTCCACCTCCCAAAGGGGGGTAGCTTGTTGTGCCATCCCAGCTTCTTTGTCACTCAATGCCACAGGGAGATTGTTTGGGCCTGTGAGGTGTTGATGTTTTGGCTTCGTGCACAAGGCGGTTCTATAACCCCCCTGGGCCCATGAGCCATCTATCCATCTGACATGATGGTTTGTCGTGTGGGCGGTGAACCCATTGATTTATGACCGTCAGCTAAGCTGCCCAGTAGTGTACTCAGATGTTGGGCAAATGCGATTCCCCCCTCATACCATCCCTGGGTCAGTTTATCGACCGCAATGCGAGGGGGCTGTCCGTCCCAGAGTAGTGTCCTGACTTCCCCCTCTATCATGTTGAAATAGGCCTCAGGGGCTTTGTAAGGTGTACTCTGCAGGACATAGAGGAACGAGGTAGCGCCATAATTTTAAAAGGGCAGCACAGCCGAGTAGGAACAAGGGTAGGGATCTTCAGTGGCGCACGTCACTTTGTAGGCGCGTAAGTGGGCCCATGAGATTATGTGTGTAGAAGAGGTCAGGATCAGCTGTAACGAATATCCCCAAATACCGAAAGCCCTCCGTCACTATTTTTGCCCCACAATTTAGGGGCAGGATTGGAGCGGGACCATGCAGCAGATATATTATGGATTTTGACCAATTTATTGAATATCGGAGTATTTGCCTAAGTTGGTGCAGATCTGGAGAATTCTGTTAATAAAGGCTCGTGGCGATGCAACGTAGACAAGTACATCGTCTGCATATAGGGATATTTTATCTTCCCACCCTTCTGTCCACGGACCATTGGGTCCCTGCATATCCAGATTGCCAGGGGCTCCAATACGATGAGGAATAATATAGGTGACGGCGCAGCCCTGCATTGTACCACGAATGAGAGAAAAAATCTGTGACGTTATGTCCTTTTATCACTACCTGTGCCAATGGCTCCGCATAGAGCAGGCGGATCCACGCCATAAAATTTGTCCATACGTTCAGGAACTGCAAACATATAAGGCCATTCAATGGTATCGAAGGCCATGTGGCCGCCCAGCGAAAGTATTGCTGCTTCCTCTTTAACTGTGTCCATGCGACCCATTACTCTGTGCAGCATGAATCCAGACCTGTCAGAGTGCACCAGTCTAGTCGCGACCTGGATCTAACGTGTAACGAGTATTTTGGCCAGGATTTTGACCTCCGCGTTGAGCAGAGAGATGGGGCGGTATGAGCTCCTGTCATCTACTGCTTTCCCCTTCTTGTGTATCACCACTATGGAGGCTAGTCTTTGGTCCTGAGGCAGTATGCCTCGCTGTTTACTTTCAAGGTACATTTGTCGTAAGTGTTGGGTTACTTTGATGGCTGTTAGTTTATAAAATTCTATGGGGAGGCCGTTCGGCGCCATCGCCTTCCCGGATTGTATGCTGCAGAAATGATTTCATCATCAGTGGGGTCAGCTTCAAGTGTCCGCTGCTCTTCTGAGGTGAGAGTCGGAATTGGGAGATCTACCAATAATTCTCTGGACTCCTCGGCAGTGGCCGGAGCTGCAAGGGAATCCAGTTCTTCAAAGTATGCCGCGAAGGCGTCCGCTTTTGCCTGCGGGTCCTTCAGTATCGTACCATTATCTGCTTTTAGGGTGGTCACCCAGAGATTTGCCCGTTCCTGCCGGTCGAGCCTTGCGCGGAGCATCGCTGCCCTGTCTCCGAGTTCATACATTTTGTGTTGTGTCGCTAAGTGTTTTGCCCTGGCCGCCTCCGTTAGTAAGTTATTATATTCCTGTCACTTTATGTCTAGTGTATGTTTGGCTGTCCCGTCTGGGGTGAGTGTAAGATTTAGTTCACAGGATAGTAAGTCTTTCTCAAGCTCCTCCAGCTTTTTCCTCTTTTCTTTTTGTGACCTGTTATAAGTAAGAGTGCTTGTCCCTTCAGTACTGTCTTGAAAGCCTCCCAAAGAATCTGAGGTGAATCCACTGACCCAACATTTTCTTTAAAATTATAGTCAGTGGATTTGATGAGGCCAGGTCCCAATATGTGGGACCTTAAGGTACCAAGGGTTGAGTTAAATTGTCTTGCCCGTGGGTGGTGTCCCTATGGAGTAGCGTGCCCAAATCGGGGAGTGATCCGAAATACCCCTTGCTAAATGCTGTACGTCTTTGAAGGTTTGCAGTTTGTTGGCCGGTGCTATAATATGATCTATTTGGGAGAGACTGTTATGAGCTCTGGAGTGGAATGTGTATTGCAGTGTGAGAGGGTTGAACCTGCGCCACACGTCCACGAGTCCAAGAGTGGCCATAAAGTCAGCCAGGTTGATTCTGGAGCGAGGGGAGCCTCTGGGTGGGTGGTGATCTTTCTGATCGCAGAGCATCATGTTTAGGTCTCCTCCTATAACCAGGTCGCCATCTGGTAGGTCTATTATCATTTTGCTCATGTCTGGGAGAGCAGTCCTGTGAAGTGCTGGGGGGACATATGTCGACATAATGTTGAAACATCTTCCCACCCAGCTGCCTCTTATGGCTGCGAAGCAACCCTGTCTGTCTGTATGGATCTGGTCTACCATAAAGGGGGAGTACTTGTGCAAGAGTATACCCGTTCCTCTGGACCCCGATGTGAAGCCCGAGTGTGCAATTAATTTGTACCCCCATCTGTTGAGCACTTTGCGTGTGTTCCCGACTAAATGGGCTTCCTGGAGAAGGACAAAATCAGGTGCGTGGAGCACAATCCCTCTTTTAAGTTTGTCTCCAGGCCCGTTAACATTCCAGGAGAGTAGTTTTTCCGCTATCCTGCATGTGTGGGCTTGCCGGGGTCATCGTGGAGGTGACTGAGTATTGGTTTTGCGTGCCAGAAGTATTTTAACTGCCTAGCTCTCAAGTTTATTTGATTTGGCTGTTTCTGCCGGTCAGTGAGATACGATAAGTTTAGGGTCAAGTGATGCGATGCATGTAGTCTGGAGGAAAGCTCCCTGTCGTGACTCCTTGCTAATACAATTGTAACTATAACTATTACCAACAACCTGAGAGTACCCTCACCATGCCTCCCTGCATGACGGTGTCTGAACTACCCGCCTCCCCAACATTGCAGAGCAACATTGCAACCTACTGGTCCCACCCACAATCCCCAAAAATATATAGGCGAAATGGGTTTAAGCCATCTTTTTCCTGATGGAGTGTCACTATGAAGCTGATGTTGCCGAGCTTACATGCTCTTCAGGCCCTCAGGCATTGCTTCCTCTGTGGGCTATACCTCTTCCGGGCGAGGGTCTACTCACTTCTGTGGCTTCCAGAGTCACCGCATCCGCCTATCAGGGGCGCCCGGGTCACCGACTCTCTGCCATCCGTCCAGCCATTACCACGTGTCCTCCTGAGTATTGAAGAACCATGTTTTGCCCTCCGCCTCCACCCTCAGGTGGCAGGGAACAACATAGCATATTTAAGTTTTTTGTCTCTAAGGGCCTTCGTCTCTGTCTTTGCACCCTCAGGGTGAAGTCTGGAGAGAAAGTGATGGTGTTATTCTCGTATTTGACTGACAGGGCACTGCGGGCGTTATGCAATATGATATCCTTATCCCTAAAGTTGAAGACCCAGGCCAATATCGGTCTCGGTGGCGCGCCCGGTTTAGGTTTGCCTCCCAGTACTCTGTGTGGCATTTCTATTGAGAAATAATTGGAGAGATTTTGAGGTTGTAGATATTTTAAGATCAAATCTTCCCCGAAGAGATCTTCTGTTGCTGGTCCCTCCGCTCTTTCAGGGACACCCGGAATCCGGACGTTGTTCCATCTAGACATGCCTTTGTAGTCGTCCAGGTGGGCAACAAGTAGTTTACTGGTGGCCTGCAATTCATTAACTTGTTTCTTAAGAGCTGAAGTATCTGCCACAAGCGTGTGTATTGTGTTTTCGACTTCTTTGACCCTGGTGTCCATTTTCCGCAGGTCTGCTCTTATGAGGGAGACCTCCGTTGATACGGAGTCCATGCGCGATTCAAGGGAGGTGCGCTCATTGGTGATGTCCGCCTTTATATTGTGTAGGGTGAGGTCGCCCTGTTCCGGCGCTGCTCGAGACTGAGCTTGAGCTGATTCCATGTGGCTGTCTGCCACTTCCTGGTGTTTCTGCCAAGAAAATGTGTCTAGTTTAGGCTTGTGGGAGGCGCGCTCCCCTTTTCCGCCTGTCATTGTGCTGGTTGAGGCGCTGCAGCCCCTGGGTTCAGTCGATATGAGCTGTCAGGTACTCACCGCCGCCTGCCTAGGGCTTGTTCCCCCTAGCGGCCCGTCGGTTTCCCCCAGCAAACTCTCCTGATGTGCTGCTCGAGTCTTTCCCCAGGGGCACCTCGCTGCTTACATGGGGTCAGTGCACCCCCACCTGACGAATCCGCAGAGGAGACAAAGGGCCAGAGAAATCTGTTCCTCGGGAGGTGTTCAGAGTGCGCCGCCCACACCCCAGCAGCAGCGCTCTGTCTCTAAACAGCCTGCATTAGTCTGGAAGTGGTGCGTGCAGGTCCTGCCCCCAGGTTGTTCACCTTGCGTATAGTTGATGGCGGCGGATCTATAGTAGCGGTGTTGTGGTTGGCCGGCCTACACGGATATTTGCCGATATGGGGGTCGGCCGAGTGTCTGACGAGCCCCACGATTAGGGCCGCCGTCGGCGTCCAGTCAGGCCAGCAGTGCTGCCCCACAATCATTACTGGTCTGTCGGTCCAAGTCACCTCACCACCCGGGCTCACCCTCCGGAAGCGCCACAGATGCGTTTGGTGGTTTGGGGCCTTCTCCGCGCTGCCCTGCCTCCTGCCGGTGTTGGTCCCGCAGCGATTATGCTGGGAGCGGGCGATGTAGCACAGCCGCCCCTCCGCTCCCCGAGCCTCCGGATAGCAGCAAGGGAGCCTCCAAACGCCGCAGCATTTGCGAACCGGCACCGCACCTTGCTGTGGGTTCTGGGTGGGTGTAAAGTCCGGTTCTGTCAGTTCTGACTGGCGACATGGTAAGGTAGGACCACACATGACAAAGCTGCCATACCTGCGGATGGTTTGTCGGATTTTGTGGGGATTCACGGAAGGGTCGCCGGAGCCACGTTAGTGTGCGGCCATCTTCCTCGGCTGCTGGCCACAACCCATCTGGTTTATAACTTTGATTTATTCTTTCGAGCTGAACTATATTTGGTCCTGCTTATCCATTTCCTGTATTTTATTCTGAGCTTCATGCTATTTCTTGATTTAAAAGACAAATTAACTAGTTTTAATAATTTATTTTGCCTTCTTTAATGATTTAAATTTTTTTAATAACCTTTCATGGTTTCATTCAAATATTTGTCTAATTTTCAGTGTAAAGCTCAATGTGCTTTACAACTTGCATTATAATTGGTTGACCAGATCCAGTTGAGGAGCAACAAAATCCTATGGGGATTAACACCACTTGCGATCCGTCAGAAGGGCTTTAAATGACTTATAAGAAAAGCGCCATCAAGGTTTTTGGTGTTGCTGACGTTCAGAAGGAGGAATTTGATTGTACTGGTAAAGGTGAATGAAAACTTACAGGCTATCGTAACAGAAAGTTTCAATTCTATTAAGGACACGGAGGTGAGGATTATGCTTATCTTTCTTCACTTTATTTGTACCAGCAGCCATTTTCAAAGATCAATAAACTACATTTCCCTTAAACCATTGGGAAGAAAACAGAAAAAGTAGTTCAGCCAATCAGCACGCTAGGTTCCTTATTATAGTCCCTTGTTGACTCTCCTGCCCCCTCTTTCTTTGTGCGACAGAAGCCAGTAATCATCCTTCTTAGTGCTGTTTAGACAAGTATGTCCCTATGAGAAAAAAAAAAGGTACAATTGTCATCAAGACCATCACGCAGAGCACCAGGGTAGAGAGAAACAAAACTCATTTGATAAGCATTATGCTTACATGTCAACAAACAGTATTCAGTATTACGTTTGAACAACATAAATGCATAGAATTGTAAATGGGGTACCTACTAACAACAGGCTGAATGCCACTCTCCATAGAGTGGGACAGCTGATCATTAGACAGTGGGCAGATCCATCCTCGCCTCCATGTCCTTAATAAAATTGAAACTTTCTGTTATGTTATGTTAATTAATTTTTATATAGCGCCAAATCACCGGCAGGTCTCTAAGCGCTTTAGAGAGAGAGGCCCGAGGCCAGTTGGTAGTAACATAACGGCTTTACAAGGAAGGGGTAGTTTAAGCAGAACCTAAGGCCTCCCTGAACAGGACAGTTTTGAGATGTTTTCTGAAGGGGAGGAGTGCAGGTTCCTTCCGAAGGTGGTCAGGCAGCTGGTTCCAAAGTTGTGGGAGTAAGACCGAGAATGCTCTAGCCCCTTTGGATACCGTGTTGCAGCGTGGAGTGGTCAGGCGACAGGCTTGTAATGACCGCAGTGTACGGCCCGGAACATAATTCTCAAGGCGATCTTTGATATAGGCTGGGGCATTACCATAAATTGCCTTATGGGCAATGCAGAGACCCTTGAACTTCACTCTCTGCTTAATGGGGAGGTAGTGCAACTTACACAGTAAGGGGGTGGCGTGAGAGCTCCTGGGAAGCCTAAATATCAGCCTGGCGGCATCATTCAGTATCACTTGCAGCTTGTGAATTAATTTCTGGGGAGGCCGATGTATAGGGCATTCCCATAGTCAAGTCTGGAGATAATTGTAGCTGACACAATCGTCTGTAATGATGTCATTGAGAGGATAGGGACCAGTTTCCGCAGTTTTCTCATGAGCCCTATACAGGTACCAACCACTGAATTAACTTGGTTGGCCATGGAGAGCTCAGAGTCTATTTTTAGGCCCAGGCTTTTTACAACGGATACTGGGGTGGGTGTATCGCCCAGCTCTTGGGGCCAGAAAAGGTTATTCCAGGGGTTATTTTTTGTAGGGATGACAAGGACTTCTGTTTTGTCTGGGTTAATTTTTAATGAATTAGTTGTCATCCAGTTTACTATAAATCTGAGAATGTTTTGCGCCAGCTCTTGAGTATGTGTGGAATTGTCGATTCCGGAGGATGAGTTGAGTATCATCCGCATAGTTAAAGATTTGGCAGTCCATGTGAGCCAGGGCAGCCACCAAAGGCTGCAGATATATATTGAAAAGAAGTGGGGACAAAGCAGAGCCCTGGGGGACGCCGCAGGTGAGAAAGCCCCTGTCCGATACCTGCTCCCCCAATTGAACCCTTTGGGACCGGCCCGACAGGAAAGATTCCAGCCACTGGTGTGCCCGCTCGTGAATTCCCAAGTTCGTGATACGGGCCAACAGTTGTTTATGGCTAACCGTATCAAACGCCGCTGATAGATCTAATAGAATCAGGGCGCTTGGTATTTTTTGTCAGCCATAATTCTGAGTTCATCGAGAACAGACAGCATCACCAGCTCAGTGCTGTGATGGGCTCTAAACCCTGCCTGTCGGACTTGGAGTAGCTGGTGTTCCTCCAAGAAGGTCGAGAGCGTCTTAAGAACATGTTGTTCCACGACTTTTGCTAAGAATGGCAGCTGGGAAATAGGCCTATAATTCTTAGGATTTGCGGCGTCTGCACCTGGTTTCTTTAGCAGGGGAGTAACTCTGGCCTCTTTCAAGTTAGACGGTAGGTAGCCAGTCTCCAGGGAGTGATTCAGTAACGCGAGGATCTGACTTTCCAGCCCGGGTAGGGCCATTTGGAAAATACTCGGGGGACAGGGGTCTGCAGGTGAACCTGATTTAATACGGTTCATTAATGAGATTAAAGAAGCTGAATCCAAGTTAGGAAAGTTAGTGAGCCGCTTGCAAGGTTGGGGAGGGACCTGAGGCTGCACCGGGGGACCTTGGATGGTCGGAGTGTTATCGATCTCAACAAGAATATCCCAGATTTTTTGGAGAAAGAAAGTTTGAAATGTATTGCAGTCTACGGGTGCGATTGTAGATTTTGATTCCGACTTTTGGCTGAGTTCTTTCAGTATTCTGAAAGTCTCTTTCTGTTTATTTACCGCGTCTATAATTCTTGCCTCGTAATATTCAGCTTTCCTGGTCATGATGGATTTTTTGTAGGAGGTGAGTGAGATTTTATAAGCTACCAGCTCAGCTGGGTCATAAGCTTTGCGCCATCGCCTCTCAACTTGGTGAAGGCTTTGCTTCATTTCTCTCAGGGTCTCATTAAACCAGGGGGCCCCCTTGCCCTTGTCTCTAATTCTATCTCTCCGTTCCGGGGCTACTTGGTCCATAGCAATGAGCAGTGCATCCACTAGGGCTTCACTCTCTTGGTAAAGGTTTCCTTGTTTATATTTGGGGGGAGGGAGCCTGGATAGAATGTCCACTAGTTTGTCTGGCTCAATTTTATTCCAACAACGCCATTTTCTCCACTCTGGGGGAAGTTGCGGCAGTGGGTTGTCCAACGGAACCCAACAGCTGACTAGCGAGTGGTCAGACCAGGCGCAAGGGCTAATGTCCAGTAGTTTTGCCCAAGGCTGCGAGGTCCAAATAAGGTCCAGAATGTGACCTTTATTATGGGTAGGGCCATCAACCAGTTGATGAAGCCCCATCGAGATCATTGCGGATTCAAATTGGCTGGCTGGTAATTCTCTTGGTGTTTCATCCCAGTGGTATGCTAGGAAATGTTTCATTCTGTGTCAGGCAAGGATTATGCTACTTTAAAGCGTGTCTACCACCAAGGTCACTCTTGAAGAGACTGGTTTAAAGTAGAATCTTTTAAGAGTCGAATCGGAAGACCAGTACACTGCATTGAGGATATCCTCTAGACGCGCCCCAAGGGCGAATGCCTTGGAAGACATAGCAGCCCTGGTAGAATGGGCCCTGTTAAAAATTGTGTTCCTGGTTGGCAGAGGTATCCACCCAGGAAGCACAATCCTAGTCAGGGTACGACAGATACACACCATAAATTAAGCTGTGCTCACCCTCTGGTATCTTGGCACAGAGCAAACAGGCTTAACTTAAGAGGCAATGTGTAAAGTATTTGAGGCACACTTCGAACAGTAACACAGTGAAAACACCATAAAAAAACTCCACACGGTTTATAAAAATAGATTATGATTTTTTAAATAAAACAAGACCAATATGACATAAATCCAATAAGTAGAAGTCGAGGTATGAATTTTAAAATATTAAATGTAAAAATAGCATTTAGCAGCAATAAGCACCTATGGGGGCAAAGTAAAGAGTTCAAGCTGACTGCGATAGAGCACGGGCCAGATACAGGAGCCACACAAGGCCCGTGGGCCAAAGTACCTTGATCCTGGTCGAAGTAACGAGATGCTGAGTGCAGCCGAGTGACACGTCGGTGCCAATCCCGCAGTCGATGTGATGCGTTGATTTTTTTCACGTTGTAGTGGTAATGCGCCAGTTCCGATGACGATGCGCTGAGCCGAGAGGCATTGGTTCTGTAGACGAAGCGCCGGGATTCCCAACACAGTCGAGGGGATATGTTGATGTTCCCACACTGCAGTGGCAGCGATGCGGCGGTTCTGATGCGTCGGTTCTTTAGACAAAGTGCTGGTTCCGAGTGCATTGCACTGATTCTGCTCCTGCAACCGGGTCGATGCGCAGGTTCTGCTACACACAGACTGGAGATGCATCGATTTTACTGGAGCAAGCACCTGGGTCCACTTCCAATGGACCAGGCCCAGGAGCAGGTGGTGAGACTTTGATATCCCTGAGGAAACAGGAGGCAAGGCAACAAGTCCTTGGAGATCACTTTGGATTCAAGGTAAAGTCCAGCTGTCCTTTGGCAGGGTCAGAGAGCAGCAGGGCTGCACAGCAGAAAAGCAGGTTTTCCAGAGCGGCAGTCCACCAGAGTGACAGTCCTTGTAGCAGCGCAGCAGTTCTTCAGACAGAGGTTCTTTACAGGACCAGAAGTGTCTGATTCTGTGCGGTCAGAGACTCAGTAATTATACCCTGTTGTGCCTTTGAAGTGGGGGTGACTTCAAAGAAGGGTCTTTGAAGTGTACAGAGGTCCTTTCTCCCTAGCCCTGGCTCCATACTCACTACAGGGGGGAAATCAGCCCTTTGTGTGGGGACAGGACACTGCCCATTCAGATGTGTCAGCTCCTCCCTCCCATCCTGCCCAGGATGAGCCATCAGGATGCAGATGAGCACTCAGACACACTTAACCTTCCTTAGTGTGTGGCTGCCTAGAGGCAATGCACAAAGTCAAGCTGTCACCCACCCCAGACGGGTATTAGAGACAGGCTGCAGGCACACAGAGCTTTAAGAGCAGAAAACTGCCAACTTTCTAAAAGTAGCATTTCTAAAATAGTAATGTTAAATCCGACTTTACTAGTAAAGAGAATTTATCATTACCATTCCAATGATATGAAACATGATGGACCCACTCAATAATTCAATCAATAATTACAGATTAAAAATGTAATAAGGAATTCCCAATGTTAAACTATGAGAGGAGTTGGCCTCACAGTAGTGAAAAAAGAATTTCAGTGTCTTGCACTACCAGGACATACAAACCTAAAAGTACATGTCCAACCTTTTACTTACACAGCACTCTGCCTTATGGGCTACCTAGGGCCTACCTTAGGAGTGACTTATGTATAATAAAAGGGGAGTTTAAGGCTTGGAAAAGGGTTTTAATTGTCAAGTCAACATGGCAGTAAAACTGCACATACAGGCTCTGTAGTGGCAGGCATGAGACAGGTTTAAAGGGCTACTTGCGTGGGTGGCACAATCAGTGCTGCAGGCCCACTAGTAGCATTTAATTTACAGGCCTTGGACACAAGTAGTGCACTCTACGAGTACCTACAGATAAATTAAATATCCAAATTGTTGCTAAACCAGCTTTACCACATTTTAGGGAGAGCGCACATGCACTTTAGCCCTGGATAGCAGTGGTAAAGTGCAGAGTCCTAAAGCCAACAAAAACAAGGTCAGAAAAAGAGGAGGATGGCAAAAACTTTGGGGTAACCCTTCAGAGGGGGCCATTTTACAACAGGCCCCAAACACTTAAGTGTCAATACCAGCCTCCTGCATGGCCCCTCTCAACCACCTTGCAATTATAGGAAATTATACTGACTTGTGAGGTTTCTTGATTGCAATGAGAAGTTGTCGTTCCCCAAGAGGGCATACCTCCTCCATCATGGCTTCTTATGTCTTAATACAGCAAACCATGCACTGCATGGGGGATTCAGCAAAAGCGGTGTTTGAAATAATGCACAAGTTACACTTGGTAAGTCTAGAAATGTGGAAGGTAACACCGTCCGGGGTGAAGGTTCTACCCGTTACGTCCAGAGCCCTGACGTTTGATACTCATCTACAGGATACCAGGCATTTCAATGTAGCCAATTTTGCTGATATCTCCTTCCTGGAAAGGTATCTATTATTGGGCCAAGATAGGAACAAGTTCAGCACCTTATTTACATCCCAGAGGACGCAGTATCTTGGTTCCAGAGGCAAGGATATTCAAATGCCTTCAAGTAATTTGCGAACCAACAGGTGTTGTCCTACTGGATGGTCTCCAACATGGGAATGCCCCACCAATATAGCCGATCGGAAGGTATTGATTGACCTATAAACCATGCTAGGGAAGCAAGGAAGTTTAGAATATGGACAATGTCTGTCCCCGTGGGATCCAGGCGTCTCTGCTGACTCTAACCCATCCATCGAGAGCAGGCCAACCGATATCGTTTGATCGTGCTGTCTGCCCACGTTCTGTAAAGGTCAACAGCCTTTTGCGAAAGGCCCAGGACCTTCCATCGTTCCCAGTAATCCTCCACGCCATAAGATGCAGTGTGCCTTCCAGGACCAGATGGTGAGAATTCCCGGAAGAATCCCTGAGGAGACCCGGAAACAAGTTTAAATGGATTGGAGAATCCCAAGAACGTTCCATCAGAACCGGATGCCAAACTTGAGATCTCCAGATCGGTTCACTACCACCAGATCTGCTTGCTGCCTTCGAGCTTGAGCCAAAAGCCTCATTATCATTGAGAAGGGAGGGAACGCATATCCCGCCTCCAATGTCCATTCTTGCAGAAAGGCGTCTGTTGCCGCTGCATAGGTGTCTTATCACTTGCTGAAAAACCTGGAGAGTTGGTGATCCAAGTGGGATGCAAACAGATCCACCGAGAACGGGCCCCATCTGGTTATGATGGCCTGGAATACAGTAGGATCCAGTTTTCAGAGGCTCACGGCTCGCAGGTAGCGTGACTGCCATTCCGCCACTTGGTTGGTGGTCCACGGAAGGTGTTCTGCAATCACAGAGATTCGATTCTCGAGGCAATAATCCCAGAAGCTTTGAGCCAAACCTAATCTGTTGAGAGGCTGGACAGCCTCGAAAGGCCCACATATTGATGTGTGGATACAGGATACAATGGAATGGTCATTAGCCGAAGAGGTCCGTATCAAAATGCCTCCGAGGATGAGCAGGTCGGGTAAGACTTGGAGAGATGGGGGGGGGGACATCATGAATAGATTCGCTGAGGATGCAGGATCACTTAGTGGTTCCTGATCTCAAGCCACGCCAGCAGATGAGCAGGATTAGATCAATGGAACTGAATCGATGATTAAACAGGAGCCCTTTTCTCTGATCATGCAGGGTGATTATTTTGATAAGAAGCCAATGTACAAATGGAAATCTATACGTTGCAAATTGGAGATGCCTAGGGAAGCATGCTTCTTACCTGTAATTCATGTGTTCTGTGATTGTGGAAGTGTGACCTCATGTGTTTGCTTTTGTTTAAAAAGCTTTAGTGAATCTAATTTTTCTCTGGCGAGCAACATTCAGCTTGACGTAGTTCAAGTCTGAGTGAGAGAAAGAATCAGTAAACGAAGGGGAAATTCATATTTCTTTCTTCTTAAGCTGACATCGCACTGGGTTCTGTTTCTATGGCATCAGAGGATTTCTGACCAGGGAGAATACTCTGAATAAATCTTCAATGAATTGTCAGATGATCCTTTGAGTAAACAACAACAGACTATCACTGGTCAATAATGCAGTCAGATGAATACTTTAGGCCTTCCATGGGCAGGTGGAGTCAGTACAGCAGAATTTGGTGTGGCTTTAAAGAGACCAGAGGTGGGATTCAAACTTTGACTCTAACACCAAAGACAGAAATGCTTCTGTTGGGATGTAAAAGTCCCTTGCATGGTGACGGACATGTACCCCAGGCCTGAGTGCTCCAGCTGCAGTGATGTCTGGATCCCTGAAAAACCAGAATACCAGAGCACTCCAATTCACTGTCCAAAAGAATAATTTCAAATCTTTTCATAATCGCATAGTTATTCACTCTACAATTGAAGACAAGAGCCAAATGGTTGTTGAGCATAGCTTGTATTGGAATAAGGAAAAGACTGCTGACACGTGTTTTGTCACGCAATGACTTCTTTAAGGAAAGATCAGCAGTTGAGTAATCCTAGGATAATATGAAGATTTGAAATTGTTCTTTTGGACAGTGATTGGGAGTGCTGTGGTATTTTGGTTTTTCATGTGTACACAGATGTACTCTCTACTACTGTGTTTTAAGCATCCATGGTAGTAGGGTGCACATATACCAAAATAGCACCTAAATGATATTACTTAGATCTTCTTACAATTGTGGCACATTACAAAGGAGGTGCGGTCTGTAGAACCACTACTGCCTGTCCTATTTTTTCTTATGTCTGGATCCCTAGTGCTGATTTTTGTTGTCATGGGCGAACACAGATCATGCATGTGCACCATGACATAGACCTGTCTAACAGATTGCGGTCTTGTTGGACCAGGTGGGGCACCCAAAGCGCTACCTTCATAGTGGAGAAAGGCTACTGCTTTTGCCAGGAGTTAAGTAGCACAAGCGCAGGGACGGCAGCATACCATGTAGTGATCAGTTGAAGTGAAAAGGCCTGTATACCTGTGTCACTGGGGTGAGGCCTACAGCCTCACTCATGTAAAGTTCCACTGCTGTGGGCATAACTCACCCTTGGCCAACATTGTTAGTATGTTGTGCTTGGTGTATGTGTGCCTGTGAATGGTACAATACTTGGAAGATTCTGGGTTCCATTTTGGGAGACTCAGAGTTGATTGGAGGAGCATGAGGAGGTAGAGGAAGCCCACAGACAGATTTGTAGATTGCTGTATTTCCTTGAGCTGGGTGGGATACACACTGGAGGAAGAAGAGCCAGGCTTCTCAGTACACTTCAAAGGGTGCTGTTTGATTCAGGGAGGTCATTGGAAAGGGGCCTGGGCACATCTAAGAAGGAGATGGGGCTGATAAGAGAATCATAAAGACAGGGCCAGATCCCTAGGGTAACCTTTTGAAACATAAATCACTGTGGCTGACATCCAGGTGTAAACCTTTAGTCACTCTCTTGGCCTCTGTTGAGGGCCTATCAGATTTGGAGTCACTCTTGCTGTGACTTACTGCTTTCTGGAAGAAGGGAAGAGCAGAGGAGAGGGTGCTGCAAAGGAAAGCAGAGCCCCAACACAAACTTCAAAGACTCATACCTTAAATCACATTTGGCGTCTAGAAATTGACTATGAGGGTGAGCCTGAGGCCCTAAAAATTGTTGGACAGTATCCCGAGGATGGGGAATACAGTGGAAAAGTGTAAGGAAAGATGTTTGACGACATTCAGAGGACATTGCCCTGAAGTCCAGTTCCAGTGCCTACTGGCAGAGCAAGGATTTTTTGTTCTGTATGATGACAAACAGGTCTAGGTTGAGATGACTGCCCTTCCTTTAGATTTGTTTCCCACTCAGGGCAGTACAATGGAACAGCTGAGGGAATCTGCATGCTCATATTCAATCCCTGGCAGATGCTTCACAGAGCTGTATGCTCTTGCCCAGTTCTATAAAAAGCTGTGCCTCCTACTGGAAAATGCTTACCTCATCCCACCCAGATTGGCGAAGTAGTGCACTGAGAATTTGTGTTTTTTGCTCTCTCCAGAATGGCTTGGTTTACCAGTCGTGAAAGAAGACTTGCAGACCTAGCAGGATGACCCGCAGTTAATGGGGAGGGAATTCTCTGTCTCCAGTCACAGACCTCTTGTGGATAGCTCCTGCATGTGAGCCCCCAAAAGTTTGCCATGATGATCCTGGCTGGTGTAGTTTGAAATGGAAGATATGCTTTTAGGGTTTCTGGAAATCTTGATCACTGTAGAGTCTGTTTGATATGTCAGGAGACTCTTCCTACATTGTTCCAATACCCTGTGTTTTGTAACCACTGGAGTACTAGTTCCTGTTGAATTGGTCTCATCCGTAGGCAGCAGATTAGAATGAGCCCTAGACAGGAAGACATAAGGCCCTGAAATTATGTTCTGAGTAAGATTGTATTGCTCCTGCAGAGGCTTGTAGCCATAGTCAGTAGTTTTACAATGCACTCTGCTGATGGGAATGCTTTGAAGAGCTGCATGTTGAAGTTTACTTCCAGAAATTAGATCTATGCAACAGGGTATTTGCAAGAATTTTCCACGTTCAACATCAGGCAGAATTGATGGAACCGTTTGAAGCAAGACGTCATGAAGTCATAAGGTTCCTCTGATGATGGAGCTTTCACTAGCTATTCCTCCAGATATGGAAATACGTGTTTGCTCCATCTCTGAAGAAAGGCTGGTACCAGGGCCAGGCGGTTCACAAATACCTGACGGGCAGATTTCAGGTTAAAAGAGAGTGCTTTTCAAAATATTCTGGACCCCATCGCGCTTACACTCGCGGAAGATTTTAGATGACCTCACTTGCTGGAACTGTAAACAAGAAGTCGGAGATCTCGCCCACCTCATCCTCCATTGTAATTCACTATCCCAATACTGGAATAAGGTATTTTTATTCATATCAGATCTATTTAAATGCCACCCAAAAAAAGTACTTGCATTCCTCATCAAAGGATTTCTAGATACTAACCTAGACAAACCTGCATATAGTGCTGTGCTGGGTTGTCTAGGGCATCTGCAACCAAAATAGTCCGTTCCAACTTGAAAAACACACACAAAGCTTCCTTTAACAGCTGGATCAGTTGGGTCTCACACATTAGAGGCGCAGACAATATCTCCCTCCAACACTCACTGTGGAAGACTCTCTTTAAACCGATCTGGGATACCCTGGACAACTATTTTACCTCCTACAAACCACCCTAGACACGCTCATATATAGCCCTCCTTCACTCCCAAAACTAACCATCGACCACCCTTACTCATCTCATGTTTAACAGCACAGACATAGCTCTCTTCTCTCGCTCTCAACAAATAACGCAGAGGATCACTACCCCTTAAGCCTCAGCTAAAACAGAGTCCAACGCCCCCCAGAATATACAAGTCTATTATACAACAATCTGGCTTAACTTATCCTATACTTAAAAGGCTCTGCTTAACTATAACTCAACATAATAAATTCATTGACACTGTCCTCGATACCAATGGGCCTTTCTATCTGTCACATCAATAGCCTAGTGCCACCTCCAATCAAGTATTCATAATGGGGGGGGCGGAGCTTGCCGGCGCCGAAGATGGCCGCCTAAAAGAAGGGCTCCGCACTATCAACACACGATCCTCCATATATCCGGCATTAGCTTGAAGCATCGGTCCCACAAACCAATGCCCTATACAGCGGAGTAGATCCGCTGCCTGATGATCCATCCCGGACGCACTGAGGCGAAGTGTGAGCGGAGTGGCGAGTGCGACAGAGCGGCGTGCTGCCTGGGCCGCGAATCCCCGGACCCGAGTATATCGCCTGCCGGCCGGAAGTGCGACCTGGCTGGGTGGCCGTACCTCCGTGTGCTAGTCGGAGCCCCGGAGCGGCGCGGATCACCCTCGGAGGCAGACACCGGCAACGGAGGGTGAAACGATGTTGGCGACTCCTTGACCCAGCGAGAGGTGCGACGTGACGGCGCGCTTACCCGGCGAGGCGCTGTGGGCGACGTGCGCTCCACGGTCGGGGCTCACTAGCAGGGACAGCTCGGAGGCGCGGTGAGCGTGAAGAGGCATCCATGCTCTGGCGTATACTCCGGGACTCGGGAGCTCTGCTACCCAACCCAGCCTGCAGAATATCGCCGTCGGAGCCTGTGAGTGAGGCGGAGAGCGTGATACGAACTGCCATTTGCAGCGCCACCAACTAAGCCCCTGCACTGCATACTACTCGGCGGAGCTTGGCGTGCTCCCTGCCTTGCCCCGCGTCCTGGTGATACCTGGCTCCTGGTGTTGGCTGCCTCTGCGTTGCAGCCTTTGCTGTGTGCTCCTGCTGCCATGGGTATTATAACTGCATCTTGCAGACACGAGGAGCTCCCCTGGTTTTGGCCGTCTGATGCCTACTGTACTTTGCTGCTGGGAGCCCATATTGATTTGCTAGGGGCGCGCTGACCTGCGCGAGGCCCCGGGTGGAGAGTGTTGGAGTGCCCACTGCTACAACGATACCTACGCTGGTGGGCCTGTGACCCTCGGAGTGTCTGTACAGGCTGGGCTACTGTCCCTGTGTGAAGCTCCATAAGCCGTGCTTGATCACTGACCCCTCATATAAGCCTACATCTGCCACACCCCAAGAAAATACTGGTTGTTAACGCGTTGGCCTTTCTAGACCTGGTGAGTTCTACTGTGGCTAGCAGAAATGGGCAGAACGGACAAAACGCAGTAGAGATAGACATTCGAGCAGCGCAAGCCTAGAGATCGCGCACTATCTGCAGACGACAGAGACAATGGCAGCGAGCGGGAGTCGCAAGATGGCGATATAAAGTCCATGCTGGCTTCGATGGAAAAGGGCCTACAAAACTCACTAACAGTTTTAGGAACGAAGATTGACTCCCTTTCCTATCGTATGGACAGGATGTCTGAAAGGCTCGACAAGCATGCGGAACGCATCGACATGGCCGAACGACGCATCACAGAAGTGGAGGAGGCACAGACGGAAATGGACACCGGCCACAAACGTATAGATAAGGCGCTCCAGGTGTTGCAGGATAAAGCCGAAGACTTAGAGGCGAGGTCCCGGAGAAGTAACCTACGAATTACTGGCCTGCCGGAATCGACACCTACCGGCAACATGGAACAGTTCATCGAGAAATTACTGGTCACGCTTCTGGGCAGT
This sequence comes from Calotriton arnoldi, assembly GCA_963921515.1. NCBI lineage: Eukaryota > Metazoa > Chordata > Amphibia > Caudata > Salamandridae > Calotriton > Calotriton arnoldi. Next base: position 3,723,142 of record CAWUFW010000547.1, on the reverse strand, counting down.
GACACCTTCTCGCCCATGTTTGTGGTCGAGAGAGAGCATTGCTCCTTGGGCCCGCGCCCGGCGCCCCTCCACGGCCGATAATAGCAAAGTTACTAAATTACCGCGACAGGGATGCAGCGTTAAGAGTCGCCAGGGAGAAACAGACTTTACACTACGAGGGATCCACGCTCGCTTTATTTCCCGATTTTACTATGAAGGTCCAGGAGGCGCGTTGCCAGTTTGTGCCATTTAAGAAGCAGTTAAAGGAGCGAAACATTGACTATGCAATGCTATACCCAGCACGCCTGCGCGTCAATCGCCAGGGCAGGTCGCAAATTTTCACAGATCCCAAGACGCTGCAAAAAGCCATGAAAGACTGGTCCAGGGAGCAGCGGCGCAGCCCAGATAGGGACGTCTCGACTGGAGCGGTTGGAGGATCCTTGGAAGAGCAGGACTGATCTCTTGCTCTATCACGACACAGATAACTCATGTATTTGTGGGGAATAGAGATTACCAACATAGCTTATGAGATATTCCAGAACTCGGGAGGTACTGGGGGGTTGCTTGGGTCTTTAAAGTTGCACAGTCACACTGTTGTGCTTCTACCACCTCCCACAGTTTGACACTTTAGAGACTAGCTGAGGTGCAGACTTGGTTAATTGCTTGGCAACACTGATATACTGTGTGTAGGATACGTATACCTTCTGCTAATGCTTAATATTGGCATGTTGGTGTGCGGGGGGGGGGGCCGACCACTGACACCCAGTAGGTCGACAGTACACTTTTGGCAACCTCCGCCTACGAGTGAAACACACACTTGGGGTATTGTTATTGTTGAATCTTGGTGGGAGGGATAGCGGATTTTTGTTCGCATCAGCACTATGCACGTTTTGTTCAGGGGGAATTCTGGGTATTTTTTCGTCAGGTCCTGGTTGGGGGGGCCGTGATGTGGGTGGGGGGCGGAGGGTTGATGGGACTCAGACGATGTATTGCACATGGCATTAGACAAACTCACCCGCTACACGGTACCACAGTACCACGCACTACTGTGATATGGCGACACTGACTGATCCCAAGACACATATAGCGGAGGACGGCCAGGATTCCAGGGTGGACACACTCAGAACACTCACATGGAACGTTAGGGGACTGAATGATTATAGAAAAGTTCGCAAAGTCCTTTCATATCTGACGAGGCACGCAATAGATGTGGCACTTCTACAAGAAACGCATCTCCCACTTAACTCTCCCATGTTACGCTGTAGAGGCCTGCACGGTAACATCCATGCTGCAGGCTTCACCACACATGCGCGAGGCGTACTCACATGGGTCAACCCTAAGGCAGCACTCACCATTAATCCGTTGTCCACCGATACCGAAGGCAGATACGTCATCACTAAGTGCAGTGGGAAGGGCATGGATTTACTCATTGTGAATATATATGGCCCAAATTTCGATAACCCTGAGTTTTTTTCTACACTGGCAAACAGAGTGGGCTGCCACAGCGAGGGATTCCAGCTATGGGGGGGGGGGGGCGATTTTAACCTGGTGCGGAACCCCAGTTTGGACAGATCGGGGGGACCTGAGAGACACACTACTGCAGCTGCTAGGGAGGTTGAAGGTGCGTTAATTAGGTTTGACGTAAGCGACGTGTGGCGTCTGAAACACCCGCACACGGGAGGCTATACACACTATTCTGCATATCATAACTTACACACTCGTATTGACTATTGGCTTGCAGCTAGGTCACTCTGCGACAAGGTCCGCATCTGCCACGTGTTACCACATACACTTTCTGACCACTTGCCGATCCTCTTGGTGCTGGACACACCTTGCAGGCTTATACCCCCATTTACTTGGCGATTTCCTCCCTACTCTCTACTTGACGCGGTATTCAAGGACGAACTGGCCGAGGCTATTGAGACCTTTTTTGATAAGAATGTGGGCTCTGTGGATGACTATTAAGTCGTCTGGGAAGCTTTCAAAGTCTACATTAGGGGGATCACTAGATCAAAACACTCGGGGGTCCTCCGTTCTATACGTAACCGCCTAACAGACTTAGAGGGGAAAATCAAGATTCTAGAGCGTCGCCTGTTGGCAGATACGGACAATTCGGTTAGGAGGGAACTCGCAGAGTTGCTGGGAGAATATAATACGGCAGCTGACGACGAGATCAAACATCTGGGTAAATACGCCACAGCCAGGGCGTATGGTGAGAGTGAAAGACCAGGGTCAGTATTAGCACAGTTGCTCAAGAAACGCAGGGACACGATGCAAACGGTGGAAGTTAGATCGGCTGAGGGCAAGATCTTGACTGCTGTCACAGAGGTGGCGGATAGATTCCGTCAATATTATACCGAACTATATGCCTCCCGAAACGCTGCCACTGACGGAGAGATTATTGATTACTTGGCACACATACAACTACCGTGGCTCTCTAACACGCACAGGGAATTCCTCATGAGACCCATAGAGAGAGACGAAATTCTTCTAGCCTTAACTAGTATGCGAGCAGGGAGTGCTCCAGGGTCCGACGGCCTCACGGTTACATTCTATAGGGCCTTCATAGATTTACTGCTTCCACAGCTGGCTACGCTCTTTGATGACGTGTGTTACGGGAAATATGCCACCCTCTATGTCAGAAGCAGTGATAGTATCTCTTCTCAAGCCCGGTAAGTCCTCGGAGGAATGTGCCTCGTATCGTCCTCTGTCTCTGCTTAATGTAGACACGAAGATATTCGCAAAAATCCTCGCTAACCGACTGGTCCCTCTAGTCCCAATCTTAGTTGCACCGGAACAAGCGGGGTTTGTCCCCGGCAGAAATTTGACTTACAACTTACGCACTGTCTTCGGAGCCCTACAACATATCAGAACAGAAATACCAGCTGTGGCGGTCTTCCTAGACATAGAGAAGGCATTTGAATCTGTAGAATGGCCGTTTATGACACACGTACTGACTAGGATGGGAGTGGGCCCTGTTTTCCTCCAACTATTAGGCACACTTTATAGCAGACCCTCGGCCAGAATAAAAATAGGCAACATAGTAACGGACCCTATACGCATTTCAAGGGGCACACGACAAGGCTGCCCATTATCTCCATTGCTTTACACTTTAGTGGCAGAACCCCTAGCCTGTGCGCTGCGGGAATATCATCAATATCGGGGTATATGCTTCCCACGCTATAGAATTATAGTATCCACATATGCTGATGATACACTTCTTTACGTCAGACACCCTGAATCCAACCTCTCGGCAGTTCTCCGTGAGGTGGTGCGCTTTGGCGTCCTGTCAGGTCTACATGTCAACTGGCCGAAGTCCATCGTCTTTCCACTTACACCGAACACCCCTCAATTTGACCTAGACTATCCTCTGCTATGGACCACAGACGCGGTAAGATATTTGGGTATAAAAATACACACGGACTCCGAGACAGTGTTCAGGGAAAATTACGGGACGACCTTTAGCAAGTTAGAGGATGATGTTGAGAGGTGGATAAAGCTCCCGCTGTCCCTTCTCGGTAGAATATCCATCATGAAAATGGTGGTGCTGCCACGACTTCTGTTTTTATTTACCAATATTCCCATGGTTCTCCCACGAGCCTTCTTCGACCGCCTCACCTCACTGATGGTTAGGTTGGCATGGGCTGGTAAGCAACCGCGCGTTAAGTGGCAGATACTGGTACTGCCTTATTCTATGGGCGGACTGGGTGCACCAGATTTTGATTTATATTACAGGGCCGCGCAAGGTGCACATGCATACTATTGGATACATGGCTCCCCAGACATACCGCACCTACGTATAGAATCGGAGGTGGCAGCCTCGCTCCCACTCCCTGCGATGCTGTTTCAGGCTGCAGACCGTAGGACATGCATCTTAGATTCTATCAATGCCACGACACATGCCTGGCACTACCTACTGCAGTTACAAGCGGGTGCGAACCTGTATTCACCGTCGGCCTCACTAGATTGTTGTACATGGCTATCACCTTGCAGAGAAAGAGGGGTCACACAAGCACTTAATACTCTAGGTATACATACAGTGGGGGAGCTGTTTGAGGGTGGGGTATCCAAAGTTTGGGATGATTTTAGCTCCAATGAACCGGAACCTACCATTTTGACGCAATTCCAGTGCCACAGAACACGACACGCGCTGAGAGAACTACTGGGGGATGAATATCTCGAACCACCGGAACTATTAGCTTTAACACACATTATACGGGCGAAATCCCCAAAGCGCATAGTAGCATTATAACTTATCCATGTTATACAGAGCGAACCATTACACCAAGGCTCGTTTGGCATGGCAGCGAGACTTGAATGTAGAAATAGCTGACACTATGTGGACCTATTGCTGCACCAGTACCAAGCGGATCTCACTTAATGATAGGCACAGACTGGTACACTTTAAATACCTAAATAGGGTCTATTACACACCGGAGAGGCTGCACAGGTACGGATTGCGGGATAACACGACATGCGACCGCTGCTATGCACAATTAGCTGACTTCCTCCATCTGGCCTGGTCATGCCCCGGCGTCGCGGCCTTCTGGGTCTCAGTCTTCAGGGAAATAGGTCAAATCACTAAGCTAGCCCTTGAACCCGACCCAACGTTGGCATTATTGGGCTACTCTAAACTAATTCCCAAAGGGGTCCGTCGATATGGGAATGCTGATGGCCAAACGTAGGGTTGCGATCAACTGGTCTCGAGGTCCATTCCCCACGATAACCCAGTGGAAGAGCGACATGACATTCTGCAGCACGCAGACAGAACTTTTCAGTGAACTACTCCCCCCACGTAACAGGCCCAAAAACTTCTGGGAATTATACAATACTTACCAGCACACCTCACCTAGTGGTATCAACGTAACACCTGACCAAACGCATGGTTAGAACACTCAAAGATTTGCAGTCACTTTTACTTACATTATAGACGCGAACGTTTCAATCTCCTGCTAGATATAGTCCCAATGTGCTGGTTTAGCAGTAGACCATACAAGAATGGGCGAACACAAGTGGGAATGTTATGCTCTTAACTGTGTCTACTGGATACCTGTACTGTCATCAACTGTTGCCATTTGTCACATGTTAAAAATGAGTGCAGTGTGTAGTGTGAAAATGCATCGCTGGGTCTCGCTGTTGAATGTTCTAAAAAAATCAATAAAATAAATAAAAAAATTAAAAAAGTATTCATAATTGACCCACGGCGGTCTCTACTGTTATTGGTATGTACCAGACCAAGAAGTTTCCCAAACTATGTCAGGCTGTCAGAATCGTATCTGTATATTCATCCCTCCCTCCTTAACTGCCCTTACCCCTTCTTCTAATTTCATTTTGTAGAAGCCTTTGCTTTCTGTATACGAATTGTTATATTATGAACACGATTCACTGTAGACTCATGTTTTTGTTTATCATTTTGATATGATTTGTTTTTATGGGTTGTGTTGACTCTGTGTTTGTATTTTGTTACTCATGCAAAATCAATAAAATCCTTTGGAATCTAAAAGAGAGTGCTTTTAACTGATAGTGCTGCACTGCCAGCCACAGAGAATCTCAAACACTGCTTGTGGTTTGGGGATATTGGACATCAAAATAACAGTTCTGTAGATCCAGGTAGGCGATAAACTCTGTGCAGCAACAGAAAAACAGCGTCAGACCCTGTTTGTGGGGGCAGGGAAAAGGGTGGGAAGACAGGGACTACTGGGCCTCAACTATGGTGGTTGAGGTAGTTTTCCACAGGTGTCTTGGGGTGCATCTTACTATGTCTCTGCAAACTGTGGCAAGTATAACCCCAACAATCAACCAACAGACACAATAAATTAATGTCCAGCCCAGTGCTTGTCTTTTGGTGAAAGCAAGTTAATGAATGGCTTAACAAAACTAAATAGAACAACATACAGTTAAGGTTAGCCAATACAAAGTTGTATTCCTGGTTGCATTCTCATTGCACTACACTCTCCCATTCCAATATTCTCTCCCCACCCAGTTGATCCTAACAGTAATAATCCCCCATACTCTGTAGCAGAGGAATAAACTAGGCATAAGTGCAGGTTTAGTCACTGTTCACCCACTAAGGTTTAGATATCCAAATCTGTCAGTTCTTATCCCAGGTTTAAGTTGGACAGAAAGTCTCAAATCCTTGCTCTCTACTTCCTTGCAGCGTATCTCTGTCCTCTGGTCATGGTTGAGGCTTCAATGTGCCTTTGTGGTAAACCCACAGGTTGGGTGATGTGACTGGCATGACCTGCGCCTTCCACCTAAGCAGCAGTCAGTCTCTCCTCAGCATGTGTTGATCAATGATTGTAGTGCCGCAGATCAAGCGGTCACATCACAACTTCTATAGCACTTGTGTCATCTCAGAGCATCCAGCTCCATTCAGCTGTGTCATGCCAGTGTTGTTGGAAGATCACTGCAAGGCCAGTCTAGGGGTCACGGCACGTGGAGTGACACATTTTCTGGTGTGAGCAGCAGCTGTCAGCTGACACAGCCACCCTCAGTTTGGTGAAGTCTTACATTACTGGTCGCTCCTGGTTTTGCTCTCCAATGTAGTCCACTTTCTCTGGGCTTTCCTCGCTCCAGGAACACATTGTCTTGATTGTGCAGAAGTCTGAGGAAAAAGTTTAGCGAGTTTCCACGAGATATGGGTTTGGCGGCCATTTTGAATCTTGTGCTATATAATGCCAATGTAGCCACGCCCAGATTACTTAAGACTCTTGTAGTGAGTGGATGTGTTGCTTAGAACACATTAAATACCTACCTGTATTTGTGGAGGTCTGCTGGCAGATTTGCTGGACTTCAGTCGGTTGTCAGTTTCCTGAACAGTTTGGAATTACAGAATAGGCAAGAAGGAAGAAAATAACAAGGCTAGATATTATTTCAGAAGTGTAGCACGCACAGGTCAGTAAAACGCACATGGAGCAAGGATTAAAAAGCATGCACAAATCAGTAATATGCCTGTGGTGCACGGATAAAAAAATTGAGCACAAGTCAGTAAAACGCCAGTGGTGCCAAGATATAAAAAAACACTCACAAGTCAGTAAAACCCCTGTGGTGCAAAGATTAAAAAGCACGCACAAGTCAGTAAAACGCTAGTGGTGTAGATATAAAAAGACACCCTCAAGTCAGTGAAACGCTGTGGTGCAAGAATGTAATAAGTACTAACAACTCATTAAAACAACAGTAAGGCCAAGAAGATTTTAAGGTGCATTCAGGGTTGTAAATAGCCGGGGTCACATGGACTGTAAAGGTGAATACCAGTTAGTTAACAATTCAACACTGATCCTGCGTAATATTGAACATCCAAAAAGACATGTAGAGTCATATGGTCAAAGGATTTTGGAGATTCAAGACTTTTATCACTATAAGGAACGTAGGGTGAATGTTCAATTAGGATTGAAGCTAATGCTCAGATTTAAAAAAACGCATTTGCCAAGTAAATTCAAATTAGAATACCAGTGTGATATACTCTTGTGTAGGTAAATGCTTGATGAATGTAACACTATTCTATTGGCAATAAAGAAGTTACTACAGGGAAATACAGTAGTAATATTTTTTTTGTGTGAAAGGATATTGAATCCAATTCAAGAGGGACTTTTATGACTTCTCAGTTGATAAAGAGAAGCAGAAGTCCCCTGTTAATCATAGCAAGACCTCATCTGCAGAGTTTTTTCCAACATTCCATAATTTCAAAACAAATCCCGCTTCCCTCACAGGGTCTCAATCTGACGCAGTACTCTCACTGCGAACAGAGTAGATACCTTGTATGGGTAGGTGGAGCTTTCGTCACTCCTGCAGGGTTCAGAGAAGTTTCAGGTCAGTGCCCCACATGGGCATTAATTTTACAATTTTTCACACAAGTTCCATGACACAAGGTGAGCTCTTGCTGCATGGCTAGGTACATTCCTTCCAACCTCTCGGCAGGCAGGCAGGCTTCTCCGCACTGGGCAGACCCTCTGCAACTCCAACAGAAAATGCAGACTTCCAGTGATATCCCCCACCTCAGGGAGACTGACTGTCAGGCAGACATCAACCCTGGTTAAACTGCAGGTCTTTAAGTTTTCTGTGGAGTACTCCTTTCCTTGGTCAATAAGAAATTGGAACTGTAACCAAGGGTGGTGGTTTGGATCCCACTTTGATACTAATTTTACGGAAAGGGAATGTGTATCCACTGTCTGAAACTTCAGAATTAGTTTAGGGTTGATTCTCCTTTCAAGTGCTATGCTCAGGCTGCTCTCCAGACACAATGTGTATGGAAAGTGAAGCTTCTCACAGCAGGTAGTACTAGGAACAATGAAGTCTGTGTTTTCTGCATCTGGCTGTTAGTAGCCTTTCTGAAGCATTAATCAGGGACAGACAAAAGGACAGGAATAGCAACTTCCTCACCTTGACCAACAGAATTTGCACTCCCTCATTTCACAGCTGCCACCTCCCAAATGCAGTGCTCAGGAAGAACTAATTAGCGGCCCCTTGTTAAACAAGTTTTAATTGAATTTCTAAAGGCAGCCCTGTCTCCATCCTCTTCACAGTATACTTCCACTGTCTGGGGATTCAGTCATCCTTAATCTTAGGCTATGCCAAAAAAGGAGCATCCAAAATAGATCCCTCAGGTTTCAGTACTCAGACTCACACACAAGGAGAGCTACTACCATTCATGAAACACAGACTCACTGTTCACGCACGTGCTCCTGACATACACAAGGGATGTCAGTGAAAGACTCTATGCTTCAAATAACAGCAGAACTTCATTTACACAAGAGAGGCTAGTAGGCTACACTCTCACTAACACAAAAAAAAGTGTTGTCAACTTGTAATGAAAAACATCAATTGGTCAACATGTTTCAGCTCTCCAAGAAAAATTAGTGGAGCTTTCTTCAGGACCTCATTATGTGGTGAATAAAGTGCGAAAGTGAGTAATCCAGGGCGGGAGGGGCTCCTACTTGGTGCTTTGGTCTCGGTGCTCCCCGCGTCTAAACCTACTGCGGCGTCCGCTGGAACGAGATCTCGTTCCAGCGGACACCGCAGTAGGTTTAGACGCGGGAGCACCGAGACCAAAGCACCAAGTAGGAGCCCCGCCCTGGATTCGTATGGCCATGGAAATACCATGATTCACGAATTTTACCACAGATGGAACGTTATTCTTGGTTAGTCCATCTACGCATGATAAACACGCTGTAGCAAGTGTGTAAAAATGCTTAATATAAGTGGTTTAATTTTTACCACTCACTTTCGCACTTTATTCACCACATAATGAGGTCCTGAAGAAAGCTCCACTAATTTTTCTTGGAGAGCTGAAACATGTTGACCTATTGATAATTCAGACACCTACTGGCAGTTCTGATATATTGTCTACTTCACCTTGTTTTTAATATACCCTGGGCCACTGGGAATAAAAGATTGTATAGTGAGTTTCCCAGAGGTAATTTTTTTAAAGTCACCACATTCACAGCGCCATCACACACCAAAAAACCTGCTCCACTGTAATTAGGTGTTGAAGCACAGTTGGGTAGCACTCGGCTACCCGACTGGGAACCCAATGATGAAGCATGACACCAACCAGGTTGGTGTGTGAGGGTTCTTTTAAACTATTCCTGTGGTGTCAGACACTATTCAGGTACCCCTCCAGGTCACAGGTTAGGTCCTGAACCTTGTGTCGTATGTTTAAATACATGGTTAGCATAAAGACCGGGCCAAAATGAGAAGTCAAGGTTTCAGATTCACGTGCATCTGGCCAAGCAGGGCAGGAGGACACATCTGCATACCATGCAAGGGACTCTCGTCCAAACATCTTGAAGATGTACCATCCAAAAGGACTGTTTTTGAGGAACTTGAGTTCCCGGACGTCCAGGATCAGAACAAAAGACAAGATTTCTTTAGGCCTTGGGAACTTTTTTCCGAGTACTCCGATGAGGAGAAGGAGAAGGAGAATCTTGAGCTGTTACTTTAGAAGATGTAAGTGATGTTCCTTCCCAGCTGTGACAAGGTGGCTTTCATAGGAACTCCAGTGTGTCCCCGGATTCCAAAATTTGAAGCACCCAGTGTTTTTTTTTTCCCATTCGGATGCAAAGTGTGAGATTCCCGTGCCGCTTAAAGGCCTGAGTAAAGGATAGTGGCAATGGCAGCATTGTGGGGTCAGGCACACTTGGTGTTGTCTTGAAAGCATGTCTTGGATGCTCTTTGCTCGAAGGCAGCTGGAAGGGTGATACTGCTGGCGCCTGCCTGAGGTGTAACTCTGGTTGTATGCTGACTGCCTTTAAGGGTAATATTGTCTCCCTTGTCCTCTGTACCAGTGCACAAAAGGAAGGTTATCTCTACCAGAGAGAGCCCAGAGGCCGATCTGTGTCCATGTCCATTTTTAACATCTGCAGGGCGTAATCAACATGTTTTGCAAAGAGCCCCCCGCTAAAGGGCATGTTGAGCATTATGACTTGTACCTCCTGGTAGAAAGAGGAACACTTTAACCAGCCCTGTCTCCTAAGCACTGTGGCTCAGGCTTCTTGATAGAAGCCTGCATTTGTACCATCAATTGCCACTTTTAAGGTAACAGTGGCAAACGCGTACTCTTTAACAATGGCCTCTGCTTCATTCCTTTTATCTTCAGAACTGAAGTCTCCTAGAGGAAACGTATCATCCCACATCAGGCAAGCTTGCAGTCCCAGAAGTGTTGGTAGCTTTACTGGGGGATACAGCTGTGAAACTGACCCCTGCTTTACCGGTTGTCTGTTCGTCAAGAAAAATTTAACCTGAACCTGATCACCTCCATTAAAGGCCCAACAACCCAATTGATCACTAATGGCATGAAGTGTGTAGTGAGAGTCTTGTTTCAGCATTCTAGTAATATTTGTTTGTAATCTCCAATAACAAAACAGAATATACATCTTTTTTTTTTAACTTCCTTTAGTCTATCTGATTTTCAGATTCAGAGATTTGCAACACACTAAGTCCAATTCCCTGTTGTCTGGGTTTTTTTTCAGTCCAGGTGGTGGAATGAATACCTAGGCTGCATAATGGTACAGAAATGAGTAGCAAAATAGGCTGTGATTGTTAGTGTTCTGAAACCAGGTAAGCAGTGATCAAACCGGACTGTTTCCACACAATCACACGGTTAAATACGGATTTTAAATTCCCAGCTAAAATCATTAGCAACAGATCAACAAGAGCGGTGCTTGCATTAGTTCATTTATGGCCACATGTATCAAGCAATTTTGTGTTCGCGAACGCAAAAAAGGCTTTTCCCATGTATCAAACCCTATTTTGCGATTCAGTAACCTGCTACCAAATCGCAAAATGGGTTTGTGATCCGATATTTGGAAGGGGCATGTTCAGGGCGTCCATTCCAAATACTGAATCGTAATGGTATGTATGAATGTTCTGTGACCGTGAATGCGGTCGCAAAACATTTGCATTTTACCACCAACTTCAAGTTGGTGGTAACCCATTCGCAAACAGGAAAGAGTCCCCAAGGGACCCCTTCCCCTTTGTGAGTGTATGCAAAACCTTTTTTTAAGAGCAAGCAGTGGTCCTATGGACTACTGCCTGCTCTTAAAAAATGAAAGGAAAACTTTTCATTTTTCTTTTTGTAAAGCATTGCCTTTTTCCCTTAAGGAAAACGGGCTGCTTTACAAAAATAAAGATTGCTTTATTTAAAAGCAATCACAGACATGGTGGTGTGCTGACCTCAGCAGGCCACCATCCCTGTGATTTTTGCGATTCCTATTGGGTCGCAAATTGCGACCTACCTCATTAATATTCATAAGGTACGTCATTTGCGATCCACTGGGAATCGCAATAAGTGTTCAACATACTTTCATACATACCGTTTTGCGATTTCCTAATTGCGAATCGCAAGGATTAACAATGAGGGAATCGCAAAACGATTTCTTAATACATCCGGCCCTTAGTTCAGAACTACTTGAGAAACTTGACACAGTTTGCCAGTGTTGTTAGTTCGAGCAACATACTGTATTATTTGCAATTGTACACACACTGCTTCCAATCAACAAAGCTTTGAATATTTGTGGCATGGCCAAGGAGCCAAGCAAGATGGCAGCGCTTTAGCGGAGCTCCGTCAACCGACTCCATAATCCCTCCAGTAATCCGTCTGCCCATCCGATCCTGCCGGTGGTTCGTGCCGACGCGGCGCTAGAGACCCCCGGGGACTGACCTGGGGCTGAGCGCAGCCCCGGAGACACTGCCGACGAGCCGCCATTCACATCGAGGCGGCTGCGGCCTAGGAAGGGCCTGCTGACGGGCCGAGAGCGGAGGTCGCGTACACGGCTTCCGCCTGCGGCTCCGAAGTGAGGCAGGCCTCTACACTGATCGGCAGCCTGCGCCGCGGCTGGGCCTCGGAAGTGAGAGGCTGAAGTGGCGATCCTGCTGCCTTGGGGCCAGCGGCCGCGGAGCTCACCAGAGACACCGGTAAGCTGGCGGGGCGGTCCTGTGCCCAGGGCGGCGTGCTCTGACTGCGGACCCCCGTTGCGACCCCGGACGCACCGCTCATTCTGCCGGGGGTGACCGGAAGATTCGACCACACCGCGGGCCACCGCTGGAGCAGCACGATCCCCCCCACGGCTTTCCTCAAATGGGGAGGCGTGTATGGACTGCCCCCACGAGTGGTAGGAACAACAGCACCTAACGAGGCGAGCTCAAGGGGGAGATTAGTTAACCGGCTTAATAATTCCTGCCAGGCCCAGGAGTCGGCCAGAAAGTTGCTCAGGTTTACTGTGAATTGGATGACGGCCAATTCATTGAAAATAAATCCGGATAAGACCGAATTGCTCGTCATTCCATCAAATAATAGCCCTTGGTGTGAGCTTTTCTGGCCTCCGGAACTAGGTGTAGTCCCGGTACCAGTCCCGGTTGTAAAAAGCCTGGGGCTGAAAATTGACTCTGAATTATCTATGTCTTGCCAGGTCACCACGGTAGTAGGTATCTGCACTGGTTTAATCAGGCAGCTACGGAAACTTGCTCCTCTTTTGTCTACATCCTCTTTACAGTCAATTGTTTCTGCCACTGTCATCTCCAGGCTGGATTACGGGAACGCCCTTTACATCGGCCTCCCCCAGAAGCTTATTGGGAGATTACAGGTGGTGCAGAACAATGCGGCCAGGCTTATCTTTAGACTTCCTAGAAAAACACACGCTACCCCTCTGTTATATAAACTACACTGGCTCCCTATTAAACAGAGAGCGCAGTTTAAGGGTCTATGTATTGCCCACAAGGCAATCTACGGTCAGGCACCCAAGTATATAAAAGATCGCTTGGAGAAATATGTTCCTGGCCGGACCCTGCGATCCTCTGAGGCTTGTAGGTTGGTTTCCCCTAGGTACATCTCTAAATATAAGGGGGTAGAGCGTTCTCTGTTTTTCTCCCACAGATCTGGAATGATCTGCCGGAGTACTTACGCAGGGAACCGGCTCTGCTCATCTTCAGGAAGCATTTAAAGACTTTCTTATTTAGAGAGGCGTTAACAACTGCGTAATCTTCCTCCACCACTGCTGCTGGTTTTATTTCTGCCCCAGTGACTTGCTCACTCTTCTCTAGAAGCGCTTAGAGACCTGAAGGTGATTTGCGCTATACAAAAGCCATATAACATAACATTAGTCATCGCTGAGGGCCTGGAAGTGCGCATTTACAGCCCGACCAGGAGCATCATCCCCTTTGGAGCCTGATATTTGGGCAAAACGTGCTGTGGTGTGGCCGGGGCTGGAGAGACCCTGGGGACTGAAAGAGCCCGGGGGTGAGAGGTGCCCCTGAGCAGCCAGAAAGAGTGTGACCGGTGTCGACCAGAGAGTGGGTGAGCGCGATCTCACAGATCCGGAGGCCCTCATAAAAGACGTGTGGCTGAGGCAACAAGAAAGTAGTGACACACCAGGCCTGGACTTCCCTGGGCGTTGGGTCTACCGCGTGTTCCCGTTGGGGGCCCGCGGAGGGAGAGCATCGACTGGTGCGGGGGGACGAGCCATCTCCAGTGCCCAACGTCAAGGTACTTGCCAGCAAAAGCATTGGCGACGACACCAGGCCCCAGGATGAAGCCCAAGGGGCAACACGGGACACAAACGAACAAAATGGACAAGTACGCTGTCCCTAAACCGATGGCTGCTGCCCAGGAGCAGCAATCGGAGGGCACAGCAGAACTGTCCTTGGGTGCAATAATCCGCGATTGCGGATCTCAAGGGCTCGATTGAACCTAAATTAGACGCCGTAACGGTGGATGTGAACCTCCTGCGGGCCGATCTTCACAAAATGGCCGACAAAGTGGCAGCTACAGAGAAAGATGTGACGCACCTACAGACCAGCACAAAAAGCCTTGAGGAGCAAGTTCGGTCCCTTACGAAGCAGCAGGAGGTGATGGCGGCCAAGCTCGAAGACCAGGAAGGGCGGGCACGATGGAATAACATTCGAGTGGTCGGGGTCCCGGAGGGGATGGAAGGACCAAATGTAGACCTGTTTCTGGAAGATCTTATCCTCAACCATCTGAAGCCCCCAAGACTTTCTACGTATTTTACTATTGAACGCTCACATAGGGCGCCCATCCCTAAACCGAAGCCTGGTGCCCCACCCAGAACAATCATAGCACGACTCCTCAACTATCGGGACAGAGCCGCAGTTCTGCAGACAGCATGAGCATGTGGGGATCTGCACCATGAAAATGCAGTAATACGTTTCTTTCCTGACTTCACCCTTCAAGTCCAACGACAGCGGCGAACCTTTGAAGGCATCAAAAGAGAACTGCGTAGTAAAGATATTAAATACTCCATGTTATTCCCTGCGAAGTTGAGAGTGGTCACTGAGGGGAAGAAGTGGTACTTCGGTACGGCTGAGGAGGCCTGGGAATGGCTGGAGGGTTGGCGTACAGTGGGCCGGACCTCTCCACGCGAGAGACGACGGGGCCTTGCGAAAGACCAGCAAGGGGGGCCCAACAGAGCATGGGACACCAGCTTCGGACTTGGGTATGCTTGGGAAGATGGATTCGGCTTCGGCAGGTAAAGTGACATTGTAAGTTTGGTGCCTAGGGGCAAGCGGGGGGCTACCCTCCATCGAGTGGAGGTTGAGGCTATATGCACAAGACTTTGCCCACCGGACACTATAATTGCCTGATGGCCAGATGTATGGCCTGCAGGACCAGACTAGATGGGGTTTTGGGATGTGCGGGATGTCGGGAATGGGGCACTACTCTGCTCGGCACCTGCCAACCCCTTAAGCAAGTATTCAGTTCAGGGCGACAGGCACTCTGTGAGTTGGGTGGTTGTTTCACCCGCCAGCAGGGAGGGGGGGGGAAGAGGGGATCAGGGTATGGGGGTTATTCTAGTTTTATTAGGAACGTTCACTTTTTGTTTGTAAAACACGGTTTTGCAGGTTTCATGCAGTACTCTTTGGTTCTGTCGACGTGGGTGATATCTAAATGCACAGTGAAGGGGCGGTTTCCTCCCAAATGGAAGATCAGAGTGTAGATGTGACGCGCCTGGGGAACCATCAACATTTCAAAAATCTTAGGGTTCTGTCCTGGAACGTTAATGGTTTGGGTAATCGTATCAAGCGTACTGTAGTCTTGCAATACCTCCATAGACATGCCCCAGATCTGGTACTACTCCAGGAAACGCACCTTAAAGGCAATAGGTACAAGGCGATAAGACAGATATGGCTATAAGCTTGGTGCACACTCCGGTTACACAATGGGTTCAAGGGGGTAGGGATTCTGGTTAGGACTGGCCTCCCATTTGTGGTGGGGAACATCTGGCGCGACCCCTTAGGAAGATATGTGGCACTTACTGGGAAGTGGGAGAGCCAGATGCTGAACATAGTCTTGCGCTATATACCGCCACCGTTACATACTGAAGCACTATCGGCTCTGGGGGCCTTGCTGGTGGACCTCCCTTCGGGTATTTTAATATTAGGGGGGGAAACATGAACTCCACCATGGATCCGGAGAGCGATAGGGTAACCAAGGCAACAAGGGGGAGAGGGGTGGAGCCACTGCGCACTTTTGCAGATGCCATGGGCCTAACAGATATATGGCGTCTTCACAATCCCCATGAGCAACAGTACACCTTTTATTCGGCCGTACATGGCAGCCACTCCCGTCTCGATCATGTTCTGACTCTTCGGGGTAATGAAGGGTGGTTCTGCAATGCCCACATCAAATCACAAGGGATCTCGGATCATTCGCCAGCGGAGGTAAACCTCCAGGGCCCGATACGAACCACTGTCTTGCCGCCCAGAATAAACAACTGGGTCTTTACGAATAAAGACTTGGCAGAGCAAACTAGGGAGAGGGCTAAACTGTACTTTCAGGAAAACGAGGGATCAGTAGATTCGGCGTGCACCCTCTGGGAAGCGTTCAAACCGGTGATACGGGGGCATATTCAGGCCCACCTAGGGGGCTGTAAAAAAGAAAAAAGGATCCAATGGGACACGCTAGAAGCCGAGGTTGTCACCTTGGAGGCCAGAATCCTGGCTGGAGAGGAGACGGATCCGCCGCTTATCCACCAACTTGAGCTTAAAAGGCAGGAGATGAAGAGCCTCGCAGATAACTCCGCAAGAGCAGCCGCCCTGGCAACACAACGGTGGGTATATGACCTTGGCGATAAAGCCAACAAGATGATCGCTTGGCTGGAGAGGAGGAATAGAGACCGTAATTGGGTGGCCGAGATTTGTGACTTGCGGGGGACAATGCATGTAACAGGGGAGGGGATAGCGGAAACATTTGCGGAATACTATGAGGAGGCTTATGCCTCAAACCCCGCTATAACGGAAGCTGAATGCCGAGAACTGCTGGTTGACGTCCGGTTAACTACGCTGTCCAGTGAAGATAGGGAAAGTATGGACAAAGATTTCACGATCGAGGAAATTGAAGGGGCAATCCAAGACTTACAGGCCGGGAAGGCCCCTGGGCCGAATGGCATACCAGCGGAGCTATTCAAGAACATGACGAGCGTTTTGGCGCTGTATATCCTATCTATGTTTGAAGAGGCCAGAGACGCGGGCTGTCTACCATTTGACCAACGCACAGCCACCATCGTGGTTATTCCTAAGGCGGGTAAGCCGCCAAACCACTGTTGCTCCTACAGGCCCATATCTCTATTGAATATGGAAGTCAAGGTCCTCGCTAAGGCCCTGGTGAACCGCCTTACAGGACTGATTACATCATTAATACACCCCGATCAGTCCGGCTTTATGCTACACCGGAGCACCAGATTAAATCTATGTCGTTTGTACGGCGTGATGCACCTGACTGAGTCCCGACCGGCTGAGGACGCAGCGCTCCTGTCCTTAGACGCGCGTATGCCATTCGACCGCATCGAATGGCACTACTCGTTCGCTGTCTTAGACAGATTTGGGTTTAGCCCCCGATTTCAATCCTGGATCAGGCTACTTTATAATAGCCCTTCGGCTAGAGTACTGGTGAATGGCTCCGTCTCCCGCTCCTTCACCTTGCACAGGGGGACGAGGCAGGGATACCCACTGTCCCCAGTGTTATTCGCGCTGGCTCTGGAGCCCCTTGCCGCGTGGGTGCGGGCAGACCCAGTGGCCTCTGGAATTAATGGGGGTGGGTAATGGGAAGAGAAAATCTCCCTATATGCAGACGACGTTCTTCTATATGCGACCAGACCCCGCTTTACAGTCAGTAGACTCCTACAAATCTTTCACTTATTCGGGGGGTAGTCCGGTTATCGAATTGATTGGGATAAGTCCCTTCTATTTATGCTCTCGGACGGCCCACCACCCGTCCACCCCGAGGGGATCCAGCTTCAAGTACACGATCACTTTAAATATCTGGGCATTGTTGTAACCAAGACAGAGGCAGAATTCATGGCTCGGAATTTGTTACCCCTACTTGAACGCTTGAGAAGAGGCACATTGGAGGACGTTGCCAATCTCCCTGATGGGGTGAGCCGTCCTGTTTAAAATTATGTCGCTACCGCGAATGGTTTACATATTCCAGAACACCCCGTATAAGATACCTGACAGCTTCTTTAAAGAGGTCGATAGCGAACTGCGGAAGTTATTGTGGGACGGGGGTGGTGCGAGATTAGCACTGGTCAAACTACAGCGAGGCGTGTATGAGGGGGGCCTGGCAGTGCCGGACCTCAGGAAGTACTACTGGGCGTCGCAATTGATGGTGATAAATGACTGGATCTTCGGGGACAGGAACGACCCAGCATATCGTGTTGACCATCTAGTGATGGGCACTGGCGGCTATCCTGCTGCTCAGTACCGCAAACCAGCTGGGAAGTCTATGCCCCCCCATACAAAAGCAGTGTTGGATGCGTGGAAAGGGGCTAATAAATTCCTTGGGTGGGACAATAGATTGACGGAACGTACTCTGCTGTGAGACAGTGATATGCTAGAGGAGGTCGGGAAATTGCAGGGCTTTGGCAAATGGAAACTGCTGGATATTGCCCACCTAGGGGATGTATGGCGGGGCCCGGCGATCATATAGTTCGAAATCTACAGTCTGAGTTCCAGCTAGCGGAAACAGAACGATATAAATATAGGCAGCTAGGGCATGCACTCCGTACACATATCCGTGAGGGGGAACGTATTCCGGAATACAGCCCCTTGGAAGATCGGCTTCTATTGGATCCTATCCCCGAAAAAGCATTATCCCCAACATACAAGAAGATCGTTAATAATTCACCCGATCCCTTGGGGGTGCTAAGGGAGGCGGACATCGGGTTACTGGAAGACGATGATTGGGTAGAAGCCGTACAAAGCCCGAGGGAGGTGGCAATTAGGGCAAGATTTAGACTAGTACAGTTGCGGATCCTCCATAGGTCCTACTCCACGAGCATGCTCATGCACAAATTTGGACGCATACACACAGACACCTGTATTCGGGGCTGCGACAGTAAAGGTACCTTTTTCCATATCCTCTGGGAGTGCCCTCTTGTACGCCACTACTGGGAGAAGGTAACACGGGTGATGTCAGAGGTCCTGGGACAAGAAATTCCCATAGACGCCAGATGGCATATACTGTGTGTAACGGGGGAACAGACATGGTGGCTGCAATGGTGGCTAAAAGAAATATAGCTCGTGCATGGGGGGCTGCCCTGCCGCCGAGGGTGGGTCAATGGAAGACTGACTTAGACTGGTGTTGTACAGCAGAAAAGGTAGTGTACGAAGGCAGGGGTTGAATGGGTCGCTTATAGGGGTTTGTAAAGCAGGGGAGGGGAGGGCAGGCGGGGGGCCCGACACCGGATTGTGCAAAGAATTCCCACATGAGAGCGGTTAGTGATGTAATTCTTGGGATTTAATGAGCTGTTTGTGAAGCGGAACTGTATTATACAATGTTTTTATCATCCATTTCCTATGGTCACTGTACTGTACACTGCATACATTTTATATTCAATAAAAAGATCTGTTAAAAAAAACGAAGCTTTGAATATTACATTATATACTGATTTATAACTTTTAAAGACAAACCATGATTTAGTATCCTTGGCGTTTCAGGCAATAAATAAATTGGGGGAGGGAAGGGGTTAAGGTCAACAAGAATTAAACTAAAATGTAGTTAATTTAACTAATTATCAATAGTATTAGCACCTGTCCTCCTGAAGAATTATAACAAATCAGGAAGAGGGCTGGCTAATCTTAGGCTATTGTATGAAGCAGCGTTCACTGGACATATATCACCTGCATCATCCAAAGGGACTTAGTTTGATAATATGAATATTATAGCCATGATAGAATTAGAGAAGATACAGTATCTCACATGCTTACTTAGAATCCCATGAACTCCGAAGTCAGAAAGATTAAAGACATTCGAGAACATTATTAAGCAACGTATTGTGTTTTCACTTTATTTCCAAATACCTAATTTTCATGCTGAAAGTACTCTCACCGACTCCTCATTCTTTTTTTCATCCACTGAGTTAGCAGTTACAACTAATGCTTTCCACTCAGGTATGCATCTTTCAACCCCTCATGGGCTGCAATATTTTCAGGCAGTGTCTTTTCTGAGTACTGTTGGTTACAGGAAGGACCCTTATCAAGGTCAGCAAAAATGAGGGCATCCCAAGCGATCTAGTTTGTGTCAGAGGAGATGCCTATCCTCGCTGGGAAATGCTGCACTGTAATCAATCAAATAGGGTAATGACTGACAGCACAACGTCCAGCATGGATTCACCTGGGCTTAAGTCGATGTCTATAGCAGGTAAAAGTTTATGAGCTTGGTTCATTCATCTGTGTGTGTTAATAAGTTCTTTTCTCTCATTATGCAAAAGTGCAACCAGCTTGTAGTTATCTGGCGTATGTCCTCCTTTTAGGTCTGGCCTATTGTTTTCCAAAACATTCATACATACTAAACATACTCTGTGGGACTTATGGTCAGAGAGCTTCATCCATTGGTCTGCTAAATTGTCATTCACATTTTGCTTCTGCCCACCACAGCATACATCACGGAGTAATGGGCCAGCCCACTTTTTCCCATTACTTCACTTCATTTTGATTAGTCGACAAGGCGTGTGCACACTGTTAACATCCACATAAAAGTTCCTTTCTCTTTAGTGACAAAGTTTCTTAAAGCGTGATTTTTATTAATTTTCTATATTAGCTTTAAATAGTGATTATTATGCCTACCATTAGGGTGTCCACTTAAATGGCGATTTATTTTCCGTCTCCTTTTTAAAGTTGTCAAGTGTTTACATAATCTCGTAACTGCTTGTGATTTGAGTGCTTTATTGCGTGGTGATTTATTCTGGTCTCATTCACAAATAATAAAAAAATAAATGACACAACTGAAAGGTTTGATATTTAAAAAAAACAAAAACTCGTGAAACAGCCAAATCAGTGAATGATTTTTAAATCTAAAAAGTTAACACAAGCATGCAGCATCCACATTTAGGTTTTCTGTTTGTAGCCAATAATTAACCATTGCACAGCTTGACAAGGCCATGCCTATTGGCTGTGAAAATGACTGTTTATAGAGGACAAGTAAAATACTCCCCTGCAATGACTCTTGTATGAGCTTGGAACTAGAGACTGACTGAAACACCGGAGTTAAGAGAGACACCCACGGTTCTGGGTTCAGTAATCAGTATGCCGTTGATGAGGGTACATATGTTTTAGTGCGATGGGTTACATTTTTCAAATTCGCTTGATGGACATGATCTGAACTGCACATTTTAGGGTGTTCCACATTTGAAACGTACTGGAGATCTGTTTTTAAATTAATTATTTTTTCTTAATATACCCCAAACCCAAAAACAACCTAGTTTGGCATCGTAAATGGACAAGGTATAAATCCTGGTGGAGCCCACAAGCTGATCTTCATAGACAAGATCTTTTATACCTGCCAGGTAGAAGTCCTGCTGCCCTCCCACCCCACAACTGATTGGCATACTTAATTAAGATGAGTGTACAAAATCATGAATCTCGTCATTATTTGAGTTGCCACTATGGACTAATTTCTGAAGATTTGTGGAGCTGTTTGACTTTATTGCTCTACTTAATCGAGAGCATATGTGGTATGGCTTTATTGTTTGAAGTTGTTGTAATAGACAGCACAACATTTTTTTTTTTTTTTTTTAAATAATCAGACAAATGACGGATAATTACGTGACATCTTAAAAAATAAAAAAGTACTGGGAGATAGTATTCCACTTAAGTCCCTTTTCTCCATCAGGAAACCAAAACTGGACTATTCCACGAGTGTTTTATCCCCTTTAGCCAAAAGACAAAAGTAATGCGGACACAAAAACGTGCAGGAATATTTGCTATTCAGAGGGGGAAAAAAGCCTTTAAAAAAAAAAAAGCTACACAGATGTTATATTCCATTCAATCTGTTGCATATTGTGTGCAGAAGCTCAAACATCAATTCAAGATTAACAATTAACCTTTAAACATATTGAAATACACACAAATTGATAAACAGTATTTTTATTTGACGAGTAAAATACAATCTGGTTATATAGTGTGTAGTTTACTCACTTGTATAGAACTACAAGTATCATTCAAAATGTGTGTCGCATATTGTGTGCAGAAGCCTAAACATCAAGAGTTGAATTATTTATTCATAAAAAATGTTTTCAATTCAAAATTAACAGTTAGCGTCTAAACAAAATGAAATAAACACAAATTGATAATCATGCAGCATTTTTTTCATTTTTGAGGCATAAACTACAATATGTTTATTTGGCATAGAGTTTACTCACTTGTATAGAACTAAAAGGATCACTCAAAATATATTCCAAGTTTTCTTTTTTGAAAAAGTAAGGTAAATATAAGCTATGATGAAGAAGCCTTCTCCATTAATGACCTAATGTCAAATGGAAAGAAGAAAAAAGTCATAGCATTACATCGTACAGTTACTTAATAAAACAGTACATCAACATTGTACCCTTGTGCATATTGAATTTTGGAAAATGCCAAATGCTTTCCAAATAGCTAGCATACACAGTGATAATTACAGTGAATGGCAATTTCATTTCCTCCTTGTACTAATGTATGTCGTACAAATGATAATGTTGCATAAAAAGTATTTGTGAACAGTAATCGTTCCCATTACTGTATCGGCCGTCTTGAATTATAAACCTTGATGCCATTCTGTATCGATGAGCGAGCATATTTAGTCAGCAGGGCTCCTATTGTTTGCTTCTCTCCACACAAGTCTCTGTTAAACACAATAAGAAAAAAGGTAAATGAAGAGCAAGCACTATCAAAACAAGCAATCTGCAGTCACAACCTTGAATTCATAACTAAGTCATAGTCATCATCATATTCCATGGCTGTAAACATTCAAATAAGAGCCATTTTTGGAGGCTATCTGACTGCATAGGCTGCCACAGGGATCATGTCTTATCACCTAAATTTAAAAGGTTCATGCTTTGTGGAGCTCAAACTTTTTTTTTTTTAATGCTAATTTTATTTACAAATAAGCAAGAGACAGTCTTAAAGAAAGCACCATGAAAGCTCACACATTTAGGATAGTAAAATGGTTAAATAAACAAGCATTTGCAATGTAATCGGTCTCGCCTTTGGGACCTTATATGTATTTAGCTATGCAGCACATTAGCCTGGGTGCTGAAACATCTACTGGTCTTTAAAATGGAGGGAAAGTAAGCACCAAACTGCGTGACACTCCAGGTATGGGAACACCTGGAGAGAAATATTGCCTTTCAGCGGGAAATGGTATAGTCCAAAGCTCTGTTTTTAATATAAAATCAGGGCCTTCTGTGGTCATATCACTGAAAATACAAGATTTGAAAAAAATATTATGGTCTATGGGTGCTCGTGGAAGACAATTTCTATGGAGTTGAATCTAGAGAATGCTAAAGTGATTCTGGTACTTTACTGACATCTGCTTGTCGTTTTCTATCAAGAAAGTTAAATAGAGGCAGTTGCCAGAAAAATAGAAAAAAGAAAGTCCCTCAGCAGAAAGCAATTCTGGGATTTTACTGACCTCTGCTGGTCGTATTCTATCAAGACAGTTAAATAGAGGCAGTTGAACAGAAAAAAAAGTCCCTAAGCGGAAGCAGACAAGTCCTAGGGCTGATCTCCAGAGCCCACAAAGTACATACACATATAAGTATATACTAAAGTATATACAAGAGGTCTCAAATGCTCGACCTAAAAACAATAGTATACATTTAACGTCAAACTGAATTCCACTCACAATCTATGTAGAGAGATTGAAAAGCTCTACTGAAGCATACAAAAGTTCAAGTTATTGGAGGCATTAGAGAGGGTTGCAGGTGATGACTTATCGCCACCGTAGCTGCATTGGAGAAGTGGACTCTTACAGGAGGGGCGGCAGGCAAATAAAGATCCCCGCAGACATGACTGTGAGGTGCCAATGACAGGCTCAGCCCGCAACAGAAGTTGGTTTAAAGTACAACTGCCCTGCGGTGGGCCGTGGCTGAACTGGATGCTATGAGCGGCTTCTCGAACAGTGTACTAGATCTGCGACCTTCGTGGTACCCAGTGAGGACGGAGCCTGACGGGTATAGCCCTTGACCAGGTGCCAGGCACACCGGGGTGTCTTTCCGCGACTGGGGAGGATGGCCCACTGATGTTGGTGCAGGAGTGGTCCTCGCGGGGTTGCCAGGGAATTGACAGTGGGCTCATGGGCTATGATTATACAGACATTCAGCAGCGGAAGCTGAGCATTTTGTGTGTAGATTGGGGGGGAGACTTGTGGGCCTTATGAGCTATACCCCCGTAGTTCTGGCTTCCACTGGCCACGGATGAATGGTACTTTAACAAAGACAATTCTTATGGTTGTGATGCTGGCGCACTGGGGGGCTTTTCACAATTTGTAATAGTTTGGAGGCAACTACTGGACCTATATGTCTGGTTCTCTGTATTGTAATTGGCAGCTTAATCGATTGCTGGTTTGTTCGACTGGTAATGTCAAATGAGCAAATGTTCACTGGAGAAATCGCCCTCTGCACACCTAAAAACAAATTGTCAACAGGTCTGCTCGTGCCCTGCAGGAGGCAGGCCTGTGCTGCTGCTGTGTTGATGGTAAAGTACTACCTTGTGCCCCTGCTGCGTGATGATGCAGCTGGGGTTTCAGGGAATAAGACCCACACATCTGGGAAGCTAGGTTTCCCTGGACCCAATCGGCTGCTAGTACCATATGTAATAGTAAATCAGTACGAGAAGAGGTTTCTGTTCTTTACTTCCCTCCTTGGAGAGGCGCTCGGGTGTGGGTTTTGCTGCCAGTTGAGCCGGCAGCATCTGCATTTTCATGGGGTTCTTGTACTGCCTGGTGGACACAGTATGCACAAGGACCAAATGAGCAAACAACAACGAACAGTAAAGGCTGGCATCTGAAGCCTGCTGTGCACATAAAGTGTCAGATCCCGACTACTCCAGGGTTGAGAATGGCACTTTAATTCTGCCAGAATAGGAGGACGATCAAAATGTGAAATTGCTGCTATAAACAATGCAACTTCCTAGGCCTAATATCTATAGACAACAAAATGGACTCTAACCACCAGAATGGGTCTTATGAGTATCAAGACAATCAGGAAAACAGGCTGACATCTGCAGAACAACGCATATCGAACGTGGAAGAAACGTGCATGCAAAGAAGGAGAAGCTTCTAAATATGGAGAAAGTCCCAACTCATTAAAACCACAAACACAGATCACATGTACAGGTACACTAGAGACGTGTAGAAGAAATGCTTGTACCCATGTCTGGAGTAGACAATCTCTTCTGCCTATTTGTGGTTGAGATGACCCACTGATCCTTATGCCGAGGACCCCACCAGACGCACTAGCGCGTCCCATACTTGCCCACCTGTTCAATTTCATGGGCAGAGACAGTGTTCTTTAAGTGGCTAGGAAGAGAAAAGATCTTAATCATGCCGGTCAATCTACCTCCATATTTCCAGACTTCACAGTGGCAGTGCAGGAAACATGACATGAATACCTGCCTTTGAAGAAGCTACAGCAGGCAGGAATTAAAGTATTCTATGCTCTATCCTGCCAGATTGAGGATTTAGATACAAGGCAAGCAGCATATTTTCCAGACCTCGCTTCTTTTTACATGCCAAAGGTTTGCAGTGTGCTGGCTGTGTCCACGGTCCTGGTTAACTGTCCGCCCCAGCCTCAACAAGCAAAGTTGAATGAGACTGGCTATAGACTGGTATTTTAAGAATATGCACCGCAATTAGTTGCAAGTCTGGCGGTGAGTAATCAGTTGCAACTTGCGTTATAATCTGTTGATACAAGGCTGCGAATGGTTGTGCTGCGTTCACACTAACTTTACGTTATTACCCATTTAATGCTAAATCGTGTTATTTGCAAGCTTATGGCGGAAGTATAAAATGTAAGAGACTGTTGTTCATATGCCTTTCAACCACCACCACCACCATAGGGTGGAGGAGTCCGCCCACTGCTTAATTTGTAAAATAATAAGTGCCAGGGCTCTAAACAGGAGGTCACTGCAGCTTGCACCACTCATCCCCCCTGTCATTGCTGCCAAAACAACTATGACCATCTCTCTCGCCTGCAAGTGGGACAGTTGAGTTCAGATTATTCCAGGCCACGAAAGCTAAAGGAATGCCGGGGGGGGGCAGGGGGTAGGTATTCGTAATTTTTAATGTATATTCGATTATAAACAACCGTTGTTCAGCTTATCTCAAATTAGATGAGCAGCGCCACCATGTGGCAGACTGCCCTAAATGCGGTGTTGACAATTAAGTCCGGCGCTGAGCACCTGAAACCACCGGCTCAAATTAAGCATTGAGTACGCCCGTCACTCGAAGCGAGCCCCCCTGGCTTGGTGTTCCCCACAAGTTCAGAAATGAAATGACCGATGATTGCTTGAAGGTTTGTTGTTGGATGTCTAAAACTGAGTTGTTAAATGTGAGGGGTGGGATCTAATTGGCTGCTGGCAGAGCCGGGTGCTGGTGTGGGAAGAGGGTTGGCCCTTACTGGTTAAGCTAGCCTGGTAAGATAGACAGCCCTGACTTCAGTGGAAGGTTTGAACCGTGCCATATGAGCAGGGCGGCTTCTCTGCCCCCGATTTCTAACTCTATGATTTATACTTGCCTCAGTTTTTTTTTTTATAAAACATTTTTTATTAAAGACAAGACTTGCAGTAGTAACATTTGCGGTACAACATATCCACAAGACAGTATTTTCCCATTATGCAATATTTGAGAACATTGGTATATAGCATGTCGTACATACATCATTAGGTTTGTCGGCGAACATACAGTGTTTCATTTTAATCATCATCGTCAGAAACTGAGTCTATAGTCGGTGGGGTACAGATACCTCCCCTAAATGCATTTAATTTACCCCACATCCGTTCCCATTTTTTGGGGCATCCTCTGTGAACATATGTAGCTTTTTCAACCGCCATGGCAATATCCATATCTTTACACCATTCTCCCAGTACTGGGGCAGTACGCGCCCCCCAAAGTTTGGCAATATTTTATTTTGCTATTGTCATGCCTAGGGTTGCCCAAGCTTGGGCCGTGTGATTCATGTCTGTTGGTTCCCATATGTTTAGGAGACATCGTTTAGGCTCAGGCGGTACAGGATTTGCGCTAACCTGTGTAATTGTGCTCATCACTGTCGCCCAGTACGTTTTAATTGCAGGGCATTCCCATATTGTGTGATAAAAAGTGCCTATGTCACCACATTGTCGCAGGCAGAGTTGGTCATTGGTCTTCCCTATCTTGCATAATGTCACTCTGATAAAATATGTCCTGTGGAGCACTTTGAGTTGTATCAGACGCAACTTAGAGGATACCGCCACCTCCCTCGGGGATTCTAGCGCTTCCTGCCAGTCAGTCTCGTCTAATTCGCCCACATTAGCCTGCCATTTTTCTCGTAACAGTTGCATAGGGTCTAACTGATTATTGACAATTTTCCGGTATGCGAGTGATATGGCCTTCTTGTCTATATATTCCGTGAGGAGTCTATCCTCTAACGGGGAGGCTTCCGGTAGGATCGTATCAGGTGGAATGACCGCTTCTAGCGCATGCTTAACCTGCAAGTACCGAAACAGCTCAGTGGGTGCCATTTCGTATTGATCTTGTAGTTGGGCAAAGGTGATGACTTTTCCTGTTTTCCAGAGGTCACCCACTTGTGAAATTCCTATTGCGTCCCATTGTCTAAACCCCTTACTCTTGCCTAGTGTGCCCAGCTTGCCCGTTTCCCACAGTGGGGTTTGCGGTGTTAATTTGCCGTTCCAACCCAAGTGGCGTGTTACCGCATACCATATGTGGACGGTATGTGCGGTAGGTCCCAGGAGGTCCGATTTCCGTTTTTTATTATAGAGTATTCGGTTGATTCCTCCCATTCCCAGGGCATGTCTATCTAGCCGGTAAGCAGGGTCAGTTTGGGGCGAATGGAGCCATTGGTTAATCACGGCTATATACTTGCCTCAGTTGCCCTCCTACAACACCCTAGGTTCACCCAGACATGTGAGGGGAAATCCATGCAGCCACCACACAAGTTAAATCTGAACACATTCAGTGACATATTCCCAAAAGGATATTTAATGCCATGTAGGAACTGAATGTAGATGAGGAATGCACTTCACTATATTTATTTTCATGTTTTAGACTGCGTACGGCATGTAAAGCAATTTTTGATACTTTTCCACAGGAACCCACCAATTCAAAGCACTTTCTCTCCACCTCTTCACAGCTAGATCCACTAAGGGTCTTATCAAGCACTTCTATATCTCTATGCAGCTGGAAGCCCCAGTGGATAAACCCAATGCTGATGAGAAAGGAACCTAGAACTGCACAATCAGCTCTCAAGAAGTGGTGTGGGCTTAACGTCTAATACCATTATACACATCAGATTTTTACACAGGGTTTGCTACCCCCCACTCAATCTGTGAAATACTTTATTAAGGGACAAAGCCGACTTCTCCAGATACTGGATTTCTACAGTTGCAAAAAGAACAGATGATGGATGGAATCGAACATTCACCCCCCGTCACAGAGGACCTGGCTTGGCAGTTCGGGCTGGACTGTTCCCATGAGGAACAGGGTCAAGACTGATTTGCATTTGGCTGGGTCCAAACTGGGGTGGTGTGTTGAGCAAAAGAATGATGGATTTAATCCAGATCTCTTGACTGGGGGTGAATGTTTGATTTGCTCTACATTCCGTCCATCATCTGTCTCTCTTTTGATTTCTACAGTTGGCATGGCTATGCCCCCTGATCCTAGCCTACTGGGATACCGTAGTCGAGGGCGACAACGGTGATGGTCTCTCATCCGCTTCATCTGTGTCCCAAGGTACGTTAAAGATGTTCCTGCGGGGATAAGGAAACTTGCAGCCATTGCACGGCTGCCTGCAAAGCATAGAATAGCCATGCATTGAGGGAGGGGCCTTGTTCCCATGCAGCGGAGATGGTTTAGTGACATAGTATACTGCAATGCATAGATGAAGGCTTATGTGGGGCTGCTGCCCCTTACATCCGACCACAGGGACATAGGGGCTCCGTAGTGCCACCGTCTACTTGACCTTTATCATACCCACTATTGGATTAGCAATCTATTTCACTGCACATTGTCTCAGTGGGAAGATATGCAGTGTGATTCTGGTGTGATCTTGCTGTTAATAACTTGCATGCTGCAAAGCTCTTATGTTCCTTTTTGTATTACGCGCTGGGATGACAGAAGTCTGTGATAGATTGGCGATACTAGTTATTGCTCTTGCTTTATTAATTAATCAATTATGCTGTGCGATATATTCGTTACAATCACTGTAGTGTCATGTACACTGTTATTTATGAGATTCAGTTAAAAACAGAACGTTCTTAAAATAAAAAATAAAACGGTCAAGATATAACGCATAGAAGAACACAATGGGAGAGGGTAACACCCTCGCAAACACACAACAAAACAGGAGGACCGATTGGAAGGGAAATAAGAATTTTAAGTAATGACTTTTCAAATCAAAGAATATTCTTTTGTAGCTCCCAGAACGAAAAGTCAATCTTTCTAACACAACCACGTTTACAACAACTGAGATCCTGCTTTCAGACTCAATGGCAGGCCCCAATCTGTAGCCATTTTTATACCCTTTACGATCCACTGCTTATTACTTTTATTGACATCTTTTATTAAAGACTTCTCATTGAAGATCAGGCACAAACTGAGGATTAATTCTAGTTTCGTGATGAAGAACCAAGTAGGGTCTAACAAATAAATCAGTCCACTAGTCAGATGGTACATTATATTGTAGAAGCATATGGGTCAAAATTGGCATGTGATGTTTGAAATCACCAGCAGTTATTTTGGAACACTTCAATTTCTATGTTTTCCTGAAGTTCCCATTATATTGGGCTGTTGCGTATACCAGTTTGCACTTTTTGCTCATGTATTCAATAAATGTGTTGAACAATTATGATGTGCAATGTGAAGCCACGCTTCTTTTCCGAACTAAAATTAGTCTTTGGCCAGACTTTACGCATTGTTGTCTGTAACAAACTTGCAGAACTTTGATGTTCAGTTTAGCAATTTTGGGACTTCTTTGTCGTTTCCCTAGATTTTTCGCCTTTTCATGGATTGAATTTTGCTGGTATACTGCCTCTGTGCACTGTGACAGTGCCATTCAGTGCCACAGTGTGCATTCCCTGTCCATATAAACAAGGTAAAATGTGTTCCACCCAATTGGCTTCTTAAACTTTCCAGTAGGGCCATGGTAAGTTGGCACAGGAAATGCACCTTTTTCAAGGAAGTTAAATATCATGCAGACAGTAGTATATATTTACCATCTACATGTGTCACTGAAAAGGTCTTACTCCATTGACTCCTAGCGCAGTGTGTCAAAGGGCTTCTCCGTGCCACAGACTGTGACGGGTCATTGATGCCTGCACTTGCAATGAGGTGGAACAGGTACTTAAGGTTTAAAGAAGCTTTTTGACCTAGCATAAAGCCGCCAGGTCAGGTTGCACCAAGGACAATAACAGTCTACACCCTGGTGTTCGGTAGCATCCCAAGGATACTAGCCCAGTATAGGGACCAGTAATATCATTGCTTCCCTTACAGTGGGGGCAAATCTCCCCTCCTTCTGAGCAGAATTTGTACAGTTTGAGGACTCATGGTATAAGTATCACTTTGTATGTATCAGTACTCTGTTGAAAGCCCATACAAGCCAGGAGTCTTGTGCCTGCTGAAAAGCTGGTAGCTGCTCTTATTGCATGTGTGGTAGGCAGCACTTTCAGAGTTTCCCTTTGCGCTGAACAAAATATGGGGAGGTGTTGATAAATATATATATATATATATATCATTATGTGGGGCAGCAGGCTGAAAGTAATGAAAGGAATAGTGATCAACAAAGATAGCAGTGATCTCTGCCTGGGTGCGAACTTTGGTCCCATATTCATGGCAAGGCAGCCATTCCCAGCCTGGAGTTGTCAGTATACAGCAGATATGCAGTTTCTCTGTCTTTTCTTCTATATACTGTCAGACTGAGTTTGAATGAATATTAAGGGTTCACAGGCTCTCCATAGAAGTGGTATTTTCAGCACCATCTTCCTCGGAGCCTAGCGCCAAACCTGCATTATGCATACGAAAGAGTCAAAGTATCCCGAAGTATGTATGCACAGTACCATCTGTCATGCCACCAGTTTAGTTACAGCAGCCCCATTCCTGGCCGCCTTCTTGTGTTGTAATGCATCTCTGCGGATTTCAGACCATCTGATCAATATTGATGGAAGTAACTGATAGGCCAGGTTCCTTCGTATTCGCTGCATCATCCAACTTCCAGTCTGATTTATTAGAGTGGGAGGCTGTCTTGCTGGGGAGGACTGGAGTTCCAGTGCAACCCCACAAGACCACTGTTGGGTTTATAGTTTCTCACCACCCAAGACTCTGTCCAAGCTCAAGCTGCATCGGAGAAAAACAGGCCATACTATTTACAATCGCGTTCAGTTTGGCTAGGAACAATAGCAAGTACTTGAATGGCGAGTATACTTGTTTGGACCTTGGTGATTAAACTCACTGCAGCTGAACTGCTTACGCATAGTTGAGAAGATCATTACTTGTGTGCTTTCAAAATGCAGTGGGCTCACATGTTTTGCCATGTTACATATGTGGCCACGCGCTCAGCCCCAGGCTCGGCAAGAGCATTGCTCAACAGTGAAACATTTGGATAATCCTTTTCACACCAGTGACTTGGATAACCAGTCCTCGAGTTAAAACTGGGGCCCTTAGCAAATCCAGACAGACCCACTGCTCTTAAGTTATGGCGTTTGGATCAGCCCTCATCAGCCCTCATCATCCTCAACACAAAACTCCAAGTACTTCACTTGCCCTTGTAGTTCCTCTAGATATTCCTGTAATTCAGCAGGTTTGTACGATCCTGTAATTCAGCAGGTTTGTACGATTCACTGTAGTCCACCACAACACCTGCTGTGAATATGCTTTTTGCTCAAGGGCCCCGAAAGTACAGGCTCAGCCTCCAGTAGGGGCTTTATCTATTGCTCCAGCATGAGTTGGGGCTGGTGCAGTGGTTTTGTTTCCCCATCTCAAAAACAAGCAAAGTCAAGAAAGTGCAGATGGGGCCTGGTCTTGCACCCAGAGTGGGAGATTATGCTGTGGATGAAAGGGTCACTAATGTAATACCAAGTGTCAGTATCTCAAGGGACTCGGAGTTCAGAAGCCAACGTTCATGATCTCAGGAGGGCAGGAGCTTCCTGGGTGCCCTTGAGTTTCCTGGGTGCCCTTGAAATTGGTTCACCCCCTCCAGATTTACCAGCGGTGCCAGTAAACATGTTGCACCACACCCAAGGGTGTGTCCACTGTGGCAATTCAGCAAAAGTGAATAAAGGCCCCGGCTACCGGGCAGCCACAGGCACTCCCTATCTAGTGTCCCCATAAGCTCTAGTTATGCTAGACTATTCATAACTTTAGGCGCTTGAAAGGATCACTCCTTCAATGTAGTATTGCATGGTAATGTGAAAAGCTGTTTTTGATGGTAAATGTTACAAAGTGAAAGACAGTGCGTGAATGGCATTACTGCATTGTATTGTTTATGGAGTAAACTAATTATTATATTTTAGAAAAGGTATGGTAATTACTTTTATGGTAATTGTAAATATTGGTCTAGATACGTTCCCCTCTCAAGGGGAGAGTTGTACTAGGTTACAAAAGAAATTTTCAGGGAACAAAATGTAAGGATAAAAGTACTTTTTCGTATCCATGTATAAAACTGCTAGGTACCCAGTGACATACAGCCTCCTATACGCTAAAGTATATTGCTCAAATAAAATCTAGTTGTAAGTCACTTACTGAATATATGGTGCAATATCAACTTCTGACCACTTCTCTCGGATCCCAAACAAGTAGTTAAATCTGTCCTGGGTGTCTTCTGGCAAGTCTTCGGTCTTTAATATACACACAGTTTCCGGTCTGGAACTTCGATCCAACAATGCCAAGCCCTTATTATGGAAAACAAACATGTTTTGTATTACTGAATATATTCAGAGATTTCTCTGGATCCAACGGGTGTTTGGTTATGTTAGGAAATGTTCCACAAGTGAGTAAAGGAGAAGAGAGAGAGACAGCCAGAAAGACCTGGATGTCATTAAGGGGTTGCCCCTTGTGACCCATGGCACTGCTTTACAACCCCTGGCACTGTCTTTGCAACCCGTGGCCTTAGTGGTGGCAAAAGAACAGAAGGTAAGCAGTGCCCAAATGAGCAGTGGTGGCTCGCATAGGGCGTGCTGCAGGGCGGGGGAGGGGCAGGGTGGGTGGGTAGTAAACTCGGACATACGACGGAACGGAGGAACGGAATAATTACTTTCCTCCGTTCCGTCGTATGTTCGAGTTTACTACCCACCACCCTGCCCCTCCCCCGCCCCACCGCCCGCAGCACGCCCTATGCGAGCCGCCACTGCTAATGAGCACAGTTTACTTGCTGCAGCTCCCACTGCGACTTCGGACATTAAACTTTTAATTCAGTTAAACAAACAAATCGGGTGGTTAATGCATGACAAGTGATGATAATGAAAATGTATTAACTGTGATAAGAAATAATTTAATATAGCTCAGACTCAAAATATGGTCTGCATGAATAATTTCAGGTGAATAAAACCACTTTTGATTTTTATGTCTTTTTATGTTAATTGCCAGTATATTTTATTCTTGAAGTATACACTATAAGAACCAAAGCGTCATGACGGTTTATGATTAAAATAATTTGGTTTCCCAGTGTTTCCTATTTGAACAAACTCATATCTCTTCATTCTTCACACAGCAAAAAAAATCAGAAATGTGTAATATTCCTATCACGTGAGCACCTTATTTAAAAAAAGATGGTAAATAATATGGACAGTGATCGATTTTAAAAGCTGTTGTATTATTATATAATTGTGCAAATTGGGGGTTCTTAACTTCAACAGTGTCAATTACTGTGATGTCATCAAGATCACATGACATCACTTCCAAGTAGAATTCGACATAAAAAAATCATACGATGTCACTTCCAGTGACAAAAGGAACAAATGATAGACTGAATGCTTAACAATGTCAAACATTCACCCCCAATACAGAGATCTGGGCTTAAATCCATCGTTTCTTTACTCACCACGCCATTCCAGCTTGGACCCAGCCATATGCAAATCAGTCTTGACCCTGCTCGCCATGGGAACAAGACAGCCCGAACTGACAGGCCAGGTCCTCCCCGGACTGGAAAGAAGCATCCTAGGACCGTCCCACTTAAGGCGACAAATGCAAAAAGAACAAATGATGGATGGAATGCTGAACAATGTTAAACATTCACCCCAGTGCAGAGGTCTGGGCCTAAATCCATCAGTGTCAAGACTGATTCGCTTTGGGCAGGGTCCAAACTGGGGTGGCGTGGTGAGCAAAAAAACAATGGATTAAACCCAGATCTGTGATGGGGTGAATGTCTGCATTGTTCAGTATTCCGTACATCAGCTGTTCTTTTTGCTTTTGTCGCCCTAAGTGCGATGGGTATGCCCAGACGTGGGTCCCGTGCTCACTGCGTCACTGGATTCAAGCTAGCCTAGCTGCTGAGATGTGATGCCCCGAAACCGGTCCCAGGATGCTCGTTTCCGGTCCAGGGAGGACCTGGCTTGGCAGTTCGGGCTGGACTGTTCCCAAGAGGAGCAGGGTCAAGACTGATTTGCATATGGCTGGGTCCAAACTGAGGTGGCATGGTGAGCAATAAAACGATGGATTAAACCCAGATCTGTGACTGGGAGTGAATGTTTGCATTGTTCAGAATTCCATCCCTCATCTGTTCTTTTTACTTCCAGTGATGCATTGGGGTAAAGGACGGGTATGTGGTTGCACTTTCGCCACCCCTGCCATTTTGGTGAATTGACGTGTAAGGAGGAAAAGTGGGTGGAAGGGGTTGTTGAGAAGAGACAGTAAAGTATGAGCATCTTGAAAGACAAGATAATGAAGTATCGGCAACTACAACATTTGGAAAAGTAAAGCTATTTTATATTGCACAATGCAGTTTTATTTCCACGTTTAAACAACAGTAACAAAAATGATCCTATTTTTCATTGCGTAAGGAAAAAAAAAAATGCTCTTTTTTCCTAGAACAGCAATAAACCACAATAACATTGCAAACCACTTTAGTAACAGGCAGGTTGTAATGTATTATAAAAAGACATACCATTTACCGATGTAATTTCTATTGATGCGAATGGGTGAACATTCTTTACCAAACAATGCACTTTAGCCAACACATATTCTTTTGAAATGATGTTTCTCACTTAACCGTGGAGTGATCAACTTTACTCAAAGTAAAATTCAAACTTTCAACCCTGCCCACGTGAATGAAACGTTTACAGAAACATTTTTCACATAAAAAACGTATACACAGATACATGCACATGCTTTTATTTTTAAACATCACGCTCATTTCTAGCTCAGTAAATAATAAAGCCTCGTTGTCCTTCGCTGAGGTCGTTAGTTGATGTTTGGTACCGGTCCCATAATTAAAGGCCTCAGTCAGAGATGAGGGGTACTGGCACTTAATACCCGTTAACACCCTACAGCACGTAAGCACTTCTGCTAATAGTATCCATTGCCCAATGTCACCCAGCACAGGCAGACCAGCTGTGCAACTGACCAACCCAGAGTCATGGTCCTGCTTCACAGGCGCTTTGAAGTTAGAATGCAGGCCTGCCACCGTAGGTACTGCTTGCATCCTGAATGCCTGAGCCAGCATTGCGAGCTTCTAGGATAAGCACCGGTGGGACCAAGCAAACATTAAAGAGCCTGGAAGAGAGCAGAACCTCGGGGGACTCTGCACACGAGGGGATAGTTGCACTTGCAGAGATGAATCGTTCCAACCTTTTGGATATTTTATTTATTTGCAAAGTTTTATATAGCGCTGGCTAGACCCGGAGGTATCAGAGCGCTTTACATGAGGATCAGCGAGTTACAGGTTACATAATTATATAGTCAAGTATAGACATAGGAGAAAAACATGAGATTACACAATATTATGAGTTATTGGCGCTTGCACACGTCTTAAGGGGAGTGAAAGGTAGAGGGGGAATGGTAGACAGGGGGAAGGAATGCAGGTAGGAAACACAACGGGGAGACGAGGAAAAACAATGTCCGATGTCCGGCTGGGTAGGTGACGGCCGAGGGGTGAACCAGAGCCAAACTCCTCTATAGCTGCATAGGACAGCTCCACCGGGCATCGGCCAAGGTTGCTCGGGAACCGCGGTAAGTACAGACAGTTATGGTTTCCGCCCAGTGGGCAACATCAAAGTTCCATAGAGAGCACCGGTCACGGTGTTTCTGGGAAGCGCCGTCTGCCTCATCCTCCCACTCGCCCCCAAATGGTTGGGGGCAGCACGCTGACAACAGAGGTTGGGCGGGATGGGATAGGCAGCAAGCTAACAATGGCGGCCAGGAGGAGATGGGGAAACAGGCAACAAGTCCAAACCGTTTTGCCTTCCTTGCGGGGTGCCCCAGGGATCCTCATTAAGCCCAACACTTTTCAATGTATATGTGATATCATTGGCTGGCCTGATAAGATCCTTTGGTTTCCAACTCACCTCCTATGCGGATGACACTCAAATAGTGTTATCCCTTAGAGATGGTGAGGAAAAGGAAACAGGAGTACGTTTTCATGATTGTATGAAGGCCATATCAGGATGGATGTCGACTAACTGCCTAAAATTAAATTCAAGCAAAACAGAGGTTATTATATTTGGAAATAACCCACATTTATGGACACCAGACTGGTGGCCAGCAGATTTTGGGCATCTGCCCCACCCCTACCTTGGAAGCAAAAAATCTGGGGGTGTCAGTAGATAACAGACTCGCGTTTAGTGATCATATAAGCTCCGTGGTATCTGCCTGTTTTCTGATACTCAGAATTATAAGGAAAATAAAGCCTCATCTTTCGGTAGGAAATCTCAGGACGGTGGTCACGGTACTTGTTATGGCACGTCTGGATTACTGCAACAGCCTCTATCTGAATGCCCAAAAACAGCACATTAACAGGCTTCAGATAGCACAAAACGCGGCAGCGAGGCTGTTGTCAGGGACACCTAAATTCGTCTCTGTTAAAAAAGAATTAATTCAACTACACTGGCTTCCTGTGAAACAAAGGGTACATTTTAAGGCCCTTTGCATCGCCTTCAAAGCCCTTAATGGAACAGGCCCTGACCATTTGAGGCAAAGGTTTAAATGGTATATTCCTGGTAGGACTCTTCGGTCCACAGGAGCAAAAAACGTCCAAATCCCTAAATTTAAAAAGGCTAGTTGGGGAGGTAGGAGCTTCATCACAGGCACATCCAAGGCCTGGATCGATTTGCCGTTCCACCTGAGGAATGTAGCAGATCTCCTTTCTTGTAGAAAGGGACTGAAGACTTGGCTGTTCACTCATTGACCATATTTCTCCGCTAACCTGCAGGCAGTGCATAGCGCCAGGACACCTCAGGGTAACCGCTGCGCTCTAGAAATCTAACTAACATAACATAACATAACATAACATAAATGGAGGGTGGACGGGAGTTTCTGGGGAAGCAAACTGATAACAGTGAGTGGGCAGGCAGAGCTCGGGCAACATACAGCGAAGTGAGTGATGGAGAAGCAAGAATGTCAACTGAGGGAGTGCAAGAAAGAGGAACACATTTGTGGAGGTTTACCCGAGGGAGACAGCTGGAAAACACAGCACTCTCGTAGACTGCTTAAAGAAAAATAAAAAAGTAGCATCTGAAAAATGAGCAGTGCAAGAACACAAGTAATGTGTCCATGTTCCAGGGGAAGGATAAGCACAAAAGAGGAAGGAAAGTCTACGGAAGCCGAAGAATAATACGCAAGCAAATGAGAGGGACAATGAAGCCAACCAATGGTAGAAATGTGCAGGCTCTAACCCCATTGTACGCTAACAAAATGTCTTGCACCAGACAACACATTCAGTGTCTTAGGAAAGACCTAAAAAAGATTTCAATATCAGCAGACACCTTGGGGACCATACAGTGGTTGTTAAAATGTAAAATCTGATTCTCTTGTTTTTTGATTAAGCTATGCCTCATCCATTTTTCACCCCTGCCCTGCTTTCAGCCTGGCTCTATCCTTGACACTGCATCTGTATAAACCTGAGTAAAGAATCTAGATTGGGGCATTGTAGGCTGTGTATACATGCAGAGTCAGCGCAAAAGAACAGCTGGCGTCTGCACTGGGTTTTCCAGACAGTGGTAAAGCCTCAAGTAAAGTTTGCTCAGATAGCATATCTTGTTGTGCAGCTTCAGGACGCGACAATTGCACAAGGCACCAAGGCTGTCGATTCTTACCAGTACCTCATTTGTGTGTTTTCCCCAAAGCTCTATTTACCTCTGGGCGTCCCTTGTTTGTGATCTTTTGCTATAAAAACCCATGTGACCATTGTTCAGCGTGCTCTCTCCTTGAGTATCTCTATGGTGCTTGTCGGACGGAGCCCCATTCATGAATGCTAAATAAATAACCTATGGTTTGTACTTCGCTCCAGTGTCGGTTCCTCCTTACTTGTTAAGAACCCGTGGACAAAGTGGTGACCCTGCACCAGTGGATTATTAATAATCTGCTTCCAGAAATTGGCGCCCAAACGTGGGGCCCCATCAAGGGCTTGCAGTCGGACCAGGGGAGGAGATCGGGTCGGTAAGACGAACTTAGCTGAGGGGCGCCCCACCTGAAGAGACTAGTGTTGCTCATGGTCCAAGGTGATTTTTCAGCTCTCCGACTCTGATCTTCCTGGCGGCTGCTGGCCTTGACTGGGGCCTTCGGATGGTCATTTTTTTTTGGATCAGGGAGGATCGACAGGTGGGAGTCAAAGACTACACATAAGGTAAATCTGTATTGAACCGGTTCATTTGGTTATGTTTTACAGGAATGGAGTGTGCCCTCCCCGCTCTTGCATGGGGTACCAGCCATGTGACAAGTGTTTAATGATCGATGATGTCACTCTGAGAATTAATGCACACAACTAACCTTTACTTTTATCCCTTGCTGTGGGCACCTATTTCGGCGTTTGTGCCGCAATGGAAGTAAAAACCAGACTGTAGTTTCTCATCAAGTAGTTGCTTTCAAAATGCTGCTATAGATTCAAGAGCCTTAGATATAAACTTTGTGTTCTTGAGCAATGTCGCAGTGGACTGCGATGGCTAAAGCTGGGCGGTGCAAGTTCGCAACTTTAGCACTGCAAACCGGAAAATGATTAGATATAATGAGATTTTGTTTTAGCATATTTGAAAAATGATCTTCGGACTCAGCAGAGTTTCACAAAGTAAACTGCATCAAAAACATAGCTTATCCTGAATGCTGATATGGCCCATTCATTATACAGGGCACAAATAAGACCTTCTGAAACATATAAGAATTAATATGATTTAAAATCACAAGCCTTTCATTAATAACCTCAACTCCACTGTAGAAACCGGTCTCCTTGGTCCTCCACTGGTCAGACGGGCTTAGTATCAAAAGAGATCTCTTCACTGCCGCTTGACAAAGTCACAGAAAGCTCGGAAATGGATAATTTAAATGGATATAACCTTAATGATAAAAGATCATGCAAAATACAACTGAATGGCCGTGGCTGGAATCTAGGAGCAATAAACACTCAGGAGGACCATCTTCTCAAAATGTCACCTGTAAGATACACATTTCTTAAAGCAAGTGAACTATACGGCATTTGCTGTCCGCTGTAAACCAAAGGGGGAGCTTGCATGCCAGAGAAGCCTGCGGTCCAAAAAATAGTATGAAAACAAATGAGGGAGGGGAGGGAAACATTTTATCTGATCACCTTAGAAAGAAAGGAAGGAGTCTAGTCATTAGAAGCTAAAGTGTGTGAAGAGGTGGGGCCTGGGCATAGGCGTGGCTTGCACATCCAGGCATGGAACTTAAAAGAAATCGACTTTTATGGTGGGTAAATGTACTCTGGGCCTGCTTCCCTGGGGGAGGCAGCTCCCATTAGTGAGGAGGAAAAGGGGAGAGGATGTGGCATAAGAAATGGTCAAAAGAAGTTGGGAGCCTGGATTGGAAAAAACTCAGCGAAAAAAGCACCACAATCTTCCGATTGTGGTCAATAACCCAGGCATAGCAGACCTTCTGGCCAAGATGAAGAAAAGTCACAGCTGTAGGAGATACCTTACCCAAAGCTTAGCACCGACGGCATGCAACTGATATACAGAAGTACCTAGAAACGTTGGCAAAGTGTTAGGAACACTAGAATACTATTTTTTCATGGAACGTTAGAGCTTGAGAATCAGTCTGAATTGTAGTAATGGCCTAAAACTGATTACCTTGAGCTGGTCCAACCTGGTAGTCATTCCCTCTGGAACGCTCTGCTGCCAAACTTCCTGAAACTCGGAGAGGTTGAACTTCACTGCATTCTGCAGGAGCATTTGCGCTGTGGCTCTACATATCTGATCTTCATTTAAGGCGAAACAAACTTTGCCTGCTAAAAAACAAAACACACTCGAAAATCCCTTTTTTATATTATAGTAGCATAAAACACGATAATACATTTGGACAGTTCACAATTTTCTGTTGCAGTAGAAATAATGTAAGAGAAATGAAGTTCACAAGTGTCAATCCAGGGTAATCTTATTTAGTTAAACAGCTTTTGATGTTAAAACATATGAATTTCTTCCTAAAATCTAAACACATGGTTAATTTGTTTTTATTTTGACACAGTGGAACAGGCCCCTGTGGACATCATCAGAGCATATTACAAAATTGGCCAGTGACTCTTCTATGCACTGAATGTAGGGAAAACAATGTTGAGCAACTTTTACATAGCTCAAAGAAGTGATTCTTTTTTTTTTTTTCCTTTCAAAAGTTATGACATTCAGCACTACCTTCAGTATCGAGGTCAAGTATATTCAACAAATGGTAGAGTCTAGAAAAATAACCAGACATCTAGGAGGTAAAGTAGCCAAACAGTATGCTTGCGGTCTGAGGGATGTAGATTTTGGATATGTGGTGTGTATAAATACAAACAAAAATACATAAACTTAAAAAAACAGTTAGAGTGAATTGATACTTACAAATCCTTACAAAACAAACCCTAAAAACCACCACAATTCACCTGTTGTGGTTAGTAGAAATAACCATAACTCACGCCCTGCCATGCACTGCTTAGGACCTCCCATATGACATTACTCATAACATCACTGATGACCATTCAACTGGCGTCACTGATGATCACATCATGATACTACTGTTGACGTTGTTTTGATTTTTATAATGATATATGCAAGGAAATGCCTTTTTGTATGGTAATCCCCAAGTTTTTGGACTGACGCTGCTGCTTTATCGACTCCGAGTACATTGACGTCTGCCAACCAGACCTCAGTGCCCGAGCCCTGACCCTAAATGTGTTTGTTGAAATGGCTAATATCCAATTGGCATACGCTAACTTACCTATAAGTCCCTAGCATATGGTACCAAAGGTACCCATGGCATGTAATTTAGAAGGTCACCTAAGGGATTGCAGCACTGGTTGTGCCACTCTGGGTGAGACACAGATAAACCGAGTCTCCCAGTCCACCACTGCAGACTAGAAGAGCTGTTTTGAGCTGCTAGTATGACTTTACAATTTAAAGCAATGGCAAAGCCAAGCCTTCACCCCTTTGCCAGGCCTACCGAGCCCTTAGGCAGGGTGCAGCATATTTCACAGGCAGAACATGTATTTTACATGATCTAACAGTAAAAACCAGAAACTGTTGTGTCTACTATGGAAGAACTTGGTCGCCCCATACTCCAAGGTATCAAACAACTCGTTACAGTAAGCCAGACAAGATTCTCTGATCGAAATTAATTTAACAGTTTGTAGTGTACAACGTTTTCAAAGTTGCCACTTTGTTGCCTTTAATCTCCTGTGCCCTTAACAGTTGCACAAGGACAGCCTTCTGCTTTCCTGGGGTGACGTGCTAACGACTGTTAGGAAAGGAGACAACAGAGGTCTGCACTGGAGAGAGATGTTAAGTCCTTCCTGCAGGAAGCTACACAGGTGTTGGCCTTGAAGATGAGCTACAAAGGAGAAGCCGACTTTGAAGGGCAAATGGGTAACACTTGAGAGAAGGGCTGCTCCATTATCTAGGTAGAAAGGCTGGCAACAGGGAAGGGGAAAACGGTTGCCTAACCCGTTTTCCAGGGGTGTGTAGCCCCTTTGGTAGCCACACCTATGGGTTAGGCTAGGGAGCTCTGGATGCAGAGAGAGGGGGGTTCTGCCATGTTGGAAATAAGCATAATGGTGCATCTTGGGCTAGCCAGTTGCCAAACTTCACAGGAAGGGGTCATCATTAGGGAAGGAACCTAATAAACAAGTTACTTACTTTCGTTAACGCCTTATCTAGTAGAGACTATCTAGCCGCAGATTCCTTACCTTAGAATTATCCCCAGGAGTCAGAACGGATCCGGACATTTTTCGTGAGCAGTGCCCCTGCACGCTCGTAGGTGGTGGGGTGATCAACGCCGGAAGTGACGTATGCAGTGCCTATGTAGGCGCCACCCTAGCGCCCAGATGTCAGTTTCCTTTCACGACTTTCCACGCCAGGAGTGCAGTGCCACGAAGAACACTGACCACTGGT
This sequence comes from Calotriton arnoldi, assembly GCA_963921515.1. Lineage (NCBI taxonomy): Eukaryota > Metazoa > Chordata > Amphibia > Caudata > Salamandridae > Calotriton > Calotriton arnoldi. Next base: position 3,680,674 of record CAWUFW010000547.1, on the reverse strand, counting down.
GCGGAAAACTATTTCCCTGAAAGAGGAAAACCCTGTCCCTAAAAATTCATTAGCAGAGCAGGGAGGATGGGTGGGTCGGTAAGGAATCTGCAGCTAGATAGAATCTCTACCAGATAAGGTGTTACTGAAGGTAAGTAACTTGTTCATCTGATAGAGACTTCTAGCGGCAGATTCCTCACCATAGCATAGATACTCAAGGAACACCTCCCCGGAGGTGGGTCTGCGAAACAATTTCACACCAAAAAATCCTGCAGGACTGAACGGGCAGAGTACCCATACCGACAGACCTGACTGTCCAGGCAGTAGTACTTGGTGAACGTGTGCAGAGAAGCCCACGTAGCCACCTGGCAGATGTCCAGGACCGGAACTCTACACGCTAATGCAGTGGACGCTGCCTTGGCTTTGGTGGAATGAGCACGCAATCCAACGGGGGGGGCGGAAAGGAGTGTGTGCTTCTTGGACACTGCATAACAGATTTTAAAGCAGAGCACGATCCACCAGGAGATGGTCAGTTTCTGCACAACCTTCCTTTTCTTTGCTCCGACATACCCTATGAAGAGTTGGTTATCCACCGGAACTCTTTTGTGCGGTCAAGGTAGAACAACAATGTTCTTTTTGGATCCAGTCGATGGAGTGGCTTCTCTTTCTTAGAGGAATGCAGCAGAGCATAAAAGACAGGCAGAGTGATGGACTGCTTATATGAAAGGGAGTGACAACTTTCGGCAGAAAGAATGCTCTAGTGCGGAGAACTGCTTGTCTGGAAAGATGGTTAGGTATGAAGACTTAGATGACAAAGCCTGGAGCTCAATGACTCTCCGGGCAGATGTAATCATCATAAGGAAAGCCGTCTTGATGGTAAGGAGCCTGAGAGGATAGTTACGTACCGGCTCAAAGGAAGCACACATCAGAAATGCAAGTATGATATTGAGGTCCCACTGAGGCATGATAAAGGGCAAAGTGGAAACATGTTGGAGACATTTCAAAAACCTATTTACAACAGGGGGTTTGAACAGGGATGGCTGATCTGGCAACCACAGAAAGGCTGAGATGGCAGAAAGATAGCCCTTCAAGTGCCCAAAGTATAGCCTTGCTGGGCAAGAGGAAGAATAAACAGAGGATCTGAGAAAGGGGGGCAGAAAGAGGGTCAACTTGCTTATCTGCACACCATACCACAACCTTGCCCGAGTGACAGGCGTATATCGTCTTGGTGGAGGGATGTCTGGCTGCCAAGATAACATTGCAGACTTCGGGCGGAATGTCGAAAGCTGTCAACGGTTGCCACTCTCCACACATGAAGGTGTAGCGTTGACAGGTTTGGGGGGAGAACCCTCCCCTGCTGCTGTGACAAAAGATCCTCCAGAAGAGGCAGCATGATTGGAGGACCGATGGCCATGCTCAGCAGCTCGGATACCAAACTCTCCGATCCCAGTTTGGAGTCACATGGATATTGTCCCCACCAGGGATATGCCCGGATGTTCCGGCCATGTCTAGAGGCGCAGGGCCTCTTGACTAAGTGTCCACGACCCCACTCCGCCCTGTTTGTTCCAGTATCACGTGGCAGTGATGTTGTCTGTGAACACCTGCCCTAGCCTTCCCTTGATGGAGGGTAGAAAGGCTTTCAATGCCAGGCGGATCACCCAGAGCTCCAGTAGGTTGATGTGGAGTCCGGATTCCCCCAGAGACTAGAGGCCTCTGATCTCCACACATCCCAGATACCCACCCCATCCCAGGAGTGATGCATCTGTCACCACTGTCAAATCTGGTTGGGGAAAGGGAGAGGGGTCTGTTTCTGACCCAACTGCGGTTCGTTAACCACCACTCCAGATCTTTTGCTGTTCCGTCCGAGATCTGGACAATGTCGGAAAGATTCCCCTGATGCTGCGCCCATTGGAACTTCAGGCCCCAGTGCAGAGTCCACATATGCCAGCAGGCATGTCTCACAAGTAGGATGCAGGAGGCCATGAGGCCCAGCAGCCTCGAGTCAGTCTCACCGAAACCCAAGATAAGAGGCTGAAACATCGGTATCATAGACTGAATATCCTGGAATTGCCGTTCAGGAGGATAAGCCCGAAACTGCAACAGGTCCAGAATAGCGCTGATGAAAGGGAGTGTCTGAGAGGGAGTCGGTTGTGACTTTGGCACATTGATAGTGAACCCCAGCGAGTGCAGGAGATCTGCCATAGTCTGGAGGTGAGAGGCGAATGCCTGGGGCAAGCCCGCCTTCAACAGCCAGGCGTCGAGATAGGAAAAGACTGGTATCCCCGATCTCCACAGATGATCTGCAACTACCGCCATCTCTTTGGTGAACACCCGAAGGGCGCTGGTAAGTCCAAAAGGGAGTACGGTGAACTGAAAGTGCTCGTGGCCCACTGAGAACCACAGATAACGTCCTTGGGCAGGCAGGACAGGAATGTGGAAATGTGTGTCCTGCAAGTCCAACGCTATCATTTAGTCTCCCGGGTCCAGGGCAGACAGGACATGAGCAAGTATGAGCATATTGAACTTCTTTTTGAGGAAGAAATTGAAAGGGCGAAGGTCTAGGATAGGACTAAGGCCTCCGTCCTTTTTGGGCACCAGAAAGTAGTGGGAATAACAACCACAACCTACTTCTGATGTTGGCATTCTCTTTATGGCTCCCTTGGCTAAGAGAACTTCCACTTCTTGGCGGAGTAAGGAGAGATGGTCCTCTGTCAGCCTGTCACAAGTAGGTGGCATGGGTGGACGGTTAGTCACAAAGTGGGAATAGACCCTTCAGACAATCTGGAGAACCCAGCGGTCTGATGTTATTGACCTCCAGTAGTGCAGATGATGGCATAGCCTACCTCCCACTGGTTGCCCATGATAGTTGGAGGGTGAACTAAAAGGTTTACAGGCTGCTGCTGCGGGCGGTGGACTGCCTGGGCAGAAGGTGTCACCTCCCTCCCTGACTGGATGGCTTGTGAAGTGGCACATCAAGGCGGTGAGCTTCAAAGCTCCCACCACCGGACATGCAACCAGGGGGGAAAAAGCCAACCCCCCGCGCCAGGCACATTTGCAACCCGGGCAGGTAGGAAAATTAGATAGTCAGGAGGCGTACACCCCCAGAAGGTTATCCACAACCCTAAGGAGGATTACCTGGTCTGCACAGCCGAAGAAGGGTTCTGCCATTTTAAAAAGTGGCAGAATAGAGGATTCTGGGTAAAAAAGGTGCCACACTCCACAGGAAGTGGTCACTTCAGGTGAGAATTTGCCACTGGGGCTAGTAGCCCATTGGCTACAAGCTCCCACACCCCTAGATCTAGGAGTTAATGAGTTTCCCCTAGTACCAGAAACCCAGATCTGATCGACTTGCAACCAAAAAACAAAGAAGATACCTGAGTCTGTGACTTCAGGACTTTCACAAAGAAAAGGCGCCAAAGACTGCACCTGTGGCAACCATCCTGCAACTGCATGACTACGACTCATCCTGGACCAGAGACCGGTTCCAAAGGAAAGAGGGACCCTCAAAGAGCCAAAGACAACTCCAGAACTCCCTTACACTAGAGGTACTAGTACCCTACAGCCACAACTGCACCCAGATGCAAAGAATCACTGGCCATCAGGCCAGCTGAGGGAATCTGACCTCCAGCAAGTTTCAGGCGTCTGTTTTCCCCCGGACTCCAGGAAGTCAAAGTGACCGAAGGCTGAGCTTGCCGCTGCCAAGGCTCGTCAGTAGCCAGAGTCAGAGTTGTGCCTTGAGGGAACCTCGTTGTTGAGATTTTGCACCCCTTTCCTCACTAGCATCGTCTAAGCGGGTAAACCAGCACGTACGGCTCCCATTCTTCAGCACAGGGACAGCCAGGACTATTCTGCACGGTTTCCTACGAGCTAGGTAAAAATCAACTGACGGTCAGAGCCTGGTCCTGGGACCCGCCTCACCTAATGGCCCCCCCCCCCTCCCCATCACCCCTGTGTTTTTACTGAACTCGACCTGTCACCGATTGACACAAGTGAATTACCTCATAGACTGAAATGTTAACATTTTGAAAGATTGAAATGCACCGATTTATTTTTCCTTTAAAAATCCATAACTCTGGTTATACTCATCCAATTGTCTTCGTTTTGGTGTCTTAAATGATGTAAACATCGGCTTTATTTTTATAAACTGGTGTTGGATTTCTTTCGAGTTGTGTCAATTACTTATCGTCCATGTTGGTACTCTGAAATGCTTAACACATGTTCCGCTAGGAAAGCCTGATGCTCTGTGCCACACTACCAGGACTGAGCTATGGATTTATTAATGTGAATCCAAAGGTCCTATTTGGGGCACCGTGAGATTATTACATAGTGAAGCCTAACCAGCTTCATTACATAATAATCCACTTTCCTACAACACACCATTGCTTCACCTGAATACATTGGCCCGCAGCACAGAGTGTTGATATTTGGATATTCCACAGGAATGTAGGGACAGCAAAGTGAAGAATATTCTGCTATTAGTGTAGAGGTCTGCATCTGCCTTCATAACCAATTATTTCTATAGCTTAGGGAGATTCAGGACTAACCCCAGCTTTATTCTTGTTGCCCAATTGCAGATTTATATACAAAAGTAAAGGGTTTTCTCCACCTTCTTCCCAGGCCCATCGAAAATGTATAAGAGAGCCCTACATTTTTGGATCTAAAGAGATGCATCAAATTTGATATGGAAAGGACCCCACTTTTCATATAGTTTGACTAGCTCAAACAGAGACCAAGCACTATTCATGGAGTAGTTCTTTCACTTGCAGCCTGCCATCACACTTTTCCATCAGGATAAGGGGCCACAAAAACAAAAAGTCTTGTTACATTTCACTAAGGGCAATGTAGACACAAGGCCTTCATCCCAATTAGTTATTATCTCCAAACAACGTGGTACAACCGTTTTTTGATGTATACACAGACAGGAAATGTGAATGGTAATAAACGAGAAGCTGTTCTCATAGGCGGGCTTGCTTCTTTTCTTATATTCCATGATACTGCTTACATGACTTAATTGAAGCATGTGATTCCAAGAAAGAATAACCAAAGTTTTGCAGCATTGTTATCTTCATAGTGCCTTTTTTGGTCTCTGCTGTGGAAAGCGCATGCGCTGCCTCGAAGAGACATGATGCATCTACTTTGTGCGCTTCAGCCCACCGATAGGCTTCCCATTTGGTGGTCCCATCGCACTTTCCTATTCTTTCTCCCCATGTGTCCATGGCATGCATTTGTCATGCTTCTTCCTGTATTTACCCCTCCCCCAGGGCAGGGACCAAGTACACTATCCTTCATTTTATGACAATTTTAGGAACTTTTTGTTGTTGTTAATATTCTCTTTAAAATTGCACATTGATTGGATACAGTTACAGGTGAAGACATTTTACACCATCTTCTAATTTTTATGCTTGTTTCTGTTAACTGAAGTGCACAATTGTCCTTTTGTGACCGGAGGACGCCATCTGGCTCTAAAACTCTCACTTCAAGTTCTATCAATAGATATGTACTATTAATAAAAAAAATGCTAATGATAAGTCTTTGGTGCCATTTATATAACAACTCTGAGCTCTACTTACTTATTTTTTTACAGTAAGCAGAAAATGTCACCTAATATGGATGTCAAAAATAAACCACAACCGGAAATATAAATTTTAATTACAACTTCACATGACATAACTAATGGTATGTGCTGCAGTTTCCCTAACACATTGACTTTTCTGAGACTACAATGGCAAAAAGCATACTGCTCAAACTTACCATCATCCGTATATTTTTTCCCATAGCACATGAGACAATGCTCTATCATATTGCTGAAAAGTAAAAATATGAACAGATATATTTTTTTTTTTTTTATTTTTTAATTTTTTTTTTATTGTTTTTTTCTCCGTAATACAAGGATATCATATAAGAAACAATGTAAGTTCTCGACAAGACGCAACAGACACATTAGGGTAAATTAATATCGATAGTAGTTTCACATAAGATGAGCACACATTATACAGTACAATAACAGTGCAATAAGGCAGAAATTTGTATTGGCATACATAGTACCTCCCGCAGCCCAGGCCAAAAGGCTAGTAAACATAACCACTCCAATCCATAAGTTAATTACGAGGTATCCTTTGGGGGAAATTATATTTCTAAAGCATTCGCCTCACGAGCACAGGTGGGGCACAAATCTCAATACCAATCATAGGGGATTCACCTGAGCAACACTACACCCACCTGATTATGTGTTCCACCCCGCTGTCCCGTATGTGATATAGTGCTGATAAGCCAGAGCCGTTACTGCCCCGGCGTTTCAGGAACATCTGCCTGTAGTTCCGCAGACTGAGCCAATAGGTAGCTCTGTAGTGGGTCCCATATATTTTTAGGCTGCGAGGCTCTAGGCAACATTTCAGCATATCTCGTCAATTGATCTTGGCAATAAATCAAGTCCTCCAACCATTCCTTGAATTTTGGCGCCCGCCCCCTGCCCCATCTGCAAGCCACTCTACGCTTGGCCAACAGTAGGGCAACAGCAAGGAACTTACGACAGGACTTTGGAATTAGTTTAGTATAACTTAACAATGCGAGTAATGGCGTGCATTCCAAAGCAATGGGCACCATCCGACGCAGAGCTTCGAAAATCTGAGACCAATATTCACTCACCCTCGGGCATTCCCACGCTAGATGTAAAAAGTCTGCCCCTGGGCTACCACATCTATCACAGTTATCTGTAGCTCTCAAGTTGAATCTGAACATTTTAACAGGAGTGTAATAGAGGCGTTGTAGGAATTTATAATGTGTAATGCGTAGCCTAGAGCTAGCAGTTATCTGCTCTGTTTGGAGGCAACAGTACGTCCATTGGTCATCCGTTATCTCACATCCTAATTCCTGAGTCCACTTAACCCGGGAGGAGCCGGGAGAATCTATTCGTTGTGTGCGAATAGTGTGGTAGAGCACAGAGACCAAGTGTCCCGGCGATGTGGCGCGTAATAGCATATGTAGAGGGTTAAATGTCGGAGGCTCCTGAGGGAATTCAGGTGTAATCGACCGTATACCTTGGCGAAGTCGGACATAGAGGAATATATCCAACGATGTGGGCTGAATATTGTGAAGTAGGCTCTCAGAGGTGCGGAACGTCCCCCTGATAGAGATCCCCCATGTGTTGACTTGGATACGCTCGCATAATTTGATGAAACCTGTTTCCTGCAGCAGTGGCAGGCGTGGATGATAAATGAGTGGAAGAAGCGGCGAGTATAACATTGTATTTTGAAGAATAGCTAACATGCGTCGCCAAGCTTCCACTGTGCATGTGATAGTGGTGGGTGCAATATCCCGCGTGCGAGGAGATGTGTGTAACATGCCTTGTAATGGTATAGGGTCCGCCAGCCAGTGCTCAGCTGCGAGTTGCGGCATGTATCTAGGAGGATGAAACCAATAAAACGCGTAGTGCGCCTGCGCACTCACATAATACAGTTCAAAATCTGGCACGTCAAACCCCCCCCGAGCATATGGTTGTGTTAGAACTTTCCACTGTAATCGTGCCTGTTTGCCCCCCCATATCAGTCTCGTCATTTCAGACTTGAGCCTCTGGAAAAAATACCGCCCAGGATGGTATGGGATATTTAAAAAAGGTACAATATTTGTGGCAAAACCACCATTTTAATCAATGCCGCCCGTCCTGCTAAGGTCAAGGGCAAGGATATCCACCGAGTGACATTGTCGGTAATCCGTTGTAGAACAGTACCATAATTGAGACGCATCAGCTCATCTCTGTCTCTGGTTATTACGATCCCTAGATAGCGTAAGTCCGAATTGCACCACTCCAAAGGGAAGTCTAAGGAGAAACTAGCGGCTGCAGTAGTCAATGGGAATATTTGCGACTTCCCCCAATTTATTTGTATCCCAGAAAGTTTGCCAAACACTATGAATTCCCGCAGGAGTGGATTCAGGTTCTCCTGTGGGTGTCTAACGTATAACGTTATGTCATCCGCATATAAAGATATGAGGATTTGTCGTAAGTTGCATCGTAGAGCCTTGTCCTGGTGATGCTGCCGCAATTTGGATGCCAAGGGTTCAATTGCTAGCGCAAATAATAATGGTGAGAGCGGGCACCCTTGCCGCGTGCCTCTAGAGACAGAGAACGCGTCTGACAAATGTCCATTTAATAATACTCTTGCCGTTGGTAGTTGATAAAGCAGCCTAATCCAGGACAAGAATACAGCAGGAAACCCCATGCGCTGCAATATCCCGAAGAGATAGTCCCATTCAACTGAGTCGAACGCTTTAGTGGCGTCCAGGAAGACTGCCGCCAGCGGCAGCTCCGGGCGACATTCTGTATAATAGTAAATAGGGTACGAAGATTATGTGTGGTAGCCCTGCCAGGAACAAACCCTGCCTGATCAGGAAGGACCAACTTGTCCATTAACAAGGCCAGCCTATTTGCAATCACCTTGGCCAAAATTTTTGCATCACAATTAATAAGAGATAAGGGCCTATAAGAGTCACAGAATAGTGGTGACTTTCCGGGTTTAAACAATGATGTGATATATGCTTCTCTCATGGAGGGGGAAGTATGCCAGCTTCCATTGATTCCGCATACACCTCCTTTAGGATCGGAGCCAGCAGATCTATGTAGGTTTTGTAGAATTCAGCCGGCAAGCCATCGAGCCCGGGGCCTTCCCTGACTGCATTTTCATTATTGCTTCTCTTATTTCGTCTATCTCAAAGGGGGCGCTCATGAATTCTCTCTGCGAATCCCCCAACCATCCCAGCGCCACATCTCCGAGGAAACTGTCAAGTTCAAATTGATCCCTACGTTGTGAGGTATAGAGTGTCGAATAGTGCTCTGTGAATGTGGCTAGAATATCAGCCGTGTCGCGATGTAGTACCCCTTCTGGCCCCGTGATTTCTAATACACAATTGGAGGAGCGCGGATGACGTATGATTTGAGCTAACACCTTCCCAGGTCTTTCCCCCTCTCCGTATTTCCGAGCCTCATTATATTTTCCCTTAAATTTCGTTTCCCGCTCAGCTGTCTCCATATATTCAGTGAGTTTCCCCCTGAATTCAGTTTGCAGATCAGTATCTCTCCTCAGTCTCATCTGTGTCTCTAATTCTTTGAGCTCCGCCTCTAATCGTCTGATCGTGCCTTGTATAGCTCTCAACACTCCTGCACTTTTGGAGATACAGAAGCCTCGCACTGTCACCTTAAAGGCTTCCCAGATCGTCTCCACATTATCAACGGAGCCCTTATTCCTATGGAAAAAATCCTGAATTTCATCCCCTAGTTCGCTATGAAATACCGTGTCTAGGAGTGTTAGGGGCTGCAATCTCCAAGTGCGGCGTGGTTTATTAAACCCCGGCGGGGCTAGCGTGAGTTTGACTGGGGAGTGGTCCGAGTACGTCCTGGCCAGTTGTGTGACATCTTTTATTAGGGGGCCCAGTCCTCTAGACAGTAAGACATAGTCTAACCGCGCCCATGAGGCTGCATGGGCTGCAAAATGTGTGCCTTCCCTCGCATGTGGATGAAAGTGTCGCCAGGCATCTAGTAGGTCCGTCTCCGTTCTAATGCCCCGTAAAGCTTGGCAAGACCTATTATAATGGTGCGGTGCAGGATTGGATCTGTCTTCCGCAGGGTTAAGGGCTACATTAAAATCCCCACCCCATATTATATGTGTTGACCCTATGTCCAGTATCTTCCCCCATAGTTCAGTGAAGAATTCGGGAGTGTCTACATTTGGGCCATAACAACTCACTAATGTGACCGATTCCGTGCCTAGTCGTCCCCACACAATAGTGTACCTACCATTCCGATCTAATGACATACCCGCTAGTGTGAACGGTGTTTGTTTTTTAATAAGTATTGCTGTGCCTCTGGCATATGAGGAATATGAAGAAAACAATCTATGGTCTGCCCATTTTGCAGCGAAGGTAGTGGGGTGCAATGGGTGGATATGTGTTTCCTGGAGTAATGCGATATGTGTATTTTGCCTATCTAAGTACGCCAAGAGTTGGCGACGCTTTCGAGGATCCCCCAGTCCCCGCACATTCCATGTTACTATCTGAAGCCGCTGATGAGCCGCCAAATCAGCCATACGAGCCTGGGATGAGTATTAAATGATGTTGTGACGACCGTATTCTGTGTGTCATATTTACCAAAGCAATATGTGTCTGTCTTTCATAATGCAGCCTAACAATGATCAAGAACCAGTAAGTGAAGCCCTTCCCCTCTCCTCCCCCTCCCTCCCACAACAGCACCCCAATTGTGCCGGAATGTCGTTTCCCTCCCCCACCCCGTATTTTCCCAACAACTTAATGCGGCCAAACGAGACCAACTGTAAAGAGAGTCTTGTGGGGGATCACCCATAACAGGGGACCCGCCGGTGTGCCACAGTTACCTCCCTGTTCCCAAACGACTGGAACCTACAGCTGTAGCAGCAAGTAAGTCATTCGGTGGGAGAGTGCTCGGCCCTAGGCCGTGGAGAAAAACGAAAAGTTAGCGTTCACATCATATAAGTAGCACAGTATATAATAGTACTAACATCATATTTGCTGGGTACATTGATCTGTTCCCTCCTGGGTGGCCAGAGGATCCAGCCACCATCCAAACTTGGGCTGTGCCCTCATGCGCTATAAGTTGGGTGTCTGGCATCAGCAGGCCTATGGAGTTGTTTGGGCGGACCTATTAGTTTCATGCAGTACCCATGGAATCTCCCTATCTTTATGACGGATCTTCCAGCTCAGGAGTATGCAGCGAGGGGAGTGATCGTCCGAATTCCGCCTGGGTGATTGTCGATTAATACTTTTAAGAAACTCCTCAACTTGATGCGGATTCACAAACATCTTTTGTTTACCTTGGTGCGTGATCCGCAGGCGCGCTGGATACATGAGTGCATAGTCGATTTGCGCCTTGCGAAGTTTCTGCTTTACCGGGAGGAACTTACGACGGGCTTCTTGTACTGCAGCTGTGAAGTCAGGATATATAGTAAAGTCCATGCCGTCATATGTCAGGGTCTTCTTCTCGCGTGCCAGGCGGAGCGCAGTGTCTCGATCCCGATAATTAAGAATCCGTGCAATGATAGGGCGTGGAGCACTGCCAGGAGGAGGACGAGGGCCCAGAGACCGATGGGCTCGCTCCACAGTCAGATGTGGGGAAAAGGCGGGTTCTCCAAATGTGTCACGCAAGAGGCGCTCGATGTAGTCTTCCATGCGACCTGTGTGTGCGGTTTCCGGAATTCCTAGGAACCGTATGTTATTTCTTCGGCTTCTGGCTTCGAGATCCTCATTCTTGGAGGCTATTACTTTTAGGATTTTGTCCATTTGAGCCAGTTGCTTCTGCATGTTTGTCGTCGTGTCTTCCGTGTCGGATATCCTTCGTTCAGCTTCCTTAATCTGCTCGTCATGCTTATCAACTTTTAGCACCAGAAAGTCCAGACGGCTATTCATCGTATCCATCTTTCCTGATAGGGAAGTGAGGCTCTGCTGCATCGCCAGTAGTAATGTTTTCACCTCATCCGCCGGTGTGGAGGATTGTGCTTGGGTTGTGTTTTCTATATTTTGTGTTGGCTCCTCAGAACTGGAGCGAGTGACTGTCTTTTTTGCCTCAAACACCAGTCGAGGTTGCCGACTGTCCGGCTTCCCCATGATGCACCGGTGGGAGTGGGTAGGCCCCTTCGTCTATGTATGCCGAAGCTATTGCAGCCGGGATATATATGGCAGTGGACCAATACGAAAACCTCTGTCTCTATTCCCTTGGCGCCTTTACCCGGACCATATGTCAGATGTGCGTGTTAGGAAGCTGCTTGGCTGGAGAGACGATTCTACCCAGCCCTCGACAGAAGAGTCTTCCTTTGTTCTCCCACACCTGTTCGTCCGCCAGTTGCACAAGGTCTCTCTTAGGTCCCCGTCAGTGCCGTGTACCCCTCTCCGCACGCTAGCAGGCAGTGAGCAAAGTCCCTGATATTATGTGCAGAATGGCGGGCAATTCCGGGAGAACGTATTAGAGAGGGCTGTATCTTTCCCCGTCTCACCAGTGCGCAGCGCGGGCCACTGAACCCGTGTCTGTTCCTTCCCGGTGCCTGTCCCACCACGATTCCATCAGTCCACACTATTGCATATCGCTGGTTTTCTATCCCAATTGTTGCGGACCCTGCGTTTCAGTGGGAGCCTGGGGCCTCCGCAGCGCGAATGCTCACCCTCAATACAGCGCTGCGTCCCCTCTGTGAAATGGCGGCATGGGTGTCCCAAGTTATCTTCCTGCGTTGCTCCCGATCCTCCTCCGGTGGACTCAGTCTAGTCCCCCGTGTCTCCTCGACCACTAGACTCACGATGTGTCTGCCTTGTTGTAGGCAGCTTTTGGGGGATAGCAGTCTCGCTCTGTATGACGGCGGAATGCCTGTGCTCCCCTTTCCCACGGTGAAGAACGCTGCTGCTCCGTGTACTCACGGCAATCACTCTCACCGAGCCTCAGCTCCTGCGGCTGTTCTGCATATGTCTGTGTCTTTTCCGTGGTGTGCTGGCAATGTGGTGTTACTCTGCGCACAGATGCTGCCCCATTCACTCAGTTCTGCGTATTTTCGGCGCCCTTTGGTTTTTTGGCGTTGTGGCCCAGTGCCTCGAGGTAGACCGGGGGCTCGCGTACCTGCTCCTGCCGCTTGCGACTCCACCCAGCGCTCCGTCTGCCTCTCGCTGTCACCTTTGCGTCCCTCTGCAGAGGGTTATCTGGTATCCGATCGTGCCGAAACCCGCACCGGAGCCGATGCGGGTCTTCCTGCACAATCGACGCGCTTTATGTGTACTTTCTCCCGGGAATAACAGGAGAAATGAAGGATTATGAGGCCGAGCTACCGGAGCCTCACAGAAGAGCGGCCATTCCGGTTGTGCGCCACCTAGCGCCCCCAATATGAACAGATATTTACCATTACTATTCTAACAGTATGCTTTTAAACTAAATTACTGCATTGTAATTTATTTACATTGGGCACAACCCCAGTGGGCATCTAAACATTCCAAGATGACAAAATATGTTGCACTACAAGAGACCCATGAACATGAAAGCGCAAAAACATTTACATCAAAACAAATGTCGATTTTAAAAAGTAAACATTAGTAGGAACCAGAGAAATCAGGATAAAGAGGCCAAGATGTGAAAGCAGCGGCTTAGGTCTAGCTGCCCCCTCGCTCCGCCCCGCCGCCATCACACTATGCTATGAAAGATCGTGCCACTGTGATGCATCTTAGACGGCTTTTTAAGTAACATAAGCAGAGCTTTAAATGGGCCGGTACTCACAGGTACTGAGTACCGGCACTTCTTAGATTTATGACTCTAAGTACCGGCACTTCTCTACTGCTGAGGAGAGTACCGGCACTCATGAAAAGGTAGGCTCATTGGCTGTGCGTGCTAGTGAGCAGGAGTGGAACGTATCTCTGGCAGCCACGGCGCCGCTTCTGTAGCCCCGATCTGAGCCCAAGCTGAGCCTTTCAGCAAGGCTCATTTGAATAATGTCCGGGTGCTCACCATCATGCTGTGCTTGACAGAGCAGGGCCCATTCGGGCCCTCTGCTGTCAATCATATTCACACTATCCTTTGCATTTGTGCAAACACAGGAATCATGGCTGTCCCCTGGCAGTGGCAATCAGGCTACGGCCAGTCCGGCCCTGGTGGCAATTAAAAAAGCCATGGTAGGTGAAGAGTATAACATGGCTTTTATCATACCCGAGTCTTTTGTGTGTCTGCTTATGTTTGTGTATTTGCCTGCATTTGTATCCCTGTTTTTTGTAAGAAAAAAATGAGAGAAAGAGAATCAAGACACTCTCAGGAGGTATTTTAAAGAAAATGGGTGGCACTTTTTGTGTACATGTCTGCTCGGCGACAAAGATTCATAAATAACGTAGTTGGGAGGGTTGGTGGTTGGTTGGGTGGGTGGGTGAGTGAGTGAGTGAGTGAGTGGATGGATGGATGAGTGAGCAAGGGTGGATGTATAGATAGATTCATGCATAGATGGATGGGTGAAAGAGGGTGGATAATTGGATAAAAGGGCAGATGATGGATGGATAAGTGAAAGATTGGATGGATGAATGAATGAAAGGGAGGGATGGTGGATGGATGAAAGGGTGGATGATGGATGAGGGAAAGGAGAGATTGAGTGAAAGGGTGGATGGAATGAAAGGGTGGATGGAATAAAGGAGTGAAAGGGTTGATGGATAGATGAGCGAAAGGATTGATGGATGAGCGAAAGGGTGGATAAAGAGATGGATGAGTGAAAGGATGAATGGACAGGTTTGGAGATGGATGGATGGATAGGTTTGGATATGAAGGGAGGACATACGGAATGGTGAAAAACTGAATGATGGATGAAAGACTGAATAGACAGAATGTAAAGGTTAAATGGTGGACATCAGCAGGTAAATGGTAGGATGAATGGATAGATCGATGGAAGAGACAAGAGATATCTTCTGGGGAGGGTCATGATGATTTGCTTCATTTGCTTGGTGCCATAAGAGCTTTGGTTCGAAGTGGGGGTATTTTCAGTTTCTTCCTACTCACATGCTCAAAAATATATAGTATTGTGCCAAACAACAGCAATTAACAGTATGGCATTAAGAAGGTGCAACTATTGCAAAAAAAAGGAAATGGTAACATATTATCGCATTTCTGTTTCATTTTGTGTAATGAGTTAACCTGCTTTGTTTATATGAAGGCATTTCTCATGTGCTGCAACTAATCTAGAAGTCGTTAAGTATCATCATGTCTTGCCCTTAGCCCCGCCCCTTGCCCCACCCCCTCACTACACCTCTAGCTCATTTTAATGAGTACCTGCACTTATTTTTCCCCATTTAAAGCACTGAACATAAGACAACCTAATAATTGAGTGCCACATGTGAACCATGAAAGACACCCACGCCGAAGAGCATTGTTACAGATCAGTAACTTTCTTCCTCGACATCTGATGTCCCATGATTGATATATTTTGCATCTCGGATAAGAAACGTTACTTACTTGTAAACCTAGATCTCCTTCACAGAAATCTTCACTGAAGCCAAAGCACTAAAACGTCCTGCCTGTGCTGTGTATCCTGTAGCACGTTTGAAAAATATATTAAGGTGCACACTCTTTTCTTCGAAAATGGTTATTAGAACTAAAAACATATTTAGCTGTCTATCTGCAGTCAAAATTGGAAGAGTTTTATTAATCCAGCCGAACCTATTTTAAATGACAACATGAAAGGAAGAGGGGTAATGCAGTCAGATGGCAGCAGCCACTAATTGCTGAAAAATGACTCTGCTCCTCTAAGGCAGCCATCAGCACCAGTATCCCAACATGCCTGGCAGTGGCAGTCACCTCAGGCTGTCTTTCCAGCTCCTGCTGAAAGGATCCTGGACCACTGGCTCAGATCTGTCTTTGACAGAAGAAAGTTTACAAACCTTTTATTCAGATTCATTAAACTTGTATTAGCTTGGATTGTTTTTCAGCATTTCAGGACTGAAGTTCCATTGCTCTTTGTTTAATATCCTGTTTTACAGGAAAATAAAAAGTAGTCAAGGACCGGCATGGCTAGTGTGCTGCCAGTTTATGGATGTCCTATTTGCTCTACAAAGTCACACAAGACAGAGAAGGAAAGAGGAACAAGCATTTGCTGCAAATAGGTCTCGCATTTGTGAGAGTTAGAGGTATTGGCGCTGTAAATGAGAATGTGTTTTACTCTTGTGTTTTGGATTGGACTATATGTATGTGATGTGGAGTGGAATTATTTGGTTCGGAATTGTTAGCTGTGGAATTCTGTGTGGTGGATTTGTGTAGTGGAATTATGTGGCATGGTGTGTAATGGAAATCTGTAGATAGTAATTATGTGGCATTGAGTGTATTGGAATTATGTGGAGTGGGATTGTGTGTTAGAGTGTAATTATGTGGAATGGCATTTTATGTGGTGGAGTGGTATGTGTAAGTATGCGGTATGTTGTTGAATTGTGTGGCATGATGTGGAATTCTGTGGTGTGGATTGGATGCATATAGTGTGTTGTGTAATTGTGTTGTTGAGTTGAAATATGTGGTTTGTTGTCAAATTATGTGGTGTCAAACAGAAATGCGTTGAGGTGAATTATGTGGTGTGAAAGTGTGTGGCGCTGAGTGAAATTATGCTGATTGTATATTTCTGTGGAATATGTTCCAAAGTGTGAAAATGATGAAACTAAATTACAATCGAAGGCGGCCTTTGATTGTGCTCAAATTAACAAAACCTCATAATATGCAAAAACGTGTCCAAATATTAAAACAAAAACATGCAGAGTCAACCCCCAACTTTGATCGACGGATGAACTGATCCCATACTGGTAGCATCTATTTCGAGAAGAAAAGGCGGTACTAAGGCGGGACTAACAAACAGATTACTGAATCAGAAGCCTGCAATGATGAAGGACAAAGACAGAAGCCAATGACAAATACGGGCGAAGAGTGGGCGGGGCTTCTCTTCCATACTCCACTATAGCAGCTCGCCAGAGCAACACATGCGCGCTGACTTAGGCTCGACCTAAAAATAGACAAAATGTCACTGGTGCGGGGAGAGGGACTGGGACGACTGGGGCGGGGGGGGGGGGGGCACCAGCAAGCAATACATAAGCAGATAGAGTGTGTGTTAAAGGCCCTCTTCGAAATGTAGTGGAGTGATTCTATACAATAAGTAAGAAGCCACATGAAGTTCTATAGTGTTTATGATTGCTAGTATTTAGTGTTATCTGTCGCTATAATTTTCTTCTGACAACTAATGTGACACAGCTTTTCAATATAAAGTGCTCTAATGTCTTTTTGGCTTGGCGCACGCTGATGTGTACAGCAATAAAATAAATTACCACAGTTTTTTTCAGTGCAAGACTTTGTAGGACAAATGTCCACACAGAATGCTCACATGTGAACTATGGACCCTAAAACTTTGAGGGTGCACGCCTTCAGCCTAAACAACGAATGCATCTGTCTGCTCCTTTTACTGCGCCTGAGTGAATCACTCCTGTGTTTGACACGGATATTTACTTCAAGACTTGGAAAGAGCATACAATGATGACGAGTTTATAACAATAAGGCGCATTGTAAAGGAACTTTAAAGGTGACTCTTCCTTTTAGCAACGTAGACATTTTTAAGAAACTGGAAATATATGCACCCCTTTTCTACTAGAACAATGGCAAAACAGCATAAAATGAACAGTTCACTTTCTTCACAACCACTGTCACTATAAGAAGTCTTTCTTTGCACTCAGAGTGTGTTTTGTAACGCTGGGTCGCCATAGTAGACCTTACCCGGAGGAGTACAGTCCCTTCATGGCTTGCTCCTCGTCGCTCAATCGGGCCGGGTTCTCGTACTTGCACGCCCGGCCTCCGCACGTCATCAAGCACTGCATGTGTCCCAGGATTATATGCCGCAAGTGCTCGCCCACTTTAGTGTACTTCAGCTGAAATGAAGTAGGGCTTCTCACGAGGTGACTTGGTCTGCTGTACATCAGCTGGAAACCTTAAGGTCTCACTATGGACCCAGTCTTCATCCTTCCAAAGCTAATTAATGAATACCAGGGCATGGAATAAGATTGCTGGTTATTACACCATTGCCAGACACCGCTGGTAAAGGGCACGTAACCATTAACGTATCTGTATTATGCCTTGCACAACTTGTGCCGCATTAGAGGTATCAAGATGCTGCTCGAATGAAGGCAAGTCTATCACATAGGGCAGAAGAACAGAAATAATTTCAGGAAAAGAAACCCCTTTTGCTCCCACTCTCCGTTTTAGAGAGTAAAGACCAATAACTGTGTGTAGTGGCCTCCGCATGTCATCAAGCACTGGATGTGTCCCGGGATTACATGCCGCAGGCGCTCACCCACTTTAGTGTACTTCGAGGTTGGGCGCCTTGAACTTAAAACAAGCAGCAGCCATTGTCCCGGCAGCGCACGTCGTCCTGCGTACAGTAGAACAAAGAAAATAGTGCTTACAAACTAATAAACAGGTACCGTGCAACAACAGAAGTAAAGGGCCAGTAGCCATGGGACATTACAAAAGAAGAAAAGGCGGTACTAAGGAGGGACTAACAAACCGATTACTGAATCAGAAGCCTCCAATGACGAAGAACAAAGACAGAAGCCAATGACAAATATGGGCGGGTCTTCTCTTCCATACTCCACTACAGCAGCTCGCCAGAGCAGCGCATGCGCACCGACTCAGGCTCGACCTAAAAATCATGTTTATATGCAAGATAAGATGCCTGCAAGCATATAGAAGAAATAGGAGATCTTTCACCAAGAAAATCTACGTCCCATCTGAAGTCCCCCCAAAAGGGGTGATCTAAACTGGGTGCCTTGAAGAAAAATCGAGCTCATATTTGACATCGAGGCCAGACACCTGTTCGCCATCAAGAACTAGTTCAACATTAAAGCACTAATTAACATCAAAGAGGAAGAAGTTTTTGACATCAAGGAGATATTCAACCTTGATTTCAACATCAAGTCACGTCAAAGTTGAGGCACAAGAAGCATAACTTGAAGAGGTACCTCCCTTCTACACTAGATTCACAGTATTCCAAGGTGTACTCTCCATGCCATTGAATTGATGGCATCTTTGTCTTTAACCCCTTCTGTGCCAAGGACGTAATGGTTACGTCCTTGGCAACGGTGGAGCTTTGCCGAGGATGTAACCATTACGTCCTGGCACTGGCCCGCGGGGGAAGCGCTGGCGCTCCCCCGTGGGCTGCCCCCCTACATGCCCTCACTGGGGATGTCAGCGGAAGCACTTCCGCTACCACCCCCAAAACCCCCTCGGCAATCGGATGACGTCCGCGAGCTCACGGCGCGCCGTCATCATAGGCTGCCGGGGAAGCGCTGGAAGCCATTGCTTCCAGCGCGTCCAGAGAGAGGACATAGATCTGGTAAGTCCTTTTGTCGAGGGGCAGGGGGGTTATTTTGGGAGAAAACAGACACAGGGGGAAAGGAAAGATTTTTCCCCTTCCCCCTGTGCCCGTTTCTAATGGATTCCTGCTCCACGATCGCGGGTGAGGCCCGCGATCGTGGAGCAGGAATCCATCCACTGGACCACTAAGGATGTTTTTTTTGTTTTGTTGGGGGAGCGACACCTTAGGCAAGGGTCGCTCCCCTGGGGGCATTTGTATACGTGTTTCGACCCCTCCTGGGGCTGATTCGGCCGATTTCTTGGCCGATCAGCCTCCCCAGGGGGGCCAAAACCCACTAGGAACCAGGGAATTTTAATTTGTGCATTTTGGGAGTGACCCCTTGGGCAAGGGTCGCTCCCATGGGGTGGTTTTTTATTGCCTGTGTTTCGGCCCCCCCTGGGGTGTGATTCAGCCGTTTTTAGGCAGATCAGTCCCCCCCGGGGGGCCAAAACCCACTAGGCACCAGGGATTTTATTTGTGTGCATTTTGGGAGCGACCCCTTGGGAAAGTTGCTCCCATGTGGGGATTATTTTTTCCTCCATGTTTCGGCCCCCCCTGGGGCTAGATCAGCCATTTTTCCTGCTGATCTAGCCCCCGGGGGGAGTCTAAACCCACAAGATGCCAGGGATTAATTTTTTAATAATTACGGGGAGCGATCCCTTGCGCAAGGATTGCTCCCCTTTTGGGGATAAATGTTTAGGCCATTTCTGCCCCCTCTGGGGGCAGATTGGCTTTATATTTTTGGGTCCATCTGCCCCCATGGGGGCAGAAGCTTCTAGAGCACCAGGGATTTTTTTATGTATGCATATAGAAATGTTTTAGGGAGTGGCCCCTTGGGCAAGGGTCACCCCCATTTGGGGATAAAGGTTTTGGCCATTTCTGCCCCCCTAGGGGGCAGATCAGCCGTATATTTTTAGGCCCATCTGCCCCAAAGGGGGGCAGAAGCTGCTAGACCACCAGGGATTTTACAGTTTATGGCGCAAAATGTTTTGAGGAGTGCAAGGGTCACTCCCCTTTTGGGGGTGAATATTCTGGCTGTTTATGCCCCCATAGGCCTAGTATTTTTTAGCCCATGTGTCCCCAGGGAAAGTTTGTGTGTTAAATGTAGTTCGGTTGTTGGTCTGCGTGTTTTGCCATTATTTGTGATCATAACTTTTTTTTCTCCTTTTCATTTTAGTGCAAAGCTTTTGTTTTACTTTGGTGTAACTTGTGCTTGCGGTTTTGGCACTGGTAGAGCTGCAGTTTGTTTAGTTGCAAGTGTTTGGTAAGGAAACTTTTTTAATATTGTTTACTACAAATGTGTATCAATGACCTGCATGAATGTGTTTTTTGGAAATGTTGTAATAATAGCAGCCTATATAGTTTCTGTTTGAATGTGTGTGAGATTTTCCTTGAATTTGAGCACAATGTGTATTGTGTTGCTTTATGTGTAATTTTCTTTTGTTTTCTTTTTTAGTGGGATATTGGTGCTTGCTGTGTCTGTGCAGAGTAGGTGCTGGTGAATCTAGCTGCCTCTGGCAAGTGAGTGGTATTGTTTTACAGTATATAGGTCTTTGTGTGCTTTGTATTGATTGACTTTACCTTGCAACTGCTATATGCCTGAAGTGTCCTGTTTAAGGGCCGATTGGTGTTTAGGCAGTATATCCTAGCAAGAGGGCACGTTATGGAATTAAGATGTATATGCTGTCAGAGTAGTTCTGGAAATGTCTATAATGTCAAGGTCTACACTGGTAGGGATTCCAATATTGACCCCCTTGGTGGTCCGTCCACTTTCGGAGTTACAGAGAAAATTGGTGGGAACTGGTTACAGGACTTTTTTTAACAAAGGTCACCATTTATATGTAGATAACTGGTGTGACATTGTTCAAGGAATTGTTCAAAGTGGACACTGTTGCTTGTGGCACAATCCGCTCTAACCGTAAAGGTTACCCAAAAACTTGTGAAGGGACAGTGCAGTGCTTTGCGTAGCGATAACCTTGTAGCTCTGAAATTTTCTGACAGGAGAGAGGTCTATATGCTGACTACCATCCATGATGAAAGTACTTCACCTGTGACTGTTTGGGGGTCAGGTTGCTGAAGTGCGCAAACCTGTGTGCATTTTAGACTACAATAAGCACATGGGTGGATCAGAGGTTGGAACCTTACACTACTGTTCGTAAGGCGTACGTTTGGTATAAGAAGTTGGCTATCCACTTATTCCATTTAGTAAGCTACAATGCCTTTGTTGTATTTAAGGACTGCTCTCTAGATTCAAACATGACATTTGCTCAGTTTTAACAGTGTTTGACAGGCAGCCTTGTTTTAGTGGAACAGGCAGGAGTTCCTAGAGAAGCAGTGGTGGAGGATGTGGCTAGATTGAAAGATCATTTATAAATAAGGCTCCCGGTTTTCCGTTTTTATGGATTTTTACATACAAATACAGACGGAAAACTATTTTTCCTTTGTCTGTATTTATATTTAGAAACGGCAAAATACTAGTAAAACTGTGCATGGATGAGGTCGCCTTCTGGCATGTGCTAATCAGCAGTGAGGAAGCACACCTCGGGCGCAAGTTAAGCTCCTCTGCTACAATCTACTGGCGCCAAGTGAGTCACTCGCCTCAAAGACACTCACTTGCAGTGCACGTTATGTTAAAGGCAGACGGCCCATTGTCATTCTAAATGTGATAATCATCTGCAGTCAGAATGACAATGGGCTGTCCACAGCCTGTGCGAGGTCGGGGAGGGGCTGTTGCATCCCGTGGAGTTCCGAAGAGAAGTGCGAGCTGGCCCCAAGAACTTTTTAACTCCTGGGGCTTATCGCAGCTAAGCTCCCCGGGTGCTCTGATAAACACTGAACAAAGCACGGGCCTTGAGAAAGCTGACACCAGTCCATTGTGCCTGCTGCCACCAGGCCCTGGTGCGGGGGTGCCAGGAGCTGTTTACACAGGAGCTGCGGCTTCACGCCTCGCCCTCCAACAATGGACGGCCAGGGACGGGCATTCCTTCCTGAACTCGATGTCATGAGAGGCAGACAAGGCCCGGTCTGTTCGGGGAATGCCAGGCGTTTCCTCCCCGTGAAGAAAGGTCCCCCTGGGCTGGATCGAGACACAGAGAGTGAGGCGTTCTCCTTTCCACCCCTTGCCATGGTTCAAAGACACGGCAAACACAAGCTACAGAGAGAGATGAGTTTTCCAGCACCGAGTGTAACGTGACAACAACGTATTCATTTATATAGCGCTTGCTGTTTCAGGTTTGCAGCTTCGCAGAGCTACAAATAACTACTGCCACTAACGCCCAACTATATCTTACTCATTTTATTACACTCAGAAGGATGAAAGCCTGAGTCTGCTCGGCCGAGATTCAAACAGTGTTGCAGCGGCTGGACTCCCCCCCCCCCCCACCCCCTCATTTGTGGCTCAAGCACTAATGGCTCCTCATCAGCTCCCCATTACTTTCAGGTCCATGGAAAACGTGTACACATCTACCCAAGAGCACACTGCACCTGTTGAACTAAGATCCCGACCTGTTTCCCCCTCACTCCTGCAGTACTTGCAGCACCTCGTCTGTGAAGGTGTTGTCACCCAGAACACATTTTTGGGGGCCTGGACATACTTTAATCCAGAGCAAGAGAGGGACAGGCTGAAAACTGAGAAAGAAGGAAGATGAAAGTAGGACAACAGTGACAAGAGTGAGACAGACTAGAAGTGCAGATGAGTGGGAGAATACCGAGACTAGAATGTAATAGAGAAGGAAATATCCTTTCCCCAGTCAGAGTACTGTGGGGAACGTGTGGCCTTGGGTAATTTGTCAATGATGTTCACTGATAGACCGACATAAATCAAGTACATCAATCGGGGGGGTGGAGGGAAGGGGGTTGGTACCTGCCCTGTTGGCAGGGGCTGTTTTTCGGCGTACAGCACTCCTTTTCCTTACTACTTTGGAGACACAGAAAGGCCTGTCTCCTTATGAGACGGTTCCTGTCCAGCAATTAAAAATCAGTGGGGGTTTGACGTTGAGAGCACATCCAGTTTAGGAGCTCTGTAGATTTTAGCACTTGCTCGGTGTGCTCAAGGCTGTTTGATTTTATTTCAAATCCAATGACAAGCAGTTTAAAAGAGAACAGGGGCCCTGAATGAACTATGGCTACCAAAGCACCGGTAAGGAAACATTAAAAAAAAAATAATAATTTACTATGAAAAATGCAGACGTTTTTACTGTGGGAATTGCAGCGAATGTATGTAGCGTGGCACTTGAAAGTTGGATCAATTAATACTGTGATACTAACAAATGCAATGCATTTCTTGTATATTATAGAAGTAGTGCAGCACTAAGTTTACTCGATGCCTTCAACTTCAAGTGTAGAAAGGCATTTTATTTTCGCTGTGTTTTCAATTTAAATAAATGTGGAAAAATACTAGCTGTAGCGTCGTCTTTTGCGTGTGGCAAAAATAAATGTGGATAAATACAGAAAAAATGCCCAAAAATTAAATACGGATAAATACAGACGGAAATGGCAAAAAAATAAATACCATAAAACCGGGAGCCCTATTGATAAAGGATAGTTTGCACACCCATTTTAGTAGTAGTCCGTTGTTTACTGTATTTTTTCAAAGAATGCTCTCAAACAAGATCATGCGTGCAGACGCGATTGTGCTATGCCCCCACGGTACTTCTTCGGAAATTTCCAAACGAGTGCGTGTGTAATGTTCCACGTTCACGTCGCACAGCAAAAGAATTATTGAAAACTCTAGTAGGTTCGAT
Organism: Calotriton arnoldi; assembly: GCA_963921515.1. Taxonomy (NCBI): domain Eukaryota; kingdom Metazoa; phylum Chordata; class Amphibia; order Caudata; family Salamandridae; genus Calotriton; species Calotriton arnoldi. The sequence goes on along the minus strand of CAWUFW010000547.1, from coordinate 3,657,048 downwards.
ATTCCATTTTAATCAAAAGTTTATCCACAATGTAATCCATAAATTAATCAGATTTTTATCCATTCCAAACTGAGACTTTGTCAATCCCAAAAGTTTGGGGCTGCGTACTCCCAACGTGCTTTTGAAAAAGCCCGGATAGGCATTTCCTCAGCATTTGAAACTAATGGGATTGACAAAGTCTCGGTTTGGAATGGATAAAAATCTGATTAATTTATGGATTACATTGTGGATAAACTTTTGATTAAAATGGAATATCGAACGTACTAGAGTTTTCAATAATTCTTTTGCTGTGCGACGTGAACATGGAACATTACACACGCTCCACTTGTTTAGATTGAAAGATCGCCACTTTCCTGATCACCTTCCTCCCACGGCCAAAAAAGACATTCCCGCCAAAAAATGTAGAGTCTGTGCCCAAAGAGGTGTGCGGAAGGAGAGTCGTATGTACAGCCCCTATTGTCCTTCTAATTCTGGACTGTGTGTGCCCACATGTTCTAAATTGTACCACACACAACAGAGTTTTTGGTTGCAACCGTGAGCATAAAAGTAAACTGACCTGTCTGTATCATTTTATATTTTTTGTTCAGATTTCATGGTTGGCATAAGTGTGATGTATTTAGTTAGAGCTGTTGTGCTTGTAGTCATAGTTTTGTATCTATTGCCATTTGGTTTGTTGTTTTTTTTGCATAAAATATGTGATGGCGGTGTGTGGGGACTGGCGCTTGGCTGGTGGTGTGTGTGGACTGACGCTTGGCTAGCGGTGTGTGTGGACTGGCGCTTGGCTGGCGGTGTGCATGTACTGGCGGTGTGTGTGGAGTGACGCTTGGCTGTTGGTGTGCGTGGTCTGGCGCTTGGCTGGTGGTGTGCGTGGACTGGCGCATGGCTGGCGGTGTGCGTGGACTGGCGCATGGCTGGCGGTGTGCGTGGACTGGCGCATGGCTGGCGGTGTGCGTGGACTGGCGCTTGCCTGGCGGTGTGCGTGGACTGGTACTTGGCTGGCAGTGTGGGTGGACTGGCTCTTGGCTGGCGGTCTGTGAGTAGACTTGCTCTGGTCACTACATGCACTGCTAGACAAACGCCAGTCCACTCACTCACACTCCATAAGACGGTGTGGTTGCTGTGTCAGGCATGTGGGCGTATGAAAGTGATGGGCCCTCGAATGGCGCTGCCTGTTGATGCGAGTGTTGTAATGTGTTGGGCCCGCGGCTGGCTGTGTGAATGGTCTTGTATGTGTCATGAATGAAAGGTGTGTGAATGGCCTGTAAAGAGGATGGTTCCTTGTCGTGGCTTTAAAGCTCATGAGCTGTGAGTAATTGATTCAGGTTTTATCCTTTTAACTATTAACAGTACATTTTCTTTTTGTGAAATCTCTTGTTAATAAAATTTTATATACTGAACCATCTCTCACCCTCATGCCAAATCCAACCAGTATGTGTGTATACTAAATGAATAGTTGGTTGTTAAGTAGTAATTGCATTTTCTGGCTTTCTCTGCCAGGGTGTACATTGTCTCTACATTGTCTGTTCATGTGAGTTTTGTAATGTGCTGGGCCCGCAGCTGGCAGTGTGGATTGTCTTGTATGCGTCACGTAAGAAAGGTGTATGAATGGCCTGTAAAGAGGATGGTTCCATGTCGTGGCTTTAAAGCGCATGAGCTGAGTCATTGATTCAGGTTTTATCCTTTTAACTATTAACAGTGCATTTCCTTTTTGTGAAATCTCTTGTTAATAAAATTTTATATACTGAACCATCTCTCACCCTCATGCCAAATCCAACCAGTATGTGTGTATACTAAATGAATAGTTGGTTGTGAAGTAATATTTGCATTTTCTGGCTTTCTCTGCCAGGATGTACATTGTCTCTAGGGAAAATCTAACAATTCTTGATATTTTCCTAAAGTAGAAACCCAGGGGAGTACAGGGTGGTGTCCCTTTCGTGGATTTCAACAAGTTTTCTTACCCAAAATTCCCTGCAAACCTCTAAATGTGACTACAGTCACATTTTCCTTGCATTACTGTGCCATATTCTTCCAGAATCAGAAAGAATCCCCAAATTTCCTACCGCCCAGCATTCTCCCAGGTCTCCCGATAAAAATGGCACCTCACTTGTGTGGATGGGCCAAGTGTCCGCCACCGGGAAGGGCCCAAAACATATTGTGGAGGCATCAAATACGAGCAATCACAAAACAACCTGGTTTTGCAAGGGGGTCACCTGCGTTTTTGGCCCCGAGCTCGGCGGCCATAAAGGGAAACCTACCACACCCTGACATTTCTGAAAACTAGACACCCGGGGGAGTCCAAGGATATGTGGCTTGCATGGATTCCCTGACGTTTTTCTACCCAGAATCCCCAGCAAACCTCAAATGTGGCTAAAACAATCACGTTTTTCTCACATTTGTGTGTGGGAGAGTTGTGGAATCACCAAGCCAGCACAAATTTCGTACCGTTCAGCATTCCCCCAAGTCTCCCGATAAAAATGGTACCTCACTTGTGTGGGTAGGCCTAGTGCCCGCGACTGGAAATGGCCCAAAACGAATTGTGGAGGCATCAAAAATGATCAATCACAAAACAACCTGCTTTTGCAAGGGGGTCACCTGCGTTTTTGGCCCCGGGCTTGGTGGCCATAAAGGGAAACCTACCAAAACCAGACATTTCTGAAAACTAGACAACCAGGGAAGTCCAAGGATGTGTGGCTTGCGTGGATCCCCCAATGTTTTCTTACCCAGAATCCCATGTAAACCTCAAGTTTTGCTAAAAAAATCGGATTTTTCCTGACATTTCTGGGGGGGGGGGGGGGAATTGCTGTGCTGGGACAAATTTCCTACCACCCAGCGTTCGCCTGGGTCTCCCGAGTAAAATGATACCTCACTTGTGTGTCTGTCCAATGCAGAAATCGGCTAAAAACGTATTTTTCTTTTTTAAATGTAGAGCTTAAAATTCGCTGTGCTATACCCTTCCCAGTCACAGGCCCTTGGGCCACCCACACAAGTGAGGTATCATTGTACTCGGGAGAACAAGGGGAACGCTGGGTGGTAGGAAAGTTGTGCCGGCACAGCAATTCCCCCCCAGAAATGTGAGAAAAATTAGATTTTTTTAGCAAAATTTGAGGTTTGTTGGGGATTCTGGGTAAGAAAACATTGGGGGATCCACGCAAGGCACACATCCTTGGACTCCCCAGGGTGTCTAATTTTCAGAAATGTCTTGGTTTGGTAGGTTTACCTTCATGGCCGCCGAGCCAAGGGCAAAAAACGCAGGTGACCCCTTGCAAAACCAGGTCGTTTTGTGATTGATCATTTTCGATGCCTCCACAATACGTTTTGGTACCATTTTTATTGGGAGACTTGGGGGGAACGCTGGGTGGGTTGAAGTTTGTGGCTTCCCGCAGACTCCAGAACTTTCCATCACAGAAATGTTTGGAAAATGTGTTTTTTGACAAAGTTTGAGGTTTGCAAGGGATTCTGGGTAACAGAACCTGGTGACAGCCACATCCTTGGGTGTCTAGTTTTAAAAAATGTATAGGTTTTCTAGGTTTCCCAAGGTGCCGGCTGAGCTAGGGTTCAAAATCCACAGCTAGGCACAATGCAAAAAAAGGGTCAGTTTTCACTGTAAAAATGTGTGTCTACGGTTGCATTTTGGGCCGTTTACTGTCGCGAGCACTAGGCCTACCCACACAAGTGAGGTACCATTTTTATCGGGAGACTTTGAGAAATGCCGGGTGGGTGGAAGTTTGTGGCTCCCCGCAGATTCCAGAACATTCCATCACAGAAATGTGAGGAAAATGTGTTTTTTTGACAAAGTTTGAGGTATGCAAGGGATTCTGGGTAACAGAACCTGGTGAGAGCCACACAAGTCACCACATTCTGGATTCCCCTGGGTGTCTAGTTTTCAAAAATGTATTGGTTTGCTAGGTTTCCATAGGTGCCGGCTGAGCTAGGGGTCAAAATCCACAGCAAGGCACTTTGAAAAAAAAGGGTCAGTTTTCACTGGAAAAATGTGATGTGTCCACGTTGCGTTTTGGGTCATTTCCTGTCGCAGGCACTAGGCCTACCCACACAAGTGAGGTAGGATTTTTATTGGGAGACTTTGGGGAACACAGAATAGTAGAACCAGTGTTATTACCAATTGACTTTCTTTGCATTTATGCCTTCCAAATGTAAGACAATTTGTTAAAAAAAGAAGTCATTTTGAAAAATGTCCTCGAATTCACATGATTGTATGGGTACCCACAATTTTGGAGATGTGCAAATTACCACTGCTTCTAAACTCTATATTTTGTTCCCATTTCAGAAATATATAGGTTTCCTTGGTACCTATTTTTCACTCTTTATATTTTACCACATGAATCGCTATATACCCGGTACACAATGAAAAACCATTGCAAGACGCAGCTCGGTTATTGGCTCTGGGTTCCTCGGGTTCTTGGTGAACCTACAAGTCCTATATATCCCCACAACCAGAAGGGTCCAGCGGATGTAACAGTATATTGCTTTAAAAAATCTGTCATCCTTAGAAGTTACAGGTGAAAACGTTGGCACAAATGGCAGTTTTTCTCAACTCAATTTAAATGTTTTTTATTTTCAACTGTTAGTTTCTTTAAAAAAAACTTGACGGATCTACACAAATGACCCCTTGCTGAATTCAAAATTTTGTCTACTTTTCAGAAATGTATAGCTTGCCGGGATCCATTATTGGTTTCACACCCATTTCTACCACTAACTGGAAGGCGATTAAAAGTAAAACAAATAGGAAAAATAGGCTATGTCCCAGTAAAATGACAAAACTGTGTAGAAAATTTTGGTTTTCTTTCAAAAGTTTTGCTGTTCCTGAAAGCTGGGAAGACAGTGATTTTGATACCATTTGCAGGGGGGGAAAAACAGACGCTGTCTTCTGCAGCATATTTTTCCCATTTTTGCCCAAAAATCAAAATTTAGCTGTATTTTGCCTAATTTCTCTGTGCCCTTCAGGGGAATCCACAAACCCTGGGTACCTTTAGAAACCTCAGGATGTTGGATGAAAGGGACACAAATTTGGCGTGGATACCTTATGTGGACAAAAGGTTATGGGGGCCTAAGCACAAACTACCCCAAATAGCCAAAAAAAAGGTGTGGCACGGGAGAGGGGGCCCCGGCTTGGCAGCGAAGGGGTTAATGCCATGTCAGTTGTGTCCTAAAACAGGAAAATATGGTGCTCAAGTTCAGATTTTCAAAAGTGGTCTTGCACGAGTGAGATTATTAAATGCATATGTCCATCAATGAAATTCAGATGAAGCAAAAACATCCAATAGATGGTGAGTTTGAATTAGATATTCATTAATGGCTTTAGCAAACAAGAGTGATGAGGAGTTCCATATCTTTTAATGAAAAGGCAGTGAAGTTGCATTCTAAAGTGCATTTTCACCTCAGGAACAAGACAAGTATGGCCAGCAAGCACCCTGATGACGGTTATTCATTGACACTCTTCAACAGACCAGGACAGAAGATCTCTGGATATTGTAGCCTTTGTAAAACATAAAATCAACTATTTAATATTATACTTGCTGGACAAGTCCCTTGGTGTGGTTTGCAGTATCTTTAATCAACCCTGTTGGGGTTCTGGATTGGGGTCAGTTACTAGACATGGTTTAAGTACTACCAAGTGTTACAGTAAACAGTGACAGAATACGTACCTTTTCTTCTATTTACAGGCATGGAGCAAGAATGAGACCTTTCCCAGCATTTACTGTTAGTCACATTGTTGGAAGTGTTTGATGTTTAGTGTGAGGATTTCAGGTACAAATGTGCTGTACAAATGTGCTGCACAGAGTGCTGTGTGAAGATGACTGTCAGGCAGATCAAGTACTCATATATTGACACCTGGCAACTGTTTCCAAAGCGTATATTTTTATGAGCAGTTGGAACCCTGAAGAGGGTATGTCACCATTACTTCGCAAACGTTACCTGCGTTGTAACAACTCTCAAAATCAGTACATTGGGAGGGTCATTACAACGCAGGTAAGTACATTGGGAGTTTTTACTTTGCATCCAATTTTCTTCGCAGGTAAGTGTATTCTATACGTTGACATACACAGACTCCCTCCCTCCTTATAAAATACCCGTAAATATTTGGAGTTGTTAATTTTCAGGAAGGGTATGGTATATGGTTATAAATGAGATTTTAGGGTTCAGGGATGGGAAGTGTATAAAGGTAGTAAAGGTATTTTAGGGTTCAGGATGGCTATTGTATTGGGGTAGCAAGAGGGGGGTCTAGGGTTCAGGGGTGGGTAGTAGACTGGGGCAGTAAGGGGTTTTAGGCATCAGGAATGGGTTTGTGTTTAGGGATAGTAAGGAGTTTTTAGACCTCGGGGATGGATAGTGTATGGGGTAGTAAGTAGCTTTTAGGATCCCGGGACAGATTAAGGGCCTGATTACGACCTTCGAGCAGAGCGGTGGTGCAAGCCACCGCTTCGCCGATGGTTGCCGCAGCCACCCCCCCCCCCACCTGCGGTGCCCTTTGAGAGGCGGCGGTGCCTTTTAAAAATGCACCGTAATGGGAACACCACACAAGGTTTCTGCATGGCATGGACTTGTAAGTCCATGCCATGCAAGAACCTTTGCGCATATACACAAGAGGGCCATCCACCTATTTCTGAGAGATAGGGGGGACCTGTAGGGCCCCCTTAGTTTCCTCTCCGCCAGGCTTTCTATGGCGGTGGAACCGCTATGAAAAGCCTGGCGGAGAGGAAACTCGTTATATGCTTGGCAGGACCGTGGCGGTCTCGCCAAGCATTGCGGCCTCTGACTGCCGCTCTTACACCAGGGAATGGCGGTTCCCTGGCGGAGCAGGCGGTCCTAGTGCAGTCAGACTGCCCGAGTCGCAATCAGGCGGTTGGACTGCCGGTGGCTGAATCCGCCACCGCCGCGCTGCCATGAGTCTGGCTGTCCTCGGACCGCCAGACTCGTAATCTGGCCCTTAGTGATTTATTTCTGGTTCAGGGATTTGTATTGTATTGAGTAGTAAGGGCATTTTAGAGTTCAAGGAAGAGAAGTGTATAGGTGTAGTGAGGGAATTAGAATCTATAGGTTTCAAAATTAACATTATTGCAAAAAAGTATATTTTAATAATTATAAAAGTGATTAAATAATTTATTTAAATAATTGCAAAAATTATATATTTCTCACTGAAAGAAAAAGGTTAGTCGTGACAACGTTAACGTTTTGAACAAAAAATAAACCATTGAAATTCAGCAGTTATAGTTAGTAGAACTAACTATAACTTGCGCCCCGTCATGCACTGCTTATAACCTCACATATGACATCACTGATGACATCCCTGATTACATCATCCAATAAGTGTGTAATTATGGTTTATAGTTTACATACTGGCAAGTAACTAACATTCATTCTACATCATTTTGTACAGCTTGGGTGCAGCTAATGGGGGTAAGTGTTTACAAAACATGTGTGCTCATACTGCACCATAGCTTTGTAGAATATTGAACATGTTATAAATGTTTGCATTCAAGAGCAACTAGGTGTGCAAGTGATAGTTGACTTGTATTCATTATTCTCCACACAACCTTTTGGTTCTGCAGAAAAAGTTTCCAACAGAAGAAAGATTCTACATAGTAGACACTAACTTTTGTAAGCAGCCTTGAGTTATTAGAGAGAATTGTGTCAGAATGATAATTTATACTTAACATGAACGATTGTGACCTCAATGTAGTAACCTATGCATGCCTGCTTGTTCTGCTACAGAAGAAGGGCTGTCTGTAAGGGTTTCATCACAGTTTGAAGGGTGCAGGTAGTATGATCTTAAGCACTTTCAGAACTTGGTTATTTTTAGCAAATAGCCTTCTACGCACATCCGTCATCTGAGACAGAGATCTGAAAGGAAAGGCCAGTCCATGTACACACCCTACTATGTACACCGTCATCTGAGAGAGGTCTGGAAGCAGAGGTCTTGCACTCCCCACCTTTACCAACACATACTCAATATAGCAACAATGCTGGCGGCCCTGCAGATGCAGCGAGGCTCTTGAATGAAAACTACAACAATTCCACAACTCCCGTTCCTCCCCCACCCCCCCATAGACAGATAGGAAGAGAAAAAGGCAAAGAAAGAGGTCCTACCCTGTCCACTAGTAGTTTTGGCCCAAGTGGGCCCCTAATTCAGCAGTGTGTGACTGGATGACGTGCCGGGCGCAGGGGGGGTGCAGGTTCATGGAGACGAAGTAAGCACAGGTATTTGGGGCAGGTAAGTTCCCTGAATTCAGAGGTAAGCAGAGACAGGAATCGTTTCCAGAGGTCTTGGAAAGAATCTGACTGGTTAGCGAGGGCGAGGGACATTCTCTCCATACCCAGGGTCTGCCATAATCTATGTAACCACCCCACATGTGTTGGAAGCGTGGCTGACCCCCAGTGGGCCAAAATGTTCTGGCGGGCGGCCACCAGAGCCAAGGCTGTCTGTCGACCCCTACGCGCCTTGAGCGGCAAAGTGAGAGCATTAGGCAAGCCAAGTAAAACATATGCTGGGAAGCGAAGAATTTGTGTCTCGAGATGGGTGTCAATGTCATCCAGAACCTGCGACCAATAGCCAGAGATAAGGGGGCATTCCCACAAGAGGTGGGTCAATGTGCCTGGTGAGCCACAGGCTCACCAGCACAGGGGTCCCGAGCCGGGTTGCCCCTATAGAGTCTTTGGGGGGTGAGGTACCAGTAGGTGGCTATTTTGGTGGCAGTTTCTATACTGGTGACATTGTGTTCTGTGTGATGCGCTCTGTAATAAATGTCTGCCCATTCTTTCCCTGAGCGTGTTCTCCCAATTTCTTTTTCCCACCTCCGTTGCCCCGGGGATTTGTCAGTCCTTGGAAACGGCTCTGAGTAAGCCGTATAGTTCCGTTACCAGGCGAGTATCTGTGTGTTTAGTCACTAACCACTTCTCAAAGGGGGTGAGGTGTCTGTGCCTTGTCGCGCACTCCCGCCTGTAGCACCCAGTCTCTGATCTGGTGGTAGCGAAAGCGCTCAGACTCCGTAAGATTCTGTTGTAAACGAAAGTCTTGGAATGTCAATGGGCTTTCATCGTCAAAGAAGTGGCCGATGGATCTACGACCCTCCCTTGACCACTGGCTGTAGGACTCTGTTGTAAGACCTGGTGGGAAGGCGGTAATGCCCAAGATGGGGGTCAGCGGCGAAGGAAAAGCTGTTAATGTGCGTGTGGTGGCAACTTTATCCCAAACCCTCAAAGGGACCCGGATGATCATCGAAAGAGAGAGACTGCGGGGGTGAGACTCGCTGGAGAGGAAGGGGATCCCCCATAGGGCCCTGCCTGCCACTGCCCTATCCATAAAAAGCCATTGCTTTTCGGATTCTGGGCGCGACCATTCCACGAATGTTTTTAGCTGCACCGCCCAGTAGTATTCCTGCAGGTTCGGGACTGCCAAACCGCCCTCTTTCGGGGATCGATAGCATAACTCTCTGTGTAGCCTGGGTCTCTTATCTCGCCATATAAAATGTTCCATATTCCTCTCCATTGAGTGAATTGTTCCTGGCGGAGGCTCCAATGGGAGGGCCTCAAAAAGAAATAAGATCTTTGGTAGAGTTGTCATTTTGATCGCCGCTATGCGGCCTAGCCAAGAGAGGGAGTGCGGCCTCAACCTGCGTAGGCACTCCCTGATCTGCCGAAGCAGAGATGCATAGTTAAGCGAAATAGTGTGATGTATGCTAGCTGCTAGCTGGATACCGAGGTAGGGTATTGTTCCCTGGGACCATTGTATCTGATAATTCTGCTTCAGATCCGCTATCGTGGCAGTGGACAGGCTGAGCGCTTGCGATTTATGAACGTTGACTCTAAAGCCTGCAGCCCGCGCGAAGAGTTCCAACTCCCCCAGAAAAGCAGGCAAGGAGACTTTGGGGTTTTCTAAGGTGGCCACTATATTGTCCGCGTATAAGCTAATCTTGTGTTCCTCTCCCCCAAATCTCACCCCAGAGACGAGTGGGTTGTTGCGTACTCTTTGGGCCATGGGCTCCATGTAGAGAGTGAAAAGGAGCAGGGAGAGAGGACATCCCTCCCTCGTACCTTGTTGAATAGAGAAGGGAGAAGATGAGTATCCATTCGCTCGTACAGTTTCCGATGGGGTGGTGTAACTGCTTAGTATCCAACTTAGAAATCTCTCCGGGATGCCGAAATGTCTCAAAGTCGCCTCTAGGTAGGGCCAGTGTACCCTGTCGAACGCTTTCTCTGCGTCGATGGAAAGGATCATGCGTTCAGTGTCATAGCGCTGGGCCTTATCTATAATATGTAAGAGGCACTTCGTGTTGTCAGCGCATTGACGGTTGGGCACAAAACCCGCTTGGTCCGGGTCTATCAATCCCGGGAGGAGAGGGGTAAGGCGTTTCGCTAGAATACCAGTGAGGAGTTTGAAATCCACATTGAGGAGGGATATCGGCCGGGTGGACTCGCAGTACTTCTTATCCTTGCCGGGCTTGGGAATTACCACCACCGACGCCTCTAGCATCGTTCGCGGGAGTGCAGAGGAGATCCCGATAGAGTTGTACACCCTCGTGAGTACCGGAGCTAATGCGAAGCAGAAGGTTTTGTAGAAAAGAGAGGGAAAGCCATCTGGGCCCGGGGACTTGAGAGGCTTCAATCTGGAGATAGCCGATATCACCTCCTCGACCCGTCTCGGGTCTTCGCGGGCCTCAGCCTGGTCTGGCTGAAGCTTTGTGGTGTTTACCCCCTGCAGATACTGGGCAGGGGCGGTCGGGGAGAGCTGTTGCGCTCCGTAAAGGTTCACATAATATTGGCGGAAGGTCTCAACGATGTGCTGGTCGGAAGTCTGCTCCTGCCCAAGTGAATCGATCACCAATGAGACACCGGTGGCCTGCCTCTGAGCTTGTTGGCTAGCAGTCTCCCACTTCTGTCGCCCCCTGTGTAAAACGTGTGCCTCAGTCTCAGCGCAGCGTATTCGGCCCCGTCTAAATCTAAACCTGCTAACTGGGCGCAGGCGGCTTCGAGTTGTCGCCAGATCCTAGCGGCGCCTGTTCTTTGGTGTATGCGCTCTAGCTCTTGGACTTTGAGAGAGAAGGGCCCTCCTTTCCCGGCAGGTCCTATTGTCAGATGCGGCTATAGCGATGAATTCGCCCCTTACAACCGCTTTCAGCGCATCCCATAGCGTTGCAATGGGGGTGTTGGGGATTTCGTTCACGGCTAAATAATCTGTAATTGCTTTCGTCATTTGCTGTACGACTTCCGGGCGGTGGAGCATAGTTTCTTTGAGCCGCCAAGTGCGGGACAGGGGAGTGGTGGCTGAAAGGGCTAGTGTCAGACGAATATCTGAGTGGTCTGAGAGTGAGCGAGGCAGAATATCGGTCTGCTGTACCTGAGACAAAATCGCGTCAGTGGCCAGGAAATAGTCTATCCTAGCAAAGGTCTTTTGGGAGTGGGAGTAGAAGGTGTATTCTCTATCTGTCTGGTGGTAGTTCTGCCACAAGTCAACTGGACCCATATCCCTGAGCATGCGTTTACCATCTTCAGTGAGGGCCCCAGATTGCCCGTGTCTTTGGGCCGATCTGTCACCTTCGTTGTCTAAGGCCAGATTGAGGTCGCCCCCCATTAGTATCATCTGGTGTGGAGAACTGGTGATCTCAGCTACCGCCTTATGCAGAAACCCCTCTTGTCCCTTATTCGGCGCGTACACAGAGCCAATGGTGAAGGTGTGAGGGCCGAGCTGGAATGAGTAAGCTAATAGCCTGCCCTGGAGTTCAACCTGTTTGGGAAAAACCCGCCCATTGAACTTAGAGGAGATTAGGATGGCCACCCCTGCTGTTTTTGTAGTGTGGGATGAAAAAAGTTGGTGGGGAAAAGCTTGGAGCGTAGTCTAAATATGTCCCCTGGGAGGAGATGAATCTCTTGGAGGAGACATATGTTAACCCCTGAGTTTTCAAGGTAGGATAGTATGGCCTGTCGTTTAGTTGGACTATTAAGGCCCTTCACGTTCAGCTAGACTATTCTGAGTTGTGTGGTCATCTAGTCAACTTTCGGGCAAAGCGGTACAAAGTTATTCTGGGGAGTGAAGTCGCAGGGGCTGCCCAAAGTGTGTTGCGAGAGGCGCTAGGGATCAATGACGCAGCCTAGCGGAAACCCCCGTAACTGGGGTCATGCATGTCTGGAAAGGGAAAAGGACCAAACCCCTCTTGAACAGTATAACTAACAAATAACAATACAAAATAGTCAGATAGAATGTCCTGGGCATTTAGACCCATGTGTGAGGGAGTGAGTTGTCAGCAGGGACCATTCCGCCGCCCGTCCCGCCCAGGCATCCCCCAACCTCCAAGGCCGGGGGCAAAAAGAAGGTGGGTCGTAGGACCCCAGGTCTACCCCCGTGGTCTGTACACGGTGCAGTGCCACTCTGTTCAGTCGGGGTTCGCGGTTTCTTCCACCAAGGAGTCCAGCACCGCCCTTCTCTCCCTGGCAATCATTTCGGAGTCAGGTCGGAGACGATTTGGTGAGCTGCTCACCGTCTACCATTTACGATCTCTTGGAGCCCTGGCTCCTTCGCCAAGCGTTAGGTTATCCCCCTGCGCATCCTCCTCTAGATGCAGCAGGTGCCTGGCTTCCTGTAGCGAGCGTATCCGGTGCGTCTTCCCCTCCCATCAAAATATCAGCCTGAATGGGTGGCCCCAAGAGTAAGATATTTCGTTGGCACGCAGGTGCAGTGTGAGTGGTCGAAACGCTCTCCTCTTTTGCAACGTGAAGGCTGCGAGGTCTTGGTAGAGCAGGGGTCGGTGGCCACGAAACTCGACCGGGTGAGTGTCTCTTGCTTTCAGCAATATTTTTTCTTTGAGCTGGTAGTCGTGGACGCATGTAAGGATGTAGTCTGGTGGGGCCAGGGGAGATCTCCTCGGACCTGCTCGGTGCGTGCGGTCATGCTTTATTTTTTGTTCTTGTGTGGCTAAACGGATAGTGCGAAAGAGCTCCTCCACGAACAGGGCAATATCCTGGCCCTCCGCTCCGTGTGGAACCCCCAGATGCGTATATTGTTCAGCAGAGAGCGGTTTTCTAGGTACTCGGTGTATGACTGTAGGTCTAAGTGCTGATCCCTAAGACGGAGGCCCTCTTGCTGTAATTGCTCTATCTCCTTATCTCTGGTTGTACCTTGCATTTCAAGTGAGTCCACTCTGTCCCCCAGTGAGTCAAGATCCTGACGCACCTCTCTAATTTCTTGTGCTAGCTCCTTCTTCATTGTCTGCAGGTCATCTTCTAGGGAGGAGAACAGTGTTTCCAAAAAGGAGCGAGTGATAGGGGCCTCGGCATCATCCACTCCCGCATCCGATGCTGGACCCGGAGGGGGGTCCTGTGTTTCCGTGCTGGCAGAGGGCATTTTGAGAAGGAGTTCCTTTACTGAGTGCTCTTTTTTCTCTTTGCCGGTCGCCATCTTGACGAGCTTGGACTAAGCAGGGAGGACCTGGCTTGGCAGTTCGGGCTGGACTGTTCCCATGAGGCACAGGGTCAAGACTGATTTGCATATGGCCAGGTCTAAACTTGTTTGGCATGGGGAGTAAAAGAATGATGGATTTAACCCAGATCTCTTGACTGGGGGTGAATGTTTTGATTTGTTCTGCATTCCGTCCATTAATTGTGTGTCTTTTGCTTTCTCACCCTAAGTGCGCCGGCTATGCCCAGACGTGGGTCCCGGGCTCACTGTGCCACTGGATTCAAGCTATCCTGGCTGATGAGGGGTGAAACCCCGAAACAGGTCCACTCCTAGGATGCTTGTTTCCGGTCCAGGGAGGACCTGGCTTGGCAGTTCGGGCTGGACTGTTCCCATGAGGCACAGGGTCAAGACTGATTTGCATATGGCCAGGTCTAAACTGGGGTGGCATGGTGAGCAAAAGAATGATGGATTTAACCCAGATCTGACTGGGGGTAAATGTTTTGATTTGTTCTGCATTCCGTCCAACAATTGTGCGTCTTTCAGGAGGAAAAGACAGCACCAGCTCCTTAATGCTTTAAGTGTCTAAAGGGTGACTAGGGACCCTGTACGAAGAACCTGGCGTGTCTATCTCCAGTTCAGCTGAGGACTTCCGGCCGTCAGCAGAGGCCTGTGGAGAGGCGCCGTCCCAACGCACAGCACCAGTAGAACACGTCTCTTTTCCCCTTCACAGGGAGCTCTGCATGCTGGGGGCCCGTTGGCGAACCCCGTAGCCGGCCTCTTCCTGCTCTGGTCAAACGCAAGCCACCCGGACCTCCCCAAGGGCGCTGGTAAGGCCTACCGGCCTAGTCGCAATCCGCGTGGGGCAGCGCCAGTCCGTGCCGCTTCCCCTGCCTGCACCTCACTCCTCACCTTTGAGGCTGCTCACTAGATTCGGGCCCCACAGGCAAGACTAATGCCACAGCGCACTCGCTGGATTCCTGTGGTCTCGGTCATATGGGGGGTTGATTTGAAGTCTCGCGCCTCTCTGCCGGGCCCACACAGTCCCCCTTCAGCGCTCTGCCAAAATGCGCGGCGGGCTTATCGCTCTCCCGCTGATCTAACAGTCTGGCTCCGGGCCGTTCCTGGTCCCCCCCATCCGCCGGGGGCGACACTGACCTCTTTCAGAACTCTGCGGCGGGGGGAGGGCCGGCGGGCCCCCGGCAGGCGCTGTTCTCCACGCGGCAGCAGGGTACGCCTCATCCACGTCTCCTCCGCAGCGTGGGCCCGGTCCGACGGCTCACGGCGACCGCACCCCCAGGGGTGGGTCGCTTCTCACTCTTTATCTCGGCCGCAGCACTTTGCTCTCGATGCTGCTTTTAACCATCCCCGCGCTGGCTGCACGGCCCGGGCCTGCCGCTTCTGTCTCCGTCCCACTCCTGCAGACTCCCAAGCAGGGGAGGGGCCGGGACAGCCAGTCTCACCGCCAGGAAGTGCCTTCCCGGGCTCCGATCGGCTCCAGACATGGCACCGGGGGAGGAATGGAGTCCAGGGTCTCGTCCCGGTACCAGCTTGCTCGTGGTTATGCTGTAGGCCCTGGCGGGGAGACTGAGCGACGAGCAGGCACGTCCTACTCAGTCGCCATCTTGGCCACGCCCCGAGCAACATAATTTAAAAGTTTAAAGTTACGAATAGTAACTTTTCACCTGTTGAATGAGATATCTGTCACCGGGGTGAATATTTCCCTATGGAAATTTAATTAAGTTTATATCAGATAACCCTCAGTCTCCAAATACGCAGCATAACAACTCATGGCTGTACTCAATTTCACTATCAAGCAACACAGACCTACTTCAGGCGCTGGAAGCCAAAACTCTTAATCAATCGGAGAATGGAAAGAGTAAAGAATCAAGTGAAACAATTAAAGGATACTCGCAGCCAATAATTGAGATATCAAGTACACTGGAACAGCCCATCCAAATCCAGATGAGGCATAACGAGAAGAGAAACGAACAAGACCCCACATTGCAGTTGCATACTAGCTCCATAGAAATAAGACTATCACAGAACAATCTAATAACAGCAGATAAAGCAAAGGAACAAGATAGAACCATACAAATATGTACGGAGGAGGGCCCTGTACCAGAAACAAAAGTGGAGAACCATCAGACAGCATACACATCGCTGTTAAACGTGTTAGAACCACAATAACAGTACTCAATATGCAATCGGATAAGTTAGACACACAGATTGATCTGATGAATATAATAGCCTCATATATTGTAGGAATTAATACGAAATTGGAAACATTGGCGGACTTAATAATTAAGGAGCGAGAAACGAACACAGTAACAGGCAAAGATTGTGCACGTGGTCCAATAATCGATAAGTTGAGTAATGTGCCAGCAATCCTAACAAGTATTTTAAAGGAAAGGCAAATGACTGGCGAATGCCAGACAAAAAATACAAATCATGCTAGCAAGACACTAAAGTCAAATCAACAAATTTCCTTTGCCGGACAATCAAATACACCGATCACACCAGATCCGCTAATGACCTCGAAAAGAGGGTTAGATCTCAAATATAACATCAGTGAGCATGTGAAAGAACCACCAAAGGTATTGCTCACAACCGAACCACTCGAGATCATTAATGAAGGGACAGGGATTGAAGATAATGACATCGGGCTAGTAAATCATCCTCCTGCCTCACTAGATGGTCAAGGTAATACAGAACTACGCTTGCAAACCAAGAGACAGAGGAAACGAGCGAGGAAATCTAGAAAGAACAATCAGAGTACAACGAAAGACACTAACACCAGTCAGAGATGGTTTCATATCTTTGAAACAAAAAAAAAAACTGCAAACAGGTCCAGAATCTCAGAGGACGCATACAGAACAGATGATGATAGGTGAGGAAGAGAAAAAACAAGGACATCTTACCTCGTGGACTTCATTAAGCCACAGTCTACAAACAGATGAATCAACGGATACAATGCAGAGTAACCAAGAAATATTGCAAACACAAACAGCATTTATTGACAACAATCAATCGGAATCAAAAACAAGAAAGGTTCGGCCGCAACACAAATATGAATCGGGAACAAAACAGAAAGCTCGACGCACAAGTCAAGGAGAACCCAATGACAGAATAACGGTAAATCAAGTAACGCGGGAAGTTGTCAGCACAACCATAGATGACATCCACGCAGAAAACAAAGGAAGACAGAAGTAAATAAAAGTTGCGAAACGACTAATCGATGCTGGGAATAATACAGTGCAGACCAAGGGCAGCCCTGAGATGGAGCAGAGAAGCCCATCAAAAGAAGATGCACAGAAGGAAAAGATTACAATAAAAATAAATATGCAAAAAGACGGCAGAGTTGGGACTAACCACAGTGCGGTATTACAACACTCACCCCCTACAGCAACAACATCGGATATAAATCAAGAAAGCAGTTGGAATAAGCAGATTATACTAACACCTCATTACATCTCTCAGGGGTAGCAAGACCTCCTCAATAGAGGAAATATACTGAGACTAATTGCCGAAATTCCTACTCTAAAGAATCTTACCACAACAGATCTGTTGTCAATTAAATTCATTCCTCAAGAAGAAAATAGCCAGACGGAAAAAACCCTCTCGACTTGGAAAAACGATTAAATAGTGTCTTCAATAATGAATGCCAGACAACAGTTCGAAGGTTGGGGTATTACAATGGCAAGACCATCAAAGCCACGCTATCCATCACCTCTACTAAAGGCACTTAGGAGACCAAGTATAGACGAACACAACATCCCAGTGTACTCAGTATTACAAAATGCCAGGGGAAAAACAAGCAATTCCGAAAAAATCAGGAACAGACAAACATCACAGCAAGATACTAATAATTGAAACTGGATGGCCTCAGCTCTAAATGGTCCGAAAACAGAATGACTTGCTACACAGAGAAGAAGAGCCAACAATAATAGCTTAAAGCTCTTATCCTGGAATATTGCCTGTGCAAAAAGAACTACAGGACAACACTACTCGGACATACTGGGAGAACTATGAGATTATCGCACTCCAAGAGACTTGGCTGATGGAGCACAAGGAAGTGGCCAACTACACACACCATCATGTAACGGCTACAAGAACACACAAATATGGAAGACCAAAGGGTGGCCTCGCCGAATATATATCGACGGCACTAAACATTAAAACTGAACAGCTACCTAGTACGACATCAGACCTACAAGTAATCAAAATGGACCAATGGTTCAAGTACCCAACAATAACAGTCATACTAATTAATGTCTATTTGCACCCGAATGCGAGAAAAAAAGAGTCACAGTGTGAAAAACTGCTGTCGATAATCACTTCAATAAGATTTGAGAACCCGGCTTGGGAGATACTAATAACTGGCGACTTTAATTCATACTTAATTTATACACCGGATGAAGATGAGCAATTAACAGCGACTAATGAGCTCTGGTCAGTTCGTCCTCAATCATCCTCGACAACAAAACAACATGATTTGAATGGGCAAAAGCTGGTTTTAGCCTTGGAACATCTTGGCTTGCGAGTATTAAATGGTAGAACAAAAGATGATACCCCTCCGCGATGGACTTACCAGGGTGCACATACCCAGTCAATATTAGACTATACAATCCTAACGCTTCCATTGCTGGCCCTTGTGGGGAAATACATTATCAAGTACTCAACCCGAAGCTACCATTCATATCAGGTACTTGAATTAGAAACAAGCTACCCGAAACATCGGCCAGCCCCCATTGAGATGGGCCATCTGATTACAACTAATTTGAAACGTATTCGATGGTCAGCAGAAACACTTCCAGAACTAACATTGATAGCAAAAAAATATATGAAACAAAGATCACTCCAGGCAGCATTTTAGCAGTGAACTGGTCCATTTTCACCAACAAATTATTAAATCAAGCGCCCAAAATCAACCATGCATGGATAACAAGGAATAAGCATACTGTAAACATCTCAAGTAAAGCCTATTTGCTTAGAAAAGAACTGAGAAAGGCGGTCAGGAAAAACAAGACGCCCAAAGTCCCAAATCAAGTCTGGGAGAACATAAAGAATATCAGGAAGCTGTATAAAAAGCAAATCTGGAAGGACCAGAAAGCAAAACAGGAGATATTCTGGACAAAGTTACTTTCCTGTGCCAAACAAACCAACAACAGGCTCTTCTGGGAACTAGTAAATGGTACAACAAGATCAAAACAAGTAATAAATAATGCCTCCGTAAAGGAGACAGGATGGGTAGCACATTTAAGTAAAACATTTGAAGATCTCACACCATTCCTTAAAAGAGAAACGGACAACAACTACAAATCTCTGGAGCCCAAACACTCGGGGAAGAACTCATCCGGACCACAAGACTTTAGTACCATCTTAGCTCTACCATTAGCCCCGGTCAGTCAACACCACTCAGTAGAAAACATATCCAGAATAATAAAATTGGGACGCAACGACAGGGCTCCTGGCCCAAATGACATCCCGCAGGCCATCTTCAGGAGTGATCCTGATTATTGGGCAACTCCGTTGGCGGGCCTCTATAATGAGATCAGTACAACAAATACCCTTCCCCCGAGCTGGAAAGGGTCAATCATCAATCCGATCTTTAATGGAGGAGACAGGTCGGACCCGGCAAATTACAGGCTAATTGCACTAATTGATGTTGAAGCCAAATATTATGCATCACTAATCCTGGAGGACCTGGTAGAATGGTCCAACACTAACGGGCTGATTCCATTCAACCAAACAGGATTTCGTAAAGGGTGTGGCACAACAACAAATATTTTAGCCCTGTCCACAATAGCGGATAAGTGCAAACGCCTGCAAAGAAAACTACAACTATGTTTTATAGATTTTAAAGCTGCGTTCGACCGTGTGAATCGTGGTCTGTTATGGAGTAAATTACAGAAATTGGGTCTCCCGGAAACAATACTACGACCCATAATACAATTGTACACATGCACGTGGGTCCGTATGAAAATAGCAAACGGTACAAAATTGTCCAGGAAAATACAAACAGAAATCGGATTAAAACAAGGCTGCGTATTAGGCCTCATTTATTTAATCTATGTATGGCGGATCTCTCACCACGATTGGACCAGGTTAATTCACATACTCCGCGCCTGGGTACACTGCCCATAACGCATCTTTCGTATGCAGATGACATAGTCCTGCTTAGCTTAACCAGAGTTGGCCTACAAAGAGCACTTAATGAACTATTAATGTTCACTAAGGCTAACTCTCTGGAAATCAACATCACAAAAACTATGTCAATTACGAATCGCCCGCGACATCAACATCCACTCAAGCTGGGAGAAACGAGCCTAGGAATAGTTAGTACATATAAATACCTGGGGGTATATATAGACAATCGACTGAATTTCCAATTTCAGAAACAATACCTGGAAAAAAAAGGAAATGGCCTTATTTATGCTTTCTGTGCCCTGGCAAAAAAATTACAGGGTCCATCTTTTAGGCCGCTAATAGCAGTGATGGGCGCGAAACTATTACCGACAGTAACTTATGCGAGCATAGCGTTAAATGGCAAGGATGCAAAACTCCTAGAGTCGCTGCAAATGAAGACGTATAAAAAAGTCTTTAGTCTACCTCAGAATGCATCCCCGGCTCAGGTCCGATTGGAATTCGGTCTTATCCAACAGGAGATAGGGAGAAAATATGCCGCAATTAAAACCTGGTACAAACTTTGGCAGAACCGATCAAATATTTTACATGATGCCCTGTGGCGAGCCCAGGAAGACGATCCAAGTTCAAGCTACGGCAAATTCCTGAAAACAGCACTAAAGGAAACCAACACAACAGAACTTTGGGCTCAGAACCCCTCCTTCCAAGTCTTCCGCAGAATGACAAACAAAGCGGACAAGCTTCAATCATTATTAGAAGATAAACGCACTTTAGCCAAAAGGTCCCATGCTTGGATGGTTCTTAAAACCTACACATCATCACGACCAGCGGAATACCCAAGTACAACATATTCGCCTCATTTGAAACGAAAGCTAATGGCGATTAGATTTGGGGTATTACCGAGTTTGGCCGATCAACCTGCATGGAAGTATAAAGGCTCCAAAATATGTAGCTTAAGTGGCGCAGCATGGCAAGATTTCATTCACCTTATCTGTGTCTGCCCCTTCTTAAAATCTGAGTGTTGCTACTAAAAAAAGCTTTTAACGATAGGGGCATTCGAACTTGCAGATCGGCCATCATCAAAGGACTTGTACAACAGACCCTCAATTGACTTGTAAGCTGATGAAATTTCTATTACTTTATGAAAAGATCAAATGGCCGAAGGAATAAATACTGCCAGTCCAGTAATGTCCAGCGATCCGCCAACCCCATTGAAATTCTAAATGCTAAATGCTTTTAAAGCTACCATCTGATGAAATACCAATTCCGTTGACAATTTTATGATACAGAATCGTGCTTTGTTTTTAATTGTTTACATGATAAGGATTCTGCTCTTTGCTTTTAGGATAAAATACTCACGTCTTTTAAACTTAATGTTTGTAAATTGTCGAACCTCTTTTTCTATCATGATATTGTTATGGTTTTTATTAACTTAAACAATAAAGTATTGAATTGAATAATTAAGTTTATTATTTAAAAAAAGTAACAATGTAAAAATACTTGAATGTATACGGTAAATGTAAGTTAACTGAACATATTTATTATTAACATGGAAATAATAAAGTTTACACCAAATTACCTCAAATTAAATATGTTTTAAATAAAATAATTTAAATATATTACATTTATATAAATATTAATTTGTAAACAATTTAAAAACACTTTCCACCCTATTTTTTTTCATGTTTAGTAAAATTGGTTAGAACTTATATATTTAACTTTAAAAATCTTTTCAATGTTTAAAAAAAGTTTATTATTAGGTTTAAAAAAAGAAAAAAATATATATGTATAAAATTCAAACAAATATAATTTATTTAACATTGTCAATGGCAGTGTGTGCCTTACACCAAAGATAAGCTAGAGTATATTTAAGCATGATTTGACACTTTAAAGGCTGCAGTAGAATCAGAAATATTCCTTGGGAACATTTGTAGTTGGTAGTTGAATATAGTGGTCAATATTTTGCATGTTCCAACTTTTCTCCTCGCATGCAAATATAAATATTTGGGAAAACCATCAATTGGTCAAGTCTTTTATTGTACATTATACATATGGGGCAAAATTCACATACTCAATTTTTTACAAGTAGATCATCAACCAGATGGAGAACCCTCCTTGCGAACAATAATGGCTGCCATTCAGGAGCTCAGGGGCTCCATAGTCCCGATTGAACCTAAGTTGGACGTGGTAACAGGGGATGTTGATTTGCTCCGGGCAGACTTTCATAAAATTTCTGAAAAGGTGGCAGTGGCGGAAACATAAATAAATGGACTGCTCTCCACAACCAAACGCCTGGAAGAGCAGGTACAGAACCTAACAAAACAAAGTGTGATCATGTCTGCCAGACTGGAAGATCAAGATGGAAGGGCGAGGCGTAACAACATTAGGGTAGCAGGGGTCCCGGAGGCCTCCGAAGGCCCCAGCGTGGACCTGTTATTGGAGGACATGATTCTTAACAAGCTCAAACCAAAAAGTTTGTCGACCTTTTTCTCAGTAGAGAGGGCTCATAGGGCACTTGGCCCACCACCGATGCTGGGGGTCCCCCGCACTCTATCATTGCCCGAATATTGAACTTCAGAGATCGGGATGCAATTCAATAGACAGCGATCTGCTTTTCCCCAGACATTACCCTTCAAGTCCAGAGCCAGCGCAGAAGCTTTGATGAAGTTAAGAAAGCTTTACGTGCCAAGGAACTGAAATACATGATGCTCTACCCTTCCAAGCTAAAAGTTATCACAGATGGAAAGACATTGCACTTTGCCACTCCGGAAGAAGTATGGGACTGGCTAGAGAGTGGTTGGAAAAGGGACTACTGGTGAAAGATGAAGGGACAAGGTTAAGGTACCTGGTGAGAGGAGTTGCCCCCTCTGGACAGCCTCTGAGATCCATGTCCCCCTGAGAGGAGCATGTGAGCACCTGAACTATGAGATTAATGGGGGAGCGAATGGTTGCGAGTTGGCACTGAGATGTTGGGGTGGAGGGGGACCAATGGGGGGTGAACGTGAGATAAACTGAGTGGCTGGTGTGGAGATGGGGGAAGGGGCTGCATTAGGCGGGGGCCAGAATGGGCCAACATTAGTTCTTAGGTTAGAGGGGATGTTTTCTTACAATACGCAAAGTACCCATTCGACAGGCTGTTGACCGGGTGGCTGCACCACTTCCTGCCACTAGATGCTAAGTTTGGGGCGACAGGCACTCAGAGTTTGGGGAGTCAGCAGTTTGAATTCCACAAAGCAGGGTAGCGGGGTATGGGGAGTTCTGGGTTTTACGGTTTACATTAGCAGTTATTGAGGCTTCACTGCACTCTGCCTGTTGCGAGTGCGTTAATGTGGTGTGGAGGGGGCTAAGCACATCGATTTTCCCAGTGGTGGGGAGAGGGGCACAGATACCCAACAGCAACTGGAGGTACATTCCTTGGATCGCAAAGATGGTAACCACTCGTGAGACCACACAGAGATTAAAAAGATGGTCCTGGAATGTTAATGGGCTGGGAAGTGGCATTAAACGCACACTGATTCTGCAACACCTAAAAAGCCACGGACCGGATGTCACACTTATGTGAGAAATACATTTGCGGGGACATCACTATAAAGCATTGGAAAGAATGGGATGTGTCCTGAAAGCCCCAGCGGGATACACATTAGATTCAAGAGGAGTGGGAATCCCGATTAAAAAAACACTACCCTTTATCTCCCAGAAAGTGTGGGGAGATGACCACGGACGATATGTAGCCCTTATCGAACCTGGAATGGTATAGATCTCAATAGCTGTTCAGTCTATGCCCCACCTCGACTCTTGACAATGACCCTCCCTGATCTGGGGGACCTACTACTGGGACTACCCACGGGAACACTACTGAAGGGGCGGAGACTTTAATGCAGTCTTTGACCCGAATATGGACAGAACTGGTGCCAGAACCGGGTGGCTGGGAGGGGAGGCCCCACGCTCTGTTCGCCTTGGCTATGGGCCGGGCTGACCTTTGGAGGGAATTTAACCCCAACACTCAATACACATATTTATCGGCACCACTCTGTAGTCTTTCCAGAATTGATTACTTACTAACCCTCCGATCCCAGCTGCCGCGATTTACAGCAGTTGTACAATTGGCAAGAGGAATATCAGACCACTCTCCGGTGGAGATCCAGTTGCTGGGTCCGACGACTGACTATCAGAGCCCACCCAGGCTGGATGCCTGGTATCTGAAAGACAAAGATACCAGAGACAAAAAACGCAAAGAGGCTGACCTATACTTCAAAGAAAATCAGGGATCTGTCGACTCGGCACTGAACCTATGGGAAGCTTTTAAGACTGTGTTAAGGGGAAGCACCCAAGCGATAATAGGGGGGAGGAAAAAAGAATCCAGACGACAATGCGCCGAACTGGAGAAGAAGATAATAGAAATAGAAAGGGAAGCACAAGACGAGAAATAGATAGACACCAATTGCTGCTCTACCAACAAGAGTTGAGAGCATTGACAAAAGACCTAGCTCGTAAGCAAGCCCTGGCAACGCAGCGACGTCTCTATGATGTTGGAAATAAGGCAGCTAAACTGCTTGCGTGGCTGGAAACACGTGATAAAGAGAGGTCATGGGTACTCGAGGTGAAAGACGAAAAAGGGACCATTCATACAACCAATGCAAGAATAGCTGAAACCTTCGCCACTTACTATGAGGCCTTGTATGCTTCCCAAACCTGTATGACTGATACGGACTGTACAGGCATTCTAAAAGATGTGACCCTCCCGGCCGCTAAACAGGGAGGAGCAGGAGGCTCTAGAAGCAGACTTGACTGAGGAAGATCTGCAACGGGTGCTGAGGGAGTTACAGTCGGGCAAAGGACAGTGACCCAACAGCTTACCAACTGAGCTATACAAAGGGCAAGTGGGTGGTGATTAAGCCGATGCTGGCAATGTATCAAGAAGCACTCTCTACTGGCTGTCTTCCACTTGATCAGAGGATGGCAACGATAGTGACCATACAAAAAGAAGGGAAGCCCCCAACCGAATGTAGGTCATACAGACCAATTTCCTTGCTTGCTTAACGCAGAAGTAATAGTATTGGCCAAAATCTTGGCAACTAGGCTGCAGAAGGTTCTTACCTCGATAATACACCCCGATCAGTTGGGATTTTTCCCTGTAGGAGCACGCGGCCTAACCTGAGGCGCCTATATGGGCGACTCCATTTAACAGAATCCTGCGGAGAGACACAAACGGTGGCGATGGCCCTAGACGTGAAAATGACGTTTGACTCGGTAGAGTGGAGCTATATGTTTACGGTGTTGAAAAGACTCGGTTTTGGCCCCAAATTCAGAGCTTGGGTCAAACTACTTTACCAGGCCCCCATGGCCAGAGTCGGGGTGAATGGAACAACCTCACGCAGCTTTGAGCTCGATAGAGTCACCCGACAGGGTTGCCCGCTATCCCCTAGGATGTTCTCTCTGGTTCTCGAACCACTAGCAGCATGGATCCATCAAGATCCTCTAATCTGGGGTATACCCACGCCGGGAGGATGGGAAGGAAGAATCTCCCTATATGAAGACAACGTGTTATTATACATTGCTCGACCCCAGAACTCCAAAGTTAAAGTATTGCAGATATTCCGAATATTTTGGGGAGCACTCGGGCTACACAATTAACTGGACTAAATCAGTAATATACCCCTTATCGGGTGAAACTCCCTGCCTGCACCGCAAGTGGCCCCAATGAGCCCAGAAGGGTTCAAATACCTAGGCATTTATGTTACGCAAGACTCACAAGAGTTCCTCAGTCAAAACCTTGATCCACAGATTGAACGACTCAAAGCAGATGTGACACACTGGGAATGCTTGCCACTGACGTTAGTGGGTAGAGCAGCCCTCTACAAGATGACCCTCCCAAGGCTGCACTATGTAATGCAGAATACACCCTACAAGATTCCACCAGCGGTCTTGAAGGGCATTGACCAAGCAGTCCGCAAACAACTGTGGAAAGTGTGTGCTCCTAGAATTGCCCTAGCCAAGCTACAAAAGGGGGTATATGATGGGGGACTGGCGGTCTCAGACGTCCAAAAATATTACTGGGCCTTGCAATTGCTTGTAATCAATGACTGTGCTTTCATGGACCACCAGGATCCCGCTTACAGGGTGGACAGAGGGTGCATGGCCGGGAGGTTACGAGAGACTACAGTATGGTAAGATGGGAAGAGGCAACTGGTCACAACACACAGGTTGTAATAGACATATGGCATAAAGCTACCAAGTTTCTGGGATGGAAAGGGAAACTGACGGGCCAGGAACCATTATGGTACATCGCACTCTTGCCGGAGGTGGGAGGGCTACATGAATTTCAAAAATGGAGACTCATTGGTATAGAACACCTAGGTGACGGCTGGAGAAATCAAACTTGCATTACGCTTACTGACCTGCAAAAAGAATTTGACTTGGTAGATTCGGAACGCTTCCGGCATTTCTAGTTGGGACATGCATTACATTGTCACTTGCCGGTAGGTGAGCAATTGCCTGACATCGACATTAGAGGACCGACAACTGTCGAAGAAGGGAGTATCACTAATCTCCAAGAAACTAATCAACAATTCCCCTGACCTACTGGGTCCCCTGAGATTGGCATGGGAGGACGATCTGGGAGGGACACTGGATGATAAAGACTGGATGGAGGCCCTCCAGGGAGATATCCATTAGAGTCTATTCAGATTGGTCCAAATTAAGGTACTCCACAGATCATATTACGCGCAACCCTCCTGTACAAAATAGGCAGGGCAAACTCCCCACTATGCAGAAGGTGTTGTGGGAGTGAAGGGTCCTTCTTTCACACCCTTTGGGATTGCCTGCAGATCCAAAATTATTGGGCCCAGATCACATCAATAATGGCGAGGGTGGCGGAGGTAGGGATCCCTGTTGAACATAAATGGTTACTCCTGGGAATAAAAGCAAGATTAGCCCAGGCCAAAAGCAATCTGGCTGAGAATGGCAGCAGGGGTGGCAAAGTGAAACATTGCAAGAGCATGGGGGACCACGGCCATAACGGTAGTTGAGGACTGGAAGGGGGACCTAGATTAGTGCCAGGGGGCAGAACAGGTGTTCTACGCAGCAAGAGGTAGCCCCAAGAAATGGGAAAAAGTGTGGGGTGATTGGAGGGCCTACCGGGGTTAGAGCTTATGGGACAAGCGAGTGGGTAAACGCATGGTAAAAGAAGACAAGGTGTACTATGCAAATCGATTCAAATGGCCATAAAAGTGCCAAGTTTATAAGTCTGGACTCTGTAACAAAATGGGTTGGGAGGTACCAAGTGAAATGTTTATGTGCTATAACCTCATCATACCATTGCAGAATGATTTGTGAAGCTTACTGTTTTGGTTATCAGTAAAAAGATTTTTTTTTTTTTTTAAATAAATAAATAAATAGGACCCCTTAAGGCGGTCAGCTGAGCTTGAAGGAAGGAAGCAAGCAAGCAGTGGAACTGAGGAATAACGAAAATATTTAATTGTCATGCCATTTCTTTGTAGAAATGTTCTCATGGGACACCATTTCACTGTAGACCATTTCAATGTTGGCCAAAGTACAGTGGGTAATATATATAAATATTTATTACACATATAGGAAAGTAATATAATATTTAAACCATAAATTGGTTGCACAATGCAAGTGGTCTACTGGATTTTGGTGATTTTGTTTTATTTGGAAGTAAAACTCCTCAGGTGATTTTCATTAAAAAAAATAATCATACGAAAAAGAAGTATCCGAGTTGGGGATCTTTAGTAGTCTGGAATACAAAGAAAGCAATTTAATTTATATCTAAATTTAAATCAATAAAATAATTAAAGCACTTCATTAATAATATAATTTTTAAGAAAAAAGATGGTCCAGAAGAAGCCACACCCCAAGTATAACAAACGTTTTTGTTATTTAAATGACATATATATACCTAAAATCCATAAGAGCATCGACAAACCGCCAGGTAGACCTATTATTGCGGCGTGTGATGGGCCATTGGAGAACCTATCTCAATATATTGACCATTTCTTGCAGGTTTTTGTCAAAGAATTAAAGTCGTATGTACAAGACACTAGTGACTTTATAAGAAAAATAAGGAACATTGAATGGAGCCCGGACTATTTATTGATAGCTCTGGATGTGTCATCCCTATATACTTGTATTCGGAACAAAGATGGGATGAGAGCTGTGGAATACTTCCTAAATACTAGATCTATGGTATTTGCACAACACACTAAAATGCTTTTGGACATGCTGCTATTTTGCCTTGAAAATAATGTATTTCTATTTAATGGTCAAATGTTTCAGCAAATCCAGGGAGTAGCAATGAGAGCCAGCTTCTCCCCCAGTTATGCCTGTTTGTTCATGGGTTGGTGGGAGGAGCTGGTCCTCATGAGGCAATATAAGGCTACTTATGACACCAATGTTATTTCCTGGATGCGTTTTATAGATCTTTTTATAGTTTGGAAGGGCAGTGAAACTAGTGCAATGGATTTTATTGAGCAGATCAATCATAATGATATTAATTTACATTTTACATCTGTTATTAGCAAAAGCATTGTAACGTTTTTAGATGTACAGGTCCAAGTGGAAAACAGTGTATTAAGTACAACCCTTTTCAGAAAACCCACGGCAGGCAATACATTACTGCATGCGTCGAGTGCTCATCCTCCCCACCTTATAAAAAGCATCC
The DNA here is from genome assembly GCA_963921515.1 of Calotriton arnoldi. Classification (NCBI taxonomy): domain Eukaryota; kingdom Metazoa; phylum Chordata; class Amphibia; order Caudata; family Salamandridae; genus Calotriton; species Calotriton arnoldi. The sequence goes on along the minus strand of CAWUFW010000547.1, from coordinate 3,628,816 downwards.
CTTATGGGGAAATGCTACGCATTCGACTTATTTGCAGTAATGATGATGATGCAGAAATAAAACAAGCAGAAAGCCGGGCAAGGTTTCTAGCCAGGGGCTATGGTTCAAAGATAGTTGATGCAGCCATACGAAGATCTAGAGTTTGGGCAAGAGAGGATCTCTTAACACACAGGGATAAGAGAGTTGGGGAGACAGGTCATTTCATTGAGACCCCTCAACCCACCAGGCTCATCTTGTCATACTCCAGGCAGGAAAAGCAGATTAGAGCCATTGTGAGGCGCCACTGGCATTTTATTCAGGATGATCCAGTAATAGGCAACTCAGTATAGTGGAGAAGTGTGGCTCAATGGTTAGAGCGGCAGACCCTGATGCAGAGATCTGGCCCGGGACCAGGGTTCAATTCCCGCCTCGGCGGGTCTTGGGCTCAATTTCCTCGGACCTGATAATTCTCGCCTCGGTGCCTATTCTAATCATGGGTCCCACTCTGCAACTCTGGGCAATAGCTTGCTTAATCTCCACAACGGCCCCACCAGCGCTGGGATGCCTGCCTTCACCTTGGGGGTGCCCAGGAGTGGACATTTCACAGGGAAAAGCCAGGAAGGGTTCCACAGCGGTATGCGTACAGCGCCAGGACACCCCTTTGGGGGTATAAGTGCGCTTTACAAGTACAAATTTCATTTCATTTCATTTACAAATTTCAGTATCACATAATCCATCTATTACTTTCAGAAAAAGTATGACTATGGGCAATATGTTAGTAAGTAACAACCAGGGAGAAAAAAATCAACAGGATACATGGTGGACGGCCAGAAAGGGCTTTTTCAAATGTTTGATCTGCAAAGCCTGCCAATGTGGTGCCAATACGAAATCCTACACAAATGCATTTTCATCTAAAACTCGGGACATTAAACAACATCTCACATGCAAAACAGAATTTACTGTGTATGTCCTCGAGTGCAGTTGTAAGCTCAGATATATAGGAAGCACCAAATTGGCTGTGCACAAAAGAATATTACAGCACATTCGAGCGATCACAAATAAGGACAAGAACTACCCAGTGGCGAGACACTTTGAAGCCTTTCATGATAGTGACCCCAGATGCTTGAAATATTTTGCTATTGAGGCAATTCCGGCGTCAAAAAGAGCTGGGGACAGAGAGGCCAGGTTGAGACGCCTGGAAACAAGTTTCATTCTGGAACTTGATACGAAGCACCCAGGCGGTCTCAACGCCACTGAAGATTTACATACGTTTCTTTAACTTGTACTGTTACTTTATGCCCTTTCATAATAATGCAGTGTTGAGTTTCCATTTTTTGAGGTTTTTATGAGGTTTTAAGGTATTTATATTCATATTTATTTGCTTATATATTTATATAAGATATCTCATGAATTGGTTATCTGTACAGAGCTTGAAACCAGGTTTTCTTGGGATTTTATTTGTTAAATATTTTTTCTATATGGCTCTTTTGTAGATATGTATATTTGTAAATGTGTGTATTGGGTGTCTTGGACCTCAATATCAACCTCATACTATTACTAGGACAGAAGCAATACCGTTGCACTAATAACTTTCCCCAATGTGTACAAGATTTATTTCCCCCGCCTGTATGTTTCCAGCTTATCCCCTGAAATATTCAGCATTAAGCTCTGTATAAGTAGTTGATCTGTTTTTCAGGTACTGTAGCACGTAGTCACTTTATAGGTCTATTATGGTGAGGGAGGATAACTGCATGGTCTGTGGTTCTGTACTGGTAGGTAGTACAAGACTAATATATTGACTTCGATAGTTTTCATCTTAACCAGACCAAATAAAGTACATTTCATATGAATTAATATTGCGGTACCCGGATACGGGGTTTTTAAAATTTAAATTTAGCACATTTGTTAATTTCCACGCTGTACTTTCACATTTTTTCTCAATGGACGGACAAGGTACTGAATTATAAATTATGCATTTATGCAGAAATAGGTTCACGGACATTATATAAAAATGTATTGTGAAGTTATTTTTAAAAAATTCAGATGACTTGTATTGTGGGCATTTATGCACAATATACTGTAGGATTTTGTCTATGTCCATGAGACTGTTTTGAGCACTTGCACTTTAAAAATGGGGGCTCACTTAGGCTGTGTCATGTGATCAAGGCCGCGTTGACGGCAGAAACGAGTCATGGCAGACACCGGTATGGTGAAATAAAATAAAGATTGCTGCACTTATCTGGGTCCACGCTCGTTTTTTTCTACGGAAATGGAAACGGAGGCGAGGTGTTTGATATATATATATATATATATATATATATATATATATCCATAATTTAAAAAACACAACTATTTAAATAATTAAGTATATGAAATATTATTTACATACATTTAAATGATAACAATGCTCGAGTTAGTGAGAGCGAGGAAAAAATAAGAATGTTTTAAATTAATCTTGAATACAGTAATATTAATAATATTAGTAAAATTAAGGGCTACACTTAGGCTCAGTAAAAATGCCATGTAAATAATGAAAAAGGCATTTCTAAAGCGTACTGTTTATTTATTTATTTTATTTGAAAAGTTTTATATAGCGCTGGCTAGACCCGGAGGTATCAGAGCGCTTTACATGAGGATCAGTGAGTTACAGGTAACAAAATTACATCAGTTACAGGAGCCAAGTATAGACATAGGAGGAAAACATGAGATTACACAGAAAAGTGAGTTAATAGCGCGTAGCATAGCCAAGACAAACGTCTTGTGGAGAGTGACAGGTAGAGGGGGAATGGTAGACAGGGGTAAGGGATGCAGGTAGGAAACATAACGGGGAGACGAGGAAAACAATGTCCGATGTCCGGCTGGGTAGGTGACGGCCGAGGGGTGAACCAGAGCCAAACTCCTCTATAGCTGCATAGGACAGCTCCACCGGGCATCAGCCAAGGTTGCTCGGGTAAAACAGGGGTAAGGAGTGCAGGTAGGAAACACAACCGGGAGACGAGGAAAACAATGTCCGATGTCCGGCTGGGTAGGTGACGGCCGAGGGGTGAACCAGAGCCAAACTCCTCTATAGCTGCATAGGACAGCTCCACAGGGCATCGGCCAACGTTGCTCGGGCACCTAGGTGAGTATATTTGAAAAGTTTTATATAGCGCTGGCTAGACCCGGGGGTATCAGAGCGCTTAACATGAGGAAGGCGTACAGTGGGTTACAGGGTTACATAAGTTACTGGAGCATAAACATAGCATAGAGAACAACCGTGATTTCAAAATTACATCAGTTACTAGTACATTAAATAACAATAGAGAACAAGTTCTAAGGAGCATGGAGGGAGGTGGGGGAAAAGTAAAGGGGTTAGAAAGCAGATACTGTTACTCTGAGAAGTGTCCTGGCACTATGCACCTCCAGTGATGTGTAGATACGAGAAGCAACATCAATCTTGCATAAAAAGCTGTGTTTTTTTCAATTTCTTCCAGAACTGGGGGGTAGATGAAATGCACCTTAACTCCAAAGGGAGTTTATTCCAAAGAGAAGGTCCCAAAAATGAAAAGGGCCAGCCCCCCTTTCTGGACCGACGAATCCTGGGGATTTCGGCTAGAAACTTAGCTGAGCGCAGGCACCTGGAGGGAGCATAAAAACAAATTCTTGCTCTAAGGTACCCTGTGCCAGACTGATGAAGAGCTAGCAAGGTCTTGGAAAAAAAACCTCTTCTTAATAGGAAGCCAATGCAGCTCTCTAAGATAGGGGGATACCCGAGTTCTCAGAGGCAAGCCGAGAATCGTTCAGGCTGCTGCATTTTGGACCACATGCAACTTACTGATCAGGTAATCAGGCAGACCCAAATACAGTGCATTGCTGTAATCACGCCTAGATGTTATCAAAGCTTGTACTACCAGTTTCCTAGCAGAGAGAAACAGAAAATAGAGGAACTTCCTGAGCACTCGTAGCAGACCAAAACAAGTCCCTACTACTGCATTAAACTGTGACAGAAAGGACAACTCTCCATCAAACTTAAAGCCAAGATTTCTGACGGAGCTAGTGGGGCTTAATGGAGGGGGAGCAGTGCTTAATTTGAGCCGGTGCTTTCCGGTGCTGAGCACCGGCACTTAATTGGTTTCCAGTGCTCGGCACCGGCACCGAATTGTCAACACCACAATTAGGGCAGTCTGCCACAAGGTGGCGCTGCTCATGTAATTTAGAGAGGAGCAGTATAACAGTTGTTTAGGAAAACAATATATATTTAAAAATTGCTAATACCTGCCTCCGCAGCCATTCCTTTAGCTTTGGGGACCTCGAATAATCTGAACTGTCGCATTTACATGCGAGAGAGATGGTTAGTAGTTATGGCAGCAATGACCAGGACGATGGGTGGTGCAAGCTGCAGTGGCTTCCTGGTCAGAGCCCTGGCATTTCATATTTTACAAATTAAGCACTGAGGGGGAGCACCCTGCGGCCAAAAGGACTGCCATGGCTCATCTGATCTTGTACCCAAAAAAAGTAGCACCGTTTTGCCCGCATTACACTTAAGCTGGTGGTTAGATAGCTATTGAAAGACTTCCGACAGACAGGTTCTGATTTTGTTGTCAGGAAATACGTCCTCCCTACCCCAGGAAAAAAGTAACTGGGTGTCATCCGCATATAAAAACTTTTTGCACCCATCTTCTCAGCCAAGAACGCCAGAAGAGTGAGGTACATACTGAATAATGTAGGGCTCAAGGCAGAACCCTGAGGCACTCCCACCAGTAGATCACAAGACCCCAACGCAAAAGGTGGACACTAGACCTCTTGACCTCTTCCTTACAAGAAAGAAGCCGGCCATTCCCATGCCTGTCCTCGGATTCCGAAAGCATGGAGAAGTGCCAGGAGTGTGGAGTTGGGTATTGTGTCGAATGCTGCTGACAAATCCATCATAATCAGCTCAACCCTGCCCGACATCTAAGGTACCCCTGATGTAATCAACCACCTCAACTAGTGCCGTCTCTGCACTGCAAATGGGGCAGAAACCAGACTGACTTGGATGCAGTAAATTATTGCTTTCCAGGTAGTGGGACAGCTGCTGGTTGACATGCTTTTCCAGAACTTTTGAGAGGACCGGAAGTAAAGAAATAGGCCTGTAGTTAGATGGATCCATAGCATCCGCCTGGGGTTTCTTCAGTCTGCTTCCAGGCACTGGGTACTGTGGCTGAAGACAGCGAGGCATTTAAGAGATTATAAGCCAAAGGGTTAATGACATTTGCTCCTAAAGCCAGGAGACTTGTGGGGCATGGATCCGAGTGAGAGCCCAACTTAAGACTACGAATTGCTAATAGCGATCCTTCCAAAGAGATCAGATCAAACCTATTTAGTGAAAGGGTCGGATCATACATTTGGCTAGGTGGCTGATTGTCCCCCATCATCGCCTCCACCAGCATAGAAGTGGGGAGACTAGCTTGAATATTAGCAATCTTATTCTGAAAGTAGTGAGCAGGTTGTTCACACCATTCCACGGAGGGCACCTGCCGTCCTACAAAGGCCACTGGGGACATAAAGGTTTCCACTATTTTACATACTTCTCTTGACTTATTACCAGCATTTGGAATTCTGTCCTCAAAATAGGATTGTTTTGCCATTGTGGACTCTTTATGATATCTTTTTAAAGCCACTTTGTAGCTGGCTTTCGCAGTTGGGCTATATGACACCCTCCACTGTCTTTATGATGTTTACACTCAAAAAGGGTTTATATTGTTAAACTGTTTTAATTTGTTTAAAAAAAAAAAAAAGACAAAAATGGATAAGGCATAAGGAAATAGACAGAATAATGAGATGTAAGTGAGAAAATTTTTAAAATAAGGAAAAGCATATCCCAACTACATAATGGCAGATGGGGAAAAACCTGTAAGAAAATGGCAGGCAAGAAATTGAATTTGCACAGGGATATTACTTTTCCTGTAGTACTATGAAGGAGATTAAGCAAAGGCCCAATTTCATGAGGTGAGTAGTGCCTCAGACAGGAACGTCTTCATCCAGGATTTAAGTCTTCCCACCTTACTTCATGGAGATGCTCTCCAGATCCAGACTGCCCTTTGGCTCCACATGGGCATCAATTCTACTCTTAAAGTGGGCAGATGGTTCGACACCAATTTGTTTTGACTCTTCATGATCTGCAGATGTTAGAAGTGTCTATGCATTCTTGCACCAAGTTCTTACCCCCTCAACCATGCCCAAAGTGCAGGACAGCAGCCAGAAGGCTCCCGACGTTGAAGGTTTGATCGATGTCAAGAATCAGTATCACTCTGTGACAAAGGAAGACTTGGCATTAGTGACAAGAAGCTTGAAATCGTGAAACCGAAAGTCAGAGGAGACAAGATGTGTTGGTTAAGACTGCGAGTTAAGCGGAAGTTTTAGAGGCCTACCTGAAGAAATTTCAGAGGAAGCAATTGATAATCAACAGGGCCCCTGGGGACATTGGTTATAATGCCCTCAACCCTTTTCTGTGTTGGGACAGATGCATCAAGGGGTCCTGTTTCATTAGCAGTTCCAAATAAGGCAATGCTTCAGCAATAAAGTAGTCATACAAGGACCAGCAATCCTGTACCGAGAAGTTGTGGGACAAATTTAGTGTTCCACAAAATGCACTCACCACATACAGACTGTGTCGGTCACCTTTACATATCTTTTTTTTTTTTTTTTGATAATCAATTTTATTGACATTTAAGAGAAACCACGACAACAACACAACGACAGCCAGTGTCAGCACAATAACTTGTGGAATCATAGCAGGAGGAAAAAGCCACAAACCCACTTCCCCACTCACCGTCCCAGGGGCCCCTATAAGTCTGTCCCCACACCCAAGACCACCGTACTGATTATGGTATAAGATTAAACCATTTACCCCAAATTTTCCGAAATAAATCAGGACAGCCTCGGGCCTCAAAGAGAGGTTCCTCTTGAGATCCGCACCAGTCCACCCCCCGTCTCCATCTCTGCATTGTAGGGGGTGTGCTCTGAGACCACAACGCAGCAATGTCCCTCTTGGCCACAGCCACCGCAGTGCCAAGGAGACGCTTGTCGGCTCGCGAACCACCCAGGCCATCAAACACCCCCAGAAGCAGGCACACCGGGTCGTGGGGGATCTCCCACCCCAGGGCCAATGTGAGCTCCCGTTCCACCCCCGTCCAGAATGCTGCAAGGGCGGGGCATTGCCAGGTCATGTGGTAGAAATCAGCGGGGGAGTGGTCGCAGCGTGCGCAGTTCGGGGTAGGCCGCAGTCGTGCCCTGTATAGCCGCTCAGGGGTGAGATATGCCGCGTGTAGATAATATATTTGCACCAGACGCAGTTTAGAGGAGGTCGTGAGGGTCCTGGGGGCCATCAGTGCGTCGCGCCAGTCCTCATCCTCTAAGGGGCCCAGCCAACCCTCCCAGCGGGTGCGCAGTGAGTCCAGGGATGCAGGGCCGTTATTCACAAGGGAGCGATAAATCCTTGATACCCCCCCACTGCCTAAGTTACCCATCATCACTTGCGCCTCAAGCGGGCTGAACTCGGGAAGGGAGGTGGGGGACGGGATGTGCACAGTGAGGGCGTGTCGGAGCTGTAGGTATCGATAAAACTGGGAGGGGAGAAGGGAGTAGCGTTGCTGCAGGTCTGTGAAGGTCCTGATATGGTCCCCTGTCCAGACATCCCCCAAAAGTGAGATCCCCAGACGGTCCCAGTGGTCAAAGTCCCGTAGGGAAGAAGTCTCCCGCAGCCAAGTTCCATGCCATAAGGGCGTATGTTGGGTAAGTTTCCGGCTCCATTTCGTGTGACGCAGGGCGGTGCGCCAGGCCAGGAAGACGGCCTTGGTAAGGGGGGGAAGGGTTTGGGGTATCGGGGCCCCATACAAGTACGCCTGAAGTTGCGGGAAATCCATCTTACGGAGCTCAACTCGGTATGTCGGGTCGGACCAGCCGCCGTTAAACCAGTCGTGGACCACTATGAGCCTGGTGGCCAAGTAGTAGAGATGTAGATTAGTCACCCCCATACCGCCGTCATATGGAGGGATCCGGCAGTGAGCCAGCGCCATCCGTGGTCGTCTGCCCCCCCACAAAAATCGGGTAAGTAGGCCATCGAGCTCTTGAAACCAGCTCCCTGTGAGGTGAAGGGTTATATTCTGGAGAATGTAAAGAAAGCGGGGAAGGATCATCATTTTGAAAAGGGCGCTACGGCCCAGAGGATTAAGGGGGAGAGACTGCCATCGTTTAAGGTCCGTCTTGGTTTTGTTGACCAAGGGCGTAAGGTTAAGGGCCCATTCGAGCTCTGGGAGCAGGGTCACCCAGATCCCCAGGTACTTAAAGGACTGTCGCCGCAGGGGGATGGTAGATTGCCAATCGAAACAGGATCGGGACGGGTGAAGAGGGACCAGCGTGGATTTTGCCGGGTTAAGGCGCAGGCCCGAGACATGTTCGAAGGCAAGGAGAACCTCCAAGCTCCGTGGGCCGGAGACCTCCGGGTCCGCCAGGAAGAGAAGGACATCATCCGCGTAGAGGGCGATTTTGTCCACTCGAGAGGAGTCCCATTCCCACCCCCGGATGAGAGGGTCTCCCCGGACGAGCCGGGCCAGAGGCTCCATCGCCAAGGCAAACAGGAGCGGTGAGAGCGGGCAGCCTTGACGGGTGCCCCTACGGATAGGGAATGCCTCGGAGAGCGCTCCATTGACCAGGACCCGCGCCGTGGGGTTGGAATATAGGACATGGATGAAGCTCCTGAAGGGGGGACCAAATCCCATCAGCTCCAGGACCTCCTCCAAGTAGCGCCAGTCAACGGTATCGAAGGCCTTCTCGAAATCTATGAGAAGCAGGGCCAGATACGGGGTAAGCGACTGGCGGTGGGCGAGAGCGAGGTGGAGGCGGCGTATGCAATGCCGAGTACTACGGGCGGGCATAAAACCGCATTGGTCTGGGTGGACCAAGTCATGCAGATAGGGACGGAGGCGTTGCGCCAGGACCGTGGCGAAAATCTTCACCTCTGTATTGATGAGGGAGATGGGGCGATAGGCCGCGCAGACGAGTGAGGGCGGCTGCGTCTTGGGGATCACCACTATGGTGGCCACATCTGTCTCTGCAGGGAAGGAGCCTGCGTCTACCACATGGCGGAACAGCTCCACCAAGGGCGGGACCAGCAACTCCCGATACGCCGCATAGTACTCCTGGGGATAGCCATCCGGGCCGGGGGTCCTGCCAGAGTGCAGGAGAGTTATGGCCTTGTGTACCTCCTCCGGGGTGAAGGGGAGATCGAGCGTCTCCGAGACCGCCCGGGGAAGGCCGGGCAGCCTAACAGAGGCCCTGGAGAGCAGCTCGGCCACCGGGGCCCCCAAGGGCCGTGCCTCGTAGAGGCGGGCATAGTATTCCGCAAATGTCTGGGCTATGGCCCGGGAGGAGAGGTGATGATTACTAGCTCCGTCCTGGATCTCGGGGATGATACGATTAGCTCTGGGGTAGGAAACAAGACTGAAGGAGCTTCCCGTTCTTGTCCCCCCATCCGTAGACGCGCGCCACCGAGGATCGCCAAAGCGCCTTGGCGGATTCTAGGGATATGTGGCAGATCTCCTCACGGAAGAGAGCGAGCTGTCGGGAGGAAGATGCATCATCGGGAATAGGGTGGGTTGCCTCCAACTGAGCCACCTGGGCCTCCAGCTGCATCAAGCGGGCATTCTGGGTCGCGCGTCGTGCATGGATCAGCCCCCGCGCTACGCCGCGCATCGTGGCCTTACCGGCCTCCCAGACTGTGCCTGGGGAGGGGACCGAGCCCACATTAGTGGCCAGGTAGTGCCCGAGCTCTCGCCGAAGGTGTTCCACAAAGTCAGCGTCTTGCAAAAACCAGGCGTTCATCCGTCAGACCGTGCGGCCGCCCCCAGTGGGTCGCCCGAGACGGAGGGAGATGGGAGAATGGTCGGAAATGCCGCGGGGAAGAATAGCCACTCCAGTCACACTTTGGCAGTCGAGGGCAGGCAGTAGTAGTAGGTCTATGCGAGAATGGGTATGGTGTGCCGCTGAGGTATGGGTGTATTGGTCCCGTCGAGGGTTCCATACCCTTCACACGTCGCAGAGGCCCAGAGCAGCGGCCCAATCGGAGAGACGCTTTGCGGAAGCGAGGCGAGTCACTGAGGGAGTACCCGTTGAATCGCGCAGTGGCTGCAAAACAGCGTTAAAGTCGCCCCCGATGACCGTCAACCCCTGGGAGAAAGCCGAGATCAGCGTCGTGAGGCGCTTGAGGGTCGCGGGTTGTATCGTGGGAGGAATATATGTGCAGAGGAGATTTAGAGGGTACCCCTCGACCCTGCCCGTAACGATGATGGAGCATCCCTGGACATCAGTCTCCACCCCCTTCAATTGGAAGGGAAACCCCCTGCGCATCAGTATGGCCACTCCCCGAGATCCCTGTGCGTAGACTGAGTGCCAGACCCTGTCAAACCCGTATCGGGCAAGGAAAGTGCAGTGGGTCCCCATAAGGTGTGTCTCTTGCAGGAAGAGGATATCAGGCGTCTGGCGCTGGGCACTGCGGAGCACCGCTGTTCTTTTGATCCAGTCTAGGAGACCATTCACGTTCCACGATAGTACGTGGAGGGGTCTAGGGAGGATGGACATCAGGGCATTGGTTAAGGGGCCAAGGGGCCAGTGCCTCGGGGGGAGCAATCCCCCAGTACGTGGATAGAGGGACTGGATCCGGGAACCAAGAGTGATCCATAGGCTGACATAGCGGTGGACGCGTGCATTGCGTTGATAGATAAAATGGGGAGCATCGTCTCGTCTCAGGAGAGGGTCGAGAGTGAGGTCCATGTATTCCAAGAGAGCGCGAAGCGGGGCCAGTGGCGTGTGTGCTGTACAGGCTATACGAAACAATAAACAGCGGCCCATAGGCGGCCAAGAACCAATTGGGAGACAACGGTCTACCCACCCTCCCTCGCCCCCCAACACCCCCCACCCTACACTTCCACAGGTGAAGCATCTGTCGCCCTAAAGGAAAAAAGAACACCTTAAAACAACAATAATCGGTCCAGAAGCTAAACTAAAACGGTTAGCAGGACGTGAACATAACGTAGATGGACCCCTCCATATAGTAGGATGTAAGATGCATGACAATTGAAAATACATTTGGAACTGTTGTGCTGTCACTTAGGGCAGTTCGGAAAGACAATGTGTGGACCCCCATGTTCCGGGCCTCTGGACTCAAGCTCCCCCGTCATCCACAGATCCTTGAAGAGCTGGGCTCCTCGACAAGTCTGAGTCCGATATGGCAGGGCGTGGAGTCTTGGAGGGGTCTGGGATGCAGCTCAGGTCTTTCAGGGAGCCCCCCAGGCTGGGAGCACTCGATCTTGGGGACAATGCCTGGGGGTGGGACCGATGGGACGCCGCGTCCGGCGTTCTGGAGACCCCATCACGGCGATCTCCCCGCCTGCGGGACCTGGTGCGGCGCCGTTGAGGCTTGGGCATATCTCGGCGAGGTCGTGTTTGTTCTCGCCGCGGTGGGGAGGAGACCCGTGGGCCCCGGAGAGGACGTTCTTCCGTGAGCCAGGTCCAGGCCGCCTGGGGGGTTTCAAAGAAGAGTGCTTTGTCCTGCACCTTTACATATCTTACTGGTATAGATGCAACAGCTCTTCAGTAAGAGAATGATAATCTGTAGGACTCCAGAACATTAAAGGTAGGACAGACTTAATCAAAGATATAAAATGTTTACCCGAAACCTGCAACCCAGGAATATAAACACATCAAAAATATGCCCAAGTAGTAAAAAAAAAAAAAAAAGTCCACCTCAATGAAAACAAGACACATTGAAGTAAACCTCTAAAGTGAAATACCACAGAAGATCCATGAGCGAGAAAGAAAAAAAATGGAAATGAGGCTGCTTATTGATTGTATTCTTCGAACCCCATATGTGTAGTTTGATACCGAGGAATATCTTTCTATAAAAGTAAATAGTATTTTAGTCCATTTTAAAAAATAACAAAGGAAAATGAAGATTTTTTTATTTTTTTTGCATCAGAGCTATTCCTTTGCAGAGGGCAAAGATAGAATGAACAGGACATCAGGACCAAGGAAGACCTAAAAAGAAATAGAGTTGGCCCCCAAGACACGTACAAAGAAACTATTTGCTCCCTGAAAGTCATCTCTAGGTTTTTAGGTCGAGCCTAGAGTCACCGCGCATGCGCTGCTCTGCTAGACTAATTGTAGTGGAGTAGGGAAAAGAAGCCACGCCCACTCTCTGCCCATATTCGCAATTGGCTTGTGTCATTGTCCTTCCTAAATGCTGGCTTCTGATGCATAAATAGGCTTGTTAGTCCCTCCTTAGTAGCGCCTCATCTTCATTTGTCACCTCCCATGGCGACTGGCCCTTTTACTTCGGTTGTTACACTGTACCTGTTATTTAGTCTTTAAGCACTATTTTCTTTATCGAGTTTCTCTTCCTGCAGGCACGACGTGCTTTGCTTACATTCAGTCCGTGGTGCCTTCTTTACAATCCCGCCCTCCCTCCCATTGTCCGTGCCTTCTTTACCTCCCCAACCCGCCCTCTGTGCCTTCTTTACCCCCCCCAGACCTCCCTTCTGTTGTCCGTGCCTTCTTTACCCCCCCGCGCCCTCTCTCCAGTTGTCCGTGCCTTCTTTACCATCCACCCTCCCTCCTCCTCCCGTTGTCCGTGATGCCTACCTTATCCCCGCCCTCCCTCCCTCCCTCCCGTTGTCCATGGTGCCTACCTATTGGTTATGCCAATGTTTTTTATTTATTTTATTTTTATGCTAAATAAGGGCGGCCGCAAGTCTTGTTGCGCGCGGCTCTCCCAACTCGTTTTTTAAATTTAGAAGCTAAATAATTTAGAAGCTAAATAACGGCTCACCCAACTCGAAACAAGCATTTGCAATGTAATAGGTCTCGCATTTACACGGGTTTGAGCTATTGGCATTGTAAATGACAATGCCTTTTATTTATGTTTTGGTTTTTAAAACATAAATAAAAGGCAATGTCATTTACACTGCCAATAGCTTAAACTTGCATAAAGGCGAGAACTATTGCATTGCAAAGGCTTGTTATTTATATTCCTATCCTCCAGCCACTAAACTACTCGCAGGTTCTAGAAAGGAATTTATTCTCTCAATGTTTGAAATGTTTATTATAAATGTTACAGATATTACCTCAGGTGAGTCACATATAGGTTAATGAGGTAATGTTAAGTGCACAATTCTTTTTAGGATATCCTCATAAAATAAATCTAAATCAAACGTATTTACTTAGTCAGCATTTATATGAAATACTGTGTGGCTAACACCCGACTTAAACCTTTCACAGCCATAATGAACACACACACACACACACACACACACACACACACACACACACGAGGACTCCCACGTTTAGGTGGATAATAGCTCCTTTATAGAGCACCTACACACCAGTGACACTCTGAATCTGCTCACCTCAAATGTCTGTTTTTCCAGCAAATAATTAAGCATAGAATTTGCAAAGTGCCATCCACGCTGAGATAGAAAGGGACAAAGTCTTTTGCCATATTTACAGAGAAAGTGTTTAAGCATAGGATTCGCACAGTGCCATCCACGCCCAGCTGTAAAATGACAAAAGCCTTTTACCACTCCAGGCACAGCATTACAACTTTGGATTGGTAAAATACAGTCCAAGCCAACCTGGAATGAATAAAAGCAGCCCCTTGACACGTGTTCCTCTGTCATTAAAGCTCTTCAGTGAGGTTTAGCTTTGTCCAGACACAAGGGAGAGCCAAGTAAAGTCAAAACAATACAGTTTCAGGCTTAGAGTGCTGCAAAACCTATACAAAAAAGAAGCAGAGAACTCTGGATAGTTCCCAAGTTTAGGTGGAGAGCAGCTTCTTTATAAAGCACCCTACCACACCAGCGAGACTTTAAATCTGCTCACCTCAAATGTCTGTTTTTCTTGCCAAGTTTTTAAGCCTAGGATTAGCACAGTGCCATCCATGCTGAGCTAGAAAGGGACAATGTCTTTTGCCATTTCTACAGCAAAGTCTAAGCATAGGATTAGCATAGTGCCATCCACGCCGATCTGTAAAGTGACAAAACCCTTTTCCCACTCCAGGCACAGTATTACAGATATATTACGTCATAATGATATGCCGCCAGGACCCCTTCATTTTTTTTTTTTTTTTTTTAAAACAATTTTTATGGTTTTTCCATACATTCAAAAAACAAACAAGAGGGATCCGGTTACATACCCCAGATAGGTAAAAATATCACGGTGCAAATCAGGTTATTTATGGCATAGCTGAAGCATCATATGGTGTCCATACCAACTGTTCAGGCACTGCATATGGTCATCACGATAAGTATTTGCAATCAATGAAAATTCCCATCCCCAACTAACTCCCCACCCCGTTCCCCCCCTCCCCACCAGGCGTGTCACCTAAGTGCTGGTTGCAAGAATCCAATAGAACTGTTATCTCAGTGGGGCGACTAGTTTGTGTAAGAGGCTGCTGCAGCTGAGTGTCACCTGGCTTGCGTGTCGAGCACCGCTACTAAACGTGTGGCTTCAGATCAAGGTGGTCTTAGAGCTGCTTATGCGTTAGTCCAGAGCTGCCACAGGGTCACCCACAGGTGCGTCATCCCCCTCTGCTTCGGGAGATTTAAGTGCCACAACGAGCTCCTCCCAAGCTCTCGCCCGTTCCAGGGCCTTTTCACTGTCGGTTCGCTTCGCTATTTGTAACCTAATCACTCCCTCACATTCGGCCCACTTTAGGAATTCTGCTTTCCACTTTGCTATGCTAGGGCCCTGTTTTGCCTTCCAATGGGTGGTGATGTTCCTTTTGGCCAGGAGCAGACTCAGGTCTATAAATTTGCTAGTAATTGTGTTCTTGGACGTGTGGGGAAACCAGTGCAAAATGCAATGAGCCATGGTGGGATCCAATTCTCTATCCGTGAGGTCTGATAATATTGTTGTTACCTCCTCCCAATAACTATCTAGGAACGGGCAACTCTATAACATGTGTTTAAAATCTGCGCTTTCTGTGCTGCATCTCGGGCAGGCCTCTGATTGGGCCGGAAAATATGTGTGTAGTTTAGCTGGGGTAAGGTATGCTCAATGTAGAATATGGAAATGCACTAATTGAAACCTTGCATTCCTCGTGCTCTTCCAGGCTCTCTCCACTAGCTCTCCCCACGCCTTATCCGGGATGTCCCCCCCTATATCAGCTTCCCATTTGAGCTTCAGGACAGACAGGGGGAGTAAGGATTCCAGCGTCATGCGCCTATAGAGGCACGTCACTGCTTTAAAAGTGCCTGCTGCCAACACTACGTATTGGCAGCCCATGGAAGTTGGTGGTTCTGTAAGTCCCCTACCCCAGTGCTTCCTGATAGCCGCAGTGAGGGCCGTGTACTGTAGGAAATCACCCCCGGGTAAGTCAAAGCGGGTTTGCAGGTCATTAAATGGGATCATGGCACCCTCCTCATATAGGTCCCCTATGGTAGTCAGCCCCTGTTCCGCCCAAGCTTCCAATCTCTGCCAATTACCACCATGTGGCAAGGCCCTGCACATTAACAATGGTATTTCCGGCGCGTACGGGTATTTAATAGAGGATCTTCGCAAATATCTGTGCCAGCATTTTCTTGCCGTGGTGAGTTCCAGAGTGAGGGTTGCGGTGTTAACCGGGAGCCGCAGAACAATGCGGGACAGCAACAGCAGGGGCCTCAAGTCTTCCCTGTGCTAGTCATCTCCTCTAGTGGCCCTCGCTACCCATTGCGTAAGCCATTGAAATTGTGCTGCCAAATAATAGGTCTCGTAGTCGGGCACCAATGAAACGATGATTATGCTGTTCCTTAGTGATAAAAAGTCAAAGTCAGGGGGAACAATAACCAACTTGACCCGGAGTGGTTCAAAGTTGGAAATCCATATATTGGATTTTAATGCCCTCACACACCCTTTCGGGTGTCATGCTTCATCATCTGGGCTGCTTCTCGTCGAGTCGGCGGTGCAATACTCAACGGGCTCCCTATAATAGGGGCACTTTATCGGAGATCTTTTATCCAAAAGCTGTATGGTGAAGTGGGGGTGTGGGGCCAGAAGTGTGTAGATGTGAGAGTTTTTGGAAAGTGATTTAAAATAGGGCTGGGAGTACCAGAACAGCCAAACTTTATTCTCGGGGTCTCCTACCCTAAGTAAAAACAGCCAATGAGGTGCTCTCCTAAGTGAAATGTCTTGGGGTTGAGCGTACCTATTGATAATTGAAGGTCAACATGTTTCTCGCTTAAAGTAAACTCTACCTGCGATTCTTCAGGACCAAAATAGTAAAACTATCTACACTTAAAAGAGTAGTGACATGGAATCAAATTCACATCAACCAACTATCTATCTTATAGTGTACCTGTTTGACCTGGAACTACCTGTGTGGAAAAACAAAACATTACGTCATTCAATTCAGTATGGTACACTTAAATATGCAATCTATATTCCCTTGTGACTCTGACTTCTTATCTATAGTGGTGAACCAAAAACGCAATTGCATTGAGGACTCTTGCAAACAATAAAATCAATTAAAACAATTGAGCAGTGGCAGATAGTGAGTGCCCACAGTGAGCTAGTGTGAACTATAGCCCTTGTGGCACATTAGTGCAGCAACAGTGGTGTATCCATCTGGACTCACCCATTTCTGTAGACTAACCAGGCTTCAACAGTACCCGGTAGGTCACGCGTAAGGCATTGCTTATATGTGAAGCTAAGTCAACAGGGGAACAAAAAATAATAATAAGGTAACAATTTCATTCAATATGCAATGATCCCTTTGTATCATGATTAATAAACCCATTGTCATGGTCTCATCATTACCACCAATAACCGTTACTCATATAAAGTTCAGTAATGTAACTCATGTATTGGATAATGGTCTGTGTGGAGGCCATCATTCAAGGATTTAAGTTTAGTGCTGGCCGTATGCAAACGTGGTATCACTCTGTTCCCACCCCAAAATTAGTTCTTACTGACAAATTGGATGGTACCTGCTAAGGCGCTGCTTAGTACTCATTTACTCCCAAATATGACATTTAGCTTACAGTGGGGGCGCTCCTTAGGTTAAATCGGTAGCTATCACCCATGTAGTCCTGTAATCTCATGTGGTGCTACTGCTGGGGCGTGTTAACGCACACCTTATCCTAGCGGTGGCTATCATCTGTCTCATACAGTAATATGATATGTTATGGTGCTCTTGCTAAAGCACGGGACGGTCAAAGGGTCACCCTTGCTGTCCTGTAATCTCATGTAATACTACTGCTGACGGACGAGCGCACCCCTTAAACTATCGGTGACTGTCATCCGTCTCATATTATCGTCTAATCTGGTGCTCTTACTAATGCACGGGGCGGTCAGAGGAGGCTGGTGAAAGCGGAGCTGAAACTGAGGCACCCGGACCCGCAAGGTGGCCCGTATGTGAAAGGGCACTGATTCACACCCCTTCAGTGATATACACAATCGCCCCAACTACTATAAAGGTCAAAAAAGGACAAAAAAGGAACGCGCATCAAGGGTTGAGTAACTCACGTTTTCTGCGAATTCCGCGTTTTCCTTGACCTACCCACTCCTACCGGGTCCGGGAGGTAAGGCGGTCGGTCAGCGGCTTCCCTGCTAATAAAGGCCTTCGTCTCGTGCAGGGGGCGGACCCTCATGAGTCAATTTACAATCAATGGTTAGAGTGCGTAATGCGAGGCGGCCATTTTGGAATGGTGTATAATCCCAGTGTATTGGGATTATCTTCTCCTTATTGTGAGTTTCGTTAATGAAATGGTGGCAAAAATGATCGATATTCTTTAGATGCTGATCTGGATTTAAATGCCTAATATAATTACTTAGTTGAGGGTTTAAATGCATCTAGGGTGCCATAAATATGCCGTTTCTGTCGGCCATTTTAAACAAAGATGTGAGACATGATCTAGGTAAAATAAATCAAGGGCATCCAAAAGACTGGTTGCATTCTAAGTATTAACACCATGATATATAAAAATATTCATCTCGATGGCAAGGCTGTACATGGTTCATATGGAGTATAAATGGGCCATGTACATGGGGTATGTTAATGCAGGGGATGTATCTCATAGCCCTATCTCAATAACCCTGCATACCTGTTAGGCTGTGACGCCTGATAGTTGTCTTGTGTTCAGACCCTAAGTGAGCTCCATGGTATGGCTTCGTTCAACCCAGTGTCATGTGTGGATAACCTGTGTACCCACCTCTGTTCTTTTATAAAGAGTGCTCTCTTAGTTATTTTGGGAAATGCTTCCAAAATTACCCATTTCAGTGATTCTGGTGTGTGGTTTTTTTCAAGGTAATGGGTGCACATTTTCGTGTTATTCTTGTGACAGCGAAAATTGCTCCGATGTACTGATATACGTAGTTTGATTGGGCGGGTGGTCATCCCTATATAATGTAAGTCACAGGGGCACGTAATCAGGTATATGCAATTGGATGTGTTGCAATTAGTGTGTGACCTAATCTCCCACGTGAACGAGTTGTTTAGAGAGATTGTTTTCTGTACTGTTGTAAATGCGCATGCTGTGCATGTGCCACACGGGTAATGGCCTTTCACCGGTGGCAATTGCCATAGTGTTCTCTGATGGTTCCCTGCGGTCCCTCTGGGTCTAGTATGGATCAGCATATCTTTGATGTTTCTCGAACGTTTGAATGCGAACCGTGGAAGCTCCAAGTTCATTGAGCCTGTATTGAGAATGTTCCAATGTTTTTTTATTGCTTTCGTTAGTAGATTGGAAGCTGGTGTGAAGGTGGTTACACAGGTAAGAGTCTCAGTGGGGGCACTCTCTCTGTGTTCTAACAACCCTTCGCGGTTATTGTTTCTAGCTCTTTTCCTGGAGAATGCTATGCTCCGTGGGGGTAATCACGTGCGGCCAGATTTTTAGCAAGGATTTCTGACTCTAACCTATATTCAGCCAGTGTATTGCAATTCCTCCTCACCCTCAGAAATTGTCCAAAGGGGAGGTTTTCCTTCAAGGCTCTAGGGTGGTGGCTGCTAAATAGCAAAAGGCTATTCCGATCGGTGCTTTTCCTATACATGGTGGTCATAAGGCGCCCTCCTTCAAGTTTTATTGTTAAATCAAGGAACGCTATCTGATTAGGAGAGACAGTACTGGTAAATTTTAAGTACGGGTTCTGATCATTGATCCACCTGAAAAAATTGGAGTAAGATTCAGAATCCCCTGTCCAGAGAATCAGGATGTCATCTATAAACCTCTTCCACATCCGTATGTTGGTATGGTAAGGGTTAGAATCATGGAGAATGTGTTGCCCCTCGAAGGCAGCCATATAAAGGCAGGCTACACTAGGGGCAAAGGTACTTCCCATGGAAGTACCCTGTGTCTGGTGATACAGCTGACCCCTAAACTCAAAGTAATTTTCCATGAGAGCCAGTGTAGCACATTCCATGATGAAACTGGGTGGTGTTAGTGATTCCCATGTGGCTGAATAAAGTTCCTCCTCTATCACTTCTAGGGTGGCTCTCTGAGGGATATTAGTATAGAGAGCTTCCACGTCTAGTGTGATAAGGAAGTTGATTTCAGCGATCGGTTGGAACTCCCTAATAGGCGAAGTACATCGGTGGTATCTTGTATATATGATGGAATTAATTTCACCAATGGTTGCAAAAAATGATCACTGAATTGTGACAGAGGTTCCAGAATGGAATTAATTCCCGATACAATCGGGCGGCCTGGTACTGGGGTAGTCCCCTTATGAATTTTCGGTAGTATATAGAAATAGGGGGTCATAGGTTCTTTTTTAATGAGGAAGGAAGCCTCCTTCTTACTCAGCCACCCTTGGTTCTCTGCAGAGGAGACCAGAGCTGTAATGATCTTCGTTAGGCGTTCCAGTGGGCTACTGGAAATAGGGGTGTAGTACTTCCTGTTGCTCAACTGTCTCAAGCACTCAGTGTCATAGTCAACGGTGGCCATGATGACAGTGGCACCACCCTTATCAGCTTGTTTTACCGTGATAGAGGGGTCGTTCGCCAGAGCATCTATGGCCATCAACTCTCTTCTGGAAGTATTACAGAAGTGTCTGGGATCAGAGGCTGCTTTGACCTCTTTCAAGACCGCTTGTTCATAGGTTATTACTTCATTAGGTATCATCCCGTTGTTGGGGGTGAAAGTGGAGGGGTTGTGTAGTCCAGAGTCATCTTCTTGTTGGGTGGGCTTCCCATAAAAGAATGCCTTCAAGCGTAGCTTGCGGAAGAATTGTTGTAATTCGCAAATTTGTTGGAAGTGGTCCACCTTGGGTGTTGGCACAAAGCCCAATCCCTTCTGTAGGACTTCTTCTTCTAATTTGGTTAGAGGTCTGGGAGATAGGTTGACGACTAGGGTCTCTTTTTGGAGTAGCTCCTGGTTTCCATCACCCGTTGTTGTGGTTCTTCCCATTGTACCCTCTTTTCTTGTTGGTTTCCTCTTCTTCGCCCGCGCCCTCTGCCCCAGCCTCTGCCTAAAAAAGGTTGGCTCATGCCAGGGGGACCAAATTGGGGCGGGGCCTGAGGAAACATGGGGTATTGCCAGAATGCTGGTCCCTGGTAGTATGGTTGCTGATAAGCATTGTATCCCTGCCTGCCACCCCTCCTAGTCTGATTGGTGTTATAATTCTCCTCACTACCGTCACTATTACTAGAGGACCCCCTTCTGCTGGAATTGGAGCTGGTATCTGAGAGGTTACCCGTTCCTGATGGTATGTAGTCTTGTTTAAGGTATGGATACACCTTTTCTTTGTCAAAGCGTTTAATATCTTTTTGGAGTTTAACCACTTTTTGTTTCATAAGGTACTCCTTATGTTCCGCCATCTCGTTATTTAATTCTGTTAGTTTTGATTTAAAGCTCGGGCCTGATACAGCGCTCTTCAATGTGCTCTCAGCTATTTGAATACGAGCCAATAGTTCGTCGGCTAGTCTTTTAGCTGTATTGATGATCAATATCAGGAGGTCCCTCGTGCATTTCCACGAGATCTGTGACCATTCCGTCTTAAATAGACCATCCTCCCAGAAAATTCTAGGGAAATTCTTCACAATGAGGCCATTAGGTGATATATTGGCCCTCAGATATTCGGTCATCAAAGCGCCGTGTAGGGTGATCTTAACCCATTCACGCTTCATGGCCGACAGGGATTGCCAATCTTCCGACTGGCTTCCCGTGGCGCCACCGCTCTCTGACCCCAGAATTGACGGGACCCTCAGTATCTCTGCTGCTAAGTCCTCTCCATAACTTAAACCCTGGCCTTCCATGGTGTAGGTCTCAAGGTAAAGTACAGGGAAATCAATAGAGGGAAACAATAAAAAGAAACAACTAGGAGACACCCACTCAAATATAGTGGTGTCAAGTCGTAGTAGGGGGGAAAAAAAGAGAAGAACTCTTACCCACCCAACGAAGTCCCACGGGGTTTAGCCGTGCTTGAACCTGCATACAAAGAAGGGACAGGGGGGGCTTTTTCCTCTCTGACAAGAGAGGGAGGTCCAGCATAAGTGCCCCAAAGGCAATAATGAAAACGATGATTATGCTGTTCCTTAGTGATAAAAAGTCAAAGTCAGGGGGAACAATAACCAACTTGACCCGGAGTGGTTCAAAGTTGGAAATCCATATATTGGATTTTAATGCCCTCACACACCCTTTCGGGTGTCATGCTTCATCATCTGGGCTGCTCCTCGTCGAGTCGGCGGTGCAATACTCAACGGGCTCCCTATAATAGGGGCACTTTATCGGAGATCTTTTATCCAAAAGCCGTATGGTGAAGTGGGGTGTGGGGCCAGAAGTGTGTAGATGTGAGAGTTTTTGGAAAGTGATTTAAAATAGGGCTGGGAGTACCAGAACAGCCAAACTTTATTCTCGGGGTCTCCTACCCTAAGTAAAAACAGCCAACGAGGTGCTCTCCTAAGTGAAATGTCTTGGGGTTGAGCGTACCTATTGATAATTGAAGGTCAACATGTTTCTCGCTTAAAGTAAACTCTACCTGCGATTCTTCAGGACCAAAATAGTAAAACTATCTACACTTAAAAGAGTAGTGACATGGAATCAAATTCACATCAACCAACTATCTATCTTATAGTGTACCTGTTTGACCTGGAACTACCTGTGTGGAAAAACAAAACATTACGTCATTCAATTCAGTATGGTACACTTAAATATGCAATCTATATTCCCTTGTGACTCTGACTTCTTATCTATAGTGGTGAACCAAAAACGCAATTGCATTGAGGACTCTTGCAAACAATAAAATCAATTAAAACAATTGAGCAGTGGCAGATAGTGAGTGCCCACAGTGAGCTAGTGTGAACTATAGCCCTTGTGGCACATTAGTGCAGCAACAGTGGTGTATCCATCTGGACTCACCCATTTCTGTAGACTAACCAGGCTTCAACAGTACCCGGTAGGTCACGCGTAAGGCATTGCTTATATGTGAAGCTAAGTCAACAGGGGAACAAAAAATAATAATAAGGTAACAATTTCATTCAATATGCAATGATCCCTTTGTATCATGATGAATAAACCCATTGTCATGGTCTCATCATTACCACCAATAACCGTTACTCATATAAAGTTCAGTAATGTAACTCATGTATTGGATAATGGTCTGTGTGGAGGCCATCATTCAAGGATTTAAGTTTAGTGCTGGCCGTATGCAAACGTGGTATCACTCTGTTCCCACCCCAAAATTAGTTCTTACTGACAAATTGGATGGTACCTGCTAAGGCGCTGCTTAGTACTCATTTACTCCCAAATATGACATTTAGCTTACAGTGGGGGCGCTCCTTAGGTTAATCGGTAGCTATCACCCATGTAGTCCTGTAATCTCATGTGGTGCTACTGCTGGGGCGTGTTAACGCACCCCTTATCCTAGCGGTGGATATCATCTGTCTCATACAGTAATATGATATGTTATGGTGCTCTTGCTAAAGCACGGGACGGTCAAAGGGTCACCCATGCTGTCCTGTAATCTCATGTAATACTACTGCTGACGGACGAGCGCACCCCTTAAACTATCGGTGACCGTCATCCGTCTCATATTATCGTCTAATCTGGTGCTCTTACTAATGCACGGGGCGGTCAGAGGAGGCTGGTGAAAGCGGAGCTGAAACTGAGGCACCCGGACCCGCAAGGTGGCCCGTATGTGAAAGGGCACTGATTCACACCCCTTCAGTGATATACACAATCGCCCCAACTACTATAAAGGTCAAAAAAGGAACGCGCATCAAGGGTTGAGTAACTCACGTTTTCTGCGAATTCCGCGTTTTCCTTGACCTACCCACTCCTCCCGGGTCCGGGAGGTAAGGCGGTCAGCGGCTTCCCTGCTAATAAAGGCCTTCGTCTCGTGTCAGGGGGCGGACCCTCATGAGTCAATTTACAATCAATGGTTAGAGTGCGTAATGCGAGGCGGCCATTTTGGAATGGTGTATAATCCCAGTGTATTGGGATTATCTTCTCCTTATTGTGAGTTTCGTTAATGAAATGGTGGCAAAAATGATCGATATTCTTTAGATGCTGATCTGGATTTAAATGCCTAATATAATTACTTAGTTGAGGGTTTAAATGCATCTAGGGTGCCATAAATATGCCGTTTCTGTCGGCCATTTTAAACAAAGATGTGAGACATGATCCAAGTAAAATAAATCAAGGGCATCCAAAAGACTGGTTGCATTCTAAGTATTAACACCATGATATATAAAAATATTCATCTCGATGGCAAGGCTGTACATGGTTCATATGGAGTATAAATGGGCCATGTACATGGGGTATGTTAATGCAGGGGATGTATCTCATAGCCCTATCTCAATAACCCTGCATACCTGTTAGGCTGTGACGCCTGATAGTTGTCTTGTGTTCAGACCCTAAGTGAGCTCCATGGTATGGCTTCGTTCAACCCAGTGTCATGTGTGGATAACCTGTGTACCCACCTCTGTTAGAATCATGGAGAATGTGTTGCCCCTCGAAGGCAGCCATATAAAGGCAGGCTACACTAGGGGCAAAGGTACTTCCCATGGAAGTACCCTGTGTCTGGTGATACAGCTGACCCCTAAACTCAAAGTAATTTTCCATGAGAGCCAGTGTAGCACATTCCATGATGAAACTGGGTGGTGTTAGTGATACCCACTGTGCTCTCTTAGTTATTTTGGGAAATGCTTCCAAAATTACCCATTTCAGTGATTCTGGTGTGTGGTTTTTTTCAAGGTAATGGGTGCACATTTTCGTGTTATTCTTGTGACAGCGAAAATTGCTCCGATGTTCTGATATACGTAGTTTGATTGGGCGGGTGGTCATCCCTATACAATGTAAGTCACAGGGGCACGTAATCAGGTATATGCAATTGGATGTGTTGCAATTAGTGTGTGACCTCATCTCCCACGTGAACGAGTTGTTTAGAGAGATTGTTTTCTGTACTGTTGTAAATGCGCATGCTGTGCATGTGCCACACGGGTAATGGCCTTTCACCGGTGGCAATTGCCATAGTGTTCTCTGATGGTTCCCTGCGGTCCCTCTGGGTCTAGTATGGATCAGCATATCTTTGATGTTTCTCGAACGTTTGAATGCGAACCGTGGAAGCTCCAAGTTCATTGAGCCTGTATTGAGAATGTTCCAATGTTTTTTTATTGCTTTCGTTAGTAGATTGGAAGCTGGTGTGAAGGTGGTTACACAGGTAAGAGTCTCAGTGGGGGCACTCTCTCTGTGTTCTAACAACCCTTCGCGGTTATTGTTTCTAGCTCTTTTCCTGGAGAATGCTATGCTCCGTGGGGGTAATCACGTGCGGCCAGATTTTTAGCAAGGATTTCTGACTCTAACCTATATTCAGCCAGTGTATTGCAATTCCTCCTCACCCTCAGAAATTGTCCAAAGGGGAGGTTTTCCTTCAAGGCTCTAGGGTGGTGGCTGCTAAATAGCAAAAGGCTATTCCGATCGGTGCTTTTCCTATACATGGTGGTCATAAGGCGCCCTCCTTCAAGTTTTATTGTTAAATCAAGGAACGCTATCTGATTAGGAGAGACAGTACTGGTAAATTTTAAGTACGGGTTCTGATCATTGATCCACCTGAAAAAATTGGAGTAAGATTCAGAATCCCCTGTCCAGAGAATCAGGATGTCATCTATAAACCTCTTCCACATCCGTATGTTGGTATGGTAAGGGTTAGAATCATGGAGAATGTGTTGCCCCTCGAAGGCAGCCATATAAAGGCAGGCTACACTAGGGGCAAAGGTACTTCCCATGGAAGTACCCTGTGTCTGGTGATACAGCTGACCCCTAAACTCAAAGTAATTTTCCATGAGAGCCAGTGTAGCACATTCCATGATGAAACTGGGTGGTGTTAGTGATTCCCATGTGGCTGAATAAAGTTCCTCCTCTATCACTTCTAGGGTGGCTCTCTGAGGGATATTAGTATAGAGAGCTTCCACGTCTAGTGTGATAAGGAAGTCGATTTCAGCGATCGGTTGGAACTCCCCTAATAGGCGAAGTACATCGGTGGTATCTTGTATATATGATGGAATTAATTTCACCAATGGTTGCAAAAAATGATCACTGAATTGTGACAGAGGTTCCCGAATGGAATTAATTCCCGATACAATCGGGCGGCCTGGTACTGGGGTAGTCCCCTTATGAATTTTCGGTAGTATATAGAAATAGGGGGTCATAGGTTCTTTTTTAATGAGGAAGGAAGCCTCCTTCTTACTCAGCCACCCTTGGTTCTCTGCAGAGGAGACCAGAGCTGTAATGATCTTCGTTAGGCGTTCCAGTGGGCTACTGGAAATAGGGGTGTAGTACTTCCTGTTGCTCAACTGTCTCAAGCACTCAGTGTCATAGTCAACGGTGGCCATGATGACAGTGGCACCACCCTTATCAGCTTGTTTTACTGTGATAGAGGGGTCATTCGCCAGAGCATCTATGGCCATCAACTCTCTTCTGGAAGTATTACAGAAGTGTCTGGGATCAGAGGCTGCTTTGACCTCTTTCAAGACCGCTTGTTCATAGGTTATTACTTCATTAGGTATCATCCCGTTGTTGGGGGGTGAAAGTGGAGGGGTTGTGTAGTCCCGAGTCATCTTCTTGTTGGGTGGGCTTCCCATAAAAGAATGCCTTCAAGCGTAGCTTGCGGAAGAATTGTTGTAATTCGCAAATTTGCCCCCCAGTTTAAATTCTGGCGGTGGAGTCAGTATATAAAAGAGCCGTCCAGCTCACAAAGCCAGACCCAAGCCCCATTTTCCGCATCACATGAAATAGGAAAGCCCACGCCAGACTGTCGAAGGCTTTTTCTATGTCCACTGCGAATATCGTGGCAGCATCCGCATGGTAAGTGTCCGCTTCCAGGACACGCATGAGCCTTCTGATATTGAGCGCTGTGTTTCTAGTGGGGATGAACCCAGATTGGTCACTATGTATAAGGGTGGTCATGTGAGGGAGCAACCGGGAGGCTAAGATTTTACTTAGTATTTTATAATCGAGATTGAGCATGGATAAGGGGCGGTACGCAGTTTTATCCCACGCCTGCTTGCCCGGCTTTAGCAGAGGGATGATGATCGCCTCTCTAGTGGAGATAGGGAGTTTGCCAAGTCGCTTGGCATCATTATATAATTGTATGAGTTTGTGAGCCAAGAGGTCAATGTATGCGAGGTAAAATTCTATCGGGAGACCATCAGTGCCCGGGGGTTTTATTGCGGGCCATACTCTTGATAGCTCCGCGCACCTCTCTTACTTCGATCTCTCGGCCTAGCGAGAGTGCTGTATCTTCATCCAGTGCAGGTAGATCACGCCCTTGCGTGAATTCCTGCAGTTCCTCATCCGTTGGGGATAACTGACTTTGATAGAGCTCAGTGTAATATTCCAAAAATAGCCAGGACCCCTTCATGTCGTGAATATACAAGTAGCTTCTTTTTTTATCTCATTGGCCCGTTACCTATTTTTTTGCCCCTTTGATGGGGGATAATCTCATCCTGGTCCAGTGATGGAGTCTGCCTGCGCCTGATCCTTTCTGGGCACTGGTAAACGTCTGAATTAGGTGGCCTGGTGATCTCTTCTTGGCTATCTCATTGCTTTACATGGTAAGTCACTATTACTGGCACACGCTTATCAGGTGGCCCGGGAGAATTCCATAACCCATCCCATTTAAAGCCAAGGATCGAGCTGCTAGGCAGGATACAACTCCATAGCTCCTCCATATCCCTGGCCACCATCTTGATCTACTATTTTCTGTTCATGGGTAAGGAGGAAGGTGGTAGAGAGGACTGGAGGAGAAGCCCAGCTCCCGCCCAGCTCGTCCCAGACACCAACAGACAACATAAACCAGGAGGTAGGAACTGAAAGGAGAAGACTAGGATTACTCCTAATCCCTTCCCTTCCAATTCCCACTTCTTAATTCTTTTCACACAAGCTCCTTCATCTTAAAATTCTTCTCTATCAATAGCAAGGCTTCTAAGAGGAATGAGCCTTTTGTCTGTGCCCCAAGAAGGAGCAAGGCACTGCTTGGAGTTTTTCCTTAGTGTAAGAAAAGGAGCTAGAGGTGGTTTGGATTTTTGCTTAAGCCAAGAAAAAATGACCTCATTAAGAAGCCAGATGCTATTTTGATTTTTAACGAGCCCAAGTAAAAAAAAAAAATCCCGACCTTGTCTGTCTCCATGCTGGGGCACAGAATTGTGTGTCGTGCCCCAGCAAGATGCCAGACTTAGTCCAAGGAAAAAATCCAGAAAGCGTCTGGTTCCTTTTAAAGGCACAGACACAATTTTGTGATCCATCTGGGAGCCATTACATCTGTAAGACTTCTCCAATCCAGACATATACGTGTGTGGGTTATTCAAAAACCCATGATAGCCAGAGCTAACTATTGAGCTGTGGTTTAAAGTGTGTACCAACCACACATCCCTTGATAATGAAAACTATAATGAACACAAATAGGCAGTAGCGGCCGGCATGGCTCGCGGATGGGGGGGGTCGGGGTTGCACGTGGAGGGGTCAATAATTAATAAGGAACAGGAAGCAAGCAGCCTCCCTCCCCTAAGCCAATAACGCTCCAGTGGAGCGTTGTGATTTGTCGGGACGCCGCCCAGCCAGGGGCTGTAGGGGATGGCATGTTCTCCATGTAGGCTGCAATGCAGCCTGCATGGAGAAGTGCAGAGTGCGCATGACTGGTTTGGGCGGCCCGAGAGGGCCGACCTAACCAGTCATGCGCATTCAGGAGTGGGCAAACCACTTCTGCCCTGCCTGGGCAGCTCCGCCTGCCCACGCGCCCGCCCGCAATGCAAAAAGAAACATAAAATGGTAATAACCAAAAGTTATTACCATTTTATGTTTTGGCTTTCTCGCTCTGCGAGAAAGCAGTGGGGCAACGCTCCTCCACCCTAGTGGAGGAGCCGCCCCTGCAAATAGGGGGTGAATATTAAATTTTTTGTTTAAAATGTCCATTACAATCTGGGTTTATGCATAGGGTGTTCTTTGAACCACTCCTGGCACTAGATTATCTATAATGCCAGTTAATTCTGATCAAGTTTTAGAATAGGTGTTAGCTGGCACCGATTTACAACATTAAGAAAAACAAGAGTGACCCATATGTCCTTGCGAACTGGGTGTTGCAGTTAAGCAAAAAAACAATGTTCACAAGGAACTCATTTGTCAGAGATAATACAATTCTGCAAGAGAAAGAGTATTTCCTAAAGTATAAGATATTTACATTATAAACATTCTATATGTGATTTAGTGAGCCCCAGTGAGTGACCATAACCTAACGTGGTGTAAATGGACTAATGGAGGGAGAAAGTTAGGATGTGCTAGGGAATACAATTGAAGAGAAAGACGTGGGCATTTCTCCCTCCATTAGTCCACAGAATTCCTGTCCTGAAGAGACCCCGTATCTTGAGAGGGTCGAAACGTCGTCGACTGTTACTAAGAGAGAGCCTAACGAAAATCAATACACAAATCATACTTACTTGTGAAAAGCTCCTCTTTATTACCAATAACCTTGCCCTTTTTTTCACCTTCTTTTCACTCCAAATACTGCTTGTGGTAATTATTGTGATTATAAAATAAACTATACTCACTTCGGCTGAAGTGAGTATTTTGATTAGACTGCTGTGTGGGCTTTTTAGACATAAGATTTATTGTTTTGACTGAACTCAACTAAAGGTCTTATCTGCATAAATGTTCTTGATTAACTCAAGCAAGCTAAATTTCTCTTGCAGAATTGTATTATCTCTGACAAATGAGTTCCTTGTGAACATTGTTTTTTTGCTTAACCGATTTACAACATGAAGACAAAAATATAAGAAAATTCAAAAGATAATAGGAAAGTTCTACCATCCTGCATTCCAACACTTCTTCCAATTAAAAGAGTAAACGGATGCACCGCAAATGTCAAACCTTAAGTCAAAAATAGAATTCCTTCACATTTCTGTGACAAAGTTCTGGAGTTTTTGGGGAACAACAAAAGTTCCAACACATGCACTGATAAAAACAGTACCTCACAGGTGTGCCAATCGTGGACAGGAACAGGCCATAACTGATCATGTGACGTCAATATATCTGTCACAATGGTCTTCACATGGTCAACATTTTGCCTTCTTTCTGTCCAGTACAACAGGCCCACCCACACATGCTAGGTCCCTTTTGCCAGTAGCAAGCTTATCAGGTCAAGCATGAGAATGTTGGTTTTTGGGACTTTTGCCATTTGCCTGTAATTCTCTAGTTTTCCGTCTAAGAATTTATTTATTTTTTATCCATACTTTGGCATTTCCAGGACTTTTTGGTTAATTAAACGTACTGCGATTCACGCAAAATGTACCACCCTGATCCCATTGGTCTCTGCCTTTTATAAAGGTCTATGGTAGGTAGATTTCCTTGGGTGCCAGCCAACTTTCAGTAAAAATACTGCATATATCCTAATGGAAGTTAGCCCATCAAAAAATATTTCCTGTGTGTAATTCACTGATTAAACCCATTGAAAACCTGTACCCCCATTCTCAGAAAGCCCAGAGAACACACAAGTGCAGTCTTAGCAAATCTATCTTCCTGTGTGAGGAAAACTGAAGGGCATTAGAAAGTTTTTGGAAACAAAAGTCTGAAAATCTGACAAAAACTGAGAATACAGCCAATTAAAGGGAGGGAGCTCTGGCCCCCTGCGAAAGAAATCTTAGGATGCGTAAATGTTAAAAAATATATATGGTTGTGATACATTTCTATATAGCCTAGTGACAGACAGGTTCACCCAATCAGCACTTATCTTTCAGTTGCTTTAAAAAATGCACTGCACCCAGTTTAATGCTTGTAGTTACCAAAATCAACAGAGAATCCATACATGTCTGGTACCCACACAATCATGAGAACCAGAGGAACAAAATTAGGGGTCAAGTTTTGGAAGGGATATGTACCTGCATAAGAGGGACTAGGAGAGATTTCCATTGTTTGGGGAAAAAAGGTAAAAATCTGATCAACGTCGCGTTCAGTGCGTTCTTCCAGTCAGCCAATCAGGGCAATTTCTGGCACCAGCAATTGAAATGTAGTATGTGTAGATGTTAAAATATATGGTTGTAGTATGATTCCATACAGCTCAAGGGTCATTCCTGCTACCAAATGATAGGTAGCCAAAACCAGCATTTCACTAAGTTGCTTTCCAAATTTCCCAAACACACTTCACCAACTATAACTCCTTTGGACACCCAAAGCCCATTGAAAATCCATGTATATGTATCATGCTTACACTCAGGAGACCCAGAAAAACACAGATGGTGGCCGAGCCTCTACAGGGTTAGGACCCTGGGCGAGGAAGACTGAAGGGAATTACCAGGTTTTGGGACATGATAAACCTGATAAGTGCTCAGAGTGTACTACTGGCCAGCTAGTTTGGCAAAGGAGGGCTGGCCTGCACCAATAGATTCCTTAAGAAGGAAAGTATTAGAAAAGACTAATATCGGTGATCAAATTAAAACTGCACCAAAAACAGTGATTCTGCCACAATTTAGTGATCGGCGCTAAGATTATGTAATTGATTATGTATACTACATTCCGTAGAAAAACCCACACATATTTGATATTCTTGGACACTAGATATTCGGGGCAGCATTTCCTTGGTTAGCACTCTGGGATTTATATATGTCCATTATAGAAATGCAACAAAATACTCAGCATATCTGTTAAAAAAAGAACAAAATCTAAAAAAAAATTCAATATGCGTTAAGGCTGCAATAAGATACTGATGCAGAGTTTACATCCATACATAGCCCTGAATGTGAATTCGATGACTGCACAAATGGATTAAAGAGATGCATGCGTTTAAACAACCCAACATCGATTTCTGGAAAAAGCTCAGGCAAAGAGGTGCGCTAACAGCAGTGAAAGAGTTAAATACTGACCCAAACTAAAACAAAAGCAGTATTACTCACGGAGGCTCCAGAGTTTGAAGTTCCTGTAGACACACATCCAATGGTACTCTGCTGAACGACCAGGACTCTGAATCTACGAGCTGTGTGATATGATTCAGAAGTTTCATCTCATAATCAAATTCAAGAATTCTCCAGCATCCTGCCAAAAACATATTTTTCATGTTAACTTCATTCTTTACACTAGTGGACCTCAATTCAAGAATCCTGGTACAAAATGGAGTTATAGAATTAACTTGAGGTTTCTTTCTATGCCTATATTTAACCATGTTTTGAGCTATTGCTGGCCTAATCTCCAAGGAAGCTCTGCTATGTGTCCAAATGTGTGTGAATTAAAAGTATCTATAAGGGGTGCAAGTCATCTCCTGTCTCAGTTGCTGATGCACACTGATCACTTGTCAGAAATCAGTTAACAAAGCACTTCTAAATCACACACGTAAACAAAATAAATAATCATTTTACATATCTTAGGGTCCCACTGGGAAAAACAGTATGAGAAGAGAGGGTAGTATTGGAATCAAGTGCCCGTGCCAATTAATACGGTGTATAGAAGTGACCCTTTTTTTCCAATCAGTCACAGGTTAACATACAACTTAAAAAACACCCTTCGACAGAATTGTGAACTCTGTGGTATCATAACAACATCACTGAAGATAAACTAAGTATGTTTAGATATTAGCTTCTAGAAATAATGGCACAGCTATTGTGAGGGAGTACTATTGGAGCTACGATTAAGTGGTTAAAATCACTGTTTTTAATTATACTTGGTGCAATTTGAGATTTGGTTAAACACTTTGTAAGAGTGAAGACTTCGAAGACAAAAGGTGGGAAAACAGGGAGAAAGATTATTCCAGGTTCTCCCCCAAAAAAAAATTAGATGGCAAGAATGATAAAGGTAGGTAAAAGAAGAGGATAAGTAAAAAGATTTAAAATAATTAAAAAAAAAGAAGTTTCAATTGTTAGTGTTGTAATTTTGATCCAGTAGATCTTAGGGATAATTGAAGTGCAACACCAGTATGTAAAGCAGATCCCACACAAGGTGCGAGCAAACAACGGAAATGTTTCTATACTACTGTAGCAACATTTGGAAAATCTTTCACTCCTGAAGGATATTCAGGGTTCCACTTTGTAAGAGCTCTTTCAAAGGTGTGAAAACAGACTAAGGGGCCGATTCCGATCTCGGCCGGTAGGGCTCCGAATCGGATTCGGCTTTACCGGATCAGATTCGGAGCCCTATTTCCCGACCGAATCGTACGTGCGTCCGGGCGAGCGAGTACGATGCATGCGCTCGCGAAATCTCCGACCGACTCGTTCGCAGGACCCGACCGCTCCGACCGACTCGCACGGGGACGACTCGCACCGCGCTATGGAGACGTTCCCCGGCCGGGTAAGTACGATGCGCACCTCGACCGCTCCGACCGACTCGCGCAGTCCGGCTCCAAGGAGTTGTCGGAGCCGCACTTTGGGGGTCCGTGTCGGACCCCCCTGGATGCGTAGGCACGCGAGTCGCACACAGGGGGGACCCATGGGTCCCCCCTACACGTGCATGTACGGCGCGACCCGCATCGACGCGAACACGCTGTAGGGCGCGCCCTTGTTCGCGTCGTGCCCATTGAGTCAATGGGAGCCTGTGTACGCGTCGTACGACTGGCTCCCATTGACTTCAATGTGAGTCCGACCGAATCGAGTCCGATAGCATACGTGCGCATCGTACTCGTTCGGTCGGACTGCTGGAGTCCGATTCGGTCGGAAATCTCTCCGGGTCCGGCTCGGTCGGAGAGATTTCCGGCCCGAATCGGAATCGGCCCCCTAAGTAGGGTTTAAGGTTTTCAGTTAAAACAGTTTTAACTGATCAAAACGCCACTGAATTGAACATTTCAGCCTCAACCTGTAAGCATTTTTCTCTGATGGATGCTACTGCTATGACCACTCACAACATCGTAAGCCATTGAGGTTTGCCCTTTCAACCACCCACAAATTCCCTGGAGCCTACTTCTACTCCTGTATGAGAGCATGGCTCAACTCCTATGGCTTCAGCTGTCAAATGCATGTTGTTGTGTAATGGCCAGCATGTTAACAGCTGAATTCTGAGCAGGGTCTCAATAAGGGCAAGCAAAGCTTTGTCCCACTCGTTTACTGCCAGTGGTACTAAGCTTTCTTTTCTGAAAGCACAGGTATCAAGACTGCAGCAACAAAGATCACTGTGAATATGAGCACCTCTAGAATCCATATCCTGTACCCAGTACTCCTATTCTTAGTTTTATATGCTTATGGACACATAAGCATGCCTTTAGTAGCCATTTCTTCTTATAAAGAAAGACAAGGTCCATATTATGAACAGCTTCAACAACCATGCCGAAGCCCAGAAGAGGCCTATGCTCTGGTTTTGCTGAAACTGAGCTGCCTGCAACACAAACATTAGCACAGAAAATCTATAAATTAGTTTTGAGCTGCAGACAGCCCGGCTCAAAATCAAAAAGAGACAGTCATAGCTCTCTCTGTCTCCAAATATGTGCTGCATGCAGCACAATTTGAGAGAAAATATGTGATGTAACCAGTTCTGAGCCTGCATACTGAAGTAGAACATGTCAATGATGCATCCCCAGATCACCAACTTCAAATTTCATTCCTACTGCCTCAATGTTAAAATGAAACTTGGAAAGCTTGGAACCTGTAGTGCTGAAACAAGGCCTGACACTGGACAAAGTCACCTGTACAAACTATGGCAACGTATTTCATGTAATGGTAGAGCTGTGCTAGTTTTTTCCCCACTGAAAATGCACTAGAACAGTGAGCGAAGGAAGGAGCATAGGCCCTCCACTGATTTCAAATAAACAAAGGCCTACATCCATGGCAATAATCAATTGTTAGCGGTCTCTGTACTCACTTTCAATTAAAAACAAAATTCCATACACATAGCCCAATAATGTCAAATAAACAATTCATGGTGTGAACTGCAGAGGCAAACAAATCAAGGTATCCTGCAGATCATGACGTTTCTTTACTACATCAGCTGCTTCTTTATACAGCAGAAGTGTTTGCTGGTATCCTGCAGATCATGACGTTTCTTTACTACATCAGCTGCTTCTTTATACAGCAGAGGAGTTTGCTATCTCCATAGACCCTATAGCTAATAGCATGCACGTTAATTCCTCAGCGGACTTCTCCCATATTACCTTGTAGAATATAAGTAGGCACAGAAAACCACGTTTATTTACCCAGTCCTTTCTTGGTATCTCGAGATAAAGAACTGGACAGTGTGATATTGTCTTGCAATAACAGAGCACCAACAACTGCATAATTTATATCACATGTCCCAAGCAGAAAATGTTCATTCAGTCAATCTTTGAAAATCAAGCTGCAGGAAGATATGTTTAATGCTCACCATTAACATTTTATCTGCTGCAATCAAATCTTTATGATTTGCAAACATATCAGCATTCATGCTCACCCTGAACATGGGTTGAGACTGGACTGCTACAGAGACAGAGAGGTGAGGGAAATAATGAACAGTTACTTGGCACAGTAAATCAAGGCAAATGTAAAGAGAAGGGAATTAGGAGAAGGAAGGAAGAAGTGGCAATAGGAATGAACAAACAGAGAAACTAAAAGCCACATTCTTTTAAAGAACTGGAAAACAACATGCCCATGATTTTGTACGGCACAAAAAAGAGTCAATACTGATAACCACTGATTTGTACAATTTTTGAAAACAAAGGAAAACATTGAAGAAAACCCATTAGAATTCACAACAAACAGAAACCGAAAACAGGAAAGCCCAAGAATAAGCTAAGAGTTAACAGATTTGGAAATGATCTTGCTTACGTTAATTTTAACAACAATAGGAGTACTTTAAGTTGTGCCAACAGTGAGGTCTGTAATGATAT
This sequence comes from Calotriton arnoldi, assembly GCA_963921515.1. Classification (NCBI taxonomy): domain Eukaryota; kingdom Metazoa; phylum Chordata; class Amphibia; order Caudata; family Salamandridae; genus Calotriton; species Calotriton arnoldi. The sequence goes on along the minus strand of CAWUFW010000547.1, from coordinate 3,593,590 downwards.
TTGTCTCTTAAACACGGCCGGTCAGCCTTGAAAAGGCACCAGGAACAAGGTCCCAACTTGTGAGACGCCACGCCTGAAAAAAGTTTCAGAAGGGGTCACAGGATATCAGAGTTGTCTCTCTGCTGGAGAATCCCAAATCGAAAATAGGAAGCACTGTGATAGAACCAAACGTCAACTCAATCAACAACAGATGTAACAGATGAAGTAACTACAAAGGGAGAGCATAGAATCGGAGGTGACTAAGGTCACCAAGCAGGAGCCACTCACTTGTGAAACTAGGCCATCCTCAGCCAAAAACCAAGGACAACACAACCGATCAGGTAAAGGCCAGAGAGCATCTAAAGGAGCTTTACTCTCACCCGATGCTTACAGTCAGAGTGGATATAATCTACTCTGAGGACTATCTGAAAACGCCAGTGCATATCCTATGCCTTTTTAGATAAGTTTTGGTAAGTCTGAAATATCATTGTTTAATCCTAGAGGAAAGATTGTGAAGACCAGACCAAAGCCAAGAGTTCTGCCAGCTGAAAAAGCTTTCAAAGACCTCAACAGGAAAAAAGTACACTATTATTACTCAACATGGTCAGTGGCATCTTCATGTTGAACAAGCCGACTAAGAACCCATAAAGGGAACCCATGGGCTAAGTTAGGGAGAGGAGGCCACCAGGAATCAGGGCTTCATGTTGCGATAATACCATTTATAACTTGTAACCTGTGATCCCTGCTAATTCCCGGAGTAACATGAAATGGCTATTTACCAGAGAATTCTTACTGTGAAGGTTTTATAGTTCATGATGAATTTTATTTGCTTTCACACACGATATGCAAACATAAGTTTACTATATTGGAAAAAAGAATGGAAAAGAGAAAGGAAAATTTTTAACAACTGGCACCTCCAAATCCAAACAAAGTTTATTGATGATTACTTAAAGTCACTCACTATAATACATATAGAAGGAAAAGAAAAATCCAATTAAAATTATCCATTCTGTTAAACATGAACATTTAAAAGAAAAAAAGAGAAAAAAAAGAAAAAGATTAAGAACAAACTATTATACAGAGTTAAAAATGCTTTATTATATAATTAAAAACATCTGTATATATTCTTTTAAACCGTAAGCCTTGAATGGGCTACGACTACAGAAAATGAAAACGATACTTCATATGTTTTTCCTCTAACAAAACCTGAGTTTTAATTGCTCGACGGGGACTTACTGGATTTCTGGGGACATTGCACTAGTTAGCTCAGCGTCCAGCAGAATAACTTTGAAGAGGAAACGGACAAAGGGTGTGCTTACTATTGCTGACCTATGGAGAGGTACAATGGGATTAAACTGTGCAGTTTTCTACTCAGCAAAAAGAAAAAGGGGATGATGGACGGAGTGTTGAACATTGCAAGCACTCACCCCCAGTCAACTGATCTGGGTTTAATCCATCATCATTCTTTAGCTCACTCCGCCACCCCAGTTCAGACATGGCCATATGCAAATCAGTCTGACCCTGTGCCTCATGGGAACAGTCCAGCCCGAACTTCCAAGCCATGTCTTCCCTGGACCGGAAACAAGCATCCTGGGACCGGTTTCGGGCTAACAACCCTCATCAGCCAGGCTAGCTTGAATCCAGTGGCAAAGTGAGCAAGGGACCCACGTCTGGGCATACTCTGCCAACTTAGGGCGAACAAAGCAAACACAAGGAGATGATGGACGGAGTGCTGAAACCTTTCAAACACTCAACCCCCAGTCACAGATCTGGGTTGAATCCATCATCATTCTTTAGCTCACTTTGCCACCCCAGTTCAGACACAGCTATATGCAAATCAGTCTTGACCCTGTGCCTCATGGGAACAGTCCAGACCGAACTGCCAAGCCATGTCTTCCCTGGACCGGAATCAAGCATCCTGGGACCGGTTTCGGGCTACTCAGTCAGTCGAAATTCAAATTCAGCTTCTTGTTAACTTTTAAATAAATGTTAGGTGCCTCCAATTATCCACATTAGTAATAAGCTTCTGTGCTAATGAGTTTCTAATCTTCACTATAACTGGCTTGCATCTACTTTGGTCTAACTTAGTATTAAATAAAGGATTATAAAAGAGGGCTATGGTTATCTTTGACATCGCAGAGCCAAGAGAGGATAATATACACATCCCTGGTGAGTTTCTGGCAGGTCTGCATTAGACTCTATATTGGTCAATCCTTGCAAACTACATCCACAGGAGGGCAGGCCAGGCCTCTTCGATTGCCCCCAGTCCCCTTTTTGCAGATCCACAGATTAACAAGCATTGGCATAGCCAATAGGTCTCGCCTTTGGGACCTTATAAGTGTTTAGCCATGCAGCACAAAACCTAAAATAATTAAATGAAAATGGTCTGATGATCGTTAACCACCTTCCGGAGAAAGCCTGGAGCATGTAAAGAGCTTGTGGTGCACTCGAAAATAATCAAAAGCATGTGTTGCAAGTTATGCCCCTGCAATGTGAGAGCAACATGGTGGTCTCCGTTAAGATCAGTCCCTAACATCAATAATCTCTGCCTTATCTTTGGAACTGCAATAGCTACATGACTTTTCCTTCTGTTTTAGAATCAACCCCGGCATTATTGTGAGAAGGAAAAGCTTCTCCAGCTACACAAAGCCAGTGGTAACAGAGAGCAGGTGAAAGACAATACAAGCTCACAACATCGCAGTCCTGGAATGCTTTCGACATGGGCGGAGACCATTGATACCCCACAAGTCTGGAGTTACATATGGCTACCTGGGCTACATGCTTCTTGTGAGGCACACTTTTTAAGATGACCTACAGACAAGGTTTCAGTTATCTGGGCCTAGCTTTACGCCCACAAACCCATGTGGCTGCTCCACTCCAAGCAGATTGGCTTTTTTTTTGTTTTTACAGGGTAGGTTCCTAGAGCAACATTTGCTCCAGAGGCTTGGTCATATCCTTCATGGGAAAAGCTGCAGGTAGAATATGGGTGATGGTGACCTCTGGCTGGCTCTTTGGCCAGCAGGGCTTAATGTTATGACGAAAAGGAAACAAAAGTGTACCTCTCGTGAACTTTCAGCCTGTCAAACCAAACTCCATTTAGGGTTGGAAGCAGTGCATATGAGCCGGTGGTTCGTTAACGTTACTTAATTGTCTGCACCAGCCCTTATGACAGTCTGCCACAAGGTGGCGCAGTCTGCATAATTTAGGTTTGAGCATAACAGATGTTTATTAATTCAATATATATTAACAAGAACTAATAATCTTCTTCCCAGGGCATTCTTATTGCTTTTGGGGCCTGGAGTACCATGAATTGTCACACTTGTAAGAGTGGGATGGTTAGTAAAGTTGGTACTGTTATTGGCGGCGCTGGCGGGGCAATAAATGGTGCATGCTGCAATGTTCTCCTGACGAGGGGTCTGGCACTTATCTTTATTTTTTTTTTTTAATTAAGCACTGGCAACTGCATGGCAATGGTGGAAAAAAATGATGTTATGCAGACCGTGCCATAGGGTTTTAGTTCTTACAAAAGCATCGCAGTCTGACCTCACATCAGCACCAAGCCCCAGATTATCCCCAAATAATTACTGCATTTTGAAAACGAGCTCTGGATTTACTCTGCGCTGGGAGGAAACTGGATGAGCTCTTCAAGTTGTGTGCATTGATTTAAGACGAGTAACAGTGGGGGTGAAGGTCGCCGTAAAGGATAACGTCTGTCCGCAGGGTCTGGATTTCGGCAGCACACGTCCAGCATCTACAATTCTTCGGAGCCGTAAAATCATCGATAAGGCGATGCTGAAATAAAGCTTTCAAACGCCATAGCAGATACACGATGAAGGCGTCAATTATAAACCTTCTGACAAAAGTGGAGGAGGGGGAGAGCACGCGCGCTCTCATAATGGATCCGTCCCTGGGCTAAGGACAATGGCGTGCACAGCAATGCAATGCGAGCACGGAAGCTCTCTTTAATTGCTTAGATTTAAAGAAAGCACTTACAGCGCACGCTAAACCCAGAGAAAGGAACACAGCATTGTCTTGTGCCCCGTAGAGTTAGAGGAGTAATAACGGCGTGCGATTATGGAGGAGAAAACTCGGCCCGGGAAGGCAAGAGGAAAAGCTAGAGATCACATGGCGTGCGCACCAGATCAGGCACTACAAGGGAGGACCTTCGAGAGAGGAGAAGGAACGGGAGCGAGTTGCCAGGCAGACTGTAGCAAATAAAAGTAATAAAAACACAACAGAGTGGGAGGAGGGCGGGAATGCAGATGGGGTACTTGCTCATAAATAAAACAAGTTGTACGGTTCCTGCTGCGAGTGACTGCGCTGTGTTTAATGATCCACAAAGGAATGCAGCTGGCACCCTGCGCACAGCTGCTCGCTCCCGCAAGCTATAGGCCGTGGGAGTAAACATTCACTGAAAAAGGTGGGGCATGCACCCGCCTTTGGCCAATTGCGTGCTTTCATTTTTGAAAGCCACACGCAAAGGCCAATACAATGTGTGGGAAATCTAAAGCCACACAAAGCCACACGCACGAGTTTACTGAAAAGTCTGGAGTGATTCCAAGAGGCCCTCTCCTAGAGCAGCGCATGCGCGCTGCGCTCGACCTAAAAACACAGCTACGAGGAGTGATGAAAGTCTAACTGGAGGGGGGGAGGGGAGGCTTCAAAAGAACATTTTTGGCTCATTATTGCTACGACCATAGTTGCCAGAATACATCAATGGGCCTCTCCCAACATAGTTTTTACATTCTTAGCAACATCTACATGAATATTTTTTTTAATGATATTAAACAAGACGAGACTGCGAGGGAAAGCAGCTACTAGTCTTTACCTCTGCCTTTGTCTATCACAGGCTCTCAATACTTATGGCTCACTTATCACATTAAGTCACAGGGTCTCAAGGAGCCATGTTGTCTCTAAGTTCCCATTCCTTGCCCCCGATTCAAAGAGTGTACAATGTCACTTCTGCTACCATGACATTTTGGTAAACTGGCAGCAGTGTCCTGCTGCTCTGTATGTCACTGTAAAATAACGTAGTGGCTAGACGCAGGACTACTTGGAGAAACAAGCATTTGCAATGAAATCGATCTCGCATTTGCGAGAGTTAGAGCTATTGGCGTTGTAAATGACAATGTCTTTTACCCATGTGTTTTGTTTTGGAGTGGAGTGAATGTATGTGGTTTGGAGTGGTCTTGTGTGTTGAATTGGAATTGTTAGTTGTGGAATTGTGTGGGGTAGAATTGTGTGGTGTGTAGTGTATTTGTGTAGTGGAATTATGTGGGATGGTGAATAGAAAGGGGTGAGAGTTGCACAGAATAGATGGAAAGGAAGATAGAGAGGGATAGGTAGTTTGTGCACGAAATGGCAAATGAACTCCAGACAGAGGAGCAGAAAGAGTGTGCAAGAAAGAGAAAGAATGGGAGAGCAGGCCACAGATGCATTTGTGTGGCATGGAACTGTGTGACGTAGCGTGATGCTTATTGGAATTATGTGTCATGGTAAATAGTAGTGCATTTATGTGGATTGCTGGTATGTGGCAGAGTGCATTTTTGAGGGGTGTTTTATGTTGTATTGAGTAGAGTGTAATTATGTGGCGCTGATTGGTAATATGTGGAGTGCAATTATGTTGTGTGGTTTAGAATTGTGTGGCATTGAATTGTGTGTTTGTTTAGTTGTGGAATTATGTGGGATAGTTTGGAGTGGTATTATGTGGCATCGTGTGGAGAAGCATTCAAAGGTGTGGAATTATGTGGCATGTTGTGAATTTGAATTTATTTTGTGGAGTCTAATTATGTGTTTTGGAATTTAGTGGAGAGATGTGGAGATACATTCTGCAGGACCGCAGCATGTTCACTGTAAGGTGAATTCTTGTGCCTTTTGTTTGATGCTCTCTTTTAGTTTCCTTCCTAAGTCACCTCCCTAGCTATCTTTATGCTACAGCTTTACAGATAGTCAACAGTGGGCTATGTTGCATCAGGGGCGTAGCTTGGTCAGTGAGATTCAGGGCCCATAAATCATGACTTTGCAAACGTTTATAAAAGTGAGCGGAACATTTCTCAACTTTCCTGCGTGTCTTTTATTGACCACAGAAACATGAAAAGCTGAGTCGGCACTAAGGGGCTCCAGCGTGTCAACTGCATATCACAGGTAGATTGTCCGTCAGCACATTAACACTGAGATATCTACTGTTAAAACGCAAAAGGCTTGCATGCAATATAAACTGTGACTTAACATTACTGTTAACTCATGTAAGTGATATTTGAAAAGGAGTGTTACACGAAAGAAAGATTTACTATTTACAGAGTAATCAAACGGGACCAGAATACAGTATTACAGATCTAGGTGCAATTATATTATTGCATGTCTAAGGTTGTGGGCCAGGTGCATGCCTGAGCAGATATAACTGAGAACCGAATGCCAATCAGATTAAATTCCCTCATTGTTTGATCAAAAAGGGTGAGGAAGTGGAAAAGGTAGGAAAAGGAATTGTGGAGAGCCAAGGACAAACAAGGTATTTAAGCTATGTGAAACGCACTTGTGAAAATAGAAAACGAGGAGCAGTCACAGTGGCAGGAGACTTCTGCTGTGGCATTGATTTGGACAAACACACTGTGCTCATCCTGTGACCTGCGTTGTCAAAAGGGTGTGTAGAGAGGGGGGTGTCTGATGCGCACTGAGGTGTCTCAACACAGGCACCATAGTATAACAGAGCTCTGCACAGCTTTAGTTATCATCCGGTAGACGAGTAATACACAGCCCGTGGTGTGTAATACAGAAGAGGTATGCAAAAACAGCAAAAAAGAAAGGTTACGAAAATATAACAATAATTATAAATGCAGGTCAACTATTTAACAGTAAAACTAAAAGTGGTAGAATAGAGTTTCTGCTCATTTCGACTTGCTATAGTCAGGAAGTTTCATTTAACAAAGTGATCTTATAAATATGTGACAACAGAAAACAAATCTCCCCAAACACATGGAAATAAAAAGCAAAAAGCACATTTGTAGCTGCAATTCAAACTGCCACTCTTTACCTGCCTGCTGATTTTCTGCTGCCTATTAGTCTGTTTTTGCAGCTGTGTGAGGTGCACTGGCACATCGTGCTGTACACAAAGTAAAATACATAACTGCAAATCCCTAAATAAAGTACAGACATGGGACACTTGGATCATAGTGATATACCATTCACCACATGACACATGCAATTACACAGTTGCATGCGTGTTAAGCAGAACATGACCAAAACATATCGGAATTTATTGGTCAAGAGCACATAACCGATCAGGCAATTTCACAACATACTAAAAAAATACATAATGTCAGAATTACGCATGTGCACAAACACACACACACAGAAACATGCACACACAAACATAGACAGATGTCCGAAGGCGAGACAGGATGCTAATGGCAGCAGGCCTCTTCCTTGGCGGCCAAAAGGTCACAGCAAGACCTCTTGAGAACAAGAGCCTCGGTGTGTGGCTTAGTTTATATTTATTTAAGCTTCCCAGCATAACAGCAAATAGCTGATTCAATCCGTTCCTTAAGAAACAAGCATTGGCATAGCCAATAGGTCTCGCTTTTGGGACCTTATAAGTATTTAGTTTTGCAGCACAATATCCTTGGTGCAACAACATCAGCTGTTGCATGGCTAAACCTTGTACCTTATAAGTAAAACACAACAGAAAATTAAAAATCAAGCCGAGGCAAAAGAAAAAGTAGTGCGGGTACCAAAACATATGGCCCGTACCGAAAGGATCCATGCAGCAGGGGTAAACACCAGGGCGGAAACAAAACAGCCACAAGGCGGGACAAATGTATTCTATCCACGAACCAAAACGATGGCATTTAGAAAGGCGGACTAAGTAACCAATCACAAGTGGTGGGCGTGTGGTGGTGTCTTTTAACTTCCCAGAGACATTACAGCATGCCTCGCAGAGCATGCACGCTGCCTCTAGGCTCGACCTAAGAACAGCTGAACAGAATTACACCAAATTTGCCAGAAAGATAGATTGTTACTCAGAAAGCCTACTTTTTGTGATTTTGTGTAAATCCATTAAGCTGTTTTTTTTTTTTCCAATTAAGATTCAAAAGTTAGTGTTTTCTGGACGTGACCTAGCCGCCTCCTAGAGATCACAGGCCATCACATCAATAGAAATGTTGCAGCTGCCATTTTAAGAAATGAGGGACTCACTTAGTCCCTGTGTCCTGAGTTTAAAAAAAAAAATAAGAACAAAGAGGGCAGGGTGGGGGTACTCTGACACGCTGGGGTGAAAGTAAAAAAGAGAATTGTGCTGCGAAATTTTTATTGGCAGTAAAGCAACAATTAATGGAGTTCTTTCCCTGTAAAAATGGTTTTATGGGGTTTTTATTATTGTAGGGTGCTTAAATGCATCATTCTAGAGTGCTTAAATGCAGAATTTTCTTTGAAGTAATAACTGGATGCGCATTTCCCACCTCCCAGTGGAAACAAAACTGGATTATCTGATATATAATTCATGAGGATCAGGCAGCAGACTTCACAAAGGCTTTGATGAGACGATGGATGGCTTCTCTGCACCTGTTGAACCCAGAGTCCAAGGAGCAAGCTTCTCTTCTCAGGCCTCCTGGCTACAAGGCAGCAATTACCAGCACAAACCTCGAACTCTAGCCCACAAGAGAAAGTAAAGCGGCACTAAAACATCTGGTACCAAAAAACATGGGCACGCTCACATTTCTTATTTCAGGTATTCAATCATGGCAGGTGGCGAACTGACATGTTTAGGTAGCGATCGCTGCCTTTCGGCTTCATGGCGCTATATGACACAGCTATTAATTTATCCTACAAAATGGCACTTGATCCATCATAAAAAGAAGGATGAAAGGTCAAGTCGACCTTTCCAAGCACTCAAATGTAGTAAAAAACCAACTGTGCGACCTCGCCTTTTTATTAGTACATGAACTTCCAACAGGAACCCGCCTGTGCAGAATACTTTGCAACTCCGCCGATAAGGGTCGGTTTATGAGTATTTTTTACACAAAACTATACTTACTAACTGTTTAACGTAGGTTCTCATTGTGTGTTAATAATGGTATTTCTTAGAACCAAAAGAGGAACTGCGGGTAATATAGCACCCTAACTGAAAGGCATTCATTGAATGGATGAAAGGCTGAGTCGGCCCTGCTGGGATTTAAACCTGTGAGCTGCAGACTGCACACAACAATGTAACTGTGTTTACATGTCGAGCTAGGTAAAAAGTATAGGAGTTTGTTGCCCATATCTCAGCATTGACAATTTTAGTACAGTAATAAGCAGGGGGCACAGGCGCAGACAGTTGGAGCAGCTCAGGATCACACATACTATCAGAAGGGAATGAGGGGATAGAATTCATACTTCCCGGTTCCAGAGTTGACGACTCAACCATTAAACCACTTTCATTACATTCACCGACTGAGCTAACTCGGCACTTGGAAACTACACAGAAGGCTGGTAAACAGATGTAGCAAGCATGAGCCAGCAAAAATCAGAAACCGTGCCTAGTCGATGTACCAACAAAGTCATCGGATGTTGAACTTTAATCGTTTGGTGGATGCCAAAAAGCAAAAATAACTGTGACAAAGACAATTCGAAAAGGAGCGCTGCATTATATAAAACAACAAGATACTAAAATATGTAAAAAATGCGAATAACAAGAGTCTGGGAGGGTATGCAGAAAAGCAGGGAGCAGAGGAGGCCAGGAGCTTCTGTTCAGTACTGCATGCCGTACAGAGATGCTGGACACAAACACAAGACGGCTAGGGTGAATGTACTGGAGGACTCACCAGCGGTGCCCAGCAGCTCAGCAGCCACACCCTCAGGTCCTCCAGGAAGCATCACCAGCAGCTGCCGGGGGTCCAGTCCACGCTTGTGCGCCTCGTGTGGTCCAGGGGACAGGCTGCCCTCTTCCTCTGCGGCTCAAAGTAAATGAACAAGCCACAAGAACAGGCGCGGACGAGGAGAGCAACAGGAGAGGGGTGTGCTGACGTGAAAACCATTAGCCAGCAATTTAAGGCTAATGTTACCACCGCCGCCGCCGCGTGGATTTATAGCCTCGCGCATCAAACTGTATTTCCAAACCATGTGACAATGATGCAGAGCAAATAGGGTTCCATCGGAGCACGCAGTGCAGCCCTCTCCCAGGAGTACCCTGGAGGCTTGGGACAAACGGGCGCATGCGTTAAACGGGAAGGGCTCCCGTGGGAAGTGGGAAGAGAAGACTTCGAAGAGATGGAGTCTGTGGCATGGAGATTGTGAAAATGAAAGCGCGCTGCAAATGCAAACCAAACAAGCACGGAATCGAAACGGAGGAGCGGGGCGAGCGAGCGCGGCAGCCTGCTCAGCTGACCAGACGCTCGTGCGTCATGGCCTTTTGCCGGCATGTGTTTCCAATTATCGCGCCCGCGTCTGGGCACGATAATGGGAAACACATGTCTGCGCCGCGCGTACCCAACCCAAAAAGGCCAGCCACGACGCACGAGCGTTTTTTGGACTGCTTCTGAAACTCCCTTACTTAAAGTCTTCGCCTAGCAGCGCTTGCGCGCTACTCGAGGCTCGACCTAAAAAATAAACCTTGCGTAATGTAACCTGCAGTTACGTCAAACTGGCATGTTTTGCATTAACAATATTAACTTTGGCGATGTTCTTTCTTGTACGCAGTGTTTCAAAGGAGATTTGTGTCAGGCTGGCTACAAAGATTTCTTTGAAGTGCTGTCTGCATAGGTATGCGCGAGGAAGGGAATAGCGCTATATTTGTGGCTTGCAATGTACCACTCCATGCTCCAGGGGGGTAGGTTTCTGTTGGGAGAAATGTGTAGGCCCTTTGTTTGGCTAATTTGTTTCTTGTGGGGGAAGAGAGACACTACAAGCAGGAGGGAGGGTGGCAGAAGGGGGCTGAATAGTTTATAGCGGTCTTGTGAAAGGAGAGGCATAGCTGTAAAGATTGCTATCGCTCTCCTGAACTGCATATGGGCCTTGTTTGGGAACATTCAGTGAATTCGTGCAGTAGAAAGAATGAAAACCTGATTCATGTTTATTGTAAAAGTTTATATAAATAAGCAGATACTTTTAGCAAAGGCACAAACACGACGTTGAATGTAAAGAGTAAGAGTATCTGATTGTATTTTTAAAACTTACATTTCGCAGTGCATTTGTTCAAATTGAATATGTAAGTAGGGAAGGGGATGGCAACGCACGCTGGTTTCAACCTCTACTGTATACACCAAGCAGGAATGGCATAGAGAAGTACATTTTGAGTGCTACTTGAAAAATCAACGGAGTGGGAGGCAGCAGTAACACAACGGTGGCATTAAGAGGTGGTGGGAGGAAGAATGCTATATTTAAATATAAGCAGCTAGGGCGCTGAAGCTGAACACAGACAAACAGTAACAGAGCAGGAAACCAAGAAAGAAAGAGTCCCCCAGAGAACAGATAAAGAACCAGAGCGGAATGAGACAGTACTAAGCCCCTGCTCTGTGGGAGGAACAGAAGAGAGAAATGTTGGACAAAGAGGCAGGACTGACCACTAGCAAGTAGAGATTTTTAAAGGTCACGGACATAGACAAATGGCAAAAAAGGGGATGAACTTGATGCACACATACTGATTACAGCAGGTCTCGAAGAGACAGTGCATGCACTGTCTAGCTCAACCTAAAAAAGAACCTATAGACCTTTTGTCTTGCATTAAAATATGAAGGAGAGACCTGAATGTCATGCAGCTGCAAGTCAGCCTTATTGTAGAATGTATAAACAGTATTACTATGATCTAGGTGGTGTGATTTCCAGGTGAGCTACACAGACCCAATTAGGAGAGACACTCTTCCCAAACCAAACAAATGAGGAGATAATAAAATTTAGGTGTCACAGGCAAGGATGTTTTTTTAATGTTAAATGATTTATCTCAAACGTGCAGGGCATATTTCAGCAGAAGAAATAGTGAGCCAAATTAGTATTCGTAGAAACGAGATCTCTTCACTTCAGCAAATAAAGAAAGTGAACTGCAAGCAAAAGCCCTGCACGTCTAAAGAACCAGTTCATAAGATATCCCAATTCTTTTGCATGGCATAATACCTTCAATTTTACAGGCATGTATAACTTGCAATTGGTCCATTAGCTCTTGCTCACTGGCTTGAATCTGGCTTAGCAGTTCTTCGGTGGTGTACTGTATGTAAGAGAAGACAATGCATTGGTGAGACAAAAAATAAATACATGGAGGTAAGAATATGCACTCACATTCAAAAAAATACCTGCTTATCAAAATCAAATGTTAGAATTATGCCCCACTTTATAAAAGAAATACAAGAGAGTGAGAAAAAAACCACCAAATCAAATAGAAAAAATGTTTAGTGTATGTTACCAATCCAAACACACTGGCAAAGCCAAAATGTCTTGCATAATGTGCTAATGAACACAAACAGGCAGGTACAAATGCCCATAGACTAGTCTTTCTTGCCATTCCACTGTGTAGCATGTTGGATGACACCACACGCTTGAGGAAAAAACTGTGCCCAGACTTAAAAGACGGAGTAAGAGACTAGTTCCTCGTGGATTTCTGCATGCCTGTGTGTATATGCATTAGCACACGGAAACCAGACCTATTATCTTTGCTAATGGGGATTTCACTCAGTAAAATGCCCTGAGTGCAAAGGGTATGCCTAGACATGGGTCTCGTGCTCACTGTATCAACAAGGCCAAAAACACTACAGGGTTGCTTGGCTTCCTGCTTAGAGGGGATAAAAACCAACACTTCAGGCTGATTACTGGACCTAGATTGGAACCAAGGCTGAGTTGCATATGGTTGGATTATCTCTATAGTTGCACGTGGAGCCAAACAAAGATAACCTGCAAGATAGCTCAGAGTACTTACAAATAGCTGAGTTAAATTCAAAGCAATCCACTCATCACACCAGTGTTTTTTTCAGTGATTACACTGCAGTCACTGTCCTGCTGGCAGCTGTTATCCTTTCCATGATAGCAACCGCGGTCCCTGCCATAGTTGCTGTGGTTTTTACTGCTGTGGTGGTTCCTGCTGTGGTCAAAGCCATGGTTGCGGCTGTTGTCTCTGCGGTTATATCTACTGTGGTGACAGCTGTGATGTGTGCTGTTGTAACAGTTGTTGTCGCATCGGGTGTGGTCTCTGCTATGTTTGAAACTAGTGTTGTAGTTGTGGGCGCTACTGTGCTTGTAGCTACTATTGTGTCAGTTGTTGCAGCTGTTGTTTCTGCTGCTGTTGCTAGTGTCCTTGCCTTGCTAATAGATGTTGCTCTGGTTGTCTATGCCAGGGTGACAGCTGTTGCTTCTGTGATTTCTGCTGCCCTGGCAGTTGATTTTGTTTTCGTTGCTATGTCCCCTTCTATGGTGAAAGCAGTAATCTCTGCCGGTATCCCTAACATGGCGACAGCTTTGGCATTTTCTGTGGTTACAACTGTGGTTTCCTACGTGGTCTATGCTGAGATGGAACCTGTAGTCACTGTTGTGGCTTCTGCTGTGCTTCCAATAATTGGAATGGTGGTTGTGGCAACTGTGTGAGCTGTTTTGGCTGCTATGGGCATGCTATTGTGGCAGCTTTTCTCGCAGTTGTGGTTCCTGCAGTCTTTACTGTTGTGCCTACTATGGTTAGAACTGTGGTCACCGATGGTGGCCCCAGCACTTGCCGACAGCTGTTGTTCCTCCCATTGCCCTTGCCACTTTGGCAGCTGTCATCAATATTGTGGTTCGGGTGGTGGTATCTTCTGTGGTCTCTGCTGTGCAGGCAGCGGCTTGTCCCAGTAATGGTGGCCTGGTCACATCAGAGTTCCCTGCAGTGGTCATTACAGCTGCGCTGCTTTTAGCCCTGCAGTGATTACAGTTGTGTATTCCGCTGTAGTCAATGCTGCGGCTCTGCTATAGTGGCAGCTGTGGTCATTATTGTGGTAGTGGCTCTATCCCGTCGTGGTAGTGGCTCTATCCCGTCGTAGTAGCAGCTGTGGTCCCTACTTTAATGGAAGATGTGGTGGCAGAAGCGGTCACTGCATTGCTTGCAACTCCTACTGCAGCTGTTGTTGCTGCAGTAATGGTGGTTGTGCTACTATTGTTGCTCCAGTTGTTTCTGGTGTGGTTGAAGCTTTTTCTTTGGTGTTGTTGCTAATGTGGTGGCAGCTACGATAGATGTGATTGTTCCTGCTGTGGTGACAGCAGTCATTCCTGAAATGTCAGCATCCGTGGTCACTGCGGTCAGTACATCTATAGTCAATGCTTTGGTGCCTAGTGTAGTTGCAGCTGTGACAGCTATTGCTGCTGCACACAGGGCAGATATTGTGGGTGCGTTGGTTGCAACTGTGGTCAAAACCGTGGTGGCTCGTTATCCTTGACTTGCAAGAAGTGGATGGTGGTGTTATCCCTGCCATGGTGAAGCTCTTGTCACTGCTGTGATCCCTGCTGACATGGAAGCTGTGGCTGCTAGTATTGTCCCTGTTGTTGTGGCAGATGGGGTTGCTGCTGTGGTCACATCCGTGGTTGTGATTATGGTCATTGCTTCTGTGGCAATTGTTACTGCTGTAGTTCCTACTTTCTTGACAGCTACTGGGAAGCCATCGTTCACAAAAGTACCCTCAGAATGATGACCACAGTCCCGGACGACACATGGAGCACCTCCACTTGCAGGTCCAGACCAACCCTAAAACGACTCTCCACGGAACCCTCATCTACAGGTCGCCCAGCCCACGCGCTCCCTTTACCGACACCATCACCGACCTCATCGCACCCCACGCCCTCGCCTCCACAGACTACATCCTACTTGGAGACCTAAACTTCCACCTGGACAACCACACGACTAACACCGCCTCCCTCCTAGAGAACCTCGCCAACGTAGGACTGAAGCAACTAGTCACCGCCCCCACGCACACAGCGGGACACACACTTGACCCATTCTTCGCTGAAGGAAACAGCATCTCCTACAGCCACACCATGCAACTCCTCTGGACAGACCACCACTGCATCCACTTCTCCTTCAAAAAACCCACTTTACACAAGCACGCCCACGGCCCCCCAGAACCCCCGCAGAAGCTGGAACAAAGTCTCCGAAGACCAGCTCACCTCCACCCTCATCAGCACCCCATCTCCGACTCCGCAAGACGCAAACACCGCAGCATGCAACCTCCACCGCTGGATCACGAACTGCGCCGATACACTCGCCCCCTTCAAGAAAGCAACAGGAGTCACATCAAGAAAGCAAGCTGGTTCACCCCTGCACTCCAAGAATCCAGGCTCTCCTGCAGACGACTTGAAAAAACATTGAGGAACAACAAAACACCGGAATCATGCGCCGCCTACAAAGTAGCCACCACCGCACGCCACCATCTCATCAAATCCACAAGGAAGAAATCCCTCCAAGACAGAATCCTCACCAACGCTCACAACACCAAAGAACCCTTCTCCATCATCAAGGAATTCACCTAACCCTGCCTCGAAACAACAGATGTCCCACCCTCTCAAGATCTCTGCAACAGAATCTGCACCTTCTTCCACCACAAGATCAAGAGGATCTACGACAACTTCGAAAAACAAGATCCCCGCACCGCTCCAGCTCCCCCTCCATGCGGTGCCACCCAACACAACCTGCTCAAATGGACCCCACTCATGACAAAAGACACCCAGATGACCATGAAAAGCATCCACTCCGGAGCACCCTCAGTCCCCTGCCCACATCACATCTTCCACAGAGCCGCCTTGGCCATCACACCCGAACTACGTTGGACGATCAACTGTTCCTTCAAGACCACTACCTTCCCCGACGACTGGAAACAGGCCAAAAATCAACCCCCTCCTGAAAAAACCCACCAAAGACCCAACGGACTCCAAAGACTTCAGGCACATCTCCTTGCTTCCATTCGCAGCCAAGGTCATCGGAAAGGCCGACAACACCCAGCAAAAAAACTTAATCGAAGCTAACAATGTCCTGGACATCTCCCAATCAGGATTCCGCAGCAACTACAGCACCGAGACTAAACTCGCTGCCACCAACGACATCCGCTCCCTCCTTGACCAGGGCGAAATGGCAGCCCTCATCCTCCTGGACCTATCGGCTGCCTTCGACACCGTCTCCCACCGCACCCTAGCCACCAGACTCCACGACACCAGCATCCGTGGCAAGGCCCTCGACTGGATATGTTTATTCCTCACCGGGAGAGCTCAGCGGGTCAGACTCCCTCCCTACCTCACAGAACCGACAGAGACCAACTGTGGTGTGTCCCAGGGCTCCTCCCTCAGCCACACCCTCTTCAACATCTACATGGCCCCTCTCGCAACCATCGTCAGGAACCACGGGCTCAACATCATCTCCTACACCGACGATACCCAGCTCATTCTCTCCCTCACCTACGAAACCAACAAACAAACAACTTCCAAGAAGGGATGAAAGCTGTCGCCACCTGGATGAAGAACAGCTGCCTGAAACCCAACTCCGAGAAAACAGAAGTCCTCAT
Source organism: Calotriton arnoldi (assembly GCA_963921515.1). NCBI lineage: Eukaryota > Metazoa > Chordata > Amphibia > Caudata > Salamandridae > Calotriton > Calotriton arnoldi. The sequence continues at coordinate 3,577,139 of CAWUFW010000547.1, read as the reverse complement.
CCTTGGCTCCACTCCCTCCGCATGGGATGACTCCTGGTGGCCCCCAGCCCTCGGAAATCCTCCCACCCGATGAAACCTCGGCATCATACTAGACTCATCACTCACAATAAACCGCCAGATCAACGCCGTATCCTCAACCTGCTTCAACACCCTCAGCATGCTTCGAAAGACGTTCAGACGGATCCCATCCAAATCCAGAAAAACTGTCACACACGCTCTCAGCAGCAGCAGACTGGACTCTGGCAATCCCCTCTACACCGGAATCAACAAGAAACTCCTTTGCAAACTCCAGACCGTCCAGAACGCCGCAGCCAGACTGATCCTCGACATCCCCTGTGCCAGTCACATCACCCAACACCTCCGAGACCTCCACTGGCTCCCACTCGAAAGAAGAACAACCTTCAAACTCGTCACCCAGGCATACAAGGCCCGTCACAACACTGGACCTATATACCTGAACAACCGCCTCTTCTTCCATGCACCCAAAAGACACCTCCGATCAGCCGATCTCGCTCTGGCCTCCGTCCCACGCATCTACAAGACCAGAACGGGAGGTAAGTTCTTCTCCTACCTCGCAGCAAAGACCTGGAACGACCTCCACCTCCGGCAAGCCCCCACACTGCTCCAGTTCAGTAAGGACCTCAAAACCTGACTCTTCGGATGACCCCAGCACTCAGAGCCCCCCACCTCCCAGCGCCTTGAGAACCTCACGGGTGAGTAGTTACACTTTACCAACCCCTGATTGATCGATTGATTGATGTTTGTCCATGCTTTTTCCCTGCTGCTGCGATAGCTGCAGTCTTTGCTTTGGTTGCTGCTGTTGTTGCTTTGGTGCAGCTGTGGTGGAATCTGTTTTCACTCCTATGGTACCTTCTGTGCTTGCAATAATTGTTGCAGCTGTGGTTACTACTATGGTGGCAGTGGTTTCAGCGGTTGTGGCTACTGCCGGAATTCTGGTGCTGATGCGGTCATCTCTCCTTTGGTAGAAGCTATTGTCACTGAAGAAGTGGCAGATGTGGCTTAATGCGGTTGTTCTTCTGAGGTTACAATTATGGTCACTGCTCTCTGCTGTGGTAGACTGTGGTCCTTGCTGTAATTGCTGCTGTCCTGCCTGCTGTGGTAGCAGTAGTTAACGCTGCAGTTGTCCGCGGTGAGACAATTTCTGTGATCACTGCTGTGGTCTTTGACGTAGTTGTAGCTGTAGTCAATGCTGCGCTTATAGACGATGTCGCTCCCTTGGTGATGAAAACAAAGTTGACACAAAGCCCCTCTCTGCACATATATTTTTGGTCATTACGTGATCTCTGGCAGACAGCTAGAGAAGACTCTGAAAGGAGTGCCTTTCTCACTAGGCGACCTCGTGCTATTTATTTCTGCCAATCAAATGCTCAATGTCAGTAAAGAGGCTAATCAACACCATTCGCATTACACTTTTTTTTTTTTACTTTGCCATTACATGAGCTCTGGCAAATGTATCTGTAGTCAGACCTTAAAAATATATATACTTATGTTACTAGGGCATTTGTAGTTTCCAAAAAGAAGTGCTCCTTGCTGCAGATCACCCATCCTTACTCATTTGGCATTAGAAATAACTTTAATGCTGGTAGCATAATACTTCACCTTAAGCACACAGCGTTGCGGTTGGTACCGCAGGAGGGAGGTAGGGACAGAGAAAACAAAAGTGAAACCATACCATACCATACCAAGACATTTATAAAGCGCACGGCTACCACCAACGGCGGTGTCCCGGCGCTACACAGAGACAAAGGAAGATAAAGAGAGGAAAGGCAGACTAAGGGAGATCAAAAAGCCAGGTTTTCAGAGCACTCCTAAAAGTGGTTTCAGATTCTGCTTTGCGCAAGTAGAGCGGCATCGCATTCCAAAGAGCGGCAGTTCTGACTGCAAAGGCGCGCCCTCCCATCCTGGCTTTGCAGTAGGAAGGAGAGCAAAGAAAAAACTGAGAGTTCGAGCGCAGAGTCCTATTTTGGTGGTATTTCCGAAGTCTGAGCCTCAGATAGTCAGGTCCACTTTCTCTGGTAGCTCTAAAAGCGAGTAATAAAGCCTTAAATTCGATTCTTCTCTTCACTGGAAGCCAGTGAAGACTGCGCAAGTGGGGGGAAATGTGATGCCGAAGAGGCACGTTTCTAAGAAACCTAGCAGCAGCATTTTGAACTGTCTGGAGCTTTTTAATCAGATAGGCAGGGAGGCCAAGATACAAGCTATTGGCATAGTCCAGCTGGGATGTAACCAAGGCATGGACTATGGTGGCCCGACAGTTCATCGGTAATAAATACAGGAATCTACGCAAGCTTTTGAGCTTCCAGAAGCATGCTCTGGAAACTCGGCCAATCTGGGCTTTCAGCGACAAGTCCGAGTCAAATCTAAATCCCAAATTTCTAACAGATAGAACTGGGGTGGGAGGGGGATTCAACTGCAATGGCCACCATAAATCAGCCGGAGGAGGTGATGGTTGGTTAAAAAACATCACCTCAGTTTTCTCGGTATTCAATTTAAGACAGTTATCTGTCATCCATGAAACAATTTTATTTAGACATAGCCTAAAGCTGTCAAATGCGGCCATCTTGGAATCTTTAAATGAAAACACCAGCTGCGTATCATCAGCGTATGAAATTGTACGCACGCCACACTGCTCAACTAGTGCAGCCAGAGGGGCCAGATAGATATTAAATAGGGTCGGGCTTAACGCAGAACCCTGAGGTACTCCACAGCCCATGGCGCAAGAGGAAGAGACATAAGGGCGGAGGAAGACCTGCTGAGATCGCCCCTCCAGAAAGGATTGGAACCAATTTAGAATGGTACCCGAGATACCCAGCTGTGTCAGACGGTCTAAAAGAATCGAATGAGAGACCGTATCAAAGGCTGCAGATAAATCTAACAGCACAAGCATGGCACAGCTACCGTGGTCTAATGATTCTCGGATGGTTTCCGCCACTTCCAACAGGGCCGTCTCTGTACTGTAACCCTTCCTAAAACCTGATTGGGAGTCGTGAAGGAGATTGTTAGACTCCAGGTGATTAGAGAGTTGTCTTTGGACCTCCTTCTCCAAAATTTTAGCAGGGGCCGGCAGAAGCGAAATGGGCCTGAAATTCTTAAGTATACTAGGGTCTGCATCTTCCTTTTTAAGAATTGGCAAGACCAGGGCCTCTTTCCATACTGAGGGGAAGCATCCCAACCTTAGAGAGGTGTTCCAAATAGCATTTAACTGAGGGTTAAAAAGAGGGGCCAGTAAGTTAAAAAATCTAGCTGGGCAGGGATCCAGGGGCGAGCCTGATTTAATTCTAACAAGGTCTTTCAAGGATAAAGACGGGCAGAAAGGCTGAAATTCAGTCCAAAGACAGGGAGAAACAAGGGCCGAGAGTGTAATTGGCCTTTCTCCTGGTCCCTTAAATGTGGAATATATAGACTGAATCTTTTCCTTGAAAAAAGTGGATAAATCCCTACATAAAACAGCTGAAGGCACAATCTTACTCAAAGTGGCCTCAGGTCTCATAAAATCTTGAACAATCTTAAAAATTTCCTTAGAAGAATTGTCCGAGTCTTTAATTTGTTTGGCCAAATGATTCTTAATTGACAAGCGTTTAAGAGCATGGAATTTTTTTGTGCAGCTTTATAGATGCTTTTCGCATCCGAATTATACGACTTCCGCCAAATACGCTCCAGCTTTTTGCATATGCTTTTTTCAGCCTGAAGCTCTGACGAGAACCAAGGAGCAGAAGGTTTTTTTCTAGCCGATTTTGACATTTTCATGGGAGCAACGGCGTCCAGAGAAGAAGCAACCCATTCATTAAATGAGGTTGCATCTAAGCTGGGATTGCCTGTGAGCTGAAGAGGGATATCATGCAAGACCGGGCCCATGGTCTCAATAGATACTTTCCTCCAGTTTCTCTTCTTTTCACACTCTGGTCTCGTCCGGTGTGTCCCACCGTGCCTGGACAAACTAAAAGGGACTAACCAGTGGTCTGACCACGTCAAAGGCAGAGGGACCTCTACTCTAATGGTAGGGTCGTTAGAAAAAATAAGGTCTAACATATGACCAGCACAGTGTGTGGCAGACATAACCTGCTGAATCAAGTTTAGTCCACCCAGCATCTCAGTCACTTTGGAGCGCCAAAGCACAATCCTGTCTGTCCATATGGACATTGAAATCGCCCAAAACCGTAAAATTGGCATATCTTAGTGAGAGATCCGCCACAATGTCCCCTAATTTTAAAAGGTTGGCAACTACGGAACTCGGGGGTCGGTAAACCAGCATGCCCGCAAAGGTATGTCCTAAAGAGGATTGAATAGAAAAGGACATAGCCTCAATAGTGCCAATATTCTCAATTTTTTACACCAGATATCCCATTTATCATTACAAATAATCGCAAGACCTCCTCCACGCCTGCTATCTGCTCGATTCACCTTGGAGATTTTAAAACCAGTGGGAAGTGCCAGAGCGATATCTGGATAAGAGGTGTCTGTAAGCCAGGTTTCTGTCAGAAACATGAGGTCCCAGCGATTTAGCTCAAGGGAAAGCCAGATGTCCTCTGAGTGCTTAGGGAGAGATCTGCAATTAACCAAACATGCTCTTATAGTAGGCTTATTGGCGTCCGTCTCAGTAGTCAGAGACTTGACACCGCCTGCCTCTACCTCCTGTGTCCCCTCCAATGCCCCCATAACAAAGGAGCAGGTGTTGCATTGAAAACCCTGGTCCCGATTTGTCAGGCAAAGGTTGGGGTATGTAGAATGGGAACATTGCCCCACATTACAATCCAAGAGCTGTTTTCTAGACCAATAAATTCTTACCCCAGATCCTTTTTGAGCAGGGTGGCTGGCGCTGGCCGCGTTATGGTCGCGGACGGGCGCAGACGGGCTTGCCTTAGGCGCGCCTTCGGCGCGCCCGCTGCGCGCGTCCGCTGCGCGCTCGTGCAGCAACCCGCTTTATACTCCCCATAAAAAACAACTAGACCGTGTCCGTCCTGCAATATGGCGGCGTCGGTAAAATTGAGTGAACAGGGTTCGAATCCTCCTCCCACCAGTGAATGTACCAGCAATGAAATGCCCCCTCAAATTCAAGTACAATACAATAATAGCTCCACAATTATAAGAAATGATTTAAAAGTGTAGCGAACGGTAAAAACACTTAAAAGAAATGCTCAGACCTGGAGAAATAGCAGCAGTGGATTAAAACAGGACAGAGTAACCACTTCTGATTGCGCGTCCGCTGTGCGCTCGTGCAGCAACCCGCTTTATACTCCCCATAAAAAACAACTAGACCGTGTCCGTCCTGCAATATGGCGGCGTCGGTAAAATTGAGTGAACAGGGTTCGAATCCTCCTCCCACCAGTGAATGTACCAGCAATGAAATGCCCCCCTCAAATTCAAGTACAATACAATAATAGCTCCACAATTATAAGAAATGATTTAAAAGTGTAGCGAACGGTAAAAACACTTAAAAGAAATGCTCAGACCTGGAGAAATAGCAGCAGTGGATTAAAACAGGACAGAGTAACCACTTCTGATTGCGCGTCTGAAAGAGCAAGAAATAGAAGGAAAGAAAGAAATAGAGAAAGAAAAAGAAATAGGAGAGAAAAATAGAAAAAGAAAAGAAATAGAGAAAAATAGAAAACAAAAGAAAAATAGAAAAGAACGAACGAGAAAGAAAGAACAAAAGAAAAAGAAAGAGAAAGAAAGAACAGAAGAGAGAAAAAAGAAAGAAAGAAAGAGAATGAAGAGAAAGAAAGAAGAGAAAGAAGAAAGAGATAGAAACAGAGAAAGAAAGAAAACGGCACAACTTTCTAACAGTGCTGAAACTATAAGCTGATAGATTCTCAAGGGAAGATCCAGTGGAGTCTAATATAGATTAAATAATTACAGAAACACATTTTTGGAACTCAGAGTTAAGATGTCAGGTAGAGAAACACTTCTCTTTAACTCTTGATGCAGAAGGTCAAGTGGTTGCGTCCATGTATTGATGTTAGAGAGGCTTGTTAAACTTAAGTGGTCATTAGAGAATACTGAAGCTTGGATAGGGTTGTATGACGGAACAATGAAATCCCTAACCCCGCATGCCTAAACAACGCGTCTGAATAACGACTGTGTATTAACCATGCATTGCTTTACCAAGCATGCCTTTACCACAAATGTTCGTGGTAAAGGCATGCATGGTAAAGGGGTATGCGTGGCCAAGGTCGCCACTCCCCTTCCCACCGCCCTAAGGCACAAACTTAATGAGTGGGACACAGATGATACAGTAAATTCACCTTAACCATTTACGTGAGTCAGTGCCACCTCAAAGCTGTTAAGCACTTGGATCTATCTAACTGTGATTATTAAGGATGGAACAAGTGGGTGTTGTGTGCTGTGCCTCTATCATTTATTCATACTTCAGGCCAGCGCATGCTGTGTATAGTACTCGTTCAATCTCAAGGATTTCTTGTCACTGGCCTCATAACATACCCTATCCTAGTCAAGTAAGAGATTTTAAAGGAGTAGGGGAATAAGAAAAGCAAAATCTAGAGCTAATTCTCAAAGCTCAGAGAGGAGGTCCGCCTCAAGGTTCACCACCTATATGGATCCTTCTGAAATGAAACTTTTACCAGCACTAGTTTTAAGAATAACAGGGATTAACATAATGGGTCAATTTACACAGGATCTTGACAGGGATGTATGCGGAGATCAATAGCTACTGTATGCTGCTAAGAGATTAAAATAGGTCTCCTACAAGAATGAGCTTTTATTTATCTGATTTTTGTTTCTCTGAAGTCACTACAGAGGGATGATGCTAATGGAACAAAGCTCTCGTAATCAAACCACAAGCCCACCACCTAAAATGTAGCCAGATGTTGTGAGACATAGTGAAGTCCAATTTAGCAGCATTAGTTGTAAAAAACAGAGCATAATGATTCCTCTATAATTCGGTGGGTCACACGCATGGAATCCAAAAACACCTCCAAAAGTATAAAAAAGTGCATGCTCTCTGTAAACACAGGAATTCTAATAGCCAACAAATCGACCAGCAAAAGGAAGAGCATTAACAAAACCGACATGCTTTTCTGTACGATAGATCCCCTGTCTTGGAGCACATTTACTCAACGTCATCCATGTCATAAAAGACAGTCATGTCCCACATAAGAATAAAATATACATCTCTGGCTTCGAAATTGAGATGTGCAAACTTTACATTATTATCCTGACATTAACCTTTTTTTTATTGATACTTTTCAATTTACAAAATAAGCAGACATGAGTACAGACAAGGCTACATTACTAATGTATATAAGGAACAAGTACATGGAATTAGTGAAGTACAGTAGAGGGCCAATAAAACACGATGAGCAGGTGAACCATACATCTGGACATCAGAGGCGACACAATGAGGACTATCCAGTAATACACCTAGCAGCAGCATTCAAGGAGGGTACATGGGCGGGTAAGTGGAGGAACGAGGGGCCCAGCAGCAGCCCGGGGAGAGCATGAAAGGATCACGTGAGTGTTGTAACATCCGGCTGTGTGTTAGCAAAACTGGCAATAGGGTGTGTAAGCAGATATGCTGTAAGGGGTCCCCAATTGTCTCGGGGGCGGGAGGTCGGGGGGAGCAGTTCAGCAAAAACGGACATTTGATCCTGCCAAAATACCATGTCTCGAATCCACTCCTTAAACTTGGGCGCCCTTCCCCGGCCCCATCGGCAGGCAACACGCCGCTTGGCAAGGAGGAGACTGAATGAAACGAATTGCCTGTATGTCACTGCTATAGGTGCCGTATAACCCAGGAGAGCGAAAAGGGGAGTGTGCGGGAGTGAATGCGATGTCATCTGCTCCAGAGCCTCTAACACAAGTGACCAATACTCCTGCACTGCAGCGCAGTCCCATGCCAAGTGGAGGAAATCCGCCCCTGGAGCCCCACATCGGCTGCATCTATCATCAGTTCGTAGTTTGAAGCGATGAAGTTTAGCTGGTGTATAGTATGTACGGTGGAAGTATTTGTAATGAAGGATGCGGAGGCGGCTGCTGGACGTGCCGTGCTCCATTTGCCGACAGCAGTAAGTCCACTGCTCCTCCGTGACAGCCAGCCCCAATTCCTCAGACCATTTATCCCTGGGTGCGGTGTGCGGAGTGTACTGGGTGTTGTACAGAGAGCGGTAGAGGGAGGAAACTAGATGAGATGCAGCGTCGTCAGCTAGAATCATACGAAGCGGGAAAAGTTCCGGAGGCTCTCGGGGGAAGGATGGAATATATTCTTTAAAGCCTTGGCGCAACCGGATATAGAGAAAAATGTCCATGGGGGAGGGGGGGGGACATGAAGAAAAGAGTTGTTGTGGAGTACGGAACTGGCCCTGAAGGTAGAGATCTCCCCAGGTCTTAATCCCGTATTTAACTAGAGTTTTCTTAAATATTCCCTCCTGAAGGACTGGCATGTTCGGGTGATACGTCAAAGGCAGCAGAGGCGAGTACAGTGTAGGGGACAGAGTTCTTGTGACAATGCGCTGCCAGGCCCGCACAGTGCTAATAAATCGGAGAAGGAGCCTCTGTGCGTGATGGGTTGGCAGTGAATATAACGCCGTCTAGAGGTATGGGGTCCGAGAGCCAGTGTTCAGCGGCCACTTGGGGCATGTATCTAGGAGGGTGGAACCAATAGTGCGCATAGTGGGCCTGTGCACAGGTGTAGTAGAGCTCAAAGTCGGGTATATCAAAACCCCCTTGTGCATAGGGCCGGGTGAGGATATCCCACTGCACTCTGGGTTGTTTGCCACCCCAGGTGAGTCGAATGAGTTCCGTCCGGAGCATCGCGAAGAAGGTTCTACCCGGGTGATAAGGTATGTTCGTGAATAAGTAAAGAAGCTTAGGAAGGAGGACCATTTTGATTAGAGATATGCGGCCCGCAATGGACAGCGGGTGCGTGCGTATGACATTGTCCCGAATTCCATCGAGGACACGGCCATAGTTGAGACGCATCAGTTCTTCATGGTTCGCGGAGATCCAGATTCCAAGGTATTTAACCTCGTCAGGGCACCACGCAATTGGAAAGTCCGGGGCAAAGTCTGTGACCGATGAGGTGAGGGGAAAGAGTTGAGATTTAGACCAGTTTATGTAAATCCCTGAGAGGCCTCCGAATCTCACAAACTCCCTAAGTAACGGATTGAGGTTTATCTGGGGTTCCCTGACATATAAGGTAATATCGTCCGCGTAGAGAGAGATCAGTATGTGACGGAGCGGACAGCGGAGGGCCTTATCTTGATGATACTGTCTAATTTTGGCAGCAAGGGGTTCGATCGCCAAAGCGAACAGGAGCGGCGACAGCGGGCACCCCTGCCGGGTCCCACGAGATATAAGGATAGGGGATGAAGAGTGACCATTAACAAGAATTTTTGCGACCGGCTCGGTATAGAGGAGGCGGATCCAAGACAGGAATCCCCGCGGAAATCCCATGTTCTGTAAAATAACAAAGAGGTAGTCCCATTCGAGCGAATCGAACGCCTTGGTTGCGTCGAGGAAAACGGCGGCCAGAGGGATCTTTGGGTCCACCGAACAGAGAATTGAGAAGAGCGTGCGGAGATTATGCGAAGTCGCCCGCCCAGGAATGAAACCGGCTTGGTCGGGGAGCACCAGCTTGTCCATTAACAGGCTGAGGCGATTAGCGAGGACTTTAGCAAGGATTTTTGTATCAGTATTGATTAAGGATAGAGGTCGGTATGAGTCGCAGCAATACGCCGCCTTGCCTGGTTTAAGAAGAGAAGTGATTAATGCCATCCTCATAGAGGGGGGTAAATAGCCAAGCTCCAGCGCTTCGTTGAAGACAAGTTTGAGGACGGGGAGCAGTTGGGAGACATAAGCTTTATAAAAATCCACGGGGAAGCCGTCAGAGCCAGGGGCCTTGCCAGACTGCATTTTCATTATCGCCTCGTGGATTTCATCATTATGGAAGGGGCCTACAAGGAATTCCCATTGCTCATCACTCAGCCAGCCTAGGGTAATGTCCTTTAAAAAGGGGGTAAAGTCAGGGGGGTCGACCCTGCTGGTTCCATACAGGGTGGAATAGAACTCCGTGAAAGTACGCAGGATGTCCTGTCCATCTCTGTGTAGCATGCCATCCAAGTTATCCTGACATTAACCTTCACAATTTATCATCTTCACCAACTCAAACCGCTCGCCAGAATGACAAACCTCCATCCACTCAAACCTAATCACACCAGTACAAACTCTTAAAACCTCTACCTATGTTTTACTAAGTACATTGACCCCATAAATACCGATGCAACACAACACACTAACCCATCACTGAGGAATTCTTCATCAGCATCTAACAATACTTCAATAAAAGGGACGCTGACCACAATGAGGTTCCGGAGCCCTGTGTTCCCACTCACCCACAAAACACCCAATGTACTGTGCCATCCTTCATTCCCTCCCCAGAACAGGGACATCTCATAATCTCACTTTGACATCAAGGTACCTTACAGTTTACCCACAATAACACCATAGGGTTTATCATTTGATAAAGACAAGAGGCTGGGGTAACAGTATAACTTCAAAACAACAAGGTGCTCCTTGGGCAAAGAAGACTTGAATATATAAGAAATATATTTAAAAATATATAGTTCCAGTACATCATAATAATCAATCTTAAGAAGAGAATATATTTAGATAGTCTCACTAGTTCTGCAACCTTATTGGTAGCCCCATTCTTCAACCCTAACAAACATATCAATCAGACATACATTTAATACAAATAAAGCAAACAAGAAAGTCATATAGTTAAAGTAATCCTTTCCTAAGAGAACGCAAAGAGGAAAAACCCATGGACAATACGCCCAACACAATTCAACCTCTCCAACTTTTGAATTGGTCAATGTTTCTGTCCCTTTTAAGACTTATACAGAACCAGGAGGAGGCACCTGGATACCTAGCCTGCCACTTGCCTGTGGCCTACAGTTCCTGCTTGTTCCAGACTGATCCAGTGACAACGCTGCTGCCCAGGTTTTCCTACCCGGGTTTTACCCCTCATCGTTCTTCCTGCCAACAGACGCTCACCCACCCAAGGACCTACTTAATACATGTCGATGTGCAACCGCGCCACTGGTGCGCCACAGATGGGTCAAACGCAAGCCCTTCTGCGCTTGTCTGCAACTGGACTGCGCCCAGCATCACAACCCATGCCCCTCCCGCCCCCCAAAGGGGGGGACCCTGGAGGCCGCAACAAACACTGCCACTGCGCCGACCCACACTCCACGGTATGACCTTTCACCTGCACCCACTGCCACAGCACACACACCAGCCCACTGACCAGCCCCACCCCCAAACACATCGCAGACACCACCTAAACAAAAACACCAACTTGCATGCGCCCTTCTCAACACATGCTCACTATGCAAGCATTACACTGAATTATGAGTCCTCATCTCCACCCTCGCACCCGACATAGTCTTCCTGACCAAGACCTGACTCAACCATTTATCCACCTCAGACATTGCCACAGCAATCCTCGATGGATATAAAATCATCACTCACCAGGAAAGCACCAACAAGCCAGGAGGAGGAACAGCTATTATCCACAAAGCGAGCATACAGTGGATCACCACCACCGACAACACCACCACCCCCTGGAACATCTCAACTTCAAGCGCCACACGGACAAGACAACCATCAGAGGGCCCCCTCGCATACCGACCCACAGGCCTGTGCTCCAGATTCTGCAACACCATCACAGACTTCATTGCACCCCTAGCCTTAGACTCCAAGGACTACATCTTCCTCGGGGAACTAAATTTCTACATCGACTACCCCAACGACAACAACACCGCACACCCCCACGAGAGTATGAGCAGCCTCGGATTGACCCAGATTGTCCACAATCCTACACACACCACAGGACACACGCTGGACCCCATTTTCACCTCCAGCAACTGTGTCAAATACAGCAACGTCACAGAACTCACATGGACCAATCACTCCATCATCCATTTCAGCATCTCCAGCCCCGGCACCACCATCCCCAAGACGACCAGCGGCCCCCACCAGAGGTGGAACAAAATCTCAGAGACCAGCTGGATGGACGCCCTCAACAACTCCAACTCCGCTACCACCACTAACCTCAAACAGGAGTGAAGAACTTCAACGCCTGGATCACCAATTGCGCTGACAGCATTGTCCCCATCAAGAGCAACATTCAGAGAAAATCCTCCAAAAAGTCCAGCTAGTACACCCAAGAATTTAGAACAGCGAAACGAGACCGCGAACAGCTGGAGCGGGGATGGCACGCCAGCAAGGACACCTCCGACAGGGCAGCCTTCAAGACCTCCCTCAACCTCTACCACCACCTGCTGAGGACAACACAAAAGATAGCCCTAGCTGCACGCATCAAAACCAGCGCCAACAACACTAAATAACTTTTCAACATTGTTAAGAAATTCTCCTACCCGGCTGCCAGCGAAAACAACATAACACCCTCACAGAAGCTGTGCGACAACCTCGCCGACTTCTTCCATGACAAGAAAGCAACCATATACAGAAACTTCGAACCTCAATCCATACCTATGAACTTCCTCGACAGACACGCCACCACCGTAACCGACACAAACCACAGACTGGCCACCTGGAACATCCTCTTCACCCAGGACACCACCTCCACCATGAAATTCATCCTATCGGGAGCTCCCACAAACCCATGCCCATACCACATCTTCAACCTCGGAAACCAAAGGATCGGCCAGGAACTCACCACCCTGCCCAACACCTATCACCACCACAACATTTCTCGACGCCTGGAAACACACCAAAGTCAAACCACTACTCAAAAAACTCTCCACCGACCCCAGCAAACACAACAAGCATTGGCATAGCCAATAGGTCTCGCCTTTGGGACCTTGTAAGTGGATGAAACTGTACAGAGGACATCATATCCCTGCCGACCCTACACACGTAAAGAAAAATGACCACAAATACCCCACCATCCTTTCGTAAAGCCCACGGCAAACAAAAGCCACTCATCTGTGGTCCTTCAGTTGTGTGGACCCATGGAAAAGTAAACGGTAACATTAGAACAATGCTTAACCCACAATAAACCACACCAGAGACCACAATCTTACACAGACGGGTCACAGGAACCACTGTTACACCCCGACGGGAAGCACCATCTCACGCAGACGGGAAGCACCATCTCACGCAGACGGGAAGCACCATCTCACGCAGACGGGAAGCACCATCTCACGCAGACGGGAAGCACCATCTCACGCAGACGGGAAGCACCATCTCACGCAGACGGGAAGCACCATCTCACGCAGACGGGAAGCACCATCTCACCCAGACGGGAAGCACCATCTCACCCAGACGGGAAGCACCATCTCACACACACGGGCCTGTCGTCTTAAACATGGGCCATCACAGAAAGGACCCAACAAACACAGCAGGCTCGAAGCTCTGCTTTTCATCTCTATCTCAGGCGAATGCGCCTGTGCGGTTGCACCGGAGGGGAGAGTAGGTACACCTTTACTGATGCTCCCCACATTCTGAAAGTGGAAGCTCGGCGTGTTTGTCCCAGGCCACCCTGGCGCGGTCATCTCTGCTTCATCAGTGCCATCCCTAAGGGCGGCAAGCTGTAAAGTAACGGCAGCCATGATGGATGATACCATCAGCGTGGGCGTATGGGGGGAATGAGGTTCAGGTGGGGAGAGGCCAAAGCTTAATAATACAGCCAGCCTCGACACGATGCTGCTGTACATCAGGCAAGGACACCAGAATAAAATGGGCACTGTGGCCCTTCCGTGGTATTCTGAGCGCCTACGTTGAGTCATGGAGGCCTTCTCGGCGCACAAACAAAATCAATATTCCTTGTTTAAAAAAAGACAAGTCTGCGGCGCTTCTCTAAATCTGAGAGGTTTCAAAAAGGCACGTTTGTGATTCCAAGTAGAACGAACAACCCTCCAAGTGCATTCTCGGGCCAGGAAAGAGCTGCGCCGCCTTTGATGCTGCTAATGATATTGCAGCCCTTTTGTTCGCGCGCGGAGGCGTGGATTAAAGGGGCCCGAGGAGCGCGGCAGCGTACATGCATGCGGGTACCACATACACACTGCTGCCTATATATATGTACAGGCGCATCCGCACCTTGCTGATTTGTGGCAGGACGTCAGTGGCACTCGACGACATGACTCCTGTACCTCACTCGCGCTGTAGTGTTTGTCCATACCGGGGACTCATAATAGCACGCTGCTCGCCACCTCAGCTGCGAAAGTTGCCACTTCCACGGTGCCTGCTACCGAAAGGCACCGGCAAGGCAAGTCCGACAGGAACCTGGCAGTGGAAAGGGAGCCCAATGAGCGCACGCGGTCCGTCTGGGAAGCTCGCGAACGCTGAAACCACACTCACTTTCCACACATTTATCAGGCATCAAACCCAAAAATACATCCATTAGTCTTTTCCGTCCACAAACCACAAAGTGCTTCAAAGTCCCATAAACCATAAAGCCAACTTGATTTAATAAAGATCATTTGGAAGTGGTTAGATGGAATTTCCACAGTCCTGGCTAGTCAGTTCAGTATGCGAGATGCAACATGCCTCGCCTCTGATACAAAAAAAAAAAGCTCGCCCGCGAAAGTCGAAACAACCTTTGAAACATGAACCCGAACAGATGGCACCCTGCGCGCCGCTGCTCGTAACAGCAAGCCGTAGGCCCTGGGCAGATACATTTCCTGGGAAAGGTGGGACATGCACCCGCCTTTGCCCAATAGAAAAAAAGCAAGATTCCAAGAGGTCGTTTTCCTAGAGCAGCGCATGCGCGCTGCGCTAGGCTCGACCTAAAAACTACCGGCCAATCTCTCTGCTCCCATTCCCAATGAAGGCACTGGAAAAGATAATCAACAAGCAACTCATGACACACCTGGAGCCGAACCAGCTACTCAATGCCTCCCATCCGGCTTATGTAGCAATCACAGCATCGTAACCACCCTGATCGCAGCCACCGATGACATCCGAACCCTCCTCCACAGAGGAAAACAGCAGCTCTGATCTTCCTTGACCTCTCGGCAGCCTTCGAAACCTTATCCCACCACACTCTGATCGAAAGACTCCACCACATCGGCATCCAAGGAGATGCGCTCAGATGGATCACCTCCTTCCTCACAGGAAGAACCCAGAGGATCCACCTTCCACCTTCTAACCCAAGGAGATCACCTTCGGTGTCCCCCAGAGCTCATCCCTCAGCCCCACTCTCTTCAACGCATATATGATCCCACTGGCCAACATCGTCAGATCCCGCGGTCTCAACATAATTTCTTACGCAGACGACATTCAACACATACTCTCACTTACCGACGACCCCACCACCACCAAAACCAACTTCCACAGATGCATGACCAGCGTTGCCGAACTGGATGAAGAACAACTGCCTGCAGCTGAACACAGACAAGACTGAGGTACTGATCTTTGGCAACAGCAGCAACACATGGAACGACTCCTGGTGGCAATCAGATCTAGGACCCACATTCACTTCTTCTAACCAGGCCAGAAAGCTCAGAATCATCACTGACCAGAAGCTCACCATGAAATCACAGGTCAACGACATCTTCTCTGCCTGCATCCTCACTCTGCGCATGCTACGTAAGATCTTCAAGTGGCTACCCCTACACATGAGACGCACTGTGACAAAGGCCCTCATCACCAGCCGACTGGGCTATGGCAACACCCTCTACGTAGGAATCGCTGCACACCTCCCACAGAGACTTCAGACCACACAGAACACCGCAGCCAGACTTATCCTCGGCCTTCCCCGACGAACCCACATCACACCCTACCTTAGACAACTCCACTGGCTCTCCGTACAGGACAGATGCCAATTCAAGCTGCTGACCCACGCACACAAGGCTCTATGCAACCATGGACTCATCACAATAACCACTTCCTGAACTTCCACCAACCGTCGAAAAGACTACGCTCCGCCTCCCTCTCCCTTGCCCATACTCCCTGCATCTACAGAAGCAGAAGTGGAGGACGCTCCTTTTCCCACAACGCAGCAAACACCTGGGACAGCCTCCCCACGCAACTCCGGACCATCATCTCACTTCTGGAATTCAGACTGTTCTCATTAGCCTCCGGGATCGGCAAGCACCTGGATACCCTATTGGGTGATTAGCCACACTTTATAAATCCTGATTGATTGACCATCATCAGGACTAGGGGAGGGTCATTGCATATTTTTCGAAAGATTGCTCCAGCTGCCCTTCATTCATTCTTCTCTGAGGATTCTTAAAAAAATCACCCCTTGATTTGCATTTAAACAAAGCACTATAGGGCATACAAACTCCAAAGTAGTGCAGACACCTGACTGTCTACAGCTTCCAATAACTGTGCTGTTTATTTCTTTTTGCCAGCAATGCAGTCTTAACTTATGCAAGCTAGGAGATCAATCCCAAACGGCACAGACAATGGTATGTGGGGGTCATTCGTTATACTTAAAGACCAATAATCAGAACCTCTCATTCACCGACACAGTCTTGGGCCAAAAGACAGCATCTGAAAATGCTGTGCCAGAGCGTTTGCCAGACATCTATGCTAACCTTCTTTGGTCAGCTGGTGCGTGCCCTTGTTAGCCAGGTTCTCTGTTCCTATTGCTCCTCGCGGCAGGGGCCTACTAGAAGTATGCTGCAATTTACCTGTACCTGGGGCATTTTAGTGGGACATCAGTTCCCTAATCATAACCCCGTCACCCAAGCAACCATTGTCAGCTGTGCTCTTTAGTGCACCTTCTTAGATCCATTCCTGCAGTGACCACCTCGCATTACATATCAGAGAGGACTTCTGATTTCCCGCTGGAGATGTTCTCCTGCAGCCTTCAGCATTCCCTCTGCAGTTGTGCTCTCAGTCTTAAAGTGATGTCCACACTACAGCTCATCACTAGATCACTCCAACTCTTGCTCGAACTCTGGTCACGCTTATTTGGCTTAGTGGGTCTTGTCATGATCCCCAGTCATAAGAGATCTAAGCAACTTTTCAGTTTGTGGTTAAGTAGACCCTCCCCACAGGAATAATCAAGACATAAGTCTGAGCACCTGCTTGGTAATCACTCCTTGCCAATCACATGTCCCCATAGCCTGAAGAGAGGGCTTGTACTACCTTTACGGTATACGAGTATACATTTTGTGTGCACCATAGGACTAGCTGAGTGTAACACACAGAACGCTTCTAGTGGTCGGGAGAGGTTTGGTTCAATGGGGGAACAAAGGCTGATGCTAAAATCAAACAGGATGGGACAGCTGCCCGCTCAGTACAAAGACTTTCATTCTCAAAGAAACTGGTGATTTTGAAAAAACAATTTCATCTGTTAACATGATCCAAGACGCCATGTCAGTGCTTATGAATATCTCATGACAGAACAACTGTGTTTTAAAATGCCTGAGCAACAATTTTGGTACAGGGAAAAGAAATGACAGAGCCACAGAAAACCATCGTTATTTGCAGATTTTCTTTAGTGGTGTAAAAAACCTTTTACAGTTCAACACCGGCCACCCTCTATGAAGGTAATTTAACAGGCTGAAATATAAGCAAAGATCATAACCGTCTGATTAGACATCTTGATGTCGCATTGGCCACAAATCTTGACAAAAACCATGGACCTAAAATTGCCAGTAGACCTTTCACACTTCCTTCAGGAGCAAAACTGTCTTTGGTGCAAACCCAGGGAGTCGTAGAAAATTTTCAAGACCCCTTTTCACGGCTTCCAATAGAAAAGCTTTTTATCTGCAGCAGAAGCTTGAGGTGGCCTTTGGCAAACAACTGCACTTTGGGACACAATCCCATTTTTACTGTTTTCAATTAGTGCTCATTAATACAGCTAGGTCTCACTGGTGGGGCTGTAATGGTTTCACATAGGATCAGTGGGTAAAAAATATGGGTTGAATCGCTCACCCAATGCACACCCCTGAAGATCCGCCTAATCGCTGTTAGACTGGCCAAAGACAGGTCCCAAAATAAAAGATTAGCAATGAGTGTGGGAAAATGGATTTCCTAACTGGCAACATATGTGCAACAATGTTCTGAGAAAAGAGCTCCAGAAGCATTTTAAGGCGAAATAAGAACGTGCCCACAAAGTAAAAGTGCTGATGACCACAACTATCTTTAGACAGAACTTGCAAATGCACCAGGAGCGTTACCATGACACCCGCAGAATCTCTGTGACGTTCCACGTCTGGGCCTTCGTAGGTATTTTCCATCAGAAGCTTTTTTAACTTCTTTACTTTGGGTCTGCATCTTCTTAATTCCCAATAATGGTTGGAGAAACCTGAAATCTGATTTTAAAAGTATACATGAATGAATACCATTTCTTTAAACACTTCACTGACAAACTTTAACTTTAAGAATTCAAGGCGTAAACATAATGAAAGCTAAATAACGCAGCCCATCCAACAATCTACCATACCTCCTACTACTTAAATGCAGAAACATATTCTCCTCTTGTCTACAAATCCTTGACAGCTAGGAACGTATGTAGCATCAGCACGCCACAATAGGGCTGCTTTGGAGATTCATGCGTGCAGTTTAGTGCAACGGTGAAGGATGTAGCTAGGTGGTTATGTGTGAAGGTTGGTGGCCAATCTCAGCTTGCATTTGTACTTTCTTTTTTTAATTTACTTTTAATTGCCGTTCGGATCTAACATAATCTTTCAAAGTCTCAGGTTCTGACAAGCTGTACAGTTTATGTTTTCAGATGTTTAGGTGGGAACACCAGACCCCCATAAGAATGTCTACATATATCTTAGCTTCCAGTGCACTGTAAATCAATCGTGTTTCATAGCTTGCAAATGCTGCCTAATCAATACATGCGATAGGTTCTCACAGGTCCTTACAAAATCGATCCTATAACACTTTTACATGGTACTAGCTACATGGGTGCTGGAAGTAGGGGTCCTGGGTGTGCTGCAGCACCCCCAAAATAAACATGTTGGAGTTCAGAAGGTAAATGAGTAATAAAGATGCCTTTATATTTTGTTTTAATCTTTCCCATTTGCTGTGTCTTCAAAGACAGAGGTCAAATGTCAGCTATGTCTACTGACAAATTGCGGTTTATCCTTTTAACATGGAGAATGGTTCTTCTCTTTCTCTGCCTGCAAAGTTAGAGGATTTTGTAAAGCAAACTATCTGACAATCTTGCTCGGACAAAGAGTGGAGTGTGAAAGGACAGGCTATAGCGTGTCAGTTTTTTAATAACTTTTAGAACACAATAACATTAATATACCTGTAAATGAACTATACAAGTATTTCAAAACATTTCATCAGTTAGGAAAGCGCAAATTTTTGTTATTCTGAAGTGTGATGAAAACAAATAGGATTTAAGCAAATCAAGGCACGTTTACTTGGTGATGTGCAAATGAAATATTTGCTGAAAGATTTCCACACATTATCGTTGGTGCGCTATTTAGGTTTCTCAGTAAATGCAGGTCAGTGTGATTTTCTGCCATTTTCAATGGAATAAGAGTGGTTTGTAAATGACAATGTTCTACCACACCATGCTTTAGTAATATATTTGCGACAGTATGCTCCACTGTCCTGGTGAATAAACTTGGCTTATTTGCTATACTCGTTCTTTACGTGCCGCTTGATTTTTTTTTACAATGCACATGACTTTGGTGATGAAACATTGATGCCAGCACCCCCACTCTGAAAATTGTTCCAGGACCACTGACAAGCAATGACACTTCGATAGAAAAACAAAAGGGAATAGAAACAGCAGCATGAAATGAACACTGGCAAAGCCAATAGGCCTGGCTTTGCCTTACATTTTTAGCTCTTGCTGCGCTGTATGCAGGAAGGGGTATTGTTTACAATAAAAGATTTGCAGCCTACCCATCACTTACCATATGTTGGCATCATTGCCACTCTTCTTTGCTGCCTCCTAATAGGCCAGAGCATGCCCTACATCACTTCCTTTTCTGTCTTTAGCGCACGGACCAAGCACGGATGAATTTTAATTAGTGTCAATCCGCTGCTTACGCTGTGACTGAGGCACTATTTTTTTATTTGGCATTTTTGTTATCACGCAAACTCGACCTAACTCCAAGGTACTGAAGCGTTTTACATGGCACCAGTTACACTACAAGCTCACATTCATTTTTTTAGACACTGGGGAGATCAAGTAATTAACCAAGAATCACAAGATGTTGAGCGGGAGCAAAAACTCGAACTTTGTTCCCCAGTTCCAAAATTGGCAGCTCTGGCCGTAACGCCATATCCTTCTTACCCTCTCCCACCCACTCCACCATTTTGTGTATAAATGATTTCCTTTCTTTGTGATAGAACTCAGTCGGTTACTCTGAGATTTTACTTCCAGCATATTTTCTTTACCGCGTGGGGTCCTGCAGTGGTCTTTTTTAAGCCCCACACTGTTTAATATGTACGCAGCTTCTCTTGCTGCTTTGATTAGATCTTATGGTTTTAGTACAATATCTAATGCTGACAACACACAAATTGTCATCTCTATTCATTCTAATGTTGAGGAGGATACTAAAAGATTTAACAACTGTATGTCTGCCATAGGCAACTGGATGGACAGACATTGTTCAAAATTAAACTCTGATAAGACGGAGGTGCTTCTTTTTGGATCAAATCTTTTGGATCAAATCTTTCTGGAATTCCTCCTGGTGGCCTTCTAGTTTCGGCCCTCCTCCATCACTGGTTCCCAAGGTCAAAAATCTGGGAGTGATCTTTGACTCTAAACTTATTTTCAAAGATCAAATAAATCACTTGAAATCATCCTGTTTTTATCTTTTGAAAACTTTAAAAAAGATTTTTCCATTTATTCTTCAAGTTACAGTGGTGGTCTCCCTGGTGCTTTTGCGCCTTAATTACTGTAATGCTATCTCTTTAGCCGCCCAACAAGATTTATTAAAAAAGCTTAAAAGGCTGCAATTTGCGGCAGTTTGGCTGTTGAAAAATCTTTAAAAATATGAGTCTGCCAATAGTGGACTTAAAGAGCTCCATTGGCTGCCAATTAAGAGCAGAATTTCCTTTAAATCACTTTGTGTAGCACAAAAAGCCCTTAATGGAACTGGCCCTGAATATTTAGAGAATAAAATGAGATGGTACTCTCCTAATAGATGTTTGCGCTTACCTTCCTCTAGGACTATCAAAGTGTCTACGATTCATTAAGATTCTTGGGGCGGTAGAAGCTATATACACGCCACAACCATACTGTGGAATCAAGTGCCACTGAATCTCGGGTCTCAGCCGAACCTGATCAGTTTTAGGGAACAGCTAAAAACCTGGCTTTTGTCCTCCCCTTGCTAATATTTTCCTTGCTAATATTTTCCTTCCTTTTCTGTTTTTTGTTCTGCTGACTCATGCAGTTCTGCCGCTAGCGCCAAGACGCCGTTTGGGCAATCATTGCGCTTTATAAATGTAATCTAATCTAAGGAATGCTGGATCCAAAAGGTTTCTTGGAGCCCTCGAAAGGCGTGCCCAAGTCTGAGTTTGCAGAACAAGGCCGCTTCCACAATCTACTCCCCTTCTTTCTTCTTTTGTCACTGCTTCATTATCTTTCTCCTGCTTCTTCATTCTCCCTTTTCTGTCTCTTGCTCTCTCTCGTTTGCTGTGGGTCAAAGCTTGATGAAGCAAAAATGATGCAGGTTACAAAAATGAGTGCAGATTCCCAGATCTGCAAACATTAGGCACTACTAGGACATTCTTTGTACTACACATGATTCTTCAATTACATGCACTCGAGTATTTACGTACTTTAGCATAGTGCTTTGAGGCCCCTTAATGGCGCTAACAAGGAACTCAGTGTATTTGTTCAGATATTTAAGGAGAATGCCTTCTGCCACATCGCTCACTCCGCTCCTAAGCTCCTAAGGGCATAGCATGGTACACGGGGCAGTGGTGATGATTGCACCGGTTTGGAGCCGCTTTTTATAGGAGCTCCAGTTGCAGTTACTGGAGATGGACTTGTAGGTTTCCTAAGCACACCTGCATAGTGGCTCTATCCGTGGGGCTGTGCATGTGATCTATGCCTGTGATATATGTTCCCAAAGGAGTATAGTTGGTATGCGTGCCAAGGCGTGCCTCTGCTGCCCATCTTTGTCTCTTACGCACACAATTCAACTCCAACACAAACAATGTCATATACTTCCACTCCACACAATGCCACTCCACTGCGCTACACTCCAATCCACTCCATGCCACATAATTCAGCTCAACATAGTGCCTCACTATTCCACCCCACACCATACCGTGCCATACAATTCCACTCCACATAACTGTCGTGTGCCCCAGACCCATAGGACGACATGAGGAGGCCAGTAAGGGTGTGCAAAACTCTTCTCTATTCTGGGTGGTCAGTGCGGTGTACGGAGCCACCTCCTTCTCCCCTCTTGGTTTCCTGCGAGTGTATACGTCCCTTCTCACTGACCGGAAGTGGTGTCCGGTGTCCAGTCCCCTCCCATCTTGTCTGTGCAGGGTCCTAGTGCCCACCTGCACACATCGTTAATGACACATTAATAATGACAATTCCACTCCACACAATGCGAATCCACAAAATGACACACAACTTCACTCCATGCTACACAATGCCACAGTTCCACTCCATGCCACACAGTTCCACTCCACGCCACACAGTGCCACAAATTTCCTCTCTACCACACAATTCAGATCCACTCCACGCCACAATTACACTCTGTAGGAAAGTGCCCCTTTTTGCATGGTTACCCCCTAATGTCGTGTAGTTCCTATAAGACCTATATAGGATCTGCGCGTTTAGACAACATACACTGCGGGACTGGTGTCCAGACTGATTCCAGACACCCCCACCGGGTATGTTAGCCTGTGTACCAGCTAGCTCGTAATGCCACTATAACCTCCTCTTACGAAAGAGAGAATAGTTCTTGGCAACTATCGAACATAACAACCCTGATCCCTCAGGAACATGGAAACAGTAACTTACTTTTCGCTCAGTCACTCGTGCTTACTTGTTCTCAGAGAGATACACAGAATAAACGGTTGGGACGTTTTTCAATAAGCATTTATTGAACAGTCGTTATTCTTGCGTAAAATAAGTGTACTGAACTCACCAGTAGACAGTAGCATAGATAAATGAGTAGCAGCACTAAGAAAGTAAACAGATGGTAGGTTTCTACCATTTTGCTAAAATCATAACTATAGGTAAGTATATGAAATACACGGCAATAAAATGCGTACCCCTACGATGGACCCTAACTAGATGTACCGAAGTGTCCCTAGCATGTGAGTAGGTGTAAAGCCAAGAATCCCTCTAGGATAAAGCCAACCCCATTACCTGATGTGAGACTGCGGAACCCCGTTCTGGTCTCGAGCTGAACACCCCGCAAGGGATGTCAGACCACTGCGAGCTGGAGTGTCTGCATGCAGGAACCTCAGCGTCTTGCGTCAGTGTGTCGGCCGGGAAGCCATGATCTCCTCTCCCTATCTCAGCAAGATGTGATGTTTATATACCATACGGTATCCCCAGGGGTTCAACCTTGCTGTGCAAGTGTCGGACTTAGGATGACGTCGGGAATGAACTTTATACATAGTTATTATGCAGGAGATGGTGGTCCTGCTGTGTTTCGAAGAAACTAAGAATCCTCATGCATAATTTATGAGGCCAGTGTTCAGGGAAAACCCTACGTAATGTGTGTAGTATTGTAACTAGGCAAATGGTCAGTCCCTCAAATCCGTTATGTATGTAGTATAGAAGAGAATGTAGGTGAAGGGTTATGATGTTACCCGGACCTATATCGGGGTACCTATATGAAATATAACACCCACTCCTCATCCGACTGGACGACATAACTAAATTCTAGCATACTACCAAGGGGTCTAGAGGTTTGTACGCAACAAATAATAAAAACATCTTTAAGAGAAGTTAAAAGCGTTAAAAAACCCTTTAAAAAGTTTTTTTTTTTTTAAAGTTATTCAAGCAGTGGCTCTAAAGTGTCCGTTTATATAGTCCGAACAACAACAAGCATCTGAAAGCCATGCAGGTCAAAAGGTTTCAATTTGGAATTTCGTAAAAAGGTAAAAGGCCAAATCTTCCCAGCGTGCGACATGCCAAATGTTTATGTGTCCTTGCTGGTAGACGCAACATTGCTGCTGTCTGCATACGCAGCTGACGATCCCTGTAACACCTCGCAAAGAATGTCAATTGAGCACAGATGATCTTCCGTACTGCCTGCAGCAGATGCCGGGCAGCCTGTGCCATATCCAAAGCCTGAGTGTTGGCGGAGGAGCCGGTGTCCATACCAACAGGAGCAGAAACTACCTGTGGTGGCTCTAAGAATGCTGCCAACAACATGGGACTGCGCGGAGGACACTGCAGAACATGGGCCGTTATCGGGTCCAGTAAAAGCATCAACGTCCGGTGGCGCAACCGATGGAAGTGTCAGACAGAGGTCCAACACGCATTCTTCTCCGCAGAACAGGCATTGGAGAACAGGTAGGACACAGTCCATCCAGACTGGTCTAAATGACAGGAACCAAGAGGCGCTCAGTTCCCGTAGGCGAGGTGTGCCCAGATCTTGTACCATACGATCACGGTATTTGCGCTCCAGGAGTGCTGTTGCCATCTCCTTAGTGGCTGGGACGTCCATTGCGTAGCAGAAAGGTAACAATCAGGATTCCTGCCATTAGAAACAGGATCAGCGGAAGCCCTCCAAAAATGCTTCCAAAGACGGATTGTATAAAGTTTGGTATAACTCCGAGGACCATCTGAAAGGTGCTTAACATTCCTGAACCTATGGTCTTAAATAGGTGTACAATACCCGTCGTATCAGACATGTTAAAGATACGACTTACCATTTCTGTGAAATGGAAGGGGCAGTTTGTACATATAAGTGCCTGTATTTCTGCCGAGGACCTTGCGGTCTGGAGATCAAGTCTCCCGGGCAGAGGTTAAGGGCACGGTTTGCTGTAAAAGCATGGCTTTCATTCTGCTCAGAGTATCAAACCATATAAAGGAGACATTTAGCGAAGGCCATAACGGCGCCTCCCTGACAGTATGTGTGGGTGGAAACAATACTTGCCTACAGCAAGTAACCCCGGAGCTCACGGTGACTAGATATGCGATGTCCGGAAGCATCCCACAACAACCTTGATCATTCAGCATCAAGTAACTCCCATTCGAGAGAAGCCTGAATACCGGATTAATCACTGCTGCCGGGGTACCTCTTAAATGACAGGACAAGTTCGCCACAGACCCATTACAAGCCCCGTGTAGCATAATATCCTGGCATATGAGAGATCCACTTAACGCGTTCTGGCAGTTAGTTCCGCTTAGAAGCACTTCCAGATCCCCACTCCTGCATCGAAATCTGTATGGTAAATCCCAGGATTCCGTGATGAATTCCTTACCCATTTTTCATATCTGCCTGCCTGCTGCTGTTCTAGGCAATACTGAAACTGAAAAGTTGCGACCGGTAATGTTATATGGCCGTGGATTAACCACTCTGTGGACGGTGACTCTGCCACAGTAAAGGGTAACCTATCCAGCTTTTCAATACGCAGCATAGTGTATTTTGCTCCCCTCTGTGCCGTTTTCATCTGTTTTTCTGTTAGATTGTATGCATAAAACAAGGACGTACAGTTGATAAAACGCCAAGGCACATAACCGGCGCGCAATGACTGCAGCGTCCAGCTCAACAAAATAGAACGTAACTGTGACTGTGTTGCAATATTGACAAATCCTGTTCTAATACTTCGATAGCAGAAGATACAATGTTGCCCAGTGAATATATCCTGGATGTTAACGTAGTCATGCTATTGTCAACTACGGCTAGCGCCTTTTCTAGGTTAATCCCATCTATTTCTCTTAATCTCTCTGCTGCTTCTTGTTGTGAGAGTTTCCAGATTTCATTATAGACTGCATATAAAAAACGTTTTTGACGTGGTTTTCTGGGACCTAATAAAAAATCCCATAGGTCCACATCCTCTGTGAGTAGGGACAAGTGCTGTTTCACCTGTGGTAGTGTTGAGGTCTTTAGCCAATCGAGGCATAACTTCCCAACACTATATGATGTCACTACCCCCGGATGTTCTCGTTGTACATATCGTGGGTCTGGCCTATGGATACTAAACCCTTCGGTGGTACCCCTGAATCTTTCCTGACATCTGTTTGTGTCTATGGGCCAAACCAACCATCCCTTCCAATTGGGGTCTGATCTATTGTATTGCAATATGTCATTCATCTTAGCCCCTCTATCTGATGTAAAATTCTCCTCTGTGTTTAACGGTGTTGGAATTTGAGGTGTGTTCAAGTCCTTATTCTTGGCTAGTCCAAGACAGGAAATCTGTTGCACAGTGTCATTCAAAAAAATAATCTGCTGTGGAATGAGGCATGCTCTAAATAGTGCTTCTCTTCCCTGGACTTGCCAATCTCTAGAACCCCAGATTGATTTTAAATCTACAGTGTCCATCCATAAGTCGAAACCCTGTTCAGACAGCTGGGTAATAAAGGTAGCAGAATAAATCTGTTTGGTGTTTGTTAATATATTTTTCTGTGCAGAGATATATGCAACCTTATAATAATACGAGGTCGGGTCAGAAATGTTAAACCCTGAAAAATATGAGAATTTCTGTGCAAACGCTTTTGAACTACTGTTCGGTGGTGTAGGGAAATGTTCCCACTGGTGGTATGTGAAAACATTTCTAGGTTTGCTAGATTTATGCAAGAAATGATGACCATAATGTTGGTAACAATACATTTTGTCAATCTAACATTTCAGTGCTAGAGAATGCGGCAGATTGTTCCAAATCAGACAATAAGTTAACAGTTTCAAAATCTCAATCATCAGAAAATGTACTGGAGGTAATGATATCGTTCAATGAAATTTTATACACATGTGGAACCTTTAAAAGCTCGGTCGGTCTAAATATATCATAATTTACTTTGTCCCACACTATCCCATCCGGTATAGGTGTTAAGAACAAAACACAATCATGAACATTCTGCGCCATCTTGTCTGATGAAAGTTCCTACGTGCACATAAACTACAGTCATTCTGATTTACCACAGCCATTTTGTACTCTGTTGGTCACCTTCATTTCACCCTGTCCTCTAGCAGCCTTCTGACTCTCTGACCAAACCTGATATGTGTGCTGGGGGCTATAAACTATTTCCACGACAAACATCAACATCACCTGCTGCCTCAAACTCGTCTTTCCTCTCATCCCTGCACAAACGGGTTACAAATACCAAACAGACTCTTGCAAACATGGTTTATTGCACTACACACAGCAAGACTGGTTTTTTGCCAACAATGGGACCTGTTCTTATCAACAGAACGGACTCTTAGATCTGGCCGGTCTCACTAGTTTTTAGACCCTGAAGCAAGGTCCAGCTGCAATTAAATTGTCTGTTTTTGACCTGGGTGGGAGGAGAGTTAATGTTGGGCTTGTGTAACCATGTTGATAAAACAATGTCAGGCTTGTGTGACAACCTGCCCGGGGCGGAGACTCCAAGCTTGTAACCATGATAAAAGAAACAAATACATTGTGTAAAACTGTATAAAAGGAAGAGTCAGAAGCATTGCCAGTAGAACACCTCCCTGAAGACATCCTGGTGTCAGCAGTTGACGTGGTCTCCTCTAAGAGTAATAAACCTTTTTCTTGCCTTCCAGCTTCCAGCGCCTGCCTCGTTATTTTAGATAGTGAATCCAAAGTGGATTAAAGGTGACCTTGCGCCGGGCAGCATTGGGGATCTCAGGAGACTCGCTGCTTTTCACAAATTGGCGACCCAACGGGGGCCCATCAGAGACACGTGGGTCCAGTAGAGAGGTCCTAACGATGGAGTGAACGACTAAATGATTAGAGTGCACCTGCCTGAAAGAGACCCTCGTCTGGCTGCCAATCGACTGAACTTCACCGGTTCCGAACGGACCTCTCTCGAGTGACCTGCGGTCCTGACTGGGGCCTTACAGGAACGCCGCATTGATTGTTGGAGTAAGAGGACAACCAGGTGCTGGAAGGGGAATACGAAGAACTGTCCATACGGTCCGGGTAAGGTCGTGAGAAAACATGACTTAAATTGATTGATTGAAATACTAGTATTCCTTTTTGAGTTATTTGAGACATTCCCTGCTTGCAAACAACGTAGAATAGGAATATTCTCTCTTTGCAGACAGCGAAGGACAGGTAGTGCAGACTTTTGTCTAACATTAATTGAGATATTCATTTTGACCGCTAAATACGTCATGCCTGTTTTCTCTAGATTGTTTGATTGTTTTGGACCGGACCGTTTGTTAGAGGTCAGTCATCCGGCACCGCCGGAAGGCACCCCTAACAAGGACATGTACGTAAAATATGGATTAGCCACCGTAGCTTATAGCAAACTATGGCATAAGTACACTAGGAAGGACCGGGTAAATCAGTGGCCACTGACGGGATCTTTCGATCCCGCTAAAATAGAAACGTTAGAATCAGCTCTCCACAAAAAGAAAGCTAGACCAGCCATGTTTGATAGTTTTGGTTTATGGCGAAAAGAGGCAGCTCAACGAAAGAAAAGAGACGAAGCTAGACAAGATAAAGAAATGCGAAAATCAGCTTACCAAGCCTGTAAAAAGTTAGAAGAAGAACTAAAAGAAAAGGAAATCGATAAAAAGGAACAGGAATCAAAAATATCAGGTCAATGCCCTGTTAGAACGCCCTTAACTCTTTACCCCGAGTTACCAGCAAAACAGGGGGTAGATGATGATTTGTTAGGTCCCCCAATGATATACATGCCACCCCCTTATGCCCCTACTCATCCCGTAGTACAACGCCAGGACCCCCAAAGTATAGCTGGAGATGACACGATCGCCTCAGTCTCCACCGCCTCTGCTCCCACCGAGCCACCCACACCAAATGCCTCATCAAAGGAGGCAGTAGTAGAGGTAGGAACCAAGAAAATAGGAGCGCCCAGGGTCCCGCGATTAAGTAAAAATCAGCGAGCAGGCATTGATAAAATAGTTAAAACCCTCATAGATAGGAAAGAAACAGAAGAATACGTAACAGACATATGCGACTCCTATGTTGAAAACCGCAAACGATACTTTATTGTATGTCTCTGTTACCACACCCTTACTGCATATGAAGAGAAGTACCAAGACGTAGGGCCCGAGCGATTAGTGGCTCTCTACAGGAAGGTAGACATCGGAGATGAAGGCGACAACGATGTTGCAGAACTATTTTCATCCACACTAGAAGTATTGCGTCACCTCATAGAACAAGGACAGATAGATAGGGACAGGACAACTAAGGTAGCAGGACCCCCAGTGGAAAAAACAGATAGCATGATGCCAATAAAAGAAGCTGCCCCTTACTGGGTACCTCCTAGAGGACAAGGGACTAATGACGATATAAACCATCAAGACGCTAGAGGAAGGGTGGTCTACAATTGGGTGTATCAGCCATGGGACAGACAGGACATCCTGACCTTCCGTAAATCTTTGCCGGATTTACGAAAGAACCCCACCGCCTTTTACACCGAGCTAGGTACCGCTCTGGGATCAACAATAATGACACTTGCCGACATAGACTTGTTCTTCGGGTTATGTTTGCCAGCAGATGTGTGGAAACAGGTTAGGAAAGTAGACCATACCGAACTGTTTGGTCATACCTGGGAACAACTCGACACACTAGATAAACAGCGGAACCCTGGTCAAAAACCAGTTAAAGCAATATTAGACCTCCCTGACAAAATAGTGCAGAAAGTGAAAACGCTGATCCCAGAGAAAAAGATAGACTGGTCCATAGTAACCGCATGCCGCCAGAAACCACAAGAGGACGTCTCAGAGTACTTCTCCAGATTTGAAACTGTGTTCTCTGATTACAGTGGACAAGACATGTCCACCGCAACCGGACACCATTTATTTGTGCAGAACTACGTCAAAGGATTACTGCCAGATGTATCCCAGAAACTACAAGCCAGCGAAAGTAGTTGGGCAGCATCTAAACCGACGGCCATTCTCCAAATGGCCCAGTATTACGAGCATCAGAGAAACGAAAATGACAGGGCTACAGAAAGGAAAAAGAAGGACTTGAAGGAAAGGGTAATGATAGCACAACTCCAGGGGGCGAATACAGGAGGCGAGCAATATAGGGGAGGAAACCAGCAGAATACCCCTAGAGTACAGCCACCTAGGAACAATCCATCTACATCATATGTAGGACGCCAAGACCTAGGACAGGATCAATGTGCATTTTGCAAAAAATATGGACACTGGAAATCCCAATGCCCGGCTTTGTTAGGAGCTGCTAGGGGCAGAGGGGCGAGGGAAATAGCAAGTGGACAGAGAGGAAGAGGACGTGGGAGAGGGTACGCGAGTGAAGCAAGCGAGGAAAGGCCAGGAAGAGTGAACGCATTTGACCATCCCAGACAGAATCAGTACCAACAGACAGATTATGACAATATGTACGACTTTGCATAGGACAGCCAGGGGCAAGGGAGGGATCCAGTCGAGCTCTGCGTTGATCAGCAAGGCCCTTATGTTACCGCTGAGGTCCTGGGCACAAGGTCGCCATTTTTGGTAGACACAGGAGCAACACGTAGTGCACTATCCAAACGACTGATTCCAAGGGCACCCTTGTCAGGCTCACATGTGACCTCAATAGGATTTGACGGTACGCCCTCCACCAACCCTTTGTCCCGACCCATCCCTTTTAATCTTGACAGCAATGGCGTCGAAACGACATTCCTCCTCTCATCTAACACCCCAGACGCCATTATGGGCCTCGACCTTTTGAAACACTTCCATGCGACTATCAGATGCTCACCAGACGGAGTGCGTGTCATCCTGTGTGACAACCCCCAACGCCATAGAGAGAACCCTTTTCAGCACATGTTTTCCATCTCTGAGACTGACACATCCCTACTGGACACTTTGCCATCACACTTATGGGCTAGGGCTGATTCAGACGTAGGACGAATGATGATTGACCCAGTACACGTAACAATACGACAGGACGCAACCCTACCGAAGGTACCGCAGTACAAAATATCGCCAGAGGGTGAGAAAGCACTAACAGAGATCATACACTCTTTGGTAGAGGCAGGGGTGGTAGAGGAAGTAGTGAGCAACATTTGTAACAGTCCCATACTACCGATTGTAAAGAGACAGGGAGAGGGAGATGGGAAAGCCTATCGCTTCATCATTGACCTGCGGGAGGTAAACAAAATCGTAGTACCACAATACCCAGTAGTTTCCGACATCACGACAATTTTGACTTTAATCCCCTCCACTGCCACCACCTTCACTGTGATCGACCTCAAGAACGCCTTCTTTTCCATACCTATACACGAGGACAGCCGCTATCTTTTTGGATTTACCCTAAATTCCCGTTCGTATAGATTTTGTAGAGCACCTCAGGGGTACACTGAGAGCCCAAGTATCTATAGCCAGGTGCTTAAAAGACAGTTGGACGCCATACAATTGCCAGATGGAGTGGCACTAATACAATATGTAGACGACATCCTTCTAGCAGCAGACACCATACCAATAGCCGTCACAGCCACCATCAAACTACTCCATTTCCTTGCTGAGAATGGTCACAAGGTCTCCCGAAAGAAACTGCAGTTCTGTAAATCACAAGTGACCTATTTGGGTCACCTTTTATCAAAAGAAGGGAGAAAACTCACGCCTGACAGGATCCAGACAATTCTAGACACCCCTGTCCCCAAAAATCAGAAGCAAGTCCGCTCTTTGATAGGCCTCACCTCGTTTTGCAGACAGTGGTTACCGAACTTTAGCCTCATTGTCAAACCCCTTCTCTCCCTCCTAGCTAAGGACATCCCCTCACCTCTCCCCTGGACCCCCGAATGCCAGACAGCCTTTAAAGAACTACGCAATGCCCTTTGCTCAGCACCAGTCCTAGGAACCCCAGATTACTCCAAACCATTCTTCCTCTACACACACGAAAGGGAGGGATGTGCATTGTCTGTCCTAACACAATCAATTGGTCACAAACAACGCCCTTGTGCATATTTTTCTGCCACCCTCGATCCAGTAGCCAGAGCACTGCCAGCGTGCCTGCGCGCTGTGGCAGCTGCAGCGGTATCAATACGCCAGAGCGAAGGAATAGTGCTCTCCAATCCAGTCACTGTTTTAGTACCCCATGCAGTCGACACACTACTGAACCAGACCAAAACCCAACACTTGACTAGCGCCCGACTGACAGGATATGAGTTGACCCTGCTAGCACCGCACATTACCCTAAAGCGATGCACCACCCTCAATCCAGCCACACTGTTACCCCTACCCGAGAACGATTCTAACGTGGCTCCACTACACGACTGTGTGACACTAACCGATGAACAAACAAAAAGTAGAGTAGACCTCAGAGACACCGCCTTTCTAGAGCCAGATGGAGAACTATGGGTGGATGGTTCGTGCATCAAACTCCCCGACGGCACCACCTCAGCTGCATACGCTGTCACCACAGCCCGAACCATTCTAGAAACAGCCCGTATTGCCCAACGTTCCGCCCAGGCAGCAGAACTCATTGCCCTCACACGAGCATGTATTTTAGCAGCTGGCACGACAGTTAACATATACACCGACAGCCAATACGCCTTCGGGGTGGTTCACCATTTCGGGATTCTATGGAAAGAAAGAGGGTTCCTGACTTCACACGGTACACCCATCCTGCATGGAGATTTAGTCTCCGCCTTGACGGAAGCAGTCCTCCTCCCCAAAAAGCTAGCAGTGATAAAATGCCAAGCACATAGGAAAGTGACAGATCCCATTGGACAGGGAAATGCGCTAGCAGACGTTACTGCCCGAGCCACAGCAGAAGACAGAACCATGACACGAATGTATGTGACCAGGTCACAAGCTGAACAATGGACTGATGCTAGGACCACTGTAAGGGACATACAGACTACAGGCACACAAGACGAATTGACCGAGTGGGAAAAGGTGGGACTAAAAGACGAGGAAAATTGCTGGAGAACTAAAGACGGAAATAAATGGCTGTTACCCAATGCCTACCTCATCCCCATATTGACCATGGCACATTTACCAGCACACATAGGCTCCACCCCCATGATTGAACTAATCACAAGAGTATGGCATAATGTCAAGATAACAGAATCTGCAAAGCGCCTAGTACAACAATGTATAGTATGCCTACAACACAACCCAGGGAAAGGGACAGTAGTACCACGGGGAGGGTTTGGAGTCCCTGATCACCCCTTTGAAGTCCTTCAAATGGATTACATCCAACTAGAGAGATGCCATGGTCTAAAATATGTCCTGGTGGTTGTGTGCGCTTTTAGCAAATGGGTGGAGGCATATCCCAACCGCGACAATACTGCCATAGCCACTGCAAAAGTATTGTTGAAAGAATTCTTCCCCCGGTACGGCCTTTGCAGAATTTTATGGAGCGACTAACGGCCCACACTTCGTAGCCGAAGTGATACAGAACATACTGAAAGGGTTGGGGGTAAAACAAAAATTCCATGCCGTCTTCCACCCCCAATCAGCGGGCCTGGTAGAGAGACACAATGCAACATTGAAACTAAAGCTAGCCAAAATAGTTGCCACAACCGGGTTGAAATGGCCCGATGCCCTTCCATTGGCATTGCTATCAATGCGCTCCACCCCGACCAAACACAGACTGACCCCGTATGAAGTGGTCTTCGGCAGGCCTATGAACATTTGGGCGGCACCAAGACCCACCTCCATTAACGATGTCCCGAACATATTAATGTCAGACTATCTGCATAAATTGACAAACGAGCTAACAATTATCCACCAACAGGTGCAGCAAGCCTTGCCTGACGTATCCAGGGGCCCAGGACATGTGATAAAGCCTGGGGACTTCATCCTAGTTCGCAACTTCCAAAGAACGAAGAATCTGGAGCCCAGGTGGATGGGCCCCTGGCAAGTCTTGATCACCACTCGAACTGCCCTCCGAGTGGAAGGAAAAAGAAATTGGCTGCACGCCCACCACTGCAAGAAAGTCCCTCTAACGCCGGCAACCTGTGAAGAGGTGGAGGTGCAAGAGGAAGTACTCGCAAAAGACCGACCAGCTCTGAGTTGCTACCCACAAGAAGATACCCTCCAACTGTCTGAATTTCCCGACCCCACGGTGCCATCCAAGAAAGGGTACAACCTAAGATCGACGAAAAGGGGGGAGCTCCAACAACCAGGCCACTAATTGAGTCAGAGTCTCAGATCGGTAGCACAGCCAAACGACGCTACCAGGAAAAACACCAGACAAAAGTCTGTGGTCCTAACAGTTGGTGAGCTCCTCGAAGATGATGGAAGAAACGGAACACCTGCAAAGCCACCGCAAAGACACCAAGACTTTTGAACTGCACAGTACAAAGACAATTGCACTTGTAGCTGCATTTCTCACCTGCCTCCTGCTAATGGTCACACTCTGGATCATTGAAGAGAATGCACCTGCATACAGAACATTGTCACCAACCATGCAACCAATCACAAAGAAAGAACACTACCTGGTATCACTACCGCCACATCTCCGAGAACGACGCAAAGAATTCTGGAATAATTCTTTCGTACAGATGCTGCACCAGCACAATCTTGCCACCAATGCCACTAACTGTTGGGTCTGTGGGCTGCTACCACATGCCACTGAACATTCCATCCCTTTCATCCCTTCACTCTTTTCTGTTCATGGATCTTGCCTTGCCTGGATGATGCTCCTACAAGAAAGTTATAAAGACAATGCCACTTCCGATGGGACAATCGCTCAGTTCTACAACGAGTTCTGGCTAAACCAAACAGGAAGAACAGCAGCTCCCTTTTGCCCTCACACCTCCAATACGACATTCCCAATGAATGTCCCCTCCAAAGAACGAGTGGAAAGACAAGTGTTCAATAATCCTGTCAGAGCCACATTTTCCTACCTGAAGAAAAGAACTGCTGCAACACTGACTGTGGCCCTATCTGTGGTGAACGTCTCTGGCCTTGTATGCATTGAAGGCCGTGGGACTAAGAATGTGGGTCACAGCACTTGTAACATTGTAAGGACTTTGAACACTGCCAATCCTCCAGCATTTGTTGCATCACCCAATATGTATTTGGTCTGTGGAACCAAAGCCTACACCTGGCTCCCAAGAAACTGGGGGGGCACGTGCTACATCGCCTTTGTTTTGCCACCGACCTACACAGCCCCTGCAGAGCATCAATCGAGAAAAGCGTTATAAAGACACTGATCAAGCAGACTCTGCCGCATCACAGTTCGTTGACGCAGCAAAAGGGCTCGTCCCGCTATGGGGTCCGATGGCAACCAGCCGAGCCATCAGACATCTGTCTCAAGCGGTAGAAACCGCCCTGAACGTCACAGCTGGCATCCTCACCAACAACACTGCCGAGCTTCAAGCGGTCCGTCTGGTGGCCCTACAAAACCGCATGGTCCTGGACGTGGTACTAGCGGATCGTGGAGGAGCATGTCGCATCATTGGTGCCAGTTGCTGCATATACATCCCTGATAATTCACCCTCTGTCTATGAAGCAATCGAACATCTCCACAGACTGTCTTCAGAAATTCATCAAGGATCAGAGACTTGGACAATTGGAAGTTGGCTTTGGGGCATCTTAAAGGACTGGGGTTGGAAAATATCAATGTTTCTCTTGGTCCCAGTATTGGCAATATGTGGTTGCTGTTTGGGTGTACACTGTATACCACCTTTGTGTTCTCTTTGCATAAGTGCCTTGCGCCCTAAGACTATGGACACTCAGTTAACAAAAATGAGAGTAATGTATGAACAAGAAATACAGGACATTATGGAGATCGAAATAGACTGACAAGATGGCTAGTTATGTTCAAAGGGGCGACTGTTAAGAACAAAACACAATCATGAACATTCTGCGCCATCTTGTCTGATGAAAGTTCCTACGTGCACATAAACTACAGTCATTCTGATTTACCACAGCCATTTTGTACTCTGTTGGTCACCTTCATTTCACCCTGTCCTCTAGCAGCCTTCTGACTCTCTGACCAAACCTGATATGTGTGCTGGGGGCTATAAACTATTTCCACGACAAACATCAACATCACCTGCTGCCTCAAACTCGTCTTTCCTCTCATCCCTGCACAAACGGGTTACAAATACCAAACAGACTCTTGCAAACATGGTTTATTGCACTACACACAGGAAGACTGGTTTTTTGCCAACAATGGGACCTGTTCTTATCAACAGAACGGACTCTTAGATCTGGCCGGTCTCACTCGTTTTTAGACCCTGAAGCAAGGTCCAGCTGCAATTAAATTGTCTGTTTTTGACCTGGGTGGGAGGAGAGTTAATGTTGGGCTTGTGTAACCATGTTTATAAAACAATGTCAGGCTTGTGTGACAACCTGCCCGGGGCGGAGACTCCAAGCTTGTAACCATGATAAAAGAAACAAATACATTGTGTAAAACTGTATAAAAGGAAGAGTCAGAAGCATTGCCAGTAGAACACCTCCCTGAAGACATCCTGGTGTCAGCAGTTGACGTGGTCTCCTCTAAGAGTAATAAACCTTTTTCTTGCCTTCCAGCTTCCAGCGCCTGCCTCGTTATTTTAGATAGTGAATCCAAAGTGGATTAAAGGTGACCTTGCGCCGGGCAGCATTGGGGATCTCAGGAGACTCGCTGCTTTTCACATAGGGTCTTCTGAAATGTTCACGAAGGACAAGTCTCTTTGTTCACGATGAAACGAAACTTGTGGTTTTAAAATTAAATTTACTTTTGACGTTGCAGAGCTCTGTTGAAGATAAGTTCCATTGATGAGTAAATGGAAAACAATTACTAATCCCATCCAAAAAAGAAGAAATAGTATACCGGTTATTAACCAAAGCTCTAGCCAAGGTGATACTAAATAAGTTTTTCTAAGCAAGTTAAAAAGGTCTTTGATCCGTTGTTTGCGAGAAATTTGGGCTGGCGTCATTTCAGGTTCATTTGGATCCAATGAAAAGGTATCGAAGTCTATGAAATAGCCAGATGCAGTTCGATCTATTTTTGGTAGCTCAGCAGGTCTTGTTGAACTTGTGGATTGCTCTTGTTGCGGCATGTTGACGTAGACATCCTTGTTAGGTTGAATTGAAATTTGTCTTTCATTCTGATTTGGAAAGTTTGTGTCAAGGGGAACTAGTTCCATTGCATTGTTATCGATTCCGTTGCATTGTAAAGGTGGCTCTTCAAATGTTATGAGTCTTTCTGTTTGAACTTCCTGTATTGTAGCGAGAGGAGGACGTCGGCTACTCAGAAGCCCACGAGGCCTACTATTCAGTATCGGCCACATAGTGCAGTTTTATCAGATCGATTGAGACGAATCTCTTTTCTTTTCCGGCAAGAGGCGGTAGAAGTACAGTTCTTGATCCTTCAACGGCCAGGACAGGTACAGGCTTTCAATAGGATTGCCCAAATTCTTTCTTGTCCACAATCTTTTCTCTGATCAGATCCCCAACTTTAGGAATCCAGGCAGGTCTTGCCGTGGCTGACTTTACTTCCCCAGTGGCTGTTTTCTTTGTCTCGACGTTACTTAAGGAAGCTCTGGATTCATTCAGATCCTGTAAAACAGCCAAACGTTTATTGATGTCAAACGTTTTTTCATCCGCCACTGTGCCTTCACAATCGAGATCAGGTACCCACATTCTTGTCCCAAATAGGACCTCGTTTGGAGTGGCACCTCCCAGAGAGCTTCTTGGCTGGTTATTAAGGGCCCGCTGGACCCCATATAGGTGACTGACCCAACTACCACCCGAGCCTAATACCCTAGCTGTTAAAGATTGCTTTAAGTCCCGGTTTTTCCTCTCCACAACCGAATTTCCCTCTGGATGGTACGGGGAGGAGTACCGCAATGCTACACCCAAACTTCCCATGGCTTCCTTGTAAGCCCTAGAACTGAACGCGGGGCCACGGTCATAATGTAATGTGCCAACTGCGTATGTCCCAATGAAGACTCGCAAATCTTTAACAGTTCGAGCGTCAGCCGAGCGCTGAGGCCATACCCATAAGAATCTTGAGCAGGAATCCACTGCAACCAGGATATACTTTTAAGCCCCATCAGAATGTAAGGGGCCGCAGTGGTCCAGGTAAAAGCACGCAAATGTGGTCTGTCTGATATTACCAAAGGTGTCTGCGCTGGGCGAGCTACGGTGGACCCTTTTATCTGTTGACAGATATCGCACTTTAAGACGAAGTCTTTGGTCTGCTTTGTTAACCCTGGCCACCAATAGCGTTGTTTCGATAACGAAACTGTAGCCGTAACTCCTGCATGCGAAGAACCCAGACCCTCGTGTGCAGCCAATATTAAACCTAACCTGCAATCCATGTTTGGTATTACTCTATCCCCCACTCCAGGAATCTGAGCAAATGGAACGTTGTTTGCATCTAACTTGAGTGGAAAACCTTTTGGTAGTGCTTTGCTGTTTTTGCGTGAAGCAATCACAGCTACCATTGTGCTACCGTCTACCCTCGTTTTTGAACGGGTGATTGCAGCTTCGGACGCAGTGCGTACTGCCCCCTTTGCGGTTTCATCAGCCAATGAATTCCCTTCAACGTGAACGCCATCACGTTGATGACTCAGCGTGTGTATAACGTGAGCTCTTGGTAGTTCGTTCTTCAACTCTGCTACCTGTTCCCATAGTTTTCTATGTTTGATTGTGCCACCTTTTGAATCTCTGAACCCATTTTGTCCCCAATAGTGGAGGTATTCGTTGTATGACTGGACACAGTAAAAGGAATCACACACTATCAGTGTGGGGAATTCTGGATCTGTTTTTATCAGTGCCAGTAGTAGTGCTTTTAATTCTGCCAACAGTCTCCGAGAGACTGTTTTTGTACAGCTTGGACGGAACTTGCCATCCTGCATCCTACCTTTTACAATAGCGCATGCTGCACTGTATTGTTGCTTACTTCCAATGGCCGGTTGAGCAGATCCGTCGGTGCAAATAATGTATTCATACCGATCTAGAGGCATTATTTCATTTGGTAGAGGATATTCTTGTTCGTATTGTAGGAATGCTTGTATTTTTAGACTAGGGTCATATCTGTATTCTACATCTGTTGCAGTGAGAGAATTAGCCCACTGTATCCATCTTGGATGTAATGCTTTCGCATTTGGGACACTTGCCTTTGTGGCAGCCTCTAAGGCCGGTACTGGGGTTACGACAATTATTCGTTTCCCTTGAGCCAGTGCTCTCTCTCTCTCACTACAGCAGTCTGTACTGCTGTCAGAATGTTTTCTGTGTGTGCAAAACGCATTTCAGCGTTAGTGTACAAATGCGATTTATATGCAATTGGTACTGTTTCGCCTTCATTGAAAGTTAAGTAAGTGTACCCTGATTGACCTGCAACTACGCGGATGACCAGGTTGCGTACGTTTACATGTCTAAGTGTTTTGATGATATCATATCAGCTTGCAGGGAACGAAGTATATTTGTGTGTTCCTGAGTCCATTACCTAACTGAAAAGTTTGGTCTTATGAGGTCGTAGAAAGGTTTTACTCTCTCTGCGTAATCCAAAATGTATGTTCTGCCAAAATTCAAAAATCCCAGTATGGAGTGTACATTTTTTTTAATGATGTTGGCGGTTGGAGCACTGCGCACTTTTCTAAAAAGTGGGCTGCCAGGCTTTGCCTTCACTTGAAAGCTCATATCCGAAAAATAGGACATTGAGGTGGGCAATCTTTGATTTTTTTAAATTCAATTTGTAGCCCTCGGAGGCAAACCCAAAATTATGGTGCTCAAGTGTTCCTCTAAGTCATCATCCGTTAGATAAATATCACCTACATAGGATAATGCTTCCTCATCCAAATTCTATAGTAAATCTGTTACCCTTCTTGAGAATAACCCTGGGCTGTTCTTATACCCTTGGGGGATTTGACAAAATTGACACTGGGACCCTAGCTCTGAGAAGGCTGTCAAATATCTACTTTCAGGCGCTATGTTTTGGCAGAAAAATCCATTTGAGATATCTAATGTTGTTTTGTATTTTTCCCGCACAATGTTATTCATTAATGCGGCACTGTGTGCATTCTGAACTGCAAATGTTTTAGTACATGAGTTTAGGTGTCTATAATCTAAAACTAGATGATATGAATTGTCGGGTTTCATTACGGGAAACAACGGATTATTCATTGATGAGGTGCATGGTTCAATTACACCTTGATATTCAAGTTGATCTAAGATCTCCCTGACCTGTTTTTTAGCTTCCTGTTTTATAGGATACTGTCTTTGTGGAGTTGGGTTTGTTTTAATTGGAATTACGTGATGGGTTGACTCTTCATCCCACCCAACGTGGTTGCGGTATAATGCTGGAGCAAGGGCTACCGCCCACTCCTGTGCATATGTATGTCTTAGGTGTGTGGGGACTGGGTCGGAGAAAGCTGGTAAAATCACAGTTTCTCCCTTTGGGCATTCCATAACAATAGTAGGCGGCCAATCTCTTTCTGCTAATAGCATGTCGTAGCCAGAAGTCAGGTTCTCCCAGAAGAGACCCTTCACTTGTCTGGGCTTGTCCCCCTCCATTTGAAGTGTTATTTCATGTAACTTTTGGCGGAGACACTCATCCTAGTATCAGGCGTTTCCACCGTGATATACTCACTCAACTCCGCTGTCACCAGAAATTCCATCAGGTTCCGGAGAGCTATTGTTACTTCTGCTGGGCTGTCTAGCATCGTCAGAGCCCATTCCCCGTTTAGAAGTGGAGTCCTCCGTATCCTTGGCATGTCTAACTTTGAGACCTGCTACCTTCTTCTTCTTAAATTGAGGTTTTGCATTGGGTTTTTCTTCTTTCTTTGAAGCGTAGTCCGAAGTGCGTTGCCTGTCTTTGGGCTTTGTACGCTGTTCTTGTCTCTGTTCTGACCGTCCTTCCCTCTCAGAGTTTTTTTATGAACCCTGAAAGGAACGAGAGGAACGTGCATCAGTGTCCTGATACCGGTCAGGTTTTCTAATGTTATCTCTATTCCTAAGATTATATCTCCTTTCTGGGGGCTCCTGTTGAGGAGACATTCCCCTGGAGTGAGATCTGTTCTTTTGCTGTTTATTATTGTCCCATTTCTTCTTTGAAGAAACTGGTGTTTGCTTTTCCTGTTCTTTATCTGTACCTCCCACTAGTTGAGGTTTTACAGGTCTAGCTCCCAGACTGTCTCTACCTAATTCCGTATAAGCAGTTTCAATTATTTTAGGTAGCTCGGTCTCCTGTTGTAAGGGAGTGAAATCTCAGACGTTGGCGTATTGCCACTGATGCTGCTTCCCCTTTAATATTTGCTAATATTATCGCAGATACCTGGGCAAAGTTATTTAACAACTTCATCCCTAAGTTTAGAGCAGGATCTGCTCCATACTCGGTCTGTATTTGTCTTAATACATCTGGTATTACCGCTAAAGATGGGATACCATGAGTCCTGGTATATATTGCAGCAAAAACAGTACCCCAAGAAGTACAATCCTCTATAGAGGGAGCTATCCCCATTGGCAAGCAAATCGCCAGTATTCTAGGCTTTTCCTTAGGACCAGTGTGTGGAAACACTGCCTCCAGCTGTGTTATTTTTTGTGCTATCCAGAAGGGCATTTGTTCACGTTTAGTGGGCATTTTGCCCATCACTGCGTGCAGCGTTTGTGGTGTAATTTTGGTTGTAGTAGTTTGGACTGGTCCTGGTTGTGTAGCCGATGTTGGCTGAAGTGTGAGTGTTCTCATCACAAACTGTGTCATGTTTCTGTAAAGTCTTATTAATTCTTTATGCTGTACGAGTAAGTCTCCTCCTGGCATTGTGTCAACTGTCAGGATGTGGTGTGTAGGCCGCTAGCACTGGCCATGTTGCTCCGTCTCTTCCGAGCGGACCGAGTCTTACTCTATTTCTTGTATGGGGGAGGGCGCCTTTAAACCAGTAAAAAGGTTTGTGGTAAGTGAGTGGAATTTCAATGTCCTCATATGGACTATATTCGTTTGGTATGACATCTTCGACATAGTAGTGAAATGTTTTTGTCAGTGCATTTGCCTGCGGGAATCTAATCCATTAATAGAATACCTCTGTTCTATACGATTCGTGTGCCTCAATCACGAAGGTCACTTGCCCACCCCTAATTGTAACACCATGTGACGACATTTCTAACATTTTCTGCAATGTGTATTGCATCTGCATCTTCTTCGGCTGTGAAATTTAGTTCTCGTGCCGGGTCGCCCTGTAGTGACATTGTTTTTAGTAAGAAGAGCTTTTTCAAGGGAACTGAGATAAGGTGTTTATGCACAATTAGGAACTATGTATCCTTCAAGCTTGATTAGACCAACAGCCAATACATAGGAATTTTCCTACTCAGCTGCGGCAGATTTTGTTCTCTCCCACTCCAGACGTCTCTGGGGAAATGTGAGTAGGGGTCTCTGAGAATAGCACGACTGAACTACTCAGATGTGTCTGTTAAATAAGTGCCAATACCAACGTTGGCGGCGCCATATCATGTAGTTCCTATAAGACCTATATAGGATCTGCGCGTTTAGACAACATACACTGCGGGACTGGCGTCCAGACTGATTCCAGACACCCCCACCGGGTAAGTTAGCCTGGGTACCAGCTAGCTCGCAATGCCACTATAACCTCCTCTTACCAAAGAGAGAATAGTTCTTGGCAACTATCGAACATGACAACCCTGATCCCTCCGGACCGTGGAAACAGTAACATACTTTTCGCTCAGTCACTCGTTGTTAGAACTGGGGGTCTCTAGTTGGCAGAGGTAGGTACCTTTGTCCAAATAGGGACCCTTGCTTCTAGTCAGGGTAAGGGGGATACACACTTTAGATAACCCCTGCTCACCCCCTTTGTAGCTTGGCACGAGCAGACAGGCTTATCCCCAAGGCAATGTGTAAAGTATTTGTACCAACACTCACAGTAACACAGTGAAAACACCACAAATGGACACTACACCAGTTTAGAAAAATAAAGTATCTTTACTAAACTTAAACAAGACCAAAACAACAAAAATCCAACATACAAAACTCAGTAGAATGTCTTTAAAAAGGGTTGTTGCAAAAATAAACTTGTAGATCTCAAATGCGACACTTTCAGTCTCAAAGTACCTGGGATGCGTAACGCAAAACAAGCAAAAGGGGCGCAGTGAAGGCGATGAGTCGGTTCTTCCTGCGCTCCGGTGCGACAAACTGGCGCCTTGATGCGTTGCGCTGATCCGGTGCGATGCGATGAAATGGCGTCTTTGTTGCGATGCGACAACGTAGATGCGATGCGATGCGTGCACGCCCGACGGCCGTGCGGCGAACTCTGTGAACTTCTGAGCCGCGACAGGCCCTGCGACACGCTTCTCCGGTGTTGCGACGACACCCTCGGTGACACGCTTCTCCGGTGATGCGGCG
This sequence comes from Calotriton arnoldi, assembly GCA_963921515.1. Taxonomy (NCBI): domain Eukaryota; kingdom Metazoa; phylum Chordata; class Amphibia; order Caudata; family Salamandridae; genus Calotriton; species Calotriton arnoldi. The sequence goes on along the minus strand of CAWUFW010000547.1, from coordinate 3,533,858 downwards.
GCGATCAGCGGCGGTGCACTTCCTCAGCGATGCGACGGCCCTGCGACACGCTTCTCCGGTGATGCGACGACACCCTCGGTGACGGCGACACGCTTCTCCGGTGTTGCGGCGGCGAACAGCGGCGACATGCTTCTCGATGATGCGACAGCGGCTGCTGCGGCGGCGTCACGCTTCTCTCGTTGCGGCGCGCTTCCAGCTCCCAACAGCAAGAGAGGCCTCACACACAGTTACAGGCCCTCCTGGCAGACTGGAACTCCCAGCAAGGAAGTTCAGGGAGGCTGGGGGTGAAGTCCTTTTGTGCCTGGGACTTCAGAAACAGGAGGCCAGCTCTTCTCAGGCCCTTGGAGACTTTCTCTTCAGATGGACACAGCACACAGCAAAGTCCTTCTTCAAGCAGGGGACACAGCACACAGCAAAGTCCTTTAGATCTCTCCTCAGTAGAAACAGCAAACTGCAGGCCAACCCCAGACACACAGCAAGGGCAGTACTTCTCCTCAGTCTCTTCAGCTGATCTTCTTTGGCAGGGATTCCTCTTGATTCCAGAAGTAGTCTAAAGTTCAGGGGTTTCAACTCTAGTATTTATACCCCAAAAGTCTTTGTTCTCCATGTGTGAGGGGTCCTGGACCCAGTCCAAACCAGTTCAGGGTGCATTCTGCCAGGGCATCTCTTTCCTTTGTGAGTGTGGGCCAGGGTCATCAGACACACCGCAGGAGGTGGAGCCAGCATTGTGGAAGGCAGGCACAGCCCTATTCAGACTTAGGCGCCACTCCTCCCACCACTCTACATGTAGATAGGTCTATTCAGCTTAGTGCTGACTCACCCAGCCTCCTGCAGCCACTCCCAGCCCCTGTCACTCACAAACCAGATGGCCCATTCACAAACAGGCAGAGGCACCCAGAAAGGTTGAACAAGAAAATAGCCACTTTCTAAAAGTGCCATTTCCAAACTTAGAATTTAAAAACCATCTTCACTAAAAGATGTGTAATTAAATTCTGAGTTCAGGGGTACCTGATTCCAACTCTCCATCTTGCTGCTATGGGAAGATATGCAGGTAACCATGTTACACAGCATTCCCCATGTTATCCTATGGGCAAGATAGCCTTTCAATAGTGAAAAACGAAATTGGCAGTATTTCGCTGTCAGGACATGTTACCCACACTAGTACATGTCCTACCTTTCACATACACTGCACCCTGCCCAGGGGGGTACCTTGGGCCTACCATAGGGGTGTCCAATGTGTAGGAAAAGGGAAGGGTTAGGCCTGGCAAGTGTGTACACTGGCCAGGACAACATGGCAGTTCACAAACTGCGCACACGCACTGCAGTGGCAGGCCGGAGACACCATCTTACGGCTACTCCTGTGGGTGGCACAATCAGTGCTGCAGGCCCACTAGTAGCATTTGAATCACCAGCCTGGCACACTTAGTGCACTTTACTAGGGACTTATTGGTAAAGCAAATATACCAATCATGGATAGCCAATCACAATAACAATTTAACCAGGGAGCACTTGCACTTTGGCACTGATCAGCAGTGGCAAAGTGCCCAAAGCATCTAAACCAGCAAAAACGAATTCCAGCACAGTGTCAAAAATACAGGAGGTAGAGGCAAAAAGTCTGGGGAAACCACGCCAAGGATGCCAGGTCTAACACTCGTGCTTACTTGTTCTCAGAGAGATACACAGAATAAACGGTTGGGACATTTTTCAATAAGCATTTATTGAACAGTCGTTATTCTTGCGTAAAATAATTGTACTGAAATCACCAGTAGACAGTAGCATAGATAAATGAGTAGCAGCACTAAGAAAGTAAACAGATGGTAGGTTTCTACCATTTTGCTAAAATCATAACTACAGGTAAGTATATGAAATACATGGCAATAAAATGCGTATTCCTACGATGCACCCTAACTAGATGTACCCAAGTGTCCCTAGCATGTGAGTAGGTGTAAAGCCAAGAAGCCCTCTAGGATAAAGCCAATCCCATTACCTGATGTAAGACTGTGGAACCCTGTTCTGGTCTCGAGCTGAACACCCCGCAAGGGATGTCAGACCACTGCGCGATGGAGTGTCTTAATGCAGGAACCTCAGCATCTTGCGACAGTGTGTCGGCCGGGAAGTCCTGATCTCCTCTCCCTATCTCAGCAAGATGTGATGTTTATAAACCCTAAGGTATCCCCAGGGGTTCTACCTTGCTGTGCCAGTGTCGGACTTAGGATGACGTGGGGAATGAACTTTATACATAGTTATTATGCAGGAGATGGTGGTCCTGCTGTGTTTCCAAGAAACTAAGAATCCTCAAGCATAATTTATGAGACCAGTGTTCAGGGAAAACCCTACGTACTCTGTGTAGTATTGTAACTAGGCAAAAGGTCAGTCCCTCAAATCCGTTATGTATGTAGTATAGGAGAGAATGTAGGTGAAGGGTTATGATGTTACCCGGACCTATATCGGGGTACCTATATGAAATATAACACTAACTTTTTGCCAGATACATGATGCCAACTTGACTGAGTGCGCCCTGGGTCCTGCCAATCATGCTCCCAGGGCCTGTGTTCTTTCCCAAAACTGTACTTTTGCCTCCACAATCGGCACCCCTCTGGGCCACAAGCAAATCCCTTGTAAAAGGTACCCCTGGAATCAAGGACCTTGTGACCAGAGGGGGCCTCTGGGGGCTGCAGCATGTATTGTGCCACCCTCAGAGATCCCTCACCTTAACACCAACACACTGCCATTGCAAGCTGCGTGTTTTGGTGCAGACCAAAATGAAGAGTCGACATGGCACGCATCCCTGTGTGCCATGCCCACCAACACTGCCTGTGGCATGGGCAAGCCACCCCTCTAGAAGGCCTTACAGCCCTAAAGGCAGGGTGCACCATACCACAGGTGATGGCCTAGCTGCATGAGCAATATGCCCCTACAGTGTCTGTGCCATTCACAGACATTGGAGCCATTTTGAGTAGTAGTAAATCTTTATTTAGGCTACCAAGCCATAAATGGTTTACAGACATAAAATACATTAAAGACATTTTGAGTACATGGGCTGGGAGTTTGTCAACATGAACTCCACAGCTCCATTATGGCTTTACTGAAGATTGGGAAGTTTGTTTGGTACCAAACTTCTTAGCACATTCAACCCACACTGATTTCAGTGTTGGATTTAATGTAAAATGCACTCAGCTGGCATCTTAGAGATGCCCTGTGAAAACCGACCAACCCTGGTGTGGTGCTTGACTGGCTACCAGACATCTACCAGCACAAGACTGGTCTCTGGACCCCTGGGTAAAGAGAGCCCTCCGCTCTCTTGGTCCTGAAACAAGGCAGATCCTGGGCAGAGGTGTCATGCCTCCTCCCCCAGGATGGGCAAGGTACACGAAGGGGAAGCTTCAAAGGCTTTCCGCCTTTGTTAAATACCCCCAGCCTCTGCTGCTATCAACAGCTGGCTCCCACCGGTTCAGACCCCCACTTTGGGCGGGAGAATCAGCGGGAAAACCTAGGAAGAAAGGGAAGTGTCCCCTCTATCTTGAAGATGAGGCGACTACCCCAATCAGGACGAGACATATGCTCCCTCCCACTGCAGGGTGGCATAAGGAGGGTTGTAGACACCCCAGCGAAGGGACCCATTGGTCCCAACCTGCACAACCCTGTAACGCCCCTAAATCTAATATTTAGGGGCACCACTGAACCTTGCTCCTTAGATTCCACGACCTGAGAAGAAGGATGATCAAAGAGCCGTGCAGCAGTGGAGAAGACAACAACGAATGACTTGGCCCCAGCCCTACCGGCCCGTCTCCTCCTCCAGCGACCCTGCTTCCAGAAACCGGTGTGGCCCGCAGCCAGCAACCTCAAGAACCACTCCTGTCTCACATGGACACCAGATTTGTCCAGCTAATAAACCAACACAAGACTTCGGATCCAGGCAGATCCACGATACTGCACCGCTCTGCACCAGACGCCCACCGCCCGAGTTTGTGACTCACCTAACCTGTGAAGTCTCCCCGGCAATCCTGAAATCGTCTGCATCGGAGGCTGACCTCTACAAGAGTCCCCCTCGCGACGCCTGCAGCCTCTGTTCGAAGGGTCTCCCAGAGCACGACTGGAACCAGCTGAGAAAACCTGATACCAAAAGGCACCCCTGCATCCTCCACTCCCGACTTTAGGGAGCCGAGCAGATGGTGCCCAGGTCTCCCCCAGCTATCCAACTTACCTCCAGCCGTTGGTCACCTTCTTCTAGCCTCCTGGTCCAAGCCTGCACCCTCTTTCCAAAACAGATGACCTCCATTGGAAAGCATTAGGCGCCCGATGCCAATTTGCACCCTGCACCCAGCCGCCCCTGTGACGCTGGTGGTGTAGCTTTGGTGCTGCTTTGTTGCCCTACCCCTCCCCCCCCGCGCTCACTACAACCCCGGGGCATTTGCCCTAAGACTGCGGGTACCTACCTGCGAACCGTGCCTCTTAGAGGTACCCGCCCGGCTTCATTGGATAACATTGGGCCAAGTAACCTCCGCACCCGGCCGCCCCAGAGTCGCTGGTGGTGCACTGCCTACCTGGTCTTGAACCTTGCCCTGTGTTGTCCTAAACCTCCAAAGCCTGGAGAAGTAAGTTGAGTACTTACCTGCAAACTGTGTAACATTGTTTTCCTCCATAGGATTGCATTGCAAGTACTATCTATTGAATTGAACTGCCTAACCTTATCACTGCAAAAGCATATAACTGTATTTGATTGACGTCTACAGAAAGCATTAATACTGTAAAGTATACAACTGCATTTACAAAACATTCCTGCATTCTTGAAAAGTATCGCTACTTTAACAAACTGTAAAACTTACTTGCACTAAGTGATTCTTGGTTCTAGTAATAAAATAACAAAGTAACAACTGTTTGTACAGCCAGTCGGTCTGGATACAGTCTTTGAGTGTGTGACATAATTTCTTGCCCGAGTGTGGACAATAAATGCTTAACACTACCCTCTGATAAGCCTAACTGCTCAACCCAGCTACCACTACATTGCGAGTAAGGTATTATCTACTTTGATCTCTTTCATACCTTTGGGGACTCATTGCACTCTGTGCACCCTCTTTTTGGCATAGTATATACGGAGCCAGCTTCCTACACACTCCATACAATTGCACTCCACTATACGACACCACACAAGTTAGCTCCACTCCACTACACACAATGGAATGCAATTTCATTCCACTCCACACAATGTCACTCCACTCCAGTCCATTCCACACAATTCCACTCCACACAATTCCACTCCATGCCAAACAATGCCACACAGTTCTACTCCACTCCAAGTCACATGACGCACAATTCTACTCCACACAATTCCACTCCACGCCAAAGAATGCCACAAAGTTTTACTCCCCTTCATGCCACATAATGGCACAATTTCACTCCACACAATTCTATTCTACTCAATGCCACACAATTCCAATCTACTACACACAAATCAAATCCACACAATTCCACTCCACGCTACACAATGGAACAGAGTTCCACTACACGTCACACAATGTCAACTTTTCACTCATGCCACGTTTTGACTCAATTCCACTTCACTCCACAGTGCCACACAAATCCACGCTACGCAATGGCAGAGTTCTATTCCACTCCACACAATTCCACTCCATTCCACAGTTCCACTCCACGCCACACAATTCCACCCCATTACACTGCATTCCACTCGAGACAATTCCACTCATCCTCACACATAATGCCACATAATTCCACTCTACACAATTCAACTCCACTACACACAATGCCATAAAATGTATTCCACGCCACACAATGCCACTCCACTGCATTCTACTCCAATCCATTCCACATAATGACAATTCCACTCAACTCAATTCCACACAATTACATTCCATATCAGACAGCCACACAATTCCTCTCCAATTCATGCCACAGCACACAATTTGACTCCACTCCACACAATGCCACTCCAAGCTACACAATGCCACACAATTCCACTCCATTTTACACCAGACAATTCAACTCCACACCATGCCACACATTTCCACTCCAACCTACACCATGCAATTTCACTCCACACAATTCCACTCCATGCCACACAATTCCACTCTATTCTACACAATGCTACATAATTTCAAGTCACTCCACACAAATCAACTCCACAATGCCACAAACGTCCACTCCACACAATTCCATTCAACGCCACATAATGGCCCTACACTCCACCGCCACAAAATGCCAAGAAATGACACTTCATCCCACTCACCCAACACCACTCCAAGTCACACAATTCCACATAATTCCACTCCACTCAACTCCACACAATGCCACTCCATGTCACGCCACACAATATCATTCTACTGCATTATACACAATGTCACACCACTCAACACATGCCACTATATTTCACACTATGCCGCTCTACTTCATGCCAAAAAATCCCACCCCATGCCAGACAATGCCGCTCCACACAATGCCACTCCACACAATGCCACACTCCACCAAAGCCTATAGACCTCACACAGGCGAGACCTATTGGCCTTGCCAATGTTGGTTTTGTAATGGGTATATTTTTATTTATTAATTTGCAAACATGCAAGCCACCTTTAGGCAAGCTGCAGCATTTTTACTTTTTAACTTCAAATGCTTATTGAATACATTTGCAAAAAAAAAAAAAAAAAGACAAATGAGTAAAAAAAAAAAAAAAAAAAAACCTTTGCGGACTTGCCACAACCAGACCTGTTGACTTTGACAATGCTTGTTCATGATATGTTGTTTGGAGATACAATTAGAAAAGTAGCCTGTAAATAAAGCCAAGAGCAGTTTATCTGCTGTGACTCTCGGTTACAGACTACTATGCCTAATGAACGGCACAAATAGTTTTGGGATATTGCAGTGCTGTGATCGCAAGAAGTTCATCTGACTCAGGTCGTTGTATGTAACTGCAAATAAAAATGAAACCTAGTGAAAATATTCCCTTTCCTTCCGGCGTTCTCATTTTGCAACTCCTGGTGACAAAAATGTGTTAGGTTTGCACTCATCCTCCCCTTCCCCAAACCCCGAAAACCTTTTAGAGTTTTTTTAAAACATTTTAACGGAGAACCCTCCCCTCCAATTTCTTCTTACTCCAGATCTCTTATACTTTATTTTGTTCCCCCACTTGCCTGCTCCTGGTTCCCCTCTCACTTTTATCTCTCTCTCCTTTCTGATGTTGTCGCCACATGATCTATTCATCTTTTCTTATTTGGTAGTAGGAGCTCCGTCCACTTCCTTCCTTCCCATCTGCTTCTTTACCCCATTATTCTCCAGTTCTCACCCTGGCCCCCTTTTATTTCTTACATTTTTGCGCCTGACATTTTTGGCCTCCCTCCATATAAGGATGCATGTAGCATTTGCTTCAGTCATGGTACATTGTATTGGAATTTAAATTTATGTAGCGCCTACTACCGAATGCTGGCTTCTTTGATCGTTGAAAATATATTCCCAAGCAATTCTGCAGTAATAGGAAAGGCTTATAATCTACAATATATATTTGCAGAATGATGGTGTTTTTATTGTATTTTTTTCCTCCTTCGATTTGGCTATCTGGCACAATGGCGTTTCACTAAAAACAATTTTCTATTTTACTTCAAACATAACATGCTGTATGAAAATGCATGCTGCACTCGGGTGGTGGCTGGGGAATCACACTTCGGTATTAGCTTGTATTCTCATGTGCACGATCGGTGTGCACTGTTTTGCGCCAGAAAAAAAGCAGCTAAAAAAAAATGGGTGTTGGCAACTACAGTTTGTCATTAGCGACCTAAGTGTAAATCTTTCAGTCCACGAGTCTGTATTTTTGTTGGAAGGACACTGTTCACAAGGTTAGGGTTCACCAAGATCGAGGCTTGAGCCAACATGGCTCCCTAGTACTTTTAGGTCGACCCTAGCGGCAGCGCGCATGCGCTGCTCGCTCTGCGAGGCATGCTGTATTAGAGTATGCAGTGGAAGCCCCGCCCACTCTCCGCCCATAGCGAGTTTGAGCTATTGGCATTGTAAATGACAATGCCTTTTATTTAGGTTTTGGGTTTTAAAACATAAATAAGAGGCATTGTCATTTACAATGCCAATAGCTTAAACTCGCGTAAATGCGAGACTTATTGCATTGCAAATGCTTGTTTCAGTTTCTCTTTAGGGTGTGTGCAATCTGCAACATTACAATCTTTTCCACTGAATCACCATCATTCATTGTAGTCGCTCTAGGTGCCCTTCAAAAATGGAGAGCTTCTGTTTATGAATCCCTTCAGATGAATGTGACTCCCAGACATCTACCACTGGGTGAGACATTTTACCGCCCGTAAGTTGCACCGCTCCTTTGAATTTCATCCACCTCAAGATGCTGCTCCATTTATCTAACAGGATATTTGTAATGCTGATTCACCCTTAAAAGTTCTCCGGCTAGTCAAGAGAACAAACCAGAGGTCCTAAACTAGACACCTTATTCGATTTACTGTTCAAAAGATCCAGAGAAGGTGGCCTGCTGGTTGTTCTCTGCCACGGGACGCAGCAATCCACCACTGTGGTTGACAAGATCAGAGGATCCTTCTTTAAAATGCACCTGATGGGCAATCAGGGCTGGAGACATCACAGCAGTATGCAAAATTTGCCATGTACAGTTCATCAGCAGACTTGCCCAAGGGTAGAGGGTAATGACAAAAGCGAGACAACATACACTGTGGTGCTGTGTACCCATAGAGTAGTGCAAATTGAACTTTCAAACAAAGAAGCTGAGGAGAAGCCAGCTGGCAAAACTGTTCGCTCTGGAAAGGACGATTACCTGTGATAAAGAAAGTTGACTAGCCCAGTTCACTAGTTTACGAAACAGGGACAGGCCCATGGCATTCTTAGGTTCTAAAGAGCTGCAGGCCAACTCACATCGAACAGTCATAGATGAAGGAAACCATACTTCTGTTGGCCTCAGCCAGAGTATTATTAGAATAGGCGAATCTCCTAAAGACTCATGGCTCTAATACAACAAGCATTTTCTAACAGCATCACTCAGTTAGGGTTACCTCACTCCAAGGGCATGAGGCCCTGGAGCCCAAGAGCACTATAACGTAACAGAAGACCCCTCTTTACATGGAGATTACATAGAATGCCTCTTAGAATACAATTACACATTCTAACAAAAGCTGCACATTTTAACTAACAGCATTAAGAATCCAACAAAGCTCAGTTTACCTGTGTGTGAATTAGATTCCGTGTTTCCTTATCTGCAGTCAGCTGCTCTGGTGTTCCACAACCAGGAATAAAAAGCAGTAGATTTGAAGTATCTGCTATTTTCAAGTCATAGGTTTTGTCTCCACTGCATAAAACTGCATGCTCATTTTTGTCACCTCGGATTATAAGGCTAGAAAAAAAGGAAGCACGTCATACAAAACATATTTACTTTTGTACAAAGTATTGGCATACGGAGCCAAGCGATAGAGCTCAATCTCAGGGGAATAGGAATAGAAACGCAGGAACTTTACCAGGCACCTCACAGGAGTACCTTGGGGCCTTCCCACTTTGCCAGGCAGTGACTGTAAACAAAGTTCTTCTAATAAGGTGTGAGGACGTCGCGTCAATAAACATAATTAACAAAATTCTACATTTACTGATAAAAGTGAAAACTAACTTTTTTTTTTGTTGCAGAGTTTTATATAGCGCGAACTTGACCAGAGTCGGGTATCAGAGCGCTTTACATAGCACCAGTTACGTTACATTAGGACACGCATTCATTTTGTTAGGCACGGGGAGATTATGTGATTTGCCCAGAATCACAGGATGTTCAGCTTGCCGAGACTCGAACCCAGGTCCCCAGGTTCGAGGTCGGACCCCCTAGCCGTTAGGCCAACTCCTCTGCCTTATTGTGCACCCTATTAATGTAATAATCACTTACAATGAAAATGTTCCTAGCAAACGTAATGGAAATACTTTCCATTCTATTAAGGACACGGAGGTGAGGATTATGCTTATAATAATTTAGTTCACCGATTATACATTTTGAACAGCAGCCATTACAACAGCTTTGATTAAAAAACTAACATTCCCAAAAGACTTTGGGGCATAACACAACAACCAATCATAATAAAGTCAGTCCCAATAAAGTCCATCTTCAGTTTCCATGCAGCCTCTTTCTTCATGTGAATAACACCATTCCCACTGCTCACAAATCCTGCTTGGGCCCATCCTTACCTAAGAAGTTAAAGAGACCACATATTAAATATGACTGCATTCAGCAATTCATCACATTGCCAGTGGTACAATTTGTTGTGTACAATTCAACACAGTCATATAAAAAACAAATCCAAAGAACATTCATTTACAGTCAATAATAATTCATGCAATCTCAAGGCAACTTAAAATAACCAGTTACTTACAGAATACAGAGGGGAGGGGCGACCACAGGGACGACTAGTTCGAGAATTTCTCGCTGGGCGGGATAATCTTCGCCTCTGTGTCCTTAATAGAAATGAAACTTTCCGTTATGTTTGCTAGGAAAACTTTCATTCTATGTCAGGACCAGAGACGAGGATTATGCTAGTTTAAAGCTTGCTGAGCACCAGCTGTGCCACATCCATCACCGGCGTGAAATAAAACCTCTTAAAAGTAGAGTCTGAGGACCAGTCCGCTGTAGTTAAGATGTGTTCCAATAGGTCACCTAAATGGAAGGCTTAGGAGGCCATCACCACTCTCGCAGAGTGCGCCCCAAACATGCCCATGTTAATACCTGCCTCTTGCGTGACCAAGCATTCCCAACAGGCAATCGTGGGAGAAGAGGCTGCTCTGTGTGATTATCTCAGGGCAATAAAGAGCTGTCTCTCAACAAACGGGTGGAGTTCCTCCGTCATCTCTTCATATGCTTTCAAACACCTCACTACACACAGTTTAGAAGAATCAGAAAATGCCAGGTATGAGATAATAAAAGATTTAGATTTAGTGCTTCTACTAACCCTAAAAGAAACCTCAGTTGGGGAAAACACTACCTGTGAGATCCAGAGCCCAAACGTTGGAAACCCTCCTACATGACACCAGACACAATAACAGACAACATGGCTGAAAATTCCTTCCGTGAATGGAGTCTATTGGGTTACCATGATAGGAAAAGATTGAGGACTTGATTAACAGCCCACAAGGTTAAATACGGAGGTTCCAGGGGCAAAGAGAGATCTATACCCCGCAGCAACCTTCTCACAAAGGGGTGTTCTCCCACAGGGGAGCCATCAATCAGAACATGACCCGCAGATGTAGTGGAGCAAAAAGCATTGATGGAGCGATATTTCAAAAATTGAGAGGACAAATCTCACAAAAAATTCAGAATATGAACTATGTCTGTGTCCAGGGGATCCAGTCCCCATCGTACACATCAACCCATCCATCTTGTCCAAGCTGAACTATACCGTTTGGTCGTGCAATCTGCCCATGCCTTGGACAAGAGGATTTCAGCCTAGCTCTAAAGTCACAGGATTTTCCAGCGTTCCCTGTAATCCGCCAAGCCATGAGGTGGAGTAAGCCTTCCGCAATCAGGCAGTGCAGCACGAAGTTTGGATCGAGTAGGAGAAATTGAAAGTGGGGTAGAAGGATTGGAGAATCCCAAGAAAGTTCCATCAGAACGGAGAATCAAACTTGTGACCTCCAAATCGGTGTCACCAAGACCACTTCTGCCTGCTGCCTCTGGACTGGTGGGGACACCCTCGTGATCACTGAAAATGAGGGAAAGGCATAACCCCTTTCTTGCGTCCAAACTTGAAGCACCGCATCGGTCGCCACCACTTACAGATCCCGTCTCCAACTGAAAAACTGGGTCAATTGGAGATCCAACCGCGAGGCGAACAGGTCCACTGAGAAAGGCCCCCACTTGTGCTTGATCGAGGAGAAGACCCCCAGATCCAGTTTCCACACGCTTGAATCATGAAGGTGGCAGGAATGCCAATTTGCCACTTGATCTGCAATGACCGAGAGGTGATGCTGCAAGCAGTATTGCCAAAATTCCCCTGCCAGATCCGATAGGGTTTCAACCTGGTTCCACCGATGGTTGAAGTATCGCACCGCTGACACACTGTCCATTTTGAGGAGGATACAAGACTGAATTCTGTACTTGGTCCAGCAGCGGACAACAAACGCCCCGCCTGGAGCTCCAGACAGTGCAATCGTTGTTCGTCTTGTAACCAGCTTCCTCCTGTGGAGACTTCCTCACAGCGGGTGCCCCAGCCCAATATGTTGGCGTCTGACTCGATGACAAAATCTGCCAGATCCGAAGATCGCTCTCCCATTCCATGCCTGCATGTAAGCGAGCCACCAGCAAATTTCTGCCTTGGCTTCGTCTGACATGGGTACCAGCTGGGAGTACGAGAGTCCTTTCTGCAGGTGGTGGGCTTTGAGACTCTGAAGCGTTCAGTAGTGTAGAGGCCCTGGGAAGATTGCCTGAATGGAGGAGGACAGCAACCCTACCAGCCGTGCCAGTTGCAGGAGGAAGATGTATTATGCCAGAGCTTGCCTCAATTTGTGGCGAATCTTTTCCACGTTCTGAGACTGAAGGCTCAAAGTTGCAAACGATGATTCGATCACTAATCCCAAACATTCCATGGAAGGGGAAGGAATTAGGAGTGACTAGCTCTTGTTTATCACAAACCCTATACTGTGCAAAAGGCCCACTGTCGCCTGCAGTTGTAGCGACAGTTTCCTAGGGCATGCATTCATAATGAGCATGTCGTCCAGATCGATGATAATCTTCATATCCTGTGCTCACAGATGCTCTACTACTGGCTTGAGAACCTTTGTGAAGCACCACCTTGCCGAAGAGAGCCCGAAGGGGAGAGTAGTGAACTCGAATGTCTGGTCCTACCACCTGAACTGAAGGAAACGCCGATAAGGTGAAAATATTGGGACATCAGATAAGCGTCCTTCAGGTCCAGACGCATCATCAAACTGAATGGCTGGAGTACAATGCGTAGAAGATGAATTCCTTCAATCTTGAAGAACAGGTTACTTACCTTCGGTAACGATGTATCTGGTAGAGACATAGGTTAGGTGTAGATTCCTTACCTTAGAATTTCCCTCAGGCGTCAGCCTGATCCCGGAGATTCTTTTCTTCAGCAGTACCCCTGCGCATCGTTAGGTGACGTCGCTTGGCTCTGTGTCAGTCGTGGGCTCCGGGATGACGTCACGGGACCTACATAGACACAGCCCATGCACGCTGACGTCAGTTCTTAACACTACTTTCCACGCCAGAAGCGCAGAGCCATGAAAGACACTGACCACAGGTGTGTCAAAACTAGGGCCCTTTAGGGGAGTCCCTATCTCTAGAAATCAGTTCGCAGAGCGGGTAAGATGGGTGGGACGGCAAGCAATCTACAACTAACATATGTCTCTACCAGATACATCGCTACTGAAGGTAAGTAACTTGTTCATCTGATAGAGACAGTTGGTTGTAGATTCCTTAGTTTGGAATAGATACCCCAGCAATACCATCCACGGAGGAGGGTCTGCGAACCAAGATCATACCAGAAAGTCCTGGAGGACCGAACGGGCAAAGTACCCATCCCTCTGGACTTGGCTGTCCAGGCAATAGTGTCTGGTAAACGTATGCAAGGATACCTACGTAGCTGCCTGACAGATGTCAAGGACTGGAACTCCACGTGCTAATGCAGTGGTTGCTGCCGTTGCTCTGGTGGAATGAGCACGCAACCCCACAGGAGGGTCCTTCACCAAAGCATAGCATATTATGATGCAAAGGACAACCCATCGGGAGATGCTCAGTATTTGAACAGCTCGACCTTTCTTGGCACCCACATAGCCAACGAAGAGTTGATCATCCCCTCACAAGTTTTTTGAGCGATCAAGATAAAAGAGACAGTGCACGTTTTGGGTCCAGGCATTGGAGTCTCTCCTCCTCCTCCTTGGAGGGATGCAGGGGTGGATAAACAGTGGGCAGAGTGATAGACTGTCCCATATGAAAAGGCATGACGACCTTAGGAAGAAATGAAGGTTTGGTTCAAAGCACCACTTTATCCGGCTAGACAGATAGAAAAGGGGGCTTAGAAGATAAAGCCTGCAGCTCACTCACCCTGCGAGCCGAGGTTATGGCAACAAGGAAGGCAGTTTTGAGAGTCAGCAACCTGAGAGGACAGTTATGAAGAGGCTCGAAGGGAGCACACATAAGGAAAGTTAGAACCAGATTTAAGTCCTATTGGGGCGTTATGAAAGGAGATGGAGCGAACAGATGAGTAAGCACCTTAAAGAATCTGTTAACGATAGGAGATTTAAATAAAGAAGGCTGATCTGGCAGCCGAAGAAAAGCAGAGATGGCTGCAAAGTATCCTTAAGAGTGACCAAAGCAGATCCCTGCTGGGCAAAGGAAAGAATATACAAAAGGACCTCAGATAGAGAAGCACAGAGGGGGTCAACAGCCTTTGCTGTGCACCATGCCACAAATTTGTTCCATCTACAGGCGTATACCATCTTAGTGGAGAGACTCCTGGCTGCCAAGATAACATCACAAACTTCATTCGTAAGGTCGAAAGCGGTCACCTGCCGCCGCTCAATCTCCACGCAAGGAGACTGAACAGGTTCGGGTGGAAAACCGACCCCTGCTGCTGCAACAGAAGATCCTCCCGAAGGGGCAGTCTGATCGGAGGATCGATGGCCATGCTCAGAAGGTAGGGGTACCAGACTCTTCGTGCCCAGACCGGAGCTACAAGAATTCATTGAGCTGGTCATGCTTGATCTTCTTGAGCACCCTGGGCAGAAGTGGTACAGGCGGAAAAGCGTACAGGAGGCCGAAACTCCACTCGCATCGAAAAGCATTGCAGAGCGAGCACTGCCTTGGAAACTCCAACGTGCACAGCTACTGACATTACGCGTTCTCTTCAGAGGCGAACAGATCTAACCAAGGCTCTCCCCACTGCTGATAGAGACCTTGTGCCACCTCCGGATAGAGATGCCATTCTTGATCAACTAGGCACCGACGGCTGAGTTAGTCTGCCCTGGCGTTCAGGGAGACTGCCAGGTGTTGAACCACCAGGGTTATGTCCTGATGTTCCAGCATGTCCAGACGTGGAGAGCCTCTTGACAAAGGGTCCACGACTCCACCCCGCCCTGTTTGTTGCTGTACCACATGGCGGTGGTGTTGTCGGTGAACAACTGCACCACTTTCCCCCTGAGAGAGGCTAGAAATACTTTCAGTGCCAGTCTAATCGGCCGGAGCTCCAAAAGGATGATATGGAGGCCGTACTCCACCAAAGAGCAGACGCATCTGATCTCCACCTCTTCCAGGTGGCCGCCCCATCTCAGAAGTGACACATCCGTCATCACTGTTAGATCTGGTTGGAAAGGGAGATGGATTTGCCTCTGACCCAATCTTGGTTCATTAGACATCACTGCAGTTGTTGTGCAGTTCCCTCCGAGATCTGGACGTAGTCAGAAAGACTCCTCCGATTCTGCGCCCATTGGAACTTCAGGTCCCACTGCAGAGCCTGCATATGCCATCTGGCATGATCCACCAGCAGGATGCAGGAGGCCATGAGGCCCAGCAGCCTCAGAGTCATTCTCACCGAAATCCGGGATAGAGGCTGAAACATCGGTATCATAGCCCAAATATTCTGGACTCGCTGCTCGGGAGGATAGGCCCAAAACTGCACTGTGTCCAGAACCGCCCCGATAAAAGGGAGCGCCTGAGAGGGAGTCAGGTGTGAGTTGGGCACATTGATAGTGAACCACAGCGAATACAAGAGGTATGCCATAGTCTGGAGGTGGGAGACGACATCCTGGGGCGAGCCCGCCTTCAACAGTCATCGAGATAGGGGAAGACTGGAACCCCTGATCTGCGCAGATGAGCTGCGACCACCGCCATCACCTTTGTGAACACCCAAGGGGCACTGGTAAGGCCAAAGGGGAGCACGGTGAACTGAAAGTGCTTGTGGCTCACTGTGAACCGAAGGTAACGTCTGTGGGCCGGCAGGATGGGGATATGAAAATAAGTACCCTGCAAGTCCAACGCCACCAGCCAGTCTCCTGGGTCGAGTGAGGACAGAACTTGAGCTAGGGTGAGCATTTTGAACTTCTCCTTCCAGAGGAAGAAGTTGAGGGCCCTGAGGTCTATGATAGAACACAGGCCTTTGTACATCTTGGGTAACAGAAAGTAGCGGGAATAACAACCACAACCTATTTTTGGCACAGAGACCCTCTCTATAGCTCCCTTGGCCAAGAAAGCCAATACTTCCTGGCAAAGAAGTGTCAAATGATCCATCATCATGCGATCATATGAAGATGGCATTGAGGGATGGGTAGTCTCGAAGGGGAGGGAGTAGTGGAGGAGGTGATGGTGTATCCTGCATCCAGCTGGCCGTTGATGAGCCTGAAACATCTGATTAGGAAGGTTTGGAGGCTGCGGCGGGGAGGGGGGGGGCAGACTGATCCGCCCGCTGGCTCCCTGACTCCTGAGGACTCTGGGTCAAACATCCGCGGCCACGTAGAGGCTGGACAGTTTGCATGACTCTGTGGCTGGGCTGGACAGGGCGTGGCTGGGCGCCCCTTCCGTACCCACAAAAGGGACGAAAGGCAGACTGAGGTGAACGAAGCCCAAGGATCTGGCCGTAGCTCGAGGATCCTTGAAGCGCTCGAACGCTGAGTCTGCCTTCTCGCCAAACAGGCGAGTGCCATCAAAGGGCATGTCCATCAAGGAAGACTGGCCATCCCCTGAGAAGCCAGAAGTCCTCAACTAGGTGTAGCGTCTAACAGCTGCAGACGTGGCAATTATTCTGCCTGGTGAGTCGGTGATATCCAGTCCACATCGTATGGTAAATTTGGCTGCGTCTCTCCCGTCTGCAACTGCTTGAGAGAACGGCCCGGGCCTCCTCCGGGTACTGAGGCAGCACCTGAGCAACCGTATCCCAGATAGTATGGGAGTATGGGAGTATCGGCCCAAGAGGCATGCAGTATTCACAGACCGCAATGCCAAGCTGGAGGAAGAGAACATCTTCTTCCCAAGATGGTCCAGCTTCTTGAATTCCCTACCTGGGGGAGCAGAATGGAATGCGTCTTTTGATGAAGAGGCTTGGACTACCAAGCTCTCAGGGTAGGGGTGTTTGGTCAGGAACGCTGGGTCGCCCGGCGTGGTGACAGCGTCAATCTCCCTATCCACAGGAGCCCCTGGGCTGGGCTTGGACCAAGTGCCCAGAAGGACGTCCGTGAGGGCTTCATTGAACAGCAAAAGGGGTTCAGAAGAGGAAGACGCAGGCTGAAGCACCTCTGTCAGGAGGTTAGTCCTGACTGCCACCGTAGGGATCTTGAGGCCGAGGACCTCGGCTGCCTTCCTCACCACCACAGCATAGGAAGCTCCCTCCTCTGTAGCCACGGTAGAGGGAGAAGGCAGATCAGTGTCCGGGGAAGTGTCCAGACCACTGGCATCACCCAGGTCCATTCTCCAGTCCGGTTTCACAAGCTGGTCAGTTAAAGGGTCCAGCGGCCCCTCCCAGTCCTCTTCCTCACATTCTGGCCCAAAAGGAACGCCAGGAATAAACACAGGAATGAAAGTCCCTTCCAGTGTCGGAATCGACGTCGGTCCGCTCCATGTCCACTTCGAGGAGGAGGATGGGGTCGGCGCCGACCGGGGACACGGTCGACACCAGTAGCATTGTCGTCGGGATATACATCGGGGAAGGTCGAGTGAGATCGTCTGGCGTCGATAAGGATCCAGGCCTGGATCCACGGGGACCCTCGGAGCCGGGGCCAGAGCTGCCGGCATCGAAGTCCCAGGCCCCCCCCGACCGACTCCGCGGGGCCCAAAGGCACACCAGCAAAGCCTGGCTGCCCAAATATGAGGTACAAGGCCTCACAGAACTTCTAGATCTAGGCAGGAGATGCTCCGGCTCCCAGAAAGGGAGGGAGGCGCAGAGCCATCTCAAAAGTATGCTCCGGAGACAGAGCCTTCGAGCGACGACGCCCGGGATCCCGCGTCGTGTCGGCCGACCGACGGGGAAAAGTCGAAAACGCCTGTGGTTTTTCTACTTCGTTTTGTGCTTCCCTAACTTAGCCCAAGATCTACCCCACGACTTGGAGTGCGAGGAGTGTGGGCTCCGCGACTGTTCGACACGTTCTCCGAGAACGGGAGCGACGAGGAGCCGAGCGCCGGGCCTCCAGCAGCTTTCGGGACCGCTCCCGCAAACCCTTCGGGTCCATGGCCCGGCACTTGGAGCACGACTTTGGGTCGTGCTCCAGACACCAAAGGCACACGAGATGCGGATCAGTCACGGACATCATCAGGTGGCAGGAACCGCAGGGCTTGAAGCTGGTCCTTTGCTGGGACATCCTCGACGCACCAGGAGTCTACGACTCGAAAAAGATGTCGACAAAAAGTCGGAAAAAAATTGCCAAAAAGTGGTTAGGGGTAGCTCTCTTCGGATCTGCGCAAGGCTGGCGTGGAAAAAGAAAGAACTGATGTCAGCGCGCATAGGCTGCGTCTATGTAGGTCTCGCGACGTCATTACAGCGCCGATGGACGCGGAGCCGGCCAACGCCACCTAACGAAGCGCAGGGGTACTGCTGAAGAAAAAATCTCCAGATCCAGACTGACGCCTGGGGGAAAGTTTAAGGTAAGAAATCTACAACTAACTGTCTCTATCAGATATGGTGATACACCGGCCATTCGTTGAATTCCCTGAGATTTACTACCAGGCGTTGACACACGTCTCGTTTGTCGACCAGGAAAAGATTGCTGATGTAGCCCTTGGGATGGGGGTGGTCTGGCATATGGCTCCTTTGTCAAGGAAGACTGTAACCTCTGTGGTTATGAGGTTGCGCTCTGTGGAGGAAAACGTTAGTTGTCAGAGCCCCACTCGCTGGTGGGCGACCTGTAGAATTCTATTTGAAAGCCTCGAACGGTCTCAAGTACCCAAGCATCTGGCATGAGACATGCATGTGTGCAAGAAAATGATGGCCCTCTGAGCCCATCCCGAGAGGACGTCTGATGATATCAGGGAGCCCGAGGCCGTGGCCTCTTCCGCCATATCCAAGATCTTTGTCATGGGTCCGACAACATCCAGGAGCTTGTCCTGGCATGAACGCCATGACCCATTGGGATCCCTGACAAATTTTGCCAATAAGTGGCCATTCTGGTGTCTATCTTGACAATAAGGGTAAGTTTACCCTCCAGAGTGAGTGGGACACTCCGCTCGAAGGCAGCTGTGTGCTTTCTTTTCTAGGGGCTTGCGCAGGCGGCCTGCCACATACTTTGCCACCTTCGCCGCTAGGGCCCATTCTGCCGAACGTGGGTGAATGATCTCATCAGGTTTCATTATGTCTGTTTTCTCGGGTTTGGAAGGATCCATATTGGCTGGTGCTGCAGGGGATATAAGGTCTCCAGGGGCCAGACTCCTCATCAGAGTCCCCATGAGAGTCGTCTCCATCTACTATATTGGCAGAAGAAGGGAGGGGATCCAAGAGTGGCTCTGCTGGGTCAAAGGGTCCCACAAGGGGTTATGTGTGTGCAAGGAAAGCCCATTTAAGGCGGACGAAGGCCTCCTGATCCACCCCGGAAGATTTCCTTTTGGGGCGAGGAGTGTCATGCTTAAAGGGAGTTTGTGGGCTGGAGTGTCTCGCGTATTCTTCCGCAATTTGCCAATATAGGCGCTGATCAACGTGGGGCTATGGCCTCTGAAACTGCTCTGTGTACTGAGGCGTATTATTAATGTCCCACGGGATGAAGGATAAGCCCTCCTCCTCAACATATGCATTCTCTGCAGTCTGCATGGTGTCAAATAGTGACTGAAACTGACAGGTGGGCTGTCTATGTGGCGTTGGGGTCCATTGAAGAATTTGGGTAGACCGTAGGGCTCCAATATGTGAAGTCTAGGCCCCTGAGACAACGCCTAACAAGTATTTAATGGGCCAGTCTGGGACAGTATCCCTTTTGAAGCCTGAGCAAGCTAATGAGGTGTTTGTATTATAATATACAGTACTGACCTCGCAAGGTGTTTTGGATTAGAATTTCATTCACTATGAGGTGCCCAAATAGGCCCGGGTGAGCAAGCACGTTTTATTACAGACCCCTCGGGGTGCGACATGTAAAAAGGTGCACGGCCTCAAACGAGGCGCCTGCAGAGCCAATGCGCTCAGAATCAGGGTAAAATACCAACCCCATTGGGGCGTCTGTCTCCAGGCTGTTCAGGAAGCTCGCAAAGTTACCGCTGCACGCATCTCCGAACCTTGGGGCAGAATGAGAGAAGTGCACCACGCGGACTGAGAGAAAGTCGCTCTTGGGAGAATGCCTCAGCCCCACCTAGCGGTTGGGGGGGGACCATGCCACGGTTCCCTGCTTCCCGTGAAAAACACAGCCGCGTAAGGAGCACTGAGCATTCCCGCAGCCGACGGAGATGGGGTGGGAGGGGAGGGGGAGAATCTGCGGGTGGTAATTCAGTTAAATAGACATGTGCCAACCAAATAAAGGTGAACATTCATGAAATACAACCGATTACAACACATTAAATGCCCAAAAAAAACAAGAGCAGGGACAAGCACTTATCTATGAGCAGCGAAGAAAAGAGAGGCAGCATGGAAACTGAAGATGGACTTTATTAGGACTGCCTTTATTATGATTGGTTGTTCTGTTATACCCCAAAGTCTTTTGGGAATGTTAGTTGTTGCTGTTCAAAACATATAAAATCGGTGAAGTAAACGACTATAAGCATAATCCTCGCATCCGGTCCCGACATAGAATTCAAAACCAGACTCTCTTTAAAAGGAGCTTGTACACAGAGGTTACTTTTATTATTTCAACTTGTGTTATCAAATAAAAGAAAACCATCGAGGAACCACAATCCTCTATAAATGCACAATATTATCATTAAAATAATGGTGTTGAACGAGTATTCGACATAACAGTGCTTAAGTACAAAGTATTATTAATCATCGTAAGAACAGTACTTGGCATCAAAATTTAAAACATTACCTACAGGGGAGTGCTGTGACCATGATGCTCTTAGCCCCGACATAATACATAACTTGCTCCCCTCCCCCAATCTCTAAGAATCCAAGTATATGAAAGCGTTAGCTTACATGTACTAATGTTGTGGAAAGTGCAGCCACACATTGTAGTCGCACTGGGTATTTGAACTGTAGATCGTCTGGCAAAAAATTTAGCTATTTACATTTATTACTAGATGTAGTTAGACAGTTTACAGACAACAAGAGAATTATTTCGGTATTCTAAACACTGTATTATTGTTTTACCGTTTTAAGATAGCTGCCATATTTATACATCAGTCGGAGTGGTGTGGCAGCACTAGGGAGCGAGTGCGGACTGAATTATTTTAAACATGGATGCTACTGGCAGAAAGCAACACTTTTAGGTTTCGCCTAGACAGCACATGCACTGCCTCTGAGAGACATGCCACTGAGAGACAGGCTGCCCATAGCTTACCATCTGTTAGCTTTAGAGTCGCTCTCATTTCCTTTGTCCCTGTTCGTCACGACAGGTGAGCGTTGTGTCTTCTTGAGTTTGGCTCACCCCTGGAGCAAGGACCAAGCACTTGTGTCCATCCACTTCCTGTTTTTGGAGCTACTTTTTTCTTTGTGTTCAAGCGCTCCATATGAGCGCTTGTGTTTTCAATCCGTCTCCCATATCTCTGTACATGTAGCTTCTTTTTCCTCCCATCATCCTACCCTGTACTCTACGCCACTGCACACTACTATGCCACTACACTCTATGCCACTCTGCTCTTCTCTGCACCACTCTACGCCACTGAACCACTCTGCGCCACTGCCCTCCAAGCCACTCTGCTCTTCTCTGCACCACTCTATGCCACTGAACCACACTGCGCCACTGCCCTCCATGCCACTGTGCTCTTATCTGCACCATTCTATGCCACTGCACTCTGCTCTGCACCACTCTACGCCACTATGCTCTATCTACTCTACGCCACGTCACTTCTCCTCTACTTCTCTGCACGCTGCTGTACAACATGGCGAAAAGACATTGGCAAAGCCAATAGCTCTTGCTTAGGCAAAACCAATAGTCAATGAACACCAGGACACAGCTAAAACGAAAGCCAGGCTGAGGGAAAGGTATGGTTCCCTTAATGGGCAAGCTCACAAGAAAAAAGGATCATTAACTTCTTACTTTGACAATCCACTGACAGCCATAGCTCGGCCCCCATCATCACAGAAGATACCTGCACGGAAGCATGGGTTAGAATTAGCACAGATCTATGGAGTTTGCCAGGTGGACAGCAACTCTTAGTCTTCATGGATGCCTTCTCTAAATACCCACTAGTTTAAATTGTTAATTCCACTGCATTTCAGAGAATAACGCTCAAACTGGAAAGGGTTTTAGCAGTAGATGGCCTGCTAATCCACCTAAAGCCAAACAATGGCCCACGTATTAGTGGGCTGCAATTTCTAGAATACAGGCAAAAACTATATATCCAACATCATAAAATTACACCCCAATGGATTAAAACGAACGGAGAGAATTGAAGCATTCTATGCACATGTTGAACAAAATGTTACATAGTTGCGGAACAAGGGGGCAAGGTTGAGTGGTAACTCCAACATATTCAATGTGATTAAAGGAGTACCCCACATTGCTCGACCAAATGTTCTCCAGCAGCTGTGTTGTTCAGTAGGGCTCCGAGGGACACTATCCCAACTGCTCCGGGAAAATGGATCAAGAACACAGTCAAGGGAGATGAAAATTCAACAATGACCAGGCAACAGAAGAGCTGTACACCTGGACATACACATCAGTACTTGAGCTCTAGGCAAGGATCGGCAGGCAATGCATCTATAAATTTCAGATGCCATTTGAGCGGACACCCTGGATTGTAACTGATAAAGAAAACAAGCATTTGCAATGCAATAGGTTTCGCATTTACGCGAGTTTAAGCTATTGGCATTGTAAATGACACTGCCTTTTATTTATGTTTTAAAAACAAAAACAAAAATAAAAGGCATTGTTATTTGCAATGTCAATAGCTCAAACTCGCGTAAATTCGAGACCTATTGCCTTGCAAATGCTTGTTAGATTAGTGAGTAGAAACGCTCCCTTTCGGCCCCCAAGGCAAATTAATTAAATAAACAAGCGCGGCCGCTAAAGTGAAAGCGGACAGCGCTGCAAATAAAAAATAAATAAAATAGTGCTATCCTATTTATGAAGGAGAATGTATAACTTTTTGAATAGTCTGGAGCACACCCATGTTGTTTTTCACTTGTTCTTTTCTGAATTCATCAAGTTCGGCGTGCATACACCCTTATAATGCTCCGTTCCAATAAGCACTTATAATGATACTTCCAAAAATATGGACCCGCCTTCTGCAGATCCAGAAGGGTTGCACAGCCTTATGCACTAGTGTTGAAATTTCATCCACTTAAACCACAGTAATCAAGTTTTGATTCTTGTTAATCATACTTTTATTCACAATTAATCCATCACGTCAAAGACTCGGAATTCCACAATCTTGTGCATGTTGCTTATTCCAAAATTGCCCATCCAGGCCTATTCTAGAACAGTTAAACAGATTCCGAGTTCTTCTATTTACGATCTCTACACCCAATGCATTTCGGTTTGTTTTAAACCTTCTTCAGGGGTATCTGTAGTATGTAAAGATATATATGCATCTGTCAGCCACAAGATCATAATAATGATATTATCCAATCACTGATTCAATCATATAACAATAACACGGAAAAATCAT
This sequence comes from Calotriton arnoldi, assembly GCA_963921515.1. Taxonomy (NCBI): domain Eukaryota; kingdom Metazoa; phylum Chordata; class Amphibia; order Caudata; family Salamandridae; genus Calotriton; species Calotriton arnoldi. The sequence continues at coordinate 3,510,172 of CAWUFW010000547.1, read as the reverse complement.
CTTGACTAACCCCACGATAAACTGAAACCTGGTGTGAGTTAATCCACCCCTCCACTCCCACCCGTGTAACATTCAACAAACAAAAAATGCAAAAAATGTGTTTGTGCTTGTGTCATTATTAATATGCCCCACGTTTTTTTGGTACCGAGAAATTTGGGTTAAAAATGTGGGGCATATTAATAATGACACAAGCACAAACACATTTTTTGCATTTTTTGTTTGTTGAATGTTACACGGGTGGGAGTGGAGGGGTGGATTAACTCACACCAGGTTTCAGTTTATCGTGGGGTTAGTCAAGATGATTTTTCCGTGTTATTGTTATATGATTGGATGATATCATTATTATGATCTTGTGGCTGACAGATGCATATATATCTTTTACATACTACAGATACCCCTGAAGAAGGTTTAAAACAAACCGAAATGCATTGGGTGTAGAGATCGTAAATAGAAGAACTCGGAACCTGTTTAACTGTTCTAGAATAGGCCTGGATGGGCAATTTTGGAATAAGCAACATGCACAAGATTGTGGAATTCCGAGTCTTTGACGTGATGGATTAATTGTGAATAAAAGTATGATTAACAAGAATCAAAACTTGATTACTGTGGTTTAAGTGGATGAAATTTCAACACTAGTGCATAAGGCTGTGCAACCCTTCTGGATCTGCAGAAGGCGGGTCCACATTTTTGGAGACTGTATAACGCCACAAGTAAAAGATCCAGTCCTCATGGGAGGTAACAAATGGCGACAGGGCGGTAACAAGGAGGGACTAACGAGCCTGATTATCAATCGGAAGCCAGCATTTACCAAGAACAATGACACCAGCCAATCAAAAATATGGGCGGAGAGAAGGCGAGGCTTCCACAGCATACTCAACTACTGCATGCCTCGCAGAGCGAGCAGCGCATGCGCGCTGCCGCTAGGCTCGACCTAAAAATGCTCTTTACTTTGTTCAGTCCCTGTACATAAGAGATATGTATACACTGTAAGAATGGCAGATGTGTTGGTCTGTCCCAGTATTTAAATGCCACTATGTTGTTTTATTTGTTTTAGAGCACTTTAGCCCTACTCATCCCAATGCAGGGTGTTGGAGCGCTTTACATCACACGTACAGATTATACATTGGCAATAAGTCATATGTGTGAACAGCAATATAAAGGACGTGTTCCATGAGACAGTGAGATTTACAAGGTGTAGGAGCCACCTGTCCTCCATACCTCACTTTAAGATATGAGAAGGATTGCAATTTATGAACTGAAAGTAACAAAGGATCTCTTTCTTAAAAGCAGTAACCCACTTGCCCATTTACATAAAATAAAAATCTGTTATCTGCAGGTTACAAAATGTGCTTTTCAGGAGACATATTAACCCTCTTTGCTATTATGATTCAAAGCTGGAACTAGGAAAACACAGATCTGTTCAACAAATACGTCATCCTCCAGAGTTATCTTATTATTATTATTCCCTGAGATTTAGCTGGCACACAAAGATATCTCCAGCAGGTGCCTTAACCCCATAAGATATTTAAAAATACAGACAATGCAACCAATTAAGCAGAACATATTTACTGCCACATTTCTCCTTGTTGCCAATTTCATTGTGGCAGGGTTAAAAAGCGGTATAAGTTGAGGCCCAGATTTTGCGTCAAGCATTGGCATAGCCAATAGGTCTCGCCTTTGGGACCTTATAAGTGTTTAGCCATGCAACAGTTGATGTTGTTGCACCAAGGATATTGTGCTGGATAACCAAACACTTATAAGGTCCCAAAGGCGAGACCTATTGGCTATGCCAATGCTTGTTTACACATGCTAACATTGTATGGGAAAATATTCCACCTCATAGGTAACGGTCCAACACTACAATACACAAATATTTTTTTTGGGGGGGAGGGGGGCTGCAACTGATGCTGCAGATGATGGATTGTGTCATGTGGCATATGTTGCAAATCCATAAATCTGCAAAAAACTCTGCAGCAGCAGAGTCGCATAATGGCAGTGGCCCTGCCTATAGGGCTAAGCTGTCAATCACGTTTGCATGTTGAAGGGGACATCCAGTTGATGCGGACAGAAACAGTTATTGGTATCCATGTGTAAACCGCAAACATTGACCAACAGGCGCTCCCGCGTGCTTATTACTTGATGACGTCAGCGTCTGCGTTGTATTACGTAACGATATGCTACTTAAAACTGTACTCATCGAGCCCAGCTTTTATATCATTGCCCTGCCGCACGTCTCTGTATTTGACTACTTTAAGGCAGATAGAATTCACGGTTAGTCCTCTCAGTCTTTCATCCTTCTAAGGCTGATAAAAATGATTGTGCTTTAGTGAGTTTCAAACGTTCATTATTAAACAATGATTCAGGAGGGAACGAAGTGAATGTTCCCTTTATAAATAAGTCCGTTATTGTATGAGCTGGGACATCAGAGCAGGGCGGATGAAGGAAGAAAAAAACACATAAAAGGGAACAGGTGGGGGAACAAAGAAAGAATTAACAGAGGTCCTGCTTTTTAGTTACGTTTCTCATCATAAGCGTCTTAAGATATTATTCAGCTGATAGATAAAACTAAAAGGGTCAGTTTATTGGATAAAATAGAAGAAATTAACAATAAAAAGAAAAGAACGACTGAATTTGAGGAGCAGGACGCCGACGCCTGCCGCAGACCGCAGCGTTGTGTGAAGGTTGCTTCCTGACAGCCTCCGCCAGGCCCCGCTGGGATCCTGCAGACATGCCCTTCGCCTGCTAAATTTTTGCATAACGCTTCCCTACACGAGCAGCAACAATCCAGAAAACGAAGCGCCTTTGTGGTCCTGTCACACTGGTGGAGCAATGTTGACTTCGGCTGGCATTTAACGCAGCGGAACAAATACTCCTCGCTGCATAAAAGATGTTGCCAGGCTATCGACGTCAGGGCAGTCAGTTGGAGAGCGCGCATGTGTGAGCGTCCGTGTGCGCCGGCGAGAACGCGGGCATTCTTAGGTGCACGCGTGCCCGTTCACTTTTCAAGCACTGCACTCGTGCTTGTGGCACGCCGCTGCTCGCTCCCGCAAGGTGGATGCCGCCACAAGCACGAGTGCAGTGCTTGAAAAGTGAAGACCAATGGCTAAAGGCCCTCCTAGAGCAGCGCATGCGCGCTGCCTAGGCGAGACCTAAAAAAGGGACCTGCTGTCTCCACAAAGAGAGGGTACAACACTATCACTCGATACATTTCAATGTTCAAACAGATCACATCAGCAGGGCAAATAGAAACCTCTCGACAAGAAAAGGTGGCAGATGACAAGTCTACTGTGGGATAATGAAGATCATAGTGGAGCAGAGGAGTCAAAAATTGTCCCTGAAGACGTCCTCCAGTCATGTAGAAGCTGAACCCCAACTGCAACCAGAATCTCACAGCAAAATAACATGATACGATCTTCAAGAAAATCCTTGGCCCTTAAGAAAACTGAGAGACTTTTCAGTTTATTAAGACATTGCTATTTGTTTTGTTTTTTAATAAAGTTGGTTGGTAATAGATGTAGTTTGCCACACAGCATCACATAAGTGAAAGCATGCACACCGAGGATCGTGGTTGAAGTCCCTGATGAAACAAAAGGGAGTTGGGTATGATGACGGGTCAGTCCCAAACCTGTCCACGTGTCCTGCAGATAGTGTCCTCAGCGCCACACAGGGAATTAAGCAGTAGTGCGCAAGGTTATATGCAGCCTGCGTCCCAGGAGAGTAAGAAACAGTGTATAGGGAGGGCCAGACTGGGGAACCAAAAGTAGCCCTGGTAAAAATGCTCAAACCAGCCCCACTCCTTTGTTATATTCCATATAGGTACCCTATATAGGCGCAGGTAACATCGCAACCTTTCACCTACATCCTTCCCTACATTGCATACATAACGGTTCTTAGGCACTGACCTTTTACCTAGATATGACACTGCACTCAGAACACAGGTTTTTCCCTGGTTCGATTCTCATACATTATGCATGAGGCTTCTTGGAAGCACAGCAGGACTAACAGTATGATTACCATCTCCTGTATAATATCTCTGTATAAAGTTTAGGCCCAACGTCATCCTTTAGGCCGACACAGTAACACAGCAAGGTAGGACCCCTGGGGAGACCTATGGGTATATATACAGCACATCTTGCTTAGGAAGATAGAGGAGACCGTGACTTCCCGGCTGACACACTGACCAGAGACGCTGAGGTTCCTGCATGCAGACGCTCCAGCTAGCAGTGGTCTAACATCCCTCGCGGGGTGTCCAACTGGAGACCAGGACGGGGTCCCACATTCTCCAAACTCTCAGGTAATGGGGTGGACTAGATCCTAGAGGGATTCTTGGCATAACACCTACACAGATGCTAGGTACATTTAGGTACATCTAGTTAGGGAGGCATCATAGGAGTACGCACTTTTTATCATGTGTTTTATGTACTTGTATATATTCATGATTTCTGCAAGATGGTAGAACTATACCATCCCTTTACTTTCATAGTACTGCTAATCATATATCTCTGCTACTGTCTAATGGTTGTTGCAGCTCATATATTCTAGACTAGAATAACTGTTCAATAAATACTTATTGAAACGCCCAGACTGTTTATTCTGTGTATCTCTCTGAGACAAACTAAGTGAGCACGAGTGACTGAGCGAAGGGTAGTATATTGTTTCCACGATCCTGAGGCATCAGGGTTGTCATGTTCTGAGGTTGCCAAGAACTATTCTCTCCCCGATAAGAGGAGATTATAGTGGCACTGTGAGCTAGCTAATACAGACAGGCTAACGTATCCGGTGGGGGTGCACAAAATCCGTCCGCCACCAATCCCACAGTTTATGTTATCCAAACGCGCAGATCCTGTATAGGTAATATAGGAACTACACGACACCTTTTGTCTCCTCATGCAATCTCTCTTTCCATCCATCGTCTCTCTCTTCTGCCTCGCTAATCGCTTTCCCTCCATCTTCCCACTTTCTTTCTCTCCCTTTTGAAGCCTCCCAGTGCCTCCTGCAATTAACCTTGGAGGATTGTGAAAAGAGTCAGAGGCATCAGACACCCTGGGCTTTCAATACCGACCTCCAAGGGCTCTGACCCACCGGGAAAATACCTGGAGAAATATAAGACCTTTCCAGCTTTTTGTACAGGGAAGTAAATGCTGCAAACAGAACAACTGTATCAGGCATTTTTGGGGCTAACAATCCGTTTTGGGAGGTACAAAGCACATTTTACATATGACCATCAATTAACTTTTTGATGAGAGGATCCCTCTTAGTATTCATGCAGTACAATTGAACTGATATCTCAAATTAGATAAGCATTTCAAAGTCACACAACCATTGACTGAGGTATAAGCAGATATAAAAGTTTGCAGATTTCTAGGGGGTTTCAAGTTCATTCTGTGGTGAGAAGATCCTGTTTATAGCTAAGATTACCAGATGATCCGTTAACACAGGGACAGCACAGCACCACTTTAACTTTGAGAAATCATTGTTTTTTTGTGTTGAGATTGAGGTGGAATAATGAGACGAGGCCAGCAATCACTGATCAAGGTATAATTTACTTTTCAAGTGACATAGGAGAAGAGAATCCTATAAGTAACTGGGAGAGCTTCACAGAAAATATTGTGGCAGAAATTCCCCTGAATCATTGTATTTCCAGGAAGAGCAAGCACTGGAGCGGTTTCCAACGGAAGTAAAAATCATTAAAAAACAGCTAAACAAACATCTGCGACAACTGCGAGCCAGTTTGCAGGATTGTGAGCTATTGTTAGCAGTAAAACTAGGCAGGAAAAAGCTTAAAAGGGAACTCTGGACAATTAAAAAGAACCATTATGAAACGTTCTGGGACACCCTAGTATGTGCCAGAAAAAGTAAGAACTCTGCAAAATTCTGGCAGATAGTCAATCAGTAGTGTGGATCACGCAAGGCGAACAATGCAAACATTAGTGAACAGGCGTGTGTAAAGTTCTTAACAGTCTGTTTGGTAGCTGCAGAACCTGAGCAGCATATAGGAGAAAGCCCAAGGACGAACAAAGGAAATGCAAGCTTTAAACTGAGCCGAATAACAACTCCAACTATGCCAAAAATAAAAGTAAAAGTGGGTCCTGAGTTGCATAGATCAGGAACCCTGATCAATACGAACGTAAATAGTACACCAGCGGATGACACAAATCAGGTAATCAAATGTAAAAATCACCAACCAGGGAAATTGCATATGCTGCCCTCAATCATGGATACAAGCTGTGAAGATGTGCAAGACTATTGTCTAATGGGAAATATTTTGCAGCGACTGCGCTTTTTTATAAAAAACCCAATGCTATGGGCAGACAAATTAGCATCGCTATTCAAGTGACGAGGATAGACATTCCAAGATGGCGACCCAGGGATGTGGAATTCCTATAGCTCGATGCCCAGGACATATTGTTTGGGGTCAAGGACAGGTTTTAATGTGTATTTTGTCCTTGGGACAAGTAGGTCCAACCCCCTGCAGCACAAACCCTTTGGCTGCCAGTTTACTGTACCACATTATGGATCAGGAAAGGGCATTGTCTGCAGTTAGGGTAATTTTTGTGCTCATATGTTAATGCTGTTCACACTTTTATTTATGGGTCATTAATGCAAAGTCTTTATTATTAGGGTGAGCATTCTAAGGAAATGTTGTAAGCTCGGACTGCACTTCTGACAGTGGTTCCAGTACAAACATGTGTACACACGTTTTCAAAGTTTAGCAGTATGAGGCTATGTATAATGCTCCCAGAATCTCTCTGATTAGATGCAAATATTTGCAGAAGCTTGAAATCACAGTGAATGATTCTTTGCTTTTAAAATAAAATGTTCACAAAAAAATGCAATTAGGAAAAAAACAATTTTGCTAAACTACTGTAAAATTTTAGGTACCATTTCTTTGCATCATCATTTATAAAATGTGTTGGTGTATGCTAGTATTGCCAAACATTATTCCAAATGTAAAAATCGGTGTAACCAGTTTCAATAAGATTATGAGAAACCTAAAAATAAACAAGCATTGGCAAAGTCAGTAGGTCTGAAATTGGTGGTCAGCCTTTTGATTTTCTCAATGTGTGTCTTGTTTTGGCATGTTTTTTGTAAAACCTTATTGGCATGGGAGCTGCCTGGTCCTCACCACTATAACAAGCACTGGCAAAAGGCATAACAAAGTTTAGTTTCAAAAAGCACACATTGCCACATTAGTTCCTGGCACTGACCAAAATTACTTTGTGTGCCAAATGCTCCTTGTGAAAGAGCAGAATGCTGTCACTCATAGTGAAGTCGGCCGATAGATAGACCAAGACAGAGAGAAGTTTAATAAACACAAAAGGTCTTGGTTAAATCCAGACTTAATTAGGGGCCAAATTATTAAAGAAATCTCAAAGGTGCACCCATGGTGTATTTCCTTGTATTAGTGCATATTTATGGCTTTAATGAATTCACTAGAATTTACAGAAGTACGTCAAGAAATCGTAGTCATAGAAAATATTTGTGAACTGCATTTTAGCACGAGCAAACATGCATGTGCAGATTTGCTCATGCGAAAATCTGTAGAGCGTTTGCAAGTTCACTTTCTCTCCAACCATTTTTTCCCAACCCTGGAGGAAGTTTTAAGTCTGCCATTGTCAGCAATAAATTTCCATTCTTTCTCAGTATGGGAAAATAATAGAGAAGAGCAGATGAAAACCCTTAAAACATGCAAGTTAGTAGGTTTGCACAGACTCAAAAGGGCATTACAATTCTGGAACTATTGCTTACCACTACCTTCAGCCACAGTATTTAGATCTCTGGAAAGGTGGCAAAATAAGGGAATTGCTAGTATTCAAACCCTACTATGGTATGAGCCCTGGCATAATCAGGGAGGCTATGTCAGAGCTCTTATATGAGATTGAAGCCATAATTTGTCACTACACTACATGGCACGAAAGGGGCAAGTGGATTTTGTTACAAGGCAAGTAGATTTATGAAGCATCATGCCCCATGGACAAGTAGATATTTTATTAAATTCCACACCCCTGCGACCGCAACTTGGATTAATACACAGGACACACAAACAATAGTCCGTTTTCACTTGTTTGGACATATTTGACGGACCGTACGTCAGCCGCTTTACACGCGGAGGATTGACCATGCTTGCTCGCCGCTTTTGGGAAATAAATGTCGCCGAACTGGTAAGCATACTACAAATTTATAAGATTTTAAAAATAGCTTTATAGGAGATTTGTGATAGCGTCGAAGGGTAAAATAGTTTTAATTAATTACGTTTCACATGTGATTCTGTTTGAAGGATGAGGCTATGAGGAAAACAATACGTACATCACACGGAGCAAGGTGATATATTCCACTTGAGACTAAACCTGAAACTGGAAAACGGGGATGAGTGCATGGATTCTTTTATGATACTTTGGGCCATTAGTTAAATAACGTTAAAGTCTGATCGTAGTTTTGCATATTTACAGAAAATACACACAGAACTCTTATGTCCATACCGGGACGCCCGCCATCCTAATCAGCCCCTAAGTGAGTACACCAGATTTAACAAACTTGAAGTCAATTTGCCCAAAACAAAAATTGTTTTTGGAAAGAGAATTAATAAACCTGGTACCTGGCTAGGTGGTGAACACATCAAAAAAGTTTGAGAATACAAGTAACTAGGTGTATGGAAGAGGGGAACTATGTGCAGCAAAAGGAATCGATCAAAAACAAAGCCTGTGCTCTACAATGTGCATTCGCCATTGCCTCAAGCATCTATGGGGTCCCAGTCTAGAGACAATCCTCTAGGACATGAAGGTGAAATTACCAGCAATAATCTATGGAAGTGAAATAATGATGGGAAAAGATTCAAAGATATTGGATGCCCTTGTGGTAAAAAATATACAAATCCATCTTTCGCCTGCCAAAAATAGCACTTCCAGCACAGGTACAGATTGAATTAATCAATCCATAGACAGACAGTGCGCATTTCTTACAATTTGTCATAAGCTGAGGGAATCAAAGCCAAACATTTTAGACCACGTTAGCTGGCAGGAACTAGTAAGCCGACCCTGCAATTTGGCCTATCACCACTACATGGAAAAATGCCTAGACATTACAGAAGTGAGGGAGGCATGGAATCTGCATGTTACCCACAAAGTGCTAAAAAGAAAAACCTGAATAAGCAGCGCACAACAGCCGAGCAGATTTAAGGATAAAGACTCGGCTGCACAGCACAGTCACTCCTGGATGGCGATGAACACTTATAATAAGAAAGAAAAAAAAAGCGATATCTGGGAACAAATTATTCAAAGCAAGTTTAAGGCATTCCGGCACGGAGACTGCCAACGTTGGATTTTCTTTTGATGCGGCAAAATCAAATCGCAGATCTAAATGCAGATCTAAGTGCAAAAAAAAGGAAACAAAACATTTATGCATATTGTATGTCTGAGCCCCAAGCTCTTAGAAGCTCGCAGGCCGTTATTACTTAAATCATTCAACAATTTGAGGACGTGGCCGTGCAGACAGGCCATTATAGAGGAACATCCACCGAGCTCCTCATCCGCAAGCTGCCCTTCCAGCGCTTGGTGAGGCAGATCGCCCAGGACTTCAAGACCGACCTGCACTTCCAGAGCTCCGCAGTCATGGCCCTGCAAGAGGCCAGCGAGGCCTACCTGGTCGGGCTCTTCGAGGACACCAACCTGTGCGCCATCCACGCCAAGAGGGTGACCATCATGCCCAAGGACATTCAGCTGGCCCGTCGTATCTGAGGCGAGAGGGCCTAAGGAGACAGACCGACCCTAACAATGGCCGCCCAGTGAGGAGCTCCGGCCGGGAGCTCCCGGTCAGCGATTGTCATTCTGGCCTTATAACCCCTTTTTCCCCGTAATTTTCTCCCGTATCCTGACAGCCGACACTGAGAAGACTTGGCCGATGCCCGGTGGAGCCGCTTGGTTCGGCTAAAGAGGAGTCTGGCCCGGGTTTCTCCCACAGCCGTCACTTACCCAGCCGGACATCGGGGCATGGCTTACCTCATCCCGCTGATGCCTCTCTTTCCGCCTCTGCCGCCTCCCTCGGAGCTAATCGCCGCAGATTCCTGATGACTGTCCAGCCTCGGCGCAGCTCTGGCCCCTTCGGATGGCTCCGGATGGCGTCAGATTGCTCTGGGACGTGAGTCCACTCTTCCGGGACATCAAGATGACTTGGCCGATGCCCAGTGGAGCCGCTTGGTTCGGCTATCGAGGAGTCCGGCCCGGGTTTCTCCCGCGGCCATCACCTACCCAGCTGGACATCGGGGCATGACATTCCTCGTCCCGCCGCTGCTTTCTCCCTCTGCTCCCTTCCTCGGAGTGAGTCGCCACGGATGGCTGATGATGGGGCCAGCCTTGGCGCAGCTCTGTCTTCATCGGCTCTCTGCCAGTCCTCGCTGCTGCCTCCCCATGCTGGCCATCTGCCTGGATGTGCTCCGCCTCGTCCCCGACTTAGACCCGAGAGACCCTTTCCAGGTATGGGGGTGCAGGAACCACGACCGGCGGATTGCCTACACCGATGCCCCAGTGGTCCCGAGCCTGCACGCCTCTTCTCCCTTCCACCCGCCTTTGATTTTGGAACTGCGTCCCCCCCTTTTTGACTTTTTTTGCACTTAAATCATGCTCCCTGGTTCGTACCTACTGACTTTATGACCATTGCTCTGCCCGCCATTTTGTTGCTGGCCACCGTCGATTCCCAGGACCCGGACCCACCATCTTGTTCGACCTCTGTCCATTCCCCCTTTCCTCCGTTCTCCCCCTGACTACCCTCAAACGTTTTTCTCCCTCTTTCTGGTCTGCCTTAGCTCCATCACCCCCCTGGTTCCCTCCTCTCCCCTCACCCTCTCGCAGAACACTACTTTTGTCCCCCCACCTTCTCTCCCCCCCTATGATTTTTCCACTTTCCTTGCTTAATTCATGCAATTTATGTCTTTAAATTACTGTACCTTGACCTTATGTTAATCGCTATGATACCTTGACTTTTGAGTCGAACGTTCTCTCTTTTGCCCGACTGCCTTTACTCCCTCCCCCTCTGGTTCCCTTCCCCCTCCCCCACCTATTCTTTACTCTTATTCTTGTCCCCACTTTCCTTCTCTGCCTCTTATGATTTGATTTGTTCATTTACTTTGAATTTTCTGTGAAAAATGTTTAAATTATTATTCTTGTAACTCGCTATTGTTCCTTATGTAAAGCGCTCTGATACCTCCTGGTCTAGCCAGCGCTATATAAAACTCAATAAATCAAATTAGACTGGTTACATTTCTCCCCATATTCTTGAACAAACTTTGCACTAAGGTGTACAGTAAGCACTAAGGAAGAAACAGCTACCTCGTCTAGCTTGGAAAAAAAATACCATATTATTCACATATGTAATTTATGTACATTTGATTGATAACTTAGAACCTTACATACTGAACAAGAATTTGCCACCTGCATGAACTTTAGTGACTAAAGCAGTCCCCACCTATGCACCCTTTGAACACTACAAAAGGCAGTTTTAACAATCGCTGTTTTTTTTGTTTTGAAGATTTGCAATGATTTTACCAGACTGCTTTACAATGATTTTACAATGATTTTAATTAATCAATTGATTTTAATTAATCAAGCAATACATACATTGTTATTTTTTTTGGGGGGGGGAATACTACTTCAGTCATTTTGTACCAATAGTCCGATTCCCAGAATGCAATCATGTGTTTAATGCAAAGTCTGGACAGGAAATGTAGTGTCCCATTGCTGTCCTCCTAGGAACTTACCTTGTGTCAAATGTGCAACCTTCAGCCACTTTTCGCTTTCATGAAAATCATTCTGTTTGCTCCTACTTTTAAGTTCATACATATAGTGGTCAAAGAAGAAACGTAAAGTGATAGCAGAGCAAAGTTCGACTGGCTAAAATGCCAGCACTTAAGATGTCACACACGACTTGCTTCCACTTGACATCAATGCCAGGATAAGTTGTAAGAGAAGGAGTTTTCTTTCAAGACGAGCTGTGTACTTGTAATCAGCGGAGCGAGCTAAGCAGTCATAACCAGCGATGTAAAGCGTGTACCATGCTAAAGAGTGGGGCACGTACGCAATTTTGCATTACAGGCAACAGGGGTGACAGCAACACTGTACCTCTGGCCGCGCTGCACGCTTTCGCAGAGCGTGGGATCCAGTTCCAGCAGGCTGTACTCCCCGGAGGTCACACTGGGGCTGAAGCTAAGGCAATGTGCGGTTTCCAGCAGTTCTTCCGGAACCAGCTTAGCCACCTGCAGAGTAGCGTTCACCTCCTCCCGGGTGCGGCGATCCATGGCGCGAAAGTTCTCTCAGGATCTCACCGGGGAACGGAACAAGATGTGCTTAACGAAGACCATTAAAGAAAGTATGCGCATCCTCAGTGCCTCACGTCCCCCAAGAGGCGGCCATCTTAAAATCAGGCAAAACAATAATGTTCTGTCTGACGTCACTAAGCTGTGAGCGCGCAAACCTCTGCTGCTTTGAACGTGTATTACGTGGTAATGAGAGGGGACGTGAGTGTATTGGCCTCTCTGGCTAGATATTTTTTTTAGGTGATCCACGTAGAAACTGCACTACAGGCAGGAATACAACAGAATGATCCCATTACATTTTCTATAGGCTGCGCTATCAATTATTAATCAAGGTTCGATGTGTTACTGAGGGGGCGGATTGGCCTATAGGGCAATAAGGTAGTGTCCTTAGGGCTGGTTTGACAGGTCATTGTGTGGGCTGGTTTCGGTTTGTACCTGTTTGTTGGCATGTTTTTTACGGTCTGCTCAGTGGTAACACAATGGCCTCCCCTGCAGAATGTGATGAGGTGCCCCTGTGTTTCGCATATCTCACAGATATTCATTGAGTCTGGGCTTAAAGGAGCCCCTTGAAGTGTTTGGGGCCTCCCTGTGGTGCATGCGTTATCCCATGGGTCTGCTGAACCGTATTTTTTTTACTGTTGATTATCCTGATATTAAAACAATACATTGCCTTTAGCAAACTCAAATCCACACAGTCTTCAATAACTTGCAAAACACATACAGTGTTCTTTCCAAGTTAAAAACTTGTCCAGTTTGCAAACACAGGCCACTTTTTAGGTCTCGCCTGCAACAGTGCATATGCTCTCTTTAGCAAGACTATGGGCCTGATTTCGATGTCGGTCGGAAAGCCATGGTCTGCCTGACCTCATTCCATCGTACACCAGAATCCCTGGGAAAAACTGGTGTGATATAAAAAAGGGAACTAAGTCGGTTCCTTTGGCTCTGGGTGACATAGTTCGCATCAAGTTGCCTGTTCATGTGAATAAAGGCCGAAACAGGTTTGGTACACCCACCACTGTCATAAAAGTGGGGAGCAATGCCATTCAGGTGGATGGAGGGTGATGCAGCGGAAGGCTGGTCTTTTTCTTTTTTTCGCTACTACTTTATTTCTGACAACAACGTTATAATCACCTCAGCTACCACAAACCTACCATTTTTTTTTGTTTGATCTGTTTATTTGGTTTTGATTTATGTGATACCCATTACAAGCATACACAATATTTGTAGAACCAGTAGGCATCGCCAGGAATCAAATTATACAAGGCAGTAACCACAAACCTACCATATCACAAAGTTTAGCCCATATAACCTCAAACAACACCAATTTCAGTCTAATTCACAACCTTCAGGGTCCTCCGATAGATCTTTTGATTGAGCTAATAGGGACTCGGATAATAAGAGACGAATGGACACTTCCTCATGAGGACCTGGAATAAAGAAGTGCCTTCCTAATAACAAAATCCACATAAAATATTCAATGACCAGACATTAAGTAATGAAATGCACATGAATGTTTATAACAAGGAAATATTTATCTAAGCTTCAAGTCGAATGGTCAAGGCACAAAAATACATTTAGAATAATTTAATATCAGTTATCAATTTAGTACAGGTAAATCACAATACATCACAGTTCAGAGCCAAATACATTTCAAATCAATACCTGGTGAGAATGAGAGAGAGAGAGAGCATAACACAATGCGAATTAAGGGGCTCATTACGATGGCGGGCGGAAGCACCACCGCCGTGCTGGCGGATGCAAAAAGCACCAGTTACCGCCGGCACGCAGCAGTCCACACGCCCGTCCAATTACGATGCGAAAAGTAGGCCAAACACCGCCGGCAAGCCAGCAACACCGTCCGCCATCAAAGTGCGCCCGTACACGTAGCGGCGCAGCCCAACTGACACACACCGTCCGACGAAACACGTCCCGCCCGGCGTATAAATTACGATGCCGCAAACAAACGGCTCCCACGGCTAAGAGACACCGCACGTGAAAGAGAGGCGGTAACACGGACGCAGAGCACGGACAACGAAGAAGCGGCACCCCGAGCATGAATCCAGCACTGCAGGCCCTTCCCATGCTTCTGCTGATGCACCACCAAGGACGCAACGTACCGCGGAGACGCAGGTAGGCACACACACAACAAGTGCACGCAAACAGCGCACACAGTGCAAGGGCGGAAAAAGCGGACAACCCCCCACCAGCGCGTGTACACTACACATCCACCATTGCATCCACATATGACACACAGGCCAAATCGTAACATCGCGGAACACATGTGTACACACCACCTGGGACTAGGAACCAACCACCCCGTCACGGCCCCAAAGCGCCGATGACGCCGCCACACATGCGCACAACGCAGAGGCCAACCGCAGCGCCATGCATGCGTCGCACACAGACACAGGGACACAACCAAGCAGCACACACATCAGCCCCACCCTGAACGCACATGACACGTGACAGGCCTGCCACAGACATGTCCCCAACGCCCAATTCACGGACAACACCCAACGCCACACAACCGACGCACACATGTCAGTGAAGTCACGCAACAGCAGGACACACCCCAGTGTAACAAACATGGCGTAGCACACAGCGGCGGCAACACCAACTAGGAGAAGCAGGGCCCCTTCGGGAAGAGGAACGCCAGTACCACACTGAAAAACCCATACCACCCTGCACATATGAACAAGACATATAAAACGGAACACCAAAGAGCACGGGGACCGACAACAGGTGGCCCAAGAATAACATTCACACACAAGGCCCAACGCAGAGCGGAAAGGCAGCCTGCCGCCCACACAAGGGAGAGCAGACAGCACTGAATGACCTTCCATTCCAACACCGAAACCACAGCCCTACGACAGAAGCCGGTGAATACAGCCATTGTCCAAGAATAGACCAACACAGGCATGCCGAGGAGACCGACCACAGGGCAGATAGCGCATATCACAGAAGCACACAACGGACGGGGAAGAAAGAAGAAAACACTCCCCCATGTCGGCCACATGCAAGTTAATTGGAAGGAGTCACACATCACTGACCTTGAACTGTCTGAGAAGCATGTGGGAAGAGGGCCCGTGTCCTCCAAACAAGCAAACAGAACACAAGTCCTGTCTCCCTACGACTACACAGAGCTCACAGCAACCTCGGAGCGTGCACATTGCAGACTGCACACACAGCCGGAGCACGCCACCACAACGCACCGCTGCGAAATGGCAACCGCAACACACCTACCCAACTACGCCGAACAGCTCAAGCTGTACAAAACCAACCTGTTACATACATTGGGATGCGATCTCCTGTCCCTGCTGAACGTAAGTTACCGACTGACTTACCGCATCACATTGTTCAGCTGCGTCATGCCCGTCTTCTACTGTCGGAGGTGTCCCTACCAGCATCCCGTCGAGATATGCCTCTCCAACCCGGCATGTCTGAAGGCGGACCTGCTACCACTACTCCTCCCTCTGGACGCACACGACAGGGCCTGCTCTGCCTATGGGGGCATGGCGTATGTGGCCAACATCGCACCCGCACTGAAATGGGACCACTGTGCCTCCACACGACGGATCATCGAGAACAGCTACATCGAATGTCACCCAGCATGCCCCATCATGGTCCTCCAAGGGACAACTTACGAACAACACCTTGACAGCCACCATCCGCTACATTGGCTGGCAAACATGTACACCACCAATGACATGGAAGCCCTGCTGGACGGCATCGCATACCTGACAACCTGTAAATACGTCGGACCACAACGCAGGTTCCCCGAGTGACCTATGATGTCCAACCCCGCACCCATGCTTAGCTTCCGCACGGACTGGCCAGTCACCACCACAACAGCCATACCAAACGACCGGCAACTGTAACCACACCATCAACGACATCGCCATGACATCGGATATGACCGGGACATGCACACTGTTCCCCATCACATCCAGGAACACCGCATGCATCGTGGGAGGCAGTGGCATGGGCTCTGTGTATCGCACCCACATGGACGGAACTGCACGAACAACCAGGACACGACATGGATCCAGCGCACATGGACACACACACCGCTCAGTGGACATGAATAGGTCGCCTGGAGTCTGTGGGTGCTGCACCCCTCCCACCCCCGCCCCGGGAATCCCATACCAGGACCTTTGCATGGACGTCAAGTGCATACAACAACAACACGACCCCAGTGACTGTGACATGTCCAGTAACCACCACAGTGCAACAACAAGTGGCACGCCGCTGCATGCACGCAAGCACATGCCCTGATGTCATCTCACATGCACGCGTGCATGAGGAACAACCGCAGCAAACCTGTCACATGGAACTGAGATGGACTGTGCCCATGATGCCAAGCGGTCTGGTAGGCTACATGTATACCGTCTGTGTCAAAGTCCGCAGCTCCGCAGCTATACGTAAATGTACATTAGCACAGCCTTGGCCAAGCAGATGTCACTCTGAAGCCCACATCCCACATGCAACAGCCAATCACATGTAACCCCACACCCTATCCCATTTGCAATCATGCTCAGTATATCCTCAACATGTATTCCGCTGCCAGTAGTGTCCACTATACTGCATCACAGAGGACAGAAGACTCAATATAATGTTTGAAACCAAAACTGTCTCCGCTGACTCATTTCACAAGTACGAATGAGAGAGGATGAGAGTATGTGAAGTACACGGCAGTCGTGTCATGACCATGTAGTCCACTGGTATTGGATGTCAACGCAAATGAGTAGCACTACTGTGGAAGACACACATGTGTCGTGTGAAGTCGTATGGACGCAGTGCTCAGGTGGGTGGGTGCGACGGGTAGATGCGCACATGCCAAGTTGGAGCACGCCGTGTTGGGAGGGGTCATGAACAGTACACCACCGCTTCCCTGGGCATCGTGAGAGGACACCTGTCGGGGGGAGTGAACACGTGTGTGCACAGCAGCCGGGCACACGTACAAAGCGGTACCAGGCGCACCTCAGCCCACCCTCTGTGGACAAGCTGGATCCTGTTGTGCGCCCGCCATGCCCCTTGACAAGGCACACACAGCCCCAGTCGACCAGGTGTAACCCCAACATAGTCAATCCGCACAGGCGATACAGGGCACGGGATGGCAGTGGAGCATGGTGTGTGAGAGGTCTCCTCGCGCTCCTCCTGGTCATATCACGCAGGCAATAGAACCTCAACGTCTAGCATGGCAAAAAGTCAAATGGAAGTGTAGGGGGACGCACCACAGCACGAGCAGCACTGACGTCACGGGAGGTGGCTCGCACCATCCCATCCATTGCCCATCATACCAACCACGCCACATGCCATTGCGACTAAGTGCAAGCGCGTGCGCCACCACCCCTGAGCCCTCCCCAGAGAGGCCAAAGAGTGAATGTGTGGGCCATCAGCCACAGACGGACGCGGCCTGGCCGCAAGGGCAGCCACAGCCACTGGGTGTCGCAGGTGGCGGATCCGGAAGGCGAAGACTGTGATGCATAGTCCATGCAGGCCGGGTCTCCATTTGGGGCACCACGCAGGTGGACGGGCGTCCCGCCACACATCATACCCTGAGACAGCCCACTCGTGCAACTGGACCCACACATACACTCCTTGCCCTCTCTGGTGCGAGCTTGGGGCTGCCTGTGCAAGCGCTAGCCTCGCAGGTGAGCATGCATATTGGGGGGCGAGGGGAGGACATGAGGGCTGGGGCGAAGATGACTGTATCACTGTCAGTTAGTACAAGGGATGACCCAGATGTGGAAAGGAAGAGACGTGTCCCGTGTGTACTGCAACTAGTCGCCAATCCAACTACCCCCCATGTCCGGAATGTAAGCCCGCACCTAGGCCCGCCCATCCGCCACATCGAACATACCACCAGCACGACAACCTTCCCATTCGAAACACTGACTGGGGGTGGCGACCAGTGAACAATGATGTGTAGCCTACCCACGCGTACATGTGGGCCCTCCATGATCCATGTCACCTGCGGCAAAGACATGACATGCGCAATGAGGGAAGTGAGGAGAGCTGTCCGCCCCACGCACAGAAGGTGCATCAGCTCCACAGACCCAGCAGCGAGTCCAGCAGGGGTCACATGTGCAGGGGCAGCTGTGCCTGGTGTGAAGGCACATGCATATAGACAGCACATCGACCAATGTGTAGTCTGCCCACATCCACAGTCCATCATCATGCGGACATAGGAATTGAACACAGGGCAACACATCTTAGTTGGTGCACCCACCGTAACCAACAATGCGCAATCATCGACGTACCCGCCCTGTGCATGGCCCCCACCCAACGGAGGCACATCCAGTGCCACCATCCCACACACACAAGCCTTCCACGGAACATGCTGTGTCCAATGGTCAGTACAGAGTCAGCGCCCATCTGGTGGATCCTGAACAGGAGACACATGCACACACATGCCAGCTCCCACTATGTACGTCTGCCACCTGGCACGTGCAATGTAACCTCTCACCTGTGACGTGTGACTGCAAGCACACAGCCGTCTTGGCATGGGGCTGTCAATGTGGACACCTGTCAATGTTTCGGGAGGTGTGATCCGTACAGTGCTGTACATAGGGTGCAGTGCTGACACCTACTACTGTCTCATATCCCCTCGTGCCACAGGTCCCACTTGTTTTGGCCGCTCAGCCTGTGCCCACATCGTCGTCGTCGTGTGCCATACTCATCCAGCCTCGGAAGCAGTTCCATGCTCAGCAGACACTCATGTTGCCGTGGCGTTGCCGCTTGACGAATATGCAGTCAGTCCCCATCAGCACGCCCCGCAAGTCATTGGGGCCTAGATCCCCATGTGCATGCACATGGCAGTGGTATGTCTCACTAGCCATTGCCATTGTTGGGAGACCTGTGTAAGTGTATTGTGGCCGTGCCGTCCCAGCTTGACAGCTGGGCTGTGGCTCATGTGCTTGCTCAGTCATGTCAGTGATGTGTATGCGAAATTGCTATGTGTTGTGTTGCTTTGACATGTGTCCTCTGCAATTTCCCTAGGCGGAGACCGAACATTGACCGCCCATACCAATTGCTGGTGGACATGGACGATACAGAGGTTATTAGGAAGTTTCGGCTGGACAGGCCAACCCTGCATCGACTGTGTGCCATGTTAGAACCCCATCTCCGTCCCCGCAGGGTGTATCCGACTGCTGTCACCCCCACGGCTAAGGTGATGGCCGCCATGCATTTCTTCGCCACTGGGTCATTCCAGCACACAGTGGGCAGTGGAGGAGGGATGTCCCAGCCCATGTTCAGCAAGGTGCTGAGGGATGTACTGGCAGCCATGATGCTGTACCGAAACAGGTACATCCGCTTCCCCAGGGCTCGTGAATTGGCGGCAGTGAAGGGTGCATTCTATGCCCTTGGCAGAATCCCACACGTCGTTGGAGCCATTGACTGCACACATGTTGGCCTTGTTCCACCACAGGCCACTGAGCACCTGTACCGCAACAGGAAGCACACGCACTCCCTGAATGTGCAAGTGGTGTGCCTTGCGGACATGGTGATCACCCACGTGTGTGCAAAGTTCCCAGGCTCGGCCCATGACGCACACATAATGCGCAACAGCATCTTGCCACGACTGATGGCCAATCTGCAACAGGATCGTGGCTGTATTGTCGGTGAGTATGTGGAGTGGTGTAGCGTGCTGGTTGTGCGATGCTGTCCCCTGTCCAGTTGGAATAGCAACGGTTCTCTGTGTCCCTCACACCCAGGTGACTCTGCGTACCCGAATGGGGCATGGCTGCTCAGTCCATTGAGGAATCCTCGCACCCCAGCAGACGATCGATACAATGAGGCACATGGGAGGACCAGACGTGTGGTCGCGCGTACCTTTGGCCTCCTCAAGTCCAGGTTCAGGTGCCTGGACCGCACCGGGGGTGCACTGGCGTACTCCCCACAGAAGGTGTGCCAGATAGTGGTGGCGTGCTGCATGCTGCACAATCTGGCCATTCGGAAGCAGATCCCCCTCATCGTGGATGACGGAGATCAACCAGGGCCCCAGCCCGCAGACCAGGACAGCTCGAGTGAGGAGGACAGCGGAGAGGAGGAAGCTGGTAATGTGCGGCAGCAGCTCATCGCCCGCTACTTCACTTGACGGTGAGTGTCCATGTACGACGGCTGATGTGGCTGTATCTGTGCAGGTGTGTGTGTGCTGTGTCAGGGTGGCCGTTTGTTCACTACGTGCTGTGTGTCAACGCTCCATGGCCAGGGTAGTATGCCACTGTTGGTGACTGTGGCATTGTGCCCTATTGCTCTGTGCGATGTGTGTACATTGCTTGTAGTTGTTGACATGTACTGTGTGATGGGTGTGTGACACACTCATTGAATGTGCTCCTGTTCTGTCTCCCACCCCTAGGTCCCTACAGGCCCTCCGGATTCCATTGCCATGCCACGCATCAGGTGCCTTTCCGACCAAGGTGGCCGTTGTATTCCGTACAAATAAAACACAGGGCACAAACAGCAGTTAGTGAAAAAGGTGCATTTATTACAAACTGTGACATGTGATTGTGTGTAAGGTGATGACAAAAGTGGTGCGTGCAGTGACAATGAGCTGTCGGTCATGGCTGCGTGATGCTCAGGGTGTACCCACTGGTTCTATGTCCATAGTCCAACACACACATGCCATCCAGATGGCTGTGTGGAGTGGGATCGTAGTCCGAGTCAATGCAGTGGCTGGTCAAGGAAGGCTGGCTGGCTGCCTCACTTGCGTCTGGAGCGTGCGAAGTCCTCCCGGGAGATCTGTTTCCGCTTCGGACGGCCCCTTCCACGTTTGCGAGGGGGTGCCTGCTTGCGACATGCTGGTGGTTGAGGTGTGCTCACTGGCTGTGGACGCAGGGGAACTGGACACTGCTGCTCGACCCTGCGCCCCGGCAGGTGGTGGCGGAGGGGGAGCTGCTATCCCTGGCCGTGTCCTCACCGCCACCACCAGCTGGCCCATGAGGTCCACGAGTTGACCTATACGGGCGTCCATGGACCTCAGCACCCCCAGCACCTCCCGCGTGTCTGAAGCAGACCTGACCCATTGTTCTTGGGCCTCCTCATAGGCCCCAAGGACTCTGGCCATTTGAGGCAGGGCATGGCTCCCAGGGGAGGCTGGCGTTTCCCTGACCCTGCTCCTCCTACCAGTCCTGCTGCCACCGGCCTGCCCACTAGCCACATTGCTCACCACGGTCTGCGCTGTGGCTCCCAGGGTGGATCCAGTCGGCCGGGCCACCACCTGCGCTGGGGCTGGTGCCAGCGAAGACGTGGTGGTGGTGGCGGCGGTGGTGGTCGGTGCGGCGATGGTGGCGGTTGCGGCAGTGGTAGTGGCCGCAATGACCGTGGGT
Source organism: Calotriton arnoldi (assembly GCA_963921515.1). NCBI lineage: Eukaryota > Metazoa > Chordata > Amphibia > Caudata > Salamandridae > Calotriton > Calotriton arnoldi. Next base: position 3,488,536 of record CAWUFW010000547.1, on the reverse strand, counting down.
GTGGCCGCAATGACCGTGGGTGTGGCCGCAATGACCGTGGGTGTGGCCGCAACGACAGTGGCAGCAGGGGGCTGGGACTGTTCAGCAGCCCTGGATGATGGGTTGGTGGGTAGGAGGGGTCCTGGGGAGCGGCTGGGCCCTGCCACACCAGATGGGCCTGCTTGGTGGTCCGTGTCCGACGAGGAGGTGAGATCCTCCACATCTGTGTGTCCTCGTTGGGGGCTTGTGGGCTGGCTGTGCTGGCTGCTGTCTCCATCCCCAGCATCCGGCAGTTCGTCACCTGTGGAGAGAATGAGATTTGTTATTGTGTTGCACCTGGCGAAGTATGTATTTGTCGTCTGACATTGACAGTTCGTGCAATCTCGTACATGGGTTTCCCGGAGGCGTGTGTGTGGCTGTGGCATTTGTAGTTGTGTGTGCTTGGCAATGGGACTGTGTGCTGTGCACATGTGGCATGGGACGGATTGGCCATGCCGATGGGTGTGTTGCTGTGCCCCTACTCATTGTGACTCTGGTGTATGCGGGCTCCTGGCCCATCCTGGGTCTGGTTTGTACTTTGCTTTTGGTGTTCAGATGGGACGCTTAGGAACGCATATGGCAACATGGGGGCCATGCCCCAGATTCGCATTTGGGAGGGAATATGCTTTTGGGGTTCAAATGGAACGCTTAGGAACGCATATGGCAACATGGGGGCCATGCCCCAGATTCGCATTTGGGAGGGAATATGCTTTTGGGGTTCAAATGGAACGCTTAGGAACGCATATGGCAACATGGGGGCCATGCCCCAGATTCGCATTTGGGAGGGAATATGCTTTTGGGGTTCAAATGGAACGCTTAGGAACGCATATGGCAACATGGGGGCCATGCCCCAGATTCGCATTTAGGAGGGAATATGCTTTTGGGGTACATGCTGTGAGCCATGGGTGCCGAACGTGACATGTGTTGTGGCAGCATGACAGTGCATGGTTTGAGGTGTGTGCATGCTTGACATGGCCTGCATATTTGCTGTCTGTTGTGATTACTGGACATGGCATTGGACGCATCGTTATGAGTGAGTGATGGTTGTGTGTGAAAGCCAACGTATTGCAGTTGTCCCATCTCCTTGGTGTGCGTGCTGCCCTGTGCCATGTGCATCACTGCAGTGCTCGGGGGGGGGTGTGGCCCATGTTGTGTGTTGTTGCTCACAGTGTGTCGTGCGCTTCATTGACTTCTGGCACATGGTTGGTCATGGGCATGTATCTTAGCGTGACTGCTGTATGTGTGGCAGCTGTGCGGATGACATGCCTTTCATGAGACTGGGGCTGACGGATGGGATGGATGGTATGTTGTATGTGCATGGTGTGTCTGTGTGTTTGATGGGTTCAGTGGTGTTCGTGTACATTTCTGTTGTTCCGCTCTGTTGCGTCTAGTGTTGTTTGTCTTACATAGGCGTAGTTGTGGGGTGTGTGGTTGACAGGCAGTAGGGGCTACATGGACAGGACTTCAATGGTGTTTCGGTTGTGTGTGATGAGTTGCACAGTGGCTGCCGTGTGGTACTATTTTCAGTGTGGCTTGTGTATGCAGACGTGGCTCCTTGGGTGTTGCTATGTCTGTGATGGGTCATGTGGGGTGTGAGTCTGTTGTTCATGTCCGTGTGCACATTGTTCACTTGTTCGTGACGGTGGGCGGTGCTGCGTTTTCGTCTGCTACGTGACATGTCCCATGTGTTGGTCGTGTACCGGTCCTCATGCCTCCAGTAATCCAGCCCTGTCCAGTTTCCCACCTGCAGGTTGTTCGTGCGTGCACTGTACTGGATGCCACATGGCTCTAAGCGGGGGTGCTCCATGTTGCAGGTCTGTGGGGGTGGGGGGGTGTTGTGGGTCGTGGGGGTGGCTGGACACCCACTGACACCGATTGCTGTGGACCGTGATGTCTGCCTTTAGGCTGTCGTTGTGCACTGCGGTGGCTGACACGTGGCTGTGGGGTGTGGGGGATGCTCCTCCTTGCTGTGCTGTGGGACTAGGGGCCTGGTGTGTGTTGTACTTGGGCTGTCCACCGTCCCACCCACTGCACTTTGTGTTCCTGCCACTTACCTGTTACTTGTCGGTTTGTGCAGCTGTGGCGGACACATGGGTGTGGTGGGTGCTCGTTGTGGCGCTTCTAGCATATTTGGGGACCTGTTGGTGGTTACGTGGCTGGCTGAATGTACACATGTCCCCACGCATCTTACAGTTGTTCTGTTTGGGCTGTGTGTGGTGGTGTATGTTGCATGTGTGTGTCGTGTATTGTGTGCTGGACATGGGGGTGTTTGTCCCTGGGAGCTGTGGCATGGTGGTAGTGCATGTGAGTACATAGCGGTGTGCTGGTATACATTAGTTTGTACTTACCAGCCTCCACTCCCCTGCTAATCCGGCGAGGATCTCGGGATGTATGATGACTCGCACCTTCTCCTCCCACGCTTTGAAGGTCTTGAAGAGCGCGGGATTCCCTCCGCCAGTGACGGCAGCCAGCTCTCTGTTTTTGCCCTCCTTCTTCTTGACCAGGCTCTTGACGTCATTCCACCGTTTGTTAATTTCGACTCTGTTCCTGGGCAGGGTCCCGACTGCATTGACCTGGTCTACGATCCGGTTCCACATTCTGTTTCTGGTGGCTAGTGGTGTGTGTTGGACCATGTTCCCATAGATTTGTGGGTGCACCTTGATGATCTCGTCGACCATGACCGTCAGCTCAATGGGCGTGAACTTGGGCATTCTTTGTGGTGCCATGGTGTTTGTGGTGCTGGTGCGGTGTGTGTTGTGTAATGTGCAGGGGGTTTGTGGTGCCGGTGTTTGGTGGTGGTGGTGGTGGTGGTTGTGATGTGTGCGTTTCTGTGGTGTGCTGTTGTCCTTGCTGTGTCACTGTGTCCTCTCCTCTCCTCTCTGGTTTGCAATGTTGCAAGGGGTTGTGGTCTGTGGGAGTGCTGCTTTTGTACTTACCTATGTGGGTGTGTCCTCATGGTCTGTTGTTTTCAGGTGTGTTGTGTCTGGGGTTCTGGCCTTTGTAGTTTTTGTTTGTCCGGGGGGTGTTTTCGGGATGTGTACTGTGCTTGTGTATTTGTGCGTGCCTTGCTGTGTGGACTTGTTGGCCATGTTGTGTGCTATTGGTTTTGTGAGCGGATGGTTTCTGTGCAGGGACGTGGGCGCCATGGCTTCTGCCGTGTCGATTCTCATCGGCGTAGTTTGCGCTGGCGGGCGGTATATTTGTAGTTTTCCCGCGCTCATGGCGGTGCGATCGTAATTTCACGTGCGGTGTGTCGGCCGTGAGGGCGGGCGGTTTTGTGTTGTCGTGCGTGTTTCCGTCCGTGGCGGGCGGTTTGACTCCGACTCGGACGATGGCGGGCGGTATTTTGTGTGATTTTTCCGCCGATGGCGGTTTTCGGTTTGTGTAATCGTAATGGCGTGGTCGGTGTTCAGACGGTGTGTGCGGGCGGATTTTTGCCGCTTCCATGCCTGGCGGATTTATTTACGCCGGGTATCGTAATGGGCCCCTAAGCCTTCACACAATCTTTTTGATAATCTGATAACAATCTGATAACTCTTAGAATGCACTTGTCTTCATTTGTTTTAGTCTAACACCTTACATGTCTTTCACAACATCATAATAAGTACTTTTTCTGTCTTCCAATTCTATTTCAGTCCTTCTCCTTTTTCGATCTCTACTTTCTTTTGTTCCTGCTTTGCGTTTACAGCGTCTATATATCAGTACTAAGATCAATGATAGTATTTGCCCAACCACGCTACTCCCTAATGCTACAATCAAACTTCCCACTGAGGAAAATCGTCTCCCAATTTTCTCCCATGCACCATCAGCCTTTAGTTCTGTTAAATCATTGCTTAAGCTTGTAATGTTGCCTATATATCCCTGCAATAAGTGCAACATTGTTGAATTTTCAGCATGCGACAGACTCCGCCTTCTTTTGCCAATAATGCATCCAAAGCAAGTCTGTTTTGCAAAACCATAGATCTAATAGCAACCATTTCAGTGTCAATCACTAAGAAACCACCTGCGGTATCTGTCAATAATCAATCTGCCACTGTAGACAGTTTTCTAATTTTATGCAAGTTTAATATTACCCCTACTAAGGGTTTTATTGCACCAAATATATCACCAAAAATCTCTGCATCACTTATTCCCCTTTTGTTACGTGTTAATTTCTTTTCATTGGTTCCATGATGATCATCCACATGTTATATTTTAGGAAAGACAATACCTATGAAACAGCATCCGTACCAATATTTAGGCAATTTATTATAAGCATTTTTCCCACACACATAGTACACTAACGGAAATACTGGGTCAGTACCACCTTTTAATCCCCAACCTCCCGTTATTAGGAAGATGTGTTCACACTCACTGGAACAAATGAATTTATTATTATATTCAGTCTTTTGTCATAGTATGCAAAGCTTTCCTTTGTGTTGCCAATCCAGAGACATTGCAGCGTAAGTCTCACCCTTTTTGAAATCACCTTCCCTATGAGCCCATGGAGGTATTCTAACTTTCTGTCCAGCAGCTTTTCCTTTTATTTCTTCTCGTCTATCTTCTGTGATGTTAATAAATTCTTTTTCTACACTGTGTAAGATGCACGTTCAATTGTTTCTATGCGCATGTACAATATCTATAGGCTTTATAGTATGAAAGAATTCTCCCATTACCTCAGCATTTTTCGCACTTACCGCAATATTCTGATTTTTCTTAATAGGAATTTCAGAAAATACTAGATCAAAATTAGAATAATAATACTGAAACTGCTCCTTGCCATAGAATAAACTTGTTAATACACTACAAGAGATACCATAAGTTAAAGGAAGGTGATGGTAAGTCACCCCTTCAGACACAGACGTGGGTAATTGCATGCACACATTGCAGTCTCTTGCATCCATTGTGTCAACGTACTCGTACAAAAGTTTGGTAAATACATTTAACGAGAAGTCATTAATTGAATTATCTTGGTGTAAGTCACTACTTGTTAGTTCTTTAATGTCTATATTTTCTCCAGCGACTCTTGTTAATTCAGTAGTCATACTCACATATACATTAGTAGATTTAACGGAATAAACATGATGAGGTACATTTAGAATGATCAACAACAAAACAAGTATTAGGACAAGAATACACATAAAGCAAGCACTTATACGCTTGCGCCTAGGCGAAGCAACCTTTTTCGGATCTTCAGTCTTGGAACCAGAGACATCCATTTCTAAAATCCTTTTCTATATTAATACTATGATTAGCAGCAGGTTTTGCGTTTTCGATCGAACACTTATACCAGCGACTGGCCACAGCTTTAGTGTCTTCAGCTTTTATTTTTCAGCACCCTTCCTTTCCTGCACAGTCCGAATAGGGCGGTTTATACTGAGTATTGTCTTTAGAACAGAATGTGATGAACTCTTTCTCCCAATTGTTTGCTGCAGCTAGATATGTCCATTCAGGTGCTGCTTATCTTTGATTTGGGACTCGTGTTCTTTTTTGTTCTGCGCACTGTATTCTCTTCTCCGTCTGTATCACTTTGTTCAGACTGACTGGAGACTTCGATACAGACGATGGGATTCTCCCCACAGTCAGAATATTTTTCAATTGTTCAGTTCTTCTGGGCCATCGGTCACCTTTTTGCACTCGTTTTTCTGGCACACTGTTTATTTCACTTGTGCCAATACATCGCTTGGCTGAATTCCTTTCTCTCTGACCCTCGTTACCTACAGGGATCAACTCTTTTTTGCTTTCAACAGTGTTTCGAGACCCAGTAGCTGGCGCCCACTCTACTCCATGCCCAGTCTGTTCAGGCTGTCTCACTGCTACCACCGGTTCACCTGCAACCGACTCTGCACCTTCAAGTGCACATGGGACTCAACGAGTGTGGGCTGCATGAACCCAATTAGGTAGACCACCACATTTAACCGCAGTTGTTGTTACAAGAATCACTTGGTAAGGCCCACGCCAACGAGGTTCCAAACAGGACTTTCTCACATGTTCCTTGAGAAGCACCCAATCACCTGGGCACAAGTCGTGTGTTTGCTCCTGTTGGACAGTAGTGGCGACTTCTCCAACCTGGTGAGACACAGAACGCACTACATCAGCCAATCCTTTACATTACCCGAGCACCAAATCATCAGATATGTTCACAAGCAGATTCGCTGGGACTGTAGGCTGTCTCATAGGGTGTTGAGACAGAATATCGAGTTGTAAATGTCAACTTACACAAATATCGAGTTGGAAATATCGTGATTCAGAAATATCGACAGAGAGAATATCGTGGTCAAGAATATCGAATTTAAGGTAAGAAATATATATTTTTTAAAATATAGAAGTCCTTAATATTGTTTGCAAAAATATGTTGTTTAAAATATCGATTTTTTAATTAGTGTTATGTATTTTAGTTTATATTTTAAATGTATGTGATGTATGTTTTTTTGTATAAGTATTGTTTATGTTTTTTAATAAATGTGTTTAATTTTTAGTAGTTATCAATTTTATTTTAATTAAATTTTGCGTTTTTTAGTTCCGTAGCGGGTTGTGGGTTTATAGGGGAATAGGGTGGGAAGTAATTTAATTATAATGGGCCTGATTCACAGAACTAACTTACGTCAAAATCCTAAACTTACAACAATTTTGGTATTTACATAATGAACTTACACATTTGGGTATTCACAGAATGAACTTACACATTTGGGTATTCACAGAATGAACTTACATATTTTGGTATTCACAGAATGAACTTACACATTTGGGTATTCACAGAATGAACTTACAACAATTTTGGTATTCACAGAATGAACTTACAACAATTTTGTTATTCACAGAATTAACTTACTCATTTTGGTATTCACAGAAGGCACTTACTCATCAATGAGTAAGTGCCTTCTGTGAATACCAAAATGTGTAAGTTACACAAAATGTGTAAGTTACACAAAATGAGTAAGTTACACAAAATGTGTAAGTTACACAAAATGTGTAAGTTACACAAAATGTGTAAGTGTCTTCTGTGAATACCAAAATGAGTAAGTTTATTCTGTGAATACCAAAATGAGTAAGTTCATTCTGTGAATACCAAAATGGTAGTAAGTTTAGGATTTTGTCGTAAGTTAGTTCTGTGAATCAGGCCCAATAACTTTATGATTATTTTTCATTTATTTAATTTAATTTAGATTTTATAGTGTAAATTGTGGGAAGTAATTTATTTGTAATTAATTGGTTGTTAGTTATTATTAATTAATTAATTGATAATTATGGTAATTGTGTAATTGTTTTTAGGTGCGGGTTGTGAGGTTTATAGGGGTAAAGGGTGGGAAGTAATTTATTTTTGATTAAATAATAATTAGTTGTAAATTTATATTACTTAATTGATTGAAAATTAATTATGGAAATTCTGTAAATAATTTTAGGTGCATGTTGTGGGGTTTATAGGGGTATAGGGTGGGAAGTAATTTATGTTTAATGAATTAATTAGTTGTTAATTTATATTAACTAATTGATGGATAATTAATTATGGTAATTGTGTGATTTGTTTTAGGTGTGGGGTTTATGGGGTAAAGAGTGGGACGTAATTTATTTTTAATTAATTAGTTCTTAATTAATATTAATAATTGATTGAAAATTAATTATGGAAATTGTTTAATTAATTTTAGGTGCGGGTTGTGGGGTTTATAGGGGTAAAGGGTGGGAAGTAATTTATGTTTAATTAATTAATAATTAGTTGTTAATTTATATTAACTAATTAATTGATAATTAATTATGGTAATTGTGTGATTTTGTTTAGGAGTGGGTTGTGTGGTTAATGGGGTAAAGGGTGGGAAGTAATTTATTTTTAATTAATTAATAATTAGTTCTTAATTAATATTGATTAATTAATTGAAAATTAAATATGGAATTTGCATAATTAATTGTAGGTGTGGGTTATGGGGTTTATAGGGGTAAAGTGTGGGAAGTAATTTATGTTTAATTAATTAATAATTGGTTGATCATTAATGGTAATTAATTAATTGATATTTAATTAGGGTAGTTGGTTATATTTTTTTGTGCGTGGGTTTTACTTTTTTAGGGGTAAAGGGTGGGGAGTAAATTCATTTCACTTACTTTATAATTCATTTTTATATATTATTAGTTTTTTAATTGAAAATAAGTTTTAATTGTGTAATTAATTTTGTTACAATTTAATTTTACCAGTGGTTTGTGGGGATTATAGGGGGAAAGTGTGGGAAGTTTATTAATTTTTATGAGTTTTTATTTGTTTTTTAATTGATAATATTTCTTCAATTGGTAATTAATTATGTTTGCACATTTGTTTTATAAAATTTAGATGTGGGTTGTAAATTGTGTGGTGTTATAGGGTAGGAAATAAAAAAGTAAATTTATGTAATAATGTTTTTGATTCTAAATAATTTCTAATTAAAAATATTTATTTGTTTGAAAATTATTTTGTATTTTATTTAATATAATATTTGTAGTTATTTGTCATATGCATTTAACATTATAATATAATTTGTAACATTAAATATATTTTTAATTTTTAACATATTTATATATGTTTTTATTTATTTTGTTTTTTTAAATATTTTTGTTGTTAATATTTTGTTTGTTTTTACTTTTGAACTGACTGGAGTGAGAATATTATTTGTTCCCCCTTTGCAATCCTGTAAATAGTAAATTTTATCCTGCCACTATCCAACACTTTCCCTACTATTGCAGTCACTAGAGTGGGGATAGTAAGTTTTACCCCTCCACTATCCAACAATTTCCCTACTGTTGCACTCATTGGAGTGGGAATAGTAATTTTTACCCCTCTGCTATCCAACACTTTCCCTACTGTTACACTCACTGGAGTGGGATTAGTAAGTTTTACCCCTCCGCTGTCGAACACTTTCCCTACTGTTGTACTCACTGGAGTGGAAATAGTAAGTTTTACCCCTACGCAATCCAATAGTTTCCCTACTGTTGCACTGACTGGAGTAGGAATAGTAAGTTTTACCTCTCCGCTATCCAACACTTTCCCTACTGTTGCACTCATTGGAGTGGGAATAGTAATTTTTACCCCTCTGCTGTCCAACACTTTTCCTACTGTTACACTCACTGGAGTGGGATTAGTAAGTTTTACCCCTCCGCTGTCGAACACTTTCCCTACTATTGTACTCACTGGAGTGGGAATAGTAAGTTTTACCCCTCCGCTATCCAACATTTTCTCTACTGTTGCACTCATTGGAGTGGGAATAGTAATTTTTACCCCTCCGCTATCCAACACTTTCCCTACTGTTGCACTGAATGGAGTGGTTAATTTTAGTTCAAAGATTTTTAAATAGTTTAATGTTTTAATTTATAATTGAACGGTTTAAAAAAAATAGATTTTATGTTATTGGTATATATATATATATGTATATATATATATATATATATATATATAGATATATATACATGATATATATCTATATATATTTATATATGTGTATATTTTTTATAGAATTTTAAAATTATAAAATAAATTAAAATTAATAGTTTATCAATTGTTTTAAAGTAAATATATATATATATATTGATTATTTGTATGTGTCTTTAAATTTTTTTAAATTAAGTTTATTTGTGATATTTGTTAAAATGTATATTAAATCTACTTTATTTTTTTAAATTAATTTTATTATTTAATATATTTAATATTTTTTATTTTATTTTATATATATAAAAATCGATATTGTGTACAACTATATTTTTAACATCTATATTTTATTCCGATATTGTTGTACTTACCTGTTTAATTATAGTGAGTCGATATTTTTGCATTCTATATTTTTTCATCGATATTTTTTACTTCTATATTTTTTACATCGATATTCTGTCAGTGAACCGTCTCATAGCCCTCCCCATAATTATCTCGTGAGGGGACAGTCCTGTTCTTTTATCTGGGATACTTTGCAACTCATCATCACTAAAGGCAATGCATCAGGCCATTTTAGTGATGTGGACGCACATACCTTTGCAAATCGTGATTTTATTGTGCCGTTCATTTGTTCCACCATGCCTGACGCCTTAGGTTGATAAGCTCAATGTAACTTTTGCTCAATCTGTAAAGCGGCACAGAGCATTCGTACCACTTCATTATTGAAGTGTGTTCCTCTATCTGATTCCAACGAGACTGGAAATCCAAATCTTGGAATTAACTCTCTAAGCCACAGTTTAGCAACAGTTAGGCTGTCATTTCATTGCGTAGGGTATGCTTCAACCCAACGTGAAAACAGACACACAATCACAAGGACATATTTTAATCCATTACAAGGAGGCATTTCTATGAAATCTAACTGCATGCAGGCAAAAGGACCTCCCGATTTGACCCATGCTAACTACTGTTTTCCTTCCTGCATTCTGCTGCTGACATGTTATACATCTCTGGCACAGACTCTCTGCAATGGCTCTGAATCTGGGGTTGTACCATGACTGTCTAAAAAGTTGCAACATTGCATCCCTGCCTACATGTGTTGGTCCATGGCAGACTCTTGCCATTGGTGACAGCAGGCTATCTGGCAACACAGGTCTTCCATCTGTATAAACCCACACTTCATCTTCTTCATCTTCTGGTCTGCGTGTACATCCTGCTTTGATCCACCCTTCCCTTTTTGCCTGGTTAACTGAATCTTGTAACTTTCAAATCTCTTCCCATATCTCAACAACTGAAAACATGAATCTGCATCCAGATTAATCAGATTGTTCTTTCAAGGATTCCCCATTGAACGCATATGAGTTTAGAGCACAATAACGTGCAGTTTCATCAGCATATCTATTGCCAACAGTCACATAGTCATGTCCAGATTGATGAGCCAAACATTTTACCACTGCAATTTGAGCTGGCAGTTGTAGTGCCATCATAGGTTCTTTACACACTCTCCGTTTCATATAGGTGAACCCGAAGAGGTCATGAACCCACATTGAGACCTCAACTGCCCAAAATCATGCACCACCCCAAAACCATATTGACTGTCCGTAAATATGGTTACTAGCATCTGCTCCGTAATGCAACACGCCCTATTGAGTGCAATCAATTCCACCACTTGTGCTGAATTTACACCTTTCAACCATGATGCTTCACCTACACCCATCACCGTACAGATCGCATATGCAGCTCGTAAGGTACCTCCAGAGTCTCTCAAGTATGATCCATCCACAAACAAAACATGATTGGATTCTGGCAATGGGGTGTCCTGTATGCCTTGTCTCGGCTTTGTACACAAATCAGTCACATCAAGGCAATCCTGATCAGCTTCTTCCACAACCACTTCACAACTTGGAAGCGGCATCAAGGTAGCTGGTTTCAGACTTGTACACCTTGTTACAGTCACATTTTCCGCACCCAATATCACTTGCTCATATTTTGTTAAGCGTCTGCTTGTAAGATGCTGTGTGCGCGTTTGTGTTAACAAAATTTCAACTGAGTGTGGCACATACACTTTCAATGGATGACCCATTACAATCATCTCACACTGCTCCAAACTCACACATGTTGCAGCAACAGCTTTTAAGCATCCAGGTAAGGCAGCAGCCACAGGATCTAATTTGGCTGAAAAATATGCCACAGGACGGCGTGCTGTTCCGTGCATTTGCGTCAGAACTGAGAGTGCACAAGTGTCTCATTCACTAGAGTAATACTCTTATTAAAGTCGGGCATTTCCAATGCTGGAGCTGGACACAAATTGTCTCGCAGTTCAGGAAATGAGCGCATGCATTCTTGATCCATATGTGCAGGATCTGACACATCTTTGTCTGTCAGCCTTTGCAAGGGCTTGGCTATCAGTGAAAAGCTTGGTATCCACTGCCTGCAATATCCAACCATTCCCAAGAACATCCGAACTTCCTTCTGTGTACTCGGCGGATTCATCTGTAATATGGCATTGATCCGATCTTGAGACACTTTCCTGACTCCTTTTTCAATGCGATGTCCCAAATAAAGAACCTCTCTCTGACAAATTTGTAATTTTGCTGGCGACACTTTATGCCCACTTACTGCCAAATGATTCAGTAGAGCAATCGTATCAGTAACACAAGCCTCTTTGGTTCCTGATGCAACCAGCAAATCATCAATGTACTGCACCAGCACAGAGTGATTAGGCATTATCAATGACTCCAAATTACTCTTCAAAATCTGATTGAAGATTGATGGGCATTCAGTATACCCTTGTGGAACTCGGCACCATGCCAAGACACGGTCTCTGACCCGGAATGCAAATAAATATTGGCTATCCGGATGCAAAGGGATCGAGAAAAAAGCTTGACACAAATCAATCACTTAGAACCATTCTGCTTCACATGGAATCAGATATAGAATCACAGCGGGGTTCGGCACTACTGGACAATAAGGTATCACAATCTGATTAATTTTTCGAAGGTCCTGAACTATTCTATATTTCCTGTTAGGTTTTCGTATGCCCATGATAGGAGAATTACATGGACTTCCTAATATTTCTCTCAGGATACCTTGTTCAGTTAATGTTTCAATCAAAGGGGTTATTCCAGCCACTGTCTCGGGACTCAAATTATATGCTGGAGTTCTCGGGAATTCTGCATTTGGTTTTACAGTAGTAATTCGAATTGGAGTTACTCCTTTCATCAGACCAATGTCTTTACCTGAAAAGTCCCACACATCAGGCAGAACTGCATCTTTCAAATCAGCTGGCAAATCATTTGCTGTAAGTAAAGGATATAGGCTATTCACTTCCACATCTTGTCGAGCTGTTTTAAACACTACATCATCATCTTTCATATGGAATTCTATCCCATTCGGTGTACAATATATGGAACAGTTTATTTTGTATAACAAGTCTTGTCCTAACAGGTTAACTGGACTGGTATCACACACCAAAAATTTGTGTAAATCTTTAAAACTTCCAATTTGTACTTTCATTGGTTTGGTCATTGGGGTCGAGATCAATTTATTCGATACTCCTACAACTTGGATACTTTCTCCCGAGAGGGGTAGGTTAGGAATTTCCACAGTTCTCACAGTGGAACGGGTAGCACCAGTGTCTACAAGGAACGAAATAGATTTTCCATCTAGCTCGCCATTCACATAGGGACCACTACCTCTAAGGATGCGCCAAGCACGCATTCCTCCTCCCCCCTCAGGCACGGTCATTGAGATGCATCCGAATCGCTCTCATTCATCTGCAACAAATATTGTGAAGACATCTGCATATTTGAATTCATTTGATCATTTGTATGGAAACCCATATTCGTATTGTACCTTTGCACTTGACCATTCATATTCGGCATAGGAGCTTGAGGCATTCCCTGACCCTGTCCTTTTCCTACCGACATCGGCTGATTCTGCTGATTTATTATTTCACTACCCATTTGCAACTGCCTCAATGCATCTACTCCTGGGCCTATCGCTTGTACACCTCCTGTATTTGTCAGAATATTCCTACACTCGCGCCTCCAAAGCCCGAACTTGCAACAACCATGACACGGAAACTTCTTCTTCATTTCTCCTAGATTACCACCTCTACCTCTCCCTTGTGGCATCAAATTTGGCACAGGATATATCATCACACCTCTCATTCCAGTAGTAGTCGTACCATTTCCCTGAAATGCTCCTGAACAATCCGTATTCATACTCATATACCTCCCTTTCATGGCTGCTTTCATTTGAGCCAACATTAGTTTCTCCTTCAACTTTTTGTGACACAAATCAATGTCATCTCCACAGTATTTTGCATAACGAAGTATCTCGTCTATTGACTTACTCTGCCAACAAATCAAATGCTGCTGAATCACGACACTTATTTCTGGTCTCAAACCCTACACAAATCAATACACAAAATGTCCCATATCTTTCTCAGAGACATTCTCAATCCCACTATACTGTTTAAATGCCATTAAAAGCCTCTCATAATATGCATGAACTGACTCCTTCAATTCTTAAGTAGTTCTATCTATTTCTACCCAATCTGTCTCTTTTGGAGAAAGTTTCCCTTTCAGATAGGTAATAACCTGATTATATTTTTTCATGACTTCATCTGACGGTGCTCCTGTTTTCGGATCTCTCAGATACTCCTCTTTCGGCCAATCTACAGCAATTGTGCATTCAACCCACAAATTGGTCGAGATTACAATGTCGAACAAAGCATCTAGATCCTTCAACAAAACTTTCGAAACCTTAACAAACCTTTCCACTTGCTTGTACCGCTCAACAGGTTTTTCCCTCAACCTGGGAAAATCATTTGTGAATGACAATATATCCTGTCTAGACCATGGAACATGAACAAACCCTCCTCCTGGTACCTCTCTCATAGGATATACCGTTGCATTTGCTTCCCCTTTTTCTGCCTCCCTCACAGGATACAGAGGTAAAAGTACTGTTGCATCCTCCTTCTTTTTTGCCCATCTGCCTTCCCATCTATCCACTTCACCCCAATGCCTTAGAGTGTTAATCAATTCTTTGATCTGTAGGCGTTTACCTGAGACATTTAAACTTTCTAAATCCTTGTCACTAAAATCCAATAGATATGTCTTTTGTAAAGCTTTGGACCTTTCTATGTCAACTACATCATTTTGTGCTATCTCAGCATTTCTCTCGTGTGTGTTTTTCGCTTTCCGAGTAATATCCTTCCACGGGAAACATCCTTTACCACGAAACCATTACAACGCGGTATGGTTACATCGTGATTTTCTCAACGCAAGTCGTTACATCGACTTGCACTGGAGGGCGCTCTAGACTAAGGAATAGTGTGAATTACTATTCCAACACCTTCCCTACTGTACGTAGACTGGAGTTGGAATAGTAATTCACACTATTCCTAAATCCAGAGCCCTCCAGCGCAAGTCAATGTAACGACTTACGTTGTCAAGACCGCGATGTAACATACCGCGTTGTGATGGTACACGTTGTATCATCATACATTCCCTTCCACATAAAGAGTTATTCTTCATCCTGATATTTGGCTAATCTTTCGGGACTTATGGTTCCCAATATCATTTCTTCTATTTCCATTTTTAATTTGCTCACATCTATGCCCAAATCTCAAGAAGAATTACTCTGTGTGCTACAACCAGGTGCAATTTCCCTTATCCATTCATCAAGCTCCTCTGGGGAAGGTCCTAAGGATGTATCCTGTTCTGATCTTTGCAATCCCTCACTTGTTCCACCCAACTCTGACCCTCCCGATGACGGTGACAATAGCCTTTCCACCTGCAACATCCTTCTCGAATCCATCTGTGAACCTCTTGTTGGGGTTGCAATCGACCTGTCTGAAATTCGGATCAATGGCTCTAACTCTTCTCCTGTGTTGGAATTTCTCCTACTATTCCCTTTCAACTCACTCTTATTATTTCCATTCCTTTCTGCCCTTCCCTGATCTCTCACATTCACAGTTCTCTCTGAAACAGTATGAGTTTTACTCATATTTCTATTGGGGACTGTTATAGCATGAACTTGTGGAACTCCTTGTCCATCATTGTATAACGGAACAATGGGACCTATAGTTACTGGAACAGATAAAGCATCTGGATGATTTGGCATTATTATTCTCGGCAACCCTTCTCCATCCGGGATCTGATTCTGATTAAAAAATGTCTTCTTATGTGCCAGATCTAAACTTACTAGTGGGGCATTTGGATGTAATCCTACAAAAGGACTTGTCTCTACATTGTTCTGTTCCTCATGATAAGGGTGGAGGTCTATTTAGCAATAACTCATTCAAAAATTAATCATCTACATCGTCAGCTCCTTCACTAGTTAAATCAACGTCTCCAGACTTCAGCTCCTCAACATGTTTCTTCTTTTCTCTGCATTTCTCTCCTACTTTGGTCTCGGCTACCATTACAGGATACATTTGTTCCCCCTCAGCTACATTCTTTCTCCACCTCTTTTTCTGTGCATCCCATTTTGCTTCAGCATTGTGACTTACAGTAATCCTGTACCAACTCTGATTTTTCTCCTTTTCTCTCTTGTAGGCTTCATGTTCCCATTCCTCGAGAGCTTCATATTGCATAGGTTTAGGATTTGGTCTCAAATTATTCATTTGATTCCTTAGATTTTCCAAAACTTGGATATTAAAGGTTCCGAATTCTGGAAATGCCAAGTCACCATCTCTCTCATTATATTTCATCCAGTTCTTCAACCAAGTACACGTATGATATCCCTTTTCTAATGACATAAATGAAGCAGGGGTTCCTTCCGGAGCCACGGGAATTCATTCTCTAATTGATATTGGTTCATCTTTACGAAACAAAGTTTTCAACAGTTTAAAAAACATCATTATTCTTCTATACTAAATAAAAACCTTTGCAAGAAAATCTTCAACAATTTCTCTTCCGTATAATGTTTCTCTACTACCAATAAAAAGTTGTTTTCGTCCACCAATGCCAGCACGGCTTCTCACCAACCAACCAATACCAGCGCAGCACCTGATGACGTCAGTCTAACTCCTCACTGCGACTGACCCTCCCTTTACAATGTTGTTCGTTTATAAAGTCTTTTAACAAAACAAATAACATAAAACAACTTTGTCTGCCCAACTAAAAGAAAACGATAGAACCATACACTCTAAGAATTATTTCTTTTTCTTTTGCTTCCAGCAAAATCTTGACCAGCGCTATTTTGCCCTCACTAAGTTAAAACCGTCGAGACTTCCCCAAATGCGCCTTCTGAAGAAACCTCAATAATGCCAACTTGTCACGCTTCAAGTTTCCCTATGTTAGCACTGGCAAGGCCCTATGCACATACTTACTTCCACAGCAGACAAAACACTCTTAGGGGCCGATTCCAATTCAGGCCGGAAATCTCCCCGACCAAGCTGGACCCAAAGAGATTTCCGACCGAATCGGACCCTAGCAGCCCGACCGAACGAGTACGATGCGCACGTATGCCATCGGACTCGATTCGGTCGGACTCCCATTGAAGTCAATGGGAGCCAGTCGTACGACGCGTACACGGGCTCCCATTGACTCAATGGGCACGACGCGAACAAGGGCGCCCCTACAGTGTGTTCGCGTCGATGCGGGTCGCGCCGTACATGCACGTGTAGGGGGGACCCATGGGTCCCCCCTGTGTGCGACTCGCGCGCCTACGCTTCCAGGGGGGCCGACACGGACCCCCAAAGTGCGGCTCCGACAGCTCCTTGGAGCCGGACTGCGCGAGTCGGTCGGAGCGGTCGAGGTGCGCATCGTACTTACCCGGCAGGGGAACATCTCCATTGCGCGGTGCGAGTCGTCCCCGTGCGAGTCGGTCGGAGCGGTCGGGTCCTGCGAACGAGTCGGTCGGTAATTTCGCGAGCGCACGCATCGTACTCGCTCGCCCGGACGCACGTACGATTCGGTCGGGAAATAGGGCTCCGAATCGGATCCGGTAAAGCCGAATCCGATTCGAGCCCTACCGGCCGAGATCGGAATCGGCCCCTAAGTGTATGCCACACTAAGACCGCCCTTAGGCTTTATCCCGGGATCTTAGGTCATCGACGGACCCGTTTACTTCGATTAAGGTCAACGATGGACCACAGCATGAAACACAAATAGAACAAACTTTTTTGTAATCGGTCACAAGTCCATTTTAACGTTTCAATTAGTCAAACCGTACCATTATTTTGAACCCTTCAGTGTAAAACGTCACCAACTATTACCTTTAAGTTCGTCTCTTCATTACCCAGTATATTTAGTCAAACAAACCATCCGATAATGCTACCAGAAAACTGATGCAGTGGAAGGCAGGTTTTTTTCTTTTTTTCGCTACTACTTTATTTCTGACAACAACGTTATAATCAGCTCAGCTACCACAAACCTACCATATCACAAAGTTTAGCCCATATAACCTCAAACAACACCAATTTCAGTCTAATTCGCAACCTTCAGGGTCCTCCGATAGATCTTTTGATTAAGCTAATAGGGACTCGGATAATAAGAGACAAATGGACACTTCCTCATGAGGACCTGGAATAAAGAAGTGCCTTCCTAACAACAAAATCCACATAAAATATCAAATGACCAGACATTTAGGGGCCGATTCTGATGTCGGACGGACTCAGGTCCGTCCGACATCGTCAAGGAGCCGTAACCGACCGACCTGCTGTTGTCGGTTACGGCCCTGCAAGTACGATGCGACCGAACCCTGTTCGGTCGCACTCGTATACTTCACAATGGGAGCATGCATTCCGAGCGGAATGCATGCTTGCATTGTGAAAAGCAGGGGTGCAGTTCATCCCTGCACCCTGTGGCCGGCACCCCAAGGTGCCTGCCACCGGGTGCAGGGCTCGCACCCATGGGGGCCCTACTGGGGGCCCCCAAAGACAGTTACCGACTGCCTTTTCATGCCGGAAAGACCGGCACGAAAAGGCAGTGAAATACTGCCATCGTACTCCCTCGGTCGTGAAGAGGCGGCCGGGGGAGTACTGAAGGATTCCCGGACGGCGGACGGGCTCTCCGAGCCCGTCGTAAGCCATCCGGAAATCCGAGTCGGATTCCTTTCCGACCGATCCCATCGGAATGGCTCGGTCGGAAAGGAATCCGGCCGGCACGTTCCGATTCGGTCGGAAGGGCTCCGACCATCGTTCGGTTCCCTTCCGGCCGAAATAGGAATCGGCCCCTAAGTAATGACATACACATGAATGTTTATAACAAGGAAATATTTATCTAAACTTCAAGTCGAATGGTCAAGGCACAAAAATACATTTAGAATCATTTAATATCAAATATCAATTTAGTACAGGTAAATCACAATACATCACTTTTCAGAGCCAAATACATTTCAAATCAATACCTGGTGAGAATGAGAGAGAAAGAGAGAGAGTGAGAGAGAGTGAGTGAGAGAGAGAGAAAGAGAGCGAGCATAATGCAATTTTTCAGAATACAAACATGAATCATGCAAACCAAAAAATCGGTTGCAGATTATCAGGACCGGGGGTCTCAAGATGAACCCCAGAGTGACGCTAGAGCACAGCGTGCAATAGCCGGAGTCATTCAACCCTTCAGCCGAAAGGTTTTGCCTACTCGACTTCACCAAGTGGCAAAGTGCAGGAAATAGGAGAGTTCAGTTCTAGGAAATCAATCAGTCTGACAGCATGTCAGGCATATAGGAAATTTTCAAAGATAGCCGGCCACAGTCCCTTTTCCAACGGACAGTTATACTTCCAATTATTCATAGTTCCTTCCCACAAAAGTATCTATTGTGCAGTTTGCATGATTTCCATTGGTCAAAGTCTATGGTCTATCCATGGGGTGATCATTACCTTACCCAAATGATCTGGAAATTATACATAATACCATCGTCCGATGTTCATCATTTTACCAAAAATTCAATTTCATTCCTCCTCGGAATTAGGAAATCCATTTTTATCTTATCATGTCCGTTCCCAAGCGCTCTCTTCTGAGCTTGCAAAATAGTCGACACAGTTCTGTTCTAGCAGAGAGGGTGTCCTTTATTAAAAACTAGAGAAAACAAACTTTAGCGAAAGTTCTCATAGTGGGTAGTGAAGTCATGTCAGAATATTCTAGTCTTATTTGAAGGAAATGATGAAAAATGCATTTCAAGTCCTATGTGAAAGCCTGCTAAATCATTACTATTTACTGAAAGGTGTCAAACATTTAATTGAATAAAGATGATTATATTTCTCTTGCGATTATACTGTTCATAGAAATTAATATGCAAACACCATTTTCTATTCTAATCAAGCATTAACTCATATGCAAATCTTCTATAAATGAAACAGCACATTTTCTCTCGACATTGGAAATTGCAGGCTTTTTCATGACAGTGCTGCCATGTGAGCAGAAATCATTTTATTCATTTTCAGCTTAGGTTAACCCATTAATCTATTAAATGAGAACTTTATTCTAGCATTTTCATAGTCATTTTGTTAACAAGGCTATATCATTACGTCACACATTATGGCATTTATAGATTTTTATAGTACATTATTGATCGTGAATTTATTAACATAATTAGTTTCTCTCTCTCTCATGAATAATCTTCATCTCAAACTGATTTGCGACCGTACTGCATGCTTTTACGATGTATGTTGAACTCTTGTGTGTTCTACGAGCCACACTGTTAGTCATGTTTCTTAAGTATGTATTAGTATCACACTATCCAATGAGCAGGAATTGATTGAGACAAATCGTACTAAGATAATTACGCTCCATCAAGGGCATTGGTGGAATCTCAGTAAAATTGTCAAAGTAAAAACGAGGAAGGTGGACGAGTCTGGTAGCGTTCAGGTGTTATTCTGTACCCAATCACAGTGCTAATGATGAGGGAAGCCGTGTGTCCAATGGAAATGTTCTCAGGAGGAGCACAAGAACCAGAGTTACTCCTAGTAGATTTCGCAAATAGTTTTGTATTCACTATGGGGCCGATTCCGATTCGGGCAGGAAATCTCTCCGACCGAGCCGGACCCAAAGAGATTTCCGACCGAATCGGACCCTAGCAGTCCGACCGAACGAGTACGATGCGTTCGCATGCTATCGGACTCGATTCGGTCGGACTCCCATTGAAGTCAATGGGAGCTGGTCGTACAACGCGTACGCGGGCTCCCATTGACTCAATGGGTGCGAGGCGAACAAGGGCGCCCCTATAGCGGGTACCCGTTGAAGCGGGTCGCACCGTACATGCACAGGTAGGGGGGACCCATGGGTCCCCCCTGTGTGCGACTCGCGCGGCTAGGCGTACAGGGGGGTCCGACATGGACCCCCAAAGTGCAGCTCCGACTGCTCTTTTGAGCCAGACGGCGCGAGTCGGTCGGACTGCTCGCGGCACGCATCGTACTTACCCGGCCGGGGAACGTCTCCATTGCGCGGTGCGATTCGTGTCCATGCGACTCAGTCGGAGCGGTTGGGTCCCGCGAACGAGTCGGTCGGCGATTTCGCGTACGTTCGCATCGTACTCGCTCGCCCGGACGCACGTCCGACTCGGTCGGAAACAGGGCGTCCGAATCGGATTCGGTTTTACCGGATCCGATTCGGAGCCCTACCGGCCGAGATCGGAATCGACCCCTTTGTATTTGCATTTTTATATTGTGTTTTGTTGTGTTTATTTTCCATGTGTTTTTTTTCTTTATTTTTGTTTGAGAACAAAGAAGGCTATGTAGTACTGGCAGTAGAATGGGGTTGCTGTTGTTTCCTTGGCATCATTCTCTCCCAGGGCTTCTGGTGTTTCTATGGAATGAGGTCAGGCTTGGAATGTAATGGTTTGAAGGACGGGCGGATTTAAACAAAGGTTTGTGTTGGCTGAGGAGGACCCTGTCTACCGTGTAGCTACAAATAAATATCTTCAACTTACCTACCCTCGCCGGTGTCGTCATTACTACAAACTGCTGTCGGAAAGTGTCTTTTGGGGCTCCTAGCAGGGCCCCCTTCCTCCCTGGTCCTCGGATTGGGGCCCTGGTTGCCCCCCTGAAACTGCACAGTGAGGTGCCTGCCACACTGTGCAGGGATTTACACAATTTACCATTTCTCAATTCGGAGCTTGTGCTGCCGGCGGTTTCCACCCGCCGCACAAGCTCCCTTAGAGAAATGGGAGTTTACACCCGCAATTAATCAAACCCCCTCCTCGACCTGTTATTAAGGTCAGGAATTTGGGTGTAATGTTTGACGACAAGCTATCTTTCATCCATCATGCGAACGCGGTCGTCTCCTCGTCTTTTTACACCCTTAAAATGATAAGGAAACTTCTACCATTCCTCCCCCCTAGCGCCGGTAAGACTCTCATGTGCACATTAGTGATGTCTAAGGTTGACTATTGCAATGGACTTTTCTTAAATGCCCAGGAGAAAGTCCTCAATAAACTGCAATTAGTTCAGAACTCAGCTGCCAGAATTCTGTCTGGCTCCTCCAAGTTTAAATCAATCTCTAGAGTTATACGGCAGCTCCATTGGCTGCCTATCAGAAGTCGAACTAAATTTAAAGCATTGTGCATTGCATATAAAGCAATTAACAAGACGGGACCCGAGTTCTTACAAAAAGAACTTAGTCCATACAACCCACTTAGATCCTTGCGTTCCGCCTCAGCCCACCTTCTGACTATCCCTCGCACGAAGAAAACATCTTGGGAGACAGACGTTTCACAGTTGCCACGGCGAGACTGTGGAACACTCTCCCCCTCCACATCAAAATTAGTCCCACCCTTTTGACATTTAGGAAACAAGTGAAAACCTGGCTCTTCAACCAGTAGTCATCCAACTTAGCTGCTTCCTTCGACTCCGCAGCGCCGAGACACCCCTGGGTATTTGCGCGCTTTATAAATTGCATAAATAAATAAATCAATCAGGGGCTTGTATAGCGTGGCTACTCACCTGCGAGTGTCTCAAGGCACTGGGGGTGGGAGGCTGCTGGTCACACTGGGTGGAGGATCATTCGAAGAGCCAGGTCTTGAGGTCCTTCTTAAATTGGGTCAGCGACGCGGATTGCCTGAGGTGGAGGGACAGGGTGTTCCCGGTCTTGGCGGCGAGGTAGGAGAACAAACTTCTTCCGGTTCTGATCTTGTGGATCCTGGGGACGGAGGCTAGGGCGAGTTGGGCGGAGCAGAGTTGTCTGGCGGGTACGTGGCATGCAAGGCGGTGGTTCAGGTATGCTGGTCCTTAGTCGTGTAGAGCTTTGTAGGCGTGAGTGAGGAGCTTGAAGGTGATTCTCTTGTTGACTGGGAGCCAGTGAAGTTGTCAGAGGTGTTGCATGATGTGCCTGTAGCGGGGGATGTCGAGGACTAGTCTGGCTGCGGTGTTTTGAATGTTCTGTAGTTTCTTGAGCTGTTTCTGGGTGACGCCGGCATAGAGTGCGTTGCCATAGTCAAGTCTGCTGGTGATGAGTGCGTGGGTGACCGGCTTTCTGGATTCTGTGGGGATCCATCTGAATGTCTTTTTAAGCAGGCAGAGCGTGTGGAAGCACGCTGAAGAAACTGCCTTGATTTGGCGGTTCATTGTGAGCGATGAGTCCAGTTTGATGCTGAGGTTGTGTGTGTGGTCCGTCAGGGTGGGGGGATCCCGGAGCGGCTGACCACCAGGAGTCGTCCCAGGCTGAAGGGGTGGGTCCCAGGATGAGTACTTCGGTCTTGTCTGAGTTGAGCTTGAGGCAGCTATCTTTCTTTCAGGTAGCAACGGCCTTCATTCCACTTTAGAAGTTGGTTGTGGCGGTTGTGGGTTCGTTGGTAAAGGAGAGGATCAGCTAGGTGTCGTCGGCGTAGAAGATGTTGAGTCAGTGGCTTCTGACGATGGCTGCGAGGGGGGCCAAGTAGATGTTGAAGAGGATGGGGCTCAGGGAGCAAACCTGGGGCACTCCACAGCTGATCTCTGTGGGTTCTGAGAGGAACGGTGGTAGTCTATCTCGCTGAGTCCGGCCGGTGAGGAAGGAGTGGTTCCAGTCCAGTGCCTTGTCGCGGATGCCAGCGCCGTGGAGTCTCGTGATTAGGGTGCAGTGGGAGATGTTGTCGAAGGCAGCCGAGAGGTCTAGTAGGATGAGCGCTGCGGTCTCGCCCCAGTCGAGGAGGGAACGATGTCATCGGTGGTGGCGAGGAGTGCAATCTCCATGCTGTGGTTGCTTCGGGAGCTGGATTGGGAGGTGTCCAGGGCATGGTTCACTTCGATGAACTCAGAGAGTTGGGCATTGATGGCCTTCACGATGACCTTGGCTGGGAAGGGAAGGAGGGAGAGGGGTCTGAAGTTTTTGAGGTCTGTCGGGTCTGAGGACTGCTTCTTCAGCAGCGGGTTGATTTTGGCGTGTTTCCAGTCGTCGAGGAAGGTGGCGGTTTCGATGGAGCAGTTGATGGTGCGGCGAAGCTGTTGATGGTGGCAGCTGCTCTGTGGAAGATGTGGTACGGGCAAGGATCCGTCAGGGCTTCTGAGTGAATGATCTTCATGATCTTGAGTGTGTCCTCTTTTGTGAACGGGGTCCAGCAGAGCACGGTCTGTTGGGGTGCTGTGTAGTTGTGTGCAATGGTGGCAGGTGTAGTGGCCGGGTCTAGGGTGTCGAAGCTGTCGTAGATCTTCCTGATCTTGTGTTGGAAGAAGTTGCCGAGTTTTTTGCAGAGGTCTTGGGAGGGAGGAACGTCTGTGGTCTCCCTGTTGGGCCTGGCAAACTCCTTGACGATGGCAAAGAGTTCTTTGCTGTTGTGTGTGTTGGTGTTGATTTTGTCTTGGAGGGACATTTTCTTTGTTGTTTTTGAGGAGGAGGTGGTGGGCGTTGACGGCGGATTTTAAGGTTGTGTGAGTTTCTGTGGTTTTGTTGTTCCTCCATCTCTTCTCGAGTCGTCTGCAGGTGCATCTGGACTCATAAAGGGCGGGAGTAAACCAGCTGGCATTCTTGGAGTGTTGCTTGCCTGGTCTTTTCTTGAGGGATGCCAGGGTGTCGGTGCAGTTGAAGATCCATCGTTGGAGGTTGCGTGCTGCAGTCTTGGCATCCGATGGCGTTGGCAGAGTGGTTGTGCTGAGGGAGTTGACGAGAAGTTCTTCTGTGGCCTTGATCCAGCTGCGACGGGGGGCGAGACGATGAGAGCGGTGGTGTACGGTGGGCGTGGCGAAGGCGAGATGCACACAGTGGTGATTGGTCCAGGAGAGTTCAGTGGTGTGGCTGTAGCTGATGGTTCAGCTGGTGGAGAAGACGGGGTCGATTGTGTGTCTTGCTGTGTGGGTCGGTGCGCTGACTAGCTGCTTGAGTCCGATGTTGACGAGGTTCTCCAGAAGGGAGGCGGTGTTTTGGTCACTGGGGTTGTCCATTTGGAAGTTGAGGTCTCCTAGTAGGATGATATCGGTGGATGCAAGAGCCTGAGGTGCGATGAGGTCTACGATGGTGTCGGTGAAGGGTGGTCGGGGGCCGGGGAGCCTGTAGACGAGGGTGCCGCGGAGGGTGGTGTTGAGGTTGGTCTGGATCTGGAAGTGGAGGTGTTCCATGGTCGTTGTTAGAGTTTGTGGTCAGTCGGGGTGTACTCTTGTGGACGATGGCGATGCCTCCTGAGCGATCGGGGCGGTCCTTGTGGGTGATTTTGTAGCCGTCGGGGATGGCGATGTCCGGTCCGGAGCAGGGGTTAGTCCAGGTTTCCGTAAAGAAAGCTATGTTAGGAGAGGTGGCATAGAGGAGGTCCCAGATTTCTGTGGCGTGTTTGTGGAGGGACCGCACGTTGAGGATACAATTGAGCCGGACCTGTGCGCTGTTGGTTGGCTGGGCGGTGAGAGGAGCTGGAGTGTGGGCGTGGGTGAAGGTGCGGTTGCAGTTCCGGCAGGCGAAGGGTCCATGGGTCTTCTTCCGTGATGCTAGATGGCAGGCGGGGTGGCCTCCAGGGTTGACGCCGCAAGATGGGTGCTGGTGTCATAGCGGTGGAATGTCTGAGAAGCAGGGTTCCTGGCACTGGGCACAGTACAGGCTGGACGGGCGCAGAACGGGCTTGCCATTGGCGCGCCAGTGGCGCGGCTGCTCAGTGGCTGCCATTAAGTAGTGCTGCGGGGGGACTGGACAGCTGGGAGGCGAGAAAAAGCAAGAGCGGTAAGGGACACTGTAGGGGGTGGAGCCGCAGTGGGATCGCAGGGGCAAGAAGGTTGAAAAACAGGAGGGTAAAGGAAAGAAAACAAGCCAGAGGCAGAAATAAAAAGAGAGAGAGAAACGCAGAAAGAGAGATAGAAAAAGAAGAAAGAGAGACAAAAGGGCAGTCAAGCAGCAGAGTAGTGACACTCTACCACTGGACCACCAGGGATGAGGTGCAGACAGGAGCCTGCGGGTGGAGGAGGGCTTCGAACTCCTGAACTCCGGGTCAGCAGCAGCAGCAGATGGGAACAGCAGCAGCTACCAGATGGTGCTGCGCTGTGGAAGGAGCAAGTCCACTAAAGGATAGAGGACTGAATTTTCACTGCGCAGCGGCTGCCAATAAGTAGTGCTACGGGGGGTGGGCTGGACAGCTGCGAGGTGGGAAAACGCGGGAGAGAGAAGGGACAGTGGAGGGGGGGGGGCAAGGCCGCAGGCAAATCGCTGCGGCATGGGCGACAAGGGAGAAAAAACAGGAGGAAAAAGGAAAAGGAAAGAAACAAGCCAAAGGCAGAGGCAGAAATAAAAACATAGAGAGAAACACAGAAAAAGAGACAGAAAAAGCAGGAAGAGAGACAGAAGGGCAGTCAAGCAGCAGAGCGGTGATGCTCTACCACTGGACCACCAGTGATGAGGCGCAAGCAGGAGCCTGCGGGTGGAGGAGGGCCTCAAACTCCTGACCTCCGAGTCAGCGGCAGCAGATGGGGACAGCAGCAGCAACGAGACGGTGCTGCGCTGTGGAAGGAGCAAGTCCATTAAAGGATTATGGACTGCAGCAGCATGTGCGGTCGCATCGTAATGAGGTGTGCAGAACCGCCGACCTATGGTTGGGCGGTTCCCACACGGAAACTGTGTCAGACATTGAAATCAGGCCCTTAGTGTACAGAATAAGGGGTTTGCAGCTCGCCTACTGATTACCATTCGGTGGCACTATCAGAACTATACAAGTACAGTAATCATCCTAAGCACCATGTGTCTATAGTATCCTTAATATGAGCAAACACAAGGAGATGATGGACGGAGCGCTGAAACTTTTCAGACACTCACCCCCAGTCACAGATCTGGGTTGAATCCATCATCGTTCTTTAGCTCACTTCGCCACCCCAGTTCAGACACAGCTATATGCAAATCAATCTTGACCCTGTGCCTCATGGGAACAGTCCAGCCCAAACTGCCAAGCCATGTCTTCCCTGGACCGGAAACAAGCATCCTGGGACCGGTTTCAGGCTAACAGCCCTCATCAGCCAGGCTAGCTTGAATCCAGTGGCAAAGTGAGCAAGGGACCCACGTCTGGGCATACCCTGCCAACTTAGGGCGAACAAAGCAAACACAAGGAGATGATGGACGGAGCGCTGAAACTTTTCAGACACTCACCCCCAGTCACAGATCTGGGTTGAATCCATCATCGTTCTTTAGCTCACTTCGCCACCCCAGTTCAGACACAGCTATATGCAAATCAGTCTTGACCCTGTGCCTCATGGGAACAGTCCAGCCCGAACTGCCAAGCCATGTCTTCCCTGGACCGGAAACAAGCATCCTGGGACCGGTTTCAGGCTAACAGCCCTCATCAGCCAGGCTAGCTTGAATCCAGTGGCAAAGTGAGCAAGGGACCCATGTCTGGGCATACCCTGCCAACTTGTGTTTGCTTTGTTCGCCCAAAGTTGGCAGGGTATGCCCAGACGTGGGCCAACAGCATCAACACATCAACACATACAATAACGGGAAAAAAAGAAAGGAAAAAACAGTGCAAAGCAGTGCAGCGTTATACATTCAGTCACTGATTATCGTCCATTAGTGTAGCATCTTGATGAATTAATACCTATGAGCCATCATTACAGTCATGGAAGGAGAAGACTATCCCACATTGGGGTGCTGTAGCATAAAACATGTGAACGGGGCCCAAAAGTCTTTAGGCCGAGTACTTCCCCATATATGGCCAGTTGTTCTTTACAATAAGTGATCTCTTTCAACCACTGCGACACTTTTGGTACGAGTCTCCCTCCCCAGTGCTTAGCTACTAATCGTTTCGCCAGTAAGGCAGTGACAGCAACTATGCGCCTATTACAGGGCTTTAGTTTTTTCACCAACCCCAATAAGCAAATCTCAGGCACGCAGTCCACTACTTCACCTATCATCGCCGTTAGTGTGCGAGTTACATCAATCCAGAGGCCATGAACCGGACCACATGTCCAGGCCAAATGTACAAAGTTGGCCCCATCCATCCCACATCTCGCACAGCGGGCATCCTCACGCAAACCATATCTTTGCAGTCTCAACGGCGTATAATACGTTTGGTGCAGAAACTTAAAATGAATCATGCAGAGGTTGCAATTTGCCGTTAGGCGGCCCGTTAGCGCAGAGCATTCCACCCAATCCTCCCATGGCAGCGGGCTGCTCAGCTGTTCATTCCATTTATCCAAAGAATGAGAGCTCTGCACCTCTGTCTCCCTTTGCGAAGTCGTATACAGCCTAGTGATGAGGCCTTTTGACTCCTCTGTAGATATCGCTACTTGCAAGGCTTTTAACATTCTCGGCTCCTCTGGGAAACCTGGGTCAAGCGCCCTGACAGCCACACGCAGTCTGGTATGAACAAACCGCTGCATGACAGACTGTTGAGGCCCAGAAGTAAAATTGTCAATTGAGATAAACTGGCCATCAGTATACATGTCCCCCATTTTGGTAAGTCCCGCCTCCGATAGTATGCTAAAAGCGCCCACCTCATGAGTAACCGAGATATCCGGATGCGCCCTGAGTGGCATAGAGGGTGCATATATGTTATGTAAGCCCGCCCGTTTATTTAAAGCCCCCCATGCTGACAGTGCATGCAACTGTGTCAAAATCTTTCTCATCCTTTAAGGTCTTACACTGCAAGACCATAGCCGTCAGTGGGGTCGGATACACAGCATCCGCCTCCACTGCTAGGTGTGGAAGATAGCGCAAGGGAAAGAACCAGTAATGTATAAATTGGGCTTGTGCGCAAAGGTAATATAATCGCATGTCCGGAGCTTCAAAGCCCCCCCTGTTAAATGGCAACGCAAGTGTTTCCCAGCTACATCTTGGCGTTTTTCCAGCCCACACAGCCAGGCACCTCATTACACCTTTTGGATGTTTCCAATATAGAAATAAAATGCCTTTTGAATTAGCATCAGCTGCTGCAGTCGTTCAGGGATTGGTGGTTTATCTTTGGCAAACAAAAGGGCATTATGTTCTTTCAAGATGATTATCTTATTTTCGGGTAGGACAGAGATGAGCATGATGACACAAGTTACAGGTGTGATCTTAATTTGCTACATGAGAGCAGGATCATCCCATAAACACTGTCGCTCAGCCCATGCCACTCTCCTCATATTTGATTGTGGATTAGAGCATCATATAGGAAGACCAGAGGGACATAGAGGAAATGACCTCACACCTTTGTGAACTATGAAGTTGCCTCCTCACTGTGTTTACTGAGCTACCGCCAAAGAGCAGTGTATGGCACTTTTGGGTGCAATATGCTGGGATGAAGAGTCTCTACTATGAGCAAGTGACGAAAAAGGATGTTATCTCACTAGTGTGAGCCACTAGTGCAAAGAGAGTGAGCTGCATAGTGATTGTTTATGTGTACTGTCAAATGAGCAATTCTACCAGGTGTTCCGGAGAGGACCTGTCTATCATCATTCTTCACTCTGCTGCATCTGGGTGACTGTAAATAACCTGCCAGCCTGTGTGAGTGATTCTTTTTGGAAATATACATAATGGAAGGTTTTCTGTGACAACAACTAGAATGAAGGTACACTGACTGCTTTCATCATGGCCCTTCCATACCCGCAGTACATTTTACATCCAGATTAGGGAGTATTTCTGCTCCTGTACACATTAGAGTTAATCAGGCCGAGACAGCAGGAGAGCCACCTGAAGATGCATAGATTGCAACAATGGGTGAAGTAGAGCTGCAATATTTTCACCATAAAAAACATTTTCTCTTTAAAGTCTCCTGTGAAGATTGTTTTTTCAGAATAGGCTAAATTCTCCAGTGCCAAGATCATTGATTTCATATTCTACAAAAGATTGTTTTCTAGCATTGCACCCTCCTGGGACAGATATCAGACAGCTTGTATGCCACTCAACGGTGGATGTCCGCAAACTATCTGAAACCAAATCGCAACAAAAGTAAAGTCCTTCTAGCTTCACCAGAAATTCAGCTAGAGTCTATACATTTGTCCCTAATGCTCACCCCAAGCCCTCCTTCCCAAAGTAGCCACAAGGGGGCAGAACCTTGGTTACTATATAAAGTCCAATCTTGGGCTTGAGTCACGTTTCTCACACAGTCAAAACCTGTTTTTATTTCACTTGAAGACCCTGCATAAAATAATGTCACTTCAAGATTGTAAAATTAAAAATACCAGTTGTTAAGGCTTTCATTTAATCCTGCATAGATTATTGGAACACTGTTTTACTGGCAGTGCCCAAACAACAGGTCCCTCTGGTGCAACTCATTCAGAACTGAGCATCCAGCTTGTATATACCCTAAGAAAGCCTAATAAACCTGACTTCTTGAGTTACAAAATTCACCATACATATACCAGTCAAGTTCTCTGCTGGCAAAACAAATACCTCCTCCAAATTCCCAGAGTATGCACTAACCCATATGGGGGACAAATCCTTTTATATTGCTGCAACTAAAATCTGAAACACTCTCCTGCTTAATCTGTGTATTCTTTCTTTTACTTCAATTTAGGAAATCACTCAAAACGTACTTATTAAACCTATAACATCTACACCGATCTATGCAGTATCTTCAAATGATCCTATTACTGTTTTTATTGCTATCCACTAAGAAACTTCAGTAGTTCTTTGCTGTACAAATAAACATTAACATAATAGAGACACACATTTGCCATCTCCTTTTAATCTACTTTGGGGTAACAATCGAACTGTAAGATAACAGTGAGAGTTTTTACTTACATTTCAGGTTACCCCCTAAATGAATGTTGAACTAGGTGATGCTGGTGCTATATCAAGAATGTGTTCTACATTGGTATGCGTGCTCAAAATTGCTCCATGCGCCTGTTTTTGCTGTAGCGCATACAAGGAAAAACAGAGCAGTGGTCGCTTCTTCTTTCTGTGCTATACTATGTGCAGCTCAAACACTAAGGGGCCGATTCCGATTCGGGCCGGAAACTTCTCCGACCGAGCCGGACGCGGAGAGATTTCCGACCGAATCGGACCCTAGCAGTCCGACCGAACGAGTACGATGCGCACGTATGACATCGGACTCGATTCGGTCGGACTCCCATTGAAGTCAATGGGAGCCAGTCGTACGACGCGTACACGGGCTCCCATTGACTCAATGGGCACGGCGCAAACAAGGGCGCCCCCTACAGCGTGTTCGCGTCGATGCGGGTCGCACCGTACATGCACGTTTAGGGGGGACCCATGTGTCCCCCCTGTGTGCAACTCGCACGCCTACGCTTCCAGGGGGGTCCGACACGGACCCCCAAAGTGCGGCTCCGACAGCTCCTTGGAGCTGGGCTGCGCGAGTCGGTCGGAGCGGTCGAGGTGCGCATCGTACTTACCCGGCCGGGGAACGTCTCCATTGCGAGGTGCGCGTCGTCCCCGTGCGAGTCGGTCGGAGCGGTCGGGTCCTGCGAACGAGTCGGTCGGAGATTTCGCAAGCGCACGCATCGTACTCGCTCGCCCGGACGCACGTACGACTCGGTCGGGAAATAGGGCTCCGAATCGGATCCGGTTAAGCCGAATCCGATTCGGTGCCCTACCGGCCGCGATCAGAATCGGCCCCTAATTTGTAGCTTTAATGTTCTGCTTGGGCACATGATTACCTTCTAGAATGTTACTTCTGGGTCCGGCTTGGCTTTGCATGTTCTCCTACTTTATCTTTGCTCCTCCTCATGCTATTTTCAAGTGGGGGCTTAAGCTATTCCTATGTCTGTTTTAATTACATTTTTGTTATTTCATTTTGAATTGATCTTGAATCTATTGTAGGTTTTTGTCAGGGATGTCACTTTTCTGATGCCAGCAGGGACAACGGTAAACACAAGATGATGCACAGAGTGCTGAAACTTTTCAACCACTCACCCCCAGTCACAGATCTGGGTTTAATCCATCGTTCTTTTGCCACCCCAGTTTGGACCAGCCATATGCAGTCTTGACCCTGTTCCTCATGAGAACAGTCCAGCCCGAACTGCCAACCCATGTCTTCCCTGGACCGGAAACAAGCATCCTGGGACCGGTTTCAGGCTAACAGCCCTCATCAGCCAGGCTAGCTTGAATCCAGTGGCAAAGTGAGCAAGGGACCCACGTCTGGGCATACCCTGCCAACTTTGGGCGAACAAAGCAAACACAAGGAGATGATGGACGGGGTGCTGAAACTAGGGGCAAGGATCACATGAAGTAATGCCTGTGATATCAACAGATTGAAGAATGTGTGATGTCACATCCCTTGATGTCATCAGTGTCAAAGGGCATGTGATGTCACTGCTGTTACCCTCTGACATTTTGATTAATTATACTTGGAGAATGAACAAAGGGGCGAATCAAGTGTTTTTCTTTGGGAGCACTTGAGGTGCTTTCAAAGACAGCCTGCAATATATCCCTTTTAGTGAGCTGACATTATTGCTTGCACATCCACTCTAAATAGTTCCAGCACCAATGGCGAGTGGCGCACAGCTGATATTTTTTCAGTGTTTATACAGTGTTGAGCATAATCTTGCACTTTTTAACACGAAGTGTTTCATGCAATACGTTTGACTCTTCTGCCCCCTGGCGGATTGTCACAGAATTCAAAATTAGAATCTCCAGTATAATAAACAAGCAAATCGGTTTCGCAGATACTGCAGTTCAACAAGTACTGACAAATCGCAAACTGGAGCGAGCCGGTGCCAGACAGCGCCCGGGGCGGGGGGAGGGCGTTGGGGGGGGGACGTGGATCATCCTGCACTGGAGCGGCGGGGACCGCCCCAAAAATAATAAAAAATAGTATTTAAAGACAATGCACGTGTGGACTACGTTTTAGTACCACAAAATGCGATAGACTGATACTGGCCGTGGTTGTCTGCCCTTTAATCCTATGGTAAAAGCCAGCTAAACCACAGTCTCAATTGGCTGAAAAGTCCCGGAGCGCCTGTAGATGGGTGTATGTGTGGTGTTTGATGACGTGCCCTCTCACCAGACCGATAAAGCTGTCTGTACGGTACCTAAAAAAGGCAACATGCTTTATGTATCTAGGCACCTAGGAGTTGGAATGACATCCCGTTCAGGCCCGCCCTCATTGTTCTCCAATGTTGGAAAGAGCTGGAGCCGCACTTCTTTAAAGGACACAGGATCACAAAGCAGTACCTGTCCAATCTCTGCCCTCTGAACCCAGCTACCCCTTCAATCACCATCAACTGCATCTTTACCCTTGACCATATACAGCACTCCTCTACCTTTACCCAAAAACGTTTCCCATCCATACATACATGCAAACGTTCATCCATACAAAGCCTCATGTAAGTCTGTGCAAAGACATTTATTTGTAGGGTTCCAACGACTTTTTGTTCAAAGTCCAAAATAATTATTTCGGGTTCCTTTTTTTGTTTTACCATCAAATTAATTTTATTAAGGAGTAAGGCCTATATTAATGGAAATGTTTGTCTTTCGTCTACTATATGAACAGTGTACATTGTGATAAGCGAAAAGCAAGATTTGAAAGCCCCATTAACATGCCATGTCTCAGCATGCTGTAAATTTTCAATATTTTTTGTGGTTCCAAAAATTATAACCCAGTTGTCATTATAATAGAACAATTCCTCTCCTCTTGATTTTTAAAGGGTTTCTAGTATGTTTCTTTCTGTTATTTTTTAGAATCTTTTGGTGGTTTTCTCATGTTCGTTTCTTACATTGCAGAACAGACGAGACAGTACCAACCAGGAAGTACACAGGTCTATGTGGAAAAGGCTGCGCCAATGCAACTGATATGCATCACATTATACAAAAGCCTTTACCAAACCCGTATGGACTACATGCATCCTTACTAAACAGATAATAATCTTACCCGAAACTACCACCCATACATTTCCCATGAACCTTCTAACGTAACTTTATCCAACTTGAAACTTCCCATTCACCATTGCAACTTCCCCAGACGCTACCTGTCCTGTATCCATGCCCCTCCCCCTGCTCACAGTCTTTGTTCTTTTAAAATTGGATCCCTTTCAACTCAAATACCCAGCACCTTACCCCATGAACTAGTCCGCCTGCTCAGTAGACCAACTGTTTAGTGAATACCTAAACCTATCAGCCAGAAAAACCCTCCTCTGAGGAATGTTTCTTCCCCAAACCCTAGCAACCATCTACTTTCCCTGCCACCTAGCACCAAACATCTTCCCTCAGCAACACAGCTAAGTTTGCCTTTAGTACCAACAAATAAAGTATCATTACCATAAAAGAAAGGTGCATACTGTCTTCCCAAAAACACTCATATGCCTCAATAATAAGAGAAAACACTCGCATTATGCTCTTTACCATATAGCAGGCCTTAACAATGGCCAAAGGTGTCCTTGCCTCAGGCACACCCTTTGTGGTGTGAGCTCCGTCAAGACTACAATAGTAAGGGCCCACACAACTTTCACCTCCCTAATGCCTCTCTTCATCTCTTTCAACAGTACAATACCTTCAACTGATGAAATCATTCTCACCAGGATCAATCACTAAGATGTCAGGACGCCATCTCCCTCTAAGTAAGTTCGCTAGCGCTGGGAGGTGCTGACCCCACTGTGTTCAGACTTCTTATATTGACTCTGCTGACAATCTGCTCTTCTCCACTTCTGTCGCTGCCCCAATCCTAAATGAATGCGTAACAAACTCCCTTGCTGGCAAATCCAGCTTTGCGTCACCCCAACGCAAAACCCTCAAAACCTGAAAGCATGACATACTGGTACCATCAGCACATGACCCAAAACCTAAACTCATCTCCAAAACATGATGCTAGCATCCGAAGAGACAAATCAAATCTATCTTACAGACCCATTGCTAAACCCCATCCCTCTGATAGGTTTTCGATTGTTTAAGCCACACCTCAGTCACATCCCCCCTAGAGGGCAGAATGTTCT
This sequence comes from Calotriton arnoldi, assembly GCA_963921515.1. Classification (NCBI taxonomy): domain Eukaryota; kingdom Metazoa; phylum Chordata; class Amphibia; order Caudata; family Salamandridae; genus Calotriton; species Calotriton arnoldi. The sequence goes on along the minus strand of CAWUFW010000547.1, from coordinate 3,453,962 downwards.
AATGACTAAAAACAAAGGCCTCTCGGAGCCCGGGGGGTTTAAATCCCCTCGGGCTCCGAGAGGCCTTTGTTCACAGCAATAGCTGCGAACAAAAACAACACTGGAATGTTGCTCTGCGGGATTCTACCAGCCCGTAGAAGCCTAGAGCACCCTATTGTATTCAATGGAGTGCTCCACATTCCAATGTTCTAATTTAGTGTCTGTTACATTAGAAAGGTAAAAGCAGATTACAAGGAATGATAGATGCAAGTCATAGCACCAAACTGTCAATTGCGAGGAAGGGATTGGTTGTCAACTACACATGTATTCATTTCTAGGACCCATCCAAATGTGCACTTTGTTTTGTAGGCCTATTTTAGATAGTAAAGAAGATTGGCCAGGCAGCAGTACAGATAATGTTGTCTTCCAAATGGAAGATAAATCCAGTTTTTCATGTCTCCAGGGTGCAAAAGGCAAAAAAAAGTCGCATCATCACAAACTCCCCTTAAGGTACAAGTAGAAGGACACTCAGAGTATGCAATTGAAGCCATACTACATACTCCAGATACAGGTGAGGAACATTGGTGTATTTGATATCTTGGAAGGGATGTGGTGTAGCCCGGCCTGGTGTGGATGATTAGTTGCTACTGTAAAAATATATTATTAAATAATTCTACGCGCGTACATTCAGACACATGTCCTGTAATCCAGAGTATCCAAAGGGTCCCCTGACTTCTGTCATTTCCCTCCACTCCAATCACCACGGGCCTACGTTTTGGGGGACTAAATGAACGAAACAGCATCCATCCCACATTTATTTATCCCACCAGTCCAAATCACCATGCCTGCCTCCACAGTACCCCACTTTCCTATGTCACATCACTTAAAACCACTTGGCCCGAACTCCTTCTACATCTCCTACCCCCCGAACCTTTCACTTACCGCTTCAAAAAAACTCAAACACTATCTGATCAAAGAACATCATGAAACACTCATGACAGTTATTTATTACAACCCCTCCAAAGGTCAGGAGAAAACCAATCTCATCTTCTACACTACCCGACCTGCGAAATGGAATACTACCCTCACTAACTACCTACGCATCAGCAAAACCTCTAACATACCTCACGGCCATATACTGACGATATCTCACTCCCCCATGTTCAAAGGCAAGATCACCCTTACTATCTACAGAAACGGAATCGTACTGATTCAAGCCAAAGACGCCAACCTACGCTCCTTCGAATCCATTTTCCCCACACTCTGCAAGGCTCTCTCCCTCATACGCAACCCCCCCCAAACACAACGCCCCACACAGAAGCCATTCAGCAAGAGGACATCCATACAAGCCTCCCTCGAGTTTACAACCCTACCCTCATCACAACCACGGTTTCCAATCACACCCCCTCCCACTCTAAGCCGGACACAAACATCCCACCCACCCAGATCATAAACCCTCACTCCCAGAACACTGACCGCACAATTAGAACTATCATACGGGATCCTAACACCAACGTCAGTCCACCCACTCAACCTAGCTATTCTCCCACTACCCCGCCCCTCAACCAAACCCCCCCCTCCTTCTATCCACCCACGCCACTAGAGAAACCGACAAAACAGCACCTACACACAACAGGCACAATGTATCCTCTCCCTCCTCCAAACCGTTGACTGACTTAGTGCCATGCCCACAAAAAGCGCCCTATGAATCAGCCCCTAACAGAGAAATTACGTGCACCCCCCCGCTCATCGACTCTCTGACCTGCTCCCTGCGTACCTTGAACACTGCACACCCAACAAATCGCAGCCACACACCTCTGTTTCCACCTCCTCTAACCAAATACCAGCACTAGACCTAAAGAAAAGACTAAGTCTTATGGAAAGTCAGCTCGAAATAGTGATACTAGGTATCAACAAAATCCTAATGACCCTCAAAACTTCCCCCGACTATGCCCACTGTTCACTCCTCTCCCCATCTGACAATACCAGACCTCCACTTCAGCCTTCAAAATCTCAGCCAAATAGCTGGATCACTACTCCTTTAAACAACCGAGCTCACAGACCGATTTGATCTAATCCTAGGATGTCACTCAGCGAAGCGATAGAGCTGGCCAATACATATCACATAACACCAACCAGGAAAAAAGAACCTACCTCCAAGAACCAGGTGCTCACTGGTATCGGGAGATACCCTATGCCACCCAGTAAAACAGCCAGACCGCCAGCACACCTCTCTGATATCCCCAGAGCACCCACCTCTCAGAAACACAACAGCAACTCTAGTAATATCAACTGCCTACTTATAAACTGCAGATCTGCCTCCAAGCATGCAACCAAACTGGCGGAAGCCATCCTTAACTATGACATCGATATTGCATTCATCACAGAAACTTGGCTTAATGAATCATCCTACCCGATCCTTGACCTACTAGTCCCTCCTGGGTTCTCAATCATCAAGAAAGACAGAATGGATCAACAAGGCGGTGGCTTTGCCATTATCCACAAAAATACCATCACGATGGTGGAAACTGTCTCCTCCACTTACAGCACTTTTGAATATCTCAGCACTACTATACGGATGAAAAATAATAAAACAACGAATTGCCACCTCCTCTACCACCCTCCTGGCAGCACTCGCCCCTTCCACGAACACCTATCAGACCTGGTAACACACTGCTCACTCTCAGATGCCAGCAACGTAATCCTAGGTGACTTCAACCTCCATTGGAAGGATGAGAAAAACACACTAATCCAATCCTTAAACAAACTCTTACTTGAGTACAACCTTTTCCAACACTGCAAAGAACAAACCCACAACAGAGGCTCAACCCTTGACGCCATTATAGCCCAGGAGAAGGCGATAACTATCAATAACATCCTCCCAGTCGACTGGTCGGACCACTGCATCATCCTGTTCCACTTAAACCGGGAAGGGCCATACCCCATCCATACTAAGAAAACCCTCCAGTGGACCAGAAACTTAAGCCAGGTTCCCCTAGCTGATCTGGAAAAAAAAATTATCTCTAGCCTTCCCCCAAAAACTGACAACCTCTCAACGACTGAACTCACAACCCACTTTAACTCTACGATGTCAGCCGTCCTAGACCAAGTAGCCCCTCTGAAACTAAAAAGGATTAGAGACACAACTTCGAGATCCTGGTTTAACAAAGACCTCAACACAGAAAGAAGGCAACTCAGAGCTGCAGAAAGACTCCGGCGAGCAAACCCTTCCCTAACTCACCTTCACCAACTCAGAGCAGAATGCAGAACATATAAAAATCACATCATCAAAGAAAAAGCAGCCTTTTTCCGCAGTGCCCTTGACAATGCAATAAATCATCCAAAAGACCTATCAACATAATAAAAAACCAGACTTCCAAACCATCCGCCAAAGCCCCTAAGGGCTCCAAAGAACACTGTGATAAATTTGCTAAATTCTTTGATGAGAAAATCACGATGATCGAGTCCTCTCTTGAATGCCTCACACAAGCATCTACCGTAATCACCCTCCACACCACAGACAAAAAAGATCCCACCCTGCTCTCCCCTGACTCCCGAGTAGGGATCCCCCATCCTGAGACAAATGAGGGCAACCTAATCCTAGGATCCCCCTCTACCCTTAATTGCTGGAAAGCATTTAATCCACTCACAGAAACAGACATCTCTAAACTAATTGCGAATTCAAAGCCCTCCTCCCACTTCGCAGACCCCCTTCCGGCCTCCGTGGCAAAAAATTTCAATCACGTCATTACCCCCCTCTGGACGATGATAATAAACAGCTCCCTAAGCACGGGGGTCATGCCAGACTGCCTAAAACTTGGTCAAGTCTCTGCACTACTAAAAAAAATGGGATTAGACCCTGAGGACCTCAACAACTTCAGGCCAATCTCAAACCTGCCCTTCCTGGCCAAAATCCTCGAGAAATGTGTCCTACTCCAACTCAACCATCACATCGACACTTACAATCTCCTGGATTCTCACCAATCAGGCTTCAGAAAGGGCTGTAGCACAGAAACAGCCTTACTAAATATAGCAGATGACATCCACAAATGTATGGATGCCGGCCGTTGGTGCCTGCTCATCCTCCTAGACCTATCTGCTGCCTTCGACACGGTGGACCATAAACTTCTTCTGAACACCCTCAAACAACGGATTGGAGCGAACGGCATGGTGCTGAAATGGTTCACATCTTTTTTTCACAACTGCTCTCAACAAATCAAAATAAACAATGCAACTTCAGATACCTCTACTATAACCAGAGGTGTTCCACAGGGCTCAGTCCTCTCACCTACTCTCTTCAATATCTACATGGAGCCCCTCACTACCATAATCAAACAAGCCAACATCACCTTCCACCTCTATGCAGACGACATCCAGCTCTACCTGGAAGTATCCTCCCCAGAAGACATACGCCGTCTAAACGATACTCTAAAAAAAATCCAAAAACACAACCACTTAAAACGCAACCAAGATAAGACGGAAATTCTTCTCCTCTCAAACGACGGACAAACCCACGAGGTCCAAGAATGGATAAAGCTTATGGAGTCCCTAAACTACGACCGAACCCTGGCCGGCTCCGCCAAATCGCTGGGAAACATACTGGACCCTAACCTGAACATGAGCTCACACATTAAGACTACCGCAAGGAGTGCCCACTACAAATTAAAACTACTTAACAAAATCAAGCCCTTCCTCCCGCCTAATGATCTCAAAACCGCAACGCAAGCCTTGGTTCTATCCAGACTAGACTACAGGAATGCTACCCTCACAGGCACAGGAAAATCCCACCTAGCCCCCATGAGAGCAACTCTAAATGCAGCAGCAAGGATGGTCACCGGAGCTAAAAGGCACGATCACATCTCCCCCTCCTTGAAAGATCTCACTCAAGTGACTCCCAATTGTAGCTCGTTGCCATTTCAAAACTGCCTGTCTCACCCACAAAGTCCTTCACACTGGTAAACCATTCTACCTGGCGGCCAAGCTCACCAAGGCAGGCCAGGCAAGAAACCTGAGGAACACCAACAACCTACTTCTCATTCCGCCAAAGAGGCATAAACAAAAAGCCCTGGCTTGCCCCCAAAATCTGGAACTCCCTGCCAGCAGATCTCAGAACCAACCCCTCTTTTGAGACCTTCAAGAGAAAACTAAAGGATCTCCTCCTCGCTCGGCACCTTTAACCTTCTGAACAATGCACCGTAGTTACAATCAAGTAACTCTCGACTCTATTACCTGCCTTATGAACCGCTGTCCATTTATTCTGTCTGTATGTTTTTCTTATTGCTTGTGTACATGTTGTAAAGCGCACTGATACCCACGGGTCCTGCCAGCGCTATATAAAATTCTCTAAATAAATTTAAAAAATGGATGACGGTGTGTATGACACACCGGTGTTCGAGAGTGTTGAGAGTGATGGATGTGAGAGGAGCGCTAGAGAGAGATGGGTGGAAACTGTGCCCGCTCTTGGGCTCTGTACCTTTTCTTCTCAAGCCAGTCATCTATAAGAATAAAAAGGCTTTGTTCACCAACCTGGCGTCACCGTATTATATCACTCCACAAGGGATAATACCTATCACAGGGATCTTGGGAAAAAGCTTCATTTGAGCATGCATTACATCTAATCAAAAGATTCCATAAGACTGTCCCTAAAAAGCCAGTACCTAGTGATAAGGGAGGGGAATTTTGATGGGGGCTATTGTTGGAAATCAGGAAGTTAGCGCAATGAATTGGCAAGAAGGACTAGTGCACAGGGGGACATGAATACAGAGACGACAACAAGCAGAGTAAGTTTGGAGAAGATGGAGCACGGGCCTGTGGGAACTGGGACCAAGAAGGAGTGACTGTCCTTACATATAACCAATCTCCCAGGTCACAGGTTTTGGCAGGTGCTTCCAGGTGACTTTAGATAGCAGCAGCCGGAATTACCTGTTGGCCCACAACGTGCTTTGTTGTAAGATTCCCGCTCTGCTCCACTCAGTTCATTCACCGTTAACACTCCCACTCTTTTGTTGTGTTTGCCCTTCCCTCGGGTTTCCTCTCTTTTCAAGTGTTTCCTCCTGAATGCTGTGTGTTCCACCTTCATTGTGTTACCTTGATATCTCCTGTGCTTCTGAATCTCAGATGGTTTCCTGGGACTGGGACGGGGTCTGGGTCAGTCACGACTTGTGCTTTGGAGCATGGGGTAATTCTGATGTATGAGATCATATGGTTATGATTCCCCTTGAACAACTACTGAAACCTATATTCTGTTTCTTAAAGACTTTACCCCATTCTGGAAAGCACGTGCCTTCTTGCTGGAGCAATTGCGCAATTCATGTGATGACATCATACAGATGACAGTGTACAGCAGTGGTGTTATCCCTCTCTCTATCCTCCTTTTCCCCCATTTTCCCTCTTTGAGCTTGTGGTGGTGAGCTTGACTGAAAAGCCCTCTACAACCTACCTCCCAAGGGACCAGGTATTGATTCGAATTTGTAGCCTGTCTCTAATGCTCTTGCTTCCACCCACCTCCTGACATCAACAAAACCCCCAAAACATAATCTGTGCCTTCGAAATGACATTAATATGCTTAAACAATGCACCTTTCTTGCTGGAAATTTCTCACTGTAGTAGGCGATAACGTATGTAAAAAAGGTTGCAGTCCATTTGCTAATTGTGACCAGTATCATAGGTTGCCTGGAAACATCGTAGCCATCTTCTTTTGCAACAGCTTAAATACTCTACATACTCCCCTTACCAAATTCTCTTCTTTGTCACCACCATTAAATACAAGTCTAATTGTTTTGTAACCCCCATATATGGTATATATGGTAAATTCATGCTAACTATATACTATATCCAACACCTATGGACTTCCAAGTTTTCCATCAACAAATTCCTCCGTCATCCTTGTTGCCCTTCCCTTTCTTACCAATAAATGGTTTTAGCATACACTCCATCCAGTTGCCGAAGCATTTGTGTCACATTGGACTGCTTTATAAATCCTGTAATCCAACAAAGATTCTTTCTCCCTGTTTGTGCATTGCATCCCCTTCAGGCCAATCAAATTCTCTTCCCGTCATCTACACTTGTTGTCACCACCATCAGATGTGCTACAACGTGCCTCCACAATCTTACCGTTCTCCCGTGTAACTCACCCATGTCTTCATAGTCCAACAGTGTATAATATGTCAGCTCCTTGCCACAGCCACTTATATCCCGTTCACCCCATAACGCTTATTACCATCAGAAAGGGGTAAAAATGACTGTTCAGGGTGTGTGGTGCTTAGACCAGCTCCCATTCTCAAGATACTGATCCCTCGCCTCTTTCAAGTTAGATGTTCTGGCCCATACACTTGCTTTGGGCCGAAGCCCGTGAGCCTCACAGGACTTTCCTGCCTTCTTCAAACTGCATGCCTTCATTGTCCTGGTACAAGTGCCGTAAACTGCGCCACCTTATCTATCTGGGCCTCATCGTACCTATTATCTACATTATGGGGCTTATTTACAAGCCCCTTGCGCCACTTTTGCGTCACTTTTCCCATGTTAAAAGTGACACAAAAGTGGCGCAAGGGGCTTGTAAATCTGCCCCTATATATTTAACCCTACTTCCTACTCTGGTCAAACTGATCTACCCATCCTCTGCCTTACCTGTGTACCATCTGTACTGTTCTGCAATTGCTTTCCTGCTGTCCAGCCCTAAAACTCTAAGGATTCAGCCATGGAAACACTTCCTAGAGCGCCTCCCACGCTCCCCCACTCAAGTAAGGTACATTATTATATTCAGTTCAATGTACCATTAAATCATTTTTAGCTATTATTCTCCCACTACAATTTTTCTTATAGTATAGGGGGCATTTCTTAGTTGTGGTTTCATCTGTGTCTTTTATTTGTTAAAAGAGTTGCATTTACACAGCATAGTTTTTTACTCTCTTTGATAAGTTAAATGAACAGTTTTATTGTTTATTTTTTACATTATGCTCACGGTAGAAAATGTTAAAATGGAATTTCAAATTGTCAGTTTCCGGTTTAGAATGGTATGGAAATGTGTATGATCTGCTTGTATGTGAAACCAAAACTCTGCTTACCTCTTTATTACGAATGGTGGCACTATGAGCTTTAAAGAGAGGCACTGGGCCGGATTCACAAAGATTGGTGTGTGAGTAGAAGTGGGTTACTCATGACTGGCTTGGACTAAGTCAGGTGTACTACTAGCTTACTCATGGAAATCAGGGGTTGTGCAAGAGTAGCACACAACAAAATCTTTGTGAATCAGGCTGTATTCTTGATCCTTTCTCTGACTAGCAATAATTATTGTGAATCATTTATGTGGCATCTGCCCAGTATTATGAAGTGGGAACTTTACATGCATTTTTAAGGCTTAAATATTTCTCTGGTAGGAGAATTCTCCACTCTGTTTTGGTTTGTCGCTTAATTGTTCTAAGATTTTGTAAACATAGGGAGTGTAGCTTTACGATCTGCAGATTGAAACTTTGGAATTCTTTGTCGTAAAATTCACTAACCAGATTTAGAGGGCTTCTCAAAACTTGACTCTTTGAACAAGCTTTTTGTCCCTTATTTGATTCAACAAAGCACCTAGGGACAACAGTGTTATAATCAAGGGGCTAAATTGAGAAGAGTTCAGGCTAATGATTGGGTATTATTATTACCCTTCCATTACAATAAAATGCTGTTCAAATGGCGAGGTCCCAACAGAGTAATAAAAAGAATAGGGGAGGTAATTTATCAAGCAGAATTTTCCGAAAAACCTAGATAAATTTAAATATGTCAATTTCTAGAAACAATGGGAAGGCCCGCAAACACATTATCCAGACTTACGACGGACCATTATTGTCAATACATTTTTTTCTCACTCTTTCAACCAAGATCCCTTGCGAGGTCCAGAGTTTTAGCTTCAAAAGACAAAACACTCAAGGCCAGAGTCACATAGTGAAGATTCCGTACATATAGATTTCCGCATATGTCTGGATGTGAATCTCCACCTAGTTGCAGTTCAGCCACTCCAAGCATATATTTATGCCTGTAGTAGGAGTATGTGTCTCACCCATCTTACATGAGGGGTAGGGACACATACAACTTTAAATACGACTGTAAAGTTACTACTATTAGATCTCGAGTGACAAATTAACAACTTCAGTAGATACAGATCTAGCACCTTTTATTTGATAAAAATCATCATTAGCAAATACCTTTTAGAAAAAATATATGTAAATGTATATTACATCTACAATAACAATAATGATACCCCCAACACCCTGTCCCAACAATCATGCTCAGACATATACATATTAAAAAACAGAGGTCCCTGGTCTTAGGGAGGCCCTGAACAGTGGATAATCCATTTTTTATTGAATTTAAATACACACAGGTCAGGACCAGCAGGCCAATTTAAAAGACACTGACACACATTTTGGTGGTCCAGTATTACTTTAGGCCACCTTCATCAGGACAAACAACTACAATAACAGATGTTGAAAATAATGAGGGTTTGACATGTTTTATGAGGGATCCTCAAAATACACAAGGAACAATAACCATTCTTATTACACAACATTTTTATGGCAATGTTCATAAACAATAAAAGACCGCAACTCATCTATAGTTTATATAGCTGAATGAATCAATAGAATTTCAGAAGATATAAATATTTTTATAGCTAGGTGGTTGTAAAGAGCAACCAGTGCCAATACAGTGTAAAGAACCATGCTACTTAACCACTGTGAAAAGTAAACACAGCAGGTATAAGTGAAGATCCATAGAGGATCTGCATATGTCTCCTGCTAACCATTAAATCCACAAACGTTCCTGTTGGAGGGAAATGATATGTTGTTTGCACTGTCTCACCTCACATGAATGTCTGCCTCTAACTGATCTCATCGTCTCGGGAGCTGCTTCTACCACTGCATAGCACGGGCATGTTCCTACACCCACATTACATGCGTATTGTGATACTTTAATAGTCTGTATGTGTCTCTCTCCACAGTTACAATCCTGTGACCTGTAACGTAAGTTATAGTTCAGAATTTCCTGTTTGGAATGTTTCTTTTCATTAGTTCTGTCTAATGTAATTGGTTCATTTTATGTTCAAGCTATGTCCTAAATTCTGAGCCTGTTACTCACTCACTCTTGGATATTATCTGCACTGTGTGGGTGCTCCTAATAAATAATTTACTTTCTTCATTTCAAGCTCATAATACTACCACATTTTGGTGACAAGTAGTTGAGTCCCCAGTGACACCTTCATCCTTGGGGGTGCGCTGCATTTCTCTCAGCTACAAATTTAATTTTTCTTACCATGCTTAAGTCAAGAGGTATGATCGTTAGTGAACTGAAGAGAGCATTCCTCTCCACTTCTCTTTATTGGATTGGATTTGCAGCCTTCGGATCTATCAGATGTTTGCGCCAAGATGTTGGGTTTGTGAGGAACGTTTATACGCACAATCATTTTGAGGTACAGCCTGTCGTAGTGAGTCTTCCAGCAGCTGTGTCACAACGCTCTGCCATCTTCACAGATAAAGCTGTATTGCTTGTAGCACCTATTTTGGTGCTACTGACTGCCATTATCTCTTCCAGTATCAATGTCTCAACATGCCGCCATCTCAAGGGACGTCGCACTGATTGTAGCATCAATTTTGGTGCAGCTGAACACTGTGAGCCCTCTGGCATCAATGTGACAATGTGCTGCCATTTTTGTAGTGGCATTACTATACATGCTGAATGGTAACCAGTGCTGTTTCTACAAGTTTCAAGGATAGTTTGGAGGACGCATAGATGTTTGTTACGCCCATGATTTGGTACGAACCCATTAGTTTGTAGTTCTTTCTACGGGGCAATTCTGTGTCAGGACTTGAGGCTCAGATTATGCTTCACTCTTTACTGTATAAATTAACAGCAGCCAATTAGAACAATACAAAAGAAAACTTCATAACCCATGAACCACCAGTCCATAAGTAGTCACATGCACCAATCACTGATTAACCCAGTCCTTTAAGATCAGGAGCCTCCATTAAAGAATCCTCTTTCTTTGCTGCTACGCAGCCAGATAAGTGCTGCAATTATTCTGGGGTATTTTATACTTTATAATATTTTTGTTTGTTGACTGTTGCAGGGTGAGTGCATGCCTTCCTCTTGGGACGTGACGTCCGCACTGCTCTGTTGCCGGGAATGATAACACTGATTTAAAATACTGTTTACTAAGCGGGGCGCGCCTCCACCTCAGGACGCGCCGCCCAACCTCACAGAATCAATCAATCAATCAATCACAGAATTTGTAGAGTGCACTACTTACCCGCGAGGGTCTCAAGGCGCTGGGGAGAGGGAAGGGGGGGGGATGCTGCTACTGGTTGAACAGCCAGGTCTTGAGTAGCCTCCTGAAGGTCAGCAGGTCTTGGGTCTTTCGTAGGCTTAGTGGAAGGGTGTTCCAGGTCTTGGCGGCGAGGTGTGAGAAGGATCTGCCGCCGGTGGTTGTTCTTCGAATGCGGGGGACGGTGGCGAGGGAGAGGTCGGCGGAGCGGAGCTGGCGGTTGGGGACGTAGAAGAAGAGCCGTCTGTTGAGGTAGGCTGGGCCAGTTTTGTGGAGTGCCTTGTGTGCGTGGGTGAGGAGTTTGAAGGTGATCCTCCTGTCAACGGGGAGCCATTGCAGGTTCCTTAAGTGGGGGTGATGTGGCTGTGGCGTGGTACGTCGAGGATCAGTCGTGCAGAGGCGTTTTGTATGCGTTGCAGTCGCTTGATGAGCTTGGCCGGGGCTCCCGCGTAGAGGGCGTTCCCATAGTCCAGTCTGCTACTGACGAGGGCCTGGGTGACTGTTCTTCTTGTGTCTGTCGGGATCCACCTGTAGATCTTGCGAAGCATGCGGAGGGTGTTGAAGCAGGAGGAGGAGACTGCGTTGACTTTCTTGGTCATGGAGAGCGTTGAGTCGAGGATGACTCCCAGGTTGCGTGCGTGGTCAGTGGGTGTCGGGGCTGCTCCCAGCGTCGTTGGCCACCAGGAGTCGTCCCAGGCTGAGGTGTTGGAGCCGAGGATGAGGACCTCCGTTTTGTCCGTGTTCAGCTTTAGTCGGCTGATCTTCATCCAATCGGCGACGGCCTTCATTCCTTCATGGAGTTTGGCTTTGGCGGCGAGGGGGTCCTTGGTGAGGGAGAGGATCAGTTGAGTGTCGTCGGCGTAGGAGATAATGTTGAGGTCGTGTTGTCTGGCGATGCGTGCGAGCGGGGCCATGTAGATGTTGAACAGTGTTGGGCTGAGGGACGATCCCTGGGGTACGCCGCAGATGATCTCGGAGGCTTCGGATCGGAAGGGTGGGAGGCGGACTCTCTGGGTTCTGCCGTCGAGGAAGGAGATGGTCCATTCCAGGGCCTTGTCTCGGATCCCTGCGTCGTGGAGGCGTGCGCGTAGAGTGCGATGGCAGACAGTGTCGAAGGCGGCGGAGAGGTCCAGCAGGATGAGGGCTGTGGTCTCACCATTGTCCAGCAGGATCCTGATGTCGTCGGTGGCGGCGATGAGGGCAGTCTCAGTGCTGTGGTTGCTGCGGAACCCTGATTGGGATGGGTCCAGGATGCTGTTTTCTTCGAGGTATCGGGTTAGCTGTTTGTTGACGATCTTCTCGATGACCTTGGCTGGGAACGGAAGCAGAGAGATGGGCCGGAAGTACTTGAGGTCTCTCGGGTCCGCCTTGGGTTTTTTGAGTAGGGCGTTGATCTCTGCGTGTTTCCAGCTCTCTGGGAAGGTCGCGGTCTCGAAGGAGAGGTTGATGATGTTGCACAGGTGGGGTGCGATGGAGCTGCTGGCTTTGTTGAAGATGTGGTGCGGGAAAGGGTCTGACGGGGAGCCGGAGTGTATTGTGCTCATGGTCTTGATGGTGTCCTCGATGTTCACGCTGGCCCAGGCTGGCAGGGGGTCGTGGTCGATGGTGTGTGGCGGGTCGATCTTAGTTGGGGTTGTCTGGGTGTCGAAGCTGTCGTGGATGTCGGCGATCTTGCGGTGAAAGAAGGTGGCGAGGGAATCGCACAGGGGTTGCGACGGCGGGATGTCGTTGGTGTTGGAGCTGGGGTTGGAGAGTTCCTTCACGATGTTGAAAAGCTCCTTGCTGTTGTGTGCGTTGTTGTCGAGGCGGTCTTTGAAGGAGATTCTCTTGGCGGACCTGATATGTCAATGGTTGCTCGATTGAGAGGAGCGCGACCTAGCCCCTCTGTGCAATCCTTATTTTTAGGTCTCGCCTAGCAACGCAGCGCATGCGCTGCTCGCTTGGCGAGATCTATTGTCGTCGATTCTTCTTCCGAAGGGGGACAGGAGATGAGCACGCGTACGGAGGACAGGAGATGTGCACGCGCGGCGTTTCTGCACAACGCGCGCATGGCGCACTTTTGCTTGCGATTAACCCAACGCCTCCTCTTATATCTCCAATCCCTTGGAACTCGTAATTCTTACGATATATTCACATTCTTGGCAAAATTAACTTCATTCACTTGCAATTGTCCTCTTTCGAGTATTACTGACTCAATATTTGTAGCATTTACATTTCTCCGCATCGCGTCCAATAGCTTTTGGACAGCGGGCTGTTAGATTTCATGTCGCTTTTACTTTTGCGATACGCAGCGGTTTAGTTTGGATTTGTGTCTCCTAAATGTAAGTTTCTACTTTGCCATACCACATTTACTAAGCAAGCTGCGGCGTTGCGTTGCTGATATAGGAGTTCTTAACTTTAAACGTTTTTCTATTACCAGACTGTAGCGTCTCTATAGCACAAGCATTAGAATTTTATTCTTTTAAATGTGCTTTCAATATTTGTGTGCAAGCCTTGGCATTTCATTTTTAACCATATTCCTTCTTAGATGTAAATGTTGTTTTCCATTTCGCACACCTTGTAATTCAATTCTTTAAAATATTACTTCTTCAATATTTGTGATACTTGCAGTTTACCTCATCTCCCCCAATAGCTTTTTAGTGGCAGGCTGTTGCATCTTACTTTGCCGATCCGCCAGGCTCCGGTTTTGGTTCGTGGTTTCTAAACGTTTCAAATGCTTTCGTTTTACCAGCAGCAGCTATTGTAGCAAGTTCACTCATGCTACGGTCCTGGTTGGTGTTCAACTGTGTGTGGCTCTTACCTACTTATATGCAGCATTTTACAAACTATCAGTACAATTAGCATTATAGTACATCTTGAAAAAATCATCTCATATTACGCATACCTGGTATATGCTTCCTTTCTCATTTACCTTACTTGTTATGTATTCCTGCTCGGTGTTGCTCTTAAGTGAAATAAAGTACATTATGCGGCGTACGTTTCATCTCTATGCTGCATGTATGCGTCTATTCCGCTACAGCCTAACATAAAGTACCGGTCATATGGCTAAATACTGAAAATACATTTAGGGAGGCGGGGGAGCAGCGTGCACACTGTGAATCCTAACGCGGTAGCATTTACAAACAATGCAGCTACGGGCACATAAGATACATTTACGAAGGGATATGCAAGTTTTTATGTATGCAGAAGTTGTAACACACCCTTAACGCATCCTCAGGAGATTTGTAATATCAAAGCTAGCATCTGTTTACAGTCCCCTGACTAGATACTTCACACCGGTCAGACACATGCCCTTTAGCACTTTGTTTACTGTCTGGGAGGCAAGTCTCTCAATCTTATCTATAACACCATCTATTGTTCCTGGTAAATTAGCCGGTGAAAGCAAAGTGCTTTCGTTTGTAGACCATATGCTGCGACTTTTTTAGGTTTGTGAAACCTTTACTTTAAAATTAGCAGACAAGGAAACCCCAAACTTAAAGGAGCCTCCACCGGCAACTCAACTGTGGCTACAAACTATTGCATTGTGGAAACATATTAAAGGCACGCATTAAAATGTAATATGTTGTAGCTGGTATTTGGCCCAGCTCATTGCAAAGCAGACCCACGAGGTGTAATGTTATACCAATGCAATGGCATTTATTAGAAAACACGGTAAATATTAATGAACTAATGCCCGTGTACAACCATTCCTTGGGTTGCCATGGCACCTCCTTCACACTTAGCATTTGGGCGATGGCTAAAGGAAGGAGGGAAAGCTGCACGCACCATCAGGAAAACGTAGTACGTCAGTGCCTCCCAAAAACACAGAAAGGGTCACCTAAAAGGCGTAGGTGACTTAAAAGACAGTATATATTTTTGGGCACACTTAGTATTTTGCAACAACCTACAAATAAAGTAAGGGGCAAAGAAACAGCAGCACGCAATCTACGCACTTTTCAATCTAGTGCGTGCTTTCGTACATTTTTATTGCAGTTCCATGTTACCGCATATGACGTTCTTTTTATTACTGCATGCATTTGCAGAACTTTTTGCCGCATTCAGTTTAACCTGTGGCGCTTCCTTTAGTTGTGTGAGTTTTACACCTATGGAATACTTTTGTAATACTTTTAATGTGTATGTGATTTCACCACTATTTATGCTTCCAGTTTCCTGGACACTAGCAGCTATGCTTTTTTACGGCGCTTTTGCTCACTAAGCCGCGGCGTCCATTATTTGTTTGATATTTATGATATTTGCATTTTACTTCATCTCCCACAATAGCTTTTCCGTAACAGGCTGTTACATCTTATGCTGCTTTTCCTTCGCCAATCCGCCGGGCTCCGGTTTTAGTTTGTGGTATCTGAACGTTTAAAATGCTTTTGTTTTACCAGCAGCAGCTATTGTAGCAAGTTCACTCATGCTACGGTCCTGGTTGGTGTTCTACTATGTGTGGCTCTTACCTACCTATATACCACATTTTTCTAAATATCAGTACAAGTAGCATTACCATAAGGCATTAAGGCTTTTAGTTAAAAAAAGGCCAAACACCAAAAGGGCAGATGGGAAGGAGCCTTAACGTTTTACTAACCTGACGCTATACATCATTGGATCATAGTACCACATTTACCGACATGTAACACAATGCAATCTGTGGTTTTGTCCACAATTATACTGTTTGCAGCACCCACCAGAAGAGTGCTGCGCTCTTGTCTTCAGTGTCATGTGACATTAACATGTTTGACAAACTCCACACATGAAAATGAGTGAATGGCTTGTGTAGCGCAGCGCGGCCTCTTTGTGTGGGAGGTGTGGCTTTAGTGAGGATTCTCTTTTTCTTGAAGCGAGGTGTGTTATCTCCCTGTGCAATTTCACGCAGAGGTGCATATTAAAGCAATGGTTTCAAATATATAAACCGATTAAACAGTCATGGGTTTTGCAGGCTCTTCCGAAGTGTGGCTCACGTGACATCATCTAGCAGTTCTTCAACGTGTTCCCAGAGGTGTCATCACTTCCGCCTTCCACTTTCTATCATTTCCCCAGTTTGCACCTTCCGAATGCTTCCTCCAGACCATGACAGAGGATGTACTTCGGGTACAGCTTAGGAATACAAAACGTTACACAGATCCCATAATCACAGTCAGTGGGGAGTGGGTCTGTTCATCAGGTTAGAAAGCTCCCCTTGGCCCAGACACGAAGGTCCCCAAATTTATAACACCGTGCAAGAAGTTTGCATCACAAAAGTGACACAACCCGAGCAAAGTGTTTAATTGGCATTTACTTCAATGAATGAATCAATCAGGGAATTGTAAGCGCGCTACTCACCCGTGAGGGTCTCAAGGCGCTGAGGGGGGGGGGGTCCGCAGATCTGTTTAGCCGAAGAGCCAGGTCTTGAGGGTCTTCCTGAAGGTGTTCAGGGAGGGGGCGCGTCTGATGTCTGCCGGTAGCTCGTTCCAGGTCTTGGCTGCAATGTGAGAGAAGGATCTTCCGCCTGCTCTGGCTCTGTGGATGCGCAGGGTTTTGGCCAGTGTGAGGTTGGAAGATCGGAGGTTTCTTTTGGGTACGTGGAAGTTGATTCTGTCGTTGAGGTATTTGGGTCCGTTGTTGTGTAGGCATTTGTAGGCGTGAGTGAGGATTTTGAAAGTGACTCTTTTCTCCACGGGGAGCCAGTGGAGACTTCGGAGGTGTTGGCTGATGTGTTCGTGTCGGGGGATGCCGAAGACGAGTCTGGCGGCGGTGTTCTGTACTGTCTGGAGTTTGCGGAGAAGGGACAGGGCCGGACTGGCCATAGCGGGCACCGGGCGTTTCCCCGGTAGGCCGCTAGGGTGGGGGCTGGTTTTGGGCCCCTGGGGGGCCATTTTTGTTACCGGGGGTCGGCAATATCGGCCCCCAGTAACAAAATCGGCCGAATCCGGCCCTCGCAAACTGCTCGGCTGCACTCCCCCTCACCCTAGGGGGGGCCGGCTGAGCAGTTTGCCAGGGCCGGTTTCTGTTCCCAGTCCGGCCCTGAGTAGGGACTTGTTGATGCCGGCGTAGAGTGCGTTTCCATAGTCCAGTCTGCTGGTGATGAGTGCGTGGGTGACTGTCTTCCTTGACTCAGGGGGGATCCACTTGAAGGTCTTGCGGAGGATGCGGAGGGTGTTGAAGCAGCTGGAGGTGACGGCGTTGACCTGTCGGTTCATGGTGAGTGATGAGTCGAGTACGATGCCGAGGTTCTTGGCGTGGTCTGAGGGGGTAGGTGGGCTTCCGAGGGCGGTCGGCCACCAGGTGCTGTCCCATGCAGAAGGGGTGGTACCGAGGACGAGGACTTCTGTCTTCTCGGCGTTGAGCTTCAGGCAGCTGTTGGTCATCCAGACTGCGACGTCTTGCATTCCTTTCTGGAAGTTGAGTTTGGCAGTGGTGGGGTCTTTGGTGAGGGAGAGGATGAGCTGGGTGTCGTCGGCGTAGGATACGATGTTGAGGCCGTGTTGTCGGACGATGGCTGCGAGGGGGCCATGTAAATGTTGAAGAGGGTGGGGCTCAGTGATGAACCCTGTGGGACTCCGCAGGTGATTTTCGTGGGGTCGGAGAGGAAGGGTGGGAGTCTGATCCTTTGGCTTTTTCCGGTGAGGAATGATCGGATCCAGTCCAGGGCTGTTCCTTGTATGCCTGCGTCGTGTAGTCTGGCGACTAGTGTGCGATGGGAGACGGTGTCGAAGGCCGCTGATAGGTCGAGTAGGATGAGGGCTGCGGAGTGGCCTTGGTCCAGGAGGGTGCGGATGTCGTCTGTGGCGGCGAGTAGGGCGGTCTCTGTGCTGTGGTTGCTTCGGAATCCGGATTGGGACGGGTCGAGGACGGCGTTCTCTTCAAAGAATCGTGTCAGTTTCCTGTTGACTGTTTTCTCTGCGACTTTGGCTGCGAAGGGGAGGAGCGAGATGGGTCGGTAGTTCTTGAGGTCGGTGGGGTCAGCTGTGGGCTTCTTGAGCAGGGGCTTGACTTCTGCGCGCTTCCAGTCGTCTGGGAAGGTGCCTGTTTTGAAGGTGGTGTTGATGGTGCGTTGTAGTTCGGGTGCGATGGCGGCCACGGCTCTGTGGTAGATGTGAGGGGGGCAGGGGTCAGTGGGTGCCCCTGAGTGGATGCTTTTATGGTCGAGGCGGTGTCTTCGGCCGTGATCGGTGTCCAGTTGGAGATGGTGGGCTGGCTGGTGTTTCTGGGGGCGGGGGGCCGTCTGTGGCGCCTGGTGGATGGTCGATGAAGTTGTCGTAGAGGTTTTTGATCTTGAGGTGGAAATAGGTTCCAAGCTTGTCGCAGAGGTCTTGGGATGGGGTGATGTCTGTGGCTTCGCTGCGTGGGTTGGTGAATTCTTGAATGACACTGAAAAGTTCCTTGGAGTTGGTGGAGTTGGCCAGGATTTTGTTGTGGATGAAGTTCCTCTTGGTGGCTCTGATCTGGTTGTGGTAGTCCATCATGGCGTCCTTGTAGGTGGTGTGGTTTTCAATTGTCTTGGTGTTTCTCCAGTTCTTCTCCAGGCGTCTGCAGGTGCGTCTGACTTCTTGGAGAGCGGTTGTGAACCAGGCGGCTTTCCTGGGGCGTTGTCTGTCGGGGTTGCGTAGCGGGGTGAGCTCGTCTGCACAGTTGGAGATCCAGGTGTGGAGTTCTCTGGCTGCGTCGTTTGCGTCGGTGCCCAGGTGTGGTTGTCTCGGGTGAGGGTGGAGTTAAGTTGCTCGTCGGTAACCTTGCTCCAGTTCCTTCGTGGTGGGCGTGGGGCTGGTTTGGGTGCCTTGGGTTTGTTGATGGCGAAGTGTACGCAGTGGTGGTCGGTCCATGGCGGCTGCGTTGTGTGGCTGAATTGGACGCTGTTTCCTGCCCCGAAGATGGGGTCGAGGGTGTGTCCTGCTCTGTGGGTCGGTGTGTTGACGAGTTGTTTAAATCCGATGCTGGCGAGGTTGTCACGAAGGATAGTGGAGTTGGGGTCGCTGGGGTTGTCGAGGTGGAAGTTCAGGTCTCCAATGAGTATGTAGTTTGTTGAGGCGATGGCGTGGGGTGCGATGAAGTCGGTGATGGTGGTGGCGAAGAGTGTTCGGGGGCCGGGGGGTCTGTAGACGAGGGTTCCTCTGAGTGTGGCTTTGGGGGTGGTCTGGATCTGGAAGTGCAGGTGTTCGGCGGAGGGGAAGGTTTCGCTGGAGGTGGTGAGGCAGAGGGTGCTCTTGTGGGCGATGGCGAGGCCCCCTCCTGGATGGTTGGGGCGGTCTTTCCTTTGGATCTTGTATCCGTCTGGGATGGCGGTGCTGATGTCGGGGGCGGAGGATGCGTTGGTCCAGGTCTCTGTGAAGAAGGCGATTGTAGTGGCCTGGGTGAAAGGCACTAGGACCCTGCACTGGACATGAGGAAAGGAACCGGACACCACATCCGGTCAAGGTGTGGGGAGGGGGCAGTCGAGGGAAGGAAGAGCACGAGGATAGACGTGCATGTGGGCAGCAGGAAGATAACGCTACACAATAAAGGAGATCACACTCTTACCCGACTCTTGCGTGTTTCCTTGGGTCAGGGGACACGACAGCGATGTCGGGCGAAAGAGAGTCGAGTAGGTTCCAGATTTCCATGGCGTGTTTGTGTACGGAGCGTACGTTGAGGAGGATGCATTTTAGGGTGTCGCCGGTGCTGGCGTCGGCGGTGTTGGAGGCCGGGGTGGCGGTGAGGGTCTGGCGGCAGTGGAGGCAGGAGAACTGGCCATTGGCATTCTCTAAGTCTTCCAGGGTTGAGTGCGAGGAGGGTGGTGGTGTCGTAGCGATGGGTAGTGGGAGGTCTAGGGTTCCTGGCACTGGCCGCGGACGGGCGCAGACGGGCTTGACTTTGGCGTGCCTTCGGCGCGCCTGCTGCGCGCGTCTGCTGCGCAACCGCACAGCGGCCGCCATTAAGTAGGGGAGGTGGGAGGGAAGAGAGGCTGGGAGGCGGGAGCAGGGGAATTCCGGGGGGGAATTCCGGGGGGAAATTCCAGTGGGGAATTCCAGGGGGGGAATTCCAGGGGGGGAGGGGCCGCAGGGGCAGCAGCGGCGAAAGGCAAAAGGAACAGGCAGGCACGACAAAATAAAAACAGTGGTGGAATTAGAGCAAGACACAGATGGGCACAATAACAGTGGCACAACAGGGAAAAAAATTAAGAAAAAAAACGGCTGAGAAAGGTTACGGTGGTTGGAGGCAGTCTGGTCCCAGTTGGAGCGGGCAGCAGGCGCAGGAGCGGGCAGCAGCCTCGAACCTCCCAAGGAGGAGGTCGGGGTCTGGAGACAAGAGACGGCACAGCGGAGCAGCGGGGAGAGAGTGGACCGAGACCGAGGGTCGGAGGTCTTTACTTGTTAGCGCAAACTATCTTTTGCGCTGAATAGCAGTCATAAAATAACGGAAAGTAGTGTAACTTTGCATCGAGGGAGACACTAAGGGTGGTGCATGGGCATTCCTGTTCAACCACTTATACTTTTGATGCAAAGCTGTATCTACTAAACTAGCATTTGCAATGCAATAGGTGTCATTTTTAGAAACTTTGACCTATTGGTATTGTAAATGACAATGCCTTTTATTATTGCAGGTTTGTTTAAACAAATAAATAAAAGGCTTTGTAATTTACAATGCCAATAGGTCAAAATCTCGCAAATGCGAGACCTATTGCATTGCAAATGCTTGTTTTTCCTTTTAGGGGGAGCGCGTCTTTCTCCCAGCCCAGCGGTCTTTTCCGCGGGCTTCCTTCTGTGTGGAGCAGGAGTGGGAGGGGGTCGTGCCCGTCAGATCCGACGGCCACAGACCCATTTCTATCCCATCTGGGCAGGGCACACGCGTGCATGCGCAAACCAGCCGCGCTTCATTTGAACGTGGCGGCAAAGGAATTTGAAGCATCTAGCGGCATGTCTCTCCGCTAGTGGCACATTCTTTGTCAGATTTCGGTCCATGTATACCCATATTAACATTGATTGGCTCCCTTCACGCCCTGGTCCATCTGAGTGTGCCCAGAGTTGTAACATTTTGCACAGGCTCTGCCTAGAGTGCTCTGCAAGTGACTCTCTCCACGTTTTATTACATAATTATTCGCCTGCTGGGGTTCTGCATTCCCCCTGACTGTAGCCCATGGCTACCCTGATTGTGGCACTTCGCTGCCTGCTTGGCCTCATACAGTCTGCGCTATGGCCCAGAGGAGCCTTTTGAGGATGCCGAATATTATCAGAAGCACATACAGTCCTCCTCAGAGGAGAACCTCGTCGTTGCCTTGGATAGCAGTGTCCAGTTTTCTGTTGACAAGGCCCTGGCCAGGGCTCTGGGCCCCCTCACTCACCAGTAGGGTTGTCTCCCCCCTCTCACACCTGCAGGAGATTTACAAGTCTCTCTTGGCAAGCCTAGTAATGGAAAGGTTAAGGCTAATAGATGGGCGCTTACAGAGGCCTTTGAGAAGCTGCCTACGAAGGACCATGGTTATAGTGCCACTCAACCCCGTGATATGGATGACTCCCTTAATCCTTCTGGCCTGACGAATTTGGTCTCTTCGACCGCTGACCCCGCTGATAGCGACAAGGAAGATGCTCCTGGTCCTAGCAAGAGGGCGCCCCTCGGCATCATGTTCCAAAACCCCTAAGATGCTAACCTTCAATCTGGGGGATATCATTCACCGTCGGTCCTCTAGCTGGTCCCCTCCCCAGGAGGTTGCTGACTGCATTCAGGAACACATGAGGCAAGGTTTTGACAAGGATTTGAGCACCAAGTTGCACTCTGAATGCCCTAGGCCCGACCTAATGGGGAAAGTCACAGAGACACCAGATGTAGATCCCACTATGGTAACTTTTATGAAAAAGTGGGCCAAAGACCCTTTAAAAGGACTGGATTGAGCCTGTCGTAACTGCCAGGACAAGATCCTGGACATCACAGGGCCCTTTACAAAGATTCTGGAGCTGGCATTTTAAGCTAAGGAATACAACTCGCCCATTGATCCAGATCTCCTTGTTGGGTGGGCACAACGTGCGGTTTGCCAGCTGGGAAAGGCCAATGTGGCCATCTCCACCGAGCGCAGGCATTCCATCTTGATGCAAATCAACCCGTAGTTGAATGAGTTGGCCTCTTCGGCAGGGTCAGTGCACAATGCCTCTTCTTTGGTGGTCCTTTAGTTGAGGATTTGGTAAAATTCGCAGCAACTCCATGGACAAGGCCCAATTGTCCCTGAAAAAGATTTTCCTCAACACTCTTTTTCGCAGGGCCCATGATTTGGGGGCTGATTGTCAGGCCGTAGCTACTACCAGGGTCCCCAGTGAGATTTTTCTTACCACGGACAGGGCCAATAAGCTGACAATACCTTTTATCCCACCCAAGCTTGTGGGGGATGACAATGTTTCTGCAAGATTCAATTGGAAGATACAGCTTATTAAGTGTAAGAAGGTAACTCAAATGTTATCCTATGGGAGAGGTAGGCCGTGCAGTAGTGAAAAACTAAGTTATGAGTTTTTCACTGCCCTGCCCTCCGGACTGTTTAGGGCCTACCTTAGGGGTAATGCAAATGAATCAAAAAGGAGGGTTTGAGTCTGGCAAATGGTTTACTTGGCCAGGTCGAAATGGCAGTTTAAAACTGCACACACAGGGTTTAATGGCATGCCTGAGACATATTTAAATGGCTACTTAAGTGTGTTGCACAATAAGTGCTGCAGGCCTCTAGTAGCATTTAATTTACAGGCAGTACCACTTTACTAGGGACTTACAGGTAAAATAAATGGGCCAATTGGATGTAAGCCAATTCTACCATGTTTTAAGATGAGATCACAAGCACTTTAGCACTGGTTAGCAGTGGTAAAGTGTGCAGAGTCTGAAAGCCAGCAAAACTGAAGTCAGTAAAACTGGTGGATTGAAGGCAAAGTGTTAGGAGAGAACTACGCCATGGATGCCAAGTCAAAAAGATACTTATATAAGAGACCAATTAATTATTCATTGTTCGAATAAGTAAATCCCAGAACAACTACTGTGTCATCACATTCCATCTTTATTCAAAACAATTGATATAGCCAAAAATGTTGAGCGTTCAATTGCTTTTTTTCAAAATATTAATGTTGATAATTTGGTTCCAGAAGTTGCTTCAGTATCGACTAAGCATATCACTAACAAAAGAAAGTTTGTGAGGCAAAAGCACACTTTTTCACAACTGTCATAAAATCTAAAAACTGTGTGTAATTGTTGTGGGTCAAAAAATCACTCATCACAATTTAAGTCTTGTCCTACCAGGGGTAAAGAATGTTTTAAGTGTGGACAGATTGGTCAATTTGAGAATGTTTATGTTCCTAATTTTAATAGAAGTTCAAGAGTCTAAAAGCAATGAGCAAATTGTTGAAAAAAATATTGTTTTATGTGCGTCTAATGTGGTACAGTCTTCTGATGAAAGTATAAGTTTGAATGTACTCTCAGAAATATCGAGTCACATTAACACTGAACAGTTTGGTGACTTGGATAAAATGGTGGATATTTATTTATTTAGAAAGTTTTGTATAGCGCGAACATGACCCTAGAGGGTATCAGAGCGCTTTACAGAGGGAAACGACACATATGAAGGGGAATTTATCGATCACAATGGGAAACCCAATCTACCCTTGACGGCTTGGGCAAGTAGTATTAGCAGGTAAAGGTGCCAACAAGGCATTTACTTCAGTAAATATTTCACTTAATTCGTCAGTTGAACGTTTGTATCAAAAGATAACACTCACAGTTATTTCAACATGTATTAATCTTACATAACCGGAAGATAAGGATAAACACACAGGTGTATATTTTCAAAAGCATTTTATAGTATTGCAAAAAGTTTTATAAAAGGGGTACAAAATCATTTTATAACACAATGAAACCGGAAGTTTCAACTATACACAAATGAATGTTCTTCCTAGTGACTATTGTGGCCACCTTTTCTAAAATAAATTATACATTGATAGAGGAGAAAAAGGTGTAATTGTCGACGTTTCGGTCTAATTGAGGCTTGTGTCCACTAGACCATCTTCAGGACTTTGAATAAAAAAATGTTTGACCCCTGAAATGAACATGGAAAGAACAACTGTTACCATGTACACTTTGAACAAATTTGATAAAATAAAATATCACCCGTGTGAAAGGAAACAAAGCAGAATGGTGTCTTATTTAAAGAAGAGAGAAGAGCATTGGTAAGTGAGTGAGTCAAAAGATCTTCACTTCCATAGATCATAACTGGTGTTATACCAAGCAGAATGGGTGACTCAAAGGAGCCGTTTGTCACTTACTTCAATAATTGTGCAGGGAGGCTTAACAGTCCAAATGGGATGGGAGTGTATCGACCATATGTGTCATACGCATAGCTGGAAATCAAGGTAGATGTAAATACCTCTATACAGTTATATTGATACTGAAAGAAGAAGAACTTAATATTTAATTACGGTCTATCATAGTCACATTCGTACAGAAGTTTTTATAGTTTTAAAACAAGTCAGGACTAGTGACCATATACTCCATATATGCTTGAAGAGACAGGTACTGCAACCTGTGGCAATTTTAAACAAACCTGACGTTCATTCTTGAAAATGGCATATAATAACCGTATTTCAGAATAGCTCGCGAAATTTAAACATCAGTATAGATATTGAGAATTCACTTCAGAAAAAACATTCAGAGTTAGTATTAATTGAGATATCTTTAGTATATATCTAGAGGAACTTGAACTTATAATTAAGAGTTGACTTACATTGTTTTTCGGGCCAAAACAAAATGCTTTTAAGGCCAATATTGGTTCAGAGACATATATAGAAAAACCTCGAACTGCCTGTAATCAATAAAGCAGAATGTCCAAATGTGTTCTGGCAGGACATCTAAACATCATTAGAGAAACTTCAAATTAGCAGCACATAAAATGTCAGTCATACCTATTAAATCTAATCTGATGGTGCACCTCCGGACGTAATAGTTAAGTTTACAGCCATATGCATATATAGCGTTTTATGTAGTCATATAGGTATCATTTTTCTAGAGAAATGTTCTTCACAACGATAATTTTTGGATCAAATATCGTTTTATATATAAATACGTGCAACTTGTAAATAAAGACAAAAGCTTGCCCCCTAAACATTTGTGCAGGTTCACTAATATTTGCGCCCCATTAAAGAGTGATATAAACTGACTAAACACACTGGTATCTAAAAGTCGTGTCCATTAGCGCAATGACCTTGGTTTTGCTTCAAATAACTTCGATGCGATAACAAATTAAAGTATAACTTACTTCTAATTTAGGCCGAAAGATTTACAGACTTGGAATCGGTATTTAAAACCACATCCACTGTATATTAATGAACAGATTTGGACCTCTGCAAGAAAGAAAGGAATAATTTTGGTATAAATATCGATATTAATCAATTCCAAGAGTATCTAATATGGTTCATACTGTGTCTCATACCTGTGTTGCGCCAAGGAAATACTTGCTCAAAAAGTCGGCATCGATGTGCTGACCCGTGTACGACCTCCTTTTGTATCTCGTTTGGAGATCCAAAGAGGACTACACAAACTGCAATAACAAATACAGTGAGTGGAGCAGACATCTTAGATGTCCCAGATAACGTCTTTATCATGGTGGCGTGTTTTGTATCTATCATATGGAATACGTGTCCGCAGTGACAGTAATGCTTAAGGGTCACCCGAGAAATATTTACAATTACGATACCTTCGCATGTGTGACATTAAATTGTGACATCTTTCGAGATTGAAGAGGGACTACATGTTGCTGTTCGCAGTCACATACAGACAAATCCGCCATCTGTAGTAAAGTATCCGCAGTGACAATACAGTATAACGGTAGCCCGAACGGTTTGTACAATTACGATACCTTCGCATGAATGACATCTAATTGTGACATTTATCGAAATTGAAGAAGGACTGCATGTTATTGTTTGCAGTCACCAAGAGAAAGATACGCCATCTTGAGTGTATCGAATCACCTGTTTTTTATGGCGGAAAGAATGCGTGAGGGTATATCTCACTTTAGTGAGAATGATATTATTACATGAGTCGAATCTGTCATACTTCGGCCTTGCTCGACCTGACTACTGTCAATTTTCACATTTTCGTTGGTTACTGCGACAAAATTATTTCTAAATACTTTAATCCCTATTTGTAGAGGACAATGGATTATTGTGTTTTCAGTAGTCGCTGAAAAGGTGTATATACATGTTTAGTGTGAAGGAGAGTGAAGGACAAAGCTTCCAGTGGATATATTAAGCGACAGTGAGAAAAAAGAAGAAAAATCATGTAGGCCTTCACCATTAAAGGTTCTTTTGCAAAAATATAAACAAATTAAATTACATTACAAATCAATAATACATTATTAATTGTATATGCTTCTGATTAAATTCATGCATAGCAAAAAAACTGTCTTGATCTAATGTCTGCTCACAACATAGTTGATGATCTTATAGAAACATTCATATTTCCTATTGTTAAATTCTCACTGGCCACCAACCAGCTTTTTATAGTAACATAGGTTATATACAATATAATCATTCGTGTATTGAAAACATTTCTATGTACATTAGAAAGTTCTACAGAGAGATTACAGAGTCGTATGTATTTCTTGTTGGTGATTTTCCACTTTTTTCATTTTGACATTAAGGAAACATTTATTCAACACTTGATTATATGAATGTCATTACATGATAATACGGACTGTAAATTCAGATATGTGTATCACAAAATGTACATAACTAGAACATACATGCTAGAGTATGCCATTCAGTGGCAGAATTCAATCCTTTGTTGATATTGTCAGTTCGACAAATCCATCTACTTTCCTTCAAGGTAAGAATCGGATCGACATTTGACTGTCTTTTAGTTGGTTTTACAACATCAATGACCCACCATGTCATTTCTCTCTCTGAATGTCCAAATTTAAGGTAGTGCTCCACTAAGGGGGCGGTTTCAACTCGACATCGTATGCGTGACTGATGTTGCAAAATACGTTTTTTTAAAGCTTGTATGGTTTTCCCAATATAGTGAAGACCACAAGGACACTTGATGCAATAGACAACGTTGGATTTATTACAATTAGAAAAGGTTTTAAGTGTAATTGATACATCGTTGATTTTACATGTCTTGGTTGCTTGGGTTGTATTACATGCAGCACACATGCTACATCTGTAATGGCCTACTATTGGTAATAGTTGCCTCATATTGTCCACTGTATTGGTTTCTGTATTGTCATATGCATGTACAAGTCGATCTTGCAAGTTGGAGCCCCTCTTAAACGAGAACATCGGTCTCTCCTTTAGCTCAGGTAGATTTTTAAAGAGGAACCAGTGGTTGTTTATTATCTTTTTGATCGAGTTGGTATGGGTTCCAAACGTGGATACACAGACCAAATGTGGCTGTTTAGATCTTTCTTTGACCTGTAACAACGCATCGCGGTTATTATACTATGCGTGTTTCATCGATCTTTTCAATAACTTGGATGGGTAGCCACGTGTTTTTAATTTATCTTTAAGTTTTTTGGCTTCTGAAAAGTAATCTTCTTTGTATGTACAGTTTCTGCGGAGACGCAGAAACTGCCCGAATGGGAGCCCATCTTTCAAAGCTTGAGGGTGGTGGCTGTTATATTTTAGAAGTGTATTTCTGGCTGTGGGCTTAGTGTACAATGTTGTGTACAAACAGTTATTGGTGTCAACTTTTATTGTTATATCAAGAAAATTCATTGTATCAGAATCTGATTCCATAGTGAATTTAAGATGGAGATTCTTTGAATTAATCCAATTATGGAAACTGTTAAATTGATCCTTATTACCACGCCAAATTAGAAAAACATTGTCGATGTATCTTAACCAACGAGTGATGTTTGCTGAATATGGATTAGATACACTGAAGATGCATTCATTTTCAAAGGTAGAGACATATATATTGGCTATGTCGGGTGCATAAACTGCACCCATTGCTACACCTTTCAACTGCTGGTAAAATGTATTTTCAAAGAGGAAGAAGTTTTCACATAACGATATTTTAGTACATTCAATAATGAACGCAGTGGGACCTGATGTGGTCTTGGTCGTGTATCTAGCAAATTCTCTAGAATCAGTAAGATTTCACTCTGAGGGATGTTAGTATAGAGACTTTCGATGTCCATTGTGACTAATAGTTCCACCAATGGATCGAACGGTAAATTTTCTATGATGTTAATAACTGCCATTGTATCTCTGATATAGGATGGTTGTGTAACCGCAAAGGGGCGTATAAAGAAATCAGCATATTGTGCCAGGGGTTTTAAGATGGAATTACATCCTGACACAATAGGACGCCCTGGTGGTTTTGTGGCATCCTTATGTACCTTTGGCAAGATATAAATAGCAGGTGCTGTAGGTGTTTTGTTGATAAGAAAAGAGGCCTCTTTCTCACTTAGCCACCCGCCATCAAATCCTTGTTTGCTTAGGCTAAGGATCATGTTGGTCAATCTATTGGTTGGATCACTATTTAGTTTTTTATAGTGTTCTGTCACAGAGAGTTGTCTCAATAATTCCTATCTATATGCTTCCTTGTCCCAGATCACTATCCCTCCACCCTTATCTGCCGGTTTTATTATGGCATTGGGGAGAGATTGTAAAGTCTGTAGTGCTTTTTGTTTGTCTTTAGAAAAATTTGAATTGAAGTGTAATCTTCCTTTAAAAAGATTGTCTATTTCAATTAAGATGGCATTTTCGAAAGTTACTATTTCTTTGGCAATCATAGCATTTGTTGGATAGAATGTAGAAGGGTTCCTTAGACCTGTTATTTCAGTGGATGGTGTTGATTCATTCATCGCAAAGAAGTTTTTTAACCTGACTGAACGAAAGAATTTGTATAGTTCTAGTTTTGTTTGAAAAAGATCGTTTTTGTAGGTTGGTACAAATGAGAGCCCATCTGACAGGACAGCAATTTCCTGTTCAGATAGAATGTGATCAGAGAGGTTAAAGATTGGGATAGTTTGGGGAGCTGCTACCATTCGTAATATTGGTTCCATGTCTGACGGAACCCTGGTGTGTACTGGTTGCGGTACCATCCTCGTTTGGTTGATCTCGGTCTCCACGGTGGCCCTGATCCCCTCCGTTCCTGCCCTAAAAAAGCTTGCTGTGATGTAGAAGGCTGTTCGTATTGGTGACGGTATGGGATCTCTGAAGAATTTTCACTACCCGTATCTGAGTTGGTATCAGAGAACGTAGTTCTTTTCCTCATAGGTTGATTAGGACCTTGAGGGGTATAAAAGTCTTTATTCAAATAAGGATATGTTTTCTCCTTACTATATCTTCTGATGTCGTTTTGTAACTTCTCTGTTTTTTTATGTGCGTTAAATTCTTCAAATTCTTTGATGGTTTGATGGACTTTGTCCAATAACAGTTTACTGTTGGTAATAGTTGAATCAGTAGCAATCTTTTTTTCTAATGTCTCTATTTCTTTAGTCAGAATCTTAATGTGTTTTAGTGCAGTCTCAATGCTCAGCACCATCCAGGTGCATGAGCATTTGTTTGCTGAGAAACTGAAGCCTATTTTAAAATCTTCATCATCGGTGAAGATTATAGGAATGTTTCTAATTTGTAACCCTGTGGGGATTATGTTAGCGTTTAGGCAATCAGTTAAGAACTTTGCATGGAGTTCAGTTCGAACTAGTTTTTTTCTCAATCGTTCTAATTGATTAAGATCTGATTCATAAGGTAGCTGTGTATTGGGAGCTCTATTGCCTAAAAGTGATGGACCACCAGCTATCTTAAGGATGTATTCATCGGTATATGAGAGGGTCTCTGCCTCAGACATAAAAGGTGGTATTATATGTACAATATATTTCTTTATCCAAAAACAAACCACTTCAAAAAGTGACCCACAACAAACTACTGTCTGCGCTAGAAAAATATCGATCACAATGGGAAACCCAATCTACCATTGACGGCTTGTGCAAGTAGTATTAGCAGGTAAGGGTGCCAACAAGGGATTTACTTCAGTAAATATTTCACTTAATTCGTCAGTTCAATCTGGACAGGCTATCTTAATTTGCCTGTCTCTAAACGTTTGTATCAAAAGATAACACTCACAGTTATTTCAACATGTATTAATCTTACATAACCGGAAGATAAGGATAAACACACAGGTGTATATTTTCAAAAGCGTTTTATAGTATTGCAAAAAGTTTTATAAAAGGGGGTACAAAATCATTTTATAACACGAGACCGGAAGTTTCAACTATACACAAATGAATGTTCTTCCTAGTGACTATTGTGGCCACCTTTTCTAAAATAAATTATACATTGATAGAGGAGAAAAGGTGTAATTGTCGACGTTTCGGTCTAATTGAGGCTTGTGTCCACTAGACCATCTTCAGGACTTTGAATAAAAAAATGTTTGACCCCTGAAATGAACATGGAAAGAACAACTGTTACCATGTACACTTTGAACAAATTTGATAAAATAAAATATCCCCCGTGTGAAAGGAAACAAAGCAGAATGGTGTCTTATTTAAAGAAGAGAGAAGAGCATTGGTAAGTGAGTGAGTCAAAAGATCTTCACTTCCACAGATCATAACTGGTGTTATACCAAGCAGAATGGGTGACTCAAAGGAGCTGTTTGTCACTTACTTCAATAATTGTGCAGGGAGGCTTAACAGTCCAAATGGGATGGGAGTGTATCGACCATATGTGTCATACGCATAGCTGGAAATCAAGGTAGATGTAAATACCTCTATACAGTTATATTGATACTGAAAGAAGAAGAACTTAATATTTAATTACGGTCTCTATCATAGTCACATTCGTACAGAAGTTTTTATAGTTTTAAAACAAGTCAGGACTAGTGACCATATACTCCATATATGCTTGAAGAGACAGGTACTGCAACCTGTGGCAATTTTAAACAAACCTGACGTTCATTCTTGAAAATGGCATATAATAACCGTATTTCAGAATAGCTCGCGAAATTTAAACATCAGTATAGATATTGAGAATTCACTTCTATATCTAAAAACATTCAGAGTTAGTATTAATTGAGATATCTTTAGTATATATCTAGAGGAACTTGAACTTATAATTAAGAGTTGACTTACATTGTTTTTCGGGCCAAAACAAAATGCTTTTAAGGCCAATATTGGTTCGGAGACATATATAGAAAAACCTCGAACTGCCTGTAATCAATAAAGCAGAACGTCCAAATGTGTTCTGGCAGGACATCTAAACATCATTAGAGAAACTTCAAATTAGCAGCACATAAAATGTCAGTCATACCTATTAAATCTAAACTGATGGTGCACCTCCGGACGTAATAGTTAAGTTTACAGCCATATGCATATATAGCGTTTTATGTAGTAATAGGTATCATTTTTCTAGAGAAATGTTCTTCACAACGATAATTTTTAGATCAAATATCGTTTTATATATAAATACATGCAACTTGTAAATAAAGACAAAAGCTTGCCCCCTAAACATTTGTGCAGGTTCACTAATATTTGCGCCCCTTTAAAGAGTGATATAAACTGACTAAACACACTGGTATCTAAAAGTCGTGTCCATTAGCGCAATGACCTTGGTTTTGCTTCAAATAACTTCGATGCGATAACAAATTAAAGTATAACTTACTTCTAATTTAGGCCGAAAGATGTACAGACTTGGAATCGGTATTTAAAACCACATCCGCTGTATATTAATGAACAGATTTGGACCTCTGCAAGAAGGAAAGGAATAATTTTGGTATAAATATCGATATTAATCAATTCCAAGAGTATCTAATATGGTTCATACTGTGTCTCATACCTGTGTTGCGCCAAGGAAATACTCGCTCAAAAAGTCGGCATCGATGTGCTGACCCGTGTACGACCTCCTTTTGTATCTCGTTTGGGGACCAAAGAGGACTACACAAACTGCAATAACAAATACAGTGAGTGGGGCAGACATCTTAGATGTCCCAGATAACGTCTTTATCATGGTGGCGTGTTTTGTATCTATCATATGGAATACGTGTCCGCAGTGACAGTAATGCTTAAGGGTCACCCGAGAAATATTTACAATTACGATACCTTCGCATGAGTGACATTAAATTGTGACATCTTTCGAGATTGAAGAGGGACTACATGTTGCTGTTCGCAGTCACATACAGACAAATCCGCCATCTGTAGTAAAGTATCCGCAGTGACAATACAGTATAACGGTAGCCCGAACGGTTTGTACAATTACGATACCTTCGCATGAATGACATCTAATTGTGACATTTATCGAAATTGAAGAAGGACTGCATTTTATTGTTTGCAGTCACCAAGAGAAAGATACGCCATCTTGTGTGTATCGAATCACCTGTTTTTTATGGCGGTTAGAATGCCTGAGAGTATATCTCACTTTAGTGAGAATGATATTATTACATGAGTCGAATCTGTCATACTTCGGCCTTGCTCGACCTGACTACTGTCAATTTTTACATTTTCGTTGGTTACCGCGACAAAATTATTTCTAAATACTTTAATCCCTATTTGTAGAGGACAATGGATTATTGTGTTTTCAGTAGTCGCTGAAAAGGTGTATATACATGTTTAGTGTGAAGGAGAGTGAAGGACAAAGCTTCCAGTGGATATATTAAGCGACAGTGAGAAAAAAGAAGAAAAATCATGTAGGCCTTCACCATTAGAGGTTCTTTTGCAAAAATATAAACAAATTAAATTACATTACAAGTCAATAATACATTATTAATTGTATATGCTTCTGATTAAATTCATGCATAGCAAAAAAACTGTCTTGATCTAATGTCTGCTCACAACATAGTTGATGATCTTATAGAAACACTCATATTTCCTATTGTTAAATTCTCACTGGCCACCAACCAGCTTTTTATAGTAACATAGGTTATATACAATATAATCATTCGTGTATTGAAAACATTTCTATGTACATTAGAAAGTTCTACAGAGAGATTACAGTCGTATGTATTTCTTGTTGGTGATTTTCCACTTTTTTCATTTTGACATTAAGGAAACATTTATTCAACACTTGATTATATGAATGTCATTACATGATAATATGGACTGTAAATTCAGATATGTGTATCACAAAATGTACATAACTAGAACATACATGCTAGAGTATGCCATTCAGTGGCAGAATTCAATCCTTTGTTGATATTGTCAGTTCGACAAATCCATCTGCTTTCCTTCAAGGTGAGTATATGATCGACATTTGACTGTCTTTTAGTTGGTTTTACAACATCAATGACCCACTATGTCATTTCTCTCTCTGAATGTCCAAATTTAAGGTAGTGCTCCACTAAGGGGGCGGTTTCAACTCAACATCGTATGCGTGACTGATGTTGCAAAATACGTTTTTTTACAGCTTGTATGGTTTTCCCAATATAGTGAAGACCACAAGGACACTCGATGCAATAGACAACATTGGACGTAATAACATTCATATAATCAAGTGTTGAATAAATGTTTCCTTAATGTCAAAATGAAAAAAGTGGAAAATCACCAACAAGAAATACATACGACTCTGTAATCTCTCTGTAGAACTTTCTAATGTACATAGAAATGTTTTCAATACACAAATGATTATATTGTATATAACCTATGTTACTATAAAAAGCTGGTTGGTGGCCAGTGAGAATTTAACAATAGGAAATATGAATGTTTCTATAAGATCATCAACTATGTTGTGAGCAGACATTAGATCAAGACAGTTTTTTTGCTATGCATGAATTTAATCAGAAGCATATACAATTAATAATGTATTATTGATTTGTAATGTAATTTAATTTGTTTATATTTTTGCAAAAGAACCTCTAATGGTGAAGGCCTACATGATTTTTCTTCTTTTTTTCTCACTGTCGCTTAATATATCCACTGGAAGCTTTGTCCTTCACTCTCCTTCACACTAAACATGTATATACACCTTTTCAGCGACTACTGAAAACACAATAATCCATTGTCCTCTACAAATAGGGATTAAAGTATTTAGAAATAATTTTGTCGCAGTAACCAACGAAAATGTGAAAATTGACAGTAGTCAGGTCGAGCAAGGCCGAAGTATGACAGATTCGACTCATGTAATAATATCATTCTCACTAAAGTGAGATATACCCTCAGGCATTCTTTCCGCCATAAAAAAAGGGTGATTCGATACACTCAAGATGGCGTATCTTTCTCTTGGTGACTGCAAACAATAACATGCAGTCCTTCTTCAATTTCGATAAATGTCACAATTAGATGTCATTCATGCGAAGGTATCGTAATTGTACAAACCGTTCGGGCTATCGTTATACTGTATTGTCACTGCGAATACTTTACTACAGATGGCGGATTTGTCTGTATGTGACTGCGAACAGCAACATGTAGTCCCTCTTCAATCTCGAAAGATGTCACAATTTAATGTCACTCATGCGAAGGTATCGTAATTGTAAATATTTCTCGGGTGACCCTTAAGCATTACTGTCACTGCGGACACGTATTCCATATGATAGATACAAAACACGCCACCATGATAAAGACGTTATCTGGGACATCTAAGATGTCTGCCCCACTCACTATATTTGTTATTGCAGTTTGTGTAGTCCTCTTTGGATCTCCAAACGAGATACAAAAGGAGGTCGTACACGGGTCAGCACATCGATGCCGACTTTTTGAGCGAGTATTTCCTTGGCGCAACACAGGTATGAGACACAGTATGTACCATATTAGATACTCTTGGAATTGATTAATATCGATATTTATACCAAAATTATTCCTTTCCTTCTTGCAGAGGTCCAAATCTGTTCATTAATATACAGTGGATGTGGTTTTAAATACCGATTCCAAGTCTGTAAATCTTTCGGCCTAAATTAGAAGTAAGTTATACTTTAATTTGTTATCTCATCGAAGTTATTTGAAGCAAAACCAAGGTCATTGCGCTAATGGACACGACTTTTAGATACCAGTGTGTTTAGTCAGTTTATATCACTCTTTAATGGGGCGCAAATATTAGTGAACCTGCACAAATGTTTAGGGGGCAAGCTTTTGTCTTCATTTACAAGTTGCACGTATTTATATATAAAACGATATTTGATCTAAAAATTATCGTTGTGAATAACATTTCTCTAGAAAAATAATACCTATATGACTACATAAAACGCTATATTTGCATATGGCTGTAAACTTAACTATTACGTCCGGAGGTGCACCATCAGATTAGATTTAATAGGTATGACTGACATTTTATGTGCTGCTAATTTGAAGTTTCGCTAATGATGTTTAGATGTCCTGCCAGAACACATTTGGACGTTCTGATTTATTGATTACAGGCAGTTCGAGGTTTTTCTATATATGTCTCCGAACCAATATTGGCCTTAAAAGCATTTTGTTTTGGCCCGAAAAACAATGTAAGTCAACTCTTAATTATAAGTTCAAGTTCCTCTAGATATATACTAAAGATATCTCAATTAATACTAACTCTGAATGTTTTTAGATATAGAAGTGAATTCTCAATATCTATACTGATGTTTAAATTTCGCGAGCTATTCTGAAATACGGTTATTATATGCCATTTTCAAGAATGAACGTCAGGTTTGTTTAAAATTGCCACAGGTTGCAGTACCTGTCTCTTCAAGCATATATGGAGTATATGGTCACTAGTCCTGACTTGGTTTAAAACTATAAAAACTTCTGTACGAATGTGACTATGATAGAGACCGTAATTAAATATTAAGTTCTTCTTCTTTCAGTATCAATATAACTGTATAGAGGTATTTACATCTACCTTGATTTCCAGCTATGCGTATGACACATATGGTCGATACACTCCCATCCCATTTGGACTGTTAAGCCTCCCTGCACAATTATTGAAGTAAGTGACAAACATCTCCTTTGAGTCACCCATTATGCTTGGTATAACACCAGTTATGATCTGTGGAAGTGAAGATCTTTTGACTCACTCACTTACCAATGCTCTTCTCTCTTCTTTAAATAAGACACCATTCTGCTTTGTTTCCTTTCACACGGGTGATATTTTATTTTATCAAATTTGTTCAAAGTGTACATGGTAACAGTTGTTCTTTCCATGTTCATTTCAGGGGTCAAACATTTTTTTATTCAAAGTCCTGAAGATGGTCTAGTGGACACAAGCCTCAATTCGACCGAAACGTCGACAATTACACCTTTTTCTCCTCTATCAATGTATAATTTATTTTAGAAAAGGTGGCCACAATAGTCACTAGGAAGAACATTCATTTGTGTATAGTTGAAACTTCCGGTCTCATTGTGTTATAAAATGATTTTGTACCCCCTTTTATAAAACTTTTTGCAATACTATAAAACGCTTTTGAAAATATACACCTGTGTGTTTATCCTTATCTTCCGGTTATGTAAGATTAATACATGTTGAAATAACTGTGAGTGTTATCTTCTGATACAAACGTTTAAAGACAGGCAAATTAAGATAGCCTGTCCAGATTGAACTGACGAATTAAGTGAAATATTTACTGAAGCAAATCACATATGAGGGGGGGCAATAGTGGCAGAGTCATAGCAATAGACAAAATAACAATAGTTACGTGACGGTATGATATTCAAGAAAATAGCAATAGTTACATAACAAACTTAATGTGTGCAAAGCAAATAGTCAATAGGCGAAGTCGAGTGAGTCATCAGCGTGATGGTAGATGCGGTGACTTAGGCCCCCACTGGACTTCAGGATAGGTAAGTGTTCATCAGTAGCGCTTTCATTCCCATTTTGAAAGTAAATGTAGATGGAATCAGTCTCATTTCCGTTGGAAGGGAGTTCCAGATTCTTGGGGCGTATCCTGAGAAGGAGCGGTTGTAGGTTTTTGTTTTTTTAAATTTCTTTGGTTTAAGTAGGATGGTGTTGGAGCTTCTGAAGGTACGGGCGCTACCAGCAGCTCAAGTTTTTTTGCGAGGTAGAGAGGCGTGTTGAAGTGAAGGGCCTTGTGGGTCATGTATGCAAGTTTTAGGTGTATCCTTGCTTCGAAAGGTAGCCAGTTGAGAGTTTTCAGATCCGGGGAGATGTGGTTGTACTTCTTGGAGCCTGTGATGAGCCTGGCGGCCGCATTCAGTGAAGCTCTGAGGGGGGCCAGTCTGTATTTAGGCAGACCGCAGAGTGTTGCACTGCCATATTCCAGATGCGAGATGACTAAAGCTTGTACTGCGGACTTGAGGTCATCAGGGGGAAGGAAAGGTTTTAGTTTCCTTAGGATGCTCAGTTTGAAGTTCACTCTTTTGATAGAAGCACTAATGTGCTCCTGCATGCTCAAATTCCTATCCAGCACTATACCCAGGGATTTCGTAGAGTCAATGATATGTGGTGTGCAGTTGAGAGCAGACAGATTTTTTATGTATTCCTCAATGATGGGTGCTTGCTTGGGCGGGGAAATAAGGAGGAATTCCGTTTTGAGGGCGTTTAATTTGTGATGGTTGAGGGTAAGCCAGTTGAGGGTTTAGTGTAAGGTTCCGTTGAGTGACTTGATATCGTCAGATGAGGAGATTTTCATGTACAGCTGGGTGTCGTCTGCATACATGTGGTATTGGATGTTGGAGGCTTTGAGGATTTTGGTGAGGGGTTCGATGAATAGGTTAAAAAGTGTGGGTGAGAGCGAGGAGCCTTGGGGCACCCCCAGGGTGCAAGGACTGGGATGGGAGAGGGATTGGTTTGATTTAATTCTCTGTGTTCTCTCATGAAGAAAGGAGGCGAACCATTTTAGTACTGCGCCAGAGAGCCCCATCCTATGTTCCAGAAGGCACAGAAGGTTGTCATGTTTGACCTTATCGAAGGCTGATGAGAGGTCGAGAAGGATTAGTAGGCAGGATTCGTTCCGGTCAAGTAGGGTAAGCGCGTCATCAACTATGTGAGTGATGGCTGTTTCGGTGCTGTGACCTTGGCGGAAGCCCGATTGAAATTGATCAAGTAGCTGGAATTCCTCAATGTGGTTACATAGTTGAGTCTGTACACATTTCTCAATGAGCTTTGCCAGAGTGGGGGTGTTAGTGATTGGTCGGAAGTTATTCAGATCCTCAGGGTCCGCCGTAGGTTTTTTGAGAATGGGGAGAACTAGCCTGGACTTTAGGCAGTCAGGGATCTCACCTTGAAGTAGGGAGGCATTAACGATCTTGGTCCAGAGCGGAACTAGAGGCCTTATCATTTCTTTGAAGAAATACGAGGGAAGGGGGTCGTTGAAATGATTCGAGGGTTTCAGGGTAGAGAGAATGTTGAGGATGGAAGTGTCATTGAAGGTAGAGAATTGATTCCAATACGCATTGTTTTTAGGGGAGTGGTAAGTAGGGAGAGGTGACTGGGGATTAGGTGGGAGTCTGGTGGGGATGATAGTTCGAGCAAGGCCGACTTTAGATCAGATTCAATTTGGTTGGATTTTTCGCGGAAGAAGACAGCGAAGTTCTCGCAGTTAGGTTGGGGATTGGCAGTGATTGTCGATTGAGTGGGTGTGTTGTTGTATTGTCGTTTGATCAGTTCAAACAGCATTTTGGGTCGATTTCTGGCTTTGTCTAGTTGGCTTCTGAAGAAGGTCGCTTTTGCAGTTCTGATGTGTTTGTTGTACCGACTCCTTTTTGCTCTCAAAAGTTTGAGGAGTTCGGCAGATGGAGAGGATGTCCAAGCCCGTTCCGCTAGTCTTAGGTTGCGCCTGTCTGAGTTTTGGATTGGAGTCTTTGCTGGATTTACTTTTTAGTTGAAGGGGGGCAGTTGCATCTAGTATGTTTAGCATGGAGTTGTTGTAATGATTAGTGAGCTCATGGACATCTGTCATGAGCGTGGGTGGAGGCAGGGATAGATTACTGCGTGCTATAAGGTCATCCATGTTTGCGTTTTGCATCAATCTTTTCCAGTGTTTCAATTTCTTGGGTTGAGGTCTTTGGGTGTTCCATCGTTCAAGTATGAGGAAGGTGATAAAGTGGTGATCTGACCAGTCACATGGGGCTATCGATTCAATCCGAATGGTGTCAGGGTTGGAGATGAATCGATCGAGGGTTGAGCCCAAGTTGTGTGTTGGGCTGTCACAGAATTGAGTTAGGTTGAGGTCAAGTAGGAATTTTTTAAGACTGTTCACAGCCAGGTCATTCGAGTCATTCCAACGGAGGTTGAAGTCTCCCAGGTAGATCTGAGGGCAGTGATGACCTAGATTGGAAGAGATGGTTTCCATGATTTGTTCAGTCAAAAGGAGGTTATCTCCTGGTGGATGATAGAAGATGTGTAGGTTGCATAGGGGTTTATGTTTGCTGAGGATGTTGATGCTTAGGTATTCGCAGGATGAGAGAGAAGTGGACAGAGACTGTTTCACTGAGAGATTGTTGATAGATACACGCTACGCCTCCCCCGTACCTTTAGCTCTGTCAAGTCTGATAATGTTGTGGGTAGGAGGAACTAGAATGTCCAGGACAGGACCCAAGGAGACATTGAGCCAAGTTTCAGTGAGAATCAGGAGGTCAACTTCCTGATCAAGGATGAGGTCAGCGATATCCGCAGCATGTTTCATTGCGGATCTGCAGTTGGAAGGATGCACTTCAGGTGAGTTTTGGAATCCGTGGGAGTAGACTGTGCGATGTGAACTTGCATGAGGTTCGCAGTATTTAGTGTATTGGAGTTATAGGTGGGGGTTCTGTACGGGTTTAGAGTAATGGTTTGAATTTTCTCTGGAGTGACTGCCAGAGGACTAGGATCTTTAAGAGGGGCTATGGGCATACCTTGAGTAGGTCCAGATCTGACTGGGATGTCAGGTTGAGTGGTGTTGTAGGTTAGAAGAAGGGAGAGGATGTCCGGGTCAGCGAGATGGTTCTTAAATCTAATGGGTCTGGATGTGGCTTTCGGGTGGGGAGTAGTGTTTCAGGACCGGAGGGGGGATGTATGCTTAGGGACCCTCCTCATCTCAGCAGGAGGAGTGGGAGTCTTAGGGTAATGGTTGGGCATTTGCAGGTAGGACTGTGGGGTCTTGTTGGACGATAAATCAGAGGCCAGCTCTGTGGTGATGTTTATGAGCTTTTGAATGTCATTTTTGAGTTTTTGTAGCTCCCAGTTGATTTCCTTTAGTCTGGCGGCCGCATAAGGCTGATTGTCAGTGATCGTGGGGGGGGGGTAGGGCGGGGGGGCGGGAGAGGGGTCAGACTCTGGTGTGGTAGTAGTAGGGGAAAATAAGCGAGGATGGTAATATGAGGGGTCGATCCCGGATGGGGAGGACTGTCGGTGTTGGCCAGGTGGGAGAGGAGAGGGGCTAGATGTTTTGGAGTGGTTAGGACGCTTGGGAGGCAAAGGGGTTCGGTTCGTGGGATGTGAGCTGTTCAATGAAGCAGGAGAGGTCATTGGGTGATGTGGGAGGATTTCTTGAGGGGCCAGAGGTGTGGGCGAGGGGCTAGGGTCGCAGGATGGTATGGGAGGGACATTGTTAGCGGGAGAAATGTTTATGTCGGCATTGAGGAAGAGCGTGTTGTTCAAGGTCTCGGTGGAGTAGTATGATGCTTGGGAGTACGAATGTAGGCTGCATGGTGGTCCTGCAAAATGGGTGAGGGATTAGAGTTCACTGGGGTTTTGGGAGGGGCATTTTTGGTATGGGAGTTCTTAATGACGACGAAACATTCATCAAAGATTTCTAGGTTACGATTTGCGGCTTGTATCAGGATAATCCCTGTATTACAAATGGTTATGGTAGCCGTCGCTTTGAATGTTGGTGAGGAGACTACAGAGAGTCTTAGGCCATGAGGTAAATTCTTCGAAGAGGAGATACTGAGTTGTGAGTAGAAGGCATTTCTCCATTGTGCTTTTCTTTTAGAGTAAAAGATCAGGTCATTTGTGATAGTTCCTTTTTTGAGGCAGTAATAAGGGTCAGAGATTAGGGTTTCTGGGTTCGATTTAAGGAGTCTGTGTTTTAGGGATTTGGCTGCATTTTTTGATAGGTTCGGTGGGTAGTTGATTGTATAGCTATTCTGACCTAGCCTCATAAGACTGGCGTCCGGACTGCTCGGTGCATAGGAGGCCATGGTTCATTAGGATGTCGAAGGGCTTGCGTTGAGGAGACTCAAGAGTAGGGTCGCCGAGGGGTAGTGGAGTCTAGTGAGTCCTTAGTGGTGTGAGTGGGCATTGGTATTGTCTGAATAAGTGGATGGGCAGGTGACAGGAGGCTTACGGAGGAGCCCGTTGCCCGTGATGATGGCGTGATTCAGGGGGTAGTGGCAGTGATGCTGGAGTGCTGCAAAGTGGCCCAAGTAGTGGGAGTAGGACACCGAGAGGAGTTTGAGGGGGGGTGTGCGTAAGGGCAGTGGTGCTTCGTGGTGAGTAAGCAGAAAGGGCAAGGCTAATTTGGGTAGTAGTGTTTGTCTATATTAGGCCAGGGTGTGTATTGTGATTTAAGTGTGGCCTGCCGCGTGACAGGACATTCTGAGATAGTCGCATCGTGTGAGCAGTGTGAGGAAGGTAGGAGCTGAAAGAAAGGCAGTGTGTAGTGTGTTAGTGTATATTAATGAAGAGTGTGGGGTGAGGGGAGGTGTAAGAGGAAGGGGGATTAGGTATATGGGTAGGGGGTGTAGGGAGGGAGATGGGGGTAGTGTATGTATGGCTCAGGTCTGCATAGGGGTCGTATAGCACGACTGTGTGGTTGAGGTAGCTCTTGGTAAGAAGAGAGAACTCTCACCTGCGTATTTGTGGAGTGAAGAGTCGGGGCATTGAGTCATTTAGGGATCCATCCATAGAGAGTGGTCAGTCCAAGATGGCCGCCCCATTTACTGTAGAATACAGCTCGTGTAGTTTTTAGTCCTATAACACTTTCCATTGGTGGGATGTTATGGGGGAGTCCTGTTACAGATTCAAATTTGTGTCCTTTTTGATAGGCCCATTCAACCTTAGCTCTTTGGTGCGTAGTGAGGATGAGTCACGTGACTCTGTGTTTCTAGGATCATACCCAGAGTGGTCTTTCCTCCATGATTTTAGATTTTGCCACCATTTTGTATATTGGAGAAGAGACAGGGACTAGTAGAAATAAAGTAAAATAGAGTGAGTAACAGTGCCAGCCAGCGAGCGCTCATATGTACATCATCTGTTTTTTGCATCTGTTTTGCATCTGTTTTTTGCCGCACTAGCTTTGATACCATTCATAGTAGAATTGTGTGCATAGGGATGAGGGTAGGAGGGGTCCTACATTCACCCTGGACTTAGACGCAGGCATCAGACTGGCTCGCTCAGCAGTCGAGCAAAAACACCGTGTGTCGCGTTGCAGCAGAAGCAGTAAGGCTGCTCCCGGGAGGTCAGAGATGCGAGGCTTCGTGATGGTCGGCAAACAAGGAAAAGAGAGCTGGTGGAGAACACCTGTGGTGAGGAGCTCGGTTTCTCCGGGGTGATAGGGTACACGCAGGGAGAGAGCGGAAGGCGGCTAACGCGGACTCTCCGCAGCCATCCAGCGCCGACGCAGTTTCAGCGGAAGCACCTGGGGTCGGGGCACTGCCGCTCCCGGGAAGTTAGCGATGTAGTCAGATATGCGAGCAGGGATCGCAGGCCAGGGGCACATTTGAGGACTTTGGGGGAAGGAGCACGGCGTATCCGGGATGTATATGATGA
The DNA here is from genome assembly GCA_963921515.1 of Calotriton arnoldi. Classification (NCBI taxonomy): domain Eukaryota; kingdom Metazoa; phylum Chordata; class Amphibia; order Caudata; family Salamandridae; genus Calotriton; species Calotriton arnoldi. Next base: position 3,411,185 of record CAWUFW010000547.1, on the reverse strand, counting down.
GATGTATATAAAGATGAGATGCTTCCACACAGAAGGGTCGAGGCAGCCAGGCAGTGTCGGCGAACCAGGGGTGCGGCTCGGTCTAGGCTGTCACCCAGCGTCTCGCCCCGGGTTCCACAGCCAGCCACCGGTAGTCAGCTAGCGTGGGTGGCCAGGCGGCGGGTGATCCACGACGCGGAGGACTAACCAGGACCTCGGCCGCTTGAGGGTCGGTGGTCGGTGGGCAGCGATATAGCCACAATCGCCGCTGGGATCCCACGATCGGCTCCCTCTACTTCGGTCGGGCGGTTGGAGAGCAGCACACTGCGGGTGTTCCAGGTCTTAGAAGTGTCCAGCTCCGTAGTCCAGGGCCGGCGGTTCACCCGGAGGTGAGTAGGATCAGTGTAATCATCGTAATCAGTTAATCGTCGACAGCTCCGGGATCCAGGCTCGTTGTGCGGGGTAGCGGTGTGCACCAGGGCGATGGATGGCAGGGTTAGACAAGGATATCACCATTTTCGGTAATCCCCAACCCGGAGCTCACTAGCTGAGCTCATGTCCGGTGGCCATCTTAATTCAATATATAGCTTGAATTATAGCTTCAGAAGATTGTAAGGTTGGTGTGACTACAGTTCAGGATAATAAGGAGGTTGGGTTTTAAACAAACTCAGTGTTTCAATCGTTGGCATTGATGAAGGACTGTGTGTTCCACCTATGCGATATGGTAGGCAGATAGAGGTCATAGCAGACTCTGGGCCTCCATTCAGTATTTTTCAGATACTTATTTTTAAAAGAATTGGGTTAACAAAAGACCTGAACCTAATGATGTCAGAGTGTTTGCTTTTGGTAATAAAAGAGATGTATATGATTGGTTACGTATTTCTGATATTAGTTTTCATCACAGATCTATTTTATGTTAAGTCTATGTGGCAATTGATGGTCAACAAGTTTTAGGTTGGAGACATCAGGGTAAGCTAGGTATGTCTTTTAATCCTAATGCTAAAAACCCTATGTACATCACTGATGATGAATATATTGTTAAAGGATTGACACACAAAGATGATCAGTTGGAAAGCCACAAAGCTTTATTTCGGGATGAGTTAGGTAAGGTTGTTAGTTTTTCACATCAGATTTGGCTTAAACATAATGCTTGTTCCATAAAACACAAACTCAGACATGTTCCTCTTTCCGTCAGAAGTGAATTGACTATGATGCTTAGAGATATGTATAAGGAAAGTATTATTGAATCAGTTGATGCTGCTGAATGGATTTCTCCCATTGTTTTAATTAGGAAGAAAACTGGCAAATTAAGAATGTGTGTCAATCTTAGGTCTGTTAACAAACAGATCTTTGTTGATTGTTATTCCCTACCACACATCCAGGACATTTTTGCAAAGTTGGATGGTGCTAAATTCTTTTAATTTAAAGTCAGATTATCTTCAAATTGAAATTTGACTGCGGATTCTTCTGAAATCACCACTTTTATTACACCTAACATAGCATTTATGTATCCCAGAATGCTGTTCAGTCTGGCATCTGCTGCATCGGTGTTTCAGAAACGTATGTTTTTTCTTTTTGGTGACATCGATGGGGTGGTTACATTTCAGGACGGTATCCTGAAGTACACTGATTCCCTTGAAAATCATTATTAACTTTTAGATAAAGTATTATCTATTGTAGGTGAAAAAGGTATGACTATTCAACTTGACAAATTTATTTTTCTGCATAGGAAGTAGAGTACCTGGGTCATATCATTTCAGAAAAAAGTATTTCACAGAAGAAAGATTTATTAAAATCAATTGAGTCCATCCAGGCTCCTAATGACAAAGACCAACTCAGATCCTTTTTAGGAATGTGTGTGTTGTTCCAAAATTGTTAAATATTTCAGCAATATTGCATTACTCTTACAAATGTTATTGAAAAAAGGAACCAAGTATGTATGGCAACAGAAATAAGAAAATGCTTTTGCCATTTTGAAATTTTAAATAATTACTTCATCTCCCTTGTCTCTGTTTTCTCATACAGCACATTGTGTGGTAACAGTTGATGCCAGTGCTACTGGTTTAGGTGCTGTTTTGAGTTCAGCTTAATGGGAACATCGAGTATACCATTGCCTTTGGTTTCAGACCTTTAACGCCAGCAAAATGTAAATATTCTGCTATAGAGCGTGAAGCACTAGGATGTGCGTGGGCTGTGGAGCATTTTAGGACATATTTGTAGGATAAATTGTTCCAGTGGGAACTGTTCATAAACCTTTCAATTCTCGGTTGTCCAAGAATGGTATAAGTAAAGCCTCCTCTAGACTGGTTAGGATACTTGCCAAACTACATAAATACAATTTTAATGTCACGTATTCACCGAGTCCACTAAATGTTAGAGCAGACTGCTTGTCTAGATTGTCAGAATATCAAGAAAGTAATTATGGTTCACACAACATAGAAGAATGTGTCATAGGATCTGTTGATAATGTTATCATGTCAGTTGGATACAGCAGAATTTTGGAAAATCAAAGATGAGTTACCTATAGAAAATTATATTGTAAAGGAAGGACAATGTTTAATACCACCCAGTGGCATTAGATCTTGCATCATTTCAGTTGCCCATTTGGGATATATAGGACAATCGTCCCCATTAAAAAAAATGCTAGATTAATTTTGGTGACCTTTTATGGATGCAGATATTGTCAACTTTGTGGAACATTGTCTTTTATGTCAGAATTCAGATAAAGTCCTGAAACACTAAAAACTGATCAGGTTAAAAAAACATTTCTGGAAAAACCTTGGAAAGATTTTGCAATAGATTTGTTGGGTCCATCTGACGGTTTTGTTCTCTGTAGATTGTTTGCCTCCGTCATTATCGATTATTTATTCAAGTGGGTGGAACTCAAATAATTTTCTAAGCTTAACACAGATGTAGTTATTGAATTCTTACAAGAGTGTTTCTATCACATTAGACAGTGGTGTTCGGTTTACATCATCAAAGTTATAAACGTATTTTGCTGAGTTAGGTATTAAACATTTATGCACAACTTTGTATGCACCCAACATGAATGGTTTAGTGGAAAGGTTCAATAAAATAATTGTTGAAGGAGCTCAAATACCATTAAGTCCAGGTGATGTAAGGAAACATATTTGTGATCTAATTTGGTCTTATCATTGCATTCCTTATTCCACTACTGGTTTTTGTCCCTTCATGCTGTTAAAAGGAAGGAAACCAAGATAGGGTTTAAATCCCAACTGGTTGACATTTATTCTAGGACCAGGGCCACCCAACATGAATGGTTTAGTGGAAAGGTTCACTAAAATAATTATTGAAGGAGTTCAACTTGCCATTAAGTCCAGGATTGATGTAAGGAAACATACTTCTGATTTAATTTGGTCTTATCATTACACTCCTCATACCACTAATGGTTTTTGTCCCTTCATGCTGTTAAAAGGAAGGAAACCAAGATAGGGTTTGAATCCCAGCTGGCGTGCTGGATATGTTTCCAAGCTATGTATGAAGTACATTTATTCTAAGGCAAGGGCCAATGTTAATTCTCAGGAAAAGTCAGTTGGTCTTGACTCAAGATTTAATCAAATCAGATTCATTGCATGTAGGAGATTGTATGAAAAACAACATTCCTTGACTCCCCAGGGCCTAAACAGGGCCCGTCTTTACCCACCATCGGCTGGAAGAGGCCAGGCTGGCCCACCTCTCTTAGCCCCTGGTTTAGGACATTTTAGCAGTGAGTGGACTTTTAAATGTTCTTGTACAGAGAGTCTTGTGCATGTTCCTAGGCTACGTTTTGTTCTAATCTCCTTCTCCCGTGCTGCTGTATTGTTCTATCCTCCTTTATTATACAACAAAAAATATTTATTTATTTTACCTGAGGGCTTTGCGTGGAGGTCTATGGGGAAAAGAAAGTTACCTGGGGGAAAGGATTCTGAGAATGCTACTGACAGAGTCAATAACCCAACCATACTACTCTGGACTCTTTCCTGGCAAGAGCAGTCGGGGTCATCTCCAAAGAGAATGACCTCAAGGAGAGGTGTTTATTCCTGGACTGGGCTTGGGGGATCGTCCTAATACCTCTCTCCCTTCTTTAGAGCATTTAGGCAACCAACAATGTGCTGGACCCAGTGACTCCCAGGATATCCATTGCACTTCTCCAAAGGGATTCATGTCTGATAAGCCCCAGGGCCATTCAGCCTCTGGTGTTCCCAGTGGTGATTTTAATGAGACAGTTGTTTCGTGTGAGAGCAAGAATGGGCCCCCTCACAAATCGGAGCGACAATCTAAAACACCCTGTAGCTCTAAACCCTGCGCACAGAGAGACACAATTAAGAATTCTCTGAGTGTTGTGCTTCAATCTGGTTCCCCTCAGCTTTCTGTCGCTGGGGACTCTAATTTTAACTGGGAGGAGGTGTTAGATAAATTCAAAGCCACTGTTGTTGCTTGTTTAACCCCCCTGGAGGAAAGGATGAAGAGCTTGGAGAGCTGTGTCTCGCCCCTAACAAAAAAATATGATGGGGCAAGGCTTACATCAGTTGCGGGCTCAGCTGGTTCTTCTGGCTCTGTCGGACTTCCAGAGTCCGAGGGTTCTGTGGGCCAAGGAGGGCCTGTGTCTGTTATTGCTTGTGTGCCCTAGCACTAGCAGCGTGCCCACCCCCTGCTGGCAAATGTCTTATTGACAATAATCCACCAGTTCATCATGCTCACCCAGCTTAGTCAGTCTTGAGGGCATCGAGTGGGTTAAACGGTTCACTGCGGGGGACTGAGGGTCAGGGTACCCTCTTTGCTTGAGGAGCTGCAGGCCAAATTTCCACGCTTGAACCGTCCTCCTGATTGTTGTCCAAATGTTGCAGTATTGACAGGAATGCCGCCCCTACCTTTTGATACTGAGGAATCATTTACCCAAATTAAGTACAAGGTGTGTCATTGGCTAGACAAAACTCAAACTTTAATATTAAAGAGTACAAAGACATTATCTTTGTAAGGAGGGTAGGGTGGATCGGTCCTACACCAAAGAATCTGGAAGGAAACTGCATAGTTATTAACTGTAAGCATCCGGATCTAGCTCACCGTTTAATTTCAAGTAACAGAAGCAATAATTTGTGGGCTGGTCCCAATAATGTTCTCCCTTTAGGGTTCTTCTATAGCTTCTTTCCGCCTAGGTCACAGTTTAGTATTTTTCGTTTTTCACAGGTGGCTGGTGGGCTTGTGAGATCTCTGATTCCCACCTGCAATTGATTCTTTCCTTTGATGGATTTGGAAGCCAATGACTGACTTGATTTAGATCTTATTCCTCGTAGAAGTCAACTAAGCTATCAAGGGCCTGTCCTATCCTCATTGGCCCTCTGAATATTCGGTCTCGATTAAAGGACCAGCTACAAATCTGATCAGTTGGAATATCCTCTATACGACGAAACACGTGTCGGCTGACTGCATCGGCTGTCTGCATCTACGCTACATACTTCGCGTCAACATAACCAGGATTGTTCGTGTTTTTGCTTTCTGTACTTGGATGGTTGTATAATCTACTGTACATATTGCATGGTGCTGTGTTCATTAAAACTAACTGACAACAAGGTCGGTTGTCAAATTAATTTGTTGCTGTGCTCTGTAATTTATGCTTAGGAATATCGTCTTGGTTGGATTTTGTCACCAAATGCATCATTATGCTACGAGAGACTTGGGGCCAGATGTACTAAGGTAAGTGTTTGCGATTTGGGACTCTGAATGCGCATCTTTGGTAATCGCAAACAGCAATGTACAATGTGTGTTTAACATATTTTATGATTCCCAGTAGGTCACAAATAAACCTACCTCGTTAATATTCACGTGGTAGGTCTCGGTTTGCGACCCATTGGGAATCGCACAAATCGCAGGGATGGTGGCCTGCTGGGGTAGACCACCATGTTTGTGATTTCTTTTCAATAAAGCATTTTTTTTAAAATGCAGGCCATTTTCCTTAAAGAAAAATGAGATGCATTTAAAAAAAAAAAAAAAAAAGATTTCTTTTCATTTTTTTAAGTGTAAGTATTGGCCCGTGGGACCAATGCCTGCTCTTAAAAATGTTTTTCCAAACATTACTAAAAGGGAAGAGGCCCCTTACTATTTGCGAATGGGTTACCACCTACTTGAAGTAGGTGGTAAAATGCGAATAATTTAGGACAGCATTTTGTTCGCAAAACATTCACACATACCTCTGCAATTTGGTATTAGGAAGGGACGCCCTAAAGACGTGCCTTCCTATAAATGAATTGCAAACCCAATTTGCGAATCGGTAATAGGTTTCCGAATCGCAAATTGGAACTTTGTAAAAAATGCTTTTTTGCTTTCGCAAATGGCCGGATTCTGCGAATCGATCCCCTTGCGACCTCGAAAAAGCTGTTGTTCATCTGGCCCTTGGTCTGTTGAGGAAACTGTGTGGGATGCATTTGAAAACTTTTCAGTCCCTGCTGTTGCTTTTTTAGGCCAGGGATCTCGGGGTGGTCTAACCACCCTTTTTAGAATCTCAGTGCTCTACAGATCATCCCAATTGTATGTAAGCATGGGGAGATACAGATTTTGTGGATTGTTTTAACAAACAAATTACACATTTCCTTGTTAATTTTTACAATGCAATCTTTAATGAAGGATGTCAGTTGATATTTTGTTTAAGGTACTCTCAGTTTTAAAATCGAGATCTTTAAGCTTTTTAAACTATTTTTATGTGATTATAAGGGGTGATTTTAGCACCAAGCTGGACCGAAATTCCACATTCTACAATCCTTTTGTGACAGCCGATAATTTACCATGTACCCATGCTGATCATAAGGGTCTGAAGCTGCTTAATAGTTTACGTAATTTTGGTTACTTAACATTGTGGAAACCATGGGAGATCTACATAAACAACCTACTACGTTTGTTGGAATGGGTACATGTTCAGTCATTGACTATATCTTCATTTTCAAGAACATGGAAGCTTTTGCCATCTCAGGACGGGTGACTTAAAGTACCTTCAGTGGCAATAATCCACTTGTGTTTATTCTTAACATACCCGATTGCATCCAACCATCAGTTCCTTCAGGAGTAGTTGGTCTGTCCTAGAATAATAGTGGTCTGAGGTTAAGCTGGAGAGCCATCACCATATCCACTTTGCTGAGTTCTCTTGCTGGGTCCAATCTTGATTTATTTGATTGTTTCTTAACTTTTAACCCTCCACTAGCTAACCTTTTAGACACATTTAGATCCCTGAACCAGGCTATAAGGAATATTATCCGTAACCACTCAAGGTGCAAAGAGGCCCCTAAACATTGGTGGTTTGAAAAGAATTGCAGATGGGCAACCCGAAGCTTGCATGAAGCCCTTACTGCCAAGCCCAGGAATCAACAGTGCATTGTAGGGGCTAGGACAATCTATAAACATGCAATTAAAAAAAGGAAATCAGTACTTAAAGAGGCAACTTGGGAATGTTTAGTACACACGTGCAAAGCAAGGGACTCTAAGGAATTCTGGGAAATTGTTAATGGTTCAAAATCCTCACGCGCATTGTCAGAGTGATTAGGATCTAATATCAATCCTGATAAATGGTTAGACCATTTCAAATTGATCTACTTATATGGGGTGGTGCCCATGGCAGAGGATGTAATTAGCGTTCCACAATTCCCACTGGCAATTAGTTTCGGATTGGATGAGGTCTCTGCTGCTATATCGACCAGTCCATCGAACAAGACAACGGGTCCAGATGGGCCCCCAAAATTACCAATGTCTTAGATGCTGCTGCTTCTTGGATTTGGAGGATTTTTAAAATGTGCCCTGCATTGGCATTGTTGTATGGAGATTTAGGTACTTTTATGTCTGTACTTTATTATCTGTTATCTATGGTCCTCATGGGATTTAAAGACATGATGTTTTGTTATTGAATTTTCTATGGATGTTTATATGTATTTATGTATGTTTGTGTCTTTTATGGCCAAATTCTGGCAGAGTAAAGCTTTTTTTCTGATTTTGAACATTCCTTGGCATGTTGCCAAAGGGAATTAAAACATTTCTAAAGCTATGAAGGTTGGCAAAGTAGGAAAAACTTCGCTTTTTTAAATAATGGTTCATAGGGGAGTTTCTCCAGACTTGCTACAGTTAACAAAAATGTGTATTGTAATATTGATGAAATGTGTTCTCGTGATTTTGCTGTCGCTTCTGTGTGTAATAATTATAATTTTTCTGGTAGTATGAGGGGATTCACTTGCAGATACTGCATGTGTTGATAGGTCGGTGTCAATACATGATGAGGCTTCCAAAAATGTTTAGGACTTTGCCATGCATTGAATTCTATTTTTTTGTTTTGTTGTTGTTTTATTGCTTTATTGTTTTCCTTACTCATTTTTTTTTTTTCTAAAGGGAGGAATTATGTGGTAACATGTAAGTTATAATTCAGAATTACATTTTTGAAATATTTCTTTTCATTAGTTCTTTCTCATGACATTGGTTCATTTTCTACAGTTGCTCAAGTTATGTTCTAAATTCTGAGCCTGTTACTCACTCACTCCTGGATATGATCTGCAGTGTGGTGGTGCTCCTAATACTGTACTTTCTTCATCTTTAGCTAATAATACTAAAATAAATACATCTATCTATGCTCAAGTGTCATCTATGCAGTTAAGTTACAGTACGTCTTGCAGTTTGACAAACTATGCCTCTCCACAGTTTCAAATGTATACGTTCCAGCTGTCATTTCTCTTATATTGCAGCACCTAGGGACAATCAGCCTTATTAATAATAATTATAATATCTTTATTTGCGTGATTACTTAAAACCATTGCAACAGTAAAACCGAAGCATCGAATTCTCCACGTTAAAAGAACCATGGTTAAAACCTTTACACCAATAAAACAGTGGTAGTCAAACTTTCCAAATTAAAGTTCATGGTTAAATACAGGGGTTTGCAGTTTATTTTTGCAGAAGAGAAGTTCTGACATTAAAAGGGTTAGTTAGAATCAAAGAGTCACAGGCTACAGGGCTTAAAGAACCAAGATTAATAACAATGTGCAAAGCCCGCTATGTACCAATCTTTCTCCTTAGGCAGCACGTTCGGGGGCAGCGGAATATGGAGTGGAACTCCCAACAGCCAAAGCGGGCAATGTGCAAAGTCAGCAGCTGGTAAGATGGCTCTCTTGCGCACTGGAGAAGTAGTAGCCTGACACTTAATTGCCTGTTATGAGAGCCCAGTTGGCCAACTAGGTACTGGTGTTTAGTATTTTTTCCGCTTTGGCCATAAATTGGACAAGGCGGCAGGTCAACTGAACATCCCTGCCTTCGAAGCATGCTTTCACTGCCTGCCTGCATGTTATTATCCCCATAATCTTTAGGGCGGGTTTTAACAGGAGTCTACGTTCCTTTTTTAGTCTCCCGCATATGCACATTAAATGTATCACATCCTCCCCTGATTCTCCACATAGTCGACAGTTGGTTGTTGTCTGTCGTCGTTTCCATGGAGGCAGATGGATCAGTGATGGAAGAATGCCCAGATGCAGGTGAAGATATTTTTCCTTTATCGCTTTCGTAAAACCTGCTTCTAAGTAAGGTTGAGGGGAGGCTTTAGAATAACTCTGTAGGACAAACCAACCGTGTGCCCTTTCTTTTAGTACAGCTTTATCCTCCACTAGAGACACCATTTTTACCGTTTTGTTTACAATTTGTTTGAAGCTTTTGTAGGGCACGGCCGCCTCCTAAAGATCTCGTAGGCCCAGACTATCTATTGAGTCTTGCAGATAGATCATGGCCGCGCTGTCTTTTTTTAACGTGAGCTCCTTCCAAAGATGCGCATTCAGAGTCCCAGGTTCCGCTCTCTTGATTTTGTGCCAGTATTTGGCAAAGGTACCTTTGCGTGCTATTTGTTGCGTCTGCAGGCCAAATTCTAATCTTATTTGTGCCGGCGAAGTATATTTAGGTAGGTTAAATATTATTCTCAAGGCCCTCACTACCGTGCCGTCCAGTGTGCCTGCTTCTCTTCCTCGTAAGCATTTGCTCATGTAGGTGATGGTTGGAATAAGTTTCGCTTTGATCACCTGGAGCAAAGGTGTGAGGCTTGGGCCGGTTTTTTGGAGTTTGATATTTTTTAATGCAACTATCGTTGCGTTTCCGCTTCTTACCATGGCTTCTTTTTGTGCCAAAAACGTACATTTGCTGTCCATTATAACGCCCAGGTATTTGTACTCTTCGACGGTTTCCAGCAGGAGTCCTCCCATTTGCCAGCGATATCTGTGTGCATTCTTTTTTCCGTTTAACCGCATCACTTTAGATTTGTCTAGGTTTATACGTAATCCGTTGGCAATAGAAAAAGTATGCGTGGTGTCTATTTAGTGTTGAAGGCCAACCGGGGTGCGGCTGATCAGAACGAGATCGTCGGCGTAAAGTAAGTTTGAAAGGATAAGTCCTCCCATCTTTAGAGCGTGGGAGTTGCATTTGTCCAACTCAGTTGAAAGGTCTGTCATAAAAAGATTAAACAAGGTTGGGGCCAAAACGCAGCCTTGTTTCAGCCCCTTCGTTGTTGATATCTTTCTGGATAGACAGTCGCCAGTTCCCAACTTTATTTGAACCCAAGTATCAGTATGTAGGAGGATCAACTGAGTCAGGAGAGCAGGTGGGATTTTTCTTTGGAATCATTTGTTCCATAATTTTTTCCTGTCAATGTTATCAAACGCAGATGAATAGTCAATGAAGCAAACAAAAAGTGGCTGGTTGGCATCTTTAACCGCATCTATCAGAAGTGATAAGGCGAGTATGTTAGTTGCTGTTCCTGTGGATTTTGCATTATCCCGTTTGATTGAGGGGGATTATTGCCATTTTGGTCGTCCAGTCTATGAGTTCTTCCAATAGAAGACCAGCATAGTATTTGTCATCATTGTCTATTTAGGCGACCCGCCTATAGTTCTTTGCTTCATTCTTGTTGCCTCTCATATGAATTGGGGACATAATTGACCCCTTCCAAGAATCTGGTATTCTTTCCACTTCAAGAATCTGTTTGAAAAGTGGTAGTAATGCTGCCGCTCAATATCCGGGTCTTGCTTGTACAAGATCGGGGGGTGCCGTCGGGACCCGGTGCCCCCTCAGCCCTGCCTTTCGCTACCCTGTTGGTAATCTGTTTGCCCGGAGGTGCAAAACATGCAATTGACAACTGTTTTTCCAAATCGGATAAGTTGCTCCCGGGCATGTGTCCAGAACTCTGCTCTTTGCGCATGGTATCGGCTGGTTCTGTGTTGAAGTGATGCCAGAGATAGTTGGCACAGGCTTCTTCTGTTAAATGTGAATTGATTCCAGCTACGCATGGGTTCTGTATGCTATTCACTGTGCGCCAGAATCTTGTACTGTTATTTGTATTTGTGTCGTGCAGACGTTTGGCCCACAGCTTATCTTCTGTTTCCCTTTTTGATTTCCAGATGAGTCTCTTCTTGCTGATTTTTAGCTCCCTTAGTTCATTTTGGGTGTCGTCGTCTGGGCCTGTTTGGCGGAACTTCCGTAATGATCTATTTATTGGTTTCTTGAGATGCCTAAGACGCGTCTTTTGCGTAATTGAAAGTTGATTACATCTCGTGCTTTGTGGCACAAGGGTGATCCTTCGTTGTAGGCTTAGTCCTGTTGTTGAGCGAGACTCTTCCCTTGTTGTGTGTGTTTTGCCGAGTTTTTGGGTAAAGTTTTCCCAGCAAATTAACATGCTTTTGTTGGTTGCTTTGTTTTCTTCCCAAAGGTTTTTTCCCAGGGCCAGGAAGCTTTCAGGGTGGCGCGTTTTGCATTTGATTCTTCTGCAGTTAACTTATGCATGGAGCTCAGGTCCCCTACTGGCTGAGTTAGTGTTATACCTTGTAAATTCAATGTGAGCTCTTGTGGTAAGTGATCGCTGTGGTCTGATATTCCTATCCCAAAGTCTGCAATTTTACTAATCAAGGGTAGAGTTACGAAAGTATGATATAGATTGTTGTGCTAGATGATGCATTATGAAAGGTCGCCGCCGGAAGGCGGTCCCCCAGGTAGCGTCCATTTAGTGCAACCAGGATCAGATGTTCCAGGTTTTAAAAGTTCTTTTGCTAACCTGGTTTGTTTGCCCCATTTACAGTCTTCTTGATGTGGGATGTTCCATGCTGAAAATTGTTGATCCCTATCTAGGAGCCCCAAAAGGTGCATGTTAAAGTCGCCTGTTGCAATCAGATTTGGGGTGGACTCATCTGAAATGATCCTCGTTATTTCGGATCCCAGGAGTTTCACCCCACTTTTTTTGTCCCGTGGGTGGTGGTAAATGTTTAACAATATTACTTGTTGGTTAAATTGCTTTTATGGCATTTGTTGATATAGCTTTAGTATCCAGTTCCTTAATTGTGTTTATACACTTGATTGAGGTGTAGATTATGAAACCTCCTTTTAGATGCCCAAATTTGGCACTTCTGACAGCCGGGAGATGGTATGTTTTGTAACCTTGTAAGTGGTGCAGTTGGTCTAGCCAGGTCTCTTGTAAAAGGATGAGGTCAAAATTTTGAAAATACTACAGCAGTCTCGTGATTTTATTTCCCAGTCCATTTATGTTCCAAGAACATAATCGTAGCTGAGGGATAACTGTTGCACATTGTTTCACTCCCTGCCAGGTGTTCTTGCTCCGTAGATCAATTGTTCCAGCTATCCAGGTCCAGTCGTCTGTTCTGGTGATTCCCCTTGATTGCTGAGGACTCCAGTCTTTTTTCTCCGTCTGTGATGCAGAGGTACTACGTGCCCCTTTAAGCACAGATTGTGTCTTCCTCGTGTTGTGCATGTGCATGGGCCCGCAGATTTCCTGCTCTTGTTGATTTCGAAGAGGGGCTCTGGGTAGCCTATTTTTTTATAGGGTCTTAATTTAATTCCCCAGGCATTTAATTGGTGTTCCTCATTCATAATTCTCTTCGCTATTTCCTTTGTGGCCCAGGTTGTCTTTGTTACCTCTTGGTCAGACAGATATTTGAGTTCCTTGAACTCAATGGACTCCAGATCATGCGATATTGTATCAGCCAAGTTGCTGGTTGATGTTAGTAATTGCAGAATATACCCTATGCCGCCACGGCCTTTGGACATATACTCAGGGATAAGCAAGATGGTGCAGGTCTTAGGCTCCTCCTGGCTGTGGTAGCTTGGGATGGTTGATAAAGCTGCCAGTTGGTCCTGATTAGGAGGGCTCATTTCTGTAGATGTTTATGGCACTTCAGTCCTTAAAGTGATTGAGCTGCTATAGATGACTCTGTTTTTGACCTCTTCCATTTGTTCGGGGGTATTGTCGGCCTGGCAGTCTTTCCTCCTTTTTTCTCAGGGCTTTATGCACACGACAGGCACTCGAGCCGGCTGACTGGCTGGAAGGAGTTTCAGTATTCTGTGAGGTTGTTGGTAGGGTTGTCGGTGCCCGGGTTGACCTCTTTGATGGACTTTCGCCAGTTGGGGACTCCATGCCAGTTTGAAAATATGCCATTATGTTGCATCTTCCTGTTCCTCCCCTTCCTCCTCTGTTTCCGGCGATGTTTTATTTCACGCAGTTTCTTGCCTGCTTCTTCTTCTCAGTCGGGCCACCCTGAATGCTATAGTCTCTAATGACTGGTTGTTCTTTCACCTGTTGCTGTAAGGCACTGGTGGACTCTAAGGGGCCGATTCCGATTCGGGCCGGAAAACGTACCGACCGACTCGGTACGGGAATTTAGTCCGACCGACTCGGACCGGCACCGCACGACCCGGGTAGTACGATGAAATGCATGTGAAATCCGACAGACTCGGACGGAATACAAAACGACTGACCGAGCCGGACGGAAACAAGGCATCCGGCCGGGAAATCACGCGAAACGAACCGACCGACACGCACTCGGATTGAACCCGAACGAAACGTACCCGCGAACTCCGACCCGCGTAGTACGATGCTGTGCGTGCAAAACACGACCGACTCGCCCGGAGCACAAGCCGTACGACCGACACGCATACACAACCCAGCCGAAGCAACCCAATACTACGCGACCGACTCGTACGCCGCATATGAAACCTAGCTGACACACAGCGGGAACGAGTCGGACAAGATCGCACCAGACAACTGCAGCGTCCTACTCGGACACAAGAACAACTCCTACATGCACCAAAAACACCAAGGAAAAATTTGAAAAAAAAGGGCCAAACAAGCAACCACTAAGCCAATAAATATAGGGAGGAAAAAAAAAATGGAACAAGGACACACCTCCAACTCCACCTACATAAAGGCCACAAATCCCGACCATGATCCCTTGCAAATTCCACTGACCTGCCAGACAGAACACCATCACACAGCAACCACAGACACACTCACAGCTCATACATCACACAAGCCACACACCATTACCACACCTACAAATAGCAACCTCACACAGACCCAGCTAAACCTACACTCACACACCCCCACTTGCACACACACACACATCAATCACCACCACCACCCATCACCATGCCCCCAAAGAAGAACCATAAGTTCCTAGATTGTGAATTGGAAATCCTGGTAGACGAGATCCTGAGGGTAGAGCCACAGTTGTTTGGTACATTGGTACAACAGACACCCATGTCGCAGAAAACCAAGATGTGGGCGAGGATTGTCAACAGGATCAACGCACAATCACCATGTTTGCGCACAAAGGAAGACATCCAGAACAGGTGGTATGATGTGCGCAGGAGGGTCAGGGACCTACTCAAAAAGGACTACCTCCTCAGCCAGCACACCGGCAGTGGCCCTCCTGCAAAACCAGTATACCTCAGGCCCTGGGAGGAGAAGGTGCGGGCCATCCTACCACCAGTGAGCGTATACGGACTAACAGACATCCCAGAGCCTGGTGAGTACACAACTAATATACACAATATGGTGTGACTACACACACACATCACAGTCAAGGGGATAGGCAAACCATGCACACTTAGCAAATACACACCAACCAAAAGATATCCATCCCAAGATGTGAATGCTAGTCAGACAAACACAATACCTGCCATCCCATAGTGATATGTAACTGTGTCATGACATCTACAAACCTAACAACAAATACAGCAAGGCAGTGGCACAAATAGAACCAACAAATACTCCCAGATATTTACCCACCACTAGAACACCACCTCACAGGGAAGCTCACTGAAAGGAAGGAATTCTGTGTATGCTGGTCAAGTCAGTGTAGCCAATAGCATGATGGGAGTGGTAATCACAGATATTGGTCACACCCACAATTGGCCCATCAACACCACTCTGAACCATGCTCACATCACAGGGAGTGGAAAACAACTGACAAGATGGCTGACACTGGCTACTGCTGTGGGGAGCACAAGGCCCTGCTGGGAACTGGCCACCAACAAACAACAGGAACACACTGTCAGCCATCTTGCCATTGCTGTCACACTCACACACACTGAAGTCCACTCAAAAGGAAGGAAGGATGGGCATGCTGGGAAGGGGGGGTGTAGGCAATAGCATGATGGGAGTGGTAGTCACAGATCAACATCTCACACCCACATGGCCCAGCAAGTTAGCACTGAAGCATGCACACCTCACAGGGAGTCAAAAGCCACTTCAAAGATGTCTGACACTGGCCACAGCTATGGGGAGCACAAGGCCCTGCTGGGAACTGGGCACCAACAAACAACAGGACCACACTGTCAGCCATCTTGCCATTGCTGTCACACTCACACACACTGAAGTCCATCCAAAAGGAAGGAAGGATGGGCATGCTGGGAAGGGGGTTGGAGGCAATAGCATGATGGGAGTTGTAGGCACAGATATTGCTCACCATCACAATTGGCCCATCAACACCACTCTCAACCATGCTCACATCACAGGGAGTGGAAAAGGACTCACAAGATGGCTGACACTGGCTACTGCTGTGGGGAGCACAAGGCCCTGCTGGGAACTGTGCAACAACCAACAGCAGGACACCACTGACTGACATCCTGAAAGACAACTTGCACTCCCTGCAATGGAAGCACGTTCCATGGTGGGATATCTGGCTGGGTGTGAAGGAGGACTCACAGCTATGACCATAGTTACAAGGACCTCCCCTCACACCCCCTCAACACTAACTCCACATAACCCACCTGGGAGAATGCAATGCCTCACATCCTAACTGAAGATCCCACAAAGAACCACAACCCTGGGTCATGCTGTGTGAAGCACAGGGACACTCTTGGGACTTGTAGCCAAACAACTGCCAGGACAACACTCCCAGCCATCCTGTCAGCACAGGCACCCCACCCCACAGGGAAGAAGAGTCAAAAGGAAGGAAGGATGGGCATGCTTGGAAGGGGGTGGAGGCAATAGCATGATGGGAGTTGTAGGCACAGATATTGCTCACCCTCACAATTGGCCCATCAACACCACTCTCAACCATGCTCACATCACAGGGAGTGGAAAAGGACTCACAAGATGGCTGACACTGGGTACTGCTGGGGGGAGCACAAGGCCCTGCTGGGAATTGTGCAACAACCAACAGCAGGACACCACTGACTGACATCCTGAAAGACAACTTGCACTCCCTGCAATGGAAGCACGCTTCATGGTGGGATAACTGGGCTGGGGGAGAAGAAGGCCTGGATGGCAACCAAATACCACCAATGCTGGTCATGCACACACCTCAACATACACATTGACATGCCACAGGTTGGCAGGACAATGTGCTACACCAATATCACTCTCTGACTGTCACAATTTAGGAGAATGCAATGTCCTGGCCCACATCCAGAGGTACAGTCACAACTGTCAGGTGTTTGAACAATTGATGCCAGTAAAAACATAACATACAATCTGTGTCTCTCCCCAAAACAGGTGATGATGGGGACACAGCAGCAGACGAGGAGGAGTCCCTGTCCCAGGCTCCGGGGAACACTGAGCTCACTGGTGTGGATCAGCCACTGCACTCCTCGGATGGCGAAGAACCAGCTGGAACCTCCGGTGTGAGTCATCATGCAGCACCAGCAGGACCAACATCTGCACACCCGCACCCACCCCTCCAACAACTGACAACACACAGGCCACCCCTGCCAACACGGACAGACCAAGGACCACAGATGACAACAGCGCAGGGACCCAGGCCCAAACTGGAGCTGGTGACAACTAGCCCAGGAACAACACCCAAGTGGGCCCACGGTCACCTGTGCGTGCCACCGCAGGTCCTGCACGTGTCGCCAGGGGTGGTGGGAGGGGTGGTAGACATAGGTCGCTCTTTGCAGAGGGGTCTGGACTGCATGATGACCCACAACTGGCACGCATCGCGGATGCGTACCAGACTAGCACCGGAGAGGTCAGCCAGGTAGTGGGGATCCTCAAGGACATACAACAGCAGCAGGCTGCCCATCATGCCCGCTTGGACTCCCACATGTCCCGTGTCGACACACACATGTCACATGTCAAGACACACATGTCACATGTCGAGACACACATGTCTGGCATGGAGTCCAAGTGGGACACATTGGAACAACTGACAGCGGTGCCTAGGGACATACTCACATGCCTCCGCCAGATCAGCACCAACAAGGCCTCACCTCCCTGTGTGCCCACAACAACTGCTGCTGAAACAACTGCAAATGCCACAGGGAGGGAGGAGGACTCTGGCAGAGAGTCCCCTGCACCGCCGCAGCCTGCACCTGAGGGTCCCCCCCCCAAGAAGAGGGGCCGTCCGAAGAGGCCAAACTGAAAGTCCGATGGCCATCTACATCCCCCAGGAAGCCAACACCTGTTCTGGAACTTTTCCTCTGTGTGCAAACTGCACGCCCTGTCGAAGCCAACCCAACTCTCCCACATGACATGGGGAGCTCTAGTTGGCCAAATTCATCAGATGACTGTGGACTTTACTCTGGACATTTCAGCTACCAAGACTTCCAATACACATGGGAACTTTGGATTCCAATTACTATGTACAGCACCCACCATCCTGTGCACCATCCTCACACCTGTATGTAAATAAACTCACCAATACACCATATCTGCCTCTGTTGTGATTCCAACGTGGATTTTGTCATGTAGATGGTGATCTGCTAAATGACACTGTGCATGCTAACTGCTACAGCAAGTCCAACCCCGTCATGTCAGTCATGGCGACGTGACACATATGAGGGAGACACACCACTAGGGCCACACAACACATACACACCAGGGCCATCAGACTCATCACCTATACTGATGTTGCAACTAAATACAGTGGAATGCACAGACACGCCACCTATTCACAGTCACTGTCAACTAGACTACAGGTGCAGTAAGCAAATGTCAGTCAGATGTGTGACTACAGACAACGCACATCCCAAAGTGAAGCACAGGTTTATTACACATTTGCAACATGTTGTTTCCACTACAAATTCAAGCTAATCCAACCTGGCTGTGGCCACAAAGTCAAAAATAACAGAAGATAGAAAGTCCAGGGGTGTGTGGCACATCACCTGTAGGGAAACGACTGCTTCCACCTTGGAAGTTGAATCATGGATTCGGGGGATCCAAGTTGATCAGACAACTCCGGCAGCACCCTGTGAAGGACAGACATGACACACAGTCAAAAACAATGAAGAACAGCACAGAACGGCAATACTCATGTCTAATACATGTCACGAGATAACTACACAAAACCAAGTTAGCATGTCAACACTGTTGGGCAGTACAGACCACCTGCAAGGACACATCGCTGCACGCATCCAGTCAAGTAGCACATGGGCACACTCAAACAGCACCAGAGCACCACACACACATATCATGCAAACTCAAATCATTGACATCACAACCCTCTGGAGACTCACATTCAGCTGAAGAAGTTGGTGATGAGCTGTGTGCGGACATCACCATCATCATCATCATCATCTTCACTGGCATCGTGACCCAGGCCAGGATCTTCCACAGGTGGCGGACGTTGGTCATCGAAGAATAAAGTGTATGAGCACGCACAGCGAGGTGCTGAACCAAGTCTAGTAGTTTGTAGCGTGCACCGGGGGTATAACCCTCTGGTTTGGGTGTTAAAACATGAATCCAGCCGTGCCGCTTATGTCAGCGACATCCCCCTGGGCACAGCAAAGCGACTGCAAGAAGCAGTATGTTCGATTCCATCAACAAACAAAAATTCAAACTTGTTGTTCTCATTTCATGGAGGTTTAATTTATTCAAAAATAAGTTGGGTAACTAAACACATTGCCATCATGATGTGTTTAAACAAATCTCCTGATGCATTTCGGGCCAAACGCCCTTCGTCAGGGGAAAAAAACTGTAAGAAAAATGAAAGATAACAGAGAGTCACTATAAACAACCCGGGACATATACTAAGTCCCTGCACCTGGGTTACCCGGTGTCAAAAGGCTGTACCATCAAAGTAAAAACTCAGCGGTGTGAGACAGAAATAACCACAACCCGTGGGTTAAGAATCATGTCCACCGTGTTGCACAAAGAAGATATTGGGAAAACGTCGCCATGTACTCCAGACATAATTCAGAAAAAACGAGCTAAAGCTGAAAAAAGCGTGCATGGTGATTGTTATAAAGACGTGAAGGTGTAAATAAAACTCAAATAAGAAGAAACGGATCGGCAAACTAACTTCGTGAAAAGAAGGTGCATACAAATGATGTAACCGCCAAATGCGTGCAAGAGTGCAACGATAATGCAGGTGTGCCAAACTCAACAGCGCGTGGTGAAAAACGGAATGAAACACTTACGTGAGTCAAAGGTGCATGAGGCATGCAATGTAGATGTTGAAACACAGCCGGTGTACCGAATGTAACTTAAGTCAAAAGTCTCGCGAGGTGAGCGAGGATAGAGAAAGGACTAAAATCATGAACCAATAAACACCAGCAAATGCGTGGGGGCCATCTTAGAAAGTGTTGTAGAGTAAATAAACTATGTGGTAATATATAGAAAATGTAAACGGAAACGTGCTGGTCAGGTGTGAAAATGTTAAAAGCATGAAATTGATGTGAGGTTAACGAAATAACATCAAGAATCAGGACACAAAATCAAAAATTGTTGAACAGTGAAAACACGAAAGGAAGATTTAAAGAAGCAGAAAAATAGAAGGAGGTATTACGGGAATGTGAGCAGAGTGAAAGTGTGCGGAGTGAGGAATGATAGATGGATAAGTGTACACTGGGAAAAACTCAAAAGTGTCCACAGAAAATGAAAAGTGAAAATACACGCATAGAAATACATGGAGCTGGGTACATTAATGATAATATGCAAACAGTGAATAAGTAAAGATGTACACATGGTAGAGAAATCACAGATAGCATTGGAATTCCATACGATCATTGAGACCATTGGGCTTCATGGAGTCTAACAATTTAATCCAAAAATGTTCTCTCTGTAAAAGGAAATTGGTGTTATTTCTGCCTTCTTGTTTCTCGATGATCTCTAAGACTGCAAATTGGAGTTGACTGATGTTATGACGATATTCCATGAAATGTTCCACAATGGTGGATTTGGTGTTACAAGTCCGGATGTTACTCTTGTGTTCGTTGATACGAACTTTAATCTTTCTCTCGGTTTTGCCGACATATACCAGTCCGCACGGACACTTGAGTAGATAGACAACGTTCTTGGTGTCACAGTTAGAATTGACTTTTAATTTGATTTTGGTGCCTTTCATAGGATGTGTGATTACAGCTCCTATGATGATGTTATGGCAATTGCTGCAATTGTAGCAGGGCATGTTTCCTTTGAAGGTGGATGTTAGTGGCAATGTCGGTCTGTTGGAAATAAAGTCCTTGATATTTCTTCCCCTCTTGTAGGCAAAGATGGGTAATTCATTGAAAATGCCATGAAACTCTGGTTCTGTGGCCAAGATTGACCAATGATTTCGGATGGATTTCTTGTATTGGGTACTAAGGGTGGAAAATTTCGAGACCACTACAGAACGCTTAGTTTCAGTTTTAACAACGGGTGTGAGTAACTGTACTCAGTTTTTCACCACAACGTTCCTTGGCATGTTGAAGAACCTTATGAGGATAACCACGTTGTTTGAATCTTTCAAGCATGTCGTTGGTCTGTTGATCATATTTCAAGGAGTCTGACACTATCCTTTTTACCCTCAATAATTGTGAATAGGGTAGATGATTTTTGAGTGACATCTGATGAAAACTCCGATAGTGCAGTAAATTGTTCCTGTCTGTACTTTTCTGTAGATGTTTGTTTCCAAAGTGTTACCTGATCTAGTGATCAACACATCCAGAAATGTTACACAGTGAGAGTTGATGTCAAAAGTGAACTGTATCCTATCGTTGATGGTGTTCAAGCGATTCAGTGCACTCATAAGACTTGTGTGAGTGCCTTTCCAAATGATGAAGATATCATCTATATATCTGAGAAAGATGATGGCGTGCTCTTGCCATTGTGTGGTATTAAGGATGTTATGTTCCTCAAATTTGCTCATAAAAATATTCGCATACGAAGGTGCGGCGCAATTGCCCATAGAAGTCCCTGATAGTTGGAGATAACAATGTTTCTCCCATTCAAAATAACTCTGATACAACGAAAAATGTATAAGTTCCATCAGAAACAGTTGGAGATCGGGATCCAGATCTGAATTGAGAAAAATGTCTTCAATGGCTTTGAAGCCATTGAAGAAATTTTTCTCAATTCAGATCTGGATCCCGATCTCCAACTGTTTCTGATGGAACTTATACATTTTTCTTTGTAACAGAGTTATTTTGAATGGGAGAATGGCTTTGAAGCCATTGAAGAAATTTTTCTCAATTCAGATCTGGATCCCGATCTCCAACTGTTTCTGATGGAACTTATACATTTTTCGTTGTATCAGAGTTATTTTGAATGGGAGAATGGCTTTGAAGCCATTGAAGAAATTTTTCTCAATTCAGATCTGGATCCCGATCTCCAACTGTTTCTGATGGAACTTATACATTTTTCGTTGTATCAGAGTTATTTTGAATGGGAGAAACATTGTTATCTCCAACTATCAGGGACTTCTATGCGCAATTGCGCCGCACCTTCGTATGCGAATATTTTTATGAGCAAATTTGAGGAACATAACATCCTTAATACCACACAATGGCAAGAGCACGCCATCATCTTTCTCAGATATATAGATGATATCTTCATCATTTGGAAAGGCACTCACACAAGTCTTATGAGTGCACTGAATCAGCTTGAACACCCTCAACGATAGGATACAGTTCACTTTGACATCAACTCTCACTGTGTAACATTTCTGGATGTGTTGATCACTAGATCAGGTAACACTTTGGAAACAAACATCTACAGAAAAAGTACAGACAGGAACAATTTACTGCACTATCGGAGTTTTCATCAGATGTCACTCAAAAATCATCTACCCTATTCACAATTATTGAGGGTACAAAGGATAGTGTCAGACTCCTTGAAATATGATCAACAGACCAACGACATGCTTGAAAGATTCAAACAACGTGGTTATCCTCATAAGGTTCTTCAACATGCCAAGGAACGTTGTGGTGAAAAAACAGAGTACAGTTACTCACACCCGTTGTTAAAACTGAAACTAAGCGTTCTGTAGTGGTCTCGAAATTTTCCACCCTTAGTACCCAATACAAGAAATCCATCCGAAATCATTGGTCAATCTTGGCCACAGAACCAGACTTTCATGGCATTTTCAATGAATTACCCATCTTTGCCTACAAGAGGGGAAGAAATATCAAGGACTTTATTTCCAACAGACCGACATTGCCACTAACATCCACCTTCAAAGGAAACATGCCCTGCTACAATTGCAGCAATTGCCATAACATCATCATAGGAGCTGTAATCACACATCCTATGAAAGGCACCAAAATCAAATTAAAAGTCAATTCTAACTGTGACACCAAGAACGTTGTCTATCTACTCAAGTGTCCGTGCGGACTGGTATATGTCGGCAAAACCGAGAGAAAGATTAAAGTTCGTATCAACGAACACAAGAGTAACATCCGGACTTGTAACACCAAATCCACCATTGCGGAACATTTCATGGAATATCGTCATAACATCAGTCAACTCCAATTTGCAGTCTTAGAGATCATCGAGAAACAAGAATGCAGAAATAACACCAATTTCCTTTTACAGAGAGAACATTTTTGGATTAAATTGTTAGACTCCATGAAGCCCAATGGTCTCAATGATCGTATGGAATTCCAATGCTATCTGTGATTTCTCTACCATGTGTACATCTTTACTTATTCACTGTTTGCATATTATCATTAATGTACCCAGCTCCATGTATTTCTATGCGTGTATTTTCACTTTTCATTTTCTGTGGACACTTTTGAGTTTTTCCCAGTGTACACTTATCCATCTATCATTCCTCACTCCGCACACTTTCACTCTGCTCACATTCCCGTTATACCTCCTTCTATTTTTCTGCTTCTTTAAATCTTCCTTTCGTGTTTTCACTGTTCAACAATTTTTGATTTTTGTGTCCTGATTCTTGATGTTATTTCGTTAACCTCACATCAATTTCATGCTTTTAACATTTTCACACCTGACCAGCACGTTTCCGTTTACATTTTCTATATATTACCACATAGTTTATTTACTCTACAACACTTTCTAAGATGGCCCCCACGCATTTGCTGGTGTTTATTGGTTCATGATTTTAGTCCTTTCTCTATCCTCGCTCACCTCGCGAGACTTTTGACTTAAGTTACATTCGGTACACCGGCTGTGTTTCAACATCTACATTGCATGCCTCATGCACCTTTGACTCACGTAAGTGTTTCATTCCGTCTTTCACCACGCGCTGTTGAGTTTGGCACACCTGCATTATCGTTGCACTCTTGCACGCATTTGGCGGTTACATCATTTGTATGCACCTTCTTTTCACGAAGTTAGTTTGCCGATCCGTTTCTTCTTATTTGAGTTTTATTTACACCTTCACGTCTTTATAACAATCACCATGCACGCTTTTTTCAGCTTTAGCTCGATTTTTCTGAATTATGTCTGGAGTACATGGTGACGTTTTCCCGATATCTTCTTTGTGCAACACGGTGGACATGATTCTTAACCCACGGGTTGTGGTTATTTCTGTCTCACACCGCTGAGTTTTTACTTTGATGGTACAGCCTTTTGACACCGGGTAACGCAGGTGCAGGGACTTAGTATATGTCCCGAGTTGTTTATAGTGACTCTCTGTTATCTTTCGTTTTTCTTACAGTTTTTTTCCCCTGACGAAGGGTGTTTGGCCCGAAATGCATCGGGAGATTTGTTTAAACACATCATGATGGCAATGTGTTTAGTTACCCAACTTATTTTTGAATAAATTAAACCTCCATGAAATGAGAACAACAAGTTTGAATTTTTGTTTTCAAAGCCTCTTTCATATTTTGATGGAATCGAACATACTGCTTCTTGCAGTCGCTTTGCTGTGCCCAGGGGCATGTCGCTGACATAAGCGGCACGGCTGGACGTTGGTCATCGTCATCCAGGATGAGAGGCAACTCCTTCCGCACTGCCAGGTTGTGTAGCATGCAGCCGACAATGACAATCTTGCACACCTTTGCTGGGGCATATGGGAGGGCCCCTCCTGTCTTGTCCAGGCAGCGGAAGCGGCTCTTCAGGAGACCAAAGGTCCGCTCAATCACCCTCCTCGTCCGACCATGTGCCTCATTGTAGCGCATCTGGGCTGGTGTCACAGGGTTCCTGAGGGGTGTCAGCAACCACGGCATTTTGGGGTATCCCGAATCACCTACAGACACACAATTGCACATTAGCCGATTTGAAAATGTGTGCGGAAAACAACATAGCAGAACACACACAATGGTACAAAGTCAGTACACACCAACAAGCCAGGCACGCTGGTTCGGCATCTGTGACATCATCCTCGGGATGCGACTACTCCTCATCACGTAGGCATCGTGTGCCGAACCGGGGAAACGGGCACACACATGTGAGATGGTCATATCTGCAAGACATACCACCAGAGCATTGATCGAATGGTAATGTTTACGGTTGCGGTATGCCTGCTCATGTGCCTATGGTGGTATCAAAGACACATGTGTCCCATCAATGGAGCCAATTACATGTGGCATCCTCCCCAGGGCATAGAAGTCACTCTTGACGTCAGTGAGTCGTTGACGTGTTGGGAAATAGATGTACTGGTTGAGGTATCCCAACATTGGCCCCAAAACATCGCGTACACACGGCTGAACATAGTCTGTGACATCCCACCAGTAGTTGCCACAGTGTGTTGAAAGGTACCGGTGGCAAAGAAGTGTAGGGCTGCCATCACCTTCACCTTGGGGGTCAGCGCTGTAGGATACGGCCGGCCAAGCTGCAAATGTGGGGCCAACAGCACTGCCAAATCCTCAATCAGCTGCCTGGTGAAGCGGTACCGTCGGATGCTGTCACGTTCCACCATCGATGCCAGGTCTGGGAATGGTCGATGGACAGCAGGAGCCCTGCAGTGTATAGGTGAAGAAAGCAAGATTGTCAGTCACCCCACCTATGTGCCGTTCACCATACTCAATTTCACATGATACATCATCAACATACACAAGTACTTGATGTGTGTGTCGTTCCGTTTGGACATATATGGCACCTACATGGACATCATCTAACATCTCTGTTCAACAAGTGTTGACAACAGGTTCCAGGGTGTGCTATGGGACACCATTAGGCTGTGTCACAGTACCCATTAACTGCTCTCACGTTCCACACACATACCACAGTGACATGTCTGGACAGATGCTCCACAGGCATCACAGCTCATTGACAGGTAGATTCCCAGGGAGCCTGTCTTGCCACATGGACACTGGCATGACATGGCGTATCATGTACACGTCAGAAAAACAAACATGACACCCACAGGTAGTGGCCCCTGTAGCCTCTGCAGGACAGACATGGACGTCTGTGACACACACACACACCATCAAAGTTCATGCACAAACCACGTGGATGTGGAGACTGTCTCCCATTGTGCACATGGAGTCAGAGACATGTGAAACACAACATGCACACAGACTGTGGAGGGACATCACTATTGTTGGAATGGACCACCCTGTGACGTACATGCCTTCCCACATGTGAGCCTGGGGGTATGTGACATGTCATACACATACACAACCTGGAAATGTGACCATGACACATGCTCAGAAATGAAAAGTTGCACACCACAGCGGTCAGGTGCACAACACACAAAGGACCCTGTCCCCATTAACACGTGCACAGCCTGGGCGTGTCTGCCCCCAAGTGCCACCCCAAAATCCACATGTCCATCCCCATACACAGATAAGGTTATGCTGCCACACATGCCTCATAGACAGTGTGGACTGGGTGTGGTGTTGTAGGTGTGCCCCTGAGTCCCTGGAAAGTAAATGTGGCTGGCATAGGTTCACCAGTGACCAGCATGGTGACATATGCGTGTGACCTGTTCAGGGACGTGTTGTAGAGCAATGGACCGATCGGTGTGCCCGGCCGGCCCATTGCATTGAATGTGAGCGGGTACGCGTTGTATGCCTGGTACGGGTTGTACAGCAATGGACCGATCGGTGTGCCCGGCCGGCCCATTGCATTGAATGTGAGCGGGTACGCGTTGTATGCCTGGTACGCGTTGTAGAGCAATGGACCGATCGGTGTGCCCGGCCGGCCCATTGCATTGAATGTGAGCGGGTACGCGTTGTATGCCTGGTACGCGTTGTAGAGCAATGGACCGATCGGTGTGCCCGGCCGGCCCATTGCATTGTATGTGAGCGGGTACGCGTTGTACAGCAATGGACCGATCGGTGTGCCCGGCCGGCCCATTGCATCGTATGTGAGCGGGTACGCGTTGTATGCCTGGTACGCGTTGTACAGCAATGGACCGATCGGTGTGCCCGGCCGGCCCATTGCATCGTATGTGAGCGGGTACACGTTGTATGCCTGGTACGCGTTGTACAGCAATGGACCGATCGGTGTGCCCGGCCGGCCCATTGCATCGTATGTGAGCGGGTACGCGTTGTATGCCTGGTACGCGTTGCACAGCAATGGACCGATCGGTGTGCCCGGCCGGCCCATTGCATTGAATGTGAGCGGGTACGCGTTGTATGCCTGGTACGCGTTGTAGGGCAATGGACCGATCGGTGTGCCCGGCCGGCCCATTGCATTGTATGTGAGCGGGTACGCGTTGTATAGCAATGGACCGAACGGTGCGCACACATTGGCTGGGGCCTGGCATGACAACGGACGCGTTTTCGAAACTCCAACAAGTCTGATGCAGTGAATTCAGTTGGCCAGCCACAACAATGTTGCAAAATCATGGGTGTCATGAAGTTGAAGATTTGAAGGATGCTGTGGGCGTGTATTAGTGCTGCAATTCCATGGATAGGTCAAATTCAGAAGATGCAAACGACTTGGACCTATCACTTTGCACACATGGGACAGTATCTGCCTCTGCAGCACACATATAATGCTGGCTGTTCCCCTGAGAGCTCACTTGCCTGCACTACATGCTCCAGGACGACATCTGCCACCAACACTGCTGCTGTTTATGCATCCTCTGGCTCCTGCAATGGCACGTACTGTGGAGAGATCCCCAGCCTTCAGCCTTGAGGAGAACTAGGCCTTGCTGGACAGCCTCCTTCCACAGTACAGCAAGCTGTATGGGACACCAGGGGAGCAGGTGAGTGTGCTGTCCACTGCCTCACTAATTGTGCATGTTGTCTGACTAGCAGGGCTTTCAGTGTGCACACCACTGGCTAGCATGCCCACTGAGTAGTTGTCACACCCCAAAGTGTGTAGTCACATGCACAGAACTGGTACAGTGCAGTAACAGTGCATTCCAACTAGGTTTACTTCCCATGCAATGATACCATGTAGTGACTGCTGGCAAACTGTTCATAGCCATTGTTGCACTGCATGTGTACATCATATGCCCCTGTGATTGAGACATGTATATCCAACTGTGTGATGCACGTATATGTTGCATGTGTAGTAATGGCCTTTTTACTTTGTCATCCTCACAGGTTGATGCCCACCAGAAGCAGGAAATCTGGCTGACCATTGCCCGGAAAGTAAGATCCGTGGGGGTCTACAGGCGCAGTATCCGCAACTGCTAAAAGAGGTGGCAGTACCTTCGTGGCTGGACCCGGAGGATCGCAAGGGTCCAGCTGAAGCTGTCGCCTCCTCGCAGGAGGGGCGGACACCGGACCCTGACCCCCCACATGCTCCGGATCCTGGCGGTGGTCTTCCCTGACCTGGATGGGCAGCTGAAGGACAGACAGCAGCAAGGAGGGGGTGAGTCCATGACTGCACTGTGCACTTTTTCTGCCATGCTATGTGCCCTCCTCTGGCCTGGTTAAACTTCCACAGTACATCAGTCATGTGGTCCAGGACCCATGTCCCTCATTTGTTACATGCCCACTTCTCCTCTGATACGCATATGTGTGGCCCTTATAGTCAGGAAATTGTCTAATTTGGGGACTGTGTCATTGCATTTTGCTTTGCTCAAGGTGGGGGACAGCATTTGTTCCCGTGACTATGTTGTGCAATTCATGGGTGGGTCAATTGCTTACACAATGCCTAAGTTCTGACATGTGATCTGCGTGTAACTTTGATATGTGGTCCGCTTGCTGCTCTGACTCACCACATGTCCCTGGGGAATGTGGCACACACCCATGCTGCTGGTGGGAACAATATTTGGGCCTCAGGAGTATGTGTATCCAGTGTGTCACACATGCTTAGCCACCTGCCTACTGTCCAGGACTCATCCCTCTTACAGGTGGAGCTGGACAGTCATGCCTACTCCAGTGCATACAATACACTCTGTACTCCCAATCCCGTGTATCATCTGGCATGTTGTGGTCAGTGAAATGTACCCTCAGGTGTCTGCCTCTGTCTCATTGTGCTGTGTCTTCGTTGTCAGGACTACTGGTATGTTCATCGTTTGGGGCTCAGCATGCCATCTGAGATGTGACCATGATAGACGATACTTCTGTGACTTATAGGTGTCTGATCACTTGACTGTGCACACAGGTGTTTGCGACTGTGACTTTCAAGCAGCTGTATTTTCATTCACAGCACACTGTGAGGTGCTCATGTTCAGAGAGTAGTGTTTCATGTCCCCCATATGTCCAGTTGGTATGACGTGGACAAATAGTAGTACAGATGATGTGGTTTTGGGGGATGGACATGTGCACTTGTCAGTCACATAACTTGCATTCCCCATGCCCTCGGATTGTGACACAGTGCAGACTGTTGTTGTCTGGCTGCCATGGCCATGTGACTTGAGACAGTAATGTATGACTTTGCACGCATTCCTGTGTCATGGCATTCAACTTCCTGGGACTGATCCTGCAGGGGAGTGACATGTGCAACATGCACCCCATTGTGGCATTGACTATCCGGACATGGGTGCATCATGGTGTCTGGTGCTGGTATGCATCACATGCATTCCTAATTAGAATCTGGCCATCCCTTTATCCGGACACCTGCACTGACTCAGTGGCAAGAGATGTGATGTGTGTATGTTCACATGCTTCACCGTGTTCCCTGCAATGTCCAACAACTGTGTAGGTGGTGCATGTGTCCACACTGGGGTCTTACCATCAGACAGGCACCAGACAGATGGGTGCAAGGGCAGGAGGGGTGTGAGTCCCATGGTTGACCATCAGACTGACAATTGGCTTCCCGAATCTGTGTGAGGACTGCAATGTTCAACTAAGGATGCCAGGGCTTGCTCTGTAATGTGCTGTACTTACTGTGGTGTGTGCGGTCAGTGCAGGTAACTGATGTTTGTCTGTTTCCCTAATTGTTTGCAGATACATCCAGGGCCACAGGAGGGGACAGCTCCACAGACCAGGAGGAGCAGCGGAGCCAGACTGGGTCAGCATTGGACGAGTGGTCAGAGGGACCCAGTGGCACGGAGGGCGAGGGGAGCCACACCGAGGAGTCCTCAGCACCATCCACCTCAGCTGGGGACCACAGCAGCTCGGAGGATGACTCCCTTGTGAAGGCGGGTCTCGGCAGCCACCAAAGGCCAGCTAGTCTGTCTGGCCCCGCCACCACCACCACCACCACCGTCCTCCCATCGGCTCCCATTCCTGAGGTCCGTGGAGGCTCCCGTGCTCGGGAGAGTGTCTCCTTCGTGCCAGGCACCGCAGCCCCTGCCCCTGTGTCCCCTCCTGCCCTGAGTGAGGAGTCTGTGTACCTCCTTCGGCAGCTCCATGTAGGGCAGACAGCAATGCTGAGTGTCCTCCATGCACACACCACTCTGTTGACACAGCTGGTGTCGTTCATGGAGGGCATCTCGACGGGTATGTCTGCCCTACAGAGGAGCAATAGGTCCATGGACTCCTTCCTGACGGCAGCAGTGTCCCTCCTCCAACAGTCCCTCACCCCTCCCACCTCTGCCCCATCCACACTTCCTGCCCCCTACCTGTCCAAAGCACATGCACACCTGCACAGTCATCCACACACACAGACACGAGCAGCACAGACACACCCAAGAGTAAGGCAAGACGTGCACACAAGCATCCTCAGGGAACTGATACCACAGACACAGGGGATGGGGAACACACACACACACACACAGGCATCCACATTCACTCCGCAGTCCTCCAAATCCTCTCCCTCCAAGACCCCTTCCCTTGCCTCGCCTGCTACCCCACATACACAGCAGGTCTTCCTGTGTGACCTTGGCCTCTTCCCCACCATTCCTGCTGACCCAGCACACCAGGGGAAGAGGAAGTCCACCCACACAGAGAGGAGTGCCCCTCGCCCCCGGACACCCTCCCCCAGGCGCAGGCAGACACAGGAGCCCATTCGGAAGTCCCCCCGGAGCAGGAAGAGCAAGACCCCACCACCACCACCACGCAGCTCCAGCGCCCAGTCTCTCTCCTCCATCCCCCAGGCCACCACTGCACAGGTTCCCCCGCCACACCCTGCCCCAGGTTCCCCCACCACTCCCTGCCCCAGGTTCCCCCACACACCGATACCGCATCCCCAGACTGCTTAGGCCCTCCCCCTGCCACTTGCTCTTCCACCCCCAACCCAGATGCTCTGCCTGTTAGTGGCACTGTTGTGGGGACCGGGTCCCCCCCTCTGTCCTGCCCACCTCATCTGCCCACCCTTCCACTCCCTTGGAGTCATGCACTGCAGTGGAGTCCACAACCACCACGTCTGACTCGGGCACTGCAGTGGGTACCCAGTCCACTACATCAGTCCAGCCCACTGCAGTGGTTGCGGCACCCACACCAACTGACTTGTGTACCACGGTGGTGCCGGCCCCCCTGAGTCAGACACCTCCACTGCAGTTGCCGGTGACACTCCTGCACCCACCACCCCTTCACTGCCTCACTCTGCCATCCCCTGATCCTGTCCCTGCGGTGCCTGGCCTGCCCCTTGTATGCCCCTCCAAGGGTGATGTCCCCCAACCGTACCAGTGCAGGCAAGCAATGTGTGACCAGTTGTCACTTCTCACCCCATTGGTACTGTGATTTTGGACTGGCCATTGGCCTTAGTTTCTTTTGGACTTCCGTTTTTACCCTGACATTTGCTGAATAAAGCCTCTTTTTGTTTACTTTTGGGTTTTCTTTTGATGTACATGATGTGGATGAGTAGCATCCTGCATTTGCAGTTGTAATAGTGTTCACATCAGGACGATGAAGTGTTGCAGTGATGGACTCCATGTGGTCCATGGGATATGTGTCCTGTTGTATTCTGGATCTATGGCATCCTTTGCTACAGTCTGAGGGTGTAATGTTCAGCATTTGACACAGGGATGTCCTTTTTGCATTAGTAAATGAACATCTTTGTCTTACACTGATGCACATCTGGTTTGCTTACCACTGTTCAATGTTCCAATTTCCCTGACTGTGTGCCCAGCTCCACTGGACATGCAGTTTTGCACATCAATGTCGAAGGACTCATCTGTGTATACAGTGCAACTTGCTTGACACGTGTTTGGTGTGTGCGCAGATGACTGATGTGACACCCCCGTACCCAGGCTGATGTGAGCAGAGCCTTCTGTGTGTTGTGGTTGTTGACTCACTGACGGAGTGTTCTGCTGACATGTTTGGGTCATGCACAGACAAGGTTTGGCACAGCGGACCGTCCACAGGAGTGGTGTGCCCTCATGGCAGTGTGTGATCTGGTGACATTGCGTGGGCCTGTGTTGTGTAAGCATGTCTGTGCGTGTTCCCTTCCCTTTTCCTACACAGGCTGTGTCCCTAGGGATGTTCCTGTTTGTGATGCTTGCTGAGTTGTTCTGTGTTCATCCAGCATCTTGGACCTGGTTTCTCTGTGATGTGGGTGCATGGCAAACTAATGTTCATGAGGTTGTCATCCCAGGTTGTCTTTGTTGTCAGTGCTGGGGATGCGGGCAAACGCAGATGGGACACATTCAGGATTCCCCTTGGCACTTGTTGTTTACACAAGTAATGTGATTAACAGTTTGTGTTAGGTTACAGTGATTGTGACACGTTGTGTGTGTGACAGCTGCCACTCCTCAGGGTCAGAGCTGCAATGTTGGTAGTTGTGTACGTGTGTTCTTCGTGTGTCACCTTGGCTTCTTCATTGGTGTGTGACTATGGCCAGGATCCCATTGATTGTGGTGGATTTCACATCATGCCCATGTACAGCATACTGTGCTGTGTGTCAGACATTGACAAGTCTTGTTGACTGGCCATGTGTGATGGGTTTCTGCACCTTGGTTCCCACCACCACCCCTGGTATTGTCATGGGTGCATGTGCAATGTCACCAGTCCATGTGAGCTTCACTGCTGCACATTGGTGGAGATCAGGGTGTGTGGTGTTGAGTGTGTGCAAAAGTGAGTTGTTGCACGGCCAGACCCCTACCTCCATATTGGCCTTGGTTGGCAGGCCGTGCTGATTGATTGGAGCTTGTGTAGGTGTGATGGTAGTTAGTTGCTCAGGACACATGGCTGGGGTTCACAGTGTGAACGACATCTAACATTGTCATCACAGTGGGATTATCATGCAGGCTAGTGTCAGCACAATATGGGGTCCCTGGGGGTAGTGCTGTGGTGGGTCTGTCTCTTGCTGTGTTAGTTGCTGTTCCTACAAGCTTGTGTGACATGTGTAATTTGTGCTCCCTCTCATCTAACAATGCCTGATTGCCCACATAGGGGATTTGGATCCATGAGTTACTTTTGTGTGGCACTGTATGTGCATCTGTGTAATTGGTATTGAGGCCTCATCATGTGTTGTGTGGTTGCCTGGGGACACTGGCACCCCCCCTCACCTGTTGTGTTTGATGTGCAGTGTGGGTCTGCCTGTTTGTGCATCTGCACCACTGCATTGGCATATCTTTAGTGTGCTATTGGCTGTATGTTGTTTGGTGGGTTTCACCTGCTGTCCCTGGGACTCCTAGGTCATCAGTCAGCATAATGATCATTGTTTGTGTGTCCCATTGCTGCCATGGTATGTTATTTGTTCACCTCACATCTACAGTCTCCACAGGGTATCTACATTAGTGTGCCCATTGATGCAAATATGTGGGTCTGCATTATGATGGTCACTTCTGTCATTGTGTCATTGATGGATGTTGACAGTGTCAGCCCCCATGGGTGATGTTTGTCTGCACATGGCCAAAGGTATGTCTTATTTGCACGGCACTGTTTGCCTCCCCCAATCTATGTTGCTATGGGACACAAGCACTACTTTGCCACTGATGTGTTTGTTGTTCTGTGACCAGGAATCATCCATGCAGTTTGGCAGTTGCAGCTTTTTCAATGTCAACACTTACATTTTGGTCACTGTGATGATGGGGGTTGGACCCCATTGCCACAATGTTCAAAATGTGCTTCAGCTATGGACCCCACACTTACCTTTTGGTCACTGTGATGATGGGGGTTTAGACCCCATTGCCACAATGTTCAAAATGTGCTTCAGCTATGGACCCCACACTTACCTTTTGGTCACTGTGATGATGGGGGTTTAGACCCCATTGCCACAATGTTCAAAATGTGCTTCAGTTATGGACCCCACACTTACCTTTTGGTCACTGTGATGATGGGGGTTTAGACCCCATTGCCACAATGTGCAAAATGTGCTTCAGCTATGGACCCCACACTTACCTTTTGGTCACTGTGATGATGGGGGTTGGACCCCATTGCCACAATGTTCAAAATGTGCTTCAGCTATGGACCCCACACTTACCTTATGGTCACTGTGATGATGGGGGTTTATACCCCATTGCCACAATGTGCGAAATGTGCTTCAGCTATGGACACACAATTACCTTTTGGTCACTGTGATGATGAGGTTGGACCCCATTGCCACAGTGGTCATGGTCTGCTTGCATTGTGGGGGCCACACACATTTATGTGTGACACATGTGATAGGGGGTCACATTGTATGTTCAAAGTCATGTTCAGTGTTGTTGGCATTTGACACAGTCTACACACGCTTGTCATGGTGTTGGGGGGGATGTCTTTTTGTTGAATTCCTTATGTTGGTGTGTGCTTGTTGTGTCATGCATTAGCCATCCTGTGAGTGGGGGTGTTGTTGGTGGTAGGCATCCTGCCCCCCATGGGTAGAGGTGGTAGGAGTGGTAGGCATCTGGCACCCATGGGTAGAGGTGGTAGTAGTGACAGGCATCCAGCCCCCCATGGGTAGAGGTGGTAGTGGTGGTAGGCATCCTGCACCCCATGGGTAGAGGTGGTAGTAGTGATAGGGGTGGTAGTAGTGGTAGGCATCCAGCCCCCCATGGGTAGGGGTGGTAGTAGTGACAGGCATCCAGCCCCCCATGGGTAGAGGTGGTAGTAGTGACAGGCATCCAGCCCCCATGGGTAGAGGTGGTAGTGGTGGTAGGCATCCTGCACCCCATGGGTAGAGGTGGTAGTAGTGGTAGGCATCCAGCCCCCATGGGTAGGGGTGGTAGTAGTGACAGGCATCCAGCCCCACATGGGTAGAGGTGGTAGTAGTGGTAGGCATCCAGCCCCCATGTGTAGGGGTGGTAGTAGTGGTAGGCATCCAGCCCCCCATGGGTAGGGGTGGTAGTAGTGACAGGCATCCAGCCCCCCATGGGTAGAGGTAGTAGTAGTGACAGGCATCCAGCCACCCATGGGTAGAGGTGGTAGTAGTGACAGGCATCCAGCCCCCCATGGGTAGAGGTGGTAGTGGTGGTAGGCATCCTGCACCCCATGGGTAGAGGTGGTAGTAGTGGTAGGCATCCAGCCCCCCATGGGTAGGGGTGGTAGTAGTGGTATGCATCCAGCCCCCCATGGGTAGAGGTGGTAGTAGTGGTAGGCATCCAGCCCCCTAGGTGTAGGGGTGGTAGTAGTGGTAGGCATCCAGCCCCCCCATGGGTAGGGGTAGTAGTAGTGACAGGCATCCTGCCCCCCATGGGTAGAGGTGGTAGTGGTGGTAGGCATCCTGCACCCCATGGGTAGAGGTGGTAGTAGTGGTAGGCATCCAGCCCCCCATGGGTAGGGGTGGTAGTAGTGAGAGGCATCCAGCCCCCCATGGGTAGAGGTGGTAGTAGTGGTAGGCATCCAGCCCCCATGTGTAGGGGTGGTAGTAGTGGTAGGCATCCAGCCCCCCATGGGTAGGGGTGGTAGTAGTGACAGGCATCCAGCCCCCATGGGTAGAGGTGGTAGTAGTGACAGGCATCCAGCCCCCATGGGTAGAGGTGTTAGTAGTGGTAGGCATCCAGCCCCCATGGGTAGAGGTGGTAGTAGTGGTAGGCATCTGGCACCCCCTGAGTAGGGGTGGTAGTGGTGGTGGGCATCCAGCCCTCCATGGGTAGAGGTGGTAGCAGTGGTAGGAATCTGGCACCCATGGGTAGAGGTGGTAGTAGCGACAGCCATCCAGCCCCCCATGGGTAGAGGTGGTAGTAGTGGTAGGCATCCAGCCCCCCATGGGTAGAGGTGGTAGTAGTGGTAGGCATCTAGCACCCCCTGGGTAGGGGTGGTGTTAGTTGTTGGCATCCAGGCCCCTATGTGTATATGTGGCATTGGTGATGGCCATCCCGCCCCTATGGTGCTGCTGTTGCTGGTGTAAGCAATTTCTGCATCCCTCTGTGTGTGTGTGATATGTCGGGTACGTGTAGTTTGTTTTTGTGGTTGGTGTCTGACTTACCTTCTGCGCCGTACGCGTCCATGCCTGTTCCGGTAATAGATGTAGAGTATTGGTAGGACCTGCGCGATGGGATTCATGGTTGGTTCGTCTCGTTCGTCTTTCTCTTTGCTTCGCCTCGTCCTCGTCGCTGGCATGTTCGTCTCGTAGCCGTGGATCGTCTTGTGGCGCGAATCGGAGCTTATGTACGCCTCTCCCGGATGCTTTGACGTGCCGTGCGTAGCGACGGGTTCGGCGCGTAGGGAAAGTGCATCGTACTTGTCCGGCCGGACGGGGCTGCATTTTGGCTTCCGTGCGACTCGATTCTGCGTTTCCGGATCCGCATCGGTCGGAGAACAGGACCTGTATTGGGTGAGTACGACTGGGTCGGGATTTGGGCAGTTGTGCGCATCATACTTGCTCGTTCGGTAGAGTGTGCGAATCGGTCGGGAAACAGGCATTCGCCTGGCTTTTTTCCCGGCCGAATGGTATTAGGTGCGCCTCCGACCGGGATCGGAATCGACCCCTAAGTCTCTGATGCCTAAGCTTGCTTCAGGCTGGACTTTGAAACTTTGTTCAAGACCTGTGCCCGCTCCTGCACCATAGGCCTTTTTGCTGGTATATTCCAATGTTTTGCCGCTCCTCCCAGGGCTGCCCTGGACCAGCGTCCCGTTAGTTTTTGGGGGCTCATTAAAAAAATCTTGCACCTGGTACAATTGAGATGTAGTCCCTGTGATGTTAGAGGTTGATCCTAGAGTGTCCTTTTCTTCGCTGAGGTGGGGGCATACTGTTCTTGCGTTGTTTGTTGCCTTTTTTATATCAGAGGGAAGCTCCCCCCATCGCGGCATGACTGGGTTATTTGTGTCTCTGCTTGGGCCCTCTTAATCATGTTGCTCATATCAGATAGAGGTGGTAGTAGTGGTAGGCATCTGGCAGATAGTTTGCCATCGATGTTCGAAACATGTATTGCCAAAAAATTGAGAAGAGATAATTGAATATCCATTTTATCTGAGTGATACTGCATTGCTTTTATTGATTGTTTAATAGCGATGACATAGACATTCTGTACCTGATGGCATTTCCTCGGCATTCCTGTCTTGGTGAGTTTTGTTATTATCTTCCTGGAGGATGTCAGAGGAGTATGAGGCTACCAGCCTCTCCCATTCTTTCGTTGTAAGGTATGATATATTGCTTGATTCACCTTTTGCAGTTTCCGCAGGTTCAGTGTCTGCCTTCTCTGTGCCACAGTCAGTTTTATCGAGGTGGTTCAATGCCTGAGGCTCCCCTGTATTCATGGCCGATACCCTAGGAGAGTTTTCCGCCCCTACCCCTATCTTGTCAAATTGTTCGGTCGCCTTGATGTTCCTCTGTGTTGAGTCGGGGGGGGGTCAGAACCGATGAGCAAGCATGATCCTTTCCAGTTGGCTGATGGGCAGCCACTTGATACGTCTTTTGACCTCGTTACAATTGTTGTTGTAGATGTTGTAGATGTGTTGAAAGCATATGAGGCTTAAATGCCAGATAAGTTGGACTTTGAATTTGCGTTTGGCAGGGTTATAATTCTTGGTTCGAGCAGTGCCTCTGGGGCCCCAGAGGCCTCACGTGTGCTTGGAGTTACTGTGCCGTTGTAATCAGTGCTTTGAATAGGCATGCTTGCTGCCGGTATCTCTGTTTGAATATGTGCGTTTATAGTGCCTGTTACCTGAGCACCTCCATTTTCCTGTGCTATGGACCCATGATATCTTTCTGTGCCTCGGGCTTCTTTGTCCACAGTTAAACTCCCATTGATTGCCGGCATTAGCGTAGCGGATGCAGCTTCTGTTTGATCTGACATCTGGGTGCAGTGGAGAGGGGAGGCCCTTAAGATCTTTAATGCTTGAACTCAGTACTGCCCCAGTATCCTTCACAAATGAAAACGTGGTGTAAATCTTTGGTTGATAGCCAGTTCTTATTGTTTTAATACGCGAAATGCGGTCTACTGCTACTAAAACCGGATGGTCCAGTGAGTCGTGCTCTTCTGTTGCTGCATTTTCCACGGCAGATTCACTCAGTCCTTTACACTTCCTTTTCTTTTTGCTAGTCGTTGAAGTGGCATTTCTTCTTTCCCTCCCAGACCTCATCATGCGCCAGAGGATTTAGATCAGTTACCCCCCTCCCTAGGAAAATAGCCAAGCGATTGATTATCATGTCCCTTGCTCTATTTAGGGATGACAGCAATTCGGGGTGTCTCTATTTTCTTGAAACAAGAGGTAGTTGTTGAGCCTGCAAGTAGAGGTGAGTAGACCTGACGAATTGCCCCTGCAGGAGTGCCCCCCTCCCAACACCTGACCCTAACCCCCCCCCCCCCCCCCCCGCCTGCCTCTGCCTGCCTCTGCTGCTTCTATGAGAACTGACCGTGGTAGTCTGTATCTGTACTGGGAGAGAGCACCTCCCCTTGGGGCACACTGTGAGCAAGGCGCCGCTGGTTGTGGCTGTGGTGAATGGCTGGCAATACTGTCCAGAGCCAGCAGAAGAGGTGGGTTGAGGCGTGCTCTATGCTGGTGCTTGCGCCGGCGCCTGAGTGGAGCAATACAATGTAGTGAAGAGCAAGGGGAGAGAGCCGGCTGTAGCTGTAGCTGTCTGACTGTGGCTGTGCAGCATGATGCCGGGAGGGAGGACAGGGAGGCGAGGTGCAAAAACAGGCGTCCGCCTCAGGCCTCCCTCTGTGCTCCCGACTGCTTACCTCCTGAGGGGAGCCTCCGACTTCTCCGACCTCTCCGCCTCCACCTCTGTCACCGCCCACCGTAAATGTACCCAGCCGCCACTGTTTTTTCCGTATTGCAGGCTTGCGGCGGGGCAGCAACGTCCTGGCCCCCCTTCTCGCCCTTTTGTCAACTCTGCAGCATGCTGGTCTTCCATGGCCTTCCACGACTGATGGCCACTCCGCTATACTGCCACTCTCAATTGGCCCTCACTGTGTTCAGTCAACGAAACCAATCGGCACAAGGTAATTCCTACTCCTAGCCGCAAATAGAAGCACTCCAGTAGGGAATCAGCCTTAGGAGGATGTCATTCAATCCATGAGAGGACAATGGTGTGCTTTTCTAGGTGAAAACCACCTGCGCCTGCAAACTGCCATCTCAGTGGCCTCCAGCACTGGAGAGGAAGAGGAAATGACTGGCAATATGACATGTCCTGGACAACTTTACTGCCCACCAACAAACGTACACATTGGGCGGTCTTTGAGATTGCAGGTCCCCAGGAACAAGTAAAAGTCCATGGATGCTGGTGCAGGCTTCACATGACTCACCTCCACCCACGCATCACTATGCAGGTACCCCCTACTCCTCCATCCCACCCATGTGCAACTTCGGTTTTCTCTTCATCTTCTCATGCTGGAAATCCCAGATGAGGCAGAATTGCCTTCTGCAGAACAAACTCCATCCCATCAGTAGCGGCCCGTGTTGGGAGTGCTGCTGGGCGCTGACGTGGGGCAGGGGAGGGGCAGGGTAGGGGGTAGTAAACTACGGATTACGGCCGATTAGAGGTAAGTAAACATTTAAATAAATAAAACGAATTTCGTTGCGCGCGCTGCATCGTCAAATGCGATGCAAGTTGGTTGTGTCAGATAGCTGCACATGCATGTGGGGTAGGTGTGTAGGCATGGGCCAAATGTGCCCTCTGGAAGGATGAGTTCCTTGAACAGCAGTACTCTCTAAATTGTTATGTCAGTGTAATGGGGGGGGGGGCTTATGCAACCTTTCCACTCACCTGGGGAGCATTGCAACCTACCACTAAGACATCCCAAAGTTGATAGAGAAACAGGCCCAAGTGTTGGAGGACATATACACAAAAGGTTCTAGGACCTCATTAAGTTAGGCCGGTAACATTTCTGGGTGTCCATGGAGGAGGAACTCATACAGACCTTCGCTCACAGAGACCTGTCTCAAGCCACATGGTTATGTCAGATGCCTTTGACAACTAGTGATCAAAACCACCTGTAGGGCACACCACATCAATAAGCCTGCCTGCCTGCCTCTGGTGCACAACCTCATCCTCTATCCAGTGCAGGTCCAGTGTCGCATAGCCGGAGACGTGGACGACCCTCCCAAGGGTATGAGTGGCAACCACCACTCCTATAAATACTGCAATCTCCATTGAAACACCCATCACCCATTCCCACATACTAGCACCCTACATATGTGCCAACCCATGCCACTAATGTAAATGTGTGTTGATACCTTCCTTCCACTCACATAAAAACTTAAAAGAAATTGCAGCTACTTATCTGGTGCTTCGTATTACATATTTACCTGTATCTAAAAATGGGAGCATATTACTACTGTAATTTAATGTGTGAACCAATCTTGGTCATGCGCTTTATTCAATCAGGTAATCAGACACTCATTCATCAACAGACACGCTCACACAGAATGCACACAAATGAAAACAAACATACTCAAGTTAGATTTATAAAATGTTTTTACATAGAAGAGATTAGAAAGAAATGTGATTTATAAGGCCTAAATAGAGGGGAGTAGATGGTAGGGGTTGGGTGAAAACTATCAATGAGGAGGGGATAACTAAAATAGTCTCTTGTCCAGGTAGGGTAAATAAACTTGGCGGTGGGGAGGGGCAAAGCAGGATAAAAGTTAGGCTAGTAGGGAAAAGTCTCTATACAATGTCCAAAGGGGAAATGTATGGAAGCAAATGTCCAAATGAAAAGTCCCAAAATATGCCCAAATGTCTCAAATCAAAGTAATTGAAACAAAAAAGTACTAACATGTCCAAATGAAAGATAAAGACAGTCCCTCAACACACATAGAGTATTGTCTGAATCCTGGGTTGGGGTCTGGAGGATAGGTGGTAGCGGGTAAGTAAAAACTGTCCATGAGGAGGGAATAACTAAAATAGTCCCTTATCCAGGTAGGATAAATTGACTTGGAGGTGGAGGGGCAAACATAAAGGATTGGCTAGAAGGGAAAAGTCTATATACAATGTCCAAAGGGGACATGCATGGAAACAAAAGTTCAAAATTAAAAGCTCCAAAATGTGTCTAAATGTCCCAAAGCAAAGTAATAAGTTCAAACTTGCCCACATTAAGGCTAAAGTCAGTCCCTCAACGCGGACAGGGTATCATCGTCTGAGTCCTGGGTTGGGGACCAGAACTCCTAGTCATCCTTTATGTCAAACGTGAGCATCAACTTTACCGCTTCCAAGAGCTTAGACTTGGTGGTTTGCAGGGCAAGACCTGATAACTCCAGAGTACCGGGAAATACTGGTTAAATTGAAGGGGTAGTCATGGTAGACGAACGGGCTGACAGTGACAGCGGGTGGGGAGGAGTGGGTGGAGCAGGGAAGACAGGGCAAAAGTCTAAGAGGGTAGTAAGAACGTCATTTTGCAATGCTGGACTGCCTGGCAATCTTTCAGGGTTTGTGAGTGCTGCAGCCTCTACCCAGAGAACTGGGACAGTCTTGCTAGCCAGTGTGCAACTCCCCCCACATTTAATCTCTTGGATTGGGAGTGTGTCACCTTCCAGGTGGGCACACTGTCACGTCATCGAAGTCCGCCCCCTCCTTCTCCGTGGTGTTATCCTGCAGTGCCCACCTTGTCGCTGAGATGTGTCTTTGGCTGTCCCCCGGGATCTGTGGCTCCAATCCTAGGTCTTGATTGCCAGCTGCAGAGGATTAGTCAGAAGTAGGTGGTCTGCAGGATGTTCTTCTGCAGTGCATTAAGCCGTGGGTGCCTGTTGTGTGTCTGGGTGTACTTGTCAAGGGTAGTCTGGGCATTGACCTGAACCCTGCGGAGTTACTCCCAGTGTTTGTGACATTACTAGACACTGCGGGTGTAATGCTCACTGCATTGCAGTGCCTGGCGATGTTCTCTCAGATGCCCGGGTGCGCATTCTTCACCAGCTGGGTATCTCGCTTTGAATAAAACTGTGGATATTTCTGAAGGATCCGCTTTCTGATCACCTCAATTTCACCCTGGATGAAGTGGGGGCCGTCTAGTTTTTATGTTCAGCCAATTTGAGGGCACCAGAACAAAAAGCAGAAGCAGGATGGAGAAGGATTGTCATTCCCTTCGAGGGTGGCTCATGAATAGCTGTTTCTCTACTTCCACTATGGACCTTCCTGTAGGCCATAATTGGCCTAGAACTCCTCCTATGCTGTAAAGATCTAAGTAGCATAAGCATAACATTTTGAAAAAGTTGGTGAAAAGGGGGACAATAAACCTAGAGTAGCGGGTGTCACCTTAACAGGAGTTGGTGCTAGAAGTGCTGGAAGTGTAACTCTAAATCATGTAGACGTCTATTTACATGTGTGCAGTGTAGCAGTACAAACACAACTAATATTTGATGATTCTGATAACAATTATGAAAAATATTACTACTGTGATTATTGTGTATTTCACTGTTGTGTTTTTATTTTAGAATATGGTAAGTGGCATATTACTTCAAAATGTATTGGCTGTTTTGAGTGTCGTGTGTGTTTTTGGAAATTGCAATGTGTGATTATGTAGGTAATACTGTGTGTGTAGTTATGAGTGACGCCAGATGCGTTATTTGTATTTTTAGGAATGTTCTACAAATTTACATATTTTGGAACATAAGTGCATCTATTCTGTTTGAATTTTTTTAAATGATTTATGTAGCGTCTGTAGAGTGTAATTATATTGGACCAATTATTTTTTAATGGGGTTTTGTTTTTATGTGGTTTCTGTGCATGTCTGCAATGTGGCAATGAGGCTCCTTCGACACTCCATGCCTTTTCCACTAGGGCAACGGTTACACTATTATCCTTTGAAAGACCAACCCTCATCAGAGACAGCTGTAGGGTAGCAAAACTGCATAATTCCCTGGGTGCTTCTTCTAGGAAATATGTTTTGTTGGCCACAAAGTGCTACGTGACCTGCTCAACTGAAGCCAAGAGGAGCATATGTTGTCTTCTCCCTACGAGCACCTTAATCTGAAAATCATTTTCCTACCCAGATAAGAAAGAGGAGAGCTGGACTACAGTGCAAGGAAAATTATATTCACCGTGATTCAGTACTCTTACTCATTCCACACCAGGCTTCACCTTCTACATGGAAAAACATGTAGAAACAAGGGGCACTGATGTATGTGCAAGCAGGTCACAAATAGTGGCTGCAAATTGTGGACTAACTTCTCTGCCCTGGTTGCTATTTTGGGATGTGACCTGTGTACTAATAGATTACATCGCAAATTGGACATTCAGAGAGGGTTACAAAACAACATGCCTAATGAATGTTAATTAGTCAGGTCGCTATTTGCATGCCCGGTGATGGGTTATGAACACAGGGGCACCAAGAGACTACAGACCTTCATCCCTGTATTCACATTCTCAAAGCTTTTTTTAAAGTAGCCTGGCCTGATTTTAGAAGAAATGTTTAGGAGCCCCACCAATATGCTTTTCAACGGAGGAGTTGGCCCAAAGGGACAGCTTGCCTTTCCAAACCATACACCAACCCAATTCGAGAGTCAGAGTCTGATCAATGGCTATTCACAGCCACATGTAAGTCTTAGAAATATGCAGCTATTACCTTTCATGTCTCCTCCTAATTGCGATTCAGAATAAGTCTCAGAACTAACTATCCTAGCAGGAAATGGATGCTAAATACATTTTAGAAAGTCTAAAATCACATTCTCTAGTGTAATATTTCTGAGCTATGGATTATTGGGTGAAGCCAGAATTTCTAGTGAAACCACTTGTTGATGCATGTTTTTTCAGAAAAAAATTGGACGACTGCCCATGCTGACATTTTGGTCCGTTTGCAAGCAGACCTTATTGATTGAAAATACATGCACACAAGGGACAATAAAAGTTATATGAGCGATAGAGTTTTTCCCATAGATGCTCCTAGAGAGCACAAGATTTAAAGTTTGGGTTGTGCCTTGCGATCAACTGCCCTGCAAACTGATCCTACAAATTCAAAATACAAGGGAACTTGGGAGATAAAAAAAGAAAAAATGGCAGGAAGAGCACAGCTGTTACTTGATGACTTTCGTCCTTACACCCTCGCCCACTAGGCCTTACATGACACAGACCCAAGTATGGTTCCCAAACCTTTTACACCATACCGCTCAACCAGGCACCTAAAGTAAGCCACCCAAAGCTGTCCCTCAGTATTACCTTCGAGGTACAGAGTGATCGGGGTTAGCTGTTAGCACAATCAAAGCTACTCTAATGCCTCTACATTTGCCTTTCTGCCTTAAGGCAAGCATCAAAAGATTCTACAAACATTCAAGGCTGCACTTCCACCAAGCTTTTGGACATGAATAACTATTAGTTCTGTTGGTTTCTTGCTACTCTCCAATGCCCTTATTCGTCCACACGCCGGAATTATTCATTGATGACACTACTTCTTTAATAAATAGTATATAAGCAGATGCACTGAGTGTAATATGCTATTTATTGCCATTGTTGAGTTATGTTATGTTAAAAAGGTTTCTAAAGCGCTCGAATACCCACAGGTGTCTTGGCGCTATTTGAATGGCAGTAAAGTGATGGTAGTTAGGTGATGAGAAATGACTAAACACCTAACCATTAAAAAGCCAAGTTTTTATTAGCTTCCTGAAACCCAGCAATGTTGGTGCTGCCTTGATGTTTATAGGTAGACTGTTCCACAGGGCAGGGGCTTCGGTGGTAAAACAACTGCCTCCCCATTTTAATCTCTTGAACCTGGGGCAGTGCACTGTCAAGGTATTTTTAGAACAAAGTTCTCTATTTGGGACATACCATGAAA
This sequence comes from Calotriton arnoldi, assembly GCA_963921515.1. Classification (NCBI taxonomy): domain Eukaryota; kingdom Metazoa; phylum Chordata; class Amphibia; order Caudata; family Salamandridae; genus Calotriton; species Calotriton arnoldi. Next base: position 3,366,510 of record CAWUFW010000547.1, on the reverse strand, counting down.
GAGAATTTTTAAATAACAAGGACCTACATTGTGCAGGGCTTTGAAAATAAGGCATAATGCCTTGAATTTAATTCGGTTAGATACCGTCAGCCAATGTAGTTCCTTGATAGCCGATGAAACTGGATGGAATTTGGGCAGATTGAAAACCAGCCTGGCTGCCGCATTTTGCACACTCTGAAGTTTCTTTATATGTTGTTTTTGAAGCTTAGAAAAAAGGCCATTACAGTAGTCCAATTTTGATAAAATTAATAAAGAGACAACTGTTATTCTGGTGGTTAAAGGAATAAAAGAAAGAATCTTTCTGATAATCCTTAGGGTATTAAAACTGGCCGAGACAACCGAGCTGATATGTTTATTAAAACTTAATTGGTCGTCTACTATTACGCCCAGATTTCTAGCTTTTTGTACAGGAATTGGGAGAGTTCCCATCTCTGTTGGCCAACAAGCCGGGTTCCAAAAAGAGGGGTTATTGCCAAAGAGTATAACCTCGGTTTTCTCAGCATTTAGCTTAAGACAGTGCGTTTCCATCCAGCCACTGGCTGCTCTCATACAGTTGTAGAACTGAGAGGTAGTTGTTTCTATGTTATTCGAGGCTGCCACCACAATTTGGGTGTCGTCTGCGTAAGACGTAGGGGAAAAACCGAAAGATCTAATCAGAGGGGCTAGTTCTGAAACGTAAACATTAAAAAGCAGCGGACTCAATGAAGATCCCTGTGGGACACCACAAGGGAGTAAAAAGGAACCAGAGGAAAAATTCTCTAGCCCAACTGAATGGTTTCTGTTAGTCAGAAATGATTGGAGTAAAGCCAAGGCTTTGTCGGCAATGCCCAGTTTACTGAGTTTATTGAGTATGGGGAGGGGCCATGACTTACAAGAGGCGAAGGCTCGAGGGGAGTCATGAAACTTGTTTTCTTCCTGCGGCGCTGTACATGTTAATAGATTGTTAATATCATGACATTTTTCCTGTGTATTTGTTTTTTCTGAAGAAATTTACCAAAAACCAGGATTCAAGGGGTTAAATATGTGTAAAAAGGTAAAATCACACTGAAAAAATAGCTCAACTATTTGAAAAGTTCTTTCTCTGTGTCAAATTATTGTTACATGTAATCTGTGAGGAAGAAAAAAAGTGTTTTTCTCTTTTCTAATGCTGCACTGCAATAATAAACGTGAAATCTAAGGGCCTGATTTAGATCTTGACGGTACTACCACCGTCCGCCACGGCAGCAGTCCCAAGTACTCTGTCAAGTTGACGGCGGTCCGCCCGCCGTATTTAGATGTATGCTGGCTGACTCTCTGTCCATGTTCACCGACGCGGTGGACTCAAATGCCAGCGAATAGTACTCCGTCACCACCAGGGTGGCAGGATTGCGCCAAGCCAATTTAGATTTCCCAGTTGTGCTGGCGGTGTCCTAGCGGCGGGTTGCTGACGGGGGGAATCCATCGCGGGACGCAGTCAGCATTGGACTATTTCTGTGGCTGTAGCCTGGATGCTAGCATCACACACCTGATGTGTTTTGGCTAATTGGTTGCACCTGCATACCACACTATAAAAACACTCCATTTCAGCCCATGATACTTTGCCATTCCACAGCACCACGACATTCATCCACAGGGATTTCACATTCAAGTCAGGTGTTCGTTTTGCTTTTCCTAATACTTGTTCATTCTCTCTTTTTTCTAAATTTGTTAGGGGTGGGTAAATACATTCAGTTAATTTTATAATTTCATAATGCCAGTGTTAGAAATGGGGGTCTCTAGTTGGCAGAGGTAGGTACCTTTGTCCAAATAGGGACCCTTGCTTCTAGTCGGGTAAGGGGGATACACACTTTAGATAACCCCTGCTCACCCCCTTGGTAGCTTGCCACGAGCAGACAGGCTTATCCCAAAGGCAATGTGTAAAGTATTTGTACCAACACACACAGTAACACAGTGAAAACACCACAAAAGGACACCACATCAGTTTAGAAAAATAAATATCGTTATCTAAGCTATACAAGACCAAAACAACAAAAATCCAACATACACAGTTAAAAATATGACTTTCAAAAGGTTTCAAGAACTTGTACCATAGAAAACTATGGATGTGTGACTTTTATACAAAGTTCCTGAGGTTGCGTCAAAATTCACATGGCTAAACAGCCGCAGAGTCGGAAACAAAGAGATGCGTCAACTCCTGAGACCTTGGGGTGGCAATGCGACAGTTCTGCGGCACGCAGAGGACGAGTTGCGTCGAATCCGGTCAGTATGGGGAGGGAGACGTCCATTACAATGCAAGCATCGTAATGCCTTTACAACGCAACTTTTACAACGCAGGTGACATTACATCGCATGCCATTACAACGCATACCATTACAACGCATTGTAAGGTAAGTAATCATTGTAATTGAGGTAAGTTGTTAATTGTGTTAATTTTTAATAGAAATAGTATTATTTTACAAATATTAAAATAGGTAAAAAAAATTATTTTATTAGTTTAAAAAAATATATATCATATAATGTATTTAATTTGGATAGGTTTGGGTTGGGTAGTGTATTAATACTCTGTTTAAAAAAATTAGTATTGGATTAAGAGTTCATTTAAAAAAATCAAAAAAAAATCTATATTATAATTTAATAAATTAAAATATATTAAATATGCTTTGCATTTTTTGCCCTGGGACGGGATGTATGGGAAATAGGGGTTTTAGGTGGGGGAGTGTATTAATACTCAGGCATTAATTTTAATACTTGAGTATTTAATGATCATTAGTTTTAGTCAGATAATTATTTTAAAAATATATTTTTTTAATTATTAAAAAATTCTTTGGCACATGTCCTCTTGGGTGTGTTGTATGGGAAGTAGGGGTTTTGGTTGGGGGAGTGTTTTAATACACAGGTAATATTTCTTTTAATTTATATTAAAATAATTTTAATTTATAATGAAACAATTTTTAATAAACTTTTAATTTATATAATTGTAAACTGTTTAGGCTTCTATAATTTGGGGATAGATGTATGTGAAACATGGGTTTTGGGTGGGAGAATGTATTAATACTCAGGTATTAATATTAATACTTGAGAATTAATAGAAATTTAGTTTTACTGTTAGTTAAATTTTAAATTAATTTAAAAGTAATTTAATGAAAAAGTCTTTTGCATCAAAAGTCTAGGAAATAGGTGCTTTGGGTCGGGGGAGTATTAATACTCAGGTATTTGATTTAAAAATTCAAGAGTATTAATTGATATTTAGATTTACTGATAGTACATTTAAAAAAAATATTTAATTAATAATATTTAAAAAGCCATTTGCACCTATCCTCTGGGACGGGATGCAAGGGAAACAGGGATTTTGGGTGGGGAGTGTATTAATACTCAGGTATTAAATGTAATACTTGAGTATTATTTATTATTTAATTTATATGTTTTTTAATTGTTAAACTTTTAATTTAATTATTAAAAAAATATATAAGTAATGTGCAGATAAAATCAGGGTGATTTTGGGTAGGGGGATGATTTGATGTAAAGGGAAAAATTTACTTCATTATTAAAATTTGTTTAAATATTTTGAAGTTAAATATTTAAAAATAAAAATGTAAAAGTTAATTATAATATTTCTAAAAATTTATAGAGCATAACTGTACAACATAGGTATGCATAAATAGACATAAAATCTGTAGAAGTAAAAATTTAATTTTAAAAATTTCATATTTAAAAACATAATCAATAGACACATTAATAGTATTGTAAATATTTTTATTGTATTTATTAGAAATATAAAACAGAATAAATAAATATGCAAAAAATGTTGTAAAAATATTCTATTAGTAATATTTTTTTTTTTAAATATTCATAGATTTTTGTATGTATTGTAACATATATTTTTTAAATTCTTTGTAGGTTTTCCCACGGTTTCCCATTGAAGTCAATGGGTGAAATTGTCCTTTTTTCCTTTTTACGGAAAGAGATGACGTTGCCGCGTATACATAAGTTTCGTCATTGTGAGGTTCGTCGCGGTCCGGATCAGAAGCAAGGGAGAGCTGCGTCCAGGTAAGCCGAATTTAAATTATTAAAAATAGATTAAAGGTGGTAAAGTTTATTGTAAGGAGAGAGGAGGGAGGTATTAACAAGCATTGGCATAGCCAATAGGTCTCACTTTTGGGACCTTATAAGTATTTAGTTATGCAGCACAATATCCTTGGTGCAACAACATCAACTGTTGCATGGCTAAACAGTTATAAGGTCCCAAAGGCGAGACCTATTGGCTATGCCAATGCTTGTTAATCTTTTGTTTTCACTCACCTTTTTCACGGTCCTGCACATCCCTGCATACTGCAAAATCAATTTGAGCTAAATCAGTTAGAGGGGAACTACGTAAAGGTGCATCAAGAGAGGAACGGATGTAAGCGTATAGGGGTGGCACCTATATGCGCCTCCATGCTGTCATGCCCAAAGGTGGGATGGAGCTATGTCAGATGCCAATGCACCACCTACTAGTGCGGAGGAGCTACTGCAATAGGTTTCATATCCAGTCTGCTGCATAAGGAGATTTGCAAGGTAAGGAATCTGAGAGAAGAAGTATCAATCAGAGGTGGAGATTTTCCTTAAATCACATAATTTTTATTACATGTTTACATTGGGATTTAGAACCCATGCCTACAAGTATCAAAGTCAGCAGCTTAGCCATCAAGATGTACCTTGACATTTGAAACAAGGCAGCCTGAACCACTAGTTCCAAATAGTTAGCTATCATGTCACTATCAGGCGCGCACTCAGTCGCTGTACAGAATGTACTATATTACCGCCCTAACTGAATGATTTCAGTTGTAGGGTGAATTAAATTTAGACTACTGGCCCTCATCAAAACTACCAAACCAAGCGAGGGCGCTTCCATGCAGATAAGAAGGCAAGTCGTGCATAGCAGTGAAAGCAGAGTCCCTGACACCCAAGAACATTTATGAATGGTTTTAAATAAATATTAAACCATGGGGTGGAAACAATATAGTCCCGGGCTCCCTCTAATGCACTCAAACAAATACAATTAGGGCATAAAAGCACCCATTATGAGAGAAAAGAGTGAGGCCACTCCAAAGCATCCCTGGGACACTGACAGCAGCTATTAACTGAGCGGATGGAGGGGGGTGGGGTCACGGTTTACCTGTGTGGTGCCCGAGGCCACGGAGAGAATTAACGCGATGACACGATAACATTGTCGCTATGTTAATTATTCACCAGGACCAGCTTCTCCACGTGAGTGGGTGGTTCAAGTGACACGCCACGGATAAGGTTAGCATGAAACTATACTCTTGGCGTTACAGATGGCCGTGGGAGGGAGAGCTCACGGATACACTTATGGCATCTGTGGCTGGATTTGTTAGCATTGAGAGGTAATGTTCCATAAAGTAAGCTCTGTTATGAAAGTGTACTGAAAGGTGGGACTCTGTAATGGATGTATTTCTTGAAATAAAGGGTGCGTAGAGATGAATTGTTGAGCTGAAACCAGAACAAAGTTCCCCCAAAATCCTACCTTCAAGTGCTCGGGTCCATTCATGTCCACGCGAAGGCGCAGTCACACCGGAAGCAGAGGGGATACATTCCAAGCCACATATCACACGGAGCCTGCAGCACGCTGGTAGGTACAACAAGGAGTTGTTGCGTCTCCAAGCTCTCACCTTACATCAAAACGAACATTTCTATCATTCCAAAACCGGCGCTGTGGGTCATGACACATACGCACGGAGGATGTTAACCCTTTAGCGGTCATGTGTTTGGAATGCAAAAGGAACTTCTGAAATAACCCCAGCACTGAGGGCCCGCTCCACCAGAAAACAAGACGGCCAGAAACGAGACGAGGAGAGGAGGAGGCAGCAGGGGGAGAGGAGGGGACCTGCGCCTGTTTCCCTTGCGGGAGCGAGCAGAGGGAACCATCTGTTTGAAAGTTAATTACAAACGGATGGTTTCAAAGCTTCGCTCCCGCAAGAATATGCAAACGTGCACGCGTTCCCATTGAAAGCAATGCAAAGCGTGCACGTTTTTGGCAGAAAAGGCGAATCGATTCCTAAAGGTCTCCTCCTAAGCAGCAGATGCGCGCTTCGTAGCGAGACCTAAAAATGTGTAGCGAGACCTAAAAATGTCTACAGATACAAGTGATTCCTGAACTAAAGAAAAGAACATAACCGGATTCAGATATAACGGAGGGACATATATACTTTTTCCATCGAAAGAAGAACCAGAGGCTTGGAATATGATCAAAAGGTTCTACTAGTATGAGTTACAATACCCAAAAGAAAGCTGTGATATGTTCTCTAGCAATATCCATTTAAATATGTTCAATTTTCTCCTAAAAATAAATCTAGTTTGTCACAGAAAAATGAAGACCAGTTAGATTCGTTATTGGTGAAGCTTATGGTAGAGAAGTCATTTACCACCTTAAATTCTCTTTCTCCTTGTTCACAGCCCACTAGATTCGCGCACAAAATCTTCGTGGTCATTTGACGGTTGCTTAATATCTCAAAAGAAACTTTTGTATTTCTGTAGTATCACTGGTTCTCACAGTTGTTTTCTTTAGGCTAAGCACCCACTGGCAACAATGTAAAATATAACACTTCTCCTACCTCTGGCATTTCTTGAGTCAAAGATTTATTTGCAGAACAGATTGAACCGTTATTGTTATTAGTTTGGTAATAGACAATTTCAGATTGCAGGAGCCTCCTTTAAATATTGGTAAGACTAACATTTCCTAATGGAGGAACATTTTACATTCAATTTGTTCAGAGCATAATTCATTCACAAATCGAATATATTGTGTTCATACGAAAGCATGATTATAGATGTATATTATCAATACAATCTATGTATACGAATAATAAATCTGAGATTTGGTATTCAAAGAACCTGCATTTGAAGAATTATTTTGGGATGCCTCCTCTATTAAGAAAGGTTTGTTGTTTTTATTTCTGGTGATCGTGGTCAGCTATCATCTTGGGATGCACCTTAACGCAGGGCAGATTACACCCATTACTTACGCAGTTTAATTGTTTATTCATTGGTAAGACTATATTGTAGACTGCAGATTACTTATTTTTTGAGAAAGACCATTTATGTCTGCAGTTACTCTCTGCCAATATTGGTAACAGCTGATTTTAGGCTGCAAGGCCTTGAGTTGATGTTCGTGAGCAGAATATTCAAGACTGCAGGACATGTTCAGAGTTTTAATGTTGGTAGATTCTATTCCAGAATGCATGTTCATTGTTTTGATGTGTTGCACGTACCTGAGATGATGTAAACATTTGTGAATTTTTTTTATACTGCAAACGTTAAAATGACTTTGGGGCCCATTACGATACCCGGCGTAAAAAAATCCGCCAGGCATGGAAGCGGCAAAAATCCGCCCGCACACACCGCCTGAACACCGACCACGCCATTATGAGTACACAAACCGAAAACCGCCATCGGCGGAAAAATCACACAAAATACCGCCCGCCATCGTCCGAGTCGGAGTCAAACCGCCCGCCACGGACGGAAACACGCACGACAACACAAAACCGCCCGCCCACACGGCCGACACACCGCACGTGAAATTACGATCGCACCGCCATGAGCGCGGAAAAACAACAAATATACCGCCCGCCAGCGCAAACAACGCCGATGAGAAACGACACGGCAGAAGCCATGGCGCCCACGTACCTGCACAGAAACCATCCGCACACAAAACCAATAGCACACAACATGCCCAACAAGTCCACACAGCAAGGCACACACAAATACACAAGCACAGTACACATCCCGAAAACACCCCCGGACAAACAAAAAATACAAAGGCCAGAACCCCAGACACAACACACCTGAAAACAACAGACCATGAGGACACACCCACATAGGTGAGTACAAAAGCAGCACTCCCACAGACCACAACCCCTTGCTACATTGCAAACCAGAGAGGAGAGGAGAGGACACAGTGACACAGCAAGGACAGCAGCACACCACAGAAACGCACATATCACAACCACCACCACCACCACCAAACACCGGCACCACAAACCCCCTGCACATTACACAACACACACCGCACCAGCACCACAAACACCATGGCACCACAAAGGATGCCCAAGTTCACGCCCATGGAGCTGACGGTCATGGTCGACGAGATCATCAAGGTGTACCCACAAATCTATGGGAACATGGTCCAGCACACACCACTAGCCACCAGAAACAGAATGTGGACCCGGATCGTAGACCAGGTCAATGCAGTCGGGACCCTGCCCAGGAACAGAACCGAGATAAACAAACGTTGGAATGACGTAAAGAGCCTGGTCAAGAAGAAGGAGGGCAAAAACAGAGAGCTGGCTGCCGTCACTGGCGGAGGGAATCCCGCGCTCTTTAAGACCTTCAAAGCGTGGGAGGAGAAGGTGCGAGTCGTAATCCATCCGGAGATCCTCGCCGGATTAGCAGGGGGAGTGGAGGCTGGTAAGTACAAACTAATGTATACCAGCACACCGCTATGTACTCACATGCGCAACTACCATGCCACAGCTCCCAGGGACAAACACCCCCATGTCCAGCACACAATACACAACACATCACACGCACATGCAACAGACACTACCACACACAGGCCAAACCGAACAACTGTAAGATGCGTGGGGACATGTGTACACTAAGCCAGCCACGTAACCACCAACAGGTCCCCAAATATGCCAGAAGCGCCACAACGAGCACCCACCACACCCATGTGTCCGCCACAGCTGCACTAACCGACAAGTAACAGGTAAGTGGCAGGAACACAAAGTGCAGTGGGTGGGACGGTGGACAGCCCAAGTACAACACACACCAGGCCCCAGTCCCACAGCACAGCAAGGAGGAGCATCCCCACACCCCACAGCCACGTGTCAGCCACCGCAGTGCACAACGACAGCCGAAAGGCAGACATCACGGTCCACAGCAATCGGTGTCAGTGGGTGTACAGCCACCCCCACGACCCACTACACCTCCCCACCCCCACAGACCTGCAACATGGAGCACCCCCGCTTAGAGCCATGTGGCATCCAGTACAGTGCACGCACGAACAACTTGCAGGTGGGAAACTGGACAGGGCTGGATTACTGGAGGCATGAGGACCATAACACCACCAACACATGGGACATGTCACGTAGCACACGGACACGCAGCACCGCCCACCGTCACGAACAAGTGAACAATGTGCACACGGACATGAACAGCAGACTCACACCCCACATGACCCATCACAGACATAGCAACACCCAAGGAGCCACGTCTGCATGCACAAGCCACACTGAATATAGTCCCACACGGCAGCCACTGTGCAACTCATCACACACAACCGAAACACCATTGAAGTCCTGTCCATGTAGCCCCCACTGCCTGTCAACCCCACACCCCACAACTACGCCTATGTAAGACAAACAACACTAGACGCAACAGAGCGGAACAACAGAAATGCACCACGAACACCACTGAACCCATCAAACTCACAGACACACCATGCACATACAACATACCATCCATCCCATCCGTCAGCCCCAGTCACATGAAAGGCATGTCATCCGCACAGCTGCCACACATACAGCAGTCACGCTAAGACACATGCCCATGACCAACCATGTGCCAGAAGTCAATTAAGCGCACGACACACTGTGAGCAACAACACACAACATGGGCCACACCCCCCCGAGCACTGCAGTGATGCACATGGCACAGGGCAGCACGCACACCAAGGAGATGGGACAACTGCAATATGTTGGCTGGCACACAACTATCACTCACTCATAACGATGCGTCCAATGCCATGTCCAGTAACCACAACAGACAGCAAATATGCAGGGCATGTCAGGCATGCACACACCTCAGACCATGCACTGTCATGCTGCCACAACACATGTCACGTTCGGCACCCATGGCTCACAGCATGTACCCCAAAAGCATATCCCCTCCCAAATGCGAATCTGGGGCATGGCCCCCATGTTGCCATATGCGTTCCTAAGCGTTCCATTTGAACCCCAAAAGCATATCCCCTCCCAAATGCGAATCTGGGGCATGGCCCCCATGTTGCCATATGCGTTCCTAAGCGTTCCATTTGAACTCCAAAAGCAAAGTACAAACCAGACCCAGGATGGGCCAGGAGCCCGCATACACCAGAGTCACAATGAGTAGGGGCAAAGCAACACACCCATCGGCATGGCCAATCCGTCCCATGCCACATGTGCACAGCACACAGTCCCATTGCCTAGCACACACAACTACAGATGCCACAGCCACACACTCGCCTCCGGGAAACCCATGTACGAGATTGCACGAACTGCCAATGTCAGACGACTAATACATACTTCGCCAGGTGCAACACAATAACAAATCTCATTCTCTCCACAGGTGACGAACTGCTGGACGCTGGGGATGGAGACAGCAGCCAGCACAGCCAGCCTACAAGCCCCCAACGAGGACACACGGATCTGGAGGATCTGTCCACCTCTTCGGACACGGACCACCAAGCTGGCCCATCTGGCGTGGCAGGGCCCAGCCGCTCCCCAGGACCCCTCCTACCCACCAACCCATCATCCAGGGATGCTGAACAGTCCCAGTCCCCTGCTGCCACTGTCGTTGCGGCCACACCCACGGTCATTGCGGCCACTACCACTGCCGCAACCGCCACCATCGCCGCACCGACCACCACCGCCTCCACCACCACCACGTATTCGCTGGCACCAGCCCCAGCGCAGGTGGTGGCCCGGCCGACTGGATCCACCCTGGGAGCCACAGCGAGGACCGTGGTGAGCAATGTGGCTAGTGGGCAGGCCGGTGGCAGCAGGACTGGTAGGAGGAGCAGGGTCAGGGAAACGCCAGACTCCCCTGGGAGCCATGCCCTGCCTCAAATGGCCAGAGTCCTTGGGGCCTATGAAGAGGCCCAAGGACAATGGGCCAGGTCTGCTACTGACACGCGGGAGGTGCTGGGGGTGCTGAGGTCCATGGACGCCCATATGGGCCAATTCGTGTCCCGTATGGACCAACTCGTGGACCTCATGGGCCAGCTGGTGGTGGCGGTGGGGTCACAGGCAAGGCCAGCAACACCACCTCCGCCACCACCTGCTAGGGCGCAGGGTCGGCCAGCAGTGTCCACTTCCCCTGCGTCCACAGCCAGTGAGCACACCTCACCCACCACCAGCAGGTCGCCACCACACACCCCCTCCCAAACGTGGAAGGGGCCGTCCGAAGAGGAAACAGATCTCCCGGGAGGACTTCGCACGCTCCAGTCGCAAGTGAGGCAGCCAGCCAGCCTTCCGCCAGCCTTCCTTGACCAGCCACTGCATTGACTTGCTCTACGATCCCACTCCACACAGCCAGCTGGATGGCATGTGTGTGTTGGACTATGGACATAGAACCAGTGGGTACACCCTGATCATCACGCAGCCATGACCGACAGCTCATTGTCACTGCACGCACCACTTTTGTCATCACCTTACACACAATCACATGTCACAGTTTGTAATAAATGCACCTTTTTCACTAACTGCTGTTTGTGCCCTGTGTTTTATTTGTACGGAATACATCGGCCACCTTGGGCGGAAGGGCACCTGATGCGTGGCATGGCAATGGAATCCGGAGGGCCTGTAGGGACCTAGGGGTGGGAGACAGAACAGGAGCACATTCAATGAGTGTGTCACACACCCATCACACAGTACATGTCAACAACTACAAGCAATGTACACACATCGCACAGAGCAATAGGGCACAATGCCACAGTCACCAACAGTGGCATACTACCCTGGCCATGGAGCGTTGACACACTGCACGCAGTGAACATACGGCCACCCTGACACAGCACACACACACCTGCATAGATACAGACACATCATCCGTCGTACATGGACACTCACCGTCAAGTGAAGTAGCGGGCGATGAGCTGCTGGCGCACATTCCCAGCTTCCTCCTCTCCGCTGTCCACCTCACTCGAGCTGTCCTGGTCTGCGGGCTGGGGCCCTGGTTGATCTCCGTCATCCACAATGAGGGGGATCTGCTTCCGAATGGCCAGATTGTGCAGCATGCAGCACGCCACCACTATCTGGCACACCTTCTGTGGGGAGTACGCCAGTGCACTCCCGGTGCGGTCCAGGCACCTGAACCTGGACTTGAGGAGGCCAAAGGTACGCTCGACCACACGTCTGGTCCTCCCATGTGCCTCATTGTATCGATCGTCTGCTGGGGTGCGAGGATTCCTCAATGGACTGAGCAGCCATGCCCCATTCGGATACGCAGAGTCACCTGGGTGTGAGGGACACAGAGAACCGTTGCTATTCCAACTGGACAGGGGACAGCATCGCACAACCAGCACGCTACACCACTCCACATACTCACCGACAATACAGCCACGATCCTGTTGCAGATTGGCCATCAGTCGTGGCAAGATGCTGTTGCGCATTATGTGTGCGTCATGTGCCGAGCCTGGAAACTTGGCACACACGTGGGTGATCACCATGTCCGCAAGGCACACCACTTGCACATTCAGGGAGTGCGTGTGCTTCCTGTTGCGGTACAGGTGCTCAGTGGCCTGTGGTGGAACAAGGCCAACATGTGTGCAGTCAATGGCTCCCACGACGTGTGGGATTCTGCCAAGGGCATAGAATGCACCCTTCACTGCCGCCAATTCACGAGCCCTGGGGAATCTGATGTACCTGTTTCGGTACAGCATCATGGCTGCCAGTACATCCCTCAGCACCTTGCTGAACATGGGCTGGGACATCCCTCCTCCACTGCCCACTGTGTGCTGGAATGACCCAGTGGCGAAGAAATGCATGGCGGCCATCACCTTAGCCGTGGGGGTGACAGCAGTCGGATACACCCTGCGGGGACGGAGATGGGGCTCTAACATGGCACACAGTCGATGCAGGGTTGGCCTGTCCAGCCGAAACTTCCTGATAACCTCTGTATCGTCCATGTCCGCCAGCAATTGGTATGGGCGGTCAATGTTCGGTCTCCGCCTGGGGTAAATGGCAGAGGACACATGTCAAAGCAACACGGCACATAGCAATTTCGCATACACATCACTGACATGACTGAGCAAGCACATGAGCCACAGCCCAGCTGTCAAGCTGGGACGGCACGGCCACAATACACTTACACAGGTCTCCCAACAATGGCAATGGCAAGTGAGACATACCACTGCCATGTGCATGCACATGGGGATCTAGGCCCCAATGACTTGCGGGGCGTGCTGATGGGGACTGACTGCATATTCGTCAAGCGGCAACGCCACGGCAACATGAGTGTCTGCTGAGCATGGAACTGCTTCCGAGGCTGGATGAGTATGGCACACGACGACGACGATGTGGGCACAGGCTGAGCGGCCAAAACAAGTGGGACCTGTGGCACGAGGGGATATGAGACAGTAGTAGGTGTCAGCACTGCACCCTATGTACAGCACTGTACGGATCACACCTCCCGAAACATTGACAGGTGTCCACATTGACAGCCCCATGCCAAGACGGCTGTGTGCTTGCAGTCACACGTCACAGGTGAGTGGTTACATTGCACGTGCCAGGTGGCAGACGTACATAGTGGGAGCTGGCATGTGTGTGCATGTGTCTCCTGTTCAGGATCCACCAGATGGGCGCTGACTCTGTACTGACCATTGGACACAGCATGTTCCGTGGATGGCTTGTGTGTGTGGGATGGTGGCACTGGATGTGCCTCCGTTGGGTGGGGGGCCATGCACAGGGCGGGTACGTCGATGATTGCGCATTGTTGGTCACGGTGGGTGCACCAACTAAGATGTGTTGCCCTGTGTTCAATTCCTATGTCCGCATGATGATGGACTGTGGATGTGGGCAGACTACACATTGGTCGATGTGCTGTCTATATGCATGTGCCTTCACACCAGGCACAGCTGCCCCTGCACATGTGACCCCTGCTGGACTCGCTGCTGGGTCTGTGGAGCTGATGCACCTTCTGCGCGTGGGGCGGACAGCTCTCCTCACTTCCCTCATTGCGCATGTCATGTCTTTGCCGCAGGTGACATGGATCATGGAGGGCCCACATGTACGCGTGGGTAGGCTACACATGATTGTTCACTGGTCGCCACCCCCAGTCAGTGTTTCGAATGGGAAGGTTGTCGTGCTGGTGGTATGTTCGATGTGGCGGATGGGCGGGCCTAGGTGCGGGCTTACATTCCGGACATGGGGGGTAGTTGGATTGGCGACTAGTTGCAGTACACACGGGACACGTCTCTTCCTTTCCACATCTGGGTCATCCCTTGTACTAACTGACAGTGATACAGTCATCTTCGCCCCAGCCCTCATGTCCTCCCCTCGCCCCCCAATATGCATGCTCACCTGCGAGGCTAGCGCTTGCACAGGCAGCCCCAAGCTCGCACCAGAGAGGGCAAGGAGTGTATGTGTGGGTCCAGTTGCACGAGTGGGCTGTCTCAGGGTATGATGTGTGGCGGGACGCCGTCCACCTGCGTGGTGCCCCAAATGGAGACCCGGCCTGCATGGACTATGCATCACAGTCTTCGCCTTCCGGATCCGCCACCTGCGACACCCAGTGGCTGTGGCTGCCCTTGCGGCCAGGCCGCGTCCGTCTGTGGCTGATGGCCCACACATTCACTCTTTGGCCTCTCTGGGGAGGGCTCGGGGTGGTGGCGCACGCGCTTGCACTTAGTCACAATGGCATGTGGCGTGGTTGGTATGATGGGCAATGGATGGGATGGTGCGAGCCACCTCCCGTGACGTCAGTGCTGCTCGTGCTGTGGTGCGTCCCCCTACACTTCCATTTGACTTGTGCCATGCTAGACGTTGAGGTTCTATTGCCTGCATGATATGACCAGGAGGAGCGCGAGGAGACCTCTCACACACCATGCTCCACTGCCATCCCGTGCCCTGTATCGCCTGTGCGGATTGACTATGTTGGGGTTACACCTGGTCGACTGGGGCTGTGTGTGCCTTGTCAAGGGGCATGGCGGGCGCACAACAGGATCCAGCTTGTCCACAGAGGGTGGGCTGAGGTGCGCCTGGTACCGCCTTGTACGTGTGCCCGGCTGCTGTGCACACACGTGTTCACTCCCCCCGACAGGTGTCCTCTCACAATGCCCAGGGAAGCGGTGGTGTACTGTTCATGACCCCTCCCAACACGGCGTGCTCCAACTTGGCATGTGCGCATCTACCCGTCGCACCCACCCACCTGAGCACTGCGTCCATACGACTTCACACGACACATGTGTGTCTTCCACAGTAGTGCTACTCATTTGCGTTGACATCCAATACCAGTGGACTACATGGTCATGTCACGACTGCCGTGTACTTCACATACTCTCATCCTCTCTCATTCGTACTTGTGAAATGAGTCAGCGGAGACAGTTTTGGTTTCAGACATTATATTGAGTCTTCTGTCCTCTGTGATGCAGTATAGTGGACACTACTGGCAGCGGAATACATGTTGAGGATATACTGAGCATGATTACAAATGGGATAGGGTGTGGGGTTACATCTGCTTGGCCAAGGCTGTGCTAATGTACATTTACGTATAGCTGCGGAGCTGCGGACTTTGACACAGACGGTATACATGTAGCCTACCAGACCGCTCGGCATCATGGGCACAGTCCATCTCAGTTCCATGTGACAGGTTTGCTGCGGTTGTTCCTCATGCACGCGTGCATGTGAGATGACATCAGGGCATGTGCTTGCGTGCATGCAGCGGCGTGCCACTTGTTGTTGCACTGTGGTGGTTACTGGACATGTCCCAGTCACTGGGGTCGTGTTGTTGTTGTATGCACTTGTCGTCCATGCAAAGGTCCTGGTATGGGATTCCCGGGGCGGGGGTGGGAGGGGTGCAGCACCCACAGACTCCAGGCGACCTATTCATGTCCACTGAGCGGTGTGTGTGTCCATGTGCGCTGGATCCATGTCGTGTCCTGGTTGTTCGTGCAGTTCCGTCCATGTGGGTGCGATGCACAGAGCCCATGCCACTGCCTCCCACGATGCATGCGGTGTTCCTGGATGTGATGGGGAACAGTGTGCATGTCCCGGTCATATCCGATGTCATGGCGATGTCGTTGATGGTGTGGTTACAGTTGCCGGTCGTTTGGTATGGCTGTTGTGGTGGTGACTGGCCAGTCCGTGCGGAAGCTGAGCATGGGTGCGGGGTTGGACTTCATAGGTCACTCGGGAACCTGCGTTGTGGTCCGACGTATTTACAGGTTGTCAGGTATGCGATGCCGTCCAGCAGGGCTTCCATGTCATTGGTGGTGTACATGTTTGCCAGCCAATGAAGCGGATGGTGGCTGTCAAGGTGTTGTTCGTAGGTTGTCCCTTGGAGGACCATGATGGGGCATGCTGGGTGACATTCGATGTAGCTGTTCTCGATGATCCGTCGTGTGGAGGCACAGTGGTTCCATTTCAGTGCGCGTGCGATGTTGGCCACATACGCCATGCCCCCATAGGCAGAGCAGGCCCTGTCGTGTGCGTCCAGAGGGAGGAGTAGTGGTAGCAGGTCCGCCTTCAGACATGCCGGGTTGGAGAGGCATATCTCGACGGGATGCTGGTAGGGACACCTCCGACAGTAGAAGACGGGCATGACGCAGCTGAACAATGTGATGCGGTAAGTCAGTCGGTAACTTACGTTCAGCAGGGACAGGAGATCGCATCCCAATGTATGTATCGTGTTGGTTTGGTACAGCTTGAGCTCTTCGGCGTAGTTGGGTAGGTGTGTTGCGGTTGCCATTTCGCAGCGGTTCGTAGAGGTGGCGTGCTCCGGCTGTGTGTGCAGTCTGCAATGTGCACGCTCCGGGGTTGCTGTGAGCTCTGTGTAGTCGTGGGGAGACAGGACTTGTGTTCTGTTGGCTTGTTTGGAGGACACGGGCCCTCTTCCCACATGCTTCTCAGACAGTTCAAGGTCGGTGCTGTGTGACTCCTTCCAATTAACTTGCATGTGGCCGACATGGGGGAGTGTTTTCTTCTTTCTTCCCCGTCCGTTGTGTGCTTCTGTGATATGCGCTATCTGCCGTGTGGTCGGTCTCCTCGGCATGCCTGTGTTGGTCTATTCTTGGACAATGGCTGTATTCACCGGCTTCTGTCGTAGGGCTGTGGTTTCGGTGTTGGAATGGAAGGTCATTCAGTGCTGTCTGCTCTCCCTTGTGTGGGCGGCAGGCTGCCTTTCCGCTCTGCGTTGGGCCTTGTGTGTGGATGTAATTCTTGGGCCACCTGTTGTCGGTCACCGGGCTCTTTGGTGTTCCGTTTCATGTGTCTTGTTCATATGTGCAGGGTGGTATGGGTTTTTCAGTGTGGTACTGGCGTTCCTCTTCCCGAAGGAGCCCTGCTTCTCCTAGTTGGTGTTGCCGCCGCTGTGTGCTTCGCCATGTTTGTTACACTGGGGTGTGTCCTGCTGTTGCGTGACTTCACTGACATGTGTGCGTCGGTTGTGTGGCGTTGGGTGTTGTCCGTGAATTGGGCGTTGGGGACATGTCTGTGGCCGGCCTGTCACGTGTCAAGTGCGTTCGGGGTGGGGCTGGTGTGTGTGCTGCTTGGTTGTGTCCCTGTGTCTGTGTGCGACGCATGCATGGCGCTGCGGTTGGCCTCTGCGTTGTGCGCATGTGTGGCGGCGTCATCGGCGCTTTGGGGCCGTGACGGGGTGGTTGGTTCCTAGTCCCAGGTGGTGTGTACACATGTGTTCTGCGATGTTAGGATTTGGCCTGTGTGTCATATGTGGATGCAATGGTGGATGTGTAGTGTGCACGCGCTGGTGGGGGTTGTCCGCTTTTCCGCCCTTGCACTGTGTGCGCTGTTTGCGTGCACTTGTTGTGTGTGTGCCTACCTGCGTCTCCGCGGTACGTTGCGTCCTTGGTGGTGCATCAGCAGAAGCATGGGAAGGGCCTGCAGTGCTGGATTCATGCCCGGGGTGCCGCTTCTTCGTTGTCCGTGCTCTGCGTCCGTGTTTCCGCCTCTCTTTCACGTGCGGTGTCTCTTTGCCGTGGGAGCCGTTTGTTTGCGGCATCGTAATTTATGCGCCGGGCGGGACGTGTTTCGTCGGACGGTGTGTGTCAGTTGGGCTGCGCCGCTACGTGTGCGGGCGCACTTTGATGGCGGACGGTGTTGCTGGCTTGCCGGCGGTGTTTGGCCTGCTTTTCGCATCGTAATTGGGCGGGCGTGTGGACTGCTGCGTGCCGGCGGTAACTGGTGGTTTTTGCATCCGCCAGCACGGCGGTTGTGCTTCCGCCCGCCATCGTAATGGGCCCCTTTGCGAGGATATCAAAGGTGACATATTGGAAATGTGAAAGTAGTGACTATTCTTTATTTACCAACTTGCGCCTGCTGTTACCACCTGGAGGGATCAGTTCCACTGCTTGTCGAAATGGAGTCTGATGTTCTGCTGTTTTATGCATCCATTACCATTTCCACAGCACACCGAGCCTCCTCCCCCCAGTCTCACGTTGTAACACTTAGTCCAACTAATCCTTTTCAACGAAAAGCACAAATTAATTTGGGTTGGTTTCTTTCAGTGGTTTAGTTGAATCCATCATCTCCCATATTTCCTCAAGTGGATCAATTCAGCCCTGATCACATTGCTCCCGTTGTCTAATAAAGACTGAGGAAGAGACAAAAAGTGATATCCTCACTGTCACCAGTGGTCATTATGGAATAACATATAGATAACTGTTGTATATGGGTTTGCTTCTGTATGGACTCCACCTATAAATCGCTACACAAAATGAAACCCTATTTCAACGAGTTTGTTGGACCCAGAGAATCGATGGCAGAATTTTGCACAGCAAGATAATGTAGAATATCCAAAATTCAAAATCACTCTAGCAGGTAAGTAATTTGTTTTTTACGGAATACTCTTTAGATTTTACACTAGTTGGTCGTCCTAATGTCAGTGGACATGTTGATTCAAAATTGCACTGAAATCACTGCAATTTGTGATCTCAAAACTGCATCAGCTCCCCTGCGTTCTATGTAATACAATCTTCAGCATTTGGAATTCAATAATTTCATTGTGTAGCTTTTTGTTTGTTCAATTAAGCTTTCAAATTGACACCATCATGCTAATTTTCAGCAGAGCTTCATTTGTAAAATAATAAGTGCTAGTGCCCAAAGCTTCTCTTAGAAGCCAGCTGCACCGCTGCCTAGTGTCCTTGTGCCGAATACTGAGGCTGACAAATCGTGATTTCGCCTCATGCCTCTTTCTTCCACCACCACACTCGCTCTGCTCTAATCTCAATCTTGCAGCTTCTTTTTCACCCCTGCTTTCTCCCTTTGTCACTGTTTTAACATCTTTCGCTTCCTGCTCATTTCTCTCCGTCCTGCCTTTCCCTCACTCTTTCTGGGTCAAAAGATAATGAACATAAATCCCAATTCAAATTAAGAATTTAATTTCAGGAATATTCACTGCACCAAAAATATGACACAACCTGCCTCGTCTATTCGGTTGCTTCTGTGCAATGCACACATTAATTTAACTTACATTTTTGTGGGTTTACGTTTTAACTCTCATTAAAGCTTGTATTGCCAATGAACTGCTTTGCTGACCGTGAACTGGAGGAAAACAAGTTGTGTAGCCAGTTGGTCTCCTAAAGGACACAATAACTAACTACAATGTACTTGTTCCTGGCCAGCAACAGAAAACACATGCAATTATCATGCACCTTTGCTGTTGTGATGCGGGGTTAGTGGATCCGAACATTACACTTCTTGCATTCTTTCAGATGTAATTTCCTGTTTCAGTGGTTTTAAAAATCTTAACACAATGGAGTACAACCCAAGATAAAACAAATCACTACAATAATGAACATAATATAATAGCAAGTTTTTGATTGTTAGTCATGGTAGAAATGTACAATGGAACTGCAAAAATAACATTCTAGTTTTATTAAAGTGTGTAGCTCCATAAAAAAATTCATAATCTCACTAGCTATATAATTATATAAAGATCCACAAGGATTACACAGTGATGATATAACAGACAGTTTGAGGTAAAAAGTCCATCAAAAAGTTCTCATTTTGTAAAGACATAAATCCTTTTCGCAATCATTTTTCTGAGAAAAAAAAAAAGAACATATACATGAATTACACAATGCTTATAAATCAAGGTAAAAGAAAGGTTGAGGTGTGTTCAGAATCAAAGGTGCACACCACTAAAACACACATTGACACATGCACTATTGAGCAATGGAATATGTAATCGCTATTCTTGAGTGAGGGGCTAGCATCCATGAAACACTCACATCTCCACTGACTCAACATTGACAATAAGGTTCATATTACACCACCTAATGGATTGTATCACTAGCTTGCGTAGTTACACATGTTTTACATTTATTTTAGTGAGACATTACAATATATATGCCTTTTAATACTCGAGCATATTCACTGAAAGTAAAGGACCTGTAATCTTTCATCATGACCTCTACTTCATTCCTGCATACAACATTAGCACCGGTTGGCGTTAGATATTTTGCTTGACACAACTGCTAGGAATGCATTGCTAAAGTATGTATGAAACGCAAAAATGGAAATCTGCATAAAGTGTCCTCAGGTGGCCTACACAAGCACAGAGTAAAATTAAAATAGATACTAGGGACACAGAGTGGCATAGAGGGAAAAAGGAACAAGCCCAGACCCAAGATAAGGACTTTCCGGCTATAATGGAGTCCGGTGATATTAATGACACACGCCTGACTATTCCACAGCCCTACAGAGGTAGCGGCTTGAGGGCATTCCCCCTCATTTCCCAGTAGGCCATTGTGTTACTGCTTGAGACACCTAGTCTAGGTTCCTTTTCTTATGAAACCAAACATTTGAAACTGCTATGACTCGCTCTTGGTCTGCGTGGACATACACCATACAGATTCACCACTAGAAAACATAGCTCTCGGTAGGGTAAACGTTTGGTCAGACTCAAAACGTGCTGCTTAGTGGACCCTCTCCACCGCACAGATGCAGAACGGCTTGGGTGCACGGGTGCCTCCTCCAGCCAGTACAATCTGGCTGCTCTCCCCCTCCGGCACTTTCAAGGAAAACCTCTGGAGCATGGAGACGAAGAAAATGAAGATATTCATTCTGGCTAGGGACTCCCCAATACAGGATCGCTTTCCTGAAGAAACAAGCCTCGCAGCTGCCGGCTGGGGCCAGCCACACAATGCAGCGCGGCTCAGCAGCAGTCCCAGCTGTCACTGGAGACCGGTGACAGGAAAAACCAAGGCCCGGCCGGCAACGTCTTCAACTGAAAACGAGCGGTGAGCCGCAGAAGGGGAGCGAAGCCGGAAACTACGGGGCGCATTGGGGGACAGGGAGCGGGGGCGAACGAGCGCGGCAGCCTGCAGAGCTGACCAAACGCTCGTGCGTCGTGGCTGGCCTTTGGATGTGTACGCGCGGCAGACATGTGTTTCCACTTATCGCGCCCGCGTCTGGGCACGATAATTGGAAACACATGTTTGCCGCGCGTACCCATCCCAAAAGGCCAGCCACGACGCACGAGCGTTTTTGGGACTGCTTTTAAACCCGCTTACTAAAAGTCTTCGCCTCTAAGCAGCGCTTGCGCGCTACTCGAGGCTCGACCTAAAAACTAGGAAAGGTGTATTTTGATGTTATTGTGTGTTATAACTTAAAAATCTTTTCCAAAACAGGTAGCAGTTGTTGGCCCACATCGGGATGATTGCTTTCGTAATACTTTTTGTTTAATAGAATTAATTTTAAAAGATAGATTATTTATTCTATTAAACAAAAGTGTCATGAACGTAATCTTTTTTGGTAATTTTTTTGTTGCGACGGGTTTTTAGAAAATTTGTAATTGCGTCGTCGCAAGTTTCCGGATAGGACGAAGGAACATGGAGAAAGACTTAGGGGTCGATTCCGATCTCGGCCTTTAGGGCACCGAATCGGATTCGGCTTTACCGGATCCGATTCGGAGCCCTCGTTCCCGACCGATTCGGACGTGCGTCCGGGCGAACGAGTACGATGCGAGCGCTCGTGAAATCGCCGACCGACTCGTTCGCGGGACCCAACCGCACCGACCGACTCGCACGGACACGACTCGCACCGCACAATGGAGACGTTCACCGGCCGGGTAAGTACGATGCGCGCCTCGAGCAGTCCGACCGACTCGCGCAGTCCGGCTCCAAAAAGCAGTCGGTGCCGGACTTTGGGGGTCCGTGTCGGACCCCCCTGTACGCTTTGCTGCGCGAGTCGCACACAGGGGGGACCATGGGTCCCCCCTACCTGTGCGTGTACGGCGCGAGTCGCTTCGACGCGTACCCGCTGTAGGGGGCGCCCTTGTTCGCCTCGCACCCATTGAGTCAATGGGAGCCCGCGTACGCGTTGTACGACCGGCTCCCATTGACTTCAATGGGAGTCCGACCGAATCGAGTCCGATTGCATGCGAACGCATCGTACTCGTTCGGTCGGACTGCTAGGGTCCGATTCGGTCGGAAATTCCTCCGGGTCCGGCTCGGTCAAGGAGATTTCCGGCCTGAATCGGAATCGGCCCCTTAGTGGGTTGGAAAAAAACTTTTTGGGCCATTTTTAAACCATTGCAATATGGATTTTGGGACTTCTGCTGGACTTTGGTTGAGAGAGGATTGCAACGATGGATTTTTGGGTTGTGATTTTTTTCGAAACTTTACTACTTTTTCATGGTTTTTTGAATTAGAGCGAGTTAGGATTGCATCGATGGAATCTTGTTGCGTTTTTCCCAAACAAGAATTATTTTTGGGGATTTTTGTTTGGGTGTGTTTTTGTAGGTGTACACAGTATAGTTTACAGTTTAATTTTTTGCTGTAAAAATATGGCTTTGCCAAACTGTGCCCTTTTTTGTTAATTTAACTCGGGTCATGGATTATTTCATGGATTATGGATTATTTGCAATGGTTTAAAGGACTGTTCAAGACTCCTGGTGAAATGCTGGATTGTACGCAAGTCCAAGAGTTGAAAAAAGAAGACAACTAAAGGTAAGAAACCCAACTTCTTTTTTTATTTACATTTTTTTTGAAAAATGCTAATTGATTTAGGGGATTGTTTGTCAAAACAGGCAAGTAAGGTGGTTTAGGAGCTAGTGTAGATTAGAAATGTAGGATGTGTGCAATATTATCTAGGTAGTCTGAAGCCACCATCAACGAAAATTGTTGAATTGTACCCAATAGTCTCTCGGACATTTCTTTTGTTATTTTAGAGATTCGTGGGTTCAGACTACCAGTTAATGATTGCGCAATTTTCATTTCTTGAAAACTTTGCTCTTTCTTCAAAATTTCCAAGAAATGATAGAAGTTAGGATGTGGTTTACCAATAGATTTGTTGAAGGAGTTGTGCCATCCCTGTATGGCATTATTTGTTTTAGCTCCTCCCTCTAAGCAGGTCGAGTAGCAGTTCCACCACTTCACATGGAAACGTGGTTTCCTCCTGCGTCCTGACCTGCTTAGATGGTCAATCCATGTGCCTTCAAAGTACTTTAGAAGGGGTGCCAATTTGTCCTCGTTTGCAGTAAAGTAGTCAGATTCAGTAATTGATACGTAGTATTCATCTACACTGTCAGGAGGAACAAAACAAAGTGCAGTTAGTTTTTAAATTCAAATTGTAGTTTGCTGTCTGATATATAATCCTCAACTGAGGATGTTTTTTGAATTTTTCGCCAATATGCCTGTGAAGGTGAAAAAAACATCCTTGAATTTGGGCATCCTTGTACATTTTGGTAATTGTGTTAATCATAGGTAATTCAAAGTCAATTAACACTTTTCTAGGATTTTTGTTCCTGGTTTTAGCTTTTATCACTGACAAAAATTCAGTATATGTTGAGGATTGTTTATCAGGGAGTAAACTGTACACTAAGGGCACAACTGTTTGATTAATGTAGGCATGAATAGTGTATATTTGGGTGAATGGATGGGGTGTGGATTTAAACGTCCCATCCATCATCCAAAAATCACTACTCTCCAATTTAACAAGATTATGGGGTGTGCTAAAGATTAGTATTCTTTTAAGAGGGTTTTTGTTGTCATGCAAAAGAAAGGGTTCATTAGTAACGGTTACAGAAAGTTCAGGTGGAATGTTAATGTCAGAAAGGGTTTGGGGTGTTACACGTAGGGGGTTACTTGCCTGTTTTTTACGCTGAATAATTCTGCGTAGGTTGGGGATTGTGGGCATACAACTTGCTACAAGTGTTGGAATGTTTTGAGACACCTCCCTCAAAACTGAGCCACAGGGTTCATTGGAGGTGGATGCCAGGGCTTTAATTTCATTTATATTCTCCCTTACCTCTATTTCCATTGCAGAGGCAGAGTGGTTATGCTCGGTGGTCCTTTCAACAGTGTCACCAAGAGTAACCGCTCTGCCTGTGCAATGGGATGAGTAATAATGCACACACCTCTAATGACACCTGGGCTCAGTTAATCTCGCCTTACAATAAACGTAGCCACTGTGACTTAGGAGTCTATTACCACGGGTTGATTGGATATATTTGGCTTCTTTTCTTGCTGCCATTCTCTGTAGAAAGAAGGAAAAGAGAAAAGGATTTTTTTAGTGATTTTAAGTGTGGTTGTTTTAAAAACTAATTTGCCTGCAAGTGAAAAGTTAGTACACATTGTTTATTTTACAGCTTTAATTTTTTGCAAAATTGTACCACGTTTTAATTGCATTGCTTTGAAAATGTTTTGTTGGAATTGTTTCCTGCTTTTGTTCCTTGGATGAAAAAAAGGTTAATTTTGGTTAGATTTTACAGAATGGTTACCTTTTTAAGGTTTTTCTGTTATCTTGTTGAAGAGGCCTGGTGTATTTGCTGGTTTACTTGGGATTTTCGTTGCAGTTCTTCACTATGTTTTGTTTGGTGGTTTGGTTTCTGTGGTTCTGTAAAAAGTGGAGAAACGTTTATAGTATTGTTATTTGGATTTTTTTTGTTTTGAAATTAGCCTGCAAAGAAATTATTTAGTGTTTTTGACATTGAAAAAAAATAATTTTGCTGTTGTTTATGAGGCTGACATTTTTATTGCAAAGATACTTTTAAAAATAAATTGATTCTGTACTTGAAACCTGCAACAACAAAAAAAGCTTAATGTTGTTTTTGAATATTTTTACCTTGTATGCTTTGGCTTCTCCAGTGGTGATGAGCTTTTGAATTTCCTGTGATTGAGGAATGTGTTCCTTTATTCTTGCTGGTTTTTATGGTTTAATCTGTTGAGAAGTTAAAAGAGAATACAAATGTTTGAATGTATGCTTGACAAATAACTGAAATGTAAATAGGACAATTACTGTAAAAAAAGTAATTTTTTTACATTATGTAGAATCAATTTTCTCCAGCACATTCCCTGAAGCCAGCACAGGTCGGAGTAGGAAAAGTAAATTTGCCCCCCACCACCATCCAGCACTTTCCCTGAGGCAAGCACAGGTCGGAGTAGGAATAGTAAATTAGCCCCACCACCATCGAACACTTTTCCTGAGGCAAGCACAGGTCGGAGTAGGAATAGTAAATTTGCCCCCACCACCATCCAGCACTTTCCCTGAGGCCAGCACAGGTCAGAGTAGGAATAGTAAATTTGCCCCCACCACCATCCAGCACTTTCCCTGAGGCCAGCACAGGTCAAAGTAGGAATAGTAAATTTGCCCTCACCACCATCCAGCACTTTCCCAGAGGCTAGCACCTGTTGGAGTAGGAATAGTAAATTTGCCCCACCACCATCCAACACTTTCCCTGAGGCATGCACAGGTCGGAGTAGGAATAGTAAATTTGCCCCCACCACCATCCAGCACTTTCCCTGTGGCCAGCACAGGTCGGAGTAGGAATAGTAAATTTGCCCCCACCACCATCCAGCACTTTCCCTGAGGCAAGCACAAGTCGGAGTAGGAATAGTAAATTTGCCGCCACCACCATCCAGCACTTTCCCTGTGGCCAGCACAGGTCGGAGTAGGAATAGTAAATTTGCCCCCACCACCATCCAGCACTTTCCCTGAGGCAAGCACAAGTCGGAGTAGGAATAGTAAATTTGCCCCCACCACCATCCAGCACTTTCCCAGAGACAAGCACAGGTCAGAGTAGGAATAGTAAATTTGCCCACACCACCATCCAGCACTTTCCCTGAGGCCAGCACCTGTTGGAGTAGCAATAGTAAATTTGCCCCCACCACCATCCAGCACTTTCCCTGAGGCATGCACAGGTCGGAGTAGGAATAGTAAATTTGCCCCACCACCATCCAGCACTTTCCCTGTGGCCAGCACAGGTCGGAGTAGGAATAGTAAATTTGCCCCCCCCACCATCCAGCACTTTCCCTGAGGCAAGCACAGGTCGGGGTAGGAATAGTAAATTTGCCCCCACCACCATCAGCACTTTCCCTGAGGCCAGCACAGGTCGGAGTAGGAATAGTAAATTTGACCCCACCACCACCCAGCACTTTCTCTGAGGCATGCACACGTCGGAGTAGGGATAGTACATTTTCCCCCACCCCCATCCAACACTTTCCCTGAGGCATGCACAGGTCGGAGTAGGAATAGTAAATGTGCCCCACCGGCATCCAACACTTTCCCTGAGGCAAGTATCTGTTGGAGTAGGAATAGTAAATTTGCCCCCACCATTATCCAACTCTGTCCCTCAGCCTGTTTCCTGAGTTAAAAACATGAAGTAGTTAAATTAGTAATATTTTAAAAATAATTCTGATCTTTGTCTGCTAATGTTTTATTTCTGGGATCAATTAAGTTTTTTCTTTTGTACGTTCAGATTACTGCGACCCTGGTGAGACGGAGGCGACCCCGAACTGAGGCGGAAGACAGCAGCTTAGGAAGGTCTCTGAAGGCAAGAGGCTGGTCAAGTTGCGGTGCAGAACAGAGGAGGCCGGCGAGTCGAAAGGTGGTCCTGGGTGATAGAGAAGGCCGCAGAACGAGTTGGGGACCAGCAACGCCTGTGGTGTGGATCCGGGGCTGAGTGGTGATATTGGCTGGGCCCGCAGAGCCCGACACAGGTACGGAGTAACACGCCAAGGGGTGCCTGGGCAGAGAACAAAAAGCCTCGTGGAAGGAACGCCGGGAGGGAACGAGGAGGTGCGTGTACCCTCACTGACTCTACCGAGGGGGGGGAAACACTCATTGGACTGCCGAGGGCCAAATCTAAGCGCTGCTCATACACGGTGCTGGGGAGGTGCACGAGAGGGGAAGGCAGACAGGCCTCTGCGCCCCTACTCAGGAGATCCCGGCTCCCTGGAGGGGACCACCCTGAAGTAACAGGCCATGTGCTGCGCACCGAAGTGAGAGTGTGGGCCGCAGTGAGGGACACCGCAACAACAATCTGGAGAGGGGCGAGACGCTGAGCCAGTCTGAGGCCCTGAAAATCAGTTCCCGGCTGCTCAGGGAGGTGCGGACCAGATCCTCAGTCGGCCATCACACTCCCCCTGTGATGGGGCAGCCTAGAGGGAAGCAGACGGGGCTTATCCCGGAGCAAGAGGAAACCGCTCCAGGACAAGCACAGAAAGAGCAGGGTTGTGAACTCCCAGAAAATCCGGTCCAACAGCAGCTGTCCAAAATATTGGAAGCTATTGCCGACACTAAGGCAACGCTACACCAGGACATATGCACTGTGGCAGTGGGCCTTGGCCTGCTGAGAGCGGAACATGCCAAACTGGCAGACAGGGTGAAGCGGACCGAATCCTCCTTGGCAGACATTACATCGGCGCAACAGGTTTTGACCAACCAGGTGGGGGAACTATCTAGCAGAGTCTGCACGTTGGAAAGGAGGGCCGAGGATGCTGAAGGACGGAATCGAAGGAATAATAAGAGGGTCCTGGGTTTACCGGAAGGAGTGGAAGGAAACGATATGATTAAATACCTGGAGGGCTGGCTCCGTGAGGTGGTGGCGCCGGACGGCCTGTCACCGTTGTACACACTGGAGAGAGCGCACCGCGTGCCTGCCAGGCCAGTGGCCGCCCGGAGGCCCCCGCACCCTGTGGTGGCCAGACTTCTCCATTTCAAAGATAGAGACACTTTATTGCAGAGGGCGCGCACTGAAGGGCCTTATGTGGTCGAAAACAGTAAAGTCTCACTCTTCCCCGATTACACTCTGGAGGTCCAGAGACGTTGCACCTCCTTTCTCGAAGTCAAGAAGGCCCTGCGGGAAGAAGGGATCCAGTATTCACTGATGTTCCCGGCCCGGCTACGAATACTGTTGGATGGGAAGACACACTTTTGTGAAGATCCCAAGGCAGCGTGGGAATGGATTGAGGCCTACAAAACTGGGGGACTACCTGCAGCGCGGAAGACGGAGGCACCACCTCGGGAATGAGAGTGGGGGAAGCTACTCAGGAGGCGACAGAGGCGAGGAGCTACAAAGAAGCCAAGCTCTTCACAGACGAAGAAGGAAATGGCTGAGGCACTGCAGGCAGTGGCGGCCATGATGCAGGGCAGGAGATCGTCGTCGGAGAGAGGCTCTGGATCGAAGAGAGGGACTGATGGGTCGGACTCAGACTCGTCCCGCAGCGGTAGTGTTAAGCTACCGGTGGTAACCCCAAACAAAGTTGATGAGATTATATAATCTGCAAATTGACAATTTCATCCCCTTTTGTTTATCTCCTCTCTCTGTTTCCCTCTTACTTCCTTTCTCTGACTCGGGGCTTCGAGGAGGGTGGGGGGGCGGCTGGGTGGGTCCCTGGGTACCGGCCCGATCGGCCAACTAAGGCTGACGCGCCATGTGTAAATCTCAGTGTCTTTGTTTGGTCACTTGTTGTGATTGCAACGCTCCCTTTAGGTCCTTACGCTAGCTGCTTTGGGCCTTTACTAGTTGATGCAGTCCTATCTGAGGTTTGGGCGGATGGCCGTTGCTAGACCGTCCTGGGATCGGGGAGTTGTCCTACAGGGGATTTTTGTTGTTAACTTTTTGTTTTGTGAGTGCAGAGGGAGGCGGAGGAGTATGACTGGGAGAACTACCAGCCAGGGGTGCGGTGGAGGTCGATGAGGGGGGGGGGGCCCTGGCACCATGTCCATCACACACAACATTTTCAGGCTTATCAGATGGAACATAAGGGGGATGGGGTCCATGGTCAAAAGGTATAAGGTGTACGCATACCTAAAGCGGAGAGACATGCATGTGGCCCTCTTGCAGGAGACCCATTTGATTGGCAGCGAAGTGGAAAAGTTGTGTAGGAGGTGGAGGGGTTGGATCTACGATACTACGTACTCTGCATACGCTATGGGGGTATTGATATGGGTGCGGGCTGGGGTCCCCTTCGAACACATCCGCACTAAGGTTGACAGCGAGGGTAGGTACGTTCTGATAGCCGGGAGACTGGCTGGAAAGGAGGTGATATTGGGGAGTGTGTTTGCACCAAATGCAGATCAGGTGATATTTCTTAACGCCCTCTCGGCCCAGATGGTTGAATATGCAGGGGGGTATTCTGTCATCGGGGGTGACTTTAATTGCGTGGCAGATATCATGGCAGACCGCTCACACCCACCTCTCCCGGGAACGCAGACTCACCGGGTGGCAGCAGGGTTCCGGGACTGGATAAGCCACTGGGGCTTGGAGGATATCTGGAGGGTGCAACACGCGACCGAAAGGGATTACTCGTACTTCTCCCCGATGCACCAGGTTGGACACTTTTCTGTGCATGCCGGATTTTGGTGCCTCCGTTACACAAACGGAGTACTTGGGTAGGACCCTTTCGGATCACAGCCCCCTACTAACGACGCACCAACCCCTTGGGAGGCGGCCCCCGATTCCACTGTGGAGATTGCACCCCCTGTCGTTAGAAGATGCGCCTTTCCACAACTCTTTGAGGGCTCTCATAGAAGTTTACTTCCTGACCAATGCTAACTCAGCATGCTCGGTGTTAGTGGAATGGGAGGCATTTACGGTGGTGGTGAGGGGACACTGCTTGGGTCAGTCGTATGGCGCACAGCGGGAAATTAGGCAAGAGCTCCTGGACCTGGAGTCTAAGATCAGGCAGCTAGATAATATTCAGTGGCATGATGCCACCTCCACAGCGCGTCTGCAGGAGGCACACGCGAGCTATAGTGGTGCGTTGGAGAGGCTGAGGTGCCACAGCTATAGGGAATACCTAGACAGGGTGCAGAGGGAGGAAGGGAAGGCCGGTCGCCTCTTGGCTTGGCTGATCAAGCCCGAGAGTAGAGGGGCACCGATCACGCAGGCCCAGACGGACACCGGGGAATTGGTTTATGACCCTGACGCCATTAATACCCTGTTCCGCACGTACTATGAGAAGTTGTATACTTGTCCTATGTCGGTCCCTCGCTCCAGTATCTGGGACTTTCTGGACGCGCTGCCACTACGGACGCTAGATGAGACTTGGGAGGCCCAGTGACCTTGCATGAAGTTATAGCGGCCATTGCGGACATGGCGACGGGGAAGACGCCGGGGCCGGATGGACTCCCAGCAAAATTTTACGCAAAATATGTGGACCAATTGGCGCCAAGATTAGTGACCCTGTACGCGGAGTCCCTACACCTTGGGGGCCTCCCTGAGTCCACTCAGAGCACGTTGGTAATACCCCTCCCTAAGACTAAAGAGACCAGTGCCCCAGTTACAGAGTATAGACCGCTTTCTATGCTCAACCTCGATTTCAAGATTCTTAGCAAAATACTGGTGCTCAGACTGCTCCCGCACATGCACACCATCATTCACTCAACCCAAAACGGTTTCATCCCTTCCCGTAACACATCTTATAATCTGCGCCGGCTGTACTCTGTCCTGTTCCATGAGGTGACTAGATCTATGCCTTTGGCGGCTGTACTTTCGGTTGATGTGGAGAAGGCTTTCGACACGGTCGGCTGGGACTACCTCTTTGAGGCAATGACGTGACTGGGCCTTGGGGAGGGTTAGGTGAAATGGGTACAACTGCTTTATGCATCACCTACGGTGAGGGTCAGGACGGGGAAGTCTGTGTCCTCCCAATACCCCATACTACGGGGAACCCGGCAAGGGTGCCCCCTCTCGCCCTTATTGTTTGCCCTGGCGATTGAACCCCTCGCAGAACTGATCTGGAGGGGCGGAGAGGGGATAGGCCTTAGACTTGATGGTCGGACACATATGATTTCCCTTTATGCGGATGACCTGCTGGTATATCTGGAGACAGATGTCTCGGGCACCTAGGCTACCCTTGCGCTCTTGGAGCGGTTTGAGGCACTGTCAGGCTTGCGGGTCAACAAGAAAAAGACATATCTGTTTCCGTTGGCGGGACCGACGCACCGGCCGGCATTGCTACAGGCAGATATCAACTGGGCCCCCCACTCATTTAAGTATTTAGGCATACATGTCTTTCATACCCTGGAAGACCTAAAAGAAGGGAACTTGGACAGGGCGATGCGGTCTTGCCGAACTTGTGTACTTTTCTGGCGCACGTTGCAATTGCCCATTATGGCGCGGATCTCTTTAATTAAGATGGTCATGCTGCCGTGGCTACTGTACTTCTTTTGTTAACTTACCGACCTTGATGCTCCAGGGATGGTTCAGGACGTTGAATTCCCTAGTGCGAGAACTGATATGGGGAGATGGCAGGTGAAGGGTCTCCCTGAGGACGTTACAATGCCCCATGGCGGAAGGCGGCCTGGGCGTGCCAGACTTTGAGTTGTACATGCTGGCTGCCCAGCTACAATGGCTAGCACAGTGGGTGGAGGGCGTGAATCCGGAAGGAACCTGGTTAATGGAAACCAATGACAGCCCAGACGTACTGTTAGCAAAGTTACTGAGACCGACGGTCATCGCCCCTTACTGGTCAATGCTGCAGCTCACAGCTATACACACTTGGAAATGCTGCATGCGCAGACTGGGGGGGGACCCCATGGTATACTCCTACGCTGCCGTTAGTTAGGCTTCCCCATGGAGATCCGGTGACGACGTTCACGGCTGAATAGCTGGCGTCATGGATGGAGGTGGGCTTGGACACTGTGGGCGACTGTTACCAGGATGGCTCCCTGGTCCCGTTCACTGATCTGATGGATAGATGCGGCCTTCCCCCAGGCCAGTTCATGCAGTATGAAGCCTTGGTTCGCACTTTTGGGCAGTTGTGGGGCATGGGTAGGGAAGAGCCAGCGACTCACCCAGTATTACACACACTGATCACCCTGGGCGCCGCAAGGCACCAGGTGAAGTGGCAGCATGAAGCCCTGGTTGCCGCGGCTATTGGCCCTTTGGGGGAACTTCGGGGGAAATGGGAGAGAGCGGTGGATAGGGAGCTTACCGATGGAGAATGGGGTAAGGCTCTTCGGTCCCACAAGAAGATATCGCGGAACACTAGACTCAAGTACACGCAGTGCAATTACATCCACATGGCCTACATGACACCCCACCAACTCAATAGTACATATGGCGGTGAAGTGAGAAACTGACCGAGGTGTGCTCATGCAGATGCTGGTTTTATACACAAGACTTGGAGTTGCAGTGTCATACACAAATATTAGGAGGGGATCCTGGCCAAGATTAAAGATGCCCTGGGGAGGGAATTAGCACTCACTATAGAGGTCTGTTTATTAGGGCTCTTCCCACAACCAACTAAATGGAAGGTGGGGAATAGATTAATAGATCTGGCCTTAGGCCTAGCCAAGAGAAGGATAGCACTGGCGTGGAGGTCCTCTTCTGGGCCACAAGTGGCCAGCTGGAACAGAGATGTCATTAGCTGGGCGGGAGCGGAGGGTAGAGCCTTGAGTTGGGAGGAATCGAGGGGCTTACGGAAATGACCGAGAGTGGACTTATGGAAGGAAGTGCTGGTGACCTGGGAAAACCCAGAGCGAGAGCAGGATAGTGGAGAGGATACTGGGAGTGACAGTGAATAACCCACACATTCCTACCCAGGAGGTCCAGGCTTAGGAGCGGAGTGGCGTGCACAGAATAGCACCAAGGGGGCCACACATATCCCTAGCGAAGGGACAGGTATGCGGCTAGGTGGAGATTGAGAGCAGAGGGCGGGACTCCCCCCTGGGAGACACACACTGCATGGAGTAGACCGCTTAATGGCCGAGAACACCAAGCGCATCCCAAGAATCGGATGCTCCACTGCCCCCTATGCACGAAGTTTTGTTTGATTGTTTAAGTTTAATAAAATAAGAGTAAAATTGATGAGGACATCACCGAGCCCTGGTCTGAGGCTGGAAGCCACTCACCGGGACGGGGCAGGGAAGAAGCGATAGGCAGGATCCAAGTGTAAAGTAGGTAAATTAGGACTACTGGCTGGTAGGCAAAATTTGAGATGGGAGTAATTACGCCCGGTTCAGTGATAAGCAGTACTATATGTCTCCAGATTGGACTGTATGTGGAACTGCCTAAGTGATCGTTAAGAAATGTACAGTGAATAACTGAATAATATGTCTGTACAAATGTGCTAAAAATACAAATGTCAATAAAAATATGTAAAAAAACAAGAAACGAATGTATTATTTACACATCCAAATAGTTTTAAGATGCTTTTTGGAAAAATACTATCAATGGAGGTGTACACATCACCATGCAAATATTGCATTTAACCACAGTAACGCACTACATATGGCCCTAACTCTTTCTCCATTATCTTCCCCCACAATCTCTCACTTAAAGCGAAAAGAAACTTCAAACACAGGCTGATTAGACAACACCCGGAAGCACTCTTCGCTGATATATACCACTGCTCCTCCAAAGGCCAGCAAAAAATGGATCTCATTTTCCACACCCAGTGACCTGCGAGAGGGAACACCATCCTTAGAACCCACCTTCACATATCCAAAACAACTAGCACCCCTCTCAGCTGCAAACTGACGATCTCTAACTCAAACGATCCTACGCGCAGTGGCAACACCTCTGCGACCATCTACAGCAACGTTACAGTCCTGATTCAAGCCAACAACGCCAACCTAGACTCATTTGATTCCCTTTTCCCCACGCTACGGAATGCCTGCACTCATTTACGCTATAACCACTTGCACAACTCCCTATCCCCCAACCTACCGACCCCCCCTGTGAAATCACAAAACAATCCCAAGACTCATTCCACCAACTCCAATTTTTCCCCCTCTGACGCCACCCTCTCCTCCTCTACCACTACCCCTGACTCACACAATAAATACTTCTCATCCAGAACAATTCCGAGGAACATCTCTGCTAAGACTCCCCAACCCCCTGCCGACCCTCACCTCTCCCTTCCCTCACCACGAAACTCTTCCCCACAAGTAACTAGCGAAACCGACCCTCAGTCAATGCCTCCCAACCCTCACCTTCCATCAGCACTCAAGAAACTGCTGTCTGAATTACGACTAGATTTCTCACACCACATGTCCACGGCTAACCACAGGGACAACATAGATACCATTGACACTGTGAGCCACACTCTCACTGACAGGCTCTCTCCATCCCTGGACTGTCCCACTCAGGACATCTTGAACCTAGAATCCCCTACCCCCTACTCTCTGAATATGACTCAGAGACTGGCTCTGCTGGAAAGCCAACTAGAGATTGTAATACAGGGCATAAACAAAATCTTATCAAACCTCACCACACATCTGGAGCCTACCCAACGCTCACACCCTCCACCCACAGACACCAACATTCAACACACAAGTCCTCCCAAGGCACAGTGGCACAGCTGGAACTCAACCCCCCTCATAAACCAGCCTTAGAGACCCAAAAGAACAAGCACCGCAATGTCCCTGAGAGAGGCGACTGATCTTGCCAACTCTTATGACTCCTCTACAACTGTCAACCCCAGCTCCAAGATCCAGGTAATCACTGGATTTGGGAAAGACCGCATAACACCTAGAACGTCGAGGCCACCAGCCTTCCACATCAATATCCCAATGGCACCTCCCATGAAGAAACTCAACAACAAGGGAACGACCAACTGCATGCTTATAAACTGCAGATCTGCAACGAAACACGCAACAGAACTGGCAGAAACCATCCTCACCCATGACATCGACATCACGTTCATCACAGAAACTTGGTTGAATGAGTCCTCCTCCCCAATCATTGACATGCTTGTGCCCCCTGGGTTTTCAATCATCAATAAAGACAGAAAGAACCATTGTGGCGGGGGTATTGCACTCATCCACAAGAGCAACATTTCCATAACTGAAACTGACTCCTTCAACTATAACACATTTGAATATCTAACCTCCACCATTAAGATGAATGACAACAAAACGCTATACTGCCATCTCCTCTACCATCCGCCAGGCAGCACTACCACATTCTGAGAACACCTTTCCGACTTGATAACACACTGCTCACTCTTGGACTCCAACAACATAATACTAGGTGACCTCAAC
This sequence comes from Calotriton arnoldi, assembly GCA_963921515.1. Classification (NCBI taxonomy): domain Eukaryota; kingdom Metazoa; phylum Chordata; class Amphibia; order Caudata; family Salamandridae; genus Calotriton; species Calotriton arnoldi. The sequence goes on along the minus strand of CAWUFW010000547.1, from coordinate 3,331,324 downwards.
CTCCATTGGAATGATGAAAATAATTCTCTGATCCAATCCATAAACGAACTTCTACTCAATAATAATCTTATCCAACACTGCACAGAGCAAACCCATAACAGAGGTTCAATCCTTGACGCCATTATAGCTCACAAAGATTCAGTTACTATCGACCACATCCTTCCTGTTGACTGGTCAGACCACCACAGCATTCTATTTCACATTAACCAAACGACTCATTGCCTACCCGGTACACAGGAATCCCTTCATTGGGCGAGAAATCTAAGACAGATTCCCCTTGCCGACCTGGAAGAAAGGGTAAGATCACTCCTTCCCCCCACCACAAGCGACCTCTCTACAACTGAACTTAACTCACACTACAATGCAACAATGACAACCATACTAGACCAAGTAGCTCCCTTGAAACAAAAAAGAGTCAGGAACATCCCATCGAGATCTTGGTTCAACACAGACCTAAACTCTGAAAGAAGACACCTAAGAGCTGCAGAAAGACTCTGGCGGAACAACCCGTCCACAATCCACCTTGACCAACTCAAAACAGAATGCAGGAAATATAAAAAATACATCAAGAATGAAAAAACTACCTTCTTCCTTGGGGCATTAGACAATGCCAAAAACCGTCCCAAAGAACTCTTCAATCTCCTTAGACAAGAAACATCCTAGCCTCCCTCAACAACAGTGCAGGCCTCCAAAGTCCTATGTGACAACTTTGCCAATTTCTTTAACGAGAAAATCACTAAGATTGAGCTCTCCCTAGATGACCACCTCCTGTCATCCAACGAAAGCCCGCCCCCCTGCAAAGAAGGCAATAACCCACCCAGGCTCCCACCTAACAACTGGAAGTCTTTCAACCCCATCTCCTAAGCAGAAATCATTGAAATGATTATCAGGTCCAAACCCTTCTCACACATAGCGGACCCTATTCCTGCCCAGCTGGCTAAAAAGCTCAACCTCGCCCTAGCCCCTCTCTGGACCAAGATTATAAATAGCTCCCTGAGAACCGGAGTCATGCCAGATTGTCTTAAAATCGGCCAAGTCACGCCATTACTAAAAAAAACGGGCTCTGACCCAAACAATTCCAATAACTTCAGGCCCGTCTCCAATCTCCCATTCTTAGCCAAAATCCTGGAAAGATGTGTTCTCCTCCAACTTAACCAACACATTGACAGAAACAACCTTCTGTATTCTCACCAATCGGGCTTCAGAAAAGGATGCAGCACAGAGACAGCGATCCTGAATGTCATAGATGATGTCTACAAGTCACTCGATATAGACCGATGCTGCCTACTCATACTCCTTGACCTATCGCCAGCCTTCGACACAGTCGACCACAAACTGCTCATTAATGTACTCCGAGAAAGGATTGGAGCAGACGAGGTGGTCCTACAATGGTTTACCTCCTTCCTTCAGAATCGCCCCCAACGAATAAAAATTAACAACTTCACGTCTGACCTACTCCCCATAACCAGGGGTGTCCCTCAAGGATCAGTTCTCTCCCCATCACTGTTCAACATCTACATGGAGCCCCTCACCGCCATACTAAAAAAAGCCAACATCCCCTTCCACCTCTATGCGGACGATACCCAGATCTACCTAGAAACTTCCTCTATTGGAGACATACAGAGGCTAAACGACACTCTAAGAGAAGTCCAACACTGGCTATCCCTCAACCACCTAAAACTCAATCAAGATAAGACGGAAATCCTTCTCATATCCAAAAAAGAGCAGACCCCTCAAGTCACAGAATGGCTAAAAACCATTGATGCTCTTAACTGCAATCTCACCCTGGGCGACTCCGTAAAATCCCTGGGAATCACTCTGGACCCAAACCTAAACATGGACAAACATATCAAGAACACCGCAAAGAGCGCAATCTTCAACCTAAAATTACTCAACAAAATAAAACAGCCAGGATGTTTGCCATCAACATTAGGGTGACCCATGTCCAAAGCACAAGAAGAGTTCTTGAAGATGTAAGTTTTGCACAATGTGTATGATGATGTGCTTTGTCTATTAATTTGTTGGAAAGGATCCCACCTCATTCATGTTCTGAGCAGACACATGGCGGCCTAAACTCCACATATACATCGGGTTCTTTGATGTCATGAGGGACTGTTGTACCAAACAGGCCATTAGTCTTTATTGTGTCAGGTGTGATGCTCCTTAACTATTGTGGATGATGTAATGGTACAACTATTACATGTGACATAGTATACTATGCACTTATGTGGATATACCAAATGTCACATTAGTAAGTTGGGATTCTACACAAACAATAGTGAGCATTTGATCCAAAATGACTAGTGACATCAGAATTAATGGCTACATTTTGGAAAAAAAATATATCCAAATTGTGTTTAGCATCCGAAATACTGTACATGTTAAAAGTGACAGATTTGCATGATGTCTTACTCCTTCACAAATGTGTGTGTAAGTCAATCTGTTTTTGGACAAATTGTTATAGGCATACACTTTTTGTTGAAACACAGATAAGCATGTGTACTCATTAATGACAGAGTAAGACATACCCAAAAATATTTCATGTCCTTTGTCATATATATATGAGTAACCCGTCAGGAAAATTCAAAATCAGGCCAAACGCATTGCTCTGTACTGAAGTATATTACAAATGTTTCAAGGGCTATGTATTTACTCATGCTGTAGAAGTCATTTGTCAATTCACCCACATATTTGTTTCTCACTGTCTTCAACAGCATAGGTATCTACATAGTATGTGATACATTGCTAAGCTACTTCAGTACAGAACCCATTTATATTTTTTTACATTTGACATATACTTTAGTTACTTGAAGTAAGTGTTACCATTGTGAAATGCCCAAACAAAGGTAGCCTGCATACAGTTTATACTAATATTGGCACAACATGGCAGTATTTGTTGACACACATTTATTCATCTTTTACTTACTGAGAATGAAAATTATGCAGAGTTTATTACCTTGTGAAAGCACTGCACAAAGGTATTTTTGGTTGATATCCTTTTTGGCGACATAGTTCACTATTCCAAACAACAAAGCCCAACCATTCAGAGGTGTTAAACAGTTTCTTGAGATAAATAATATTGGATAAGAGACAAGATCATACATGACATAGGAGGTATCATGGGGAATGACATAACTCTGACTAAATGGTTTCTGAAAATGTTGCCTACATGCATGAGCTTATGCTAATGAGTTTGAGACCCTTGAGGCAGGTAAAATATGAAAACTTGGAAATGTTTTGTGATCAAAGTTCATGATTAGTTCTGTGTACACAGATTCAATAAAACTATTGTATATGTCATTTCAGCATCATCCGGAGCAAGTGAAGGAGGAGTTGCCACCGTAGGTGGGGAAGCAGCTGGCCACTGTGGTTTGGGTGCTGAGAGTGAGGGGAGTGCAACGGAGTCGGCCAGCTCCTCAACATCCTCTTCGGACGCCACCTCCAGAGAGCACTCCCTAGTGGTGGCAGACCAGACAGGAAGTCTACCAACTGCATCCTTATCCGCCACCCAGAGTACCATCTCCACCCTCACTTTTGCTCCTGCCAGTAGGCCAAACCCGACTGCCTAAAAGGGGTGGCGTCTCCTTCGCTCCAGGCACCTCACCCCCCTGCCCCTGTTTCCCCAGCTGCGCTGAGTGTGGAGGCTATTGACCTCCTGCAGAACTTCTCTGTAGGCCAGACTGCACTATTGAATGCCATCCAGGGGCTTGGCTGTTATATGCAAAAATGGTAGCATACCTGGAGGGCATTCACAGTGCTATGCCTGGCCAAAAGAGGCCTTTTCAAGGTCTAGCCTCTTCACTGACTGCAGCCTCCAACCATCCCAACCGTGTGCCCCACCTGCCACCCCTTCCCCTCCCAATTCCCAGACCTGTCCCAAGCACACTCACACTTTTACATGCACCCACTCAAACATACACAAGCAGCACACCCACACAGAAACACAAACACCATAAAAAACACAGGCGTACATCCAAATACACAAACACCACACCCACATTCACCTCTATCAGCACACCCAAAGACACCACACACACATGCACCACCCCACCACCACCACACCCACATTCACCACCCCTAGCACACCCAGACACCGCACACACCACCACACCCACATTCACCTCCACCAGCACACCTAAAGATACCACACCCACCACCACACACACATACCAGCATACCCACAGACACTGAACTCACCATCACACCCACATGCACCACCCCTAGCACACCCAGACACTGCACACACCACCACACCCACATGTACCACCACCAGCATACCAACAGAGACTGCACCCACCACCACACCCACATGCACCACCATCAGCACACCCACAGACACAGCACCCACCACCACACCCACATACACCACCCACGCACCCACAGACATTGTACCCACCACCTCACCCACATGCACCACCACATCCACATGCAACACAACCGCACCCAGCACCTCCACAGCACACCCATCCACACACGCACACACACACACCTTAGAATCCACACCCAAAAAATACAAACGCCAGACACACCCAAATGTGCACAACATACACCAGACCCACAGACACCTGCACCCTCAACAAACACATGCACATTAGCCACTGCCACTCCCTCTACCTCTCAAACCCAACTCCCTGCTGAACATCCTACCCATTTTCCCTGTGAGAGTTTATTGCTTGCTCTTTCCTTAACCCCTTCCAAAGCCCAAATCACCCCTCCCAAATGTAAACCTACCTCTTCCACACCCCAACCCACCCCTTCCACGTCCCAACCCACACATCCCAATACAGAAACCACCCCTACTAAAACCAAAAGTACCCCTCCCGAATGCCAAGCCCCCCTCCCAAACCTAAGAGCACCTCTCCGACCCCCACCCCCCAAATTCAAGAGCACTCCTCCCAAACTCAAACACCCCCATCCCAAGTAAGATCTGTGAGGTGTCTGCTCTACCCACTACATGCCTCTTCCTGAGAAGGTTACCCTTGGCAGTGAATTAGGAGGCAAGCTTTGTGGAGGCAAGCTTTGTGGAACCACACAACAGTGCACCATTTAATATTGGTCATTTACGGACTGCCATTTGGTTTCATCCCATCAAGAAACTTCTCTCATTGTTTGCAATAAATGCATATTTTGGGTTTCACCAAATTAGTCCTGGCATCAATTTTCCTTTGCAATTGTTTCATTCCTAGCAATGTTTCTGAATAAAATGTGACGTGATGGCAGGTAATACAACATTTTTTTTATGTCTACTGTCACGTGGCTAGGTTAGGCCCAGAAAGAAACAGCCAGTTTACATGTACGTGTTTCTAAAGTTGCCTTCTTTTTCCACACAATGACTTTTGACACACTTTTGCTTGCGTGACAGTGCTGAATTAGTTTCTCTGAAACCCCATTGCTTACAATTCTACTTCTAAGTACACTATCATGACACCTTGAACATTCAGTATAAGGCCTGAACACACATTGTGCAAATGTTGTGGTTTTTTATTCGTCCATGAGGCGACTAAGATATCTCAGAGACAATATCAGTTCAGTATAGCCTTATCCCCCACCCACACATTTTCAGGAGTACTGATCTACAGGCCCCCAGGCGCTAGTAGCAGATTTTTAGAGGCACTACCTGATCAAATATCCAGTCTTACAATATAGAAGACTCGACTGACAATCCTCTGTGATTTTAATCTTCATGCAGACAAGCACGACTCCAATCATATTAGACAGCTGCATGGCGACATGGAAGCACTGCAATTTGCCCAACTTGTAACTCTACCTACGAGAAAGGCCATACCTTGGATCTTATTTTCTCTAATGATCCACAACTCATAGTCTCTAAACCCCTGCCAGTACCCTGGTCAGACCACTGTTTAATTACGTTCACTTTACCTAGGCCTCTGCAAGTGCAAACACCTCTAGGTCAAAGTATTACTAAGAGGAGTTGGTCTAAAGTGGACCCTAAAACATGGCAAACCACTCTCAAGGAAAATTCCCCTATCCTCTCGGGGAACCTAGAAGAGAAATACCAGCAGTGGGAACACTGGATTACCCAATCCGCCAATATCTGTGCACCAAAAAGAACCTTTAATAGCAAACCTCTCTCTAAAATCACCCCTTGGTATAATGAGCAGCTTCTTGCACTAAAAAAACAATGCAAAAAATTAGAGAGAGGCTGGAGGAAAAACTATGACCCCTGTCTCAAATCTGATTACAAGTTGTTAATCAGATCATACCATAATCAAATGAAGACAGCCCAATCCAAATTTTATGGAGAAAAAATAGCCCGGGCAGTAAACTCCCCTAAGGAATTGTTCAAGGTAGTAAAAACCCTGTCCAACCCACACAAAAATACAAATGCCCCTCTTACTTCTATTAAAAGATGCAATGACATCGCAGCCTATTTTTCCAACAAGGTGACAGAAATATACGATCAATTCCCAAAAAACAGGGAACCTACCACTGTTACAACGGCTAAACTGCCCCCTATCTCTTCCCTGGCTTATTTTCCCAGATTAGAGGAAGAGAAGGTCCAACAGCTTCTTAGGACAATCAAATCGGGCTCTCCATTGGACCCAGTGCCCCCTCGTCTCCTATTGGACGCGCTTGATATTCTTTCACCTTCAGTGACTGAACTTCTCAATCTCTCCCTAGATTCGGCGCTAGTTCCAAAAACCTGGAAACATGCTATCATCAAGCCACTCCAAAAGAAAGCCAACCTTGATCCGACAATGTTGAATAATCTCTGCCCCATTTCCCTTTTACCATACCTGGGTAAACTCCTGGAGAAGCATGTTAATCACTCCCTGCCCAACTTCCTGGAGTCCAATGATATTCTCCATCCTACCCAGATGGGTTTTCGAGCCACATACAGCACTGAGTCAGCCTTACTGACAGTTACCAAAGAGTTAAAATCTACACTTGACGAGGGTCGGTCTGCGGCCATCCTCCTACTAGATCTCAGTGCTGCCTTTGACACTGTGGATCATACCATTTTAAAAGCGAGATTGGGGGAAGTGGGAATTCAGGGAAAAGCCTTAGAGTGGCTCGCTTCCTTCCTGGATAATAGATCTTTCTAGGTGATGGAAGGGGACTGCGTCTCAGAACACCACCCTACCACATGTGGCGTCCCGCAGGGTTCGTCCCTCAGTCCGACTTTGTTTAATGTTTATGTCCGTCAGTTGGCTGAGGTGGTACAGGAGTTTGGAATATCGGTAGTGTCATACGCCGATGACACCCAGCTAGTGGTGTCTTTTTCTAATGGCTCTGAAGTTAGAAATAACCAACTACCTATCTGTCTGGAGAGAGTGGTGAGTTGGATGTCCAACAGCTGCCTGAAGCTGAACGGGGGAAAACAGAGCTCATGTTGCTCGGAGATCCGGGCATCCACTCACCTCTGATACACTGGCCCAAATGCATGGGAGATCCTCCCATTGCCAAATCCGCCATAAAAAATCTGGGGATTTGGCTGGAGGACTCGCTGACACTGGATTCTCAATCCAGGAAACTCTCAGGGTTATGTTTTTCCCTGCTTAAGATGTTAAGGAAAATCATTGATATAATCCCTGAGCACCTGAGGAAAATGGTGATACAATCTCTCCTCATCTCGCGTTTGGACTATGGAAACTCCCTCTATCTGGGTTCACCTAAGTATGTCACTAGGAGGCTGCAAGTGGTACAGAATGCGTCTGCTAGGCTTCTGTTGAAGATCCCCAACCGCATATCCGTTAAAGAAGCACGTAAACAGCTCCACTGGCTGCCTATTGAGGCTAGAGTAAAGTTTAAAACTCTTTGCATAGCTCGTAAAGCTATTAACAACTCTGGGCCCGAAAAACTGAGGAACCTTATATCCAGGTACATCCCTTCCAGGCATCTTAGATCCACCCATCAACAACTCCTTAAGACTACTAGAGTTAAAAGAGCCAGATGGGGAGGCAGATGTTTCGCCCATCTGATACCTAGGCTGTGGAATGCCCTCCCTCTGGAAATTCGAGCCGCCCATCACGAATTGGCCTTCAGGAAAAATCTGAAAACCTGGCTTTTTCCACATTAATCAGGCGTTGGCTCAGCTCGTCACTGTCGGTATTCCTTTTAGCGATGGGAAGCCCTCGGGCAGCCATGCGCTCTACAAATTCATTAAATAGAAATAAATAGAAATAAACAATGTCAACTTGGCTGAAGCCTCGACACGGAGGCATGGATACTGTTGTTATAAATACAGACGTATTTCCGTGATCAAATTAGAGGAGCACTCAGCTGTCATTGTGAGGTTGTCGCTATTGTCGAAGTCTCAGCCCAGCTGATTCCTGTCTACCCTCCGCGAGGAGGTATGTCCAACTTGTGACCAAGGCAGGCCCTACGTATCTTGCCTTCAGGTAATGGGGATTTAGATCATCCTGTAAGGGATTCTTGGCAGAACACCCGCCCTACTCAACTAGGTTAAGGAACGCATAGTAGGAGTACAGTATATCCAGTACTTATATGCCAGGATATATACACTGTTTTAGCACGATGGTGGAATAGTTCATTCTTTTCAATGTCCTTATTTTGCTAAATACTTTTTTCTGCTTCTGTCTATTGATCATTGCAGCGCATATATTTTATATAAGAATCACAATGGTTCAATAAATATTGAAAACTCCCCTTTGTGTATCTCTAGTGTATCTCGCTGAGTGAGCATGAATGACTGAGCGAAAAGGTCCTAGATCTGTTACCACGATTCCTGGGGGAGTCAGGGTTGTCATGTTCTGAGGTTGCCCAAACAATTTGTTACCTTGCCAGGTTGAGGGGTACTTATGGTGGCACTGTGAGCTATCAGGTCTGTAGGCCAACATATACTGAGGGGGTGCATGGAAACAGTCTGGCACCATCCCAATGTTTATTTTGTCCAACAAACGAACAGTTCCTACTGAAAAGTGGAAACCATACAACATGGCACCGCCAAAATTAGTATATTGGGTTCTAATTTAATGGATTGCCTGAATAGTTCTTTTATGGAAAAGGTTCTAGATCTGTTACTACGATTCCTGGGGGGGTCAGGGTTGTCATGTTCTGAGGTTGCCTAAACCATTTGTTAACTTGCCAGGTTTAGGTGTACTTATGGTGGCACTGTGAGGTACCAGGTCTATAGGCCAACATATCCGGAGGGGGTGCATGGAAATAGTCTGGCACCATCCCAACGTTTATGTTGTCCAACAAACGAACAGTTCCTACTTGTTATATTTCATATAGGTACCCTAATATAGGCCCGGGTAACATCATACCCTTTCACCTACATCACCTCCCCTACATTACACACTAACGAGCCTTTTAAGGATTGAACGCCTTTTATGGACTGAACCTTTTACCTAGTTCTAGGCCTGGGTGCAGAAGGAGGGTTTTTCCCGAACAATAGTGTTCTATGACTTCATCTTTAGACTGACACTGCATGAATAAAATATTCATGAGGCTACTTGGAAACCAGGCAGGGGCTATACACCACCTTCCTAATATCTACGCACAAGGTTCATCCCATACGTCATCCTCATACCCAACAATGGCTAACACAAGAACAAGGGACAAAGGGACTCTATATACTTTTCTGTATAAATACAGCACCTCTTGCTATCAGTAGTTAGAGGGAACCGAGACTTCCAGGCCGACACACTGACCAGAGACGCTGAGGCTCCTGCATGCAGACGCTCCAGCTGACAGTGGTCTGAACATCCCTTGCGGGGTGTCCAGCTCGAGACCAGGAGAGGCTCCTACATTCTCACTTCAGGTAATGGGGTTCGACCAAATCCTAGAGGGATTCTTGGCTGCACACCTACTCACATGCTAGGTACACTTAGGTACATCTAGATAGGCATCGTAGGAGTACGCACTCCTTTTATCAATGCATTTTATATTCATGTATTTATTCATGCTTATTGCAAGATGATAGAACTGTACTATCCTTTTATATTCATAGTACTGCTAATCATATATCTCTGCTACTGTCTAATGGTTGTTTTAGCTCATATACTTTACACGAGAATAACAACTGTTCAATAAATCCTTATTGAAACGCCCAGACTGTTTATTCTGTGTACCTCTGAGATAAACTAAATAAGCACAAGTGACTGAGCGAAAAGTAGTACATTGTTTCCACGATCTTGAGGGATCAGTGTTGTCATGTTCTGAGGTTGCCAGAAACTAATCTCTCCCCTATAAGAGGAGACACTAGTGGCACTGTGAGCTAGCTTTTGCAAACAGGCTAACATTTCTCGGTGGGGGTGTACAGAATCAGTCTGCCACCAAGCCCACAGTTTATGTTATCCAAACGCACAGGTCCTGCATGGGTACTATAGGAACTACACGTGGGAAAAGTGGAAAATGTATGACATGCCACCACCAACGTTGGTAGATTGGGTTCTAATTTAATAGATCGCCTGAGTAGTTCTCTCATGCATACCCAGAGACCTCTACACACCTTCCAACAGGAGACGTCCGTGGTGTTAGGGACTATCCTCTTCAGCTGAGTAGGTAACACATTTGTATTGGCTGTAGGTTGTTCAAGCTTGAACTTTTCAAAGGATTGTTCCCATTGTTTTACCCTCTCTGAATTCCATTTCAAAATATGTTTGACACAGAACACCCAACAGCACTTAATCTTGTTGAGAACTGCAGACATGCGGTTACTCAGAAGCTATTACAACATGGTCTCTCACTTACGGGTGGAGACGTTACCTTCGTGGTGGAAGTTCACGAAGCATATAGGACAGAGGTGTTCTAATCATGGGTTACATTCTCGGCAGCAGACAACACAACAGGGCTATTGCACAAATGTAAACAAGATGAAGTTCCAAATAACTAGACACCATACAAAGAAATAGAAATACCTTTAACATACCAAGAACACAGAAATTGGTTTGATGGCACCCTACCACACACAACAGAAGACGTTAGACTAAGTCCACTTAACAATGAGGGAGCAACATGGCCAGTCTTAGCCGGATACACACCGCATCCTAATGTTGATAATTTATCAGCAATATAAGTGCATAGACTATATAAACACTTAGTGACAATATACAGATGTGTGACACAGTTTGTTATGCGAACATTGACACTTAACCCTGCACGGACTGCTCAAGCTGCACAACCAGAACTGACTACACCAGGCATCAGCTCACAAACACTAAATGCAGTAATTGGTAAGGTTCCCACCAGACGGGAGGAGATTCAGTTCTGGATTGCACAAAAAACAAGTCAGCTTGAAGGAGTGTTTCCCCATACGGGACCGTAGGAAAAACACAGAATATTAACGAGTTGCTTGCCGATGGGGATGGCTCCCTCTGTGGAAGACTGCACCACAGGGAGTACAGTCTTTGCTGCAGTATATACTGGAACCCTTAATACCCCTTCTTTAGCTGTTTTGTCAGAGATGCTTATTCAGATTCAGAATGAGTACGAGTCAGCACCTGTTCTTGATTTGGGGATGAAACTGATGGCCAATTTTGCTGCAGTTTCCGCCATTATGTTAAGTAACATAAAAAGGGAAGCAGCAGCATTGGCTATAAACCAGCATCTAAGGGATTTTGCTCCAGGACAAGAGCAGTGCAAATTGCCTAAAATTATCGAAGAAACCTATGCTACGCTGGGTAGAGATAATTTGGGAGCCAGAACTGGTAAACCACAACTAAAGAGTAATTCTGAAGAGGATAACACTAAGGGAGCACCGAGTCTTCCTCAAAGAAGAAGTGGGATACTAAGATAACCAAAGATAAAACTAAATCGCAGGGTGGGTCTCCTCCACAGGAAGCCACTGAGAAACGCTATAACCTGCGTAACCATGATAATATTAGACCACCTGACAGGTATCAGGATACTGATACACGTTTGGCTTGTTTTATCCAAAAAACGCTCAGAGAGAGGAGGACAGTCAGAGCGCAGATCAGAGGAGCACGTGAAACCAAAAAAGGACTCACAACGCTCATCTGACTACATCATTAAAAAGGAAGACAAACCTAAAACATCAAAACCTTACTTCACAAAGAAGAAGGTAGCTGGACTTAAGGTCAGGCATGCTTCGGATATTGAGGACACTGCTTCTGAGTGGGGAGTGGGCAGTGACCATGCTGGACAGCACGGCAGAGGTCACGATAGTTCGCCAGAACCTGATGGACTGTCTGGTGGGAGTAGCGCTGAGTGAATATATCCAGGTGGAGACATCGGATACTAGGGTAAGCGTCCCACATCGTTTATATGAAGTACAACTCCAATTGGAGAGGGACGTACCTAGGAATATTAATGTTCTCTTTTGGGAGGACTTAACATACGGATACGATATTCTCTTGGCCGATAAAGATTGGCCACCTGATTTCGTAATGGATTACCTAAACGGAGAAATGGTAACTTTACCTGCTTTTTCCGACCTCATTCCACAATTGGATAAACATTCATACGCCAAGGAGTGGCGGTATACCTCAACCATGTGGGGTGGGATGACGGTTCCCCGCATCATGAAATACCAGTGAAGACTGCCCCACAACCTCAAAGACAATACCCCAATACCAGGGTTTAATAAAAAGTTGCACCTCTTAAATGAATAATCCCTTGTTCCTGTGATGAAACCAGACCATTCATATCATCTAGTTTTAGATTACAGACACCTAAACACAGCTACTCGCACATTTGCAGTACACGCACAAAGCGCAGCACTAATGAATAACATAGGGTGTAAAAAATACAAAACTATACTAGATATCTCTAATTGATTTTTCTGCCAAAATATAGCACCTGGAAGCAGGTATTTGACCTCCTTTAGTGTGCCATAGGGGTATAAGAATAGCCCCAGGCTGGTTTTCAGCAATCTAGAAAATTGTGATGACCAGGCAATGACCTATGTCGATGAGATATATCTGACGGATGACACTTGACAAGAGTAGATCGGATAATTCTGGGGTTTGCTCACATGGGCTACAAATTTAATTTAAAAAAATCAAAATTGTCCACCTCAATGTCCTGTTTCTGGGATACGAGTTGTCAAGTGAAGGCAGAAGCCTGGTGACACACTTCTTAGAGAAGTGTACGCTTCTACAGCCTCCAACAACGTTGAAGAGGTTACAATCCTTATTAGGATTCCTACATTTTGGCAGAATTTATATTCCAGATTACGCAGAATGGGTTAAACCATTCTACGACCGGACCAGTCCAGATTTCTCAAGCCCAAACTGGACCACTGAACAAACACAAATATTACATTCAGTACAAGCTGACGTGCTAGCTTCGAAACACTTACACACATGTGTAAACACGACAAACCTGATGATCTGTGTAATTGCGGGGACATCACGGTACACCTCAATCAACCAATCACAGAATTTGTAAAGCGCACTACTTACCCGCGAGGGTCTCAAGGCGCTGGGGAGAAAAAAAGGGGGGGTGCTGCTACTGGTCGAACAACCAGGTCTTGAGTAGCCTCCTGAAGGTCAGCAGGTCTTGGGTCTGTCGTAGGCTTAGTGGAAGGGTGTTCCAGGTATTGACGGCGAGGTGGGAGAAGGATCTGCCGCCGGTGGTAGTTCTTCGAATGCGAGGGACGGTGGCGAGGGAGGCGGAGCGGAGTTGTCGGTTGGGGACGTAGAAGAGGAGTCGTCTGTTGAGGTAGGCTGGGCCAGTCTTGTGGAGTGCCTTGTGTGCGTGGATGAGGAGTTTGAAGGAGATTCTCCTGTCGACGGGGAGCCAGTGCAGGTTTCTCAGGTGGGGGGTGATGTGGCTGTGGCGTGGTACATCGAGGATCAGGCGTGCGGAGGCGTTTTGTATGCGTTGCAGTCGCTTGATGAGCTTGGCCGGGGCTCCCGCGTAGAGGGCGTTCCCATAGTCAAGTCTGCTACTGACGAGGGCATGGGTGACTGTTCTTCTTGTATCTGTTGGGATCCACCTGTAGATCTTGCGAAGCATGCGGAGGGTGTTGAAGCAGGAGGAGGAGACTGCGTTGACTTGCTTGGCCATGGAGAGCGTTGAGTCAAGGATGACTCCCAGGTTGCGTGCGTGGTCGGTGGGTGTCGGGGCTGCTCCCAGCGTCGTTGGCCACCAGGAGTCGTCCCAGGCTGAGGGGTTGGAGCCGAGGATGAGGACCTCTGTCTTCTCCGTGTTCAGTTTTAGTCGGCTGATCTTCATCCAATCGGCGACGGCCTTCATTCCTTCATGGAGGTTGGATTGGGCGGCGAGGGGGTCCTTGGTGAGGGAGAGGATCAGTTGAGTGTCGTCGGCGTAGGAGATTATGTTGAGTTCGTGCTGTCTGAGCATGCGTGCGAGCGGGGCCATGTAGATGTTGAACAGTGTTGGGCTGAGGGACGATCCCTGGGGTACGCCGCAGATGATCTCGGAGGCTTCGGATCGGAATGGTGGGAGGCGGACTCTCTGGGTTCTGCCGGCGAGGAAGGAGGTGGCCCATTCCAGGGCCTTGTCTCGGATCCCTGCGTCGTGGAGGCGTGCGCGTAGAGTGCGGTGGCAGACAGTGTCGAAGGCGGCGGAGAGGTCCAGCAGGATGAGGGCTGCGGTCTCACCGTTGTCCAGCAGGATCCTGATGTCGTCGGTGGCGGCGATGAGGGCAGTCTCAGTGCTGTGGTTGCTGCGGAACCCCGATTGGGATGGGTCCAGGATGCTGTTTTCTTCGAGGTATCGGGTTAGCTGTTTGTTGACGATCTTCTCGATGACCTTGGCTGGGAACGGAAGCAAGGAGATGGGCCGGAAGTTCTTGAGGTCTCTCGGGTCCGCCTTGGGTTTTTTGAGTAGGGCGTTGATCTCTGCGTGTTTCCAGCTCTCTGGGAAGGTCGCGGTCTCGAAGGAGACATTGATGACGTTGCACAGGCGGGGTGCGATGGAGCTGCTGGCTTTGTTGAAGATGTGGTGCGGGAAAGGGTCTGACGGGGAGCCGGAGTGTATTGTGCTCATGTTCTTGATGGTGTCATCGATGTTCACGCTGGCCCAGGCTGGCAGGGGGTCGTGGTCGATGGTGTGCGGCGGGTCTGGTGCATCAATCTTAGTTGGGGCTGTCTGGGTGTTGAAGCTGTCGTGGATGTCGGCGATCTTGCGGTGGAAAAAGGTGGCGAGGGAATCGCACAGGGGTTGCGACGGCGGGATGTCGTTGGTGTTGGAGCTGGGGTTGGAGAGTTCCTTCACGATGTTGAAAAGCTCCTTGCTGTTGTGTGCGTTGTTGTCGAGGCGGTCTTTGAAGGAGATTCTCTTGGCGGACTTGATGAGGTGGTGGTGGTTACGGATGGCGTCTTTGTGGGCTGCGTGGCTGTCCGGTGTCTTATCACTGTGCCATTTCTTCTCTAGTTTCCGGCAGGTACGCTTGGAAGCTAGGAGTCCCGAGGTGAACCAGCTGGCTCTTTTGGTGGTGTCACTGTAGGTGAGTTTTTTCAGCGGGGCGAGGGTGTTGGCACAGTCGTCCATCCATCGTCTGAGGTTGCAGGCAGCGTCGTCGGTGTTGGATGGGTCGGAGGGAGGGCTGAGAGCGAGGTTTGCCCGTAGTTGGTCTTCGGTGACTTTGCTCAAGCAGCGGCGTGGGATCTGTTGGGTGCGGTGGTGTGTGGTGGGTTTCTGGAAGGTGAAATGGATGCAGCGGTGGTCGGTCCAGAGGAGTTCCGTGGTGTGGCTGAAGGAGACGTGGGAGCTTGAGGAGAAGATGGGGTCAAGCGTGTGGCCGGCGGAATGGGTCGGTGTTGTGACGAGCTGGCTCAGACCGAGGTTGGCGAGGTTGTCGATCAGGGTGGTGGAGTTGCTGTCGTTGTTGTTCTCCAGGTGAAAGTTCAGGTCTCCGAGGAGGATGTAGTCGGTAGAGGTCAGGGCGTGCGTGCTGATGAAGTCGGCGATGGAGTCGCTGAACTGGGGTCGGGGCCCAGGGGGTCTGTAGACAAGGGTGCCTCTAAGGGTGGTGTTGGGGTCCGTGTGGATGTGGAAGTGCATGTGTTCGGCGGTGCTGAGAGTGTCGTCGGTGCTGGTCGAGACCCTGATGGTGTTCTTGTGGACGATGGCGATTCCTCCTCCTACTGCGTTGACGCGGTCTCTGCGGGTGATCTTATAGCCGTCTGGGATGGCTATGGCGATGTCGGGGGTGGAGGAGTCGTTCATCCAGGTCTCTGTCAGGAAGGCGACGTCTGGTGATGATGTGTCGAGCAGGTCCCAGAGCTCGACGGCGTGTTTGCGTGCGGAGCGGGTGTTCAGTAGGATGCATCGGAGGTGGTTGAGGTCCTTCTTGGCGGGCGCCTCGGTGGCTCTGAGGCTGGTGTAGCTGCAGTTCCGGCAGGTGAAGGGACCATGGGTGCGTTTCGGGGCGGCCTTGAAGCAGTTGTGCGTCCGTCCGGGGTTGAGAGCGTGGAGTGTGGTGGCATCGTATCGGCATCGGTCCTCGAGGCTGGAGCGGGGGGCGCACGGCCCAGGGGTTCTGGCGCTGGGCGCGGTCCAGGCGCGGACGGGCGCAGACGGGCTTGCCTTAGGCGCGCCTTTGGCGCGCCAGCGGCGCCGCCGCGCAGCGGCCGCCATATATGGGGAGGTGGGAGGGAGGAGCAGCTGGGAGGCGGGAGGCAGGGGCAGCAAATGGGCAGTCAGGGGGGCGGGGCCGCAGGGGATGCAGCGGCGGGAGTGGAGAGAGGCAACGAGGGGTACAGAAGGCAAAATGGGCACAGTTAAATGGGGGCAGTGAGGGGAAACAGAAGGAAAATGGACACAGTTAAATGGGGGCAGCGAGGGGAAACAGAAGGAAAATGGACACAGTTAAATGGGGGCAGCGAGGGGAAACAGAAGGAAAATGGACACAGTTAAATGGGGGCAGCGAGGGGAAACAGAAGGAAAATGGACACAGTTAAATGGGGGCAGCGAGGGGAAACAGAAGGAAAATGGACACAGTTAAATGGGGGCAGCGAGGGGAAACAGAAGGAAAATGGACACAGTTAAATGGGGGCAGCGAGGGGAACAGAAGGAAAATGGACACAGTTAAATGGGGGCAGCGAGGGAAAACAGAAGGAAAATGGACACAGTTAAATGGGGGCAGCGAGGGGAAACAGAAGGAAAATGGACACAGTTAAATGGGGGCAGCGAGGGGAACAGAAGGAAAAACGGGCACCGAGGCCACAGCAGAGGGGCGAGCTTACCAGCAGCAGCAGCGGGCAGGACACCACAGGCGGAGCTGTGTGGCGGGGGAGCGACCTACCTGGCAAGGTCAAGGGTCGCTCTCCTCACCGCGCAGCGGCCGCCATATATGGGGAGGTGGGAGGGAGGAGCAGCTGTGAGGCGGGAGGCAGGGGCAGCGAATGGGCAGTCAGGGGGGCGGGGCCGCAGGGGACACAGCGGCGGGAGTGGAGAGAGGCAACGAGGGGTATAGAAGGCAAAATGGGCACAGTTAAATGGGGGCAGCGAGGGGAAACGGAAGGAAAATGGACACAGTTAAATGGGGGCAGCGAGGGGAAACAGAAGGAAAATGGACACAGTTAAATGGGGGCAGCGAGGGGAAACAGAAGGAAAATGGACACAGTTAAATGGGGGCAGCGAGGGGAAACAGAAGGAAAATGGACACAGTTAAATGGGGGCAGCGAGGGGAAACAGAAGGAAAATGGACACAGTTAAATGGGGGCAGCGAGGGGAAACAGAAGGAAAATGGACACAGTTAAATGGGGGCAGCGAGGGGAAACAGAAGGAAAATGGACACAGTTAAATGGGGGCAGCGAGGGGAAACAGAAGGAAAATGGACACAGTTAAATGGGGGCAGCGAGGGGAAACAGAAGGAAAGTGGACACAGTTAAATGGGGGCAGCAAGGGGAAACAGAAGGAAAATGGACACAGTTAAATGGGGGCAGCGAGGGGAAAAGAAGGAAAATGGACACAGTTAAATGGGGGCAGCGAGGGGAAACAGAAGGAAAATGGACACAGTTAAATGGGGGCAGCGAGGGGAAACAGAAGGAAAATGGACACAGTTAAATGGGGGCAGCGAGGGGAAACAGAAGGAAAATGGACACAGTTAAATGGGGGCAGCGAGGGGAACAGAAGGAAAAACGGGCACCGAGGCCACAAGCAGAGGGGCGAGCTTACCAGCAGCAGCAGCGGGCAGGACACCACAGGCGGAGCTGTGTGGCGGGGGAGCGGCCTACCTGGCAAGGTCAAGGGTCGCTCTACGTGACATTCAGTGAAGGTGACACTATACCGATTGCATATAAATTGCATCTATATACTAATGCTGAAATTCGTTTTCCACCAACAGAAAAAATACTGACAGCGTTACAGACTGCGGTGGTGAGGGAGAAAGCACTGGCTCAGGGAAACAAATTATTGTTGTGACCCCCGGTGCTGACCTTAGAGGCCTTCACAACAGCAAGCATTCCAAACGCAAAAGCACTGCACCCACGTTGGATACAATGGGCTAATTCACTCACCGCAACAGATTTAACTCTACACTACAAACACAAGCCTTTCTGCAATATGAACAAGAATATCCTCTGCCTAATGAAGTTTTTCCTCTAGAACAATATGATTACATCATATATACTGATGGTTCTGCCAAGCCTACCGTAGGGACAAAGCACTAATATTCACCAGCATGCGATATCGTGAAGGAGCACTGCAGGATGGAGAATTCCACCCCAAGAAAACCTACACGCAGTCACTATGTGACTGCACTGCTCAGTTGGCTGAACATAGGGCTCTAATACTGGCACTGGAGAATACGGATCTCGATTTCCCCACTCTGATAGTGTGGGTTTCCTATTACTGTGTCCAGTCTTATAATGAATATACTGGAGCCAGAATGGATACAGAGATTCAAAAGGGTGCACAATAAAGCACAAGATGCTTTGGAACAGGTGGCATAGCTGAAAGAGTGCTTGCCACATGCTCATGTAATCCACACACTGAGTCATCAGCGTCTTGGCGTACACGTTGTAGGGAAATCATTGGCTGATGAAGCCACAAAAGCAACAGTGCAAACTTCTTCAGTCACTGCAATAACTCGTTCAAGGACGAGAATAGACAATGATATCATGACGCAATGACACCCATCTGCTGAAACTATTTCCACTCAAGTACTCCTACAAGTTAGATGCGTAAAACATACCATTTGCTCACATTCCTGGAGTGGGGGATAGAGTAATACCAAATTCAGACTGCAGGCAAGGTTTAATTCTAGCTACAAGAGGGTCTTGCATCCGCACACGCAGGGGTGTCTGCTACAACTTCACTATTGCAGCAACGCTACTGGTCTTTATAAACAGCCCGACTTTGTCCTTAAATGTGACATCTGCCAGCAGATGAAGGGTTCCACTATGGCACATTCACCACAGACACCTCTACTGATTTCAAACAAGCCTCTCGCTTGTGTTTATTTTGAACATTGTGGCCCTTTGTCATCAGATGGGGCTTACAAGTATATCTTAGTTGCAGTGGAGTCCAGGTTTCGACTCCTATGGGTGTGGCCATAGCGGTCAGCTGATGCCTGAACTGTTATAAAAGATCTGCCTACAAAAGGAACATCCTCAACTCAAAAAAAGAATTCTTCAGATCTGAACTGGCGAACGCCAAGAACAGACCCCGCAAGCTCTTCGAAATGGTCAAACACCAATCTAACAAACTGGCCAAAACATCGAAAGAAACCCCCAAGTCCCTAATATCATCTGAGGAATTCTCCTCTTTTTTCTCTGATAAAATCGCAGCCTTAGGAAACGAACTTAGATCCGCCACTTACTCTCAACCCCTGCCGGATCTGCCTCCTCCTTCCGCGCCGCCCCCACAGGCTTCACCCAAAAACCAGGCACACTGGACCGACTTCAAAACCTATGATGAACACTCCGTCTCGAAAATCCTATCCACCTTAAACCCGAACAACCACTTTAATGACCCACTCCCCTCTAACTGCCTAGCTACCGCCGCTCAATCTATTATTCCTAGCTGGACTGCAATAATTAACGCCTCCCTTCTTCAGGGGTCGATAAACGACTCTCTGAAAGCCGGCCAAGTCCTCCCCATCTTAAAAAAACCGTCGCTTGATCCTGCTTCCCCTGACAACTTTAGACCTATTTCTAACATCCCACTCTTAGCTAAAGTTCTGGAGAAGTGTGTGCAACAGCAGCTGAGCCAACACACCACCAACTTCCACCTACTAGATGACTTCCAATCTGGATTCAGGCCTGGGCACAGCACTGAAACCACCATTCTCCACATCGTGGATGATGCCCTCCAAGCCCTTGACCAAGGCAAAACCTGTCTCCTAATCCTCCTAGATCTATCCTCAGCCTTCGACACGGTCAACCATGAAAAACTACTCGAACGCCTCAAACTCAGGATGGGAATGGATGGCTCTGTTCTTGAATGGTTTAGGTCCTTCCTCCAAAACCGGTCACAGAGATTCCTAATCAACGGTAACCTGTCTGCTCCCTCTCCGATCACAGTTGGAGTCCCCCAAGGATCAATCCTGTCCCCCACCCTCTTCAACCTTTACCTCGAACCTCTTGCCGATGTACTACGCACCGCAAATATCTCCTACCACATGTATGCCGACGACACCCAGATCTACATCAAAATCTCCTCTCCCGAGGAGATTCTCTCCCTGAATGAGGCCTTGAAACTGACTGTCCAATGGCTCAACTCCAATCAACTCAAACTCAACGCAAAGAAAACAGAATTTCTCCTCATTTCCCCACCCTAAACCAACCCTGACATTCAGGTATGGATCAAGGCTATCACAGCCTTAAACTGCCCACCGAGCATAGTGGACTCTGCCAAATCCCTTGGAATAACCCTTGACCGCAACTTGAACATGCGGGACCACATCAACTCGATGGCCAATTCAGCCAGATTTCACCTGCGCTACCTAAGGAAACTGAATCCTTACCTGGATACTCCCGACCTAAAAATGGCAGTCCAGGCACTAGTCATCTCTAGACTGGAATATGGCTGTTCTACCCTCTCGGGTTTACCCAAGATCTCCCTGGCACCTTTAAAAGCCTGCCTCAACGCGGCCGCCAGACTACTAACAGGCTCAAGGAAATTCGACCACATTTCACCACATCTGAAAGCTCTGAACTGGCTTCCTCTTGAGGCCAGAATCCAACTTAAATTGGCATGTATCACGCACAAGGCACTATACTCAAACTCCCCTGCATATCTTGCCCAGAAACTCGTGGTATCCGGAGGAGCCAGAAACTCCCGGTCGGCAAGAGACCTCTTGCTCCAACCAGCACGTTTGCGAATTTTTTTTTTTTTACAATCGGGCCTTCTCTGGGGCAGCACCAAGAATATGGAACTCACTCCCGCCCGCCATTAGAAGAATCCCTTCTCTGGCACGCTTCAAAAAGGATGCCAAAACCTTCCTAATGGGCAAATTCCTCGCCTAAATTTTGCCTTGAAATCACCTCAGCGACCTTGCTCTACTTCCGACTACTGCCTCCCCTTGTATTACCCAGACACTAACCACCCGGCACCTCCAGGCATCCCACCATGGAACCTTGGACCCTTGTTTCTCGTAAAATGTACTTACTTGTTCTTTTGTTTTTATCCCTTATGTATCCACCCCCCCCCCTGAGTCTCTTGTATACTTCTGTGATTCCTGTAAAGCGCTCTGATACCCTAACGGGTCAAGTTCGCGCTATATAAAACACAAAAATAAATAAAATAAATAAATCTGCGAGTCTTTATCGGGACATACGCAGTAGGCACACTACATTACAACCAAGGTCAAGCATATGCCTCCAGCGCTTACAAAAAGGCCATGGGAAGTTTAAGTGTGACCCTGCGGTATTCCTGAAGGCACCAGAACTGTACTTCTTCCGCCCCTTGCCGGGTGAACAAACAAGAGATTTGTCTCCATTGATCTGATCAAACTACTCTATGTGGCCGATTCTCAACAGTAGTTGCAAAAGAAAAAGGTACCCCCTAATTACTTTTAGGTCCAAGAGGAGGGGGAAACAGCAAACAATATAGGAGAAACCTCTCAACTGACCTATATTTCTTTATAATCTGGCCTCTTAAGGCTCATTAACAGCAACCAACCCAATATCAGTGACATACAACAACATTAATTCAAAAATATATATTTTTTATTGTTAATTTTTTCATATAAAAATATTTTATACTTTTTTTATAATAATGGTACTGCCATTCATTATCGATCAAAGACATTTTTCATCATTATCTACACATACAAATGACATTTGAACAGATAAACAAGCAGTTACTAAGATACCACCAGAGCCTCCAACATATTGGTATACAGAACTACTGCATTATTTTGAGCATTTAATATCAGCACTTAAACAGTGGGTGGATACTTGATCAGTAGATTAAATTAACATTGCTTCTAATTATGCCAATGTCTTCATCTGTAACTGTGTTGAAGGCAAGGTGATTAACATTTCAGCTCTAAAATCAAAAACAATAAATAAATGCACAGATAACCCCACACTCAACCATCAGCACTTCACTCTCACCTATCATACTGTCTCATTCTCTCTAGCACTCATACACAGAAGAGATACAATCTCAGCAGAGATCCTAAGCAGCTTGACAGAGACAGATTATATCATTCTTTGTGATACATGTATCACCCATCAGATTCCTCTGGTGTGTATGTCTCTGAGAGGACTCTCCACATGAATATTTATGGTCTACGAGCGTTTCGGTGGGACATCATTTAGACCACCTTCATCAGGACCAAAAATAAAGTCAGCTAGGTTTCTAATAAAGTGGACGAGGGTTATCTGTGGAATAATAGCACCGAACAATAATTTTTAGACACTTAAATTAGGGAAGGTTGCAGTTAATCACAAATCAATAGAACTAAACTAAAGAAACTTGATATCATAGAAACCTACAACCCGTGTAAAAAGGTGGAGTTGCTCACGTCATAACCTCCAAAGTGGTCCTATCTATATCAACACAGGTACCAGCCACCAATAGGAATGCTCCCTCGTGCCATGCAACCTAGTGAGATAGGGCCAAGATGTGATCAAGAATCAAGTGAGATAGGAAAAAAGGAATGAATATAGCGAAACATCCTTCACCAAGTGTGAATGTAAGAGCTAATTTTATTATAAAGGAGATAGAGATTATAGGCACAGCTTCTCAAAAGGGAGCTGGCTGCCCCTATCTCTTACCGAAAGACAATGTCTGTAGCCGTTCTTAATACCAAATGACCGGTTATGACCACCAGGCCATTGAGGGCCCTGTGTTGATGCTTAGCCTCAAGTTATGTGCCGATTCCTTCTAGGAAAGAGAGATAATAACAAAGATATCGTGTATAGCTCAATGCTATCATAAGGCGACCATACCTCTGAATTATGATTATGGATTATGGGGTCTTACCCAGTTTGCAATAAAGAAAATATCATGGACTGCATTAATTGTCCAAGGTGATAACGTGTTTTCTTTCTTAGTATCCTGCGATTAGGTACACACCTAAGATACACAAGAAAAATGAAAACATTTACATGCATGTTGCAAGAAAAACCACAGATGCAATAGGATATAATGCATATATAAGGCTAACTGTAAAATCAGCTTTACTAGCAAGTATGGAGCCCAGCAAGCGTTATCATTGAGTCTCATACCGATAAGGTGTGGCGTAGGAACAAGGTGCCACAGCTATAAAGCTATGGTGTTAGAAAATAATCCTACTTTGTATTCAAAAGTTACATTTAGATTACATTACATAAAGTTTACATTTAGCTTGACCTAACTGTTTTTAAATTTAAGGTAAAATACAATGCTGCTTTGAATCTGATGTGTCTTTTTAAAATTACCTGAAACCGAGCTGCTTTTGTCCTGGAATCGGCCGCCTCTGTTGGTGGTTGCCGGTTCATTTGTGATTGACACCCGTTAGGAGTGTCCTATCACTGAGGGTGGGAGGCGGAGCTAAGGCGGATCTCGGCTATTTCATGCCGGCCGCAGCGCGGGAGCGGGCGCATTTAGATAGCGCTGCTGCTTGACCTAACTGTTTTTAAATTTAAGGTAAAATACAACGCTGCTTTGAATCTGATGTGTCTTTTTAAAATTACCTGAAACCGAGCTGCTTTTGTCCTGGAATCGGCCGCCTCTGTTGGTGGTTACCAGTTCATTTGTGATTGACACCCGTTAGGAGTGTCCTATCACTGAGGGTGGGAGGCGGAGCTAAGGCGGATCTCGGCTATTTCATGCCGGCCGCAGCGCGGGAGCGGGCGCATTTAGATAGCGCTGCTGCTTGACCTAACTGTTTTTAAATTTAAGGTAAAATACAACGCTGCTTTGAATCTGATGTGTCTTTTTAAAATTACCTGAAACCGAGCTGCTTTTGTCCCGGAATCGGCCGCCTCTGTTGGTGGGCGCCGGTTCATTTGTGATTGACACCCGTTAGGAGTGTCCTATCACTGAGGGTGGGAGGCGGAGCTAAGGCGGCTCTCGGCTATTTCATGCCGGCCGCAGCGCGGGAGCGCAGCGGACGCGCGCAGCGGACGCGCGCAGCGGGCGAACCAGTGGCGCGCCGAAGGCAAGCCCGTCTGCGCCCGTCCGCGGCTGGACGTCGCCAGTCACCAGTCCCTCTGCCGGTTTTGGAAAAAAAACGTTCTTAAATTCCCGTGATGAACTCCTGGCCATTAGGCTAACAAGGAACACTTGCTGTCTTTCCCCTTCTAACTTTCCTATGGGGCCTTTTTGCTGCAGGAACTGCGGCTTCAACTCATGGGCGACCACTTCATCCCCCATTATCCAACTTTCTGGCACTGGTCAAGACATTAAACTGCTTAGTCTTAACTGCTGGTCGTTAGTTAAACACTACCTGGATGTGTATGACTTATTAAACGACGAATCCCTGGATGCTCTTTTCTTGACGGAAACTTGGCTGTCAGCAGACACGGTGGCAGAACCAGGCCTGGCACTTCCCCCGGGCTACAGCATTACCATCCTTAATAGAGAGGCTAGAGGCTGCGGTGTGGCAGTTGTCTTTAAATCATGCTATACCTGCACACTTGTTAAGGAAAACATAGCGGGTTGCGAGTGTGGACGGTTTGGGATTTCCTTTAATTCCAACTATACTATGTCTGGTCTACTGGTATACCGCCCCCCGGGCCCCTCGAAGGAATGCAGGGCTGCGCTGGCTGACATAGTGGGCTCTCTGGTCGTGAGGTACGCCAACTTCACTGTCATTGGTGATTTAAATCTGCACCTTGATAATCCCCTTGACACAGAAGCAGCCAACTTCTCAGCGGACCTAGCGGCCTGCCAGCTGCTCCAACTAGTCCATGGTTCTACTCACTCTGCTGGCCACCTACTTGATCCAGTTTTTTCCAACCTTTCACGTCTCTTTGTCTCAAACCCTTTTCCGCTATGCTGGTCCGACCATTATTTGATCCCTATGACGCTTTCCGGGGTAGTGCCCTCTCGAAAATCACCTCAGAAACCTTCGCTCCGCCGCCCCTGGCACAAATTAAATTTTGATCATCTCAGTACCATCCTTTCGTCGAGTGTGCCCAGCTGGCCGGATGATCCAGATACCGCCAGTAAAGCACTTTCTGACTGGCTAAGGCATCCTCTGGATGACTTGATCCCGGCCAAACAATCTAAGTGTCGGAGCACTAAATCTAACCCATGGTATAATAACAACCTGTCCACTTTGCGTAAAACATGCAAGCGGCTGGAGCGGAGGTGGAGGCGAGACTTTGACCCTATCCTGAAGGGCCGTTATCAGTCAGCCATCAAGCAATATCATAGGGCTGTTCAGAAGGCACGGGCTACCCATTTTGCCGACGAGATCAGAAACAGCCATAATCCCTCCAAGAAAATTTTCTCCATCATTAAAAATCTCAAAAATGCTGGGGCTCCTGTGGTGGCCGCCGTCAAGTCAGATGAACAATGTGAGGACCTTGCCACCTTTTTTATAAACAAGGTGGATAACATCTATAAGACCTTCCCCCAGGTGGGCATGGGCCTTGATGTTGGGGACCCACTCCCCCCCGCCCATATATTGGCCACCTTCCTGCCAATCACTGAAGAAGCACTCTGTATACTCTGTAGGAAGGTTAAATCTGGCTCCCCAACCGACCCCATGAAGCCTGAATATCTAATGAGACTGTTACCTGTGTGTAGTATCCTGCATATGTAGTGTAATGTATTTTCCACCACCTGCTTAGCCAGTGCCTGTGTTCTGATCACAATAGAATGTTGGAGTCTGATGAGCCTCGGAATGTTGGGACACAGAGAGGTGAAGTGACAGTTAGGCATGGGCTGAGCAGCATACAGGCTGCTCCTGGTGGGGCTCTCCTTCTGAACTTAACTACTTGTGTTACTACTTGTTACCTGCTTGAATAAATCATCTTTAAGTTAACCTACCTGCGTGGACCTTCGTTACTACACTGTGCTACTTACTCCTTTGGGCCAGGTTATTAACATGTCTTTGTCCATGGCTATAGTTCCTAGGTCATGGAAGCAGGCCATGTTAATGCCGCTTTTAAAGAAGCCTACCCTAGATCCAGCGAAACTGGAGAACTTTCGCCCTATCTCCCTGCTGCCTTGGACTTCCAAGATCTCCGAAGCCTATGTTAATTCCATCCTGTCAAGCTACCTGGAGGAGAATAATATACTGGACCCCTCCCAGTGCGGTTTTTGCCCGGGTTTCAGCACAGAGTCCGCCCTCCTAGCTGTGACTGAACATTTAAGAGCAGCACTGGATGAGGGACGTACCTTGGCACTGATCCTACTGGATCTCAGTGCCGCATTTGATACGGTCTCTCACCAGACTTTGATACGGAGATTGAAGGAGGCTGGCATCGTGGGCCTCGCCCTGGATTGGTTTACTTCTTTCCTTTCGGATAGGTCTTTTCAGGTGTCGGCTCCCCCTTTTACATCTAGGGTGCATTCCGTCAAACAGGGAGTACCGCAGGGCTCTGCGTTAAGTCCAACGCTTTTCAACCTGTATGTCCAGCCCCTAGCCGCGATAGCCAAGAGGAGAGAGCTGACTATTGTGTCATATGCTGATGACACACAATTAGTAGGCGCCCTCTCCAATGACTGTCTGAATGATGCAGCTAAATTTCGGAGCGGATGTTGCAGGGTGGATGACTGCCAACTGTCTCCAGCTCAATGCCAGTAAGTCTGAGGTCCTACTGGTAGGGAAAGATCCTGAGCTTTGGAGTGAACAGTGGTGGCCCACCACCCTGGGCCCTGCACCCACCCCCAAACAGGTGGTGAAAAATCTTGGTGTCTGGGTGGACTCGGCGCTTAGTTTTCAAACTCAAACTAAGAAGGTGGTGGCGGCATGCTTTGGTATTCTGCGCAGTTTCAGACCTCTGTTGTTTTTTTTTGACCCCTCCATCCGACAGATGATTGTCCAGGCATCTGTGCTGTCGAGACTGGACTATGCCAGCTCGCTCTATCTGGGGGTCAACAAGACGGAGACTTCGAGACTGCAGAGGGTCCAAAATGTTGCCGCTAGAACTCTTCTTGCCATGCCCAGACACTGCTCCACCTCCAGTGCCATTCGTCAGTTACACTGGTTACCGGTGGTGAGACGGGTGGAGTTTAAGTCTCTCTGCCTTGCGTTCAAGATCTTGAACCCCCCACCCCCGGTACCCTAGCGGGCCTGCTCTCCGCCTATACTCCCACCCGTCATCTTCGCTCAGCAGGCCAACACCTGGTATCTATCTCGCGAGTGAGGAGGGCTTGCGCCGGTGGGCGCTCTTTTCGCACACTGGCAGCGAAGCTATGGAATGGCCTCCCTGTACATATCCGGAATATGGATAACTATCTAGCATTTCGGAAAGCACTAAAGACCCATCTGTTCCCTTCCCATTAAGTTTTCTACAGTCTTCGCCCATCTGTCTGTTAGCTCGGTGCTTAACGGCCTACTGGCCTTCTTTCTCTTTTTCGCTATGTTGGGTCTTTGCTGTCAGCTGCTATCATTGTTCTCAGCGCCGGGACGCCCCTTTGCTGGGGCAGCTGTGCGCTCTACAAGATACCTTAACATAACATAACATAACATAACATGCTTGGTGATAGACTACCAGTGAGTGCAACACCGAAATACAGCTATATTCGATGATGGACCTAGATGTGCAGTTTAGACTTGCTGGAATAAAAGCACAAATAAATGTCAAAAGTAAATGCGTCTGAAAGACTGCGGATACACACAGGCAATATCTCATGTGGCTAAAGCTAAGCTGGAATTAACGAATAATATCAGCCATGCCCCAATGTGAGAGTCTCTGGCTTACCTGAAATCCAAATATACGGCGTCTAAGTGAACGAATACGCACCGGCCCGCGCTGCCGGCGTTTTCCCGTCAGTCTCTCTCCCCTCGCGTTTTGTTACCTTATTTAAGGAGCATGCGCGAGGCGCCATCCATGATCTCGCGGTAATGAGATGACATAGCAAATAGAGGCGTGTATAACGACGGTTCCTCAACCAGCATCGCTATATTGGAATGATCAGAATAAGATCTATCGTGATGGCTAGCTCCGATGTAAGTGCCACATTAAGGCGTAGGGAAAACTGATTTCACATACAAAGTAGGCCATAAAGACTATGGCTGAGTCCATAGATATACCGATATACTTATGATATAGGCATACCCAGAAACGTATATTAACCCATTACCGATAATACCATTAATTGCATGTGTGTTGCACATGGATCAGATTCTATTTAAGTCCGAAAGTGAAATTTCATCACCAACTACATGAGAGAAGATTTACCAAACTGGTCTGATCAGCGCTAGAAATGCAGGCTTGACCTCTCATACAAAGAAGGTGTAGACTCAGCTGTCTAAAAATGGAAGATGTCAAGGCTCAGCCGAGCCCATATTATCACTTGATTAACCAAAGGGACCCTCCCACATGCAAACCGATTAGTATGTAATACCCTATGGTATAGGGTCAGTGCCTATTATGCTATCTTACAATAGGCAATATGCAGATATATCAAAAGGTATGCTATGTCCCATTGTAAACAGTGCCATGCAGCATAAAGTCAGTTCCTGCTAAAGTCATATGTACAAGATCAAGTAAGATAGTGTATGACTCTCGTCCATCTGAATCACCTACAAATAGTGGTAAAAGGACCTAGGTTTATGCAGCTGGAGGGGGCAAATCTATCATACTAGAAAAATAAGACTTCAAGTTACTATCCAGACAATCTCCTCGTTCAGTCCTTTAAGGACTGTATCAAGGGTAAAGATCCAGTAAGTTTCTCTTTCTTTTCTGGTCTTCTCTATGTCATAGCCAGGTTTGTGTCTGACACGCTCTAAAATGAGCCATTTCAGCTCATTCTCTCTATGGTTGTAGTCTAGGCAGTGTCTAACCATAGGTGCCTGTATCTTATGTGTCCTTATGGCTGACTTGTGTTCTGAGAAACGTATGCGGACTTCCCTGCCTGTCTCTTCTATATATCCTAGGCCACAAGGGCACAGAATAAGGTAGACTACATTACTACTTCTGCAGTTTGTGAAGTTTCTCAATTTTCCTGATCTATTTCCATAAGACCATAGTTGCTTGGTAATGGCTGATTCACAAGCATGGCATTGCCCACACCTGTGATCAGCGGCGTCACTAGGGTTGGTGTCACTCAGTGCGGACACCTTTCCCAAATGAGACTATTTAGTAAATAGTCTCATTTGGGAAAGGTGTCACCCCATGTGATGGTGTCACCCGGGACACCATCACATGGGGTGACACCTTTCCCAAATGAGACTATTTACTAAATAGTCTCATTTGGGAAAGGTGTCACCCCATGTGATGGTGTCACCCGGTGCGGTCTGCACCCCCCGCACCCCCCTAGTGACGCCACTGCCTGTGATTGCCCAGGACTGGAGGTA
The DNA here is from genome assembly GCA_963921515.1 of Calotriton arnoldi. Taxonomy (NCBI): domain Eukaryota; kingdom Metazoa; phylum Chordata; class Amphibia; order Caudata; family Salamandridae; genus Calotriton; species Calotriton arnoldi. Next base: position 3,301,551 of record CAWUFW010000547.1, on the reverse strand, counting down.
GACTATCTATTGTCTTTTGTCTATTGACCTCCTTGATTTGGGGTCTGCTATGTACAAGCTTGTCCCTAAGATTAGGGTTCCTTCTGTATGCCACAATTGGTTTCTGGAGTTGACTCATCTTCATTGACATTGAGAATCCTCCAATTTTTATCCAAGATCTGTTTGATCTTATAATTCAGATTAGAATGGTTAACTACACACACCAATGTATCCAATGGCTGTTTTGCTTTGCCAGAAATAAGGGCGTCCCTGTTGTAATACTTAGCACGTTTCAGAGATTGTCGCACAAGGCGTTTCAGATACCCCCGAAGGAGGAGCCGTTTCTGAAGTTGTTCTGCGTGCTCCATAAATTCTCTGATATTGGTACAACTGCGCCTAATCCTGAGAAATTCTCCGAAGGGGATAGAGTCCTTTTGACATAGATGGAAGCTACTGTGCTCTAAAATGGTGTTCTTAGCTGTAGGTTTTCTATACAGATTTTTACTTCAATTTTTCCTTCCTTGCCCACGATCCATATATCTAAAAACTCAACCTTCTCAGCTGAGTATTTAGCTGTGAACTTAAGATTCCTGTCACTTAGGTTGAGCCATTCAATGAAGTTCAATAGATCTGACTCATCACCAGACCATACGAAGAAAATATCATCTATGAATCTGTGGCAGCTATCTATGTTCTCATTGTATGGGGCTATCTCGTTGAAAATATGTTTGTGTTCATACTCACTAGGGGCACATCTTGTGCTACACTAGGGGCACAAGATGCCCCCATGCTGGTCCCCTTAACTTGTTGGTATAAATTGTCCTTAAATTCAAAATAGTTATGATGAAGGACAATAACTAGACATTCCAGGATAAACCTGTCCGGTCTCTCCCCAGGAACTCTGGCCAAAAGAGCTGCCACAGACTCAATGGCCAAGTCCTGGGGAATGTTGGTATACAAAGACTCTATGTCTAGGGTAACCAGCAGCTGTGTTTCTTGGTTAAAGGGTTTATGCTCTATTGTAGCTATCATATGCCCGTGTCTTTAATGTATGATGCATATTGCGTGGTAAGGGGGCAAAGAAAAGCATCCACATATTTGGAAAGTGGTTCCGTGCACGAGTTTATAGATGAGACAATAGGTCTTAAGGGTGGGTCAGCTATATTTTTATGCGTTTTTGGGACTCCATATAGGGCCGGCGTAACTGCATTCTTATTGTTGAGAAAATCTCATTCTTTTTGACAAATGTAGCCGTCACTGAATGCTTTTGATGTGATGGTCCCTATCTGTGTTTTAAGATGGGTTAAGACCATTCTATTTATTCTTTGATAGTGTTCTGGTACTTGCAGCATGGCATCTATTTTGCTAGAGTACTGATCTGTATCCATCACCACAATACCGCCTGCTTTGTCGCAAGGTTTAATGGTGATGTCGGTGTTATCTTGCAGTTTCTTCAAGGCTACTTTTTCTTGTATAGTGAGATTAGGGGTCACTTTGGGAACATACTTGGTGACTTTTTGCAGTTCTTTGATAACTGACTTTTCAAAAATGGCGACCTCAGGGCCGACCATTTCCAAAGATGGAGTGAATTTTGAAGGTGGTTTGCATCCCGAGTAGTTGATCTCTTCTTCTGACGGTGTATTTTGTAGCATGAACTTCTTCAATCTAATCTTCCGAAAGAAGGAAAAAATGTCTTTATTAAGTTTAAAAGAGTCATGCTGCGTACTAGGGACAAAAGACAACCCTTTACTAAGGAGGCTGATTTCTGCTAGTGAAAGTTCATGGCCAGACAGGTTATAGATGGGATGGTATCTGGAATATCTAACCTCCTATCTAGGTTTTCCAATATTGCTGGTTGCGTGTCCGCATACACGGCTGCGGATGTGGTGGCTCTATCTGCTGGTAATAGTTCCTCTCTTGCCTCTGAAATTTGATACGACCTCTGCCCCTGCCTCTCTGTAAAAAAGGGGACTGTACTTGTTGGTGGTATTGGTTAGTGTGTTGGGCCCTTTGATTTCTAGAATTATACATGGGTCCTTCGCTCATTCCTGGCCCTTCATAGTCAGAATCTGATGAATTGGTATCAGAAAACGTCAAAGTTTTCTGTCTTTTATAAGGACGTTGGTTATAATGGCCTCCTTCCTGCCGTTCTTCCTGGAAGTAGTTCGTACAGAGGTAGGGGTATGCCCTTTCTTGCGTAAACCGCCTGACGTCTTTTTTTAATTTGTCTGTTTTTTTCTTTATGAGGTATTCCTCAAAATCCTGCATTTCTTGGTTTATACTCTGCATCTTATTTTTAGCCTCATCTAAGGCTGTACTAGCCTTGATATTATCTTCAAGGTCTGAGATTTCTTGGTTAAGGATCCCTATCATTTCCCTAACAGTTTCTACAATGAGGATCATCCAATCCCTGGAGCAACGGTTTGCAATTTGGGACCATCGCTCCAGGAATTTACGTACCTCCACAAAGAGAGCTGGAACATCCCTGACCCTCAGGCCAGAGGGTATGACGCCCACTTTGAGATATTCAAGCATAAAGTGGGCATGGGATTCCATCCTTTTTGCTTTTTTCTTTAGATTAAGTAATTTTGTCCATTGATTGTTATCATTAGTCAGGGTCCCTATGAGTGTATTGGTGCCTGCTATTTGACCAATAATTACTGAAAATTAATCATCTGAAAAGCCAAAAGTCTTTAGGCCTTCCATGTTAACAAGGTTAGAAAAGACCCAGTAAATTAGCAGAGAAAGTGAAATTCACTAGGAACAGAAAAGAAAAGGAGAATTTTTTGTGCATAGAGATGGAAGATTAGCTAAAACAGCTAAAAGGAATAGTGTACTAGAAAGAAAAGTAGAGGGATTGAAGGGACCGATCTCAACAAAACCTACTTCTCACAGGATTGTGGTAAAACTTAACCTAATAAATAGGAGCTATATTACCTACGGTAAAAACCGAGTAAGAATTGCAAAAAGAAAAAGGTACCCTCTAATTACTTTTAGGTCCAAGAGGAGGGGGAAACAGCAAACAATATAGGAGAAACCTCTCAACTGACCTATATTTCTTTATAATCTGGCCTCTTAAGGCTCATTAACAGCAACCAACCCAATATCAGTGACATACAACAACATTAAATTCAAATAAATATTTTATACTTTTTTATAATAATGGTACTGCCATTCATTATCGATCAAAGAAATTTTTCCTCATTATCTACACATACAAATGACATTTGAACAGATAAACAAGCAGTTACCAAGATACCACCAGAGCCTCCAACATATTGGTATACAGAACTACTGCATTATTTTGAGGATTTAATATCAGCACTTAAACAGTGGGTGGATACTTGATCAGTAGATTAAATTAACATTGCTTCTAATTATGCCAATGTCTTCATCTGTAACTGTGTTGAAGGCAAGGTGATTAACATTTCAGCTCTAAAATCAAAAGCAATAAATAAATGCACAGATAACCCCACACTCAACCATCAGCACTTCACTCTCACCTATCATACTGTCTCATTCTCTCTAGCACTCATACACAGAAGAGATACAATCTCAGCGGAGATCCTGAGCAGCTTGACAGACAGATTATATCATTCTGTGCGATACATGTATCACCCATCAGATTCCTCTGGTGTGTATGTCTCAGAGAGGACTCTCCACATGAATATTTATGGCCTACCCGCGTTTCGGTGGGACATCGTTTAGACCACCTTCATTAGGACCAAAAATAAAGTCAGCTAGGTTTCTAATAAAGTGGACGAGGGTTATCTGTGGAATAATAGCACCGAACAATAATTTTTAGACACTTAAATTAGGGAAGGTTGCAGTTAATCACAAATCAAAAAAGCTAAACTAAAGAAACTTGATATCATAGAAACCTACAACCCATGTAAAAAGGTGGAGTTGCTCACGTCATAACCTCCAAAGTGGTCCTATCTAAATCAACACAGGTACCAGCCACCAATAGGAATGCATCCTCGTGCCATGCAACCTAGTGAGATAGGGCCAAGATGTGATCAAGAATCAAGTGAGATAGGAAAAAAGGAATGAATATAGCGAAACATCCTTCACCAAGTGTGAATGTAAGAGCTCATTTTATTATAAAGGAGATAAATAGAGATTATAGGCACAGCTTCTCAAAAGGGGGCTGCCTGCCCCTATCTCTTACCGAAAGACAATGTCTGTAGCCGTTCTTAATACCAAATGACCGGTTATGACCACCAGGCCATTGAGGGCCCAGTGTTGATGCTTAGCCTCAAGTTATGTGCCGATTCCTTCTAGGAAAGAGAGATAAGATATAAAATATTTTTATATGAAAAAAGTAACAATAAAAAATATATTTTTGAATTAATGTTGTTGTATGTCACTGATATTGGGTTAATGAGCCTTAAGAGGCCAGATTATAAAGAAATATAGGTCAGTTGAGAGGTTTCTCCTATATATATCGATTCTCAACAGTATGCCACGTGGGCTCTTGGGGAGTTACCCGCCTCTTCTCTCTACCATAGAGGAAGTTCAGATGGAAGCTTTAATAACCGATGAAGCATCCACTCCCCAACAGGAGATTGCAGTAACCAACAAAGAAGTATCCCTTCTACCAGTTACTACAACAACTGTACACTCAACTAATACAGAAACACAGATTTCAATTTGGAATCGTGACATGAATCCTGTTTACGTCAAGGTACCACAGATCGAGTCATCTCCTGGTTCTACAAAACCTGCAAATAGATCGGAGTGCCTCTGGGTACTTCATCAACTTCATTGACTTTGATTACTTTTCCTCTGATTCATCTAATCCACCAGCACCACCATCTCTACCATTTCGGATGTGACTGCATGCTTTTTTATCTTTGGCTGAAAAAGATATACTTTGTTCCTCCATGGTCATACCTTTGGATTAAATTACTTTACTTTTCCTGGTCCTTTGGATTGGTTTTGTGACGGTCTTTTTCTTGCTTTTCAATGGACACAATCTCCCAGAACGCTCTGAAGTACAACTGGTAAATTTGGTTCCCAAACCACACTCGTCATCACACAAAGAACGAAGAGACCTTTTTCTGGTGAACATTTCGGCTGTTCCAGTTCCTGATGGGATTGTTTTGGATAGGGTATTGTATGATGTGTATGGCCCCACTTAACTTTTACAAATTCCATATTGGTTTAAATTATCTTTAAATGTCATTGTCACCCCTAGTACTATCTCTGATGATTGGGATGTAAACACAGTACATGAAATGGTAGAAGATCTAGGGCATTCTACTGTTTTTTTGTTTGATGAACTGTACGAAGGTACATTTAATTATGATGAAATGTTCTGTTTTCAACATTACGGTCATCATTTCCTGCATTTTTATTTCTCAGCTGTCCACACAAGGGTTCGACTTTTGGAGGGACACTATTGATGTAAAATCGATTTGGTGGGAGAAAGAATTGGCAGGCTCATTTAGAGCATGCCTTATACCACAACAAATGATTTTCCTGAATGCAACTGTGCAACAAAAGTCATGTCTTGGTTTAGCCAAGATAAAACCAAGATAAAAGATTTGAACACAACACCCATTTGCACGTTTTGAAAAAACTGGCATCTGTTTACAAAATACAAGGAGGAAACACTAGACATCATGCTATGCAATGGCACGTATAATTCATCAGACACCAATTGGAGGGGATGGTTAGTGTGGCGGTTAGGCACTAACGGATGTCAAGCACAGTTCTTGGGTAACACTGAGGGCTTTAAGATCAGCAGGCCTGACCTGCGTTATGTGCAGACAGAACACTCGGGGATGGTAACAACGTGCAGTGTTGGGAAGTTGAGCCTTGATTGGCTAAAAACCTCAACATTGTCCCAGGTGAAACAACACTTGACCCTTCTTTTTGATGAACTGGAACTAAGGGACTTCTTGTTAGGTCCTCGATGGCCATGTCAAAAATGCTTCTTTTATGCAATATACAATGAAATATGGAAAGTTTCTCAGCAGAAAGCTTCTGAAAGACTGTGCGAGATTGACAGGGGAAATTTAGAGAAGGCTCTAGCAGTAGTTGACAATGGCTTGACCACCCTGTCCTCTAGAATGTACTCGCTGAGTAACATAGTGTCATCAGCAATAGACATCATCTAACATGACATGTCCGCATTAAAACATGTGCAAATGCAACTTAGATCCATCCTGCTATTGAGTTAGGCACTTCAGACAGTTTGTTCTTGTTGCGTACCGTGACAACATATAAATGCCACAAGCCTGTTTTCACCTTACCAAGTGACAAAATATTAAATACTCATGGCGTGCAAAGATGTAACATACACTATGTTACACATGGAGAGAATAGAGAGGCTGAGAGGCTGCTGTTCACTGTTGTTGAAACACCCTCTATCAGCAGATTGGATAATCTATGGGTTCATTACTCTGCCGATTTCGACATTCTATTTCCAGTACTACTTAGACCACTATCAAGTGGGCAGATATGAAGTGTTAGGGGAAGGGTATGCACATGAGTATTGGGAAGTACCTTTCAAATTACAGTGTCGGAATAAAGAAACTGAAGTGTTTCTAAGTGGTTCCGGCTGCAAGAATACTTTAAGTGGTTCCTTAGTGTGCAAGGACGTTTCGCTCCACAGGACTTGCAATGCTTCCGTTACAAGCTTATCTTGTTACTTGAAATGTTCCCCAGCGGCCATGATTCATCCAGTTTTCAGATTACTCTAGAAAGGAGTTATTTGATGTTGAACGATCAAGGTTGCTGCGGGATGAAACTGGGCATAGCCTATCTTGTCACGGTTTCTTCCACTTGCTGTACACAAGTATTATTTCCACCTACCCGTATCGTTAGTGAGGCGCCTCTGTGGCCTTTCATAAAGCTTTCGAACATGCACTTTGATGCCTTGAGCGGCTGAAAGCCTTATTGTTTCAGAAAGACGTGGCCTTAACATCTGCAAAGGAAAAGTTTGATCTTCAAGTTGCAAGGTCTTCTTCTGAGATACAGTCACTACTCCGTACTAATTTCCCTCAACATTTTGGAGAACTGGTGCACCACATTTTTTATATGTCTCATACTGTGGGGGTAGCACACTTTTTTAAAAGCTTAGGCTCTGGTTTGATTAGTACCTTCCAGAGAGTCTTCAGAGTTATTCCATCATTTATTCAATCTTCGCTCAAAAACGTTTTTGGAGGTCTTCCGCTGGTCCCGTTTCAAATTGTTGGGACTGTGATTTTAATTTTCCTGCTCCGCAATGGATGTCCCATTTAGAGATCATAGGGAACTGGCACAACCACATGTGCTTCTGTTCCGTGGATGCATGGTACAATATTTTGGCACACCTTTGCTTCAGGAATTAAATGAGCATTAGTTCTTATCATTTTGGCCTGTGTGGCATCACTGCGTGCAGCCCATATTCGCTGTCTGATGTGCGCTTTTGAGTGTGCCTTGGACTTGTGCCTAGGAACTCAATTTGTTCAGCCTCTGGACATAAACATGGACCCCTTAAAGGCCCATTTGTATTGCTGTCCTGCTACTGTTGAATTGGATCTTGGCTCTGGTCCTGAAGACTTTCCACTGGTTCTCCTTCAGCGGCTGCTATGGGTGTTTTTTTGGGGGGAGTTTTATATAGCGCAAACTCAACCCGAAGATATCAGAGCACTTTACATGAGCACCAGTTGTGTTACAGACGGGCACATTCATTTTGTTAGGGACGGGGAGATTAAGTGATTTGCCCAGGAGTGTTCCGCTCCTGTTATTTGAAGAGTCACCATAAGCAGTATGTGCGCTATAGTCCATTTAGGAAACTAAATAAATTGGGGCCAGCGAAGCAGAGAATTTGTTGTTAGTGAGCTTTTGCCACGTTTTCACCTACGTGTATTACCCTCAGTGTTGCCAGATTTTGAGATGTCGAGCTGTCCCTGCCAAGACTTGAACCCGGTTCCCCAGCTTCGAGGTCGACCACTCCAGCTGTTAGGCCACATTGCCTCTTTGGATAGGAACACACTTGTTCCATAAACCTGCTCTGAGGTGTGCCTCTGGGATCATCGTCTGCGGTTGCTGGGAACAGAAATGTTTTGTCTACCACTCGGAACACATAAACAATTGTCTATTCCGTTTGGTGGGAACATTTTGATTCGGGCTGTTTTTTAACATCTTAAATTCTTTTAAAATTTGGTTTTTATACGCTTTTTTATATTTTTAAACAATGGCTTTCTCTATGCTTTGGTTTTCAAACTGTATGATTGCCTTTTTAAATATATTTTAGATTTTAACACCTTTTATATAAACACATGCTCTAGCATTGCTATGGATAGCTTTCTTAATATTAGATAGCTTTTAGTCGACTTATGTCCGAAGAGTGGGTGTCACGTGGCTAGGTTAGGCCCAGAAAGAAACACTGCCATTTTACATGTACACGTTTCTAAAGTTTGCCTTCTTTTTCCACATGAATACTTTTGACACACATTTGCTTGGGTGACAGTGCAGGATTAGTTTCTCTGAAACCACATTGCTTACAATTCCACTTTGTAAGTACACTATCATGACACCTTGAACATTCAGTACAGGGCCTGAACACACATTGTGCAAATGTTGTTCTTTTTTTCATCCATGAGGCAACTGAGCTATCACAGAGTCTATAAACAATGTCAGCTTGGCTGAAGCCTCGACACGGAAACATGGATACTGTTGTTATAAATACATACTTATTACCATGCTCTCTGCTGTCATTGTGAGGTTGTCGATGTTGTCAGAGTCTCAGGCCAGCTGGTTCCTGTTTACCCTCTGCGAGGAGGGATGTCCAACTTGTGACCAAGGCGGGGACCTACATACCTTGCCTTCAGGTAATGGGGATTTAGATCATCCAGTAGGGGATTCTTGGCAGAACACCTGCCCAAGGCAACTAGGTTAGAGAACGCATAGTAGGTGTACACTATATCCAGTACTTATATTCCAGCATATATACACTGTTTTAGCTCGATGGTGGAATCGTTCATTCTTTTCACTATCCTTATATTGCTAATCACTTTTGCCTGCTTCTGTCTATTAATCATTGCAGCGCATATATTTTATACAAGAATCACAATGGTTCAATAAATATTGAAAACATCCCTTTGTGTATTTCTAGTGTATCTCTCTGAGTGAGCGTGAGTGACTGAGCGAAAAGGTTCTAGATCTGTTACCACGATTCCTGGGACAGTCAGGGTTATCATGTTCTGAGGTTGCCCAAACAATTTGTTACCTTGCCAGGTTGAGGGGTACTTATGGTGGCACTGTGAGCTACCAGGTCTATAGGCCAACATATCCTAAGAGGGTGCATGGAATCAGTCTGGCACCATTCCAATTTCTATGTTGTCCAACAAACGAACAGTTGCTACTGAAAAGTAGAAACTGTACAACACTACTTTGTTAAGTGCATAAACTGGTTAACATTGTATGTGATGGTCATTTGAATTTAGGTGCAGGCATTCATCATAGTAAGGCCACTTACACCAACTAATAGATATTTAAGGAGATTTTCTTTAAGTAGTTACTACAGGTTTGTTTGTTTCACCTTGATTACTGAACAGTGTGTGGGCCAGACATTGATTTGACAGGAAATGAATAAGATAAAGGTTACACCTTGTCTAGTGCCATTTCTACATCATGTTAGATCGCACTTATCCCAATGATGTGTGTTGCATATGTTTTTACTGTGACAATTTACAAAATTAATTAAAACACACCTATATGGTGACTTTTTGATTTGATATCCTTTTTTGTGCAAATGTCCATTTTGTTTGAAGGCAGCTTGTACCAAATGAATACATAAAATGTGATGAATCAGGTGTGTTTCTTTAATGTTCTTAAACTGCAACGTTACAGACATATGCATTCCACATTGGTATGCTATTGCTTGTAAGAGTGATTTATAAATGCAAGAGTCCACTGCAAATGTTAACATACAAGTCAATAGGTAACAGGTAAAAGTGGAGCTTACCGTCGATTGCGTCCATGACGGTGTTGATGTTATTCGTCATCAAGCAGCAGCATCAGGACTGGGAAGATCGTGTCCATGGCAGAACATGAAGTGTGAAAAAGAGAAAAGGTGAGTTTCTGCCATATGTCCCTTTCATTCTGCCTACTCAGGTGTGGAGGTTTTACTGCCACAGTCATGTTGGCAGGAATGCACATCGTGATTGGCCCAGTGGGGAAGTTGGCGGTCCTCCCTGCGACATCCGCTTTTGCCTATCCCGCCGTCGATGTGGTTGAGATTTCCTATTGGTGACAGCGGGACCACGGCGTTCTTTCGGCTATGGACCCCCTAACATCTAAATAGGACAGGCAGAACACCAAGCTGGAGGACGGAAAAATCGCCGACAAAGCGACAATGGGACTCGATCTGCCAAGATCTAAATCAGGCCCTTAGACTTCAGTAGCTTTTTCTGCCACAACTGGGAAAGCCTAAAAAGAAGTTATAAACTGTGCACCCTACACTGGAGCAATGTCTGTAGGTGTCTATTAAAGAACACTAAAACATCTAAAAGAAACAAAGGTGGTTGTTTAGAGGTTCACAAACAGAAACTGTTATGACTTTAAGTCATCTCCTGCTTGGATGTTCCATTCCATATGTCATTGAGAGTGTTGGGATGCATGGATTCCACCTTTGTTGGTTGATCTGTGGCTGGCAGGAGGGAAGCCACTTAACCGGCAGGCTGTGAACAAACGCTGTTTATTTGTGACATGGCAACGATCTGCCGGCATGCAGCCTACCGTGTGGCCAAGAATCCATGAAGTTTTGCTGAACTGAGCTGGTTTGGGGTCAGATGTCAACTGGTATTGTACGCAACAGCAACAGCATTTTGTTAACATGCGCGTAGTACCAGGGTATTTGGCTTTGAAAGTTGGGGCTGGAGTCTTAATTTGGCAGCAAAGTTACAGCAAAGCTCTGCATGTTTTAGCTCGGTTTTGACCTGTCTGCCGGCACAAGCATACTTAGCGTGAGTTGTTTCAGTTGCTAGGAGGGTTGCGAGAGGAGGCCTAAGTAAGCACTTCTCACAACGTTTGTGCACGCATCGTGGCCTGCTCCACAGCGCAGCACGTGCTTCAGTGAAGGTTCTTAACACACGCCAAGGTGTTCCACTCCTGTTATTTGAAGAGACACACCTTTTGCATTGGAGCTCTTTGCAGCATCCAGTTTATTTTCTTTCATTAGCAGACAGAAAGCAAGTGCAATAGCCACATCCTATGCCTTGATATGCTTGTTTCACACTGCGTTAAGCCCAATAAAATATCAGTCCCAGCATGCAAAGATAACATTTGCTACATTATTAACCTACAATAATCAACAGCCCCACCTAATGGATTCTAAGCACAACCTGCTCTTTTTACTGCCTTTCAGATGTACACTGATAAAGGTGAAATGCAAGTGGTCATTTAGCATTCCGAGTGTATATCTATAGTCTGTTCTACTGCTCTTCTACTTTCAAGACTTTGCAGTAAACAGCCAGCAGACCAACCTGTCAGTCTGATTGTCCTGCCTCTATAGACGCACTGAGGCACTATCCTTACACCTGCATTAGTGGGCTACCTCTGTCCTAGACTTTGGGGGTAAACAGGGCCCTGCGTAAAAATATATCCTTGTACTGTTCTCCTTTGTTTTTTTTTGTGTGGAGTTTTATATAGCACGAACTAGACCTGAAGGTATCAGAGCGCTTTAAATTAGCACCAGTTACGTTACAGACGAACACATTAATTTTTTGTTAGGCACGGGGAGATTAAGCGATTTGCCCAGAATCACAGAATGTTGAGCGTCCCTGCCGAGACTCGAACCCGGTTCCCCGGCTCTGAGGTCGACCGCTCTAGCCGTTAGGCCACAATAGTTGAAGCACCCGATCTGTTGATCCTTCTTCCTGACCCTTCAATGCACTTTTATTGATCGAGTACAGACCACAAAATGAATCCGAGCCTAAGCATGGAAAATACAACCAAAATAAGGCATATGAAAGTTTGTTTTTTACTCTGCGAGTTGTTAAACCCTTAATACTAGAAAATACAATTATTGAAAACAAGTGTACACCATTTTGTTGCACAATACACATTCCTTTTTAGTGAGAGTACAACATTTTGCTTGAATATTTATCAAGCTGGGAACATGCACCCCACAGAACAGTTCAGAGTTATTCCTTTGAGCATCACCCCTCTAGAATTTCATGCATCTCATACATTATTGCGCTTTATGCATCAACATGCATTCATTCAAAATGCATGATATTACACTTTCAAGAGTGGATTTTCAACACCCTACTCCTTTGTCAGACACTTTCCCCCACCTCCTTTGTATGTACTGTCCCACCACGTTTAGTCTCTTCAGCAAACATGGTGCCTCAAAAGCACATCAGATTTAAAGGTGTTATAAAGTAGTGTGCCTAATTGGGAATCTTGTGTGGAACAACATATCTTACCAGTAACAAACATCTCATTTAACATCCAGAATGCCTAAAGGCATGAATGCCCGCTTTACAAATGCAGATGTTACATTCCAAATTAAAATATGACTCCATCAATCACTGCTCCTCAAGCAAAACTTTCCACAATTCAAAATCGATGCACTTCATCCATGATAATCTCTTAAATGCACTTTAAACAGTGACATTTCCCTTTAGTGGATTCCAAGACTTACAATGCAAGTGAATCTTTTCCACAGCACATCTCCTAAGCACGCATTTCAAGACACTCTTATGTGTGAATGGCCTCACTAGCACATGACAGCGCCTTAAATTACTTAAGCACAGAATGTGCGCTGTTAAATAGAGATGGGCAAATCAACAAACTATCAGGGGTGGGCACTGGCTTGAGGATCCTGTACACGAGCCCTGCAAATAATTACCATGTAATTGATGCCACAAACATGTTAGAATATGATGAGGTCTTCTAAATTCAAAAAAGTGTAAGTCTTTAATACACCAATGGACCATAGAAGGCAGGAGGGAGGGGATCAGGGCCCGTGCATGAAAAATGGAGTGCAGGGAGCAGAGTAGGAGCAGCAATCTGACCATGTGTGGCTGGCGGGATGGGTACTGGAAGCACATCATGGAAGGTTACCGGGAGGCTATCATGGCATACACACAGACAATGAAGGGAAAGTGGGAGGGGATCAGAGACAGCAAGCTGACCACAAAGGGCAGGTGGAAGGGGATGTGGCAGCACAGAAGACCATGCATGGCAAGCAGGAGGGTTACTGGCAGCACAATGGTGGGCAAGAGGGAGGGGGCAGGGCCATGCACAAAGAACCATGGAGGTCAGAAAACTCACTGGAAAAAACCAAAGGTTAAAGTGACGTTATAGTTAGAAATCGTAAAAATATCTAACAGTACATTAAAAATCCTTAGAAATTCACTGAAAAGAATAAGGGTTAAAGGGATTTTATAATTAGGTGACAATGTCATGTAAAACGTACCATTTGAAACTAACAAAACCACTGAAATTCACTCTAAAGTAACTATTACTTGCAATCTCGCCATGCACTGCTTTTACCCTTGCATATTAAATCACTCATGACATTCGATGACTACATTTATAACATCCCTAATCACATCTTAAATGCTCGTACATATGACCTAAGTATTTTACCAGATATTATTTCTGAATCTCTTCGCCATCTTACGTCTACATATCAACTAAACACTCTACTGCTTACCTCAACAGTCCTCTCATTCCATGTACTTTATAAAGCAGTTTTTTAAACCTCCCAAATGCTTCCATAGCCCTGCCTGCAGGGCATGCACTCCTGTTGCTACATCTAATTCAGTTATTCCCCGACTAGGATAGGTTTGTGCAATATAAACACCTAAAATAAACTAAGCGCATTGCGTTACCATCCAACTAAGTACCCGAAAGGGCATCAACTTTTACATTTATTTTTTTTAAGCTGCCAAACAGATATTGGCAACAAGGAGAAACATGGCAGTAAATCTGTTACATTTAATTGGTTGCAAAGTCTGCATTTTAAAATATCTTATGGGGTTAAGGTACCTGCTGCCAACTAAGTCTCCGGGGATAATAATAATAATGGTAAGAAAACTCTGGAGGATAACATATTTGCTGGAGAGATCTGTGTTTTGCCTAGTCCCAGTTTTGAATCTAGGTAGCAGAGAGGGTTAATATGTCTCCTGCAAAGCTAATTATGTAACATGCAGATGACAGATTTTTATTTTATGTAGATGGGTAAGTGGGATTCTGATTTTAATACAAAGATCCTTTTGTTACTTGCAGTTCATAAATTGTAGTCCTTTTAATAAAACACAGTGAGCTATGAAGGGCATGTGACTCCTACACCTGGTAACCCCTCACTGTCTTATCTAACACATCATGTACATTGATTTACACACAGAATTTATTGTCAATGTGTACGTGTGGTGTAAGGCGCTCTGACACCCTGCATTGGGATGAGCAGCGCTATAAAACAAATTATTTGGTTACCCCCTGCATATACCCCACACAAAAAGGCAGGGAAGACAGTCTGGTTGCCCTATAATTTTACCTTCATTAAACTCCGGCGGGCGACAGCAATTCCTGAATACATACATAATACATTTAGGATGAGGTGCGCGTGGTGTGATGATCGTGTGTGCGACATGTGGTAGGTGAGGTCTGTGTGAAAGGCGCGCAGGTCAGAGAAGAAGTTCAGTTCAGTTGCTCCTGCATCTGAGTCTGAGAGATGTGTGGTCGCGTAGGTGCTCTCCTGCTTTCTGCCCTCTACAGCAGTGCTGATGTAATGAGGAGTAAAAATGAGGCTACATTATTGATATATCTACTTTAATTCAGTACATATCTTTTTCTAATGAATATATTTAATTTATAATACCTACCAATGTTACTATCCCTTTTTGCTTATTCAAATGATTATTTCACTTGTTGATATGGCTGAGGATGTCTTTATCTATTTCTATTTTGTACTACTTGTGTTAATTTTGTGTTGATCTTCTCAATAAAAATTATTGAACAAAAAAAAAAAAAAATGAGGCTACAATGCATGAACAGGTAACGCAACATGTGCATGGCCTTAGGATTGCACGGCAAATCTGTGCAAGATCATGAACCAACAAGATGTGTTTTTAGTTGAACTTGACATGCATGAGACACAACTTGCTGCCCCCCCCCCCAGCTGTGAACTTCTCCATTGCACGTCTGCGAGTGAAGAGGTGCACCGTCACCTTACATTACAAGGAAGAGGCCAGTGCGAGGTAAAGTTGGTAGGGGTTGGGGGGGCGGGACGGTGTAGGCATGGAGGAGCGAGAGTGAGAGGAACTTGGAAGGGATGCTGGGACAGGCACTAATTTAAGGGAGAGGAGCATGTTCCCAAGAGGGCAGCATTGTGTGGGGGGAAATATGCCAGGGTCGGGGAAGTGAGAGTTCTCAGTTTGAGGTTGAGGAAGGAGTGCGTGTGCGACAGGTGAGTGATAGTAGTGTGAGGAATGAGCACGTCTGCGAGGGAAGAGGTGCACGTCACCGTGCATTAAAAGAAGAGGCGAGTGTGAGGTGAAGTTGGGTGGGGGTCCGGGACAGTGTAGGCATGGGAGCGAGAGTGGAGCGAGGAGCATGAGTGAGGAAGGGAGGGAGGGTTGCTTGACAGGCACTATTTTAAGGGAGGAGAGCACGTTCCGGAGATGGCACATTGTGTGTGAGGGAAATACAGTTACTTCGGGGATTCAGGGAAAGCAAGAGGCAGGATCAATGAAGTTTTTAGCATGCAGGCGCAGCAGGTATTTCCTTCCCATTGGTGTGTTGGTTACCGTAGTAGATAAATGTTACTAGGTGTTAGACTGGTCCCTACTCCCTACATGTTAACACTTACTGAATTTGTGCTTGCTTGTAGGGGGTTTGCCGCAGCTGAGCCCACACATGCCTGTTATAATCTATGTATATAGCTCCTGTTCTTCCCCCACCCCTTTCCTCCCTAGCTGCAGTGGTCTCTCCCATGGAACTTTGAGAGAGAGGCAATTTAGAATGTTGGCGGTTTGAGGCGTTTGGCACCGAGCTGCTCTGGTGAGCTGAAAATGTTTATTGCTTACTTCTGAATAAAGCTTTTGACTTTCTTTCCGCATCCTCGTTACTTCATTTGGTGACGAGGATGGGATGCTTGAAAGGGACAGCGCAACATCTTCACCCTGTTGAAATTCTTCTTGCCAGTGGTGTACGATTAACGGTGAGCTTGTGTTGGAGTTCGTTTACCAGCACACATAAGGGGATTTCTCCCCATTCTTGTTTGGTGTGCATGCGAGGTACTTTAGACGCATTTTCCAGCATACCCCGGAGCGAGCGTGAATTAAGGGGCAAGCACAGATTGAGACAAGCTGCAGGACTGTTAATGGGCCATTAACTAAACTATTTGCGTCAGTGTACCCACACAGGACCCTATTCCACAGAAACTGTAGCTAACTTAAAACTATTTTGGCGAACTTTCTGGGAAAAGTTTATTATACTGAAAGTACTTCCCTCAGCAAGGTGTCCTGCGCACTTAGCAGTCTGTCGCAGTATCACGCTGAAAGATCGTGCAGTTTTTGGATTTCAATTATTTATCGCGCCTGTGATGTTCACAAGGGGCTTTTCAGCCAGTTCTACGCTGGTCAGCGTCAGGATATCAACTCAATTTACAGGAGACTTCAATCAAGATCAGCTCGGTTGTTCTTACCATCATCCGGTGGCAGGGTGCATCGAGTAACGCTGAAGAGGAAGGATCTCCGCCCACCAGTTCATTCGTCTACGTGTTGAGAAGGCGGCACCAGGGACTTCGTCATGAGAGATGTGGTAAACTACTTCTCTACCATTCCCCACTGTACTGCTCTGTTGGAATGTACCATGACATCATAGAATGCCTGAGTGCCTCTCTGTGTTTAGAGTGTCAGTTGGTCAACCCAGGCTGAGCGGCTAGGAGCCTGCTCCTGGTGGGGCTGCATCTATACCTTCTATCTTATCCTACTCACCTATCCTGGAACCAAGCTACAATAAAGGATTACTCTATCTATACAGCTGGACTCTGTATCTTCCTTTACCACATTTTGGCGACGATCTTGAACCTACGCGTGGAGTAAGGAGTAAGGACAACTAAGCAACTAAGGAACCGAAGGACAAGGAACTAAAGACATTAAAGACTTTCAAAACGTCAATTGAAATTCAGAGAAACGCCCTGGACAGCCCCACCAGTGTCCCTCATCATCTGGACAGCCTGCAGCCCAGGGTGTTTGACCTTCTACTGCTGGTTTTAGTGCAGCTACTGTGGAGATTGCTGCCATCCTACTGCCTTGGAGGAGTTGCTCTTGCCCAGCTGTTCTTTCTACAGTCCTGGGACAGGCTGCTAATTTGGTTTGGACTACTACTACTGCGGAGCCTGCTGTCATCCTACTGCCCTGGAAGACTTGTCCCTGTCCTGCTCCATGAGATACAACTATTTTGGCACTTCGGCACAATGTGCCTGTTTAAGGAGACGGTCTGCTGCCTAGTGCGTCTGACTTTTCCTCCAGCTACAGAGGTTAACGGTGTATTCTAACACGCACTAAAGAGGTGGTGTCAGCTTTCCTTATTTGTGAACATGTGTCGTGAATCCGTGCTTGAAGAAGTGAGGCCAGTTGCAGCATCCAGCCGCACTACAACCTTGATTCTTTCTCACTGGAAACTGTTTGGGACACCTGTATTGTATTGGTGAGTGTCTGTTTTGAGGTAAAGTGCAGGCCGTTTGCCGTTATTTCATGCGGTATTTGAATGGGCGGAGGCGCGCGCATCTTACCGTTCCTGTCGCGTGAAGCCTCTGCAGCTGCCGCGAGCAGTGAGAACGGCTTGAAGCTCGTGTGAAGTCCTTTTGGTGCGCGAGCTGTTCCGCGTTGTTGTGCAGTCCTGTGACGTCGTGGGAGCACGCATTTGCTGTGAGCCACCCGACGACGTATACTCCGACGTGCCGCCATATTTTCTGCCTGTACTTGCGCTTTAACTGGAGGTGCAGCATCTTTACAGGGGAAGAGTGGGAGACTCTAAGGAGCAGTGAATGACCAAAGGACACAGTATATCTTGCATTACGTAAACCACTCAACCGTTGGTGTTAAGGAACATTCAGCTGGCTTATGTTTGAGCTGTTCTGGTTGTTTACCGGTGAGCTGTGTGACGAACAGCAAGCTGGTGACCACGGGCTTGTGAGGACACGAGCACAGCATCTACTTGCTTGTGTGGAGTTTCCCAGAACAGCCGTTTCATAAACAGAACTTTGCTTGCAGATCGTGTGCCATTAACAAGAGTTTAAAGTCAGGTGAAAACCTCGGGTGAGAGACCGCTCACCGCAGCTCAAGACTTTCATTTCATTATATTGCTTGCCATTATTATGCTTGTCCTGTTTTGGGTGTGTGCGTTTATGGTCGTGTTTTGTTCCTAGGACTCTTAACAGGTGTAAGGCAATTCCCATCCAGTTTACTACTGCACTGTGTACCCTTTATTGGGGAGGCTATCGGGGTGGTTTACCCTGTCATTAGGAGGCTTATTGGGTGGTCCTGTGTGTACCCATTTATGTGCTGGTTTGGGGGTCTAGTGTACCTTATAATGGGGTGGTTGAGGGGACAGTCAGTGACTTGATTCTGTTCTCTAGGGTGACGGATACCCTGCGGTGTACCCATGTATGGGGAAGTTGTGCGAGCGGTGAGTGCTCAAGTCTAGTTTTTTTGTTAGTGTAGAATGTACCTGTTTTGGTAGGTTGTGGGGCTAGTCAAATGCTCCAATGTAGTTTTTAAGGTGCTATATACCCTACGGTGTACTCATTGGGGAGGTTGTTGGGCCAGTCAATGCCCAATTTTTTTTGGTTTCCTAGGGTGTTGTGTTACCCTACGGTGTACCCTTTATTGTGGAGGTTGTTGGGCCAGTCAATGCCCAATTTTAGTTTCCTAGGATGATGCTTTACCCTACGGTGTACCCTTCATTGGGGAGGTTGTTGGGCCAGTCAATGCCCAATTTTTGTTTCCTAGGATGATGCTTTACCCTACGGTGTACCCTTCATTGGGGAGGTTGTTGGGCCAATCAATGCCCAGTTTTTGTTTCCTAGGGTGTTGTTTTACCCTATGGTGTACCCTTCATTGGGGAGGTTGTTGGGCCAGTCAATGCCCAGTTTTTGTTTCCTAGGGTGTTGTTTTACCCTCTGGTGTACCCTTCATTGGGGAGGTTGTGGGGCCAGTCTATGCCCAATTTTTCTTTTCTAAGGTGATTACTCTGTGGTGTACCCAACCTAGGGGAGGTTGTGCAATTTTCCAGGGTCAGTACCCTGCGTTGTTCCCTATTTTTGGTGGATGTTGTTTGGTCAGCTCCTAGGGTTACTACCCATGGGGCATCTTTTCATGTTGACATTATGCTCCGGTCGAAGTCCACCTGCTTGGAACTTGTGGCCAAGGGTTTCATGTTCGTAGGACTTTGAGTGAGAAGCTTTTCTCTAGTGTTTAGACCTCTTCCGTTACCCTTAACGGACCTTTTATCCTAGTTTTCAAGTGTCAGCATGCCTTCTATCCTAATTAGGGGAACTTTTGTCCTTTCCAGAGCGTTTTCTCTCTGGTGTATCTTTCTTGTGGAGGTTGCACTCTTCTGGTTATCTAGAGTGAATATTTCCCCTGTTGTACCTTTTCTTGGGGTGTTGTTTTTCTTCCAAGGGTCAGTGTCTACACCCACTTTTGTCTACCAGGGTGACTACCTTGTGGTGTACCCGCGTATGGGGAGGTAGTGGGTGTGACCACCCTTCTCTGTTGCATTGGTTTTTTTAATCTAAGCCTTGCTTTATTTTCCCTAAGGGAGGGGGATGGGGCGTGTATTAATGATATTTGCAATTTTAATACATTCAATGATGTTTTGCATTTTAATGCATTTCTTTTCATGCCTGTGTTATTCCCGATACCTCATGTACTACACCATTAGATATTTGCATCTCAATGTGTTCATTTCATGCTTATGTTATTTCTGAGGTATCTCATTTGTCTTTCTCCTTATTTCTGCTGTTGTTCCCCAAGGAAGGAGGATGTGTGGTAAACTACTTCTCTACCATTCCCCACTTTACTGCTCTGTTGGAATGTACCATGACATCATAGAATGCCTGAGTGCCTCTCTGTGTTTAGAGTGTCAGTTGGTCAACCCAGGCTGAGCGGCTAGGAGCCTGCTCCTGGTGGGGCTGCATCTATACCTTCTATCTTATCCTACTCACCTATCCTGGAACCAAGCTACAATAAAGGATTACTCTATCTATACAGCTGGACTCTGTATCTTCCTTTACCACAAGAGACAGCAGAAAAGATCAAAGAAGTCGAAAGGACTGTTCTTTTACATATTAAGGGAAATGTTAAAACTTTAGTATAACTGTGAGAAATTGCAGTTTTCATTTTTTTTTCTTTTTTTTTCTTTTTCTTTCAGGTACAAATCATAGTCAATCATCATACAAAGTTGTCACTTATACTTATTTTTTTTGAACAGTTGTATACTGGTACATTTAAGTTTCAAATTATTGGAGTTATACAGGTAGCAGGCTAAGGGTAACTTCAAAATGGCTTCAGCCAGCCTGAATCAGCCCTCACCATTTTTGAATGAGTTAGGAGAACCAGACATACCCTGGCAGAGATGGCTTAGAATATTTAAATCATATCTAATAGCAATAGGAGAAGGCAAATTCTCTTCGGTAAGGAAACAACACATTCTTCTACATAATTTAGGGCTTCAAGGAGGAAAATATATGAAGACATTACAGGAAGGGAACCTAATGAAGGCAATGAGGAAGATGTTACTCGGGAAGATGTATATGAATATACTTTGAGGAAATTAGAAGCACACTTTAAAGAAAAGATTTACGTGGTGCTAGAACGTCACAAATCTTTTAGGAGGGTTCAAAGAAAGGAGGAAAGAGTATCCACCTATGTAGCAGTTTTAAGAGGTATGTCTGCAAATTGTGATTTTGGAGCGCTTACAGACTCTTTAGTAAGGGATCAGTTAGTCAGATGTACAAATGACCAGAAGATACAAAAGGAACTATTAACTTGGAACCCAGACCTTTCTGAACCGATTAATATAGCGAAAGGAATAGAACATACACCTATATGTATTAAGGAGATGAGATTAAGTAGTGTAACTCATAAAGAGAGAGAGGAAGTGAAGGTGCTCGCTGAGGAGGAAGTTGTGTGTAAAATTAATGAAAAGATTAAGGAGATACATAAACCCAAACATGAAAAAATTACGTTGTTACAGATGTGGTAATCACAACCATTTGGCTAACAGTTTTAAATGTCCAGCAAGAGGTGTAATTTTCAGGAAATGTAACAAAAGGGGTCAATTTGCCAAGGTTTGCAGAGTTCAAGGTGACAAAGTACATATGGTTTCTGATTCTGAGGGCAAAGTGGAGGAAACAAAAGAATATATTTTTTATGTAGAACTGGGAGCAGATGAAGAGAAAGTACAATACCCAACATGTGATATTTGGCTTGATGGAGTATCTGTACAGGTTTATGCTGATTCATGTTCACCATATACCTTGATTGATAAGAAAACGTTTGAGGAGAATTTTTCCAATGAAGGATATATAGTGGAGGTACCTGACATTCAACCTGGGGGTACAATAAGGAACCTATTCCTCTAGAGGGAATGGTGAGAATGTATATAACATTCAAGAACAGGCACACAGTAGGGAAAGTTTATGTGACCAGCAAGGGTCAAATTTACTGTGCTTGAAACACCAGAAAGAGTTGGGGATTACTTTAGAACCCAACAATGTGGATCGGGAGTTGCTTGTGGAACAACCCATAGAGGGAAGGCATTATTGTAGGGAATTTGCAGAAGTATTTTCCAACAAACTTGGAAAATTAAATAATTACATGCACAAGATCACACTCAAGGAAGGTGCCATTCCAGTGGTGCACAAAGCCAGATCAATCCCACTATTGATAAGGGAACCTTTAAAGCTAGAACTGCAGAAACTCATGAGTCAAGGGGTCATAGAAGAAATAGAAAGCTCTGAATGGGTGGCACCCATTGTTATCACAACAAAAGATGGAGGAAAGAACAGTAAGCTTTCTGTGGATTTGAGGGATGTCAATGCAAATATTTGGGTGGATAGACATCCCCTCCCAAGGATATAAGAAATGTTGAGCACAATACAAGATGCCAGTTATTTTAGTGTACTTGACTTATCCTCGGCCTATCACCAGGTCATTCTCCATCTTGAGTCACAAATGTTAACAGCTTTTACAACCCTTTTTGGTAATTTCAAGTTCTTTAGAACGCCCTTTGGGTTAGCTTCGGCCGCTGCGGCCTTCCAGAGGATCATGCAACACATACTAAAAGACTGTGAGAAGACTATGTGCTTTCAGGATGATATTTTCATTTATGGTTCTAGTGAAGAGGAACACAATTGTAGAGTGAGAGATGTTTTGTCCAAGCTAAAAAATGCAGGTTTCACCACAAGAGAAAGTAAATGCAAATTAGGTGTCACATCAGTAGAATACTTGAGGCACACAATATCAGAAGAGGGTATCAAACCTAAAACTGATCTGGTAGAGTCAGTGCACAAGGCTCCCACACCTAATTCCAACGAAGAGATCAATTTGTTCTTAGGTTTGGCAGCGTACATGGCCAAATACATAAGAAATATTTCAGTTTTGGTTCAACCTCTTAGGGACTTATTGAAAAAAAAGGTACACCCTTCCTATGGAAGGGTGAGCATGATGCAACATTTAAAGAGATAAAGAAAGCTATTGTAAATGCACCTCACATAGGGAACTTTCATGTTGATAGAGAAACCATACTGACAACAGATGCAAGTAATAGGGGTTTAGGAGCTACCCTTTCACAGAGAGTAGAGAAGCTAGAGAAAATTGTGGCATTTGCCTCTTGGACCCTGGTAGGCTCTGAAGTCAATTATTCGACAGTGGAAAAAGAGGCGTTGGCATGCTCTTGGGCCATCAATCATTTTAAATTTTATTAGTGGGGTTTACCATTTGAATTAAGTACAGATCACAAACATTTACTACCCTTGTTGTCTAAGAAAGAAATGGAAAAAAACACTCCCCGGATAGCTAGATGGGTGTTGGGACTCTAGGGTTTCAATTACAAAGTTGCATATGTTCCAGGTATCAAAAACTGTGCTGCAGATTTCCTGTCAGGGTCCCCAGTGGAAAGATTAGAAGAGGCCAGAGAAAACGAAGGTACAATATTGGAAGTTACAGTTCCAGCTATTATAAAAACTGAGTGGGAAGCACAGATGGATAGAGACCTCACTCTTAAAGTGGTTAGAGAGTCCATTGTGGGGGATGGCCCCCCAGGTGTAAAGAATTATCAGAAGAGTTACAACCTTTTTGGAATGTAAGAGAAGAATTATCTCTAGAAGGGAACATAATCTTAAGATCAGGAAAGATTGTACCACCTTTTGGGTTAGGAGAATCAATTATTAATTTAGCCCATGAGGGACATTTGGGGAGGAATCTCACCAAATCCAAGCTAAGAACAGATTATTGGTTTCCCAACATGGATCACTTAGTGGAGGAAAAAGTCAAAGATTGCAATGCCTGCAGTTTAAGTGATTAAACCAAGAGTCTAAGAAGGACTCCCCTTATTCCGGTTGAGGTACCCACTGTCCCGTGGAATAAGTTGGGCTTGGATATTGCAGGACCCATCCAAGGACTAGGCATACAGGATAAATATGCATTAGTTCTCATTGATTACTATTCCCACTGGATTACCTGAAAGTTAATTAACATGGTCACAACCAGGACCCTCACAAACTCCTTGATGGAGGTGTTTTCCAGGGAAGGTATTCCAGCCACTTTGATCACAGACAATGGGGTTCAGTTTGTTTCGGAGGAAATTAGGAACTTCCTACAAGACTTATCCATTATGCATGTTCGCACACCTTTGTATTGTCCCAAGGCCAATGGGAGGGTGGAAAGAGCCAATAGAATGATTAAAGAATCCATTCAGTTGGCGGTAGCCACTTGTAAACCCATAGAAGAAACCGTAAGAAACATGTTGTGGTCTTATCACACCACTCCAAATTTGATAACGGGTTTGTCTCCATTTGAGATGCTGAGGGGCAGGAAAGTAGGTACCAAATTGTCCCCGCATTGGCTCTGTGAAAGTGAGGGTATTTCGATCAATACAGAAGAAGTTGGGGAAAAAGTGAGTAGACAACAAGCCTTGTATAAAAACAGGTAGGACAAGAAATGGGGTGCAAAGAGGAAAATAGGGCAATGGGTTCTAGTCTGAAAGCCCTACAATGTATGTGGAAAGAGGGAGACATTTTACAAACCTGAGAAAATCAAGGAAGTCAAAAACAATGAGGTAATCCTTGAAAATGGGAAAATGTGGAACATGGATAGACTTATCAGTTGTCCTATCAACATTCTGCCATTGGAGGTACCTGAGATGGTTGTAGGTAAAGTCCCACTGAGTGTCGATCCCAGAGTAAGAGTGAAAAGACAAATTCATCCTCCAGGTTGGCACAAAGATTTCATGATGATTTAGTTTTGCAATATTATTTTGTATTTCTTCTGTTTCTAGTAATAACTGTTGGGGTTTCCCCTTTCTCCCCCCTGCCCCCTCTTTTTTCTTCTTCCTTCTCCATTGATGCTCATATTGTTTTTCCTCTCGCCTCATATCCTCATTTGTTCCTTGCTCTTTTATTATTGAAGGGAGATGTGTTATAATCTATGTATATAGCTCCTGTTCTTCCCCCACCCCTTTCCTCCCTAGCTGCAGTGGTCTCTCCCAAGGAACTTTGAGAGAGAGGCAACTTAGAATGTTGGCGGTTTGAGGCGTTTGGCACCAAGCTGCTCTGGCGAGCTGAAGATGTTTATTGCTTACTTCTGAATAAGGCTTTTGACTTCTTTTCCGCATCCTCGTTACTTCAACCTCACAAGTGGACGTCGACATGCAAAGCACAGGGCGCACCACCACAAGGGTCTGACAGTCCGAGACTCTGAATCAGTAACACAGTGAAGTCATGGGCCGCCCGGTCGGGAGTCTCGGGAGCGGCACTCTCAAAGTCTGTTGCTGCCATCGCCGCATTGGTGGTCACACTTACTCATTCACTCAGAGAGGGAAGAGTAGAAGTATCAGTAAAAATACACGAGTGACAAGTCAGTCAGTAACAGTGTAGTGACGATGACGAATCCTAAGTCCGCCAGTGCCGAGAGACCAGCGTGGCACGTCAATGCTGCTTTTAAAGAGCACTGCGGGGGCTGGCCAAAAATTATTGCCAGGGCCGTCATTGGTAGCACTTTTGTGTGCACTACATGATTGACAGCCCTGTGACCCAAACAGACTGTACACCCACCGCAGCATTATGCTAGTGTGGCAATGTTACGTGAACAGCAGCAGCAGGTGCGCTTGCAGTTACACACACATGCTGCTGGCTTCAGCAGCACATGTGTATAGTAACTAATTGTCACTGACTCTCCATCCCAAAATTGTGTCATGTGTCCAATACTATCCAATCGTACCCCAGCCATGCAGCGCGCTTCGTGCTCATTCGCCTCTGACCACTCATGCATCACGTGTCACTGACAGTGAAGTGATAGGCATCAATGCATCAACATCTCCATGGCACCTGACTTGCTGCGCTGGCTGGTTGGCTCCCATCCATGCCTGCCAGTGCATGATGAGTGTCGGCGCCGCCTCAGCTTCAAATTTACGCACAACGGGCTAATATATGCCCAAAGTCAATAGTCACCCGCCAGGTGTGGTTTTTCCCCACACAAATAGGAAAAATGTCACCCATTTGTGTGGGAAATAGCCCAATCTGGCAATGCTGATTACCCTTCAAGTCACCAGCTCGTCTTGTGTAAGTCCTCCTGCTGGCCTCGCATGGGAGTGAAACTGTGGTAGGACTAACGCCTGGTGAATTGAGAGGTAGACGCTGAAAAAGGACTCATGTTTCAAGCTCTGTTCCAAATTTTGAGGAAGGCATCTTTTGAACTGCATTCACTTATTGGAAAGCATCAAGTTTTGTTGTTGTCAAAGAAATCGCGGACCACAAGTGTATTTGAAAGACTATGTAGAGAAATCATTTCTACTTATTGTTTTGAGACTTGTCTTTTTATGCACTATTGTATTGGTGGGAAATGGGAGTAATGGAAATTATTTTACAGTTTTGTTAGGTTTCCTTTATACAGTAGCGGCTCCTATGCTAAGGCGGAGGAGCTTCGTCCCACTGCTTTGCAGCAGTGTAAATGAATGAAAAATAAAATGATAATAACTCAATATTATTATCTTTTTATCTTTTCCTACTGCGGCAGCTTGGTGGGGCCGGGCGAGGCTGCTCTGCTCACAGAGCAGGCAGTGGCGATGCGTCCATTGGGGCATTGCCCCACTAATGCCACGGCCCCATCGCCATCCATCGATCGTTTTAATAAATTACGAATAACAAACACAAATTCTTCTTTCTACTGACGCTAATTCCAATCAGGACTCCTGATTGGAATTAGCGTCAGAAGACGTAGAACGAGGGACGCTGAAGGGGGTGGGGCTGCGGCAGCACTCAGGGTTTGAGTGACAGCGCACTGGACAGCAATAGTGCGCATGTTCGGTTTTGGGCTGGTCATTTTTACGACCAGCCCGAACATGCGCACTAGCCTTCCCCTTAGGAGAGCGAGGGTTGCTTCATGCCGCAGCCCCCGGTCTCCTAATGGGCAGGGAGTATCCCTGCTCAAGCCAATCCTGGCGCTGCTGGAGCAGCGTCTGGATTGGCTGAGAGGGGTTGCCAGCCACTGATGCAGAAGACGTTGAAGGCGCCAACGCGGGACCCCAGCAGCAGAGGCGGGCAGCGCGGGTCAGGTAAGTTTTCTTACTTTATTTTTTAAACCCCCTCCTCCCCCAGTATTGCGAGCCGTGACTGTATGGACCCCACTCCCCACAATGTTTTCATTTTCAGTAAGACGTGTGTTCGCATCGCATCTTGAATCTAAGAGTTCCAGTAGCTCAAATGTTAGTTGATTGCATGCTATCTGCAAATAACGTCTCCATCCCAAAATATTGATTCGCTTTTGCCAGTTATTTCAGACACGTATTGTAGTGCTGCGTTTGGAGAGGCAGCGGCTAATTAAGGCAGCACTGACATCGTGTTGTTCAAATTGGCGGACCGTACTGCCTTAATGTGACTGTCTATTAGGGAGACCCTGTGATACTCAAACAGGCCACTGCTGTGCATTGTGCCTGGGACTCCTGCCCGGTTCCAGGGGTGGTCTCAGGTTATGTGTGTTACCTCCATGACACCGATTCCAAAAACACACAGTAAAAAGCTGTCGGTAGCGAGACAGCGGGACCTAAACAGGGTTCAGCCACTTTAATCACGTGGCGGCGACAGCGTCGGTTACTCATTTGCACACACCTGCACAGTGATGCTCATAGAAACATATTTATGTTCCATCATATAGTCTGCAGCATTCACCTTACGTCTATGAGCTGCTGCGAAAGTCTAATGCTTCCATGCGTGAACTTGCGGAAGAACGATGGGGACACGCACGCGCCGTACTCCCATCACCTCACTGGCTGTATGTGACTCAGCAGAGGCCGCAGCCTGCTCTGTGAAGCAAACATTAAGAGACGGTCGCGGCTGAGAGCGCAACAGCAGGGGCTTTACTCCTCACTCGGACCCGATGCAAATCGCCTAACGGGCTCGGAGTGCGAGTCAGTTCTGATCAGGCACTCAAGTCATGCTCACACTCATTAGCTCCCATGACACATATCCGTCGGATGACAGACAAGGGCTCCGATTACCTACACACAACCAAACTACAGATTACATACTCGGGCTCCTTTGTGTGTGTGTGTAAAGGGCATGCGTACACTACAGTATACATTTTCTTGCCTGGTATGTTGGACAGCAGGGTCCTGGGAACGAGAGACTGTGGGAGAGTGGGGGCTTGGAGTTGGAGGAGAGAAAGGCTGAGGGGGAGCAGAAACTCAGAGGTGAAGGAGAGAGAGGGTGAGGGAGAGCAGAAACTTGAAGGTGGAGAAGGGAGAGAATGAGAGAGAGCAGAGCCTTTGAGTTGGAAAGAGAGACTGAGAGAACGCAGAGCCTTAGAGGTGCAGGAGAGAGAGGCCGAGGGATAGCTGAAACTTGGAGGTGGAGGAGAGAGAGCAGCAGAGGCTTGGAGGTAGAGGAGAGAGAGGCTGAGGGATAGCCAAGACTTTAAGGTGGAGGAGAGAAACGCTGAGACGCTTTATTAACCTTCTTGCTTTCTCAGATTTGCTTAAAAATGCACCATTTCCCAACTGTTTTTTCAAAATTTTCATAAGGTGGAATCCCCTTATGCCAGTAGGGCTCGCTTGCTACGCTCGCTCGCCACAGGCCACTCATCCCCAACATTTACGCCTCACCACTTTCAAATGTCACCAGCCGCCACTGAGAGCAGGGGAGGGATGGTGGGCACTCTGTAAGTGCGCATGAATGTTTGGCTGTCCATCTTGGGCCGGCCAAACAGTCATGCACACTTTGCATGTTCTCCACCCAGGCTGCATTAGAGCCTGGGTGGATGCACAGGTTTCCAGTCCCTGTCTGAGCGCCGAACCACGGCGCTCAGACCAATCACAACACTGAATTGCAGCGTTGTGATTGGCTTAGGGGAGCCTGGGTGCTTCCTGTTCTGACGGACATGGAGGAGAGACACGGCGATAAGGTATGTTTTTTTTACTTTTATTACACCACCTTATCCCCCGCCACCCCAGACCCGTGCAGGCTGCCCCTGCCTTTATACCTTTCATTTTTATGTCGATTGATTCCTTTTCCTTATTTATCATATATTACTATAAAGGAGAGAGATGTGTTATGACTTTGTCATCTCCTGCTTGGATGTTCCATCCCACATGTCATTGAGAGTTTTGGGGTCCGTGGATTCCACCTCTGTGAGTTGATCTGTGGCTGGCATGAGGGAAGCCACGTGAATAAAAGCTGTTTATTTGTAACATTACACGTCTTCAGTGTATCTCACTACACAAACCTTTGCATTTTACTGTTTTGCAGCAAACCTGAATTTGAGATAGGGCAATCCCACACAAGTGCTGCGATGTCTGTTTCACAATTCTTTATTAGAGTTTCACATAAAATGACATTAAATACAATCAAGATCAATAACTAAAACGCCCCCCACGAGCCCAGCAACAACCTGGGAAGGTCACAATGGTTTTCCTGAGCGACTGTATTCGAAACTCTACAGCATCAAGAGTAGGTTGTGAACTTAGTGCAGACAGGATGCGATGTCAATGCTTGAAGCATGGTGAAAAACAATGTTCCTTCCAACTGTGTGCAAACATGCACACAAAAACCAAAGAATTCTTCAAGGATTTCCAGATAATCAAAAAAGGAGTGAAGCCCAGTATTTATCTGTTTATTTAACAATAAATGGCATGACTTTTCTAACAAAAATAACTAACATAAGGTTAATGGCGATACTTAGCTAAATAGAGATGGAATACATAAACTGGAGCAGCGACTGAGGTTCTGAACAATCAAACAATGTAATTATGAAGAGACACCAAAACTCCAACAGAGAGAAACCAATATCAAAACAATTATGCATAGTATAATGACACCGTCTGCCTACATACTGTTTTGGTATTGAGCGAATCATTATTTGTACTTTGGTTACAGTCTCATCAGATGGCACTGCAGGACAGCTTTTAACTTTGAGTATGGGCTGGCTCAGATATCAGGGGTCAGTGAGTTCCAATGATGGTAGTCTAATGGGTAGAGAGATCGGAATTTGGGTGCAACAGAGGGTGATATGAGAGCAATCACCAACTTTTGGTTGAAGGAAATAAGGGCCAGATGTAGGTAAACTCATTTCTGCGAGTCCTTAATAGCGATTTTTAGCGAATCGCTATTAAGGACTCGCAAAATGGAATGTAGGTAGGAATCGCAATATTAATTGCGATTCCTTAATATTCCTTAATTGCGAATTGAAAATTGGGATTCGCAATTAAGGAATACCTTCCCATTTATTCCTATGGGCCTAGAGGCCCATAGGAATGAATGGGAAGACATTCGCAATTTGCGAGTACCTATTAGGTACTCGCAAATTGCGAATGCATTTCAAGGGTGCAAGGGTGTCAAAAGGACACCCTGTTGCACCCCTGAAAAATGTATGTGTGCACATGTGGCGCACATACATGCCCTAAGGGCATGTATGTGCGCCACATGGCACTTTGAAAAATGCAAAAAGTGAATTTTTCAAAGAAATTGCAAATTACCACCAACTTGAAGTTGGTGGTAATTTCTGATTCCTTAAGCCCAAATCGCAAACTTTCTGGGCTTCCTGCATTGCATTTAAGGAATCGCAATTTGGGATTCCTTAAAGGCAGTCGCAAAATAGGGAATCGCAAAATTTGCGATTCCTTATTTTGCAAGTAGGTTTTCCTACCTACATTGCACAGGGCTATTTTGCGGTCGCAAACGTTGAAATTCTGCGAATTTCAGAGTTTGCGATCGCTATTTCGCTACCTACATCTGGCCCTAAATTCCTTAATGGTGTATCCATAGGCTGGCAAGGTAATCCGGGAAGGTACCATGGACCACTTTGTATATGATTGCGAGCAAGGGTTAACAAGAACATCTGGAGGATTCTGGCTGAAGCAGAAGAAATTGAAGATGTCTAGAGGAAGGTGGATATAAGTAATTCGGATGTGAATGAAAAGGATTGGAAGTAAATCACCTCGGTTTTGGAGTGGGTCACCTTCAGAGGCTTAAGGGTCATCCAGTGTCATAGCAACAAGGCAGTCAGAGACGCAACACTAGACTTAGAAGTAGAGGGAGGGAAATGACAAGATTTGTATGTCGTCGGAATAAGGGGTACTAAGAGAGGATGGATGGGGAGATAATGTCCCCTAGGTAAAGGGTGTATAACAAGAATAGGAGTGGGTTCAGGCTGACCCATGAGATACCACAATCGACAGTGATTTCTTTGTGTACCAGGCCATTGGCAAGGAATGCCTGATAGATAAGGGGAGAACCACTGAAAAGCAATGCCCTTGATACTAATGGTATGGAGAAAAGAAAGTAAGGAAGAATAAATCAGAATATATGAGTATAGATGATAGGTGATTGTGTTGGGAAGAGAATTTAACGCTGGCAACATAACAGAGTGCGGTTTCATTTGAGCCAAGGCCCTAAAGTCTGATTGGAAAGGACTGACAAGGGTGACAAGAGTATTCGAAGAAAGATAGGCATTAAATTGGTTGAAGACTAGGAGTTCCATTATTGCAGAGAAGAGAGATATTTGGGATACCGGACAATAGTTAGAGGAAGTGGAAATGTCAGCAGTGCGTTTTTTTCAGTATTGGAATTATGACAGCATATCTGAAGCATTGTGGGTAAGTTCCAATTGAGAGGGAAAGATTGAATTAGAGGGTTAGGCGCAGAAAGACGTTGGAAGAGAAGAGAGAGCCAGGAACAGTTTGTAGGCATGAAAGGTTAGCAGATCTGTGTAAAGGAGTGAGCTGGATGAAGTATGTGAGAAGTCCAAGAGAATAGCAGAGTGTAGCTGGGAGCGATGGCAGTGTAAGAAATGGAATGAGGGCTGCCTGTAACAGAAGATGTGGGGATGTCACTTTTATTGCTGGTCATGTTGGAGGGGAGGTACAGTGTGAAGTCTTTGGCTGAGATTGAGTGATGGGTCCACATGGTGGGGAGATTAGTCTGTCGATTGGTGTATCAGAATTTTGTGGTAGGGTTGCAGTGAGGAGGTGATATTTTACCAGTAGGTAGATTTGCATTGTTCAAGGCTTGAAATTACGTGTTGAAGGCATAGCAAGAGTTTCCAGAGTCTTATTTTTTCACCCTCTTCTTAATTTTCAGTGTGAACGTCCTAGCATGGTGCAGTGTTATCTCATGCCTGCTGCTGCGCATTGGGAGAAGTGAAGAATTGTGTAGACTTTGCACATACTAAACTGTCAAAACATCTGTGTTAAACTGGAAGGTAAAACCTGGTGTCAGAGGTATCATTAGTGCTAGGCTTTCCCTCCTGAATTTCCATTCTGTAGAAAAAATGTGGAATAATATGCAAATAGTACCATTACCCCAAAATGGTTTACAGATTCATCCCACGCACACAGTTACCATCAGCCATTTGCTGGTAGTCCTGGGACAAGGTTTGAACGAATGAGGCTGTATCACAAAATGTGAAATAAACACAAAGTGGAAAATGTACAGTGATCTGGTGTATTGCTCTAAATGATCACCATCTGACACTGGTAGTCTGTAGTGTATTGTTCGATTGGGCCTATGTGCACAGCACTGCAACTTGAAGGCCACTCAGTCACTGTGAGGGTGTTCAGTCAAGTCTGCCGGAATATGTGGGGCATGTTTATTAAATGCATCCAGTGATGTCTCCCAAAGGGAGAAGCACTTAGGTATCAAAGAGGGGGTCCACTGTGATCCAGCGGGTTACTAGCAACAAGCATTCATACGCTAAATACTCACCTGGGCCCATTCATTCATACTAACTAGTAATCACCGCTGGTGGGAATCAGTTGTACTCGTTATCAATATCCCTGCTACCAATTACCTTTTCTGATTGAAGAGTAATGACTTACCAATGGACCTTTGATAACTGAGGTTGAAATGAGATCATACAAAACATAATTTTCATTAACCACCTGAAATAACCACTGACTCAGGAAGTTTTAAAATGTTTATCTAAATTCTTTAGCAGATGTAAATTACAATCCACATAATACTTAATCGAATATCAAGGAGGAAGCACACTATTGTCACCTATTGATCACAAATGACGGCCCCTCAGAAAGGAGAAGATAGAGACAGCAGTACAAACTAAAGATTACGCATTTATAGTTACCTAAAGGTGTGAAAACCAAACCCTTGGCCAAGGAGTTGGAAAGGGGGTCCCCAAGAAAGGATGAAGACCAAGACCTCCGGACCAGGTTCAGGACAGGATAGATGACCTCTCTACCAACGACGCCTGCGTCGTTCCCCTCTCTGACACTTCGTTCCTCCTCGGTTCTTCCGCGTCTTCTTCTAATAGAGTCCGCCGCCCCCACCTCAGGACTTCTTTGGACAGCAGTTCAGTCTGTGATTGATCAGCTCTCGTCTATGGCAGCATCTGAGCTCTAAGCACTCAGTTCCTCGCGCTAACTAATTAGCTAATTCTATATCTATTATACCCTTCTACGCCCATGTACCTCCCATTAATGTTTCAAAATTATGGGCCCACTAATTCTGATTGGACAGGGACATGGGGTTGATCCTCACACCACGTTAATTTAGTTCAATTTTCTTAAGCCCATTGTTTTTAAAATACCGCCCCTCTCAATTAATACATTTGCTTTATTTCCCACCCGTTTCACAACAATTTTGATACAAAGTATATACAAAATGTATCTTTTCGTAGGACATTTCGGATGAACTTTGAAGGTGATCAGCGGGTCATGTCCTTGGACATCTTCCAAGTTGACTTCATCGCTTTGCTTTGTTAGTTTTCAGGGCACATGCGCAGGTCACATGTTTCTTGAGCTGCCGTTTAGTCAACCCAGGCCCACTTTACGAACTAATAGAAATCAAAGAAGAAACATATTAATATCAAAAATAAAAGTTTTCACTGTATACCTCCTACTTCTACCCTAATCCTCTTTAATTAGAATTGTCTATCCCGCATTAGTAGCGTTAGAATACCACATTGTTAATTGCAGCAATGCAAAAGCTTTAGCATGTGAGAACATTAAGCGGCCATTTTAGCATACACTGCGCAGAAGCAAAAGATTCCCTCCAAGCAAAGAAAGACGTCATACCACATGACATGGTTGACACATGCGCAGTAGATTTCCCGCGCTTTAGCGGCCATTTTGGATTAGACGAGGATTACTTATTAGTGGAAAACACCTAGGCAAGCATCTTCTAGATAAAATGTTGTGTTTGCACATTATTAATAAAGACATTACAAGGTTTTAGTACAAATTAATTAATATTGTGAGAAGATTGCTTTTGAGCAAGTCTCATTGTGAGTCCTTGCTCCATCAACTGTAGGGCATCACTAAATTCCACTCAAAGTATGAAATAGAACGGTAGGTCAAAAACCTCATTAAACCAGGGACATCGAGAGTCATCTTAGTCACAATACTTCTAGGGTGGCTTCAAATGAGGGCTTAGGGAATATGGATGACCAGTCATCCAAGCACATGGACAGCTTGGCGCAGGTTTTGTATGTCTCAATGTAGGCGTGGGGCTGGCGGCCTGGCCCTTAGATGGCAAACAGGGTCGGAAGTTAGTGATACTGGTGGGAACCTCTTGAACGGGTCCTGATGGGGCACCAGAATGTCACTTTCAGCAGCTTGGGGAGTGATCTGCTTGAAGTGTGAGACATTGCGCATGACAACAGCACCTTCCTGCGTAGCCGTCACCAGGATCCCATCAATTTTTATGACTGTCACTGGACGTGGTTCAAACAGAGATATGAATTTGCTTCGCGTATGGTGGTTGTGCAGAAGTACGGGATTTCCTACTTAGAGGCAGCAATGTCGGGCTTGCCTCCGCTTGCTTACATCAGCATTTTTCATTTTCCGCCGAGCCTGCACAGACTCTAATGAGTTTGAGGAAGGCTCCCACGAAAGGTGACTTGGAATGACATCTGTGAGAGGTTGTTGGAACAGGAACATCACTGGGGAACTATTGGTAGCTGTGTGTGGTGTATTTCTGTAGCCATAGAAAATGATGTAGATGGCCCATTCAGTGTGGTCGCCTTCTAGGTCCGCTGTCCTCAAGTACTTTGTTTATCAAGCGCATAATCCATTTCTTGCCCTTGAAAGGAGGCCCATTGTCAATTTTTATCTCCTGGGGAATTCCATGGGTTGCAAATATCATCTCTAATTTTTGAATTACTTCTTCTGCAGACGTTGATTGGATGAACCTCAACATCAGGGTATTTATTTTAGTCGTCGACAATGACTAAGAGTTGTGATTTTGAGGCAGAGTATAGATGATAGGTGAGAAGCGAAGAGAGCAGAACCTGCACTAAGACGGACCCATTGGAGTGTGGGAAAGTCCTCTGACAGTATAGGTGCTGGTGGGTCAGACTTGCAACCACTTGACATGGTAGGCAGTTGGCAACTGTTTGGTCTTCTTGGGTATCGAGCACAGGAAACCAGACTTTCTTTCATAGTCTCATGGTGGGTATGGTGTGCATTTGTGTTTCTAACTCCGAGGGAATGACCACTCTGTGGCCTCTCATTATCTGTTACAGATAACTCTCCTTATATTATAAAAAGCTTGGACTTTAGATTTTTCCTCAGGCGTACGGTTTGGTTGGTCTTTGAGACGCTTCCACCAGTTGTCATTTTGGGTTGCTTCTTCGATCTGTGTGAGGTAGTCATCCTTTTGTAATGCTTGTGCCACTTCTGTGACTGTGAGTGTTTTCAGGCTGGCCCTCTAAATTAGGAGTCTCAGTTTATTTGGCCTGTTTGGCTTCTTCTCGTGTGGCATTTCATATGGAGTGATCTGTACACTAGCTCAAAGGAATACTGCTGTCACTGGAGAATTCACTTTTCGATGTATGGTGGTGGTTTAGATGTTGTCCCCTTGAATAAGGGTATGAGTGACTTGTCATCGGTGTACACATGACATTTCTTACCATGCAAGTAGATTTGGAACTACCTTTAGCCCCACAAGACTGTAATTGCTTCCTTCTCTGTCCAACAATACCTTAGTTCAGCCTCTGTTAATGCCCTACCAACATTAGCGACTAGCACCCACTGTTCATGAACTTGTCGCTGAAGAAGCACTGCTCCGAGTCCAATAGGGCTTGTACCCACAATCACTTCTGTGTCTTTTGCCGGATCGTAACATTTTATGGTGGTGATTGTATACAGGGCTTGTTTCGTTTCTTTGAATGCCTTCTGTCTTTCAGGAGACTAGTCCCACAGCGTGTTTGCCTTTAGGAGTTCTTGCAGGGGACTTGTGGGGGCTGTTGGGATCTGTATAAAGCGGCCACATTATGTGACCATATAAGGGAAGCTGCGAACTACAGACGTTTGTTGGGGGAAAAGCGTTCTGAACTTTGGCAACTTTCTTGGAATCTGGCGACACTCCCTAGGCAGAGAACTTGTATCGATAGAACTAAGTGCAGTCTGTCAAAAACTCACATTTGTCTCTGTGCAATAGCAAACCACTGTGTTGGATCATTCTAGGAGGGCTTGTAGCCTTTCATTGTGTTGTCTAACTGACGAAGCATACACCAGAATGATGTCACATAAATATCGCACACCACATAGCCCAGAGAGAACTTCCTTAATAAAATTCTGGAACACCTCAGCTGTACTCAAGATACCCAAACTGAGACACTGGTATCTTTTCAAGCCTATGTGTGTTGAGAAAGTGGTATATCTTGAGTCTCTGTGGAGCTTAAACTGATGGTATCTGGATTTTAGACTGATCTGGGAAACCTGATTGATGCAGGTGATTTTCAGTTATATTAGCATCAACTGTGGGAATCAGGTGGTATTCTTATTTTAGAGTTTAATTTGGCATCCGCATGTCGATAGATAATAGAACTTCTGCAGGCTGTTTTGATTTTGCTTGCAGCAATTATGGGTGACACCCATGAGGTACGTCCTTCTACCTTTTCAATAATACTGATGTACTCCAACTTGTATATTTCTTCTTTGACTTTTCCTCATACATGGAATGAGACCCACCAATGCCTTAAGGCGAAGGGGTTTACGGATGGGTGGATGTGAAGTTGCTCTTTCTCCCCTTCAGCAACCCTGTGCAATTGCAGACATTGACATACTCTTCCAGCATGCATAGGTGGGTCTGGTTCAGGATTCCGAAAGGTAAACGAGATTAGTTTGAGGTTCTTAGCAGCTCTGCAGCTGATGAGCGTGGTGCCAATGGTCTTGGTGACAAAGAGCCAGACGAATATTGACCTATCCTGATAGGAGATTGTGGTGAGAAAAGTCCATTCTAGCTGGAAGGATTTGGAACTCCTGTACACGAGATGTGGGTGGTTGTGGGTGTCAATGTTAACCTGGGTCATCATAACGCTTGATAGACTTTTTTGGACATGACGCACACTGTTGTGCCGGTATCAATCCGGCTGACTAGGGGTTGTCCTGGGATAATCGGCTCACATTTAGGTTTCGACTGTCTTTTAGCTGTTAATGTGCAATCTATGGTTGAGTTGAGGTGAATGTGCTCTTTCTCTGATGCTGTGAACGCATCAGATTTGTTGGGAATTATGGGGTCATCAGCCAACTGTAGGTGTCTTACCGAATTTTTTTGCTTTGTCATTGCCTTTTCTGTTGGTACATTCGGCTTGGCCCCTGAGCGACATACGTTTTCGAAATGGTTCACTTTTCCTCAGATGCGTCTTCTCTGTGCAGAACATTGTGACCCTCTCTGGGATTGGTTACCACAATAACCACATGTTCTGGTCGTTCTTGTGCTAAGTGA
Source organism: Calotriton arnoldi (assembly GCA_963921515.1). NCBI lineage: Eukaryota > Metazoa > Chordata > Amphibia > Caudata > Salamandridae > Calotriton > Calotriton arnoldi. The sequence goes on along the minus strand of CAWUFW010000547.1, from coordinate 3,264,161 downwards.
TTTTTTTTTGCTATAGCACATGCCTCCTCTGCTGATTTGTGGGTGTCAGCTATGATTAGGCACACATTCAGAGATGACTCGATATGTACTGCTTGGGTATCTGTGAGTTCAGAGGAGCAGCCTACTGATAGCATGCCAGCTAGGCGCATTCAGGAGTTCCATGGCCAGCTTTAGGGGGATGCGGCCGGTGCTGTCGCACTTGGCGCTGAGCTCATGGTATGCTCTGTTTAGAAATAACTTATGGATTTAAAAGCACCTGCTGAATAGTTCCTTGTGTGTCCAGCAGTTTTTAGGCAACAATAAAAATGTAAAAATAAATCTGGTTATTAATGTTTCTGCTGAAGAGATATTGAGTTTTGTCTAGTGGCAGCTTTGACTCATCATAAAGTAGCGCAGAGGGTTAATATGCCTGCTGCAAAGAACATGTACCATGCAGATCACAGAACTGTATTTTATGTGGATAGCTCAGTGGGTTACTGCTTTTGCAAAGAGATCCTTTTGTTACTTACAGTTCATAAGTTACAAACCTAATATAGCACAGTCATCAAAGAGCTGCATGCAAACTGCGTGGTATAGGTTAGAACAATATGTTTTTCCCCCCAGTCTTTCAATATTCTAATGTTGCTAAAAAGGGGTCGTTTGGGTAGAAATACACCGAGGCGGAGGAGCGTCGCCCCACTGCTCTTTAAGCAAGAAAAATAAAACGATAATAACATAGTTATTATCATTTTATTTTTAGCAGGTTCAGGGCTGGTTTCCAAAACCCAATGCATTTCGGGTCGTCAAAGACCCTTCGTCAGGGGCCTTTCAATTACAATCCGATAAGATAACTGCTTCGCTCCACGTTCCCTCTTCGGAACAAAATCTTGTTGATGATAACTAATTGAAAGTTTGCAATCCATTGGAAACATTGCACATAAAATGTGAAGTTTGGATGAAAAACACGTTTGTTTTAAAGTTAAGTGCGCCCGTCAGCTTGGGATCGGTTAATACGCACCTGGCAAACATTTGATAGTTTACTTTTCCAGCGCTTACCAGACACAGCGCTATTGAATGGGGCGCACACCGAGTACTTGATTGAATAAAAAGGTTTATACAATAGTTAACAGGAGTGCACCACGGTAACATTGTTTATAGTCACTTTGCATGTTCCCCACCAGGCTGCATTACACAGCCTGGTGCGGAACATGCCCAGGCCCCCAGTCTCCATCTGAGCACGAATCCACGGAGCTCAGACCAATCACAACGCTGCATTGTAGCGTTGGTATTGGCTATGGGGAGCCTGGGTGCTTCCTAGTTCCGGGACACACCGGAGAAGCGGAGGAGAGACGCAGACAAGGTAAGTAGTATTTTTTTTTATATTGTCCCTCCCCCCCGCCAACACCCACACCTCCACCCTCATTCCCTGCCAGCCGCTATTGGAAATATATCCTTATTAGTAAAGCCAACCCCAACCAATGTGATACGTGTAGGAGAGTAGGATCTGCTTCACATGGGTACCCCCACTTTTTGCTGATGCTTCACTGTTTTTCGACCTTAGTCTGGCTGGGGCCCTGCTAATCAGAACCCCAGCCTAGCTGCTTCCTCTCTAAAATGGTTTCCATGTGCCTTAGGCACATCTCTGATTGGAATCTGGAGTGCCCTTATACGTCCCTAGTATATGGTATACTATGTACCCAGGGCATAGGTACCTCAGAGGCCTACCAGGGGCTGCAGCATGTATTGTGCCACCCCTGGAAGGCCATCCAAAATGACACCACAGGTCTGCTACTGCAGCCTGGGTAAGGTGGTGCATGCACCCCTTACTGTGATATAGGCTACCTATATCACTACATACATACACACATATAAACCTATAAGTCACTCCTATGGCAGGCCTTATCAATCCTGAAGGCAGAGTGCGTGGTTCCTATGTGAGAGGGTGCCCCTGCATGAGCTGGGCCCCTCTGCAGCGTTCGGAGACCCTTCTCTGATGCTGTTTGTAGTGCAGCCCGACCATATACTCTTAAGCGCATTATAACCTCGCGTTAAATGCTAACTTTGGGATGGCTGCACGGAAACATGTTGTGTTTGGTGTCAAACATCTTGGAATACTACCCCCCGCCAGTTCTGGTGGCGAGGGTAGCATTCCACCCTTCTAGAGGGAGAGACATGTACACACCGGTATACCCGGTACTGACTTTCCAGAGCCCTGGCATCACAAAATGGATGCCGCTGCCACAGACACAAGTCTGGCCTCCTGCTGCTGACCGAAACTCCGGCAGGGAGGCCTGGACAATAGGTTTCCTGTCCCAGGGAGGTGTAACCACCTCCCCAGACAGGATAGTGTGTATTGGGGCTGGGCGGGAGCACTCTCTGGTGCTTTGAAGTCCTGCACTGGGGGCACATTTGGTGTCCCTGTGCATACCCCAGTTCAAACCGGCTCAGGGGCTTCCAGCCCCTGCTCTGGCGCGAAACTGGACAAAGGGAAAGGGGTGTAACCACCCCTCTGCCCTGACCCTCCCATAGGTGGGGCCACAGAGTATGTCCAACCCCCTACCTTAGTATAAGTATGGGACCCCAGTCCTTAGGACTTTAGATTTACCTGGACGAAACTCTGACACAGAATCCTGGACCTTCGACGCTCTACTTTAAGATTAGAGGACTGAAGAATCTCCCTTGGGGTCAAGGAGTGACTCCCCTGCTTGGCAGGCACCAAAGAAGCAATTGTCCGGTCTGCATCGCTGAAGCTCCCGTCGGACGCCGAAGTCCTTGCATCACCAGAGGTGGATTTCCAGACTTCCCGAGGCTGCCCTGAGTCCCCAGCAAAGCTGAGGCCCGTAGCTGTCGTGGGTAACGTGGAACCGTGACCCCTGGACACCGATCGCATTTGCAAGTGCATCCTCTTCTGGGTCTCCCACGAAGTCGTGCTTTGGGCTCCGAGTAGCCCCAGCCTCCAGCACCAACTGCACCGAAGATCACTGGCCTCCACTCCACGAGTGTCCTGTGAGCCAGCTCCACGTGCATCGACTCGAGGCTCCTTCGCGGTTGCTAGTCCGTTGGCTAGTAGGCCCTCCCGAAGGCCAATCTTCTTCTGCTTGGGCTCCCTGGTTGCTCCAGGCGTGCCCTGACTTACCCTCGCTGGGTGAGTCCCACAGACCTTGCTGGTCTGCAACATCGTCCTTCTTCCATTTCCACGAGACTTGCCGTTGCCAAGGTTTGTTGGGTCCAATCCGGTCGCCGACACCCCTGCAATCGACAGACGTCGTGGGACAGCTCGAATCCAGCTCCTGGTAGTCGTCGACGCCTCCTGGACCTCGTGGCTGAAGAGTCAAGACGACCGTCAACCTACCTGAAGCACTCGACATCGGTGGGCATCTGCTCATCGCCTTCCTGGTCACTGGCTAGTGACCCAGACTCTGTCCCCTCTGCTTTCAGGTTCTTCAGATCTTCGATCCACCTTTGGATCCACCCGAACACTTTCGACTTGGCCGCCAGCAGCACTTTGCAGCAGATCGCCATTGAAAGCGACGACGAAACCCGACCCCGAAAGACACCTATGCACCCGGCTCCCCTGGGTGAGGTAACTCGAGTACTCCGGTGCTCCCGTGGGTATTGACACTAGAACAGCCTAGTTCTCAAAGGGTCTGCTCCAAGTCCTCCTCTAAGTGTCCCTTTTCTTTTAAATTCAAATCGCGACTTTCCCCATAGAAGTTAACGGCGATTCGCGGCTGTGTTCATACACTGCACGCGTACCCCGTGGGTCCCCTGTGTCACTACCTTGGGTGGTTCCTTGTGGTCCAAGCACTTCTACAGGCTCTAGGCCTTGTGTCTAGCTCAGTCGTGGTTCTTATACCACTTTATTGGTATATGGTTTGATACGCCCCTAGGGCTCAAACGTGTATTTGTGCTATTACTGTAGATAACTAACTTATAATTTATGTACTTCGAACTCTAGCCTCATAAAGAGACTAGAGGGGTGTGTTTAGCAATAAATACATATATTTTGAATATATACCTGGTGTGGTCCTCTTTCATTTGGTCACTCAAGAGATTATAGACTGGTAAAACAAGCTGCTTTACATTCCTTCAAGACTTAGCCTGAAGGCTGCTCTCCATAGCTACCACTAGGATAGCTTTCAATAAAGGTTGTCTTTAACCTATCTCCAATAAGGGGTTGTTTGGACTGGTGCAAGGTGCCCACTATAATTAGTGGACAGCATATGCCAGGCCAACTTCTCACATTGGTGTGCAGCGTGTGGGATTCCAGCTTGCTATTGTTTTACCAGATAATCTCAATTGAATTGATCAACTGAAAACCACTAAGGGTACCTAAGGTACATATAAATCAAGCTTAGTAATACAGTAAGTTCTACTGAACTTAGAGTTGCGTGTTAAGGGATAGCACACCCTTTCTACAACTCAAGAGAGTTTAGTAGGCCACACTAGAGTAGGTAGTGCATACACCACACCTCACTAGTAATGTCTTCAAAGCCAGGACCCAGTGAGTCCTCGCCAGAAGCCAGTGGGCTTCTTCCCTCCAAGTATGATAAACTCCCATTCTTGGAATTGAGAGCATTATGCAATACTAGGAAGTTGAAGGCAGGCAAAAGTGCCAGCACCCAACACCTCAGGGAGGTGTTACTAGCTGATGATCTCAGCAGGCCCCTAGGGTCTGAAGGGGTAGGCAAAGAGGGTGGGGCAGAAGATGAGGAAGGGGCCAGGGGTGAAGAAACCCAGGCCCCCCCTCTGAAACTGGCCAGGAAGGTGAAAATGACCTTGTCCTGGAAAACCCAATTCCTCCTGTGGAGGAGGAGGAGGAGGATCAGACTGACCTCCCCTTTGTCCCCCAGGAAGAGTTCTGAGTGTGCCCAGAAGGTCTAGGTCTCCTTCTCAGGAGTCTAACCACTCTGACACCTCAATAGGGACCTCTGTCTCCTCTCATGGGAGGGAATCCTCTTATGAGAGGAGAAAGAGACTGATTCAGTATGAGCAAGCCCAGCTTGAACTCAGAAAACAGCAATTGGCTATAGACAGGGAGTCCCTAGATCTCTATAGAGAGAGACAAAAGTTGGGACTAGAGTCCCATGGTGGCAGCAGTTTCCCCAAAGATAGGGAAAGGTCTTATGACCATAGAAACCTGAGCAAGATTGTCCCTCCCTACCAGAGTGCGGATGACATCCACAAATGGATAACTGCTCTAGAGAAGGCCTGTAAAGTACAGAGGGTCCCTCAGGAGCAGTGGGCAGCAATCTTGTGGCTCTCCTTTGCAGACAAAGGTAGAGACAAGCTCCTCACTGTTAGAGAGGAGGATGCTGATAATTACAAAGTCTTGAAGAGTGCTCTAATTGATGGGTTTGGCCTAACCACTGAACAATACAGGTTAAAGTTCAGGGATACCCAAAAAGCACAGACTCAAGACTGGGTGGACTTTGTTGATTGTTCTGCCAAGGCTCTGGAAGGTTGGTTATTGGGCAGTAAGGTGTGTGACTTCACAGGATTGTACAATCTGATCATGAGGGAGCAGATTCTTAATAACTGTCAAAATCAGCTGTTGCATCAGCACCTGGTGGACTCTGATCTGACCTCTCCCCAAGAATTGGGAAAGAAGGCAGACAAATGGGTCAGAACCAGGGTGAGGCAGAAGGTACAGAACCAAGGTGGTGACCCTAAGAAGCAAGATTCGAAAACCTCTGATAAGGGTGGGGAGAAGGGTAAAGATCAAAAGTCTTCACAAGGCCCCCAAAAATCTTCTTCAGGTGGGGATTCACAGTCTAACAAAGGGAAAGGCCAAAGGAAACCATGGTGCAAGGTCTGTAAGCAAAAGACCCACTGGACCAGTGATTGCACCAAGTCCAAAGACTCTACTCCAGCCCCCACCAATGCCCCTAAGGCACCTGCTCCCCCTAGTGCAGTTACAGTTGGTGGTGGGACTACACAAGCCAAGGGTTTAGTAGGGTTGACCCTGGGTAAGGAGATGAGCTCTGACCTAGTCAGAGAACTCACTCAGGCTGTCCTAGTCTGTGATGGAGGCATGGATATGACCTCCTCTGTGAGTCCCAGTAATCTGGGCAAGTACAGGCAACAGCCCTTAATCAATGGAAAAGAGGCTTTGGCATTTAGGGACACAGGGGCAAGTGTCACCATGGTGACACAAGACCTTGTGAATCCTGGGCAGATTATACTTGGTGAAATGTACCAAGTGACCAATGCTAGCAACGTCAGAACAGACCATACTCTGGCAGTTGTTAACTTCTCCTGGGGAGGGGTAACTGGCCTTAAGAAGGTTGTGGTAAGTGCAGACCTACCCGTTGAATGCTTGCTTGGCAATGACTTAGAAACTTCAGCTTGGGCAGAAGTGGAGCTCAGGACCCATGCAGAAATGCTGGGCATCCCTGCAGATGTGTTTGCTGTGACCAGGTCACAAGCCAAAATGTCTAACACTGAACAGGCCTTGGATTCTGGAATAATGGACCAAGTGCCCTCCAAGAAGAGGAGTAGTAGGGTAAAGGCAGTGCCTTCCCCTTGGCTCAGAAGGAAGATCAGTCTCTTGAGGGGGATGATCTCAGTCCTGAGGAAGGAACTGTCCCAGAGGAGCTTGAACCTGACCAGGTTGAGTTCTTGGGGACAGGGGGCCCTTCCAGGGCAGATCTGAGCCAGGAGCAGCAGAGCTGCCCCTCTCTTGAACCCCTCAGACAGCAAGCTGCTGCTGAGGCTGCTGGGAAAGCTAGTGGTCCCCATACTGTGTATTGGGATGATGGACTCTTGTACTCAGAGTGTAGAGACCCCAAGCCTGGTGCCACCAGGAGGTTGGTTATACCTCTGAAGTTCAGGGGCTTCCTATTGACCCTAGCCCATGACATTCCCTTAGCAGGTCACCTGGGCCAGAACAAGACTTGGGACAGAATTGTCCCTCACTTTCACTGGCCCCACATGTCTGAAGACACCAAGGAGTTTTGTCGCTCCTGTGTAACCTGCCAGGCCAGTGGCAAGGCAGGTGGCACTACAAAGGCCCCCTGATACCACTACCTGTGGTGGGGGTTCCCTTTGAAAGGGTGGGGATTGACATTGTTGGTCCCATGGATCCCCAAACAGCATCTGGGCACAGGTTTATCCTGGTGGTAGTGGATCATGCCACCAGGTACCCAGAGGCTATTCCCCTTAGGACCACTACAGCACCTGTGGTGGCAAGAGCCCTCCTGGGAATTTTCTCAAGAGTGGGCTTCCCTAAGGAGGTTGTATCAGACAGGGGTGCTAACTTTATGTCTGGATACTTAAAAGCAATGTGGAAGGAGTGTGGAGTGACTTACAAGTTCACCACACCCTATCACCCACAATGCAATGGTTTAGTTGAGAGATTCAACAAAACCTTGAAGGGCATGATTAAAGGGCTCCCAGAAAAGCAGAAAAGCTTAGGCGAAGATGGGACATACTCTTGCCCTGCCTTTTATTTGCATACAGGGAGGTGCCTCAAAAGGGGGTTGGCTACAGCCCTTTTGAACTTTTGTTTGGTCACCCTGTGAGGGGTCCATTGTGCTTGGTGAAGGAAGGATGGGAGTTACCTCTCAAGCCCCCAAAGCAAGACATAGTGGACTATGTACTTGGTCTCCGCTCCCGGATGGCTGAGTACATGAAAAAGGCAACTAAAAACCTTGAGGCTAGCCAGGAATTTCAAAAAGCCTGGCATGACCAAAAGGCTGTACTGACTGTTTACCAGCCAGGACAGAAGGTGTGGGTGTTGGAGCCAGTGGCCCCAGCAGCTCTCCAAGACAAATGGAGTGGACCCCATACCATTGTTGAACAGAAGGGTGAGGTTACCTATTTGGTGGACCTAGGAACACCCAGGAGTCCCCACAGGGTTCTCCATGTCAACAGGTTAAAACCATATGTGGACAGGGCAGACATGTGCTTGCTCATGGCTACTGATGAGGGACAGGAGGAAGAGAGTGACCCACTCCCTGACCTGCTCTCACAGAACCCTGATGATGGGTCAGTGGATGGTGTAGCCTTGGCAGGCAGCCTCACTACCCAGCAGCAGACTGATTGCAGACAGGTGTTCAATCAGTTCAGACACATATTCTCACTGACACCCAGTCAGACTACCTGGTGCACTCATAAAGTGGACACTGGGGACAGTCTGCCTATTAAAAATAAGATTTATAGGCAACCTGACCATGTCAGGGACTGTATCAGGACAGAAGTCCAGAAGATGTTGGATTTGGGAGTTATTGAACCCTCAGATAGCCCTTGGGCTAGTCCAGTGGTCCTTGTGCCAAAACCTCACACCAATGGTGGGAAAAGAGAGATGAGGTTTTGTGTGGACTACAGGGGTCTCAATGCAGTCACTAGGACTGATGCCCATCCAATACCAAGGGCAGATGAGCTAATAGACACTTTGGCCTCAGCCAAGTATCTAAGCACATTTGACCTGACAGCTGGCTACTGGCAGATCAGACTAGCTGATGATGCAAAGCCAAAGACAGCATTCTCAACCCCTAGTGGGCATTATCAATTTGTGGTGATGCCCTTTGGTCTGAAGAATGCACCTGCCACTTTTCAGAGGTTGGTGAATACAGTCCTTACAGGTCTGGAAGCCTATAGTGCAGCTTATCTAGATGATATTGCTGTCTTTAGCTCCACCTGGGAGGATCACCTGGTCCACCTCAGAAATGTTTTGCAGGCCCTGCAGAAAGCAGGCCTGACTAACAAGGCCACAAAGTGCCAGATAGAGCAGAGTCAGGTTGTGTACCTGGGCCACCTTGTGGTTGGAGGCCAGGTTCAACCACTGAAGAGCAAGATCCAGACCATCATGGACTGGACTGCTCCAACTACCCAGACTCAGGTGAGAGCCTTTTTAGGCCTGACTGGGTACTATAGGAGATTTGTCAAGGGGTATGGATCAATAGTGACACCCCTGAATGACTTAACTTCCAAGAAAATGCCCAAAAGGTTCAGTGGACAGTTAGCTGTCAAAAGGCATTTGATGACCTAAAGCAGGCCATGTGCACTGCTCCCATTCTACAGAGTCCTGATTACTCCAAGAAGTTCATTGTCCAAACAGATGCATCTGAATTGGGGGTAGGGGCTGTACTGTCACAATTGAATGATGAAGGTCAGGATCAGCCAGTAGCTTTTATTAGCAGAAGGCTGACCCCTAGAGAGAAACGTTGGTCAGCCATTGAGAGGGAGGCCTTTGCTGTGGTCTGGGCTCTGAAGAAGTTGAGGCCATACTTGTTTGGTACTCACTTCCTTGTTCAAACAGACCATAAGCCCCTCTTATGGCTAAAACAAATGAAGGGTGAAAACCCCAAACTGCTTAGGTGGTCCATTTCCCTACAGGGGATGGACTTCACAGTGGAACATAGACCTGGGAGTAACCATGCTAATGCAGATGGATTCTCTAGGTACTTGCACTTAGAACATGAAGACTTAACTGGGCAAGGTTAGTTTAATGTCCCTACGTTTGGGGGGGGGGGTTGTGTAGGAGAGTAGGATCTGCTTCACATGGGTACCCCCACTTTTTGCTGATGCTTCACTGTTTTTCGACCTTAGTCTGGCTGGGGCCCTGCTAATCAGAACCCCAGCCTAGCTGCTTCCTCTCTAAAATGGTTTCCATGTGCCTTAGGCACATCTCTGATTGGAATCTGGAGTGCCCTTATAAGTCCCTAGTATATGGTATACTATGTACCCAGGGCATAGGTACCTCAGAGGCCTACCAGGGGCTGCAGCATGTATTGTGCCACCCCTGGAAGGCCATCCAAAATGACACCACAGGTCTGCTACTGCAGCCTGGGTAAGGTGGTGCATGCACCCCTTACTGTGATATAGGCTACCTATATCACTACATACATACACACATATAAACCTATAAGTCACTCCTATGGCAGGCCTTATCAATCCTGAAGGCAGAGTGCGTGGTTCCTATGTGAGAAGGTGCCCCTGCATGAGCTGGGCCCCTCTGCAGCGTTCGGAGACCCTTCTCTGATGCTGTTTGTAGTGCAGCCCGACCATATACTCTTAAGCGCATTATAACCTTGCGTTACATGCTAACTTTGGGATGGCTGCACGGAAACATGTCGTGTTTGGTGTCAAACATCTTGGAATACTACCCCCCGCCAGTTCTGGCGGCGGGGGTAGCATTCCACCCTTCTAGAGGGAGAGACATGTACACACCGGTATACCCGGTACTGACTTTCCAGAGCCCTGGCATCACAAAATGGATGCCGCTGCCACAGACACGAGTCTGGCCTCCTGCTGCTGACCGAAACTCCGGCAGGGGAGGCCTGGACAATAGGTTTCCTGTCCCAGGGAGGTGTAACCACCTCCCCAGACAGGATAGTGTGTATTGGGGCTGGGCGGGAGCACTCTCTGGTGCTTTGAAGTCCTGCACTGGGGGCACATTTGGTGTCCCTGTGCATACCCCAGTTCAAACCGGCTCAGGGGCTTCCAGCCCCTGCTCTGGCGCGAAACTGGACAAAGGGAAAGGGGTGTAACCACCCCTCTGCCCTGACCCTCCCATCGGTGTGGCCACAGAGTATGTCCAACCCCCTACCTTAGTATAAGTATGGGACCCCAGTCCTTAGGACTTTAGATTTTCCTGGACGAAACTCTGACACAGAATCCTGGACCTTCGACGCTCTACTTTAAGATTAGAGGACTGAAGAATCTCCCTTGGGGTCAAGGAGTGACTCCCCTGCTTGGCAGGCACCAAAGAAGCAATTGTCCGGTCTGCATCGCTGAAGCTCCCGTCGGACGCCGAAGTCCTTGCATCACCAGAGGTGGATTTCCAGACTTCCCCGAGGCTGCCCTGAGTCCCCAGCAAAGCTGAGGCCCGTAGCTGTCGTGGGTAACGTGGAACCGTGACCCCTGGACACCGATCGCATTTGCAAGTGCATCCTCTTCTGGGTCTCCCACGAATTCGTGCTTTGGGCTCCGAGTAGCCCCAGCCTCCAGCACCAACTGCACCGAAGATCACTGGCCTCCACTCCACGAGTGTCCTGTGAGCCAGCTCCACGTGCATCGACTCGAGGCTCATTTGCGGTCGCTAGTCCGTTGGCTAGTAGGCCCTCCCGAAGGCCAATCTTCTTCTGCTTGGGTTCCCTGGTTGCTCCAGGCGTGCCCTGACTTACCCTTGCTGGGTGAGTCCCACAGACCTTGCTGGTCTGCAACATCGTCCTTCTTCCATTTCCACGAGACTTGCCGTTGCCAAGGCTTGTTGGGTCCAATCCGGTCACCGACACCCCTGCAATCGACAGACGTCGTGGGACAGCTCGAATCCAGCTCCTGGTCGTCGTCGACGCCTCCTGGACCTCGTGGCTGAAGAGTCAAGACGACTGTCAACCTACCTGAAGCACTCGACATCGGTGGGCATCTGCTCATCGCCTTCCTGGTCACTGGCTAGTGACCCAGACTCTGTCCCCTCTGCTTTCAGGTTCTTCAGATCTTCGATCCACCTTTGGATCCACCTGAACACTTTCGACTTGGCCGCCAGCAGCACTTTGCAGCAGATCGCCATTGAAAGCGACGACGAAACCCGACCCCGAAAGACACCTATGCACCCGGCTCCCCTGGGTGAGGTAACTCGAGTACTCCGGTGCTCCCGTGGGTATTGACACTAGAGCAGCCTAGTTCTCAAAGGGTTTGCTTCAAGTCCTCCTCTAAGTGTCCCTTTTCTTTTAAATTCAAATCGCGATTTTCCCCATAGAAGTTAACGGCGATTCGCGGCTGTGTTCATACACTGCACGCGTCCCCCGTGGGTCCCCTGTGTCACTACCTTGGGTGGTTCCTTGTGGTCCAAGCACTTCTACAGGCTCTAGGCCTTGTGTCTAGCTCAGTCGTGGTTCTTATACCACTTTATTGGTATATGGTTTGGTACGCCCCTAGGGCTCAAACGTGTATTTGTGCTATTACTGTAGATAACTAACTTATAATTTATGTACTTCGAAATCTAGCCTCATAAAGAGACTAGAGGGGTGTGTTTAGCAATAAATACATATATTTTGAATATATACCTGGTGTGGTCCTCTTTCATTTGGTCACTCAAGAGATTATAGACTGGTAAAACAAGCTGCTTTACATTCCTTCAAGACTTAGCCTGAAGGCTGCTCTCCATAGCTACCACTAGGATAGCTTTCAATAAAGGTTGTCTTTAACCTATCTCCAATAAGGGGTTGTTTGGACTGGTGCAAGGTGCCCACTATAATTAGTGGACAGCATATGCCAGGCCAACTTCTCACAGTACGTTTTAAATCCTGAGTTTGTCCTTCTCCAGATAAAATATACAGCCTACTAGCATAGATAACATGTGATTCCTACACCTTGTAATCCTCATTGTCTAATGTAACATTTCCTAAAGACTGATTTACACATGTGCGAATTATTGTCTCTGTATAATGTGTGTGTGATGTAAAGTGCTCCGACATCTTACACTGGTATGAGCAGTGCATCAAAAAACAAATGAAATGCATGTGAGAGAGGGGCTATGAAGAGATGAGGGGCAATGTTGCAGTGTGATAGTGATGGAATCCATGGATGATAAGGTCATTGGGGAGGGGGGGCGCCAAAAAAGATTTGCGTACTGGGCACCACCAGCGCTAAAGCCGGCCCTTGGGCAGTTTGCAGTATGTCTTTGCAGAGGAATGAGGAGTGGCACCCTTATATAATCTGCACTCAAATCTCTTTGTCTATGTTGGTGAGCTCACACATGCTGGCAAGACCTTTGAGGTGAGCTTAGAATGTGTCAACTGTTTCTGTGGGTTTTCTTTCGCTTGGTGCAAAATAAATTGCTCATAGTCCCCATTGGCTTGCGTGCTGAACTGGTTGTAAGGGCTGTTAGAGCAGCATAGTAATTGGTGTTGAACCCTGTGTTAAGACGGGTCAGGAACATCTTGTGCACTTGTTCACCAAGCAGGTGGAGAATGATGAAGCACTTTACTGCTGGGTCTGTTTCTTTCCCAGCCGTGACATAATCTTCGAGCCTGGTCACCCTATTTTCCATCGGGCAGCCACTGATGATGGTGAGGTTAGCATGTCAAAAGGCTGTATAGCATTTGGTGCGCTGTGCAACATGGTGTCAAAGTCTATAGCGTTCCTGTTGGTATCTCACTTCCTATTAGAAGTGGCTGCAGGGTGAAAAATGTGGGTGTACACTCAAAGTTAAAGAAGTATAATTATTTGATGCTATTGCCTGGTAAACTAATTCATTAAGACATGTCAAAGTGTATTTTCCTGGCTTATGTTAACTAAGCCTCAGTTAGGCCTCAACACCATCTTGTTCAAAATGGATGTCTTCCTCTTGCACATTAACAAGTTTGTCCTGCCATTTGCGGACGACATGCGCATATAGAGACTGAATCAATATTCATGTAGTGGGATAGTGCATAGATGGTAAGGTAATATGACACTTAATAGAACTGTGCTATGATTTGCTTAAATGATAACTCTTTTGCTCACATCATGATGATTTAGCACCTTCAATGTTAGTCTATGAGAATGTTTCCTATATAAACCCTAGATTTTTGTTGTGAGTCAGAATATTTCTGAGACTTTTCCGATGCTGTTTGGGATGGGGTCCGATTTCTTATTGATTTGCTGCTCATTTGAGATTTAGAAGTTTTCTAATTTGGTGATTTATTCTGTACTGTTCTATCTCTGAGAACCTTTATGGTATTGGCTTTAGGCAATTGCATTTACAATTTCTTAAACCGCACCTCAAGATTTATGTAATAAATCTTTATAAAGTGTTCTAATTCTGCCCTAGAACACACTTATTGAGTTTATCCTTACTTAATCAACTGTATTTTTCATATGCTGTGTGGTCCCTTGTTTCTGGACCCAATGCCTCAAGAAATTGAGGTTTCACATCGTCCCAGACCCAGCTACCCATGGACGTGCTACTGAAGTATCTTTTAGGCTGTAAGAATTCTGGGGTTTTCTGCACCCACACTAATATGATGTTAATGCCTTTGAAACAATTTTAATATGACCTGTTAAAGTGCAATTTCCAGGCTTATGCTAACTAGGCCTTAAGTAGGCCTTGACACCATCTTGTTCAAAATGGATGTCTCACCCTGCACATTAATTGTTTGTTATTTCTCCAACACAGAGTCGAGCAAAGTCATATTTGTTCATTTCCAAACGACTTCTCAAAGACTTTTTAATCTTTCTCAAGGTTTCTACCGCTTGCATGCAGTATTGCATTCATTCACAATAGTTCACTGTTGTTTTTGTGACTAGTTTGTTCTGCCATCTCCGGATGATTTCAGCCTCCTCTGTTTGAATCAATATTCATGTAGTGGGATAGTGCTTAGGTGGTAAGGCAATGTGACGCTGTTAATTTTCTGTGCTCTTATTTGCTGAAATTGTATTCTTTTGCTCAAAGCATTATGAATCTACAGTCTTCATTATAGTCTATGAACGGATATCCTATATAAACCCTCAAATTTGTGGGTGAGCCAGATGACTTTCTGATGCTACTACGGATACTGTCCAATTTCTCTCAGATTTTGCTGCTCATTTGGAACTTTGAATAATTCTTGTTTTTGTCTATTTTTCTGTATTGTCCAATTACTGAGAGATTTCGTGGCAATGATTAATGCATCTGAATTTCATAATTTATGCATTATTCCCTTTAAATTTCTGCATGCAAATCTGCAACTTTGTTATAGATACTGAATTACCCGCCACTGCGGCAGCTTCTCCCAATTCTAATAAGGCTGGAACAATTGCTGTATATATTGCAGTCAGCTTTTCAGGTGACTGCTGAATTACCCCCCATTTTATTCTTCTCCTGTTATTGGAGAGTATTAGTCTATTATCTGGGGGGGTACTGCTGACCAAGGCAATTCCAAGGTCCGGCATCTTCAATTCCATGGACAGAGCATTGTGATCGCTATCATGCCGCGGGAGGACAGCGAAGTCAAGAACCCTGTGCCATAACCTAGTCTCCACTAGGATGTAATCCAGGAGAGAGGCTTGGCCTATTCTATTAAATGTTTGATTCCCAGGTGTGTCCGATGCTGTGCGACCGTTACACGCTCTCAGGGAATGGGTCAATGTGAACGCATTAATCTGGAGTGCCAGCGGAGACCAGGCCTTAATTGGTGGAATTTGTGGATCGGGGATTAACCATCGCGCATCCTCCTCACTGGGGATTGTGCCGGTAATATCGGCAAGAGGCTCGAATTGACAATTAAAATCTCCCCCGACAATCAACCACATATTTGGGGGGACAGTGGGAATAAAAAGATTCAATTGGTCGAAAGTCGGGGATTCCTTGCTCAGACTTACGGGTCGGGAGTAGATGTTAATGAAGCCAGAAAAACTTAGTTCATCAATAAGATTAGGATTTGAGACATTAAAAGGATTAAAATTTTAGATTACACTATTAACAGATAGGGAAAGTGTGTGCGCTTGCGACTATGATAACAAATTTAGAAAAGTCCAGCGCCTGCGCCACATTGACATTAAGAATCGAGATACAGCAAAAACAATGGGCTTGCGGGTGTCAAACTTCAGGACTCTAAATGCCTCATCACAGTGCACGAACCCTAGATTCCTGCACAGCTGGATAAACCAGCGCTGCCTTGTTGGTTTATAGCCAGGGCGAAAAAAGAAAACATGGAGCTCTGACTCTTCCTCACAGTCGCAAGCAGGGCACCCTCACAAGGCAGTTTTAGACCATTTACAGGAAAAGACACGGAGCGGCAGGGTACCAAATCTAAACTGGACGTATAATTTCCTTGCCAGGGATGGTTGGATATCATCCAGGAACGACTCTATTATATACTTGTCTTTCGTTCTTAGAAATTCGGCCGTCAAGTGTACTAAGGTCGAACTCCCTTGGATGGCTGCAAGTTTGTTCATTCGATAGGTTTTTACCAATTCAGAGCGTGAGATTGCAAGGCACGCTTCCTCTGGATTACTCCAAAGACTTGGTTTTCCCAGCCTACTGCATTCATCCTTTACGTATGCAAACCAAGGGATTCTTTCTACACCCGGGAAACCCAATAGCTCTTTTAATTCTGATCGATAGACTGCCAGTTCCAGGGTCACCCACAATCTGCGCCAAAAAGTTAGGGGTCTGAGACCAATCTCATCCCCAATTGGTCTAATTCCTAGATCCAGCCGTAGGGGGATTAGGGGGGTACTGGAGGGGAGACCCAAAATCTGCCTCATAAAGCTATTCTCTACTTTACTCACGTTACTACAACAACAGTGACCCCATAATTGCTACTACGGATACTGTCCAATTTCTCTCAGATTTTGCTGCTCATTTGGAACTTTGAATAATTCTTGTTTTTGTCTATTTTTCTGTATTGTCCAATTACTGAGAGATTTCGTGGCAATGATTTATGCATCTGAATTTCATAATTTATGCATTATTCCCTTTGAATTTCTGTAATAAATCATTCAAAATGTCTAATTCCGCCCTTGAACTCACTTATTGAGTCTGTCCTTCCTTAATTAATGTGTTTTTGAGATTATGTTTTGTACCTTAACGTGGGACACAATGCCTCATGAAAATGAGGTTTAACACCGACCCCAGTCCACCCAGCTTTGGGCGTGTTGTTGAGGTGTCTTTTTTGGGTGTAAGATTTTAGATGTCACCCTCGCTCACAGTTGCAACGTGTTGGCGAATCGCTCGCACCCCCTTCTTATGTGAGCTACACTGTTGACCTGTCGCATCGGCTGTGCTTTGCTGCGGCAGGTGTGCATAGTCCACCGAGGCATGATGGGCCGTTTGATGAGATAGCTTGGCCTTTCGTTTCAAATCTGTTTATTGAAAACATAACACACAAGTGAAGCCTATGTAGCCCCACCAAAAAGACATAAAAAGAACATCATCACTCAATTTGGATGTCAGAGCATTTCGAATAAAACGGAAATAAAGGAGTCAAGTACATTCTCACCCTAGCCCGCACTGCAAAGGAAGGGAGAAGAAGTAAAGCAGGAAGCAAAACAATATGCTACTGGCCCTGTTACAGTTACAAGGCTTCTCTCACAGTTCGGGAAAGACACAGGGAAGGCATCAGACATCGCTGAGGTCTTGTGGAGGCTTTCCCAACCAACATCATTAGGTGATTTATATAAAGCAACCTGTAGGATAGCCTGCTCACCTGGTTCATACACTAGACAAACTAATATTCCAAATTGAGCGACATGAGGGGCACATAGCTCACATTAAACAATAGGAAAGAAGAAAGAAGAAGAAAAGGGAAAGAAAGAAGAGAGGATCGAACCGCTCAACCAAGTGAGGGAGCAAGGGAAGTTGCATTAAGAATAACCTGTGGTTGGAGGGGGTCAGAGGTCCTGGCATAAAGGGAAAGGTGAGGCCTCTTCTACGAAGGTGTCGGTTCAGGGGAATCTTGCCGATGGCCCCTCACATAAGGTTCAAGGGAGTCATCAAACAGCTGCAGGGCTCGTAGCCTCGGGGGAACCAATCGAGAGTGCTCCATACTAGAAAGGTGTCGTATTAGGGGCTGCCAGACACGGGTGAATTTGGCCTCCGCGTGGTTGATACGTGCAGTGAGCAATTCAAGGGCTAGAACGTGCCACAAACAGAGGAACCAAGTGGCCACTGGGTGTGGGGGGGGGGGGAGGTTAGCTTGGCCTTTCAAGGTGATGGGGTGGAAGGCAGAAAAGACTTGCCAATGGCAGGGCAGACATGTCTGGTGCGTGAAGCAACATGAGCCCTTGGCAAGCAAGTCTATACCTCGCTGCCGCTTTTTGGTGCATCGTTAGCTCAGGCCTACGTGTGCAGTGCAGCAACTTGAGGACCACTCAGACACTGTCAGGGGGTTCACACCCAACTGCCGGAACTGACGGGGCATGTTCATTAAATACATACAGCTCGTCTCCCACTGGAAGAAGCCATTAGGTATCAACATACGTGCCAACAGCCCGATTCAGATAGGGGACTTCCGATTTTTTAAGCCCTAAATGACTTTATTTTAGATGCCCCCGCCTAAAATCTCTGCTTCAATGTAACACAATGGAGAAAACCAATTACCCCGATTTTGTTTTCAAAATCTCCCTCTTGCCAATTTCAAAATGTTGCCATGTATTTATCAAGGAAGGAGGGGGACAGGCCACTGCAGTGGGTCATTACAGTAGGTGGTAAAAAGAAAAAAACACACAGCGTTTCAGTGGAATGGTACACTGAGCAGACCGCTTCTTTTTAATTCCCAGTAGATTAAAGCGATTTTGAGCGCAAACCGCAGTCACAGGGTCCAGCGCAGTTAGGACGGCCTCCTTCCTTGCTGCCAGGGGCGCGGCGCAGACCCCTGCAGGGCAAAGGGGCCCCCCTTTCAACGCCAGGCTTATGAATATCTGTGAGATATGGGGCTGTCAAATGCTCCTCGGCACATTCTGCAGGGGAGCCCCATAATACTTGATGCCTGCATCCAGTTTCAGAGCTGTTGCTGCGAAGAGTTGTGATCACTCCTCTAAAATAAAATGTATTTTCATTGCTTATTCAAAACAGTGACAAATGTTGACAGATGTAACGGGAGATTGTACGAGACTCCAACTTATGGTCTTTAAACAGGACACGCACAACTGTTGCTTTAAATAGACTAGCTGTGACTGCAGACCGAAGCGTTGGTGTGTTTTGGGAAACATTTAAAAACAATTTCCACACAAGCAGCGTGCACGCTCACTTCTGCTCGGTTTAAAAATAAGAAAAATACAGTGCAGACCACTGAGTATTCAAAGCAGCGGCTGTTATTCAACCCCAGAGCCGACAGTTGGAAGGGGAGGGGAAGGGGGAAAGTAGAAGCAGAACAGTCCCAGCTCTTTGGGAGGGATTCGGCGAGCTCGCGAATTTCTGCTGGGGCCCCACGTGAAGCAGCGGGAGCAACGCGCGAGGCTGGCGGAAGCGCGAGGAGCTCGCGCCCCAGCTGCCGTTTGTCCGTGTGCCCGGCGCGGGCTGCCCGGGGTTCAGAGAGGGCACTTCAGGAGGCTGTGCCTTCTAACCTGGCTCTCTCTGCTGGTCCGCTTGTCAGACGCCGCCGCGCAGCTGGCTCTGCTGTCAGCCAAGTGCAGCATGGTCATGAACTCGCAGCGCCCCCGTCCACTCCCCCAGCGGACCCACCTTCAGTGCCGAAGTTCAGCCCGATAAAGAGCGCAGCCCTTGGACTGAGCGCCCCTGCTGCCCTATTTATCTTCTTGGCGCAGCCTCGTGTTTATAATTTGCAGTCGGGGCCGTGTGTTGCTTTGTGCTTCCAGCGGCCTGATGCAGGGGGAGCGCGGCTGCCTGGGACTGGGAGGATTACAGCACAGGCTCGCCCAGCGTGCACGGAGCTGCTCCCCGGCTGGCATTAAAAAGAAGGGACAGGAACTCCAGGGTGAGTAAAACACGTCACCCGCCGAATCTCCTGTTTATAATATTGTGCCCGGCGTCGCGTCAAGGTGCATCAGCCCCGCTGGTTGTGCTGTTCTCGCGTGCACGGTTGCAAACAAAGAGGCAGCGTGGGAAGCTGGAAAATGTCGTGCAAGGTTTATTAAACGATATCAGCTGAAACAATCTTATTTGTTTTGTTTTTGCTCAAATCCTTGGCATGTGGGCATTGCTGGTAACTGGGATTTCACGCGGTGCATGAGCACAACTCTCATTTACCATGTGGGAGGAATCTCACAGGTATTAATTGCTACAGCTGTGAACTGACAGCCTCGTGCACGCTCCAGCAGTTCGGGCTGGGGGGGAGGGGGGGAATTCTTTGATAAGCAGCAGTAAAAGAGGGATGAGCTCGCGCGCAGGCTGGCAGCCTGCCCCGTGCCCTCTTCACCAGTCGTTCTGTTGTTGCTCACAGGTTGTTCGTAGAGGCACTCTCTGGGCCCAGGAGTGGCAGCGATGGACGCAGTTGTGCACAATATGCAGAAGGTGACCGAGCTGGAGCACATGGCCGAGCTGCTTATCACCGGGGAGCAGTTAAGGTAGGAAAGCCTTCCTTGTACAGACGTCACTTCACACATTCACCCCTTCCAGCCGGGGAACAGAGAGAAAGGGCCAGATAAGGCCTGCAGATGTAACAGGACGAGTACTCTGAGCTGACTTGGTGGGCGTGGCCGAACCACGTGGTGGGCCACTCAATTAAGGATTAGTGCGAGAGGTATAAATTTAGCATTTTTACCCTCACAGCTTGTTTTTTAGGAGCATGTAGAAGGGGTGAATTTTTTTTAAAACTTATTTTTATTTGCATGTTGCACAAAATCACATCGTACAGTTTGCTACACATAGATACAGCAGTTGCAACCATAGGATGCCGTAACATTACATTGACACAGATGTTGCTCAGCTGTTAGTCTTTGGGCAAGAAGGGGTGAATTTAGCCATAAGTTCTACTTTGTTTAAAATGTATGTATCACAAAATTAGGGAGTCCTCTAGATAGACAAGCGAAGAAATTAAAAGTCAAATCTAACCACACACCTGCCACAAGGACTTTAAGTGGAGTGAAAAAACTAGGGGGTCTCTCAAAGGGGCGTGGCCGATGTAATTAAGGGCGTGGCTTAAAATACGCAAGGTAAAAATCTGTGCTTAGCATAGTGTGCCGCCCGACTGGTATTGTGCTGCTTCAGTCATTGCATACAGATATATAATACAAGTAACAGGGGCGGCTCCTCCACTAGGGCGGAGAAGTGTCACCCCACTGCTTTCTCGCAGTGTGGGAAAGCCAAAACATAAAATGGTAGTAACTTTTGGTTATTACCATTTTATGTTTCTTTCCGCATTACCGGTGGGCGGGTGGGCGGAGCTGCCGGGGAAGGGCAGGAGTGGTTTGCTCACTCCTGAGTACGCATGACTGGTTTGGTCGGCCACTTTCGGCCCGCCCAAACCAGTCATGCGTACTCTGCACTTCTCCATGCAGGCTGCATTGCAGCCTACATGGAGAACATGCAATCCCCTACAGCCCCTGGCTGGGCGGCGTCCCAACCAATCACAATGCTCCGCTGGAGTGTTGTGATTGGCTTAGAGGAGGGGAGGGAGGCTGCCTGCTTCCTGTTCCTGCCGGAGGAAGGAAAGCAAGAGCAGACCAAGCAGTGAAGACGCGGGACCCGGGAAAGGTAAGTTTTAATTTTTTTAAATTATCTGAACCCCCTCCTCCCCACGCAACCCCTCGCCCCCCCCCCCCCCTGTGAGCCATGCCGGCCGCGACTGACAAGTAACATTCCACCTGCAACAAGTCAGGGCTATTGGCTTTGCCAATGGTTGTTAGTTGTGTAAGACAAATAAGCTACAACTTGTTGTATAGAATATGGAAAATGGTTCAGTGCTGAAATGATGAGACTGTGAATGAACTATAACGAGTCTCTTTGAAGTTACCTCAAAGGCAGTGAAGGGTGCCACTGCTGTAGAGTTAAGATTTTTTTTTTCACCCTAAGGGTAAGGGCAGAAATGGAGGGCCTGATAGGGACCTGTCTCAGCACCTGCTTTTTAGAACTCCCGGTGCTGAGCACCGGCAGGACCCGGCCCACTTAAAGCCCTACCTGCCACATCCAATCTAAATCTCCTGTACCTTAATGCACATATGTTACCATTAAATGCTGTTAGTTTACGCCATTTCTCTGCTGCACTTCTCTCAATATGTATAATATCTCTTATAAGTAATGCTATTTAATAACCCTTATCTTAGACACACTCTGTACATAACTCTTAATTCTCTTCTTATCATAAGGGTAACTCATACATGCCAACAGACTCGAAACAGGAGGAGACTCCCCATTTTTGAAGCTAAATGTGGTTTTATTTTAGCTGAAATTGCCTGTGTCCATAGACGTCAATGGGAAAAATGCATCCCCCCGTTTTGTTTTTCAAATCTCTCACTTACCTGTTTTGGAATATATGCTTTCAGCTATTCCTGTTTTTTTTCGCAACACTATTGCTAAACTTGCTGGAATAGTAATTGTATTTTTCTTGCTAGAAGCAAGTTCAATGATGCTTTTTCCTCTACTTCCACATATTTATTAAAATTATATCCTTATTAAAATACTGCAGTTGATTTTAAAGTAGATAGGTTTTGCAGCCACAGTTCCTCCATTTGTGAAATTCACATTGAGTTTTGCCAAAGGCTATAACGATTTCAGTGTTAGTGGTGTTCTACTTGAGAAAATTGGTTGTGTTTGAAGAGACAACTCTTTAAAGAGCATTACAAGCATTACCACATTGCACAAAAAGAATCTGGAATTTACCTGCTTCATTATAAACAACCTTGAATCGTACCCATGGGCTCTTGCTTGTTGTTCAGCTTACTGTTGCTTCACAGCTACGTTTGTGCTGAGTAAATACCTACATACGTATTTTGTTTTACATTCTTTTCTTTTTTCGTTGTCTTTTTTTTCCTCGTCTTCTTTTTCAACTATTTTAAGGTCTGGCATTAGCTAAGACCGTTTGATTTTTACTAAAATTATACATTTGATATACTTATAGGGGCATTTTTCCAGACTTTTTATTCATTGGTCTGTTATTGTGTCATTCACATTTTCTTCTGCCCACTACAGCTTAGAGCATGGGGCAAAGGGCCAGCCCACTTCAGCCAGCTAACTTCACTATCAATGACTGCATTCTTCCCTTTCACAAGCAGTACGCCCACCCACAAAGGAGTTCTTAGAAGTGCCAGGAGCTACTATAGTGATGCATGCATTTTGAGACCAAAAATATTTTTGATAATTGCACTTTTTTTACATTGATGAGGGCCCGGCAGCTTCCCCTGCAACAAAGTTTTTCATAAATTCAGAGAAAAGAAAGTATTAGCAAAGCTAAAAAGCTGGTGTCCAACACAGACCTATTGCTTTGCCAGTGCTTATTTGGTAAGCTGCAACTTTGGTGCCTTCATCTCAGGCTTTGGAAATGCCTTGATCATCTCCGTTGACATCTCCTTGAAGTGTTCTGAGCGTTCTCAGTATCCACTTAACTAAGGAAACACCATATTCTTCTTTTGAATGCCCTCTATTTATAGAGCATGTCAGACCCAATCAAGTCATCATCTTAGGTCTCCCAGTGATGCAGCTCTGTGGTTCTTTAACCCCTGGGGTTATGCCAGCATAATTTCTTTTCACTGTTACAGTGGTCGAGAAACAGCCTTCGCTCTTGAATAGTGTTCTTAAATAGACTTTTCTTTCCAGTCCCTACATGGTCGCAATGGGAGGTGTTCATGATATTGTGTATTTCAGTTCATCCCTTCATTGTACTTCTGCCTGTAGTATGGCCTTTGTAACTTTCTCTGTGGCAGATAACAATGAGCTTTGGAGGCTGCAGGTTTTAAAAACTGCAGGATTAGGAGTGAAGTTAGATCCCCTGCATTCCTACGCCAGTTCGGTTTTGTGTTTCTAGATCTCCAAATTTTATTTCACTAAGTTTATCGATACTTATATTAGTGTCACAACAATGACACAATTGTAGCATTTAATCATTGTTAAGGACAGAACTTCAGTAGTCAAATAGCTCCAAGTAACTATTCCAAATTTGATGAAAAACAGCTAATTGAGACATTTATTGTTTGGGCTAGAATAGCCTTGTCCAGGAGCCAAGTATTAATATGCAGTGTGTTATTCAATCTTCAATTTGTAAGAACAATCTTGTTTTTGCTACTGTAAGTGCTTATTATAGCCACATTCTTTTCTTTCCCAACATTTTTCTGTGTCATTAAAAACTATTTCTTTGGCTGTTAATGCTAGATTGTGTTTAAAATATAAAATCAGATTAATTTTGATATTGATTTCCTTCCATCATTCTGATACTACGTCACCATTATTTAATGGGTGAAGATAATCTGCATGTGAATTTGACATGTCCAGTACTTCCCTACCAATCGTTTCCATTTTGAAATTGTCTAATATATATTTTTGAGAATTGTTTGTTGCACTCTGTAGATTGACTATTAACTCTGGTTCTTTTTGACCATTCCATGCCTAAGATGTTGCAGTTAAGCTCAGCTTCCCACCCCCTTTCGCTTTTTAGATGAAGGTGTACATTACCACTTATCTATAATTTATACATTATTTAACTTTAATTTTACTGTTGTGACAGTTTTGACAACGTCATTTCTGACAAAGATTAGAAATAGTGGGATAGAAGTAACAAACATTAGAAATTAAGGGCTAGCAGTGCTAATAAATTGAGTCTTCTCGACCTCTCCTTTCTGAAGGCTATAGTGTTGTGTGAGTTAGCAAAGATGGAACCCTTGTGGCTTCTGATGGACTCCATAGACCTATGACATAAGCGTTAGAGCGTAGCAAAGTGAAGGCAGGTTTAGAATGTTTAGTTTGCAGTTACACGCAGAAGAATAAAGACGTGTTATACTAAGCTCAATGTGTTGCGTAGTCATTGGCGAGTATCTGAGCTGCGGAATCTGCTACAACTGGCGATGAGGTAGGGGCTAAGTAACCCAAAGATAAACAGTGCTCTCCGAGAGACTTTGCGGTGGTCAGCAAACTGCTCTTGCATGCCAAGTGTGTCTCAGTCGAATGTGGAATCAGCGTTTGGCGTATGTGGGGTCATAGCACATCTTCAGTCTGTGTGAAGCATTTGACAATAACGGAAGGTGTTCTGAGAAGTCTACCCATCGTTGGTCGAGAACCTGCTGGGAAGGCCATAAAGGGAGATGCCATCCTGCCATGCAACCTGAAGTTACACAACTTATGGAGTGATCACCCTAAAGGCGGATGCAACCAGGTTTTGAAAGAGCAGCAAATTGCAAGGTAACGCTGTGAACAGAAGTGCTGCGAGGCAGAGATCAACCATGTGTCAGACAGCACAAAGAGATGCCTAAAGGCAAAGGAATACAGATATAAGAAACGGTCATCTGCTTACCAGAACTGAGTAAGGAGAGTCATCATGTCACAGTGCTGGAGGAAGTGAACTCAGAGGAAGCACCCGGGGTTGTGTCTGCAGAGCCGTCCATGCACTAAGTGGCACACCATTAAAGCTGCAGAGTGGGGCTCAGATCAACTCCAGAGGTCTCCGAAGATCAGAAAGCTAAATGCGGGGATCGGAATCGTGAAAGTTTGCTTTTCCAATGAAGAAAGAGGTCATATTTACTGTCATTATCAAAGATGACCCAGAGGCCAGCACATCACAAGGCCCCAGAGATGGTTTGCATAAACAAGATCACCAAGCAGCGTCATAAGGAACACTACTCTCCACGTCAGTAAGTTCCACCAATAGTTAAAATTTGCCGCCTTTCTGAAACCACCACCGCCATTCGATACCTGAATATTGGCGGAGGATGGACTCCTTGGAAAGAGACATTTGATGATTTCATTGATGCGATAGAAGAAGCAGGTAATAAGAAGATTATCAAGTACCTTAAGAATCTTGCTGGTGAAGGTGTAAAAGAAGTCATAAAGAAAATGCAGCGAGCTGACAATATTACAGACAGTAAAATTAAAGCAGCCTTGAATCTCAAATTCAATCCAATGCTGAATGTAGATTAGGAAAGGTACAATTTTAATCAAGAATGACAGAGGGGCAGGAGGAGGAGCCAAGCGCCGGACCAAGATGGCTGCCTGAGCTCTCGGCTCCGCCGATACCGTTCCTCTAAACCCATCATCCTGCCTTATCCTGCCCCATAAGGACTGCAACGGCAAGCAGTGAGTGAGCGGTGCCGTTTGCTGCTGTCCCGGCTCTCGGACGCTACCAGGAGCTGGAAAAAACGGGCTCCGACCGTCTGGGCCTACCGGCTGACCCCAGACCGGGGACTGCGGTGGGAGGACGACGGCTGGAGCGCTGCCCGGACCGGAGGTCGCCGGTCGGGAGCGCGTCTGCCTGGCTCTGCGAGATCCCGCTTTCTGGGACGGAGCGCGGACTGCGATTGGAGCGGCGGTGAGATCCCTCCTGGACCGTGTGTGGGGGCGGCGGAGTGGGTGAGGTGCTGGGACTGGCAGTGGGACTCGATGGAGCCAGAACCCTGAAGATCTACCGGTGGAGTGGGAGCGACCTGCATCGCGCCCCCCCCCCTCGTCTTGGAGCCATCTGTGGAGGGGATGAGACCGGGGCCGGCACTGAACTGCCTCCTCACCTGCGTCCTCACATTGGCCTGCGAGCGACTGGTGGCATCGCTCTGATTGGGATTGGGAGAGTTGATCTGACTGTGTGTCCGGAGCGGCTGAGACACCGCGGGAGTTACGGGCCGCCTGTGCTCCCCGTCCCTGACCGGGCGCCCGAGCCGGTCTATTCCACACGTGGCGGCCTTTTCGTAGTTGCTGACCCATCGACTGCTCGGACCTTGTCAGACACCGCCTCCGTGTCCTGGGATTCGGGAGACAAATGCGAGTAAGGCGGACTCGGACAGGAACCAGGCCAAGGTGTCCAGAGGATCGAGGCAGGTCCAGTCGAACAAACTGGACCGCTATACCCTGCCCAGAGGCTCGCCGGCGGATCCGCTTCATGCCCATAAGGTGGGGGAGGTCTCTGCGAGCCCCACCTCGGAACTGACCCTGCAAGATGTTATGGCCGCCATAGAGGGGGTTAAATCATCCCTGGAACATAAAATGGACACCATCTCCATTGAGGTAAACCTCATCCGGGCTGACCTAACAAAAATGAATGAAAAAGTCAAGTCCCTGGATATTAAAATGACCGGTCTGACGGAAGATGTGTCGCAGCTCCAGTGCGAGGTACGTGATCTTAAGTCTTTCTGTGAAACGACCGAACGGAAGCTTGACGACTGTGAAGGCAGATCGAGACGCAACAACGTCCACATTTTAGGGGTGCCCGAAAAATCAGAGGGGCCAGCTCCTGACTTGTTTGTCGAGGACCTTATCCTGAACCACCTTAAACCCAAGGGACTGGGGAACTTTTTCACCATAGAGCGTGCGCACAGGGTCCCAGGTGGGCGACCAAAGCCCGGGGCGCCTCCGCGCCCTCTCATTGCACGGGTCCTCAACTTCAGGGACAGAGACGCTATCCTGCAATGCGCCCGAGCAGCACCCCCGCTGCGCTATGAAAATGCCACCCTCTCTTTCTTTCCCGATTTCACACAAATGGTACAAAGACAGCGTAGAACCTTTCTAGCTGTCAAGAAGAAACTTAGAGACAAAGGACTTAAATACGCCATGATGTTTCCGGCTCGTCTCCGTATCGAGGACAGGGGAAAAGTATGGTTCTTTGATAATCCTGAGATGGCGTCGGATTGGCTGGACGATCGTGCAGCCGGTGGCTCCCCGAGACGTAGTCGCGACGAAGACCAGGAATCACGGGAGCGGGAGTGACAATTGGCTGACGCACAGGCGGTCTACATGCTCGTGGCCAGGTATGGGGGCCCGGGGCCCCACAGTCGGACAAAAGCTCACGTTGAACAGTAGCTACTTAGAGCTACACTTCAAGACCTTATGGGAACAATCTCTCTGTGAAGTTTGGGTTTGGGGACGGTGGGAGGGAACGCCGACCTTCCTCCTCTTTACTACCTTTAGTTGCTTTTCAGTTTTAGGGTATTGGGCGACAGGCACTCTGCCAGTTTGTGATGGGCAGTTTTAAGTCCAGAGAGCAGGGAAGCAGGGAGGGGGTTGTTGGAAACGGGATTTGGGAGGGGGGTTGTTTTATTTTTGTTTGTATTTATCGACACATGATGTGTGTTAAAGTTGTGATTTCGGCAAATCTTATAATCTGCATGACCAAGGCACTAGACGACGTTTACAAATATGACGCATACCCAGTGGGATAAAAGTGCGAGAATCCTGAGCTGGAATGTTAACGGGCTGGGGGACAAGGTTAAACGCAGTATAGTTCTCCAATATATCAGGAAGCAAGCCCCTGACGTCGTCCTGCTCCAGGAGACACACCTGATAGGTAGTTCATGTAAAGCACTGTGTAGATCTGGATATAAGTTAGTGGCACATGCAGGGTTCACCACAAGCTCCAGAGGCGTGGGTATAATGGTAAAAGCACCTTCCCGCTCACTATAGATCGCATATGGACGGACGACAGGGGCCGATACGTGGGTATTACGGGGCCCTGGGAAGGACGCACTATTACATTGGTCTCCATCTATGTCCCCCCTGGCCTCCAAACTACCACATTTCAGGACCTGCGTACCGCTCTCCTCTCACTACCTGAAGGGGTGTTATTGCTGGGAGGGGACTTTAACTCCGTAGGGTCAGGGGCGCTGGATCGCCACCCACCGCGGGAACTGGGGCCCTCGCATAGATGGCTGCCAGATTTTCTCGAAACCATGGGTCTAGTAGATGGTTGGCGCACTTATAACCCTGACAAAATGCAACACACCTTTCACTCGGGGCTCATGGCAGCTTATCCAGATTAGACTATATCCTGATCCCCGCCCCCAAATCTCGCTCATCCACGAAATTAGACACCTGGCAAGGGGCATTTCTGATCACTCACCAGTCTGGGTCCATGTACTCCTTGATCAAGCCCGGGTGGGTAGGGTCGTCCCTATTAACCCCTGGCATCTTCGCAACCCTAAAATCCGCCAAGAACTCACCAAGACAATGGATACATACTTTGCCGAAAATCTGGATACAGTGGCCTCCTCCCGAACACTATGGGAGGCATTTAAGACAGTGATTAGGGGGGAGGCCCTGTCCCTGATATCAGGACAAAAGAAAGAAAGACATAGAGAAATTGCGGAAATAGAGGACGAGATCTATCACTTGGAGAGAGAGATGGGGACGACAATCACACCTGACTTAACCCATTTATTGCGACTCAAACAAGACGAATACAAGGCACTACTGACTGAACGCGCAAAAATGCTAGGAAGAGAGACACTTGGTAGGATCTATGAGCTTGGGGATAAAGCTGGGAAACTATTAGCCTGGCTTGACAAACGCGAATGGGCGAAGAGGTTGGTCCCAGTCCTCCATGATGCCAATAACATTGAAGTAACAGACCCCCAAGAAATAGCAGACTGCTTTGCCAGGCACTTTAACTTAATATACACCGCAGTGGCATCTTACACTGAGGACGAATCCTCCGAACTGCTTCGTGACGTTAAACTTCCCACTCTCTCCTTAGAAGACCGGAGTCTTCTAGATAGCCCCTAACAGCAGATGAGATAGCCCACGCAATCAGATCGCTACAATCAGGGAAAGCCCTTGGCCCGAACGGCATCCCAATTGAACTATACAAACTCAGCCCTGACAAGTTGTCCATTCATCTCAAGAGCATGTTTGAGGAAAGTAGGGAATCAGGAGTGCTCCCAACTGACCAACGTATAGCCACCATAGTAACCATACACAAGGAAGGTAAGCCAAAAACGGACTGTGCTTCCTACAGGCCGATTTCCCTCCTCAATGCCAAACCTAAGATCCTAGCTAAAGTCCTCGCCACCCGTCTCATTAACGTAATTTCGAATTGATACACCCGGACCAGTCCGGCTTCATTCCACATAGGAACACAGCATTGAACCTACGCCGTGTCCACGGTGTTTTGGGCAGAGCAGACACGATTCTTGAGCCGGCTGTCCTCGTGTCACTAGATGCCACCATGGCATTCGACACTATAGAATGGCCTTACCTTATTGCGGTCCTCCGAAAGTTAGGGTTCGGCCAGGAATTCATGCAATGGATCCGCCTTTTGTATTCGGAACCAATGGCACAAGTCGTGGTGAATAACAAAAAGTCGGATTCCTTCGTCCTGAGCCGAGGCACCCGTCAGGGGTGTCCACTCTCTCCCCTTCTTTTTGCATTGGCGCTGGAGCCACTGGCTGCATGGATCCGCCAAAACCCAGTTATTCGAGGCATGCGGTGGTCACCTGATTGGGAGGACCGCATATCGCTCTATGCGGACGATATACTACTATATTTAACGGAGCCCAAAAGTCTTTAATAGCAGTTCTGGATATTTTAGCTGTGTTTGGTAACTACTCCGGCTTCAGGATTAACTGGTCTAAATCCCACCTCTATGTCCTTCAGGGGGCCCGCCTGCTCTGCCCCGAAACTGCCCCATCCACATTAGCACCACTGGGTTCAAATATCTGGGTATATTTCTCTCCCGAGATCCTGTACTCCGCTATGAAAATAATCTTCTCCCGCCATTGCTTCGCTTACGGCGAGACATTGCCAGTTGGAAATCCCTTCCCCTCTCCCTACTGGGCAAAGCGGCTCTTTTAAAATGATGTCCCTACCCCGCTTTCTCTACGTTTTGCAGAACACACTTGACCCAGTCCCCTCGAAATACTTTAAAGAAATAGAATGCCTCCAGAGGGACCTGCTGTGGAGCAGGCCTCCCCGTATAGCACTGAATACGCTCACGTTACAGTGGTATGATGGTGGCATCAGTCTGCCTAACATTAAAAAATATTACTGGGCAGCACATTTGGCAGCCATTAACCACAGTACGTACGGAGATCTTGCCAATCCGGGCTATAGGATGGACGAGTGGCTCCTCCCGGGAGGAAACTATAACCGATCCCTCTACGCGAAATCAAACAGATCCAAGCTCACAGGGCCCACTGGACACACTGTTAAGGTATGGCACACTGCAAATAAATCCCTGGGATGGGAGGGTAAATTAACATTGGCTACCCCCTTATGGGACACCGCAAAACTTGGCAACCTATGGTCCTCGAAGGGATTTGATAAGTGGGACCTGATCGGCATATCGCAAGTCAAAGATCTGTGGAAACAGGGTGGAGTAAAACCCTTTGTTACCCTGCAGACTCAGTACAACCTAGCAGATGCCGAGCTCTTTCGATATAATCAGATTAGCCACGCGCTACACTCTCTCATACCTAGAGGCACTTCCCTCCCCGACTCATCCCCTTTAGAGGACAGAATATTAGACGGCCCTGTCCCCGACAAGACCATCTCGTTAATTTACAATAAATTAATACACCACATGGATGATCCTCTACTAGCTCTGAAGGGGAAATGGGTAGCTGATGGGATGGAATTGGACGATGAGGACTGGCAAGAAGCGGTCTCCTCGCCCCGGGTGGTGGCCATCTCGGCCCGACTACAGCTTGTCCAACTTAAGATCCTGCACAGAGTATATATGACCGGCCCTCGGCTGGTGATGATGGGGAGAGCCGAAACAGGGGACTGTCGCAGGAAATGTGGCCTCACGGGTACGTTCATGCATATCATGTGGGAATGCACTCTAATCCAAAGGTACTGGACAGGGGTACACGCAACGATGAGCACGGTACTGACTGTCCCTCTTAGTCCAGAGGCACGTAGATGCCTACTAAACATATGGGAGCCGACCGATCTTAACGCACACCAAATACAATGGGCAACGTTGGGCTTCATGCTGGCGAAAAGAAATATAGCCCAGGCCTGGGGGCGGCAGCACCTCCTACTCTGGCTACATGGGAAAACAACATGGACTGTTGCATGTTTAGAGAAAAGACAGTGTTTACAGCCCGAGGCTGCCCCCGAAAATGGATCCGCATCTGGTCACAGTGGAACGCTTACCGTGGCGATATTTGCATTCCCCCACAAACTGTTGCGCTTGATGATCTACTTCCCCCCTTGAATGCCTCCACTGTATGTAACTTGCTATTGAATTGCCTTACTTGTCATGCGTATTTCTATACTGTATTAATTTTAATGCTGATATGCCGATGTTTGTCAATAAAAAGTTAAATAAAAAAATAAAAAAGAATGACAGAGGGTTAGTGAAACCATCAACAAATTTGTCGAGAGACTGGGTACGATCATCAGACTCATAAACTACGCAAAAATTTTCAATGGATTCCCATCGAATCCAGGAAACCGTTGGCCCATGGGCTTATCATAAGTCGTATGGACTATGGCAATGCCCTTTTGGCCTCTATAAATGAGGAGCTCTACTCCAAGCTTCAGGTCTTGCAGAACACCGCTGCTAGACTGATATTAAACCTTCCATCAAGAGCTCCATCAGCACCCAGTTTGAGGACCCTTCACTGGCTTCCTGTTAAGAAGCGAGGCCATTTTAAAATCCTCTGTCTCGCTCATAAGAGCATGTATGGAATCGGGCCAGGCTATTTTGCCTAGAAACTTAGCTGGTACCAGCCAAGTAGGTCGCTCAGATCTAGTACTAAATGTCTCCTTACCCCTCGAAGAATTCGTGCCGCAAGGAACGGCGGTCGATCCTTCTCCTTTCTCGCACCAGCTTTTTGGAACAAGCTTCCGCCTCATCTTCTTTCCACCTCTGATCACAAGTTCTTTCGTAAGGAACTAAAAACGTGGCTATTCGACCATCTATAATGTCTTCATATCTGATCGTCAG
This sequence comes from Calotriton arnoldi, assembly GCA_963921515.1. Lineage (NCBI taxonomy): Eukaryota > Metazoa > Chordata > Amphibia > Caudata > Salamandridae > Calotriton > Calotriton arnoldi. Next base: position 3,232,014 of record CAWUFW010000547.1, on the reverse strand, counting down.
ACCTCATGCAGTCTTCGCCAGCGCCATGAGACCTATTGGTGATATGTGCGCTTAATAAGTTCCTCTGACTTGACTTGACTTGACTCTGTAAGTTCAATGAATTTAATGATGAGGACGCGATATGCCTCAGAGTGATTGACGGATGCTTGTCAGATTCATTCAGATGCCGAATGCTGAGAGAAACTATGAGTCTGGAACAAGTTCTCATGGCTGCCAGAGCTGAAGAGCGTGCTGATAGACAAGCTGCTGACATGGAGGCCGTAGGTGCCCAGAGTGAGTCAGTCATGAATGTGAAAAGCAAGCCAAAGCACAAGGCCAAGGGATGCAGAGTGATGCCTCCACAGAAAAAAAAGTTGTGCTTTGTGCTTCAGGTGTGAATTTTAGTTTCCACATGAAGGTAAATGTCCAGCAATTGGACAGATCTGCAAAGGCTGAGGAAAGGAGAACCATTTTGTAATGGTCTGCAAGGCGAAGGAAAAAGCAAGTGCATCACGGCGTGAAGACAAAATGTCTGCCCGAATGTTCCAGAAGTGTCGTTCGGAGCATGCCCACAGGGTCAAGTGACCACATCAGCTGAGGCAAGTTGACACCAAACGAAGTAAATCGTCACCTAAATCATCGTTGCACAGATCTGCAGTATCAAGTGAAAGTGAAGAACATGGTTATGCAATGTCGATGTTTATCTCAGAGAAATGGGCGCATGTGGGACTGGCCGCATGTGAAGAAAAATGCCAGTCTAAGAAAAGTAGACCTGACAAAGCACCAAAGTCATTAAAAATGTGTTTGAAAATCACACTAAAAATCAGCGATTACTCAATACCTTTTATTATCAACAGTGGTGCGCCGATAAACGACATGCCTGAGGAGAAATACAATGAACTATCTCTATTGCCCCAACTTATGCCATTGAAAACTAAAATGTATGCATAGGCTGCATCAACGCCATTAAAGAGTCGAGCTTCCTTTGTAGCAACAATGAAACACAAGAAAACAAAAGTACAAGCACCCATTCTAGTTCTTCACGGTACGGCGTCAAGTGCCCACTTACTCAGCTGCTGATATGGAATAGATCTCACTAAACTATAACATGAATGCTCATCACTAAATAGTAAGTCGGTTCCCTTCATTATTTCATGAGTTGGGAAGACTGAAGACTATGAAAGTACTATTACACTTCAGTGAGGACGTCCGTCCTATTGCTCAACACAACTCAGACAAATTGCATTTCATTTACAGGAAGCTGTTGAAAAGGAACTTGAATCCTTACTCAAACATGATATAATTGAGCGTTCCACTGGTCCAATGCCATGGGTTTCTCCCATAGTGGTAGTACGCAAAAAAGACAGTGAAGGAGCTGTACGCATCTGCATGGATATGCGTCAATTGAACAAGGCAATTAAAAGAGAACAACATCCCGATCCACACATTGCTGACATGATAACCCAATTGAAGGGTGTAAAGGTATTCTCTCGCCTTGATTTGAATCAAAGATCTCATCAGTTGGAACTTGAGGAGAATTGTAGGTACATTACAACCTTTTCTACACATATTGGTCTGTTCCATTACAAAAGACTATGTTTCAGTGTGTCATCAGCTGCAGCTTCAAGATGTCATTTGACGTATCATGCAGCCTGTCATGAATGCTTTCAATTATAGTGATCTCATATTGGTTTTCAGAGCTCACAAAATGAGCATGATGAAGCTCTCACGCAAGGGTGTCTTTTGCTTGCTGATGCAGGTTTAACATTGAATGCTGAGAAATGTGAGTTCCATAAGACAAAGTTAAAATTCTCTGGCCATATTTTTTCTAATGGAGGTATGACACATGATCCAGCTAAGGTGCAAGCGTTGTCAACTGCTAGTCTCCCACAAGATGTTTCAATGTTACATTAATTTCTTGGTATACTGTTGAAGATATATATGAGACACTGTCACTGTGCCATTAAGAGACTTGACAAAAAGGAATGTTTAATTTCATTGGTCACATGAATGTGAGAAAAGCTTCCAGAAAATCAAACAAGTTATTGATAATGCTACTGAAATGGCATACTTTGACCCAAACCTTCATACCTTCATACCGAGGTTGTTGAACGTGCTTATTCACAACCTGAAAACGAAAGCCTAGAAATGGTGTGAGCTTGTGAGTATTTCCTCATATTCTTGTATGGAAAGCCCTTCATGCTTGTGACAGATCATCAAGCATTGTTAACCATCTTTGGCAATCCAAAGGCAAAGATGTCTCCTTGCATTGAACGTTGTGGTCTGCGATTGCAAGAATATAACTACACCATCGTGCACCGTCCAGGGAAAGATCAAAACCCTGCTGACTACTTCTCAAGAGTGCCTTTACAATGCCTTGGCACCCCTTGAAGATGGCTGAAGTTTCCATAAATTTCATTGTGAAATCAAGCACACCAGATGCCATTTTGTTGGAGCAAATCGTCACTGCCATAAGTCAAGAAAGTGACATGTTAAAACTAAAAATCATTATTACACATCAGTCTTGACACCAGCACCCTCGACCGCTTACCTGTGACAGTGAATACCTGAAGTTTAAAAATGTCAAAGATGAGCTGTCCATTACTCAGTAAAGCATTATCCTCAGAGGTTCAAGAATTGTTATTCTGGAGAGTCTGTGATAGCAGATAATTGAAGTGGCCCATGAAGGATATCGTGGAATTGTGGCCACAAAAATAGCTCTCAGAGACAGAGTCTGGTTTCCATATCTCGACGAGAGAGTTGAAAGAGAATTGAAGGCCTGTCATCTGTGCAACTGCCTTTCAGTGAAAAACACTCAACTCACCTTAAACATGTCAGAGTTGCCAAAGTATGTATGGGAAAGAATTGCTGTTGACTTCTTCGGTCTTCTTGGCATTGTACATCAATTGATGGCGATTGTTGATGAATACTCCCATTTTCCATTGATAGAAGATCTCTCATCTATCACTTAAGAAAGAGTCATCGAGAGATTAGACAGCATCTTCACGACATGGGGTGTTCCTGTGATTTTGAAATCTGACAAGGGTCCACCTTTCAACATTCAAGAATTCTGAGACTTTCTTAGTCCTCTTAATGTGAAGCATCAGAAAAGCACACCTCTTTGGCCACAGGCCAATTGCCTAGTCGAACATTTTTATGAGTACTCTTAAGAAAGTAGTTCAACTTGCTGTACTGGAAAAGCTCGACCTTAAAACGGTCTTAAATTCTACTCTTCGAGCTTACCGTTTGACCCCTCATTCGACCACAGGTGAAAGCGCTGCAACTTTGATGTTCAGGAGAGCCATGATGACCAAGTCATCTCAATGGACAAACAGAAGATCAAGTACTGAGGAAGAAACCCCTATGAAAGACTTGGATCGTAAAAGGAAAATTAAGCCTATGCAGACAAGCATCAACATGCAAAAGATGTTAAGTTCACCAGAGGAGATCGTGTGCTTGTTCATCAGCATAGTAAACAAAAATCTGTTGCTCCTGTCGATGCTGAGCCATTTCATGTTGTGACCAGCAAAGGACACATGGTGACTGCCCAACGTCCTGGGAAGTCCATTACGCAAGATTCCTCATATTTCCGACATGTGGCTCATCGCTCGTCAGGCACTGATGTCAATGTAAAGACTAGGTCTGAAAGGACAAGTGAAGATTGACTCCCTGACTGCTGTTGTTCCTACATCACCAGCGCAGGTCATGGACACTTCTACTGCCTGTCCCCAGTTTTCTGAAGACACGGTTTGGGATGTGTTGTCAAAGCACCATGAAGACTCATTAAAGAGCTATGATTGTTTATGTATTTGTAAAAACTTTACATTTTTTTATTTAACAGAGGCGGAGATGTAGTGTTGTGTGAGTTAGCAATGACGGAACCCTTGTGGCTCCAGATGGACTCTGTAGAACTGTGACATAAGCTTTAGAGCATAGCATAGAGAAGGCAGGTTTAGAATGTCGAGTTTGCGGTTACACACAGAATAATAAAGATAATTTATGCTAAACCCTGTGTGTGGCGTAGTCATTGGCGAGTACCTGGGCTGGGGAGGACGCTACAAAGGCATGTGCAATGATTAAAATAGTTGCCAAGTTCATTTTGTGAGGAGCTATAACTGTGTCTCAGATTCTTGAAAGGACCTTGTTTTCTTCGGACGTAACTTACACTACCATCTCTCCAGACTTTCCAGGAGGGAGGTTTGTTATGCACATTAATGAATGGGATGTTCAAGAAAAGAGCTGACTGTAGTTCTAAATAATTTGTTATTTTTTTTCAGTTTACTTCTGAAAGTATATTTATTGAAGGCCATACTGTTTGTTCTCAAGATTTGTGACCTGAGCCTGCCCGCCTACAGACAAATGTGAATATTATTTATTTTATGGATACTAAGCTTGTTATGGGGCCTTCTCTTCGTGGTCTGAAAAAAGTAAGCTCAGTAGGTTTTTGAATTTAGAGGATAAGAAGTTTTACCTGACACATGTATGTTCTTGAACACTAAGGGGCCGATTACGAGTTTGACAGTGCGGCAGCGGGACCGCCCCGCCGCCACACCGCCAAACCTGCGTGAGAACCGCCCGCCATATAATTACTTTTTTAGTCATTGGCGGGCTATTCTTTTGGTGTTGCCATGGCGGTGCCTATAAAATCGGCACTTCCATGGCAACGTCAAAAACAGTTCCAGCACGGCATAGACTGAAAAGTCCATGCCATGCTGGAACTTCTGTGCAGGCACACAGGGGGTGCACATGTTGTGCCCCCCTGTGTGCATACACAGGGTCTGAGTCACAAGGGGGCCCTGTAGGACCCCCTTTGTTTCCTCTCTGCCAGGTTTTTCATAGAGGAGGAACCGCCATGAAACCCTGGCGGAGAGGAAACTCCTAATATGCTTGGCGGGACCACGGCAGCCCCGCCAAGCATATCGATGACTCTGGACTGCCACTCCACCTCCAGTGACCGGCGGTTCCCTGGCAGTGTCGGCGGTCCCAGGGTGACATGACCACCAGTGTCGTAATGTAGTGGTCGCAAGACCGCTGCCCCACCATGAGTCTGGTGGTCCGAGGACTGCCAGACTCGTAATCGGCCCCTTACTGTATTAATTTTAACTCATGGACCAAACTTAAGTTTGTGTCATCATTTATTATTTGTCTTTAGAAATTCAATTGAATTGTCAATTTTTACTTATTTTACTTCCTTGTGTATGCTTGTTCTTAGAAGGGTCAACTATTTTGACACCTTCATATTGTCCAAATCACATGTACTTTTCTATTGACAATTTTAGAAATGTTCATGGTGGATTTCATCTAATTTATTTATAGCCAGAAAAGGAATTCAACTGACTAACTAATCTGAGTAGTTCTGGTATATATTATTATGGAGAGGATAGCGTGGACACCCTATCACCTGCATTTGTATTTGTGGTGACCTACTATAGTCCATGAGATGGCTTTATTGGTTCTGATGGCAACTATTAGCAGCTACTAAAAGAGGAAGTGGCAATTTCAACAGTGCATGCTATAATGGACAACCTTGTTTGATTCCTTTGTGTAGATCAGTCACCCTTGGGAAAGTCCATTAGTGTTAAAATTAGCCTGGGATCTATTTTGTAGTGCTTTTCACACTTTCAATTTCACTTGGCGCTGCAGTTTTACCAGTGTGTCTGAAAGCCATGGGTTGACTAGACGAGACATGTTTCATGGGAGTTTGCGACCGATCTACTCCGGTTGTAATCACCAAGTCAGTACTGGCAGTGACCACTTATTAAGACATGAAGTGCAGTTTCACAACAGCTGGGCTGACCCTTGATAGCATTATTTGCTCCAAAAAATGTGCTACACCAAGGAGAGCAAAATGATTATATTACGCAAACATAAGCAAGCAGTGTTGCTTTTTTCCCCAAACGTTTTGTTTTTTTCACAGTGCCTGCACTCCTTCAAGCAGTACTCTCACATATTGTTTAGTTGAATTTAACATAACATTTCCAAATAAAATTTCAGCATGATAGCAGCCATCCCTGTGCTGGGAAATCACCATGAGTAGGGTACAGCTCACTTGGGGAGATCTATACCACATCAGCCAGCCTAATTTTGAATTAATGTATGCATTGATTCATGCTCATAATGTGTCTTCCTTCTTCTGTATATGCAACTGAAATATCATTAAGAATGCTAATTTAAGATTTACTCTTTTTATATTTCCTCTAAAGTACTGTGGTTTAACATAAAATATATGTATATAGGATTCATAACACACTAACAATATAAATAAAGTTAGGACCATCTCATAAATCATCTTAATTGGTACTCTTTACAGGCTGTGGCATTTAAGAGGTATTCTTCTACACATAATTGAGGCGTATTTTCCTTAAGGTTTGCTAAAATAAATTATCAAAAGTCATGACAAAGAATGGCATGCTTGCATGATTATTTGCTTGAGGGTAACTGCAGCATATGTATATCACATCTTTACTGACTATTGGTGTTTTATTCTGGCATGATATTTAAGAATACATTTAATTTTAAATATATGTTTATGTTCACATAGCAGAGTTCTTGATGCCATTCATTGTTTTTGTTGTATAAATAAAATATGCAGGTAAAATTACTGCTACATGCAAATTCACATACACTCAACATCAGAGGAGTAAAATGTAATAAAGGTTGGTTTAAAAGGACTAGTTTATTCTCCTCTCTTCTTGTATGGAAAGAATATTAAAGATAACCAAGTGGTATTATAATATCATATTTTAAAACAAGATTGGGACATGATACTTTATGGCTACATATCTCCAGTTTAAAAATGTACATGATATGTTAATGCTGTAACCACCAACTAGGATTAAAATTAACTGTATTAAAAATACTTGCTTTAAATTTGTCTTTTGCGAAAGTACATTCTCTTAAATTCTCTTTCAAGCATTTGTCAACATTTGACAGGGCTTACACTAATATTCCCCTCATGTACACACATCGATTTCGTATTCCTAGGTACGTTTGCTTAATGATCTAATGTGGGAGATAATTTTTCTCCAATTTAAGGAATAGGTCTCTTTCTGGAGATGTTTACCTAGTGATACAGTGCAGATACGTGAGCTAAATTAGAATTATTCGAGGCTTTTCATCACATTTTAACTGTAATTAATATGCCTTCACTATCAGTTGCCTGACCATTCAAGCTCATTTTAATAGTTTACTGTACTGAACATCTCCAGTCTACTGAGTTTAATATCGTGGAATAAGAATGACAACAGCTGTGGAATCAAAAGGCAAAATAGTAGAGTTCCTCCACTGCTCAAGAATAGATGTGGTGTGTTGCAGGAAACACATTTCATTGATTCAAAAGCAGGTAAATTGTAGTGGTGTTTGGGAGGCCTAAGACTTATATAGTTGTTTCCTTATATAGTTGATTAAATTTTGTGGGTTAAACATATTCTCCCATATCAAATTGAGAGTCTTTATTAAATAGATTCCTAGGTAAAAGTAGAACTTTGATTTTAAAGACAGAGATAGATGGGGTGATAAAACACTACCCTCAGTGTGTAAATGCCATGCTCGACATTGAAAACTCTATTTGACTGCATTGAAGATTCTCTAATAACTGCTCACACTGAGAATCTGCAGTGACTTTAACTTAACACCACTACTGAAGTCAAACATTTATAAACGTAAACAATTCTGCAAGACTTCAGGGCCCCCGTCACCCCTAGGCCTCCGCATTGTGGGTTGGGGGGCACATGTGGTGCCCCCCCAAACATCGATGCACTGTGTGCCAGGCACCATATGGTGCCTGGCACACGGTGCATAGATGTTTAGAAACATACCCTTTACCATTACAGCATGTGCTGTGGCCCTTTTCTGGGCTGCAGCACAAGCCTCAATGGTAAAGGCTATATTTCCGACCGCTGTGCTGGCGGTCACATCATAATATTGGGAGTGGAACTGCTGACTACTTGTCAGTTGGTTCCACGCCCAAAACTATATCGGTCGGACGCTCGTCCGAATGACATCGTAATAAGGCCCTAAGCGTAAATCTGTTTGCATTTAATGGCGTACTTTGGTTGGCTTTAAGATTTTAAAATTTAGGTGTATCTGGAAGATTGGTCCTGCGGTACTCCCCTAGGAGTCTCACAATACCAAAAATCTTTAAAAAATAGGGCCCTCTGATTTGCTGAGGGAGTTTTTCTCCCTCATCTGTCGGCCATTTTGGTACAGTGGAACTGGGACCTGTCTTGTGGTACAGATCGATCTGATTGGCTGACCGCAACCAAGAAGAAAATGTTGCAGCTGCCATTACAGTACTCAGGGGCTTAGCCCCGTGTTGTGAAACCTTTTAAAAATAGAGTATGAGGTGGCAGGACAGGGACACCCTACCTGCCAGGCACTTTTGGGAAGCAGCCAAAGGGATCTGACGGTGTTTGGACAAAATGTTAGATTAAAACTATAAGGAGGCAGAAATATCAGAAAATAAATATTGTGATAATCAAATATTGTGATGCACAAATATCGTTGACAAGAATATCGTTTTTTAGGTAAGTAATATCATTTTTAATAATATTGATGTTTTTAATATCTTTTTCAATAATATAGTGGTAAAAAAGATATTTTGTTAATTATTTGAATGTGTTTTAGTTGATATATTAAATTTATGTGTTACTATTGTTTATATAAAGTCTAAAAAAATATATATTTTGTAATTTTAAGCGATTTAGAATTTTTTATTTCTTTTTTATAGTAATTTATAGTGTTGTAGCAGGTTGTTGGGTTTGTAGGGGGATAGGGTGGGAAGTAAATTAAGTATTAATTCATTAACAATTGCTTATTAATTGCTAATTGCTTATTTAATTGATTTCAATTATGTAATTTATGGAATACCTTTTTATTTTACTTATATTTTAGTTAGGGGCTGCTAGGTTTGTAGGGATTTAGGATGGGAAGTTAACTAGAAATTAATGAATACTTTAATAATAATTGTTTAATTTAATTTAATTTTATTATGTGAAATATGCAATACTGAATTATTTTGCTAATATTTTAGTTAAAGGATGCTAGGTTTGTAGCGGTAAAGGGTGGAAAGTTATTTATTTAATGATTTGTTTATTAATTATTATTTGTAAATTAATTATTTGATTGAATTTTAAATATTTAAATTATGGAATATTTAATTATTTTTAATTATATTTTGGTTGCGGGCTGCTAGGTTTGAAGGGGTCTAGACTGGGGAGTTAATTAAGTAATAGTTACTTGATTTTAAATATATAAATAATGGAATACTTATTTTTTAAGTTATATTTTAGGTGTGGGCTGCTAGGTTTGTAGGGGTAAAGGGTGCAAAGATAATTAATTAATAATTAAATAACAATGATCTATTAATGGATAATTAATTATTTTAATGAATAGTAATTATGTAAATTTATTTATTTATTATTATATTTAATATAATGAGAAGGCCATAGAAAGGCTGTCTGAAAGGGACATCGTAATCCCTATGGCAGTGCCTGAACAGGCACTGCCCCTATTGTAGGGTATTATGATCCGACCGAAGGTCGTACGGGCTCCTTGAGCCTGTCGGAAGCGTCAATCAGTCCCTCTACCCGCTGCCTCTGACCACCCGCATCATAATGTGGGTGGTCGGACTGCAGCACCACACTGGGTGCCGGTGTGAGCCTGCCAATATTTTGCCATGGGTGCCAGCCAGGGCACCTGCACCATTAGTAAATTTTGGGGAACATGGGGGAAGCCCCAAAGCCCCTGTGGCTCCTACCAACTCCCCTGCCTGCACCCATCCTTGGTGGCGTGTGAGTCGGCAATTTTTCTTTTACTGTGGGTTACTCAGTGCCCACCCGGTGCACCCACACCGTTTTGATATGTTGGAGGGAGGCCCAGGGCCCACGCAGCTCTTGCAGGCTCCCCAGCCAGCACCGATCCTGGGAATGGTGGGAGTCTGCTATGTTCCTTTGCTCCCACCCAGCAGGAGCAGATTTTTCTTTGCTTTCGCCAGATAGGAGCAAAGTTGGGAGGGTGCGGGCAGGAAGATAAGTTTATATTCCCTGCCCCCACTCTCTTCGACAGGGAACAAGTCATTGACCCTGAGCATGGGGTGCCCGGGACACTGTTCTAGTCAGGCCACGGGGATGGGGTCCTCAGGGAACTCCTGTGGCTCATGGAAGGGGGCAAAACCCCTCCTCCTCGAAATAGCTAAGTTGGTCACAGGGATGGGGTATCAGGGGCTTTTCAATGGCTCAGGCAGAAGGGGCGCACGCCCCCTCCCCAATATAACTAATTCGGCCCCAGGGGGATGGGGGTCCCTGAGGCCTTTTAAAGACTCGTGAAGGGGTGGCTGCACAACCACTCGCCAAATAAGTAAACTATCCCCAGGAAAATGGGTCCCTTGGTCCTGGAAGTCAGGAAGGGGAGCTCTGGGTCCCTCTCACTAAACTTTTCCAATGCACTGACCCCCAGGGTCCTGCTCCACCCCAGGGGGCTTAAAATGTAAAATTGTTTGATGGTGCTGCAGATCCATGACCCCTCCCCCCAACTAGGTATAGGCGTTCAGGGTATACCTACCTTGTCCTCCTATATGTTTTCTTAACCTTTTTGCAGGACAGGGGACTGAGTCCCCGAGTCCTGAAACTGCTGTAGCTGCTACATCTTTGTTAATGTGGTGGCAGCTAATCTTCTCTCTAGATCTGTCACATCCGTGGATCCTCTGCATTACCCTTAATTTCTCAAAAACTACTGAATGGATTTACACCAAATCGCAGAAAGCAAGGATCAAGATCTAGCTTTCTGCCGAATTTGGTGTAATTCGATTTAGCTGTTTTACCTGTAGCTGTGGCTAATTTCCCTATGGAAAATTGCATGGAAAAAACACATTTAGAAATCCCACCTTTTTCTCAGACCCCGTTTGACTGACCACCCCAAAACTCTCCAAGAAGGAGCTGAGGTGGGTGAACTTTTTGTTTTAGAAAGTTTTGTGAAGATTTGTCAAATGGCTATATATATATATAAATATATGTCATGTGATCAAGGCTCGGACGAGCCGAAACGTTATGGCGACAACGCAATAAACGAACTCTGCGAGAAGGAATTGTGGTCCGTGTCCGTGTTTGGAGTGATCCAGGAGTACGCGGTAATACTTCATATATATATATATATATATATATATATATATATATATATATATATATCTCGCAAGTAAATCACCCCTCTTGTAATGGGCAATAATCCAGCACTCCAAGGGGTAGTTTCCACTCGACTTTCATTAATACGGTGACGGCATCTACGCGTTTCCGCTGCTGCCCGCAGCCTTGTTCACGATGCTGAACCCCATTCTGACAAACAATAAAATACTCTTAGTGATACACAAACATTGACAAAGGACAACATCCCATTAGCACAAGGAAGTTTGTCATTTCCCAATTTTGGGCGCCATATTGGAACATGTTTAAATGTTAATACTTCAATAAACATTTTTAAGATGTAAGTGCAAGATAGGTATCTCTGTCTAAGTTCGAGCAGTATAATTCATCACTCTCTCTAAACTTTACAACTAATGGATACATAGAAAATTTAATTTCCTTATTCTTACAAATAAACATTTGTTATAGCATGTTCCATAACTACGCACAATGTATTTAGGATTTATCCTAAATTTTAAATGACATAAACTTCATTAAAGTGCAAGTGCTCAACCTTATCTTTTCACTTTTTTCCCCCTTTTTCCTTCATTTTATACAGTACTATAATTATTAAAGTGCTAGTGCTCATTTTTTTACATAAAGAAAAACAAAATTCTTTTAAAATGTTTTCTTTACTTGATTTCTTGACTTCCTCCATATATTAAAATTCATATACTTTTATAAAAACTATTCATATATAAAGTGCTAGTGCATACTTATTCATATGAATAATTTAAAGTGCTTAATCTAAAGTGCTAAATATTAAAGTGCCAGTGTCCTTTGTTCTCCTCATTATTATATACAAGTCTTTCTTTAAAAAATGGTTCTTTCGAATGTGCAAATTCTCCAGCTCTTCTTAGTACAGACAAGTAAATAAATCTTCATCTACGTTTAACCCATTGGGTTCTTTACTGTCGAACTCCAGTATATAGTATGTTTCCAACTTACGGAGTTCTTTTTCTCTATTTCCCCCCCTCTTTTTCTTGGGGACTTCAGCTATACAGCTGTATCGCATCAGTGTGGGATCACTTTGGTGATTTTTTTCAAAATGCCTCGCTACAGGGTAGCTTCTGTCCCTATTGCTTATTGCTCTTCTGTGTTGCAGTATTCTTTTATGAGCAGGTAGGTTGGTACTCCCTATATACACTTTTTCACAGGGGGATTTCAGCATGTAAACTACAAAGCTCGATCTGCATGTTAAATTACTTTTTATATCAATGGTTTTATTAAAAGGTGTTTTAAAATTCGTAATATTTACTCCATGCTATATATATATATATTCGAACAGGTATTTGGCTCTCCCCACTTCCCAGCCGGCGAAGAGAGAGTCACAAACTCCAGTTTAGTGTGGCAGATTTTAGGTCTTTATTATTATAGCCATATGACGCGTTTCGGACAACAAGGTGTCCTTGTTCACATGCGGAAACGCAGTCCGCCTACTGTTTTATACTTTTGTTTTTTGCTTTCCCCCGTGTCATGTGATACATAAACATAAACAACATACTATGGTGCTCGCTTTCACATAGTCTGTTTTTCGATCTTCGTGCTTTGATCATCATACACATTTACTTTTGCTATTAAGTGTTCTGCCTTATCGTATGTTCAAAATTGTTTAATTCTTTTTGAAAAGTGCACGTGCTTCTTGATATCTGCATAAGTGCATTTTTGTCATTGCAGTTTTCACATTATCATGTTTCAATTAATAAATAAATAAATACATATATAATTAAATATTATGTCATTCATTTTATGATAAATAATGTGTATAAAAACCCTTATATAATTTTGACATATCTGCAATTTAAAAGAATTAGATATTGTTTTCGCCAACATCAGCTGTGCAAAACCCGCATGTTCTCCTACTGGTTTCTTTCTATCTAGTCCATATGGGGTACTTCTCCTCTGGTTGAGTGGGTCTGTGAGTGGTTGTGTGAGGCTCTGATTGGGTCTGTGAGTGGCTGAGGGAGTGAGTGGATCAGTCAGTGGGTGCATGACTCTGAGTGGATCTGTGAGTGGGTGCATGAGTCTCTGGGTCTGTGAGTGGGTGCGTGAGTGCTTGAATGGATCTGTGAGTGGGTGCATGAGTCTCTGGGTCTGTGAGTGGGTGCGTGAGTGCTTGAATGGATCTGTGAGTGGGTGCATGAGTGTCTGAGTGTGTCTGTCAGTAGGTGCATGAGATCTGAGCGGGTCTGTGAGTGGGTCTGTGAGAATATAAGTGGGTATGGCAGTTGATGCATGGTAAAAAAAAGTAGGGGGTACACAGGAGCAGGTCCTTGTGGCAGCTCCCCCTGTGATGGTCCTCCTGTCCAGCTTGCCTTCAGTCCGCTACCCTCTGCTGCATTCGGTTTTGTGCCTCTTTGCTAATTTTTCTGTCTCTTCTCTCCTTGCTCCTGCCCTCTATTTTGCCTCTTTATGCTCGCTCTGAACCGTATTTTGCCTCTTTCTGCTTACTCCTGACCTTTAGTCTGCCTCTTGCTGCTCATTTCTGCCCTCTTTTTGCCTCTTGCTGCTCGTTTCTAACATCTACATTGCCTCCTTCTGCCCATTATTTTGCTTCTTTCTGCTCACTCCTGACCTTTACTTTGCCTCTTTCTGCTCGTTTCTGACCTTTATTCTGCCTCTTGCTGCTGGTTTCTGACCTCTATTCTGCCTCGTTTTGCTCTCTTCTGACCTTTATTCTGCGCTCTTCCTATGAAGACATGGTCCTAACTATAACTACCTAACTGCGAGCGTCAGTATGTAATCTTGTATATATATATATATATATATATATATATATATATATAGGGATTTCCTGTGTTTTCCTCGAACCATAGGCACCAAACGTTACAGAGGATCACAGAAGGGCAGCACTCTCATCAGCAAAGACGCAGGCAAGTTAAAGTTGTTCGGCGTTTACCATTTTTATTTTTGGGGATTATTTTTCTCCATTTGATTTTTCTTTATAACACGTGCAAAGTGTCAAGTGCCTCAAGGAACAAACATATATATTGAGGCCCTCGAAATTGTAATTGGTTCAAGTATTTTAAAGTTGCAAGCAGCATAGTATGAATTGCATAGTTCTTGTTGCCGTTTTTATTGATTCCTCTTAATATGTGCCTACCTAGGAATAAGTTATGGATATCAAATTATTGGTCAAATCAGTGAATGAGATTTATGATGTTGATGTTCAATTTATTTAAATTTTTTGCAGCGTTTTGCACAACAGGGTGAGGTTTGTTTATAGTTGAATCTATAATGGATATATTAAGTGACTATTTATTTATTTTTACCCTGGGTGTGATGCAGTGCAATAACTTGTATATAATGAATATTTATCAGTAATCTCCTGTAGGCATATTTATATTTAAATATTTATTTATTTATATATATTCTATTTGCAATTTAGCACACATTTTGGAGGTCTAAGTATGGGTAATGAGATATATTTGTGGAATATAAACTGTGGCTCCGCTGTGTATGATTTTTTGTTTAAATTTGTTAATTAATTTTTGGTTTGAAAGAAAAAATAATACAGGGGAAGCATACATGTGCACACATCAATAAAATATATAGACAGTTCACTTCCACATTTTAAGTTAAAATGAAGCAAAGTGACAATACACAGAACATCCATAGTGAATGTCTAGTTATCATGTATATTGAAGCATGTGGTGTTTCGTGAAGTGTCCAACAAGGATGACATTATATTTGCGGTGCCGGTGGGTTTTATGGCTACGTGCAACATGTGTGATATAGGCAAGGGAGAGTAGGTGGGGGGGTGGAAGGTCAAAGGGAAGGGGGTCGGTAAAGAGAGGTGAACAATATTAACTCTTGCCCAACTTAGGGCCAGATGTACGACCATAGGAAATTGCGACTCGCAAATTGCGCCAAACTGCGAGTCGCAATTTCCAATTTACAACAGTGTCTGAGTCACTGTTTGTGATTCCCAATGGGGTTGCAAATTGCATGCCTCATGCATATTGATGAGGCAGTCACAATTTGCGACCCCATTGGGAATGGCTGGCACTCCCAGGGATGGTGGCCTGCTGGGGTCTGCAGACCTCCATGTCTGGGACTGCTTTTAAACAAAGCAGTTTATTTTTTTTTAAATGCAGCCCATTTTCCTTAAAGGAAAACGGGATGCATTAAAAAAAAAAAAAAAAACGTTTTTGTTTCATTTTTTAAGGGCAGGTAGTGGTCCTTGGGACCACTGCCTGCTCTGAAAAAATGTTTGCGCACCCATTCACAAAGGGGAAGGGGTCCCTTGGGGACCCCTTCGCGTTTGCAAACTGCGAGTGTTTTGCGACCGCAATTGCGGTCGCAAAACATTCTTACATAGGTGTTGGACTCGCTATTAGGAAGGGACGCCCTAGGAACGCCCCTTCCTAATGGCGTGTCGCTAACCCTATTTTGCGAGTCGCTATTTAATTAGCGACTCGCAAAATAGGGTTAGTGCATGGGCCACAGGTTTTTTGCGTTCACAAACGGGTCTAAAACCCATTTGCGCACGCCAAAAAACGTTGTACATCTGGCCCTTAGTTTCCTATTGTTCCCCAGCGCTTATTACTCATTATAATGATCGGATCAGGTTTATGTCCCTCCTTGTGTCATCAGACGATGTGCCTTTGGGATATATATGTGTGATGTTAGGGTGTTGGGCTTTGGGGTGATCATCTAGTGAGTCACATTTATGCTTCTACTGTGCTACGCGGCTTATGGTGGCTTGTGTATCACCATTGTCTATGATGAGCGCCTGGAGTTCTGTAATTGCCTGCCAGGCAGTTCGGAAGTCTAGGAGAATTGTGCCCCATGCAGTTGCCATTGGGTGTTTACAAATCCCCATGGTATCTTCACGGTGGAGAGCAATGCTCTCCATCCGTGCCCAGGTGGTCAATGAGTGAAACCGGGCCCTACTGTGGGGGCGGGGGGATGGTGTTCCAGGTGTTTCCAGCGTTTGGTGATCAGACGCTCAGTTGTGATTAGTCCTAGGTCTATAAACCTGGATGTTCCTTTATGTTTTTTGGATCTGTGGTAAAGGCCCAGGAGGTATACCTCCCATTAAGTGCCGAATTCAGGGCCAGTGCAATCTGACAAATAAAAGATTACCAATTCCCAGTATGTGGTGAGGGCCGTACAGTACCACAGCATGTGCAATAGGTCTGCATCTTCATGGTTGCATCTGGGGCAGTAAGCGTCTGTGCGTCCAAAGTATTTATTGATTCTAGCTGGTGTCAAGTATGCCCTGTGGACTATAAAATACTGTGTGAGGCGAAATCTTGTATTTCTGGGAATACGTGTAGGCCCCTCTAACACGGCTGTCCATTCCTTATCTGTGCATGGTCTTTGTAAATCAGTGTCCCAGTGCTGCCTAAGAGACATCAGTGGCTGTGCTGCATGTGTTCTTAGTGAGTCCGTGAGCCATTTGGTGAGGTGTCTCCCTGTACCCAACTCGTGTATATATTGTATGGTGAGGTGTGTCGCGGGCTCGTGCGATATGTCTCCCCATAGTGTTCGCAATGTCGAGGTTAGTGAGGTATACAATAGGAATTGACCCCTCTTCAGATTATCCTCGTCCGTGAGGGTGTTGAAGGGCACTAAGTGGCTGTCACAATATAAGTCACCCAAGGTCTATAGTCCCACCTCCTCCCAGGTGGAGAGTTCTATTTCGGCGATGGCACATCACCTCTGGGCGTGCCTTGTATGAGTAAAGAAGGCGCATATGGGACTATATTTCCTGTGATGCGTAAACTGCAATGGAAGCATCGGTAGGCTACCTCCAGTAGCAAATGGGTCAGGTCGCCCCTTTCCACCCAGGGTGGAACAGGCTTTTAATGAACGAGTGTGTACTACCTGGTAGTTGTGTGGCTGTGTCTGTCAGATGTGTTCCTCCGATCCATTTGGCTATCCATTGGAGTTGCGCCGCCAGATAGTAATGCTCCATATCAGGCACTGCCAGTCCTCTCTGATTTGTTTGTAGGTATAGTTTAGATAGCGCAACTCTGCAGCATGTACCATGCCAGATAAATTCTCGCATGGTGTGTTCAAGCGAGCAAAAGATTGGGGGCCTGATATAGAGCGGCAAATTGGTAAAGTAATATAAGAGTCGCGGAAGGACCACAATTTTAAGGAGTGCTATGCGACCCATTACTGTCAGGGGGAGGGTGTGCCAGAAGGACATTAGACCCTGACACCTAAGTAACGGAACACGGATGGTTGCCAATGCCCTCTTATGTCATTAACCACTAATGTTGGGTTAGCGGTAGACACAATGAATGGTTATAGGCCTGATTTTATCCAGTTCACTCATAGGTCAGAGATAGAGGGAAAGTCAGATAACGTTTTTGCTATGTTATCGCATGATCCTCTAATGCCTTGAAGATAGAGGAGCAGGTCGTCGGAGTACAAGGAGAACACGTGTATTCCGTCACCTAATGGGATCCCCCACTCTTCTCCTCCACTGCGAGGGTTTCCGCAAGTGGCTCTATGGCTAGGGAGAACAGCAGTGGGGATAACGGGCATCCCTGTCCCTGGACGGTAGGAGCCCAATAGTTCGGGTTTTCTATCCGGTTTGGGCAGTGATACTAGTAAAAACTTGCGCAGCGTTGCCAGGAGTGTGGACATCTCTAGTGATTTTTCATATAATGCCAACAAATGTGGGGTCAGCAGTGGTGCCTATGCCTTATAGTATTCAGCTGGCAAGCCAACCGTGCCGGGCATCTTACCCGTGGCTAATGCTCTTATGGCTACTTGAATCTCTAGGAGCGTGATTGGCTCCTCTAGTTCCGCTCGCTGTAACGGAGATAGAATCGTCAGGGAGAGAGGGGTAAGGAAGGTTGCTATCGCCTCCAGATCCCTATGTATGACAGTTTCATATAACATTGTGTAGCTCTTATTGAGTGGTCAGTTGGTCCCCTGCACTTGAACGCAGTGTTAGGATCGGTCGTCACGTTTGATCCTGCCAAATGAGCCACGCCAACAAGCGGCCTGCTCTGTTCGCTGTGGCGTGGGTGTGGGCAGAATGTGCGGCATAATTCAGGCATCGCAATCGTTCTAATATCTCTGCGTGTTCGCGTCGGGTTTCATTGAGCTTTCGGGTATCTTCTGGGTCTAGTATTGCACTAGATTCCAGATGTAGAAGTGAGTTTTCGAGGCATGTTACCTCCCGGTCTAATTGCTTACAAATGCTCCATCCCATGCCCAGGCATTGTCCCCTTACTACCACTTTAAGTGCTTCCCATTCTATTCTCTTGTCATCGACCAAGCCTGCATTTGTCTCGAAGAAGGTGGTGATGGTGGTGCCTAGTGTCGCACGGAAGGGCAGGTCCTCAAGTGCTGTTGGTTGGAGGCGCCATAGACGAGTAATCTGCCCTGCTGTCTCAATTGCAAAAGGTGGGGATTGTGATCCGAATGTGTCCGTCCTAAGTAGTCTATTTGACGGCATTCTGGGATCATCGCCGCCGAACCCACAAAGCGATCTATACGGACATGCAGTCCGTGTGGGGGGAGTAAAGGGAGTAAATCCGTACTTGTGGGTGTATTGCCTTCCAAATGTCGGTTAATTGCCAGTGGTGCATCAATTTTCCCAATGCCTTGGCATTGGCCGTGGGAGCCGTGTGTGGGAGTGGTGGGAACGATCTATCTAATATGGTGTCAAGGACTGCATTGAAGTCCTCTCCTATTAACCAGGGGACTCGACTCCAGCGGGCCAATACTCTGGACAATGCGTGCAAGAAGGCTGACTGGGCTGTGTTGTGGGTGTAAATGTTCCCCAGCGATATGTTTTTAACATCAAGGAGGCCCCATACGAATACATAGCGGCCATATGTGTCAATTTCTGTCTCATCTGCTATGAAGGGGACCCCTGGTCTTATCCAAATAAGTGTGCCCCTGACATATGAGGAGTAGCCCGCGGCGAATATTTGCCCCCGCCATCTGCGCTGGAGTCTATGGACTTCCGGTTGTGTGTGGTGTGTCTCCTGGAAAAGTACTATATGTGCTGCTCGGCGCTTGAGGTAGGAGTATGTTTCATATCTGCGTGACGGCATGTGCATCCCTCGCACGTTCCAGGTGATTATGCTAGTGGTGGTCATGTTTTGTATAAGTGAGAGCTTTTTGATGAGTGAACTTCGCTGTGCGCTGGGGGATGAGTCAATAGGTTTGTCAGTTAACTACAGGTGGGGCTGCACCTGTGGGATCAACTGCTGTGTAATCTTAAGGAATAACATATCGTAAAACAGGTGATAGAAGAAACTTTGTATCTGAACAAGAAGAGAGCAGAGGGACAGCGTGTATCCGCCCAAACTATAAACCATGCCTAGTGGCAACTACCGACTAATTACGTCAGTATTCTGAGTTGTGGTAGCTGTGGGGGGGGAGGGGGTTGAACGATAAAGCCCATATGTGCAAGGGCCCGAATGTGTTCCCATGGTGGGCACGCGACGCCGCACTCCGTGTGCCAATGGATCACTATGTAGCGGCTAGCTTGATAGGATATGTGTTCTTTGGAGTTTGTAGTTAGGGTTGCCTTCCCTCCCAGGCCAGTGGCTGTGAGACACATGGGTGTTAATGTTCTGATCCATACGTGCATGCGATTTTATAGTTAAGATTATCTCGTCAGCAGTTTGTGGCGTCACGTTTGGTAGCAGTCTCAGGTCGTCCCCAGGCGGCCACACTGTCGTCACTGAAGGATTGTTTGAATGTGTCGATCAGTTCTTGTTCGTGGCCACGATCTTTAATCATTGCAGCTGTTTGCAGGGCCTCTCTCTTTCCCTGCTGAACCTGCTCTAGATTAGGGACGGGCCTTTGGGTCATCAGCGCCTGCCTACGTGTGTACTGCATGGTTTGCTGATGATGTGCAGTGCCCAGTAGCTTCCACACAGTTCCAGGTCTCCTCTGGCGAGCTGAAGAAGTGAGTAGCTCCTCCCTAGATGACCCTAAGACGGGCCGGAAAAAGGAGGGAGTACTGGATGCTTCGTTCTCGCATCTGCCTTTTGACCGCCAGGAATGATCCCCTTTGTCTCTGCACCCCCAAGGCGTAATCCGGGAAGAGGAGCACTGTGGTATTGTTTACTTTTACCTCCCCTAGTTTGCGAACTTCACGGAGCACAGCGTCTTGATCTTTAAAGTTAAGAAGGTGAAAGAGGAAGGGTCGGGCTCCTGGTGTGGGCCGGCCTATTGGTACTCGGTGGGCTCTTTCAACCGCAAAGTAGGGAGAGAGGGCTTTGGTCGGCAACAGAGATTTCAGACATTGCTCAGTGTAAGATATAGCGTCGGGTTCTTCCGTGCCTTCAGGTAATCCCACTGCTCGAATGTTGTTCCAGCGCGAGCGACCTTCTGCATCCTCGACTCTGTTCCAGTGCTTGTATACATGTTGTTAGTGCTCATATGTCTGTTACTGTGGTTTTGGTGACAGGGCAGATTTCAGCCAGTTCCACTGCTGTTTCGTGCACTGTCTCTGCTAGTTCCCGATGATTCGCATGCAATAGAGTAAAGTCCAATGTAATCTTGTGGCTTGGCCGTGTATGATATGTCAATATGATTAATGAGAGTATCACCATTAGGAGATTAAATTTGGAGGGAATTTATGATGTTTGATGTTGTAGATGTTGTGATTTGAGCACTGGGCATAGATTAGCTCCATCCGTCCAAGAACCTAATACCAAGAACAGTGAATAAAGTTTTTTGAAAATATAAAAAATAAGAAAAATGTAAAAATTTACTGTGACGTGAAGTTTGACATCATATAATGTCAATGGTTTTACATTTTATGAATTTCTCTTCTATAGGAAAGGTAAAAAAAGAGGGTGAAGAGAAAGAAAAAAATAGATAAAAAGTGCATTTGAAAGTATGTTTTTTATATCTATGATGATGATGTTTAAAACTCTCACTGGTTTGTGGGTTTTTTACATTTTGTAAAAGACTGGGATCAGCCAAAATGCGTCAGTGACGGACGTGCTGCAATAAAGAATTGAAAATTGAATACCTGGTCTGGAGTTCCCACGTTTGTGCCGCTTTGCGGAAGAAAATGTAAAAAAAATATATATATATAATATATAAATTATAGGCCCCTTGAAATTTCATGATGTAGTGAATATAGTAAAACAAGATACTGAAAATCTTTTTACACCTTCGCAAAATACTTCCTAGTTTTTCGAAAAAAGACACTCTGGCAAAAGCATAGGCTGAGCCAACTTACCAGCTTGAGACAGGGAATCTGGAGGACTCACACACGGATCACTACATGAGGATGACGTGTTCTGAGCAATGACCAGTCTTGTGAAACTACAGAATTATTTGGTGTATTAGTGATTTCTGAAAATCCTGAAAGAACACAGAAAACAAAAGCAATGGTGGTTGTGTGTGTGTGTGTGTATTTTATTACTATACGTAATGATAACCCCATGCTGTGCACAGCGTTTGACACTGTAGAGTTGGACTCAGGGCCTGGCCAAAGGCTAGGCCGTGCATCTAACCCCCGGCAGGCAGACTACCTCCCTCTGTGCACCATTTTCGGCCATGTGTGGCCGCACGGCCGGCGTGCAGCCAGGCCCAGAATCCTAACCCCCGCGGACAGCCAACTCACCGGTTGTGCACGGTTTACAACCGTGTGATTCAGGTGGTTGTCCGCGGGGCCTGCAGTCAATTCCCCGCGGGCAGCCAACCCCACGTGGGGCATAGCATTTGGTGGTGGCGTGAGGTTGGCCACGGGAAGCCACCGCAAACACTCAGGGCAAGTCCCCCATTTTTTATATAGTTTATGAATCCCACGGGTATCCTGCAGTAGCCAGCAAGTGGACCAGTTGGCCTCCTGTGGGAGTCCAGGGGCCTTTCTGGCTCCCGTGGGAAATCCCTCAGGATTGCAGAAACCAAAAACATTTGTTTTTAAATTCGGGCCCAGGGGTGGTCCTTTAGGATCCCTCACATGGTCCAGCGAGTCAGGATAGCGGGAGTTAGATAGTTGATGGGGGAAAAAGCCATCTCGGCAAATCAGATTTGCTTTATTTTTTTAAGTTGCATGATCGCAACTCTTGCGAGCCTCTAACGAACCCAAATTCCAGATATATAGAGTTTTTTAACTTTAATTTCTCAAAAACTACTGAACTGATCAACACCAAATCTCAAAAGCATGCTTTCTGGACGAAGATCTAGCTTTTTGCCAAATTTGGTGTAATTGCAGTCAGCTATTTTCACGCTATCACTATTTAATTGCTCTATGGAAAAATGAATGGGAAAATTGCGTTTTGGGACCCCCTTTTTTTCATGGCCAAGCTTTATATATCACCCCAAAACTTTCCAGAAAGGAGTTAAGATGGATAAACCTTTTTTTCTTTTTTTTTACAGTTTTGTGAAGATTCGTCAAACGGCGCCAAAGTAATTAGCAAACCAAACAATCCATTTCCTATGGGGACTAGTCCCTAACTATAACTACAGAGTAGTAATCACCTCTCTGTTTCATATATATACATTAAAATGAAAGCAATTAATAATCAAAATCTTAAAAAGAATTGCAACATTGTGGTGGTATTTCATTAATTCATTACACTGAATGATGGAACCAGTCATTTGTAACCAACTCCTCCCTTCTATCCACTAACTAAGCTGTCATGTTGTCTTAGTTAGCTTCTGTATTTCGAGAAGGTCGCTCTGTGTCTTAGTTATGGCGTTCCCAAACTGATACAGCTATGCTTGCTCTATGGAGCCGATTACCTTTGCTAGGCTTGTTTTTAACTCAGCTCGTACAATCTCTCAGTCTCCAAAGAAGCTGAAGATTCCTTTCTGCCTAATACTTATTTATAACAGGCTCAAATACACTTTTCTTAATATTTTGCAAAGACAAGACCTTGTTATAAATGATATGAAATGGAAGATTTATCATATGAATTCTGTTTCACCATCACTAAATCTATCATGTAATTTAAATCATATTAATACCTATATATGAATATCTGATGCGCTATGACACTGTAATAAAGTAAATGTTGTATGGTGTGCATGCGCAATCAATACTAAATGCAGCACACGTTTATAAATGAAAAATGTGCACTGAGATACATGAACATACGAAATGCAGTGGGGATTCTTAAGCAGAAAATGCAGTACCTTTACAGAATGGAAATTTGGGGGGATATGCTTTAATTCTGTTCAATATTCTCCTGGTATATAAAGGCCACACTAAAGATCAAGTATGTTTGTTAAGGTAACTATATAAGGGTCTTGGATATACAAATGAAAATGGACTCACAAATTAAAATTGAAGCATTCTTTATTTTAATTTGTGTTTGTTTTAAGATACAAATGAAATGAAAACTGTTATTTGTGAATTACTGTTTATTTGCTTACTGCTTACTGAGAGAGGCAAAAAAGTGACATTATAAATATAGTAAATTCTTAGAAGGGAGGTCTTATCCATAGTCTCTATTGTCTACTCATTGGCCTCTGAGACTAAGGGGTTTCCCTGCGTCTTCAGAAGCACAGCACCATTTAGACTCTTCTTTGATCATAGGAGGCCAAAAGAGGCCTTGATCATCCTCTATCCTCAAGGTGGACAACAGTGTGTGTTATGTAGATGAGAAAATTGTGGATTTGGAGTCATGAAGTTACTTTTATAGTGTACCGCAACCCTTCTAGACGCTGCCCAAAATTTTTGAAGGAGAAGCATCTAAGCAAAAAGATATGTGAACTGAAGGCGTTCTTCTTAAATGGGGTCCATTGCATGCAAAGGAACAACAGAAGTTTAATCCCAAGGTGTATCTGGGAGACACTTGTGATTGCTGTGGCTAGTGGAAACATATTTAGTGGGAACATGTGTATATGTTTGGGAAGGCCGTTAGTGTGGGGTCTTCACAAATGTGCATGTAGGCTGTTGAATAGTTTGGAGCCCTGTATTGAGGAGCATCTTTTACCAATTATGATGACCTTGGAGTTCAGAGGACCTGGACGGGTGCATTTTGCTGAAGTTCTCTTATGGTGTGCATAGACATCCTGTTCTGGAGATATGCTGGGGCAACACTAGCAATGCACTTGTTGTTGAAGGCAATTGTTAATTCTTGGAATCAATGGAAAACAGGGGGTCTCTGGGAGGCAACCTGACAAGGTCTATCATTCTTTTTAATTTTTGGCTAGTCTTTTCAGGCATTTTGTACTTTTTGGAGTCTATTAATTTGGATTATGAAGTGGTGATTGTTTGGATAGTCCAGTGTCCAGTTTGGAGCTTGTGACCGGGCTGACCACTGCAAGTTGGACTTTTTAATCCATGTCGGGAGGGGTAGTTTGAGCTGCGCCCATTGGTAGTTTCTTCCTTGACATTGGCACTGACATGAGTGTTTAGGTTGAGATATGAATAAGTAGAATCTCACATTCTTCAACATGGGATTTTTCAGTAATCCTAAAAGGTCGAATATCTCCGGAACTGTGTAAGATCCCAGAACACATTTCAACGGCGAACACCCATCACAACTACGTCGCAAGCATTACAACGCAAGCGACGTTACGACGTGGACCATTACCACGCGTCCCATTACATCGCATGCGCTTTTAAAACGCATGCGCTTTTAAATCGCATGTGGTGTAATGGACGAGAGTCGGACGCGGACAGAGGTGAGCACCGGGACGGACGACGCGAGGAGAGAGAGGTAAGGGGATTGTGCGTAGAGTGTAGTGTTTAGGGCAGTGTCTGGTGGTCGTAGTGTAGGGCAGTGTTTTAGGCTTTAGGCAGTGTCTGGTGGTCGTAGTGTAGGGCAGTGTTTTAGGCTTTAGGCGTAAGGGGGATTGTGCTTAGAGTGTAGTGTTTAGGGTTTAGGGCAGTGTCTGGTCGTAGTGTAGGACAGTGTTTTAGGCTTTAGGCGGAAGGGGGATTGTGCTTACAGTTTAGGGTTTAGGGCAGAGTCTGGTGGTCGTAGTGTAGGGCAGTGTTTTAGGCTTTAGGCGTAAGGGGGATTGTGCTTAGAGTGTAGTGTTTAGGGTTTAGGGCAGTGTCTGGTCGTAGTGTAGGACAGTGTTTTAGGCTTTAGGCGTAAGGGGGATTGTGCTTACAGTTTAGGGTTTAGGGCAGAGTCTGGGGGTCGTAGTGTAGGGCAGTGTTTTAGGCTTTAGGCGTAAGGGGGATTGTGCTTAGAGTGTAGTGTTTAGGGTTTGGGGCAGTGTCTGGTCGTAGTGTAGGACAGTGTTTTAGGCTTTAGGCGTAAGGGGGATTGTGCTTACAGTTTAGGGTCGGGAGAAAAAATCGCGATGTTAAAGCGTGCAGGGTGTTTGTGTGCGTTGTGATTGTGTTTTGTATGCATTTCAATGGGGAAGCGAACTAATGGTTTGCGTTGTGAAAGTGTGCGTTGTGAATGTGTATGCGATGTCAAGACGGCGATGTAAATGTTTGCGATGTAAACGTTTGCGATGTAGCATCATACATCTCATTTCAACAAATACATGTTTTCCAAAATCAGTAGCACATCCAGAAAACATGCCCAAAGACTTGAAACATCTGTTTAAGAAGAAGAATACAAGTACCATGACAGCAATATGTAATCTCACTGTGTGACATAAAATTATCTCCTGGTTATGCCTGGGAAGAACGAGGCAGGCATTAGTTTAGCGAACAGTATACACCAGTTACTATTTTTTTTTACATCTGTATATTCCCTCATTCTAACTGGGTTGGAATTACTGTGTGGTAATTATGTACCAGCTAAAGTCTATTATCACACCTTCCACAATTATGCGCAATTTCCCTCTTTTTCCAACCTGTTTTCCATGTACAAATGTCACCAATCAATGTTTGGTAAAAGGTAAATGTGAAAAACCGCTGTTGCAGAATGACTAAACCTCTTGTAATCCAGATCAGGGTGCAAACACCTTTTGTACCTTCCAGTTAGAAACCGTGTCTAGATCCATTATTTTGAAATACCGGCTAGTATATTGTTTGCTATTTCCATATTTCTAATCCATAAGGCAGGTTTTATATACAAGCTGGGAATGCTCGTGAGCTGTTCTGTTTTTCTCCATGAAGTTTCCGAATCGCAGTGGACGATTTCTATGCTTGATTTTAGGACATAGGGTTCGACTTTTGTACCCATGCTACACACTGTGTACGAAATATACTGACACATATTTCCTGTAACTGTAATTCAGTACATTGGATAACAACATACACCCCCACCCCCTGCACTCGTCTTGTATTCACATATAAATGGAGCGCAGTACTGCTGGGCGCATTGCAGCTGTGCTACCTCCATGGCTAGTCTGGAACAAAAGGTTTCTGAGTGGCCCGGTTGTGTATTCACTCTTGAGTGATAGGCTTGGCGAACAGAACGGCCGCTTGTGAAAAATGCTGACTCAGCATAAGCATATCTCAGTTCCTGCAATTGGTTCATGTGTGAGCCGAGTCACTGCATCCTTGTTTGGACGCCAAGCACCAGCGGGCTCGAAAGAGGACAAAAATAAACCCACGATGTTGTGCAAGGGCTTTTGTTTCTTTCTTGGTAACAGAGATTTCATCTCGCAGATGAAACAATATTTTGATTATTCTTTGATAAAGGGTATGTTTTCCCCTGGCAGTCTATAATATTATTTGCACAACAGTTATGCTTGAGGACATAGGCAAGATCATTTGATTGTATTTGATGGAATAACCATCGAGCAGAAACGCTGTACGTAGTTTTATGATGGCATATACAAATATAAGCAGCAGAGTGGTGACATCGATAAGTGGTGATGTTACGTGGTGTGGGTTGGTACAGTTCAGTGAGCCACACGACTACGATGATTACATGAATGACATAGGCAGGTGGAGAATTGTGATGGAGGTCTCCCATGCTCTGAAGACTAGAGGGATGACTTGTACGCAGGAAGGGAAGGTATGGCCGAAACATTGCTAGGCATAGGTGCCAGAAGTCAACAAGCATTTGCAATGCAATAGGTCTCGCAGTTACGCAAGTTTGAGCTATTGGCATTGTAAATGGCTATGCCTTTTATTTTGGTATTGGTTTTTAAAACATAAATAAAAGACATTGTCATTTACAATGGCAATAGCTTATTGCGCTCCTTTGTTTATAATATTCTCCTTCTCCTTCGTACCTATGTTTTTTACTCCTTGGTTTCTTTCTGTGTGCTTTAACTCTCTCTTAAACTAATTCCAGAGGGAAGATTCATTCGGACATAATAATGGTTTGTGCATGCTGCATCGTTTCTGACAGCACCCGACTCTAGGTCTACCTACAGAGCAGCCAGTGTTGTTGCTCGCGCCTCTGTAATTTACCACAACTCGGCACTTCAGCAGAACAAACGGCTTGTGCCCGACTACTTCTGGTCAAGGGATGCGAGTTATTTATCTCTGTTTTCAGAATTTGACGAAAAGATGAAAATATTTTGTCCCATAACGCAATCTGCCGTTTTTACTGCTGCCAGAAGCCACTCCCATGCCTTGTTGCTATATTCAGTTTAGTGTACTCTCTAGTAAAAACATTACTTGCCACCCAGGGGCTACGAGAGAAATGGTAGGTCCGAGGGAGCACCTGAAAGACAAAAGTACCCGAGTGGGCACGCCCGAGCTAAATGTGGCCTGGTGCCAGGGGGTCGGACCCAGCAGGAAGAACTGATCTGCTGAGCCAGTCAGCATACTGAGACAACACCTATCCGGGGCTAAGTGAACTAGGGAGGGTGAGAGATGGGAGAGGGGGGTGGGGGGCGAGAGAAGAGAAAACAATAGGTGGGGAGGTGTGAGACGGGAACTCGAACAGTAGGTGAAGAAAAAACAGTGGAGCGGGAGTAAGAGACGAGCATAATCATGGTGGGTGAGAGATAGGAACAGGGGAGGAGGGCAGGGGTGAGTGATGGAAACAAAGTGGAGGGTGTGAGGTGGGAACAGGGCGGAGGGGTGAGAAGAGGTTGGAGGTGATGAGAAACGGGAGAGGGTGAAAGTGAGAGATGGGTGGAGGGTGAGAGATGAGAAGAGGGTGGAAAGATGAGAGAAAGACAATAGTGAGGTGGATGTGAGATATGGTAGCAACATGGCGGAGGGGAGAGGAATGGGAACAAAGTGGAGGGGGTGAAGTGGGAACAGGGTGGAGTGGTGGGAAGAGGCTGGAGGGATTGAGAGATGGGAAGAGAGTGGAAAGATAAGAGGAAGACAATAGTGAGGTGGATGTGACATAGAGGAGCGGGGTGCAGAGGCTGGGGATGGGGTACAGGGCGCAGAGGTAAGAAAGTAACAATAGTGTGAGGTGCCGGGAGAGGGAAAGGAACCGGACGGATGAGTGAGAGATGGGAACTGTCTGGAGAAGTGAGAGAAATAAAGAGCAGTGGGCGAGGAGTGCAGATTGGGACAGTGCGGAGGTAGAGGTGGATGGGGTGAGAAAGAAACGAGCGGGTGGAGAAGAGATGGTTGGGGTAGTAATAGGGACCGTAAGGGTAGATGGGTGAGGGATCAGTGGATAGGTGAGGGACTGACGGATAGACCGATGAGAGTCCCGGTCGGGGTGACTGACGGGTACAATGGAGAGAGAGGAGGCGAGCGGATTGGGAGAAGCAGTTAAGAATAGTGAGAGAGGCGGGTGCAGAGGTGAGAGCGATAGGTGGATGGGGGACCGCGGGAGGGACCGGAGGGCCGATGGGTGAGTACACGAATTGAGGGATGAAAAGCGGACGAGTGACTACTTGGGGAGGAATGAGCGGTTGGAAAGTGTTAAGGGGTGGGGGAAGGAGTGGAACGGTCCAATGGTCGAAGGATGTGTGGGTGAGTAGACGGAGCCAGGGTGGAGCGGTAGGGCGTGGCTGACAGTGGTGAAAGGGGGAGACGTGCAAGTATGTTGTGATGGGCGGAGGGGGAGGCAGGGTAAAAGTGTGAGCGGCTTAGGCAGGACGAAGGGCTGAAGTGTGTGGGAAGGAGTTAAGAGAAACTAGTAAGGGCTATGAGCCTCCAATGTTTGGCATTCTGTAGCCCCAGGGACAGAAATACGCAGGGAAGGACCCTCTTGTGAAAGAACATGCTGACCAGTTAGAATAGAAAAAACTGAAGTGGAAATTGTTGCCCGGAGCCTGTCATGGAAATCTTGGATCTTTAAATGTGATCGGGAGTGTCCAGGATGGTGACGGAATAGGACGCAGTGATCGGAGCTCCACCGGGTGCCTAGGCAGTTTGCTCATATAACCGCAGAGGAGGTGATTTCTGACAGCATCGACCTGCATCCACGTTCAGGGTACAAGCGGTGACCCAGCTGGGGCACCCCAGCGACAGCCCAAACACAGACGGACGATGTCCACAGCAGCGAGGAGCAGGGGCACGAAGAGACTGGTGCAGAGGAACAGAGTAGAGAAACCGGAGATTGAGGGTTGTCCCCGACCTGCGCCAGGGAGTGGATCGTTGCTCACCCGCCCCCTGCCTGGACACGCTGCGGGTGAGTCTTGTTGTTCTCGAGCCCGGCAGGAGTGGGGGGTGGCGGTGAGTCACTGCACGCCTGTCATGCTCGTAAAACGCGGCTCAGTAAAGTGGATGCGGGACATCTAAAGAAAAAAAAGCATTGCGTAAACACATGATGTACGTGAAGCGGGCGCCCTAGCAAGTAATTTAAAAATCAAGTAGTCCCTAAACAAAACTAACAAAGCCAGACAGCGCAATAAAACAGTAGTTGGTCGGTGCTGCTTCTGATAAAAACGGAAGTGATGCATCGGATCAACAGCCAACAGAAACAAAGATAACAACAGCAATGCCAGACTTCGACAAATCGCAAGGGACAGGAGAAATTCCATGGACTTTCAGCCAACATACAGATTACTTTATGTCTCGCTGAGACAGCGCATGCAGCGCATGCGCTGCTAACGCGAGACCTAAAAAGGATCTCACCCTGATGGACTTACCCTAAAAACATAACCAGACACCACAACTGTGGCTTTAAAGCAGAGAAAATCTTTTTTTTCGTAGTGAAAAACTTCCCCCTTCTGCACTTCTTCAGAGTGTAAGCAATATCTGCCCTGGAATTTATTAATTATTGAACCAGGAGCAAAAACATCTAATGAATTTTGATATTTTCAATTGCATACATTACAATCGATGATCATACACTTTATACTCATTGCCATCATTAAAATTATTTCACTTTATCATATAAAAATATATTATTAAAAATGCATTACTCATTGGGGTTGGAATAGGACGCAGTGATCGGAGCTCCACCGGGTGCCTAGGCAGTTTGCTCATATAACCGCAGAGGAGGTGATTTCTGACAGCATCGACCTGCATCCACGTTCAGGGTACAAGCGGTGACCCAGCTGGGGCACCCCAGCGACAGCCCAAACACAGACGGACGATGTCCACAGCAGCGAGGAGCAGGGGCACGAAGAGACTGGTGCAGAGGAACAGAGTAGAGAAACCGGAGATTGAGGGTTGTCCCTACTCTAAAGTTCTCTCATTTAATAGAAGGCAGACAAGGCAGCGCTTTCATCTTAATGGATTTAGGATGTGGAAAATGTGTAATCTATCTGTCATCTTTCAGACCGTGTGATGACCTACATGTAAAAAGTAGTAATAGCGGTGTTAACACAAAGTGAATTCTGTGTCAGATGGAAGCCAATTTGATTTTGAAAATGATCCTGTTGGACATTGGGGATCTGAATGTTGAGTGAGGTATGCACTTTCTACTTAATGAACTGCCAGGATATTTTAAAATAGAAGACATTAGTATCTTTTCAAAAGCTTTGAGTGATTTCCTAACATAGTGTTACATTTTTTTAATAGTACACTATTATTCTGTTGAAAACTGTGATGTGGAGCAATTAGTTTTATATTACAGATACACTGACAGATGTGAAATTCTATGTATATTTTGGATTCTATCTGTTTAAAATGTATTTATTTTTGTTTTATAATAAAAAATGTTTTCTATTTTATAGAACTGAGCAACACGCACAGTGCTCATGTGTTGGATACAGTAACAAAAGCAACATTCCTCCCCAGTCGACATGGTCAGCTTTCTAATCCATAAAAACCCCACCATTTCCCTCAAATTTTCCAATACTTCCAAGGACAGCCCTGTGCAACGTATAAAATCTCTTCCTGTTTTACAAACCAGTCCATTGCTGTCCGACAATTGCCCAAAAGTAGAAGGGGTAGGTAGTCTCCATTTTTTGGCAGTCACCCTCTTGGTGATCACTGTTCCGATCCCCACCTATGATGCGGTCCTACCTGGGCCCCTTAAAATCCTCCAAGATAACCAGGAGCACCACTCTATGTGAGGGCTCCAAAGTCCTTCCCAATAGGAGCGACAGGGTGGCGAAAACCCAGCCTCCCGTTCGTCCCGATAAGTGAACTGTCCATCCACATTGAAGACATCCCCCTCTGTAGTGTGGATTGTGGCCTCATTGTCGACATTGCTAAGTTAGCTTAGGCCTAACTGCCATGATGCCTCTTTTGCACACGTTACTTCGTGACTTTGTTTTTCCAGACTCTGCTTGTGCCTATGTTCATGAGAACTGTCTACATTTCTGCCTTTCACATTTTCTGCTGTTCTCTGTGGTTTTCGTCTGCACACGAGGTACAAGGTCGAAAAACAAGGTCCCTTGTTATTCTGTTCTGGTCAGCCCCACGCACTTAGACATAACACGAAGCTCAGCTGTACTGCTGAAATTCGAGTGCTTTTAATATTGCAATATACCTGTTAGAGGCACTTGGAGAAAAACCTTTCCAGGGAGAAGAGCTGTGCTTGTCCGATGATGTAAACCTTGCATCTAGTTCTTGAAATATGTGGTTTGGTGTCAAATTATGGGGTGTGGAATGAAAATGTGTAGAGTTGAATCTTATGGTGTGAAAGTGTGTGGTGTTGAGTGAAATTATGCTGATTGGAATTTTGTTGCATGGTGACGAGTGTATTGATGTGGATTGTGTTACCAAGTTTTAAAATTAATAAATATTATTACAAAGAGAGGCGGCCTTTCATTGCACGCACATTTACAAAACCTTATAATATGCAAAGACTTGTCCAAATATCTCAATGAAAACATGCAGAGTGAATTCCTAGTGACATTTGTGTTGATGAATTTTAGGGGGCTTGAACAAAGTGGGGTGCTGTTTGGGTTGCTAATGGTGCTAGGGCTCTGCACATTTGTGGGGGGGGGCACGAACCATGATCATCTAAACTCAGCCTGGCACATTTGTCAGGGGAGTTCTAATTCCGGGGGTCCAAACCATGCATCCATAGATGTGTATGTGGTGCACAGATTTATGAATTAACTCACTGCTCAGCAGGCAGCGAGCGAGTTGCTTGTGAAACTGTAAATGTATTATATGCCTCAGCATTAGATAGCTATTGAGTGAGGTAAAAAAACAAGCATAAACATTTATGTCAGATAAAAGAGGCAAGACACCCGCATCATTGCTTCTGGCCGCGCAGTGTTGGGTTACTCTTATTCCTGACCTTTTCCTCGCTGCATTCTTGAGCTGTTATTGCCTTGTTTACCTTATGAGATGTGAGATGGGGGTTGGATCTCGCTGGGGGCAGTCTTGTTTCTTTTAGAATGATGCTTACCCGCCTCGATGCCTATGTGATTGCTTCGTGTGTGTACGGCTGGTGTGTTTGAGATGGCCATTCGCCAGTAGTGACTTAGATCAACTTCCAAAAACAATAAATTTCACTTTCTTTCATTATTACTGTACTTCCTGAGAAATGGTCTTATTCAAGCGGGATTCTAGTCTTTCTGCACAATGAACACTAGTCAGCGGGTCTGCTCAGTAGGTTACCTGTTCCCTGCTGATATTACTGTGTGACCTGCCAGGTTGAATTCCAGCTCAGCCTCTCATCCATCCAACATAGATAAAATGAGTAGCATTAAATTGGGTAACACATTTTATTACAGTGCCTACAACTGCAAACCTGTAGCACTACGCACTATATAAAACTATTTATCATCATCATTATTATTATAAACCTCCTAGTCACAGGTTTGATAGTGGCAGGGCCAACTGATCGTTTCATAGTTCTAAAATAAGCTAAGTGAGTTGGGTAATGATGACCACTTGTTATTTACAGCGCTATAAACCGTAAACACTTGCAAGCACTGTAAAAATAACCAGGTTCTTATTGGATGGTAAGACCAACGAGTACACCTAGCAGGTAATCTGTTTTAGATATTGCCTGTGCTCTTATATTTGCAAAATCAAACAGAGAAGAAATGTGTGGATTTTTTTTTGCTCACATGGCTATCGGGCAACGGTGCAGAAAACAGATGGCGAGTCAGAAGAGTAACAGAAAGCGCATTCGGGAAGAGGTGGGAGGTGTGAGACACCTGCCTGACAACAGACTGAGCCAAGAGCCACATCACCACTACTGCGGACAGAGCCCAGTCGTAGTGGAGGGCACGCTATGGAGTGGGGCTTAGCGTGAAAAAGTTATCGTCTTCCACAGTCAGTTTCAAGAACAAGGCAAGAGCAGGCTGCTGCCTTAAGACCAGAGAAGCAGAAGACCATTGGTATTATTGTAAAATTAGCAAAGAGTACAGGGGATGAAGAGGCGCAAAATGTCACTTTGCCAAGGGTGGCAAAAATCCATGCACCAACTCTGAAACAATGTCCCTTTTCCAGAAGCAGTCTATACTCACAAGCAAGCGAGGCACAGAGTGCCCTCAGTCTAAATCTTCGAGTAACATTTACATTCGTCTTTTGTGCTTCCGGTGACCGGTCACTCAGGTGTAAACTTAAGACCATATTGGCACATCACCTCCCCCACATGACTCACAATCGCCGTCTGTGAAAAACAAAAGGAAACCTAAACTACAATAACACTCAGCTGAGCAGAAACATGCCAAATACAAAGAGAAACATGCAGCGGTCAAGATGTCCGTCTGTTTGAAGCATGCAGCTTAAAGTGCAAATGCGTCCATGCTTAAAGTTGAAGCTAGGCGTACCAGATGAATGGATAAAGCGTTTCGTGCCGCGCTGATCAAGGGGGGAAGAGCAGAAGAAGCGCGCGTTGCAATGGTCAACCAGAAGGAACCATGAACATGTGATGGCCAATCCGAACGAACAATTAGTAAAATTGCCTGGGCAATCACCCAAAGGAGGGACAATCCAAGCAATGCACCAATAAAAAGGCAGCATTTGTGTAAGGCACAAAAAAGAACGAATGGCAATCGAATGGCTTGGTTAAGCCCATATTGTAGATACATCATGACTCGCAGAGCAGCGCATGCGCGCTGCCTCGAGACTCGACCTAAAAAGGACATTGTGCTGCTAGCATAAGAGTAAATTAGGAGCCAGGTTCAGCATAGTCTTCAATTAGTCACCAGATCAGTACCTCCGTCTGTCCCGGAGGCCTGGGGTTGTGACAAACCCCATACTCGGGCTGCAGCCGTCACGCTGGTCAGCTCCCTGGGGCTGTCCACGTTTGTGGAGTGTACATTTTATTTAATTAAAGCATTGTATCCATATTTTATATAATGAATTTCAGTGAGAGCAGTAAGTGTATATTTTAGAGGAAAACTAGTATTATTCATGGCACTACAAGTACCAGAATTCCACTTCAAATGAATACATTTGAAGCCAGATATCAATGACAGCTGAAGAAGCCAAATAGGGCGAAAGGGCAAGCTTGTATTGACCTTGAGAAATTTGTGTAAATTGTGTATTCAGTTAATTCACAGAGTGTATCTAATAATGCATTCTAAGCTGTATGTTAGTATTTTATACAGCAAATTAGTCCATTTTTATGTTGCCAGTGAGTGTAAATTAGACTAGTTATTATATGTGGCACTGCAAGTACCATAGTTTGTTAGGTGGTTTTGCTCCCAATTTAATATTTAATTCCACTCTTAAAACTAGGGCAAAACGTTAATTTCCTGTTACTCTAGTTTCCTCCCTTCACACCAGTCACTTTCAAAGTATGCAGAGCGAACACGTGATTGCATCTAAAAGTAAAAGTCAAGTGTGTGCTACACTGATGGTGCATACGTCGATTTTGGAATCTTGATAGTTTGCATTGGGAATATACTATATTTTGAGGCAGAAAGAGCACTCCAGTAGATTATATCACAACTTGACAAGACTGAGATTCTCAACATTGCTAGTAGAGTCTTCGTGACTACAATAAAGTAAAGTACTTAAATCGGTTAACATTAAAAATGAGGTACAATGGTGGAAACAGCCAGGCATGTGTGACGATACATGCCACAGAGCACAGGTTCCACTTCTAGGGTACCCTTAGCTAACCCAGGAGCACTGGTCACTCTTCGTGGCCAGTGGATCATAGAGGAATCATGGGGAACACCAGCCTGGTGTTCGTTTTGACTCCATATGATTACGTCGGGTGAGATGTAAATAAACAGTGCTCCTCTCTCCCATCAGTACCAATAAGAGTGTAAACAAGTGTGTCCTGGCTCCTGTAACAGCAGCACTGACCATGCATGACAGAGAGCATGTCTGCAGCAACTGGAGGTGCATGGACAAGGAGACGAGAGGGAGCTACGGAAAGTTCGAAACAGTGCTTGAAAGCCTGGAGTAGTCACAGAGGAAGATATTTGCTGTAAAGGGGGCTATTTGCTATTGTAGTCAGTCTTAATTTATATACGTGGGACAGCCCTTCCTTGGTGCCACACAACCCTATGAAGTAACGCACGAAGTGGTGGTGCTAAAATGGATAAAGGTGCAGACATGCTTTGAAGAGGGCAAAAAGACACTGTGAGGTACCTTGCTGATCTACTGGGGAAAGTAGGCAAGATTTTGATGGATTAAGACATTAACCCCTTCGCTGCTAGGCCTTTTCCCCCCCTGTGCTAAGCCTTTTTTTGGCTATTTGGGGTAGTGCGGGCTTAGGCCCCTGTAACTTTTGACCACATAAGGTATCCACGCCAAATTTGCGTCCTTTTTTTCTAACATCATGGGGATTGTAAAGGTACCCAGGGTTTGTGGATTCCCCTGGAGGGGACCCAGAAATTAGCCAAAATACAGCAAAATTTAGTTTTTTTGGGGAAAATTGCAAAAAAAGGGCTACAGATGAAAGCGTCTTGTTTTTCCCTGAAAATGGCATCAAAAAGGGGTTGTGGTGCTGAAATCACCATCTTCCCAGCTTTCAGGGACAAGCAGACTTTTGTCAGAAAACCAACTTTTTTTTACACAGTTTTGGCATTTTCTGGGACATAGCCTATTTTTGCTATTTTTGTGCCTTCAACCTCCTTCCAGTTAATGGTAGAAATGGGTATAAAACCAATAATGGATCCTGAAAAGCCATACAGTTCTGAAAAGTAGACAAAATTCTGAATTCAGCAAGGGGTCATTTGTGTAGATCCTTAAAGTTTTCCTTATAGAAACTAACAGTTAAATGAAGGAAAAATTGAAAATTAGTTGAAAAAAACAGCCATTTGTGTCAACGTTTTCACCTGTAACTTCTTCTAATTATGACAGCTATTTGAAAGCAATATACCGTTATATCCGCTGGACCTTTCTGGTTGTGGGGATATATAGGACTTGTAGGTTCACCAAGAACCCGACGAACCCAGAGCCAATAACTGAGCAGCATCTTGCAATGGTTTTTTATTATGTACCGGGTATATAGCAATTATTTTGGGAAAATGTATACATGGAAAAATTGGTATGAAAGACACCTATGTATTTCTGAAATGGGAACAAAATGTAGATTTTAGAAACAGTAGATATTTGCACATTTCCGAAATTGGGAGTACCCATACTAGCATGAGAATTATAGGTCATTTTTCAAAATGACTTATTTTTTACACATTGGGGGCGATTCCGATTTCGGCCGGAAGGGCACCGAACGATGGTCGGAGCCCTTCCGACCGAATCGGAACGTGCCGGCCGGATTCCTTTCCGACTGAGCCATTCCGATGGGCTCGGTCGGAAAGGAATCCGACTGGGATTTCCTGATGGCTTACGACAGGCTCGGAGAGCCCGTCCGCTGTCCGGAAATCCTTCAGTACTCTTCACGACCGAGGGAGTACGATGGCAGTATTTCACTGCCTTTTCGTGCCGGTCTTTCCGGCACGAAAAGGCAGTCGTTAACTGTCTTTGGGGGCCCCAGTAGGGCCCCCGTGGGTGCGAGGCCGCCGAATGACGGCCTGGGGGCACATATGGTGCTCCTCTGTTGATCCCTGCACCCGGTGGCAGGCACCTTGGGGTGCCGGCCACAGGGTGCAGGGATGAACTGCACCCCTGCTTTTCACAATGCAAGCATGCATTCCGCTCGGAATGCATGCTCCCATTGTGTAGTATACGAGTGCGACCGAACAGGGTTCGGTCGCATCGTACTTGCAGGGCCGTAACTGACGACAGCAGGTCGGTCGGTTACGGCTCCTGACCGATGTCGGACGGACCTGAGTCCGTCCGACATCGGAATCGGCCCCATTGTCTTTCATTTGGAAGGCAGAAATGCATCGAAAGTCAATAGGTAATAACAGTTGCTCTACAATTCTGTGTTACCCTAAGTCTCCCGATAAAAATGGTACCTCACTTGTGTGGGTAGCTCTTGTGCCCACAACAGGAAATGGCTCAAAATGCAACGTGGACGTACCACATTTTCACAATGAAAAATTACCCTTTTTTTGCAAAGTGCCTAGCTGTAGTTTTTGAACCCTAGCTCTGCGGGCACTTAGGGAAACCTAGCAAACCTATACATTTTTGAAAACTAGACACCCAGGGGAATTCAGGACGGGGTGACTTGACTGGCTCTCACCAGGTTCTGTTACCCAGATTCCCTTGCAAACCTAAAAAATTGGTAAAAAAACACATTTTCCTCACTTTTCTGTGGTGGAAAGTTCTGGAATCTGCGCGGATCCACAAAATTCTACCCACCCCGCGTTCCCCAAGGTCTTCCGAAAACAATGGTACCTCACTTGTGTGGGTAGGCCTAGTGCCCGGGACAGGAAGCAGCGCAAAACGAAACGTGGACGCACCACATTTTCACAGTGAAAAATGACCCTTTTTTTGCAAAGTGCCTAGCTGTAGTTTTTGAACCCTAGCTCTGCCGGCACCTAGGGAAACCTAGCAAACCTATACATATTTGAAAACTAGACACCCAGGGGAATCCAGGATGGGGTGACTTGACTGCCTCCCACCAGGTCCTGTTACCCAGAATCCCTTGCAAACCTAAATAATTGTCAAAAAAAACACATTTTCCCCACATTTCTGTGGTGGAAAGTTCTGGAATCTGCGTGGATCCACAAATTTCCGCCCACCCCGCGTTCCCCAAAGTCTTACGAGAAAAATGGTACCTCACTTGTGTGGGTCGGCATAGTGCCTGCGACAGGAAACGGCGCAAAACGCAACGTGGTCACACCTCAATTTCGCAGTGAAAAATGACCCTTTTTTGGCAAAGTGCCTAGCTGTAGTTTTTTAACCCTACCTCTGCCGGCACCTAGGGAAACCTAGCAAACCTATACATTTTTGAAAACTAGACACCCAGGGGAATCCAGGATGGGGTGACTTGACTGCCTCCCACCAGGTTCTGTTACCCAAAATCCCTTGCAAACCTAAATAATTGTCCAAAAAAACACATTTTCCCCACATTTCTGTGGTGGAAAGTTCTGGAATCTGCGTGGATCCACAAATTTCCACCCACCCCGTGTTCCCCAAAGTCTTATGAGAAAAATGGTACCTCACTTGTGTGGGTCGGCCTAGTGCCTGCGACAGGAAACGACGCAAAACGCAACGTGGTCACACTTCAATTTCGCAGTGAAATATGACACTTTTTTGGCAAAGTGCCTAGGTGTAGTTTTTGAACCCTAGCTCTGCCGGCACCTAGGGAAACCTAGCAAACCTATACATTTTTGAAAACTAGACACCCAGGGGAATCCAGGATGGGGTGACTTGACTGCCTCCCACCAGGTTCTGTTACCCAGAATCCCTTGCAAACCTAAAAAATTGTCAAAAAACCCACATTTTCCCCACATTTCTGTGGTGGAAAGTTCTAGAATCTGCGTAGATCCACAAATTTCCACCCACCCCGCGTTCCCCAAAGTCTTACGAGAAAAATGGTACCTCACTTGTGTGGGTCGGCCTAGTGCCTGCGACAGGAAACGGCGCAAAACGCAACGTGGTCACACCTCAATTTCGCAGTGAAAAATGACCCTTTTTTGGCAAAGTGCCTAGCTGTAGTTTTTGAACCCTAGCTCTGCCGGCTCCTAGGGAAACCTAGCAAACCTATACATTTTTGAAAACTAGACCCAGGGGAATCCAGGATGGGGTGTCTTGACTGCCTCCCACCAGGTTCTGTTACCCAGAATCCCTTGCAAACCTAAACAATTGTCAAAAAAACCACATTTTCCCCACATTTCTGTGGTGGAAAGTTCTGGAATCTGCGTGGATCCACAAATTTCCACCCACCCCGCGTTCCCCAAAGTCTTACGAGAAAAATGGTACCTCACTTGTGTGGGTCGGCCTAGTGCCCGTGACAGGAAACGGCGCAAAACGCAACATGGTCACACCTCAATTTCGCAGTGAAAAATGACCCTTTTTTGGCAAAGTGCCTAGCTGTAGTTTGTGAACCCTAGCTCTGCCGGCACCTAGGGAAACCTACCAAACACACACATTTCTGAAAAGTAGACACCCGGGGGCTTCCAGGGAGGTATGGCTTGCATGGATCCCCCAACCTTTCCTTACCCAGAATCCCCTGCAAACCTCAATTTTAGCTGAAAAAATCACTTTTTACACACATTTTTGTGTGGGAAAGTGTGGCATCACTGGCCTCACACAAATTTCCTACCACCCAGCGTTCCCTCAGGTCTCCCGATACAAATGGTGCCTCACTTGTGTGGGAGGCCCAAGTACCCGCGACAGGCAAGGGCCCAAAACGTAGTGAGGCGACCTCAAAATAGCCTATCACAAAACGACCTGGTTTTGCAAGGGGGGTCCCATGACGTTTTGGCCCGGGGCTCGGCGGCCACCTAGGGAAACCTACCAAACCCACACATTTCTGAAAAGTAGACACCCGGGGGATTCCAGGGAGGTATGGCTTGCGTGGATCCCCCAACGTTTTCTTACCCAGAATCCCCTGCAAACCTGACATTTTGCTGATAAAATCCCTTTTTTCACACATTTTTGTGTGGTAAAGTTGTGGCATCACCGGGCTGACACAAATTTCCTACCACCCAGCGTCCCCCCAGGTCTCCCGATAAAAATGGTGCCTCACTCGGGTGGGAGGCCCAAGTACCCGCGACAGGCAAGGGCCCAAAACGTAGTGAGGCGACCTCAAAATGGCCTATCACAAAACGACTGGTTTTGCAAGGGGGGTCCCGTGACGTTTTGGCCCGGGGCTCGGCGGCCACCTAGGAAACCTACCAAACCCACACATTTCTGAAAAGTAGACACCCGGGGGCTTCCAGGGAGGTATGGCTTGCGTGGATCCCCCAACGTTTTCTTACCCAGAATCCCCTGCAAACCTGACATTTTGCTGAAAAAATCCCTTTTTCACACATTTTTGTGTGGTAAAGTTGTGGCATCACCGGGCTGACACAAATTTCCTACCACCCAGCGTCCCCCAGGTCTCCCGATAAAAATGGTGCCTCACTCGGGTGGGAGGCCCAAGTACCCGCGACAGGCAAGGCCCACAACGTATTGAGGCGACCTCAAAATGGCCTATCACAAAACGACCTGGTTTTGCAAGGGGGTCCCATTACGTTTTGGCCCGGGGCTCGGCGGCCACCTAGGGAAACCTACCAAACCCACACATTTCTGAAAAGTAGACACCCGGGGATTCCAGGGAGGTATGGCTTGCGTGGATCCCCCAACGTTTTCTTACCCAGAATCCCCTGCAAACCTGACATTTTGCTGAAAAAATCCCTTTTTCACACATTTTTGTGTGGTAAAGTTGTGGCATCACCGGGCTGACACAAATTTCCTACCACCCAGCGATCCCCAGGTCTCCCGATAAAAATGGTGCCTCACTCGGGTGGGAGGCCCAAGTAACCGCGACAGGCAAGGTCCCACAACATTTTGTGATAGGCAATTTTAATGTCGCCTCAATACATTGTGGGGCCTTGCCTGTCGCGGGTACTTGGGCCTCCCACCAGAGTGAGGCACCATTTTATCGGGAGACCTGGGGGACGCTGGGTGGTAGGAAATTTGTGTCAGCCCGGTGATGCCACAACTTTACCACACAAAATGTGTGAAAAAAGGATTTTTTCAGCAAAATGTCAGGTTTGCAGGAGATTCTGGGTAAGAAA
Organism: Calotriton arnoldi; assembly: GCA_963921515.1. Classification (NCBI taxonomy): domain Eukaryota; kingdom Metazoa; phylum Chordata; class Amphibia; order Caudata; family Salamandridae; genus Calotriton; species Calotriton arnoldi. The sequence goes on along the minus strand of CAWUFW010000547.1, from coordinate 3,190,735 downwards.
ACGTTGGGGGATCCACGCAAGCCATACCTCCCTGGAATCCCCGAGTGTCTACTTTTCAGAAATGTGTGGGTTTGGTAGGTTTCCCTAGGTGGCCGCCGAGCCCCGGGCCAAAATGTTATGGGACCCCCCTTGCAAAACCAGGTCATTTTGTGATAGGCCATTTTGAGGTCGCCTCAATACGTTGTGGGCCCTTGCCTGTCGCGGGTACTTGGGCCTCCCACCCGAGTGAGGCACCATTTTTATCGGGAGACCTGGGGGACGCTGGGTGGTAGGAAATTTGTGTCAGCCCGGTGATGCCACAACTTTACCACACAAAATGTGTGAAAAAGGGATTTTTTCAGCAAAATGTCAGGTTTGCAGGGATTCTGGGTAAGAAAACGTTGGGGGATCCACGCAAGCCATACCTCCCTGGAATCCCCGGGTGTCTACTTTTCAGAAATGTGTGGGTTTGGTAGGTTTCCTAGGTGGCCGCCGAGCCCCGGGCCAAAACGTCATGGGACCCCCTTGCAAAACCAGGTCGTTTTGTGATAGGCCATTTTGAGGTCACCTCAATATGTTGTGGGCCCTTGCCTGTCGCGGGTACTTGGGCCTCCCACCGAGTGAGGCACCATTTTTATCGGGAGACCTGGGGGAACGCTGGGTGGTAGGAAATTTGTGTCAGCAAGGTGATGCCACAACTTTACCACACAAAAATGTGTGAAAAAGGGATTTTTCAGCAAAATGTCAGGTTTGCAGGGGATTCTGGGTAAGAAAACGTTGGGGGATCCACGCAAGCCATACCTCCCTGGAATCCCGGGTGTCTACTTTTCAGAAATGTGTGGGTTTGGTAGGTTTCTCTAGGTGGCCGCCGAGCCCCGGGCCAAAACATCATGGGACCCCCTTGCAAAACCAGGTCGTTTTGTGGTAGGCCATTTTGAGGTTGCCTCAATACGTTGTGGGCCCTTGCCTGTCGCGGGTACTTGGGCCTCCCACCCGAGTGAGGCACCATTTTTATCGGGAGACCTGGGGGAACGCTGGGTGGTAGGAAATTTGTGTCAGCTTGGTGATGCCACAACTTTACCACACAAAAATGTGTGAAAAAAGGGATTTTTTCAGCAAAATGTCAGGTTTGCAGGGGATTCTGGGTAAGAAAATGTTGGGGGATCCACGCAAGCCATACCTCCCTAGAATCCCCCGGGTGTCTTTTTTTCAGAAATGTGTGGGTTTGGTAGGTTTCCCTAGGTGGCCGCCGAGCCCCGGGCCAAAAATCCAGGTGACCCCCTTGCAAAACCAGGTCATTTTGAGATAATATGTTGTTTATTTCTGCAGCGTGAAAATTTTGGCACAATATTGCAATGAAAATGTGACAGACATTTTGAGGTTTGCAGGACATTGTGGGTACCATAACTTGTTTGGATCCACAAGAGAGATATCACCATGTACTCCCATGGGTGTTTCGTTTACGACAATATCTACAGTTGGTAGGTTATTCTTAGACGGAATGTACACCTTGGCAGACAGACTAAAAAGACAAAGATTACTGCACAGCCATCTATTCCTCAAGCACACACACATACTGGTTGGATTTGGCACGAGGGCAAGTGATGGTTCAGTATATACAATTTTATTAACAAGAGATTTCACGAAAATGAAATGCACTGTCAATAATTGAAAGGACAAAAAACTGAACCAGTGACTCGCAGCTCGTGAGCTGTAAAGCCACGTCAAGGCCCCAACCGCTTTACAGGCCATTCACACACCTTTCATACGTGATACACACAAGACCATTCACACCACCAGGCACGAACCAAACACATTACAACATTCACAAAAAGGGACAAGGTACACCCTGCTTGAGAAAGACAAAAAAATATATATTACTGCACAGCCATCTAATCCTCTACACACACATACTGGTTGGATTTGGCACGAGGGTGAGTGATGGTTCAGTATATACAATTGTATTAACAAGTGATTTCACAAAAATGAAATGCACTGTTAATAATTGAAAGGACGAGAAACTGAACCATTGACTCACAGCTCGTGAGCTGTAAAGCCACGACAAGGCACCAACCTCTTTACAGGCCATTCATACACCTTTCATACGTGTGACAAATACAAAACCATTCACACCACCAGCCGCGGGCCCATCACATTACAACACTCACACCAGCAGACAGCGCCATTCAAGGGCCCATCACTTTCACACGCCCACATTCCTAACACAGCAACCACACAAGCTGATGGATTGCGTGGAGTGTCGCTCGGCTAGCAGTGTGTGTAGTGACCAGCAGCAAGTCACTACTCACACACTGCCAGCCGAGCGCCACTCCACGCACACCGTCAGCCAAGCGCCACTCCACGCACACCGCCAGCCAAGCGCCACTCCACGCACACCGCCAGCCTAGTGCCACTCCACGCACACCGCCAGCCAAGCGCCACTACACGCACACCGCCAGCCAAGAGCCACTCCACGCACATCGCCAGCCAAGCGCCACTCCACGCACACCGCCAGCCAAGCGCCACTCCACGCACACCGCCAGCCAAGCGCCACTCCACGCACACCGCCAGCCAAGAGCCACTCCACGCACACCGCCAGCCAAGAGCCACTCCACGCACACCGCCAGCCAAGCGCCACTCCACGCACACCGCCAGCCAAGCGCCACTCCACGCACACCGCCAGCCAAGCACCAGCCTACACACACCACCATCACATTTAGGATTTTTTTATACAAAAAAGAAAACACAAACAAATTGCAAATAGATACAAATCTACTAACACAAAATCAGAAACTAAATACATTGCACTAATGCCAACCTTGAAACAGAACAACAATTCTTAAACATTACAGACCAGGCAGTTCACTTTACCACTCATGGTTGCTCCCAATAATTCTTTTGCTTGTGGTACGCTCTATAGCAAGCAGGCACCCTCAGCCCAGGGTTAGAAGGACACTCAGGGCAGTACATACGAGTCTCCTTCCGCGTACCTCTTCGCCAACAGACTCTACATCTCCTAGTGGGAAAGTCTTTTGAGGATGTAGGAGGAATGTGTTCAGGAAAGTGGCGATCTTTCAATCGAGCCACATCCTCCACCACTCCAACTCTAGGAACACTTGCCTGTTCCACAACAACAAGGCTGCCTATGACAGACTGCTGAAACTGAACAAAAGTCAACTTTGACGCAGGAGAACACTCCTTGAACACAACAAAAGCATTGAAAGTTGCTAAATTGAAGAGTTGGATGGCCAACTTCTTATACCAAATGTAAGCCTTACGAATAGCAGTGTAAGGTTCCAACCTCTGATCTACTCTATCAACACCACCCATGTGCTTATTGTAGTCTAAAATGCACACAGGTTTGCGCACTTCAGCAATCTGACCCCAAACAGCCACAGGTGAAGTACTCTCATCATGGATGGTAGTCAGCATGTACACATCCCTCCTGTCCACAAATTTCACAGCTAGCAGTTCCTCACTACGCAAGGCACTGCACTGTCCCCTCTGAAGTTTTTTGCAAACAAGCTCTTTTGGATAACCTTTACGGTTAGAGCGGATTGTGCCACAAGCAAAAGTGTCCACTTTGAACAATTCCTTAAACAATTGCACAGCAGTGTAGAAGTTATCAAGGTACAAATGGTGGCCTCTGTTAAACAGTCCTCTAGCAAGATCCCACACAATTTTCTCTGAAACTCCAAAAGTGGACGGACAACCAGGGGGTCAATAGTGGAATCCCTACCAGTGTACACACGCAAATTAAAAACATATCCTGTCCTACTCTCAGACAACATATACAGCTTAATTCCATAGCGTGCCCTCTTGCTAGGAATGTACTGCCTAAAAACCAAACGGCCCTTGAACAGGACCAAAGACTCATCAATAGATATTTCTTTCCCTGGAGTATAGATCTCTGAAAATCGATCTACAAAGTGATCAAGAACAGGCCGAATCTTAAAAAGACGGTCACATTCAGGGTGATCTCGTGGCAACGCCAAACCATTATCAACAAAATGCAGCATCCGAAGCAAAAGTAAATACCGATCACGAGTCATAACTGCAGGAAATATGACCGTTGCCATCAAGGGACTGGTAGACCAATATGAACCCATGGACGGCTTCCTTATCAAACCCATCAAAAAAGTCAAACCCAAAAACTTCTTAATCTCTTCCAGATTTGTGGGACTCCACCGGGTAGCTCTAGAATGGGGCCTAAGTCTGGCACTGTTGTCCCTCAAAAACTGTTCAGCATACAAATTAGTCTGCTCAACAACCTCACCCAAAAATACATCATCCATAAACAACTGAAAATACTGTATAGGCAAATAATGTTCACAATCCACTCTACACCCTGCATAACCACTAAAGGCAGGCAACACCGGCTGCACCATGTTTGGATCCACCCAGAGTCCAGCACTTCCAGTAGGAAGCCTAGCAGCCCCAGGCTGCAATCCAGATGCCTCTTGCACCATCGGCACAGTAGTATCCTCCTCTAAAACAGGCACTTCATCTGCACTGAGAGTACCTTCATCATCCGATGATTCCATGTGGAGAGAAAACTCACTGCCTGAATCTTCCCCTCCCTCCTCTCCCTCAGACGCACTGTCAGTCTCATAATCCTGCTCAGAGGAAGATTCAAGAAGCAAACCAACCACCTGCTGAGCAGTAATTCTACGGCTAGCCATAATGCTTACTAATAAAGGTTACTTGTCAAACAAGTCAACAACAACAAACCCTTTGTAAAAAAAAGAAATAAACAAAATGTAGCTTTAACACAAAAACCTATATACTCCAACACTATACCACTCACGTGACAGAAGCAGCTAGACTCACCACCACCTACTCTGCACAGACACAGTAAGGATCAACAATATCCCACTAAAAAAGAAGAGAAAAAATTACACATAAGACAATGCAAAACATTGCAAAGAATTTCATGCTCTGAACACTAACAAATATGCTGCCATTAAGACACCACTTACAAAAAAATTCATTCATGCAAGACAATAATACTCATTTGGAGGACACACAACAAAAATATTTTTCTTACCAAATAAATGCAATTACGCAAAACTGCAGAACAACCACTGCCGAAACCGCAAACAGGAATCAAAAGCTTTACACTAGAATAAAAAGGAGAAAAAAACATTACAATCACATATGCAAATAATGCACCAGTCCACACACAATCCACCAGCCAAGCTAAGGGGTAGGTGGGCCAAAGAGTATAAATAAAATATTCACCCCCGTAAAAGGGAGCAACCCTTGCCCTTTTGGCCACTCCCCAACACAAAAATTAAAAAAACCCTGGTGTCTAGTGGCTTCTGCCCTCCTTGGGGGCAGATGGGCCTAAAAACATACTGCTATTCTGCCACCCAAGGGGTCACTCTCCACAAATAAATGCCTGGTGGACTAGTGGGAAGATACCTTTATCTTCCGCACACGATCTCTCACTACTCAACTCTACTCTCAACTCTATTCACAACTGGATGTTAGCTCACCAACTCATTCTGAATCCCGCCAAAACTGAATTCCTCCTCCTCTCTACCTCTCTCTCACCTCCTCCTGTTCAATCTTGGATGGATCAGCTGAACCTACTCAACAACAAACCCATCATTGTCGACAGCGCTAAATCCCTAGGTGTCATTCTTGACAAAAGACTCAACCTAATCTCCCACATCAACTCTATTGCTAAGAACGCACGTTACCAGTTGCGCCTTCTATGGGGGATCCGTCGGTTCTTCCCGGAGAAAGACTTAAAAACCTTGGTACAATCTCTGGTTCTCTCAAGACTGGATTATTGCAATTCTCTTCTGACGGGCCTACCCAAATCCCACCTCTCCCCTCTCAAATCCATCCTCCATTCAGCAGCTCGCTTCATTTCAGGGTCTAAATGAAGCGACCACGTCACTCCTATCCTGTCCTCTCTTCGATGGCTTCCGATCGAGGAAAGATCTATTTACAAAACTGCCACACGTCCTCCCCTCGTTACCTGGCGAATAAATTGAAATTGTCCGGTGGCTCGCAATGCGGAAAAGCTTCTGCTTGCGCACCCTTCCCCCGTCTTCAAAAGGGAAAGATCGATGGCGCAATCCGGTGAGAATCGCTTCCCCCATTGCTCCGTGCCACCTCCTCTACCCGGATCTTCAAAGCTGACCTCAAATCTCTTCTCTTCCAAAGACACTATACTTTCACTCTCAGCCCCCTCTAGTTTGCTCTTCATTGTGTTCTGAGTGCCACTTATTGCAGTATACCTCTATATCATGCACATGTGTGCGTGCCCGGAAGCTGTTTCAGCCTGGGCTGCCACACACGGGGGGGGTGTATGCACTGCCAGCAACCTGCCAGGCCAGTGCACAACACTTGCCATCACCCTCTCTCTGCCTGCCATATTGCGCTCCATGGGTAACCCGATTCAAGGCCCCATTCTCCCGATTTATAAAAAAGCACCAAAAACATATGGCCCCCAAAAGGGGAGCGACCCTTGCCCAAGGGGCCGCTCCCCAAAACAGTATTTTCACGTTTAAAAAAAAAAGAAATTCCCTGGTGTCTAGTGGGCATTCCTGCTGCACGATCGCATGATCGTGCAGCAGGAATGCACAAAAGAGGCATCGGGGGAAAGGAAAACCCTTTCCTTTCCCTTGATGCCTCTTTTGTTTCAAACCCCCCTCCCGGAGCCAAAACTCACCTTATTCCCCGACGCGCTGGAAGCAAATGGCTTCCAGCGCGTCGGGGAACAAAGGAAACCCCCAATGACGTCAGCACGCCTCGCGCGCTGACGTCATTGAGGAGGAGGGCGGGGGAGGCAGGGAAGCCCTTCCCTGCCTTCCCCCAAAAAAAACAACGATCGGATTCCCACGGGGAGCGCCAGCGCTTCCCCCGTGGGTGGGTCTTATGACGAGCTGGACTCGTCATGAGCACACGACCACTGTGTGCCATGACGAGTCCAGCTCGTCATAAGCATTGAAGGGGTTAAGACAGGGAACAACACCAACTCGTAGCACACCAGACCTTGAAGGCACTCCCCATCACCTACTAAGCCTCTGACGTTCTAAGTTCACCAAACCCCCCCAGCGAAGCCACGGACGTCACACCATCTCAGGACCTCTGCAACAAGCTCAGCTCCTAATTCCAGCTGAAAATCAAGGCCCTCTATGACAACTTCAGCAAACAGACTCCGGACACCACCCCCCTCTCCACCACCGACAACCAGCCGACCATCACCACCTGGAAACCTGCCACCATTGAAGACACCACCACGACCATGAAGAACACCCACTCAGGAGCCCCCATGGACCCCTGCCCACCGCACATCTACCACAGAGCCACCGCCGCCATAGCACCCGAACTAGGCCGGACCATCAACGCCTCCCTCGAATCCAGCATCTTCCCCAACGACTGGAAGCGGGCAGAGGTCAAGCCCCTCCTCAAGAAACCCTCTGCCGACCCGAAAAACTACCGGCCCATCTCTCTCCTTCCCTTCGCAGCCAAAGTCACCGAGAGATTCATCAACGCCCAGCTGACCACCTTCATCGAAGAGAACGCCATCCTCGACTCCTCCCAGTCCGGATTTCGCAGTAACCACAGCACCGAGACCGCCCTCCTCGCCGCCACTGATGACATCCGCATGCTACTCGACCAGGGCCACACTGCGGCCCTCATCCTACTAGACCTCTCCGAGCCTTCGACACCATCTCACACCGCACTGTCGCAGCCAGACTCCACGACGCCGGTATACGAGGAACCGCCCTCGACTGGATCCACTCCTTTCTCTCCAGCAGAACCCAAAGGATCAGACTCCCTCCCTTTCTCTCCGAACCTACAGAGATTAACTGCGGAGTACCCCAAGGATCCTCGCTCAGCCCCACGTTCTTCAACATCTACATGGCCCCCCTCGCCGCCATCGTCAGACAGCATAGGCTCAGCATAGTATCTTACGCTGACGACACCCAGCTCATTCTCTCTCTCACGAAGAACCCCGAAGACACCAGACTCAGCTTCCAAAAAGGAATGAAAGACGTCACAGCCTGGATGAGCGACAGCTGCCTAAAACTGAACTCGGAGAAGACAGAGGTCCTCGTCCTCGGACCCTCCCCCACCGTGTGGGACAGCTCCTGGTGGCCCCCTGCCCTTGGAAACCCACCCACCCTGACGGACCACGCCCGGAACCTCGGCATCATTCTAGACTCCTCCCTCACCTTGACCCGCCAAATCAACGCTGTCTCCTCCACCTGCTTCAACTCCCTCCGCATCCTCCGCAAGACCTTCAAGTGGATCCCCCCCGAATGCAGAAAGACCGTCACCCAAGCACTCATAACCAGCAGACTGGACTACGGTAACGCCCTCTACGCCGGAATCAACAAAACCCTGCTACACAAGCTCCAAACCATCCAGAACACCGCAGCCAGACTCGTCCTCGGAACCCCATGACACGAGCACATGACCCAGCACCTACGAGACTTCCACTGGCTCCCCATCGAGAAGAGAGTAACCTTCAAACTACTCACCCACGCCTACAAATCCCTCCACAACATCGGACCCAAATACCTCAACGAAAGAGTCTCCTTCCACGTACCCAAAAGGAACCTCCGCTCCGCCGACCTCACCCTGGCAGAGACCCCACGCATCCGCAGAACCAGAGCAGGCGGAAGAGCCTTCTCCTACGTCGCAGCAAAGACCTGGAACGAGCACCCAGTCAACATCAGACGGTCCCCGACACTGCACACCTTCTGGAAGAGCCTCAAGACCTGGCTCTTCGACTGATCCGGAGCTGCACCCCCCGCCCTCCCCCCCAGCGCCTTCAGACCCTCACGGGTGAGTAGCGCGCTTTATAAACCCCTGATTGATTGATTGAAGTGCAGGATATGTTGGTGAAGTCGAGATTAAAAACAACATGCAAATGTTGCTAAAAGAAGGTGCATGGAGGCGTCCATATTATAAGAGAAAACAGTGTTTTATTGCTTTGTATAGGATGTGTGGCATTACCTTATTTATTTAAAGTGATCTTTGAAAGTGATTTAAACAAAAAGAAAACTGAGAGCCCCCTATAAGAAGTGTGAGAACCTGTGAGTCTGTACTGTTTTGCATATGTATGAGAGGACAACTATCTATAGAAGTTACTCATTTTGCTTAATGCAGCGGACTGTAAATGTCTGGCTTTGTTGAATTTTCATCATCTACGCCTTCATTCAGAGCATAAAGTGTCAAGTTGGGTGCAAACAGCGGTTGCCAAGACTACAACACATGGGTTTAACATAACTCGTCCTCAGTCCAGACATTCATATATTCCTCAAGGTACTAATCGGTGGAAACGGTGCAGGTAAACCCCTGAGGTATAAAAGATACTGTGCTTGCAATGCTGGTTGTGCATGTGAATGACTATTGCAGGGTGCAAAACTTGGAATCAGGTTGAAAAATTGACCCAAAACCGTGTTCAGCCAGTATTTCACAGGTTGATTTTTGTACAGTACTCTCTGCATGCAGGACACAGAAAGAAGCTCATAATAGCTTGTCTTAAATGCGTGCATTAGGTGCCTCTTGCAGAAAGAACAGAGTGTAAACTGATGACATCAGTTCAAGAGCCCTGTATGACCATTTACGTGAATACTTCAGATCAAGTGAGTTGATATATATTTAGCTCTGGAAAGCACCATGACAGTTGTAAGTTCCAGAATCAGTTGTTCAGTTAATGGAGGGAGGAGCTCCCCAGTGAATGGCCCCCTGTTCCATAGAGCACGTCCTTGGAATTTACAAAGTATCAAAATAACTATTCCAGTTGTTTGAGGCTGTAAAAACATGGCTGAACTCCAGAAATGTCCCAGCTACACTGCTCGTGTTCCGAAGTGATATGAGTAGGTAGACTGAGATGTAGAAAATATAACAGGTTTTTAGAAACAGTTCTGTCCAGCATTGGGAAGTGCTTTTTAATTCCATTCACTGTTTGGTTGTTAAATAAATTATCACGTCTAGAGGAGTCAAAATGAATGCCAATAAGAGGTGCACCATTCTGACACTTTTTTGTCTCAGTCTGCAAAAGCTAGATGGGAACTATTATCTAGCCTACAGTGTGGTTGGTAGACAGAAATTTCACTTTCTGTGAAACGAACTAACAACTCATGTATTTAAAGCCTGGTGGATTCATCTCAACCTTTCATGGATAAAAATAATGATATATTTATATAGCAAACATCGGTGGGTAAATAGAATCTATTTGCAGCATAAGCAAAGGTTCGAGACTGTGTATTTTATAAGTCCATGCATTTCCAAAAGCCATTATTGACTTATGTACAAAATAAATGTACCTCAATGGTTATCGATTCAGACTGTTGCTTTTCAAGATTCACACTTTCGGATGGATTGCCAAGACGGAATATTACTGTCCTCAAGATGATGCTGTTTTTAGGTGCCTAGGTCCCCCTTTTTGAATATTGTGCATATTTATGAGGATGGGATTTTTTCTGTGAATTCTAAGTGATGAAAAGATACAGTCTGTTTTTGTTGTCAGAGCAATATGTAGTAGGTATTGCTCAGTGTCATAAATTTAAAAAATGATTTGAATCCAGGCTTCTTGTTGGCTCCATGCCCTCCAAGCACTGTTGCTTCGCCAGACCCTTGCATTGGACACAGCCATGTGCGGCTCCAGGATAGTCCAAGGCCAGACCTGGCATTGCGATACTGACTAAGCAGAGGTCACTGCTTGAGAGTTGGGTAACAAACACAATAAACCCTGGTCCAGCTATTTTCGTTTGCAGAAGTGTTACTCCTGGCGAAAGTTCCTTAAAAGAAAGGAAGGAGTGCCATACTGTTAACCCATTCCATGCCGTTATGGTAAGTATTAAATATTCAAGAAGTGCTTGGTCTTCAAGAGCCTAAAGCACCACTTACCAAATAAGGTTGATACCCAGATTTACCAGACACACATGAACTAAGACTACATGTACCATCTAGGAAGCTGTTTCGACCGTGTCAGAAACAGTATTGAGGTCACCTGTAGCCTTTTCTGGACTAGCCTAATGGGGAAGCAAAACATACATTATATAGTCTGTTTGAGATTTTACAGGCCGGACACAGATAGGAGTGAAATCAAGGTGGTGCTTCATACTGCCTGATAAAAAAAAAAGCAGTTGTTTATGCAACTAAACTATTCAGAACCATGGTTAACAAAGAGCTCTCTCTGTCTGTGTGTCCCACTATATATGTATGGTTTAGGAAATCAATTTAGGCTCAGTTTACACAGTTCTTTTGGCGCACACAAGTTGAAAGGCAAACAAGTACAAAGATTGTGTAGGGGACCCCAAATTCCCTGACTGATTCTCAGGATCAGTGGACATTCTTGTTCACCAATCTAACTTGCGAATGTAGACAATAAAGCAGTATAGCACATTTTAGCATTCCTAAAGTGTGCAAATTGAGAATACCCACAAGCTTTGCTAGTTTGAAGGAATGAAAAATGTCCTAGCTATCGTAAGGAAAGTTTCAATTCTATTAAGGACACGGAGGCGAGGATTAGGCTGTTCTTTCTCCACTTTATTCATTCCAGCAGCCATCATTAATAACAACATAACCAAACTACATTTCCCATGATGCCAAGGGGAATGGAGAGAGAAAAAGTCTAACAATAGTGCCCAATCCTGAGCCAGGACCACCGATGACTTCCCCTTGAGGACGCTCTACCCTCCTCTTTCTTCGTGCGACCTCAGCCTGCAAGTCTTCAAGTTATTCTTGTTTACTGTCGTCCAAACCTAAGTCAAATAAGGATAGGTTGTCAGACCGGAATATGGGACAACATGTACATCGTCAAACAGCAGTGATGTTCACAACCAGAGCAAATCAAGATAACAAACAGGTTAACCAAGAACAACCATAGAAATCGAAAACAAGTTACTCACCAAGTGCAATTAGGTGCTCTGGGAGGGATTCTAATCGGGTGGGCTAATCCTCGCCTCCGCGTCCTTAATAGAATTGAAACTTTCCTTTACGATAGCTAGGAAATTTTTCATTCTATGTCAGGACCGGAGGCTTCGGATTAGGCTAGTTTAAAGCTTGTCCACCACCAGAGAGGCCAGAGATAGCACTGGCTTGAAATAGAATCTCTTGAAGGTGGAGTCTGAAGACCAATCTGCCGCATTAAGGATATCCTCCAGCCGCGCCCCTAGAGAAAAAGCTTTCGATGCCATTGCACCCCCAACAGAAAGAGCCCCAAAATGAGAAGTGTCTATCCCTGCTTCCTGCATAGCCCAGCGAACCCATCTTGCGATCGTAGGGGAAGAAACTGCCTGTATGGTTTAGTAAGAGTGATAAACAATTGCCTGACGCCCTGAGGACGTATGTTGACTGTTGCCACTTCATAGGCTTGAAATGCTCTGACCACACATAATTTGGGGACATCCGGAATAGCGGGATAGGGCACTGACTTTGAATGTCATTTGGTTCTTCTGGAAATATGAAATGTAATTCCCTCTGGAGTAAATACTCGGCCTGTGAGATCCAAGGCCCACACATCGGAAACCCTGCGGCAGGATATCAAACATACAAGAGTCGCCAGTTTCGCTGACATTTGCTTTCTGGAGAGATACTTATTCGATAGCCATGATCGGAACAGGTTCAAAACCTTGTTAACATCCCAAAGGGCGGAGTACCGAGGTTCCGGAGGAACGGATAGCCTGATACCTCTCAGTAGTTTACAGACTAGCGGATATTCCTCTACTGGATGACCATCCTCTGGCATATGGCCCGCCGATATTGCAGATCGGAATGTGTTGATTGACCTGTAGGCCAAGCCCTCCTTAGCCAGGGAGGCAAAAAAGTTAAGGACGTAGACAACTTCAGCCCCCATCGGATCCACCTGTTGTCGAAGATACCAACTCCCCCATCTAGACCAAGCTGAGCGGTATCTCTTGTTAGTGTTCTCTGCCCAAGACTTCACAAGTAGTGAGGCATCGTCCGCCGAAAGGCCTGGCACCTTCCAATGTTGCCTGTAACCCACCAGGCCATCAGGTGAAGACCGCCTGTGAGAAGGAGGTGTAGGAGATTTCCCTGAGGATCCCTGAGGAGATCTGGAAACTGGGGTAGACGGATTGGAAAATCCCAAGAAAGTTCCATCAGAACTGGAAACCATGCTTGCGACCTCCAGATTGGGGTGATCACCACTAGATCCGCCCGCTGTCTCCTCAGCTGAGTGGACACCCTCATTATCATCACGAGGGGGGAAAGGCGTAACCCTGTTCCGCACTCCAGTCCTGCAGGAACGCATCCACCGCCAATGCCTCCGGGTCCGTGCGCCAACTGTAATACCTCTGCAACTGGGTATCCAGTCGGGAGGCAAAGAGGTCTATCGAGAAGGGGCCCCAAAGAGATTGAAGTTCTTGGAATACCCCCGGGTGTAATTTCCATTGGCTGGTGTCCTTCCAATAGCGGGAGCACCAGTCCGCAACCTGATTGGATGTTCCCGGAAGATGTTCCGCCGAAAGCAAAATCTGGTTGGACAGGCAGTATTTCCAGAGGTCTCATGCCAGATCCGATAAGGCTCTGGATCTCGTTCCCCCTAGATGATTGATATAACGTATTTCTGCCACATTGTCCATCTTGAGTAGGACGCAGCATTGGGCCTTGTCTCTGGTCCAGCATTTCACCGCAAAGGACCCTGCCGTCAGCTCCAAGCAATCTGCGGAGGACCATTTTCCGCCGGTAGAAATAGTTCTGCACCGGGCACCCCAGCCTGAGCCGCTGGTGTCGGATTCTATCACTAGGTCGGGTTGGGATCCGTAAATCGCCCGACCGTTCCATACCTCCATGTGTGAGATCCACCACTGCATCTTGGTTTTGGCCTCCTCCAAGAGGGGAACAAACTGGGAGTAAGTAAGGCCCTTGCAAAGGTGAGAGCATTTGAGACGTTGAAGGGGCCTGTAGTGAAGGGGCCCCGGAAATATGGCAAGTATTGATGACGATAGGAGGCCCACCACTCTGGCTAGTTGGCGAAGAGATATCGTGGACTTGGCTAGAGTTCGTCTCAGTTCGTGCCTAATTTTGGCCAGTTTGCGAGAAGGAAGGCTTAGAGTCGCCTCAACCGAGTCTACCAAGAAAGCCAGGAATTGCATCCTTTGCGAGGAGTTGAGATCTGACTTGGATTCGTTGATCACAACCCCAGGGACTCCAACAGATTTACTGCTTGCTGTAGCTGGACAAGCAAACGTCGAGGACACTGATTCATTATGAGGATATCATCCAGGTAAACTATCAGCCGGACCCCCTCCGATCTGAGGCGCTCCACCACCGGCTTCATCACTTTGGTGAAACACCTCGGAGCGGAGGATAGACCAAAAGGGAGTGATGAAAACTCAAATATCTGCGAATTCCACTGGAACTAAAGGAAACGTCTGTGAGGGGGAAAGATTGGGATCATAAGATACGCATCCTTGAGGTCCAGGCGGACCATCCAATCCTGACTCTGGAAAAGGTCCCTGCGGAGGTGGATACCCTCCATTTTGAAGTGGCGATAGATGAGCCACTCGTTGAATTCCTTGAGGTTTATTACTGGGCGGTAGCCCCCATCCCGCTTCTCCACCAAGAAGATGGTGCTGAGGAAACCCCACGGGTGAAGGGTTGAGATTACAATGGCCTTCTTTTGCAACAGGTCTGAGACCTCCCTGTCTATGATGTCCCTCTGTTCCTTCGGAAAGGAGAGGGGTCTTGGGCGAGCTAACTGGGTAGGGTACTCGAAAAACTCTATCTGGAAGCCTTGCAATGTCTGTAACACCCAGGCGTCTGAGGTTAACGAGGCCCTACTCTGGAAAAAACATTGCAGTCTTCCCCCTACTGCCACATCTCCTGAACTCTGAACTCTCACCTTGCTGGTTGTTGTAGGATCAGTTTCCTCTTCCTTTACTGCCTCTGCGGCGTGGGTGCGATCTGGTAGGGTAGAAATTCCCAAACTTGTTGAGGTCCTGCCACTGTCCTCTCCGTGGTTCTGCGGACTTGAAGGAGGCTTGGTTGTAGGGACGGCCAGTCGATTGCCCCCTGCCACGACCGGCTGCACCAAAAACACGCGGGGTGAAAATGCGTTTTATAGATGTTTGGGTTTTGTCAAGGGAGTTGAACGTATTAACGAATTTTCCCAACTCCCTGACAATGGGATCTCCAAAAAGGTTGCCCTCCGCCACCGGTCCAGCCTCCGAGGTGGCCAGTTCCCCTAACTTAAGGTCAATTTTAATCAATAATGATCTGCGATGTTCTGTAGAAATTGCCGCATTAGCATTCCCTAGGAAAATAACTGCCCTCTGAGCCCAGCTGGAGAGGGTCTCATGGGAAATAAGCGTGCCTGAGAACTTGGCGTCTTCTGCCATATCTAGAATTTTTGCTAAGGGGTCCGCTGTATCCAGGAGCTTATCCTGGCACGCCCTCCAGGAATGATGTATGCCCTTCTTAGGGTCCCTGATAAATTTGGCCAGGAACTTGGCCATCTTAGGGTCCACCTTTGGCGTGAGGGCGACTTTCCCTTCCAAAGTAGGTCTCGGGCATTCCGCTCTTAGGCAGCTCCTAACCTCCTTGTCGAGCGGTTTACGAAGACTGGCAGCCATGTACGCTGCAACCTTAGGGGCCGGAACCCATTCTGCTGACCTTGGATGTAGTAGGTCATCCGGGCTCAACATGTCGCTGTCTGCATCGGACTCTGTCATCTGATCTACCTTTGCCGGGCGCCATGGTCTGCCCGAGTCACCATCACCATCTGAGGTCTGGGGGGACTCGTCCGCATCCCCCACAGGTAAAGTATCGGGGTATCCCGAGGGTCTCGCCAGATCCTCCGAGGGTTGAGTAGGAGTTAAGGGGGGCTGGGCATCCATAAAAGCCTTCTTCAGATGCGCGAACGCGTCGGTATTTACACCAGCATCCTCTGCGCACTTTCTTTTGGGTCTGGGGCAGAGGTGGAAGGCTGCCCTGGAGGTGGGGGGTTCTGAGCCCCGGTCTGGTCTTCCCTCTGTTCGAGGGTTTTTTTGCACAGGGCCTGAAGCTGATTGATTTTCCTCTCCAAGGGTGCTACCACCTGTGAGACCGCCTTGAGGATGGAGGCATCCATGACTTGACAGAAATGTTCATCAATGGGCAGGTACGTAACTTCCTCTTCCTCCTCGTCATAATACTCATCACCAAAATCCTCCATAATCTTTAAGTTGATATTTATGGGCAGACAACGGGGTTAATGTAGGGTTTCCCTGTAGGATCAAGAACCCTTAAAGTATAATACTGGTTATGCACTGGGACCTGTACTCCCTGCTGATACTGAGGGTGTTCACCTGCCTGGGCTGGTCCCTTTGAAAATGACACTGTTCTTACCCGAGGTACAGGTGTCAAGCTCCAGGCAGGGGGCTCTCTTAATTGGCTGACAAGCGTCTATAACGCTAGGAAAAAACTAATCTTCCCCCGCGTGTTGCCCAGAATAGACAAAGAAACCATACGGCCGAGCAAGTTTCTCCGCGTCAATTACCTCGATCAACTACTGAGCAGAAATGAGACTCACCGGCTACGCGGGGGTAACGACGCGCTCAGGCGTGTTTAACTGTGGGCGCGGTCCCCTAGCGGCAGGAGGGCCACACCGTGCCTGCCAGATATCCAGGCGGCTGCGAAAGGAAGCGAGAGACGCTCTTGCGGCCGCTTTAACGAGATTAAATGTGCTGCACGAGTGAAGGCAGTTCAAACATTAAACACTTATCATAACACTCGCGCCGAGGCACATTATACCACATTTAAAGTATTCACACTCATAAACAACCGAAATTTTAGTCAGAGAAACAAGTCACTTAACTCGATGCTGCTGGAGCAGGGAAGAAAGAGGAGGGTAGAGCGTCCTCAAGGGGAAGTCATCGGTTGTTCTGGCTCAGGATTGGGCACTATTGTTGGAATTTTTCTCTCTCCATTCCCCTTGGCATCATGGGAAATGTAGTTTGGTTATGTTGTTATTAATGATGGCTGCTCGAATGAATAAAGTGGAGAAAGAACAACCTAATTCGAAGCCTCCGGTCCGGACATAGAATTCACAATTTGCAAGATATTTCCCACACTGACTTACTTACACATTTTTAGGTTGAGCCTAGCGGCAGCGCGCATACAGTACTCGCTCTGCGAGACTGCTGTAGTAGAGTATGGGAGAGAAGCCGCGCCCACTCTCCTTCCATTTTTTTCATTAGCTTGTGTCATTGTCTTTCGTAAATGCTGCCTTGGGATTCGTTAATAGGCTTGCTAGTCCCTCCTTAGTACTGCCTGATTAGTGAATTAAGTAATGCGAATTCCAGGTAGCACATAATCCTGTGCTAATGGGCTGAAGCTGACAACAGCACCTCTGTGTTACATGTCATCTGTACTAAAGCCATCTGACGGGTTGTTTTCAAAAGCCTGTTTTATTAACAACACCACCACCACCAATACCACCACCACCAATACCACCACCACCAATACCACCACCATCAATACCACCACCACCAATACCACCACCACCACCACCACCACCACCAATACCACCGCCAATACCACCACCACCAATACCAACACCATCAACACCGCCAAAATCACCACCAATACCACCAACACCAATACCACCACCAATACCATCACTTCACCACCAATACCACCACCAATACGACTAATACCAATACCACCACCACCACCAATACCACCACCACCGCCAATACCACCACCACCACCAATACCAACACCATTAACACCGCCAATACCACCACCAATACCACCACCACCAATACCACCACCACCAATATCACCACTACCACCAATACCACTACCACCAATACTCCCACAACCAGTACCACCACCAATACCACCACCACCAATACCACTAGCACCACCACCAATACCACCACCACCAATAACACTACCACCACCAATACCACCACCACCAATACCACCACCAATACCACCACCACCATCAATACCACCACCTCCACCACCACCAATACCACCACCACCAATACCACCACCACTAATACCACCACCTCCACCAATACCACCACCAATACCACCACCACTATCAATACCACAACCTCCACCACCACCAATACCACCAGTACCACCACCACCACAAATACCGCCACCACCAATGCCAATACCACCACCATCACCAGTACTACCACCACCGCCAATACCACCACCAATACCACCACCACTACCACCAATACCACCACCAATACCACCACTAATACCACCACCAATACCACCACCACCAATATCACCACTACCAATACCACCACCACCAATACCACCACCACCAATATCACCACCACCACCAATACCACCACCAATACCACCACCACCAATACCACCACCAATACCACCACCACCAATACCACCACCAATACCACAACCATCAATACCACCACCTCCAACACCACCAATACCACCACCACCAATACCACCACCACTAATACCACCACCAATACCACCACCAATATCACCACCAATCCCACCACCACCAATCCCACCACCACCACCAATCCCACCACCACCACCAATACCACCACCAACACTTCCAATACCACCACCACCAATCCAATACCAATACCACCGCCAATACCACTACCACCACCAATACCACCACCAATACCACCACCAATACCACCACCAATACCACCACCACCAATACCACCACCAATGCCACTTACCCACCAATACCACTACCAATACCACCACCATCAATACCACCAATACCATCACCGCCAATACCACCACCACCGCCAATACCACCACCAATACCACCAATACCACTACCACCGCCAATACCACCACCAATACCACCACCACCACCAATACCACTACCACCAATACTCCCACAACCAGTACGACCACCAATGCCACCACTACCACTAGCACCACCACCAATACCACCACCAATAACACTACCACCACCAATACCACCACCACCAATACCACCACCAATACCACTGCCACCAATACCACCACCAATACCACCACCACCATGAATACCTCCACCACCACCAATACCACCACCACCTCCACCAATAACACCACCACCACCAATACCACCACCAATACCACCACCACCACCAATACCACCACCACTATCAATACCACCACCACCAATACCACCAGTACCACCACCAATGCCAATACCACCACCACCAGTACTACCACCACCAATACCACCACCAATACCACCACCAATGCCACCACTAATACCACCACCAATACCACCACCACCAATACCACCACCACCAATATCACCACCACCACTACCAATACCACCACCACC
Organism: Calotriton arnoldi; assembly: GCA_963921515.1. Taxonomy (NCBI): domain Eukaryota; kingdom Metazoa; phylum Chordata; class Amphibia; order Caudata; family Salamandridae; genus Calotriton; species Calotriton arnoldi. The sequence continues at coordinate 3,171,486 of CAWUFW010000547.1, read as the reverse complement.
AATACCAATACCACCACCACCAATACCACCACCACCAATAACACCACCAATACCACCCCCACTAACACCACCACCAATACCACCACCACCAATACCACCACCACCACCAATACCACCACCACCACCATCAATACCACCACCTCCAACACCACCAATACCACCACCACCACTAATACCTCCACCAATACCACCACCACCAATACCACCACCAATACCACCACCAATACCACCACCAATCCCACCACCACCAATCCCACCACCAACACCACCAATACCACCACTACCAATCCAATACCACTGCCAATACCAATACCACCACCAATACTACCACCACCACCACCAATACCACCACCAATGCCACCACCACCACCACCAATACCCCATCACCACCAATACCACCACCAATACCACTTACCCACCAATACCACTACCACCACCAATATCACCACCACCACCAAAACCACCACCACCAATACCACCACCACCAATACCACCATTACCAATACCACCACCAACACCAATACCACCACCAATATCACCACCACCACCAATACCACCACCACCAAAACCATCACCAGTACCAATACCACCACCAGTACCACCAACACCAATACCACCAGCAATACCACCACCACCAGTACCACCACCAATACCACCACCACCACCAATACTACCACCACTACCACCAATATACCAATACCACCACCAATACTAATACCACCACCACCAATACCGCCAATACCAATACCGCCACCACCAATACCAGTACCAACACCACCAATACCACCACCAATACCACCACCAATACCAATACCACCACCATTACCGCCACCACCAATACTACCACCACCAATACCAATACCACCAATACCAATACCACCACCACCAATACCAATACCACCACCTCAGCGCCTCTCGCTCACTAGTAATAGCAGGGTCACTGTACGAGGCTGGAGCTGCAGCCAAGACCATCCCTCTCTCCCTCCATGCCTGCCGTAAAGCACAGCCAACCCTGCACCAGGAGGTGAAGCCAGGGCCCTACTACAGCTGGAGTGTTTTTTATTAGGCCAAAGATAGCAATGACATTACGCAATGCCACACTGCACACTCAAATCACGGAGAGGGCAGGGAATAGCCCCTCCCACCCGCTCTTCCTCCTGAGCCGTGACAGTGTAATAACAGAGCGAAAGGTGTTGGAGCGCTTTGTTAGTGTTTATAGCTTGGATCATATGTAACTTTCACTTCACACTTTGTGTCTGTGTAATTTACAACACTTACACATCTTCTTCACTGCACTATTTATCACTACTTTGAAGACGTCGCAGGCCGGTCTCTTCCTCTGATATTTACAATCTAACAAGCGGTCGAGAAGGCCCTTTATTGCAATGCAATAGGTCTGTCATTTGCGAGAGTTTAAGCGATTAGTATTGTAAATGACAATGCCTTTTATTTATGTTTTAAAACCCAAAACATAAATAAAAGGCATTGTCATTTACAATGCCAATAGCTCAAACTCGCCCGAATGCGAGACCTATTGCATTGCAAATGCTTGTTTTTTTATAACCAATTTTATTGAGTTTTAGTGAGAAGAAAAAAATACAGCACTTTTCACATCATCGCAGGCATGAAACATTAATTTCAATCAATGTAGTTGTTTACAATACACACTGTGGTCTGCGCCAGTCCGCGGGGTCTCGCACATTAATAATATCTCTCTATACAACCTTACCCAACCATTCGGCCCACACCCGACCATGCTTGGTTGGACATCCTCTGGCTTCGTACAATGGCTTCTCTTGTGTTGCACACCAATCTACGCCCCTGCGCCATTTGGCTACACTAGGTGGGGTATGGTTTTTCCATGCGGCGGCTATGTCCCATTTGGCCACCATGATGACTGTACCCAAGAAGAGTTTGTCCGCCCGGGACCCGTCTAGACAATCCATAACTCCCAGGAGCAAGTTCAAAGGATTACGTTGCACCTCCCAGCCCATGACGTCAGTCAGCTCGGATACCAGTGCCTCCCAGTATGGGATGAGACGAGGACATACCCATACTATGTGAAAGAAGTCTGCTGGTTCAGGACGGGCTGGCCAGCAGGCCCGCCCGGTTGAGACGATTAGGGGTGAAATATGCACAGTGGAGATAGTACAGTTGGACCATACGGAGCCTGGCTGAAATGGTGATGGTTTTAGGAGCCATCAGGGCATCCCGCCAATCCTCCTCCTCCTCCAGCGCGCCCAGCCATGCCTCCCATCGGCGCCTAATAGGGTGGAGTGTGGTCGGACTGTTATTGGTCAATGACCGGTAGATCCTCGACACCCCCTAACCCCCCCACTTCCACAAATTACCCATTATGATCTGTGCCGACATACTTACACATTTACACATATTCTTTCTAGGGTGGGAAAGTAAAAAGTACTCATGTTTGATGGGAGTAAAGGGTGAGGGTGTTTCCCCTGTGAAAACATTTTACCCTTGTGGAAGAGTACTTAAACAAAAAAACATATGTTGTTGCACATTTCCACCATGGATGCTAGAATGGTTTTTACCTCTGGTGGGAAGAGTGTTCCTGGAAAATCTACAGTTTGCATAGGCTTCCGAGTGTAAATATCTTGGGTTACGTGGATCAGCAAAGAGGCGTAGATTTTTATTAATTGTACACCGAAGTCTGTGATTCATGTGTTATATGAGGCACATACACTCAGACACAGTTTCAAGATGCAGATAATTTATTTAATAATAATAATAATAATAAATGAGCTTGTATAGCGCCTGGTTACACTAACTAGTGTGTCCCCGCGCTGCCGGCTACTCGGACCGCTCTGTGCGAAAAGTGAGGTGGAAAATCTACAGTTGGAAGAGCCAAGTTTTTAAGTTTTTTCGAAAGGAGAGTTCTGATGGTTCCATACGAATAACTAGGGGAAGGGAATTCCAGTTCTTAGCAGCTAGATAGCAGAAAGACCTGCCACCCATTCTTGCTCTTTTAATTACTGGGATTTTAACCCTCCCCGTCCCCAGGGACCGCAGGGCCCTAGCCGGAGTATAGGGTAGCATTAACTTATGTAAGTAGCTGGGACCTTTTCCCTGCAGGATCCGCTGACTTACACACATGGCCTTAAAGAGGATTCTTTTTCTCACCGGGAGCCAGTGTAGAATATCCAGAGCATTTCTGGAAGAGGCTCTCCTAGGGAGCATCAGAACAAGGCGGGCTGCCGCGTTCTGTATACACTGTAATCGTTGCACACTCCCACCACTGGCGCCTAGGTAAAGGACATTCCCATAGTCCAGGCGGGAGGTCACCAACGCGTGGGTTAAAGTTTTCCTGGCGGCTACGGGGAGCACGTCCAAGACCTTCCGAAGATTTTTCATTATTCCGAAACATTTTCCGGCCACCGTTCTCGTATGGTAATCAAACGAGAGTTTAGAATCCAACCATATCCCCAGGTTCTTGACCTGGTTACTGGGGATGGGAATAGTGCCCAGACTCTGCGGCCACCACCTTGATGACCATATTGAGGGAGCCTTCCCTACAATCAGGACCTCCGTTTTACTACCGTTGAGTTTTAGACAGTTATTTGACATCCACTCTTCCAGCTCCTGTAAACAGGAGGCGAAAGTAGTGGCAGCCTCCGTGTGGGCCTGGGAGAGGGACACTATCAGTTGAGTGTCATCTGCATATGACACAACACTGATGTCATATTTCCTGATGATGTCTGCCAGGGGGACCATATAAAGATTAAAAAGAGTAGGGCTAAGTATAGAGCCCTGGGGAACCCCCTGAGCTAGTTTAATGCTCTTGGAGAAGTGAGGTCGTTGGGATACTTGAAAACTTCTGTCTTGTAAAAAGGATCTCATCCACTTCAGAGCCATTTAAGTAAACAGCATGAAGAAAGGGAGGAAGACAAGGCATGTCCTTCAAGCTTTCGCCAGTTGAACCGCCACCTGAACCCTCAACCCCCCGCACTCCACATTCTCCCCAAGAATATGAGCACGGGCTCATAAGCTTTTCACGCAGGCAGCATGAGACAGATATAACAATATGTTTCTGTCTTATTTTAATAAGTGAGGCCATATATTTCTCTACTAATGCTTCTTTTAGGCCAAATTCAGTTTGTGTTTAGAAACAGGCAAGGTAGTAAATCTATACCTGCCTATAGAGGCATATCTTCAATATATTGCAGTAATTAATATTCCAGAAGCAATATCTTTGCAGGACATTGTGTCCCTCAGGAGCGTGAATTACAAGATTGCTGGATTGTTCAAGTTAAATATGTCATCTTTTGCTGTTAAGTGATTTGCCAGACAGCTGCAAAAATCAGTAGTGACCAACTTCTTCCAGAAACACGTTTTGGCTTCAAAAAGGAAGAAGCACACTTTTGTATAATTTTATATACTGTTTTTTAAATACTGTCCCACACAAAGATTAGAATGGTTAGAAAAGTAGCCCAGTTTTTGGTCTTTGTGAGATTATGACACTAACCATCTAAGGAGAAAAATGTATTTTTTTAATCTAAAATTTTGACATCCAACAAAAAATGTGGCGGAGGAGTATAGTTAATCTAGCAGATGATGATTTCAGGGAAAGCTCATCATTTTCTATCCAGGAACAAAACAGTTTTTGAGCAAAAGATGTATCCTTCATGAAACAGCCCTCAGGAGTAGGAGGATGGGTCATCCTAATTCCTCTAATGAAACAGCATATTAAAGTTTTTTCGGCAGTCAGCTTATTGCCCAGTCTGGCATGTTCCATTGAAGTAGCTGAATGACAACAATTTACATTTCTGTAGAATTTTTCCTGACTGGATAAGAATGCAGGAGAATTTGCTATATAGGTCAAATCTGCTGAACCGGGATCAATTTGTCTCTCTATGGCCAGCTGTGGAGACTTGTATGCCTTATATTTTCAGAAGAACAAGTGCTCCAGATGATGGTTGCATGCATGGGATTTTCCAGGCTGACCCGGGTGTAGGATGCAGACACCGGGAAAGTATTAGATCTTGACTTTGACACTGAGGAATCCTAAGTAGATGGGAAAAACTATTGAAAACATCAAATGATAGTACACAGAAATTGTAGTACACTTTGGAGCCACGACCGTGACTATAGAAGCTTGTTGCCATTTCAGCCAGGGATTTGACGATCATTGTGAAATAGGGAAATGTATTGTGAATCCCTTCCAATCAGTCCTGTAAGAAAGCATCTACAGCCAGAGTCTGCGGATATGGCCTCTAGCTGAAAAATAGACAACTGTATTTTTAAAGTCGATCAAAAAAAAATCTACTTTCATAAAACCCATAATAAAGAATTTCTTATAACATGAAAGAATGAAGACTGGTTAAAATGGTGATATCTTCTGAAAAGCCTTTCTGCTACCATGGTTTGAATTCCCAGCATGTGTTCTGCATAGTCTGAAATATTGTGATTGAGACAAGGGACCTTATTAACAATTTGGCGAATGGGATGCTTAATCAAAATGTGATGAATATCCTGGCTGCTTTGTTAGTAGTGGCATAGGTTATAACCAGAGCGATTCTGCGCCTGCTGTGTTTTTCGCACAATTATGGCTTTGCCACCTAATCCATCTTTTGCTGCATATTTTGCAGATTTTAACAAAAGTAAAATTTGTTTTTAGCTCAAACGGACTAAAAGTTAACTAAAAATGCTGTGAATTGCTGCTGTGCAGTGGAGGGCACATCGCAAAAGTTGACTGCTCACTTTTCAATCGCCTATTGCTGTATTTGATTGTTAAACTATTATTGAAATGTACAAAAAAATATATGTTTTATTGTCACAAAATGTTGCATTACGCTGCATAATTTGGGCTTCCTTGCCACTAATTGAGTCAACTCTGACGCATAATTTGCTCATCCTGTTTTGCATAATTCCATTGGCTTAGGCTGTAATGCACATGTAATACAATGGACAGGACATCCACCACTTTTGTGACATGAATGCCAGACCCAAAATAAAACCCAAAATGTATTAAAATACTTTACTAACTATGCTAAAGGATTTGCCCTTGCCCTTCTCAGATGATTATCTCTAAACAACTTATATGCAAAGATGACTACTACTTTAGCTATAATCTTCCATTTGGGAGTGGGATGCACCTTGTGCCCCAATTTATGTGCATAGATGACTACTTCATTGGCCATTGTCTTCCATTTGAGAGTGGACACACCTTGTGCCCCATCAAGACCTGTTTTCTTTGGACTGTTCCGGGCATCAAAGTGATCTAGCAGCCATTGTAGTTTTAGTTGACATTCTTGATCTAGGGGAATTACTTCTGAGTGTACTAGGACTTATTTTAGAGGGCACACCTTCAGTCTTTTAGGAATCCTGTAATGTAAGGATCCCAGAAAAAGTGCTTAAATTGAGGATTTATGAAGAGTTTGAATAGAGTTAAAAACATTTCTTAAGAATTTTGACTCTGGGAGTTGCAGGTTCGGAAGATGCAAATTCATTTTGAAAGCATGGAATTCCATCTTTTTCCAGCGAGATGTGTCTGATTTGTTGTTGATTACTAAATCCAGGGTCTGTAAAAGAACTTTGCTATCTGTGTATGTTCCTGTAATATTAACTGATTCCGTACGACAAAGAGGATGTAAATATACTGTTTTTAAAACTACTTGTGAGCAAAGTATTGTGGAAACTGGCTTTCAAAACATTGTAAATCACTAGGGGTAGGCTGAAGACAGCCTGAATGGAGGTAATCTCAAAGTAACTACAGATATTTGTGAGATACATTCATAAAATGCCATGGGATTTGCTTCTTGATTGAAACTTGTCATCCATTTCCCTGGAAGAAAGGGAGTCCCTCAACTACTCTGTTTTTGAAATGTTGGTAGACAACAAAGAAATTGAAACCCTTGTGATTGATCGATTTATCACTGAATAGATCTTCCTATTCTTTTTCTGGACCAGGAATTTTGTACTGAGGAATCGAGAAGGTCAGAGAGATGTTTGCTCGATTCCCACCCTTCTATAATGGACTTTAGATCTCTGGAGTTACTAGATTTGTATTTGGGAAAATTGGGTTTGCTTGATTGGGAGGCTTCAGTGGAGCGGCATAAAACTCTATCTGAAGCCCTTTTATTCTTTTGAGAACCCAAAAATCCACTGAAATGCCTACCCATTTTGAATAAAACATTGGTAATCCACCTCCTATGTAAAGAGGTGTTGTCTATGTTAAGCTTACCCCCAGGGACATGACCTCTCTATTGACCTCTACAACCACAGGATCTAAAACCTCATCCACTTTACTGGAATTATTGACTGAATAAGTCAGTAATCTTGGAAGCCAGTTTGAAAATCCTGAAATTGTGAATAAAACTTGTTTAGTAGGAAGCAGGAGTTTTAGCAAAACTGACCATAAAAGCTTTGCAAAATACCAACGGACGGAAGTCAGGCTGAAAAGAGTGCATTGGAAGCAACACCCTAACAAATAAATTATAGACACGTGCTATGTTATAGGTATGTTGGTAACTTGAATTATGCTTCTTAAAGGTTGAGACATGCCATCCATTCCTCTGGAAGAAGGATAGTGGAGTATCTCGGGTGATACAACCACGGATCTAAAACCTCATCCACTTTACCGGAATTATTGACTGAATAAGTCTTGGAAGCCAGTTTGAAAACGCTGAAATTGTTAATAAAACTTGTTTAGTTGAAAGCAGGAGTTTTACCAAAACTGGCCATAAAAGCTTCGCAAAATACCAACGGACGAAAGTCAGGCTGAAAAGAGTGCTTTGGAAACAACGCCCTAACAAATAAATTATAGATAAGTGCTATGTTATAGGTATGGTGGTAACTTGAATTATGCTTCTTAAAGGTTGAGACATGCCATCCATTCATCTGGAAGAAGGATAGTGGTGTCTCAGGTGTAATATTGTTTGCACTTTTAAATGTTGGTAAACCACAAATAAAAATTGAAGCCCTTGATATTTCTCACTAAAACCCAAGAATCAGCTGAGACCCAGGCACATGTTGAAGAAATCATTGCCAATATTAAGAGCATTTTGTGCTAACCTTCAGAGACTTGTCTTTTGCCTTGACCTTTCTGACAACAGGATTTGAGACCTCTTCCGCTTTGTGGACAGAATTGGGGTCTGTAACGCTGATAGCCAGTTTGAGAACCCTGGAATTGTACATATAACGTGAAATTTTGTTGGAAGCAGCTGGTAGAGAGGTTCCTTCCACTACAGGCCTTTGTTAATACCTTAGAGTCAAAGGTGTTTAACAAAGTCCTTCCTACCTTAAGAATGCTTGGATATTTGCTCCTTTCAGTGGCAGGAGTAATACCTTTCCAGGGTTGGATTGAACACAGAACACCCACAAAATTGGTTGGGATTTATGGAAAGTGATTCTTTACAGAGGAAAATATTTTCCTTGTTTTTTGTGGAGAAAAATGAAAAAAGTTCCTAAGTGTATTTGAACTTTCTCTGATTATTTTGCATGCAAAAATATGACTTTGTATATTTGTGTGCGCAAAAGAAAAATTCATAAAAGTTTTCCAGGAGTACGCCTGGAAACCTGTGACTTAGGGATGTTTTTGGGCATAACCTGGAAAACGTTTGTGAATTCTGAAAATGAGTAAATGTATATTGATGTGATGTCCTAAATCACAGGGTGCAGATTTACACATTTTCTGTGAAACGGACGCACTAGGACGAGCAGTTGGTTAATAGCTTCATATTTGGTACATTAGAGCTATCAGGTATAATGTGTGTTGTTTTCTTTGTATTGGGTGTTGGAGGAGGAAGAGAATTCTGCTAATGACAAGAGAAATCCGACACTGCCTTTCCGACTGGGAGTCCTGGAACGCAACTTCCAAGCTCATATTGCATTTATTAGTGGAGTGACACTCCAAACACCCCCTGAAGCTGCACTCCTGCCATTATGATCATTATTTTGGAAATTTCTGCCCCACTGCCAACCTCTCGGCCTGAGGATATTTGTGGTTCACAACCACAAGCCAGATGCAAATGACTTTACTGATTCAATTTACTTACCAAACTTGCATTCAAAATAAGTTGATATTTTCTAGAGGTGGTTATATGTTTTTTCCTCATGCTAGTGTATGTGTCTGCTCTATTAGAAAGGATCCCAAACAATAGTAGCACAAACAGTTGTTGGTACACTCAAAACTGTGGGCCTGATCCACAAAGGTAATTTGTGGGTAGTAAAGTTACGAGCGCGGAGTCTCAGCACTCAGGGAAGAATCTATGCACTGCAGGAAGTGCACAGTGCGGAGATTCCACACCGAGTGTGGAGACTACGCACTCATAACTTTACTACTCATAAGTTACCTTTATGAATCGGGCCCTAAGTGAGAAGGTGCCTGACGTTTCCTGCTTCTATCAGTAGGAGGGATCTTGGCAGCCCAACCAATAGCTCGAGAGTCTCTGTTTCTTTGGAGTTTGACTTCATTGAGGCCGTCATAGCCTGTTTAATTGAAGATGACCTAGAGGCTCTAATGAAATAGATCAGGTTATGCCTGAATACTTGAGCCTCACCAGACTTCTAATCGTGTATTGTGCCTACACATTCATCATAGGACATTTTTACCTAGAAAGATGAGGCACAACAATTTGTGGGCAAATTGACAGTATGTCAATTCGGAAATCTGAATGAACCTACTCCGTTGGCACCAGACTTCTAATCGTGAATTGTGCCTACACATTCATCATAGGACATTTTTACCTAGGAAGATGAGGTACAACAAATTGTGGGCAAATTGGGAGTATGTCAATTCGGAAATCTGAATGAACCTACTCCGTTGGCAATGGATACTGCAGAGGGGGGAGAAGGAGATGTGCTGCAGACGGCAATGCGATAACCGTCACTAATGCACACCAAGCGGAAAGCAAGTCTTATGAAGGGAGTCACTGAACTTTTCGGATACTCGCATAAAAATTTTTTTTAGATCGAGCCATGTCTCTTGACATGCTGTATTCAGTCAGAGGGCTTACCACCCGCCTCCAGCTTCTGATTGGCTTTTGTCAGTGTCCTTTAAAAAAACATTGCTTCTAATTGGATAATGGTTCCTGCTTGTTCCACCTTTTTTCTCAATTGTTGACTCCCATGGATTGCCCCCAGGACTTGTCCTCTTCCACTTCTCCTTAATTACTTTAGGTTCAGGAATTTTTTTTAAATTTTGACCAGCGCTTCATGTATGTGAACGCTCGCTCCCTCTCCTCGGGCTGCAGCTGCCTCCTCCTCCCTCCTGCTTGTCGGGTTCTTTTCCCTCCTGCAGCCAGTGTGGCATTGTTGATCCCCCTCCCCCTATTTATTTTGATATACAGACGCTCGCTCCCATGGATCAATGTGTGTTTTTTTACGGCCGGTAACGGGCGTGTGCTGCGCACTTGCACCGGTATCCATCCAATTGCTCTTTGTTGCTTCTGGTCTATAATTGCCTTCACTTATGTTTTGTGTCTGTAAAATCATTGCTCTGTTGTTGCTTGTCTCCTGCTCTCACCCCGTTGTTTGTGCTTGCCCTGCGCCCCCTCCACTGTTATTTGTTCTTGCCCCATGCCGCGCCCTCGTTTGGCTGGTGCCCATCACACATTCTTTCTTCCCAGTCGTTTGTGCTTGCCCCGTGGCCCTCTTTCCTTACCCTTTGTTTCTGCTTGTGCTGTGCCTAATCCCTGCTCTCAATTTGTGGCTCGCTCCCACCGATGTTGCTTGCACCTCTTCCACCTGCCCTATTCCCTCCCACAGTACTCCCCCCAGAAAACAACTCTGTGACGCGGCTGGCACTGGTTGCATCATAGCGCTTTTTCCTAACTTTCAGCCGTAGCTTTGTAAATGCTCGAGTTTTTTTGGTGGCTTGTCGCTACTCGATTCCCCACAAAAACGTGGTCACACTTATCTTGTTTTTTTTAATTAATTAGTCGTTTTCAGATGGCACAGCACCCAGCTGCTCCTGCTCGATTATTAGTTGCTTTCTGACGGCACTGCTCCCAGCTGATCCTGTCTTCAGCGTGCTGCTAATAAACTATCTTATCTATTTGTTTAGTCTTTTATGTATGTGTCCCATAATCCAGCCATGTATTTATACAGTTACAAATCAATTACGTATTAGAAATCGCTTATGCATCTTTAATTCTATATAAAGGTAATCTACTTTCGCATTTGTCTATTATTCTTTTCCCATGCATTTCCCTTCGGTTATTTTTTTTTTTATGTTGTTTTTAGTTACGCACGGTCAGCGCTGCATGTGACTGCAAGTTATTTCATTGCACTGAGATAGGGGACTCTTGCTCACTCATCAAAATTTCAGGAGTTCCGAAGGCGGGGTGGGCAGGATTAGTGGGAGAGGCATGGACATTCCTCGCTCCTTCTTTGACAGCGAATCTGATCTGAAGAGCTGATTTATTTATCTAGGTCTTTGCAGAGCGCTATTACTTCGAAGCTCTTGACTGAGTCTTTAATGTGGAGAAAGACAGTATTTGGCAGGTAACGACGCCTTCTATAGACAGCTGCCCTCCTGCTGTCTACGCCCAAGCCTGTCCGCAGAGAGGCTTGTCGGCACCTCATGAAAGAAAATGAAAAAAAACCACACACTTTTTCTTGATTTCTGTGTGTCAGGTAAGTTTGCAATGTAATTTAAAATCAGCCAGGCGTCTTCCTGGGGCTTTTTAAAATAGTTTCCCAAAGTTCAAGGAAGCGGTAGTGAAAATTAATTTTGACTTTTTTCCAAATTTCTCTACCCTGGCCCTGCACACTGCAGAGGGCAAAGTCATGCCAACCAGGTCAGCTTGCCCCTGACCACACTTACTGGGATATGTAGAGACGGTGATCAGATTGTGATCTTATTGGCTTATTTGTCGCCTGATAAGGTGGAACTATACCCAATCGGGTTTCAGAGCGCTGTAAAGAGGAAAGGTATCAAAAACACCAGGCAAAGTCAGCCCTGCTTGATTGGCAGCAAAGTAGATCACATTGTTTACAGTACATTGGTCAGACGTTCTAGAGCATTATAATGAGAGTCACTGAAATTATGTGACAGGGAAGGACCAAATGCTTCTGCAGGGTAGACTAAACTATGCAGCAAGGAAAGAAAACTATGCAGGGCATTGCAACACATTTTGTGATAGTATTACTCCATTGTTTTGACATGTTTACACTCTTACCTGTCAGGGTTTAGGTTTCAAACCACACATTTCAACTCAGCAACACAATTACACAACACGCCACATACATCCAAACCACACCACAGAATTCCACATCATGCCAAAAAATTCAACAGCACACCACATAATTAAACTCCACTACATACCACACCGCAACACAAAATACCAATTCACGTATTTACACTCCACACTTAATACCACATAATTACTATCCACATAATTCCAGTACACACCATGCCACACCATTCCACGCAGCACAATTCTACAACTAACAATTCCAATCCAAACCACAAAATTCCACTACGCACCACATACATCCACTCCACAACACATGGGTAAAACACATTATCATTTACAATGCAAATGTTTAGTTTTAGGCAAACACAGTCCACATCCCACCCAGCTCCTCTGTTGTTCCCCTAACTCCCTGTTGTTGCTGCAGCCCCTACGTTTGTCTTCATAACTAACCTTTGTTTAAATAATAACAGGTTGACAAAATAAATGAACACTAGCAAATGCAAACTTAACTCGTCTGCTAGAAGGAAAAGAGTATCTTCTTTTCGTAGTGGAGTGTTCTGTATACATATAAGATTATCTATTGGAGATTAATTTTCGTAGTTTTCTTCCGTTGTGTCTCGAGAAAGTGTTATTTAAACGTGGCCTCAATTAACAAAAGCAAGAAAGGTAAGAGAAATAGGAGGAGCCTATGGTGTTGCTATAAATTTATGCACATCCAAATTCAAAACAAAACACAATGACCACGGTTTCACCTCCTTTCAAGCCTGAGTACTACTAAACAGCACAAGGGAGTGTTTATAGGCAACAAATGTATTCCCACACACAGTGAGTGGTATTTCACAGTTTTCTGACATTTGTTTCCTGTAAATATTCCTATGTGCATGTTATTGTTAATGCGTTTAGTATCATGGAAATACTAAATGCACGTGTCACTGTCCCATTCAGGTCACCCTTTATACTTGCTGCTTATATGTATATTAGAGCTCTTAATAAACTTTATATTGGCAAAGTAGTCGCAAACTTACAGCAACAGATGGTGGACCTCTAGGTACTGGTGAGAAGTAAACAGCAGTTTCCTTGTTGTCCCCCTGAAACTGCTTGATGGAGACAAGACACTGTTGGGTCCACTTAAAGCTTCGTTCTTTCAGGTCATGCTACTTAAGCACCCAGGTAATCTTTGTCACCTGTAACGTGTCTAGTGCACGCACCTTGTAGTTGACATGGTCAGGTGCACTTATGACTGCTTTCATCCAGTTACTATCATGTTATATTGAAGATGTGCCACAGAGAGAGCAGGATGACTTCTCTGCTCAGCATCCTCTCACTCCACTAACTTAACAAATTGATAGCGCACGCGACACACACACACACACACACACACACACACACACACACACGTTTACATACACCTGACTGGACACTGCAAACAGCCCAGAGAATATCCAGGCCCTGCAGAGGCCATGCCAATGAAGATAAGCTAGAACATGTTATTGAACTCATGGGAGTCCAATGCTCATAGTGGGACTTGCATACTGTACTGTACAGTTAGCACTGGAGTAAGGCATTCCCTTCTAAGGCAAGGGAATCAATCTCTTTATCAATTCCAACTGTGAGGTCTGATCAATTTGAAGACTTCTTCCTCCTCTTCTTCGCACCTCCTTTGCAAATGGATGCATGCATCATACAGCAAGCAAGCATTGGCATAGTCAATAGGTCTGACTCATGAAAGTGTCTCTTCAGTCACTGGTGAGATATGGCACTCAATAAGTCATGCATACACTTTTTCACTCTTCACTGATCTCTTACATCCGTTTATCCACCACTGACTTATTCTTGCATTCAGCCACTTAACCTTCCACATTAAAACAGACAAACGTCAACAAGCATATGCAAGATAAATTGAAAGAATCCAAGTAAAGCAATTGGCCTGGTAGGACTGGCTGGGGATGATGTTCTAACAAAACAGGAAAAAGAAAAGAAATGAAAGGGGACCTATACCAGGAAAAAATGGAATGCTAAATGACTTGTCCACCAGTCCTGGGAATGAAGCTCATTCCTTTTCAAGTTGCATAATAAACAGATATAACCTTTCATAATGAACTAATCAGCCTTTATTAATGGCACATCGCCATCAAGGGCGTAGCTTTGGCAATAATTTTCGGAGGGGAGGGGGTGTGTCTGAGTATTCCCAACAAACCATTGGGTGCACCCAACTAAAATGGACAGGGGCAACCTGGGCAGGCTGGTGGGAAGGGTAATGTGCAAAGCAAGGAACATTCATGTTACCATGTTTATGCACATAGATCCATAAGCTGTTGGAAGCAATCCTTTTTGCACCGCTGTCCAAGCTGTACACCCAAGTTATACTACAAATACATACTATAAGCCATGCATGTGTCACAGTTCCTTGTTTACAATGTGGCACAATGCAATGACAAATTTACAAGATATACAATAGTAGCTATGCACACAAGGTATGGCACTGTGCCACTTTGGAAATATGTTATGTGCTAGGCTTGGGTCACTGAATTGTGTGTGTGTGTTTTTTTTAAAGGATGCCTAAATATAAGTCCCAGTTTACAAAATACCCAGTACAAGGTCGCAGGCCTCACAACCATACAGTGCTTTAAAGGATTCCAGAGGTGTACATAGGCAAACTTAAGGAAATACAGTTAACACAAAACCCCTTATTTACTTTACTCTTTCCATTCTCTTATGTGTGCTAGGTGCTCAGCTGAAAATTCAGTTTTATTTGATACTAGTCACAGAATTATTTGCAGAGTAGACAATTGTCTCTCTCTCTCTCGCAGGGTTAATCTGTTTTTGGGCAGTCCACCTCCTCTTGTTTACTTGTAGGTCAAGTAGCCAGCACGGGTCCCCAATGAGATAGTTGGCTGGTGGAGAGTGTTGTACACTGCAGTCCAGTTCCTCCAAACAGCACTGCATGGCATGGATTCCAAGAAGAGCAGGTCTAGTATTAGCCCAGACTTAACACCAGGAGATCTGGCTAGTGAAGGGCAGCAAGAGCATGCTTAGTAGCAATTAAGCACTGCGGCAGGGTCTTGTAGACCAGGCTCAGCAGCAGTAGCAGACAAGGCTGTAGGTGGGGGGGAGGAGGGGGGGCAGGAAGAACTATCAGAGGCTAAATGAGGAACACAAGATACGCATTTTCCTAGGTGAAATGTGCAACATCAGGAAAAGCGTGCATACACCTAGCACCACGTAACAACACGAGGCCTCCAAAGCTCAGGAGATAATACAGAAAAGTGTATTTCAACCCGCATTTGCAGCTATTGACCTTTGAAAGTGGTAGGAAAAAACTGCTGAACTGTCATACAGCGACTGAGCAAGACAAATTTCCTTAAGAAGGGTTCTCCCACCTTTCTCCCAGGGAATACCATGTAAAAGGGAGTAAAACAGTACATTTAAAGGCCCAATTTACACCTAAGTTTGCTATAGTGTCATAAGCTCAGAGAGGGCACCTGTGATTTGTTTCCAGTTCTTTCATGGTGCGGTAACAAAGCCTGACAATTTCCTGTCTGTAGTGGTTGCGTTCATCATCCACAAACAATTTTGAGAAGACGGTGTTAAAATGGTGCAAGTACACACTCAATAGTATGTTGTGACTGAGATCATATAAGATCATTTATTTTGTGAATCATTGGAAGCGTCCAGTGAACAAGACTGTTCTCTAAGCTTTAGGACCAACTGAGTGAATCTGTGTGTTAGATTGTGGAACTTACATCAAGTGAGTGAAGCTGTGCTCCAGAACATGTGACTTGCAAACAATCAGATACACTCTATTTCTGAAGTGAAACTCACATCCAGTGAATGAAACTCTTCTCTAGGGTATGAGACTTCCACCAAATGGAAGAGACGGTGCAGGAATGTCTGAAATTTACACTCATTGTGAGATATTGTGCAATACATTATGGGACTTACATTAATGCAAGACTATGCTCTAACACAGCTCTGCAAATGCACCTCGTTCCTGGCATTGAAAACCTCATAGGTGCTAGTGCTGTGACACTTCCTCACATGTACAGTAAATAACACTCCTGATTATCAGCACCCTCTGGTATTCAGTCCGGGTACACACAGCTTTGCAATGAAATTCAGTTCTAAGAGTCAGTGCTCCATTGTATTCCTCCCCATATGGGCGACCTCTCTCTCAGCAAGGTCACGGAACTCTGTTAACAAGGCTGAACGTCGATGTAAGCAGGGCTCCCTGCCCGCCGTTTCGTCAATGTCTCGTAAAGCAGACTCAATACCATGCAGCGGTGTGCGTATGTCACGTAGAATTCGCATGTGTTTGGAGATACACACTCCGTGGATGAAGGCCTTAAAGGCTTCCCAAAGTGTGGCCTGCATCTCCACATTCAACTAAAAGTATTCAGATATAGCAGCGAGCACCTCCCTGTAGAACACCGGGTCCCGAAGGGGCTTGCCAGGCAGTCTCCAAGTACGTTCCGCGCCGCAGCCATAAGGGACCTGCAGGTGAAGAAGAACCGGACTGTGATCTGACAATGTGCGTGGTAAGACTGTAACTTCCCACAACCATTGGCCGAGAGTAGCCAATAGTCCAGATGGAGTGGAGAGCAGAATAAAAAGTAAATCCTAAGGCAGAGGTGTAGTGGGATCGTTAGGCGTCGCGCGCCCAGGGCTTACCACTAGGGTGTGTACTATTGGAGTCAGTTTGGGCACACATCGGCATATTTAGGTACCCACCCAATATCCACATGTCAAGAGGTCGTGAAAGAAGTTAGGATCATCCACATTAGGGGCATAAATATTCAACAGCATCACTCGTTTATCGGCGAGAATACCATGAAGAAGTAAGTACCGGCCATCGGAGTCTAAGTGGCTGGATTGAAGAGTGAAAGGAACGCTTGTATGTATGAGAATACAAGTGCCCCGAGAATATGAACTGTAGCAGGAGAAGTATCGATGCGCACCCCATGGCCTAGCGTATGAGCAATCAGCAGTGGGAGGTAAATGCGATCTCTTGCAGAAAGGCGATTTTAACGCCATGTCTGTTCAAGTACGACAGAACCTGTTTCCCCTTCCTAGGGTTGTTGATTCCACAAATGTTCCAGGTAATGAAAGTAAGGTCCACTGACCTGTTACCTTGGGTGGGCAGCATGGCAATAACAAGGGAAAAGTGCATGAGGGTGCGTAGGGAGTGAAGGTGAAGGCATCACAGGAGGTGTTGCAGAAGTAAAACATGAGTGAGCAAATAAACAAAAGCTTAGATCAAAACCTAAATCCCCATCCCACACCCACACTGGAACGTAAGGTATCCAGTGAGACCCAACAAAGTGAACCAAAAAACAAAACAATCCCAACAACAAGAATGTGGTGTACACCATGGGAGCATAGCGACAACACCACGGTCAGTGGCCCATTATGAAACATCATCATGCAACAATAGAGATTAATCAACCACAGTTATGCTAGAGCAACAATCACAAAGAATACAAGAAATGCACCGGTGCAGACAACACCGGGGTCCTGGTGGGGAGACAGCGGGCTGGCACTGAGCTTGTAGAAATAGGGCAGTCACATCGGAGCAGGGTGGTCTGGAGTGATGGACCGTGGGCAAGCAAGAGATCCAGTCATGTTCAGGACAGATCATCCAGGAGAAGTGGACTTGGCCCGCAGGGACTTGCAAAAGGCAGAGACATCCGAAGGGGCATCGAAAATTCGGGTTCTTCCATTGTGCTCCCTCGCAGACGTGCTGGGCAGAGCATCGTATATCAGATGCCCAGCTTTCGAAGATAGTTCTTGGCATCACTGAATTTGCAGCGGGCCTCCCGGACCATAGGAGTGAAGTCAGGTTAAAGGGAGATGTCAGCACCCCGATAGCGGAGGGGACCTTTCTCACAGGCCAGATGGAGAGAAGTGTCCCTGTCCCTATAGTTGAGGAGGCGTGCAATGAGAAAACAAGGTCGAGTGCCCTCAGGAGAGCGGGAGGCCAAGGGACCGATGCGCACGGTCTACTGCAAGGGTTTGAGAAAATCTGGAGCGGTCAAATAGTTCAGTGAGGAGTTGCTTCACAAAGGCGTCCGGTTGGCAGTCTCAGCAATGCCAGATATGCGTATGTTATTTCTCCGGGACCTAGCCTCCAGATCTACATTCTTGACCACCACCTGCTTCAGGATACGTTCCATCTTGTCAAGCCTCTTCTGCATCGTAGTACTATTGTCCTCTAGCCCTGATATTCGCTCCTCGACACCATCTATCCTCGATCCAGGCGCTCCCCCAACCTATCTATATGACCAGCGAGGGTGTCTAAACAAGCGTCCATTGCACAGAAGCCCGCTTTGAGCTCCGACATAGTGGCAGTCATATCGTTGGCGACTACATTGTCCGCTTAGCGGTCTGAGGCCTTCTATGCGTCAAAGTGAGAGGCGGTGTCTATAGCAGGTTTCGTGTGGCCTAAGGTCAGTCCTGTGTTGTTTGGGGTCCCATTGGCACATTGCAAGAGGAAGATGGGCCCCAATGGGCGACTACAGTCACGCAGCAGCGAAGCTCGGAGTGCAACGTAGATGGAGGGGGCCCCAAACAAATCCCGGGCCAGGCGCTAAAAGCGATGGGGGTGGGGGGGCTCCGGCTCCAGCTGTAGAGAACATAACAGGGAGCGCTAAGAGTCCCTGCAGGGCCATTCCCACAGTCAAGGCACCACCAAATTCGGTCAGGGGGAGTTCCAGCAGTCAGCATATAAAGGGGGAAGGTTGGACACCTGCAGCGATCTATTCCGCGGGCCCCCCGCAGCAGAGCCAGAGGGGGGCCTGCCAGGAGGAACCACGCATAAGTCCAGGAGTCTAATGTGTGGCAGGAGAATGCAATCGTGTCAGGTGGCAGGCAGATGCCGGTAAGGTCCAGGAGGGTGGACGAGGCAGGCGAGTGGGCGGAGGCCACGACTACGGAGGGAAGAGCAGGGCCCAGCAGGGAGGTAATTGTACAGTTTACAGGCTCCCCAAGTGCCGCCGGGGCACTCACCGCACTGAGTCTCCACTTCAGGTGACGCAGGCATCATAGGCCCATCCAGTGCAGGGCTGCCACTGCAGCCGTTGAGCGCCACACCGGAAGGACAAGGGGGGGGCTCTGAACACTGTCCCCGCGGCCCCCACGATCCATGCAGGCCCACAATGCCGCAAATCTCAAGCCAAAGGGGTCTGCAGAGGTGCGGCTACAGTCCCTCGAGCCCGGAGGGCAGAGAGACCGCTCAACACAGAGACGGGCCCTCGCGGGCAGATCCCCAGCTCCGAGGCCTACAGGCGCACAAGGGCCAGTGCCCGCAGTGGTCTCCGACCTCCCCAATCGGCCGGCAAGGATCAAAGCAGGTCCGGGAAGAGGGCGCGGTCCAAGCGAGTTTGGGTGGACTCGGCCTCAGGCTCGCCCACGGCCCTGTCGTAGCCGGGCCTCCGAGGCAGTGCTGGGCCGCACTGCCCCGGCAGTCAGTAACAGTGATCTGGGCCGATAGTCACTGCCCTGCAGCAGGCCCAGTCCTAAGGTGTTGTACCAGAATACAGCAGTGGCTGCATGGGGCGATGATGGTGGTGATTAAAGAGATGAGAAAGGGCAGACGCTGCCGGAGTTTCACAAGATTGCGGCCATCTTGGTGATGGTCGTGGCCACGCCGCCCTCTTAAGGTCTAACAAGGATTAGCAGAACTTCTACTCCATAGGTGCATAAAAAGGGGAACCTAACACAAAAACCATTCCTTACGAACTTAATATGTAGGATTCTATGTAGCAAAATATCAGTCTCCAGCCTTCAATGCATTTTAATAACAATCCACCCTTAAATGCTTTTTGGCTATTATAAATGCATTTCAGAATAAGTAAGTCAGAACTACTACTTTTGTCGTTGCTTTACTTTATAAACAGATGAGACCTGTGGCACCTGACATATTTTTTCTGAGTAATTGATCTATCCTGTATCCTCTATCATTGGCTTGTCACCATACCTAACTGAGGTCTCCAGTATTGCACTTTAACTGGCAACAATCAGGCATAGAGTTAAAAAAATTACAAATGTGTACAAAATTACATGTGGCAAAACTATATACAACTCATTGAAAAGAGCCTAAGAAGGATTATCACTTTGCAAATCTTCAACTCAAACTGTTAGAGGGCATAACAAACAACCAACATTGTTGCTTGTTAAAGTAAAACGTGAGATTTCATGTGAGAAAATATCTGTCTATATAGCCTTTAACACATTGCAATGGCAGACTACCCTGAAAACCCCATTGGCTTTAACAAATGATTCTTACAATAAATTGATCATGCCTACTGCTTTAATCATAACGTTTCATAATAAACACATCAGACGTATAGCATCTAAGATATGTTTTCCTAATGCACCAATCAGACCTGTAGTTTTTTAGGCCGAGCCTAGAGTAGCGCGCAAGCGCTGCTTCTGGCGAAGACTTTATGTAGTGGGGTTTTCAAAGCTGACCACACGCTCGTGCACAATATCCTTTTCCGTGCGGTTAAGCGCACGTTTCAGGCACGATGCACGAGCGTGTGGTCAGCTCAGCAGGCTGCCGCGCTCGCTCGCCCCCGCTCCTCTCTTGAAAGCTTTGTTGTAGGTGCTTTCACTTTCGCGGCCGCCGCATTCTTACAGCGCGCGCGCACCACCTCCTGTTACTCCGTGTAGGCACTTTGTTTTACTGGTCACTCCCACTGCCTTTTGCTGTCCATCGTTATTCCCAGCTGCTCGTGAGTTTTCAGCTTCGGATTTACATTTGTCACACGACGTGCTCCCAGTTCAATTAATCTCCCTGTGCTGTGACGTCCGACCGCCACCTTCCGCCCGTCACTGCCTGCTATTAGTTGTATTTGTATTTACTGTACAATGTTTATTTTATTTAACGAGCGCTGCAGCCTTAGCACTTCGAGAGCTTGTTTTAAAAGTTACTCCCGTGGAGTATTGCCTCGGGACTCCTTGCGTGCCTTTATCTTTTTACAGATTACTCCGTTCATGACGAGCAGTTGAGCCCCGAGCACCAAATTATGCATGAGTCTTGAAGAGGTGCAGGGGTTGTGTCCGAGTGGTATTTTCCGATTTCTGTCCATTTATCCACTTAGTTAACACAACAAGTAACATTACACCTTCAACGAGCTAGGACTATTGTCCGTTCTTGCAGGCGACGTTGTGATGTAAGGCTAGAGCTGCCAACATTCCAGCTGAAAAAGCAGGGTTCGAGCCTGACGTCCGCTCAACGTCCTGTGATTCAAAAAATGAATATGGTCTTCTGTTAGCTCATGTTTGCGAAAAATTAGTCTCTTAGAAGTTACATCAAAAGCAGTGACGGATGGTAGTATCACAGAGTTAAGCTCGCAAACCATTCAACAGCGCCGCAAAATCGGGCACTGCCAGCCTGCGAGGCCACTAACAAGTAAGGCTACTTTTTGTTAGTGAATGTTTTTTTTTGCCTTGCACACTGGTAATGCATAATGGCTGCTCGGGTGCCTCTCCTCAACACCCTTTCCTCTTGCCCCCCCCCCCCTTCAGCACTTGTGTACGGCAGGCAGCACAACACCGATTGTAGTTCCAAAGAATTGTTTCCCTTCATTCTAGTAGGTAGAATGATACTTTCCTAGAAAATTTTACTGGGGGAGGGGGAGGAGGCAGCCTTCTGCAGTTAATTGTTTGTCCCACGTCTCTCCATGCGAGCCTTTAATGTGGACACAGCATGCAGAACCGCACTTCCAGAAGCCTCCTCTTCTGTTCATGCTTTAACTTTTCTGCTACATTTCAACCTCCCCCTGCCTTTTGGGAAAGACAAATACATGGCAGGACTAGGAATAATTCACTAACAGCTTGTTTTGTCTGTCACTAAGTCAAGCGAAGTCCACAGTCACTCGAAAGCTTGAAGGGGCAATTCCAGCAACCATGAAATACTCGGAAAACAAAAAATCCTTTAAAGCCGCTTTCATAAATATTTTATTAATCATATATGGTTTCTCTTACTCTGCTTGTACCACCTTCCTTTGTTCTGCCTTTAGCACTTTAAAAAGAAAGCTGCAAAGGGACCCAAAATCTGATCAAAATGTCTACTACTGAAAATGCAAGTCTTAGGGCGCTGTGAAGCCACATGCACCGTCTCTGAAATAGCTGTTACTGTGGGGCAGTTTATTCCTGTTTGAAACGTTCTCCACCGGTAACACTAATGTTAAGCTGTTTGCCTGCCACGGAAGCACCTTCATAGTCACACAGTGGGTGCTGCTTGTTGACCAATTGCTGGAAGGGAGAGAACAGGTATGCCTAGATAAAGAGTGCACTAGAAAACTGTACTTTCTTAATAGATGAAGAGTGTGCAGACAACTGGATATTTATACCGTGGAGGGAAAGGGGTTGGGTTGTAGTAGAAACCATGTTTTGTGGTACTTAGATGGGAGACAGCATAGATCAGATATTCTTTTAAGTGAGGTTGGTATGGTACTGGCAGGGCGGTGCATTTCTGTAAGTGGTAGTGCACTACAGTACAAGTACTTTTGTGGGTTCTAGCAGGGACCAGGTGTATTAGTTTGGTTAATAGCACAGGAGAACCGCAGGATAGCCTACGTCTTTTTTCCTACTGACATCAGTGGGCGTAAAGATAAAAAATAATTTTCAGGAATTTGCCTAAAATGCCTTTGCAGTTTTTAGGGGGGAAGGACTAACCATTGCTTCGTGCATGTGCCAGATTAATGTGTTTGCGTGTTAGTTGAGGGGGTGCACAATATCTTTTGTTATTTATGTACTGAAAACTCCATATGTAATGTAACTGGTTCTATTGTAAAGCGCTCTGACACCTTCGGGTAAAGTTCGCACTATATAAAATCACATGAAAAAAAATCCCTTGGAGGCCCCACCCCGTCGTCCTTCTCTCTGCTATACACTGTATTTTCATTTACTGTTCCCTGCGTATATTTCCGTCATTCTGTCTGCTTCCTTCACATACCAGGCACTTGCAATGCAATAGGTCTCGCATTTACGAAAGATTGAGCTGTTGGAATTGTAAATGACTATGCCTTTTATTTATGTGTTGGTTTTCAAAAAGGAATTGTCGTTTGCAATGCCAAGAGCTTAAACTCTCACAAATGCGAGACCTATTGCATTGCAAATGCTTGTCTTCCTTGGTTTGTCTCCATGACCAACTCAGGGCTACTAAATTCTGCATAAGATTTTCCTCACAACAACTCTCAAACCTATGGTCACAAAATTATAAACATGCACAACATTTTAGTTGGCAAAACAATTCTCAACCCCTCCTAAGAGAGGTAACCAGGATTATCAAAGTACAAATCATGTATGTGCAGGAGTTGTCAGAAGGGCTCACCAACACCAAAACTCTTTCTTATTACGGTAATCTGTGAGTATCTATGTAATACAGCCTACCGACTGTCTACAGGGTTTAACACAGTTTAATAACAATCCATCCTTATAGGCAAAAACAAGGACTCGTTTTCACTGGATGTGCATAACTTCTGCCTAGTGAAAATCTATAATCAAGGCGATGAACTTTAGGGTGGAACCAAAGACCCTTTCTCAGTAGTGTTTCTTAAAGCTCTTTTTCTGTTGCTTACACAACCTTAGCAACAGCTGCACTGTTAAGCAATACCCAAAAATGGCTTTTCAATCCCACTAATGCTGACAACTGACAAGAGAGTTGTTCCAGGTCTTCCTCAAATGAACAGATCATTTACAGACAACTGTCTCTCCAGTCCTATTTCTTGCAGACGTGTGACAGCCTCCTGTTCCAATTTCATAATATTGCACATCTACATTCTAGCATTCCTATACACACCACACTCTCATAGTTTAGTAATTAGGATCAGAGTCCACCTGCCTGGTGCAAGACTCTCCTACACCAGATCCTTCTCATGTGCCTCATTTTTTATATCACAAAGGAAAGATGGAACATGGAGGAAATTAGAAATTCAAAATCAGGTAGTCATATGTCCATGCAGGAAAAATTGGATCCTCAGTCAAGACTTCCTTGGTATGGACTTTTTTTAAGCAGTTCCATAGATTGCTTCATGAAATCTTGGTATAAACTTCAGAGTGCACAGAAATTCTAGAAATTGTGCAAGAGTTATCGTGAAAACAAACAAGCCACAACAGACATGTGTTTTATGGTGTATCCGCTTCCTCTGGGCCTCTGAAATTATCATTGTATCATCATTGAAAGTTCTTCTTTATTTTAAATATACCTCTAAATGAGTCGTGCAACTCTGTAATTGTTTCCTTACTAGTTTGCCAATTCAGCATTAGCTTACAAGGGATCAAAGCAGATCCTGTCCTAATTTTATTAATAATTTCAGTGTTTGCTATTCCATGATTATGATACAGCAGCCCATAGTGGAGACACGCTGCCCATACTTGCAGACTGAAAAAACAATGCCCGACCCAGTAGCCTTTGAAGACTTCATTTCAGTCTCTGAGACAGATGTCACACGATGCCTTAGTTATCGCATTAGTCATCTCCACCTACTGACATTTCCAATGCCAAAATCGTAAAACCCCTGGTACTTCTCCCACTTGCCTTTCATCACCAAGCTAGTCAATGCATCTCTCTTCTCGTGTTCAGTTGGTCAGATACTGAAGCATCTGATAAACACTCTTTTGAAAAACACCAGCACCAAAGACGATGTCCAAACCAGTCATAGACCTATCACAGATCTTCCCTGCATTATAAATGTGCTGGCAGTGTTCTGTGTCCACCTTCTTATCATTTGGAGGTTAAATGCTTCCTGAACGACTACCAGTCGCCCTCAAATCCTATAGAGGATTCTTTGGTGGTCAGCACTGTTGCTAATCTTTTACATGGGTCACCCGGCAGACTTACAGTCCCCGCAACGTGGGCTTTCACAGGAAGGCTGACGAAATCAAACTACAGCTCAGACTTCTTGATTATCCAAGCACTTCATTGCCAGCTGCATGGCAAACATCCAAAATTGAATGCAACAGAACAGGCTGTGCCTAATTTCAAGCTTGAGGGAGATCACATTAATTGGCTCAGAAAATTCCTCCCAGTCTGACGCAGCCAACATCATTTGGCAGACAGCCCTCCACCACCCAGAACAAGAAAGACCTAAAAGTCACATTTCCCACGGACCTTTCATTCAAAATATTTATGAAGGCTATTGCAAAATGTGCCTATCTTCAGCTTCAACGTTTCCTCCTTCTGATCTTGATTTCTCACTAAGTCACACTAGTGACTATCACAGTGGCGGCTCGCCGAGGGAGTGGTGCGGGTGGTGGGGCGGGGAGGGGGAGGGGCAGGGTGGGGGGGTAGTGGACTCGGACTTACGACGTACAGAACTCCCTCTTAGTTCTGTCCGTCGTATGTCCGAGTTCACTACTCCCCCACCCTGCCCCTCCCCCGCCCCGCCTCACCGCCCTGCACCACTCCCTCGGCGAGCCGCCACTGGACTATCACTCAAAAGATTCCTACTATTTTATCTACAGTGAAAAGACTTTCCAGTTTGGAAAAGAGGTTCTGCAACTCATTCCAATTCACAGTTAGGCAGGGTTATCCCTGCCTAATTGCGAGAAGCACTGGTATAATGGTGGTTTATGAACACAAGTGCATTCACAAACAATTAATCAGATACTGACGCCTGAAATGGGGTGATGTCTGATTCCAAAGTAAAGGCTATCCCAATGGGCAGCTTCTGCTTTGTGAATCTTGTCAGGGGACCGCAGAGGAGCTACAGTGGTCCACAAACCACTGTGGGACCACTGTATGGTCCCCAAGGTGTCTGCTGATATTGAAATCTTTTTTAGGTCTTTCCTAAGACAGTGAATGTGTTGTCTGGTGCAAGACATTTTGTTAGCGTACAATGGGGTTAGAGCCTGCACATTTCTACCATTGGTTGGCTTCATTGTCCCTCTCATTTGCTTGCGTTTTTAATTCTTCGGGTTCCGTAGACTTTCCTTCCTCTTTTGTGCTTATCCTTCCCCTGGAACATGGACACATTACTTGTGTCCTTGCACTGCTCATTTATCAGATGCTACTTTTTTCTTTTTCTTTAAGCAGTCTACAGGAGTGCTGTGTTTTCCAGCTGTCTCCCTCGGGTAAACCTCCACAAGTGTGTTCCTCTTTCTTGCACTCCCTCAGTTGACATTCTTGCTTCTCCATCACTCACTTCGCTGTATGTTGCCCCAGCTCTGCCTGCCCACTCACTGTTATCAGTTTGCTTCCCCAGAAACTCCCGTCCACCCTCCATTTATGCCTGTTTCCCCATCTCCTCCTGGCCGCCATTGTTAGCTTGCTGCCTATCCCATCCCGCCTAACCTCTGTTGTCAGCGTGCTGCCCCCAACCATTTGGGGGCGAGTTGGAGGTTGAGACGAACGGCGCTTCCCAGAAACACCGTGACCGGTGCTCTCTATGGAACTTTGATTTTGCCCACTGGGCGGAAACCATAACTGTCTGTACTTACCGCGGTTCCCCAGCAACCTTGGCCGATGCCGGGTGGAGCTGTCCTATGCAGCTATAGAGGAGTTTGGCTCTGGTTCACCCCTCGGCCGTCACCTACCCAGCCGGACATCGGACATTGTTTTTCCTCGTCTCCCCGTTGTGTTTCCTACCTGCATTCCTTCCCCCTGTCTACCATTCCCCCTCTACCTTTCACTCCCCTTAAGACGTGTTCACACGCTAATAACTCATAATATTGTGTAATCTCATGTTTTTCTCCTATGTCTATACTTGACTATGTAATTATGTAACCTGTAACACGCTGATCCTCATGTAAAGCGCTCTGATACCTCCGGGTCTAGCCAGCGCTATATAAAACTTTGCAAATAAATAAAATAAATAAATAAAACCATTGCCAGCTGCCCTCCAGTGTCAGCTTGCTTCCCCATCTGTTCCCGCCCACCCTCCATTGTCACACTGAAGTATACAAAAAAGTGATGGATGGAATGCTTGGATTAATCTCTGCCACTGGTAATTACTCTGGGCTGCATCCCAGTCCTTTGTTAATCTGCACACCTTGTGACCTCATTTTGGACTCCGCCACATGCAAATCAGTCTTGACCCTCCTCCAGTGGAAACAGTCTAGCCCAAACTGCCAGGCTAGGTTCTCCCTGAAATGTAAGACAAGCAACCCAAGTCCGGTTTTGCCCTGATTAGGGCTTATCATTCAGGTATAGCTTGGTTCCAGTGGCACAGTGTGCATGGGACCAATGTATGTCCATATCCGTTCCACTAAGGGCAACACACTGAAGGATGCAAAAAAGTGATGGATGGAATGCTTGCATTAATCTCAGCCTCTGGTAATAACTCAGGACGTATCTGAGTCCTTTGTTATTTTGCACACCATGTGCCCTCAGTTTGGGCTCAGATATATGCAAATCAATCTTGACCTTGTTCCATTGGAAACAGTACAGCCCAAACTGCCCTGAAAGGGAACACAGGCAACCCAGGATCGATTTCACCCTGATTAGGGCTCATTGCATTGCCCAAGTATAGTTTGGTTCCAGTGGCACAGTGTGTACAGGACCCACGTCTGGGTATATCAGTCCCACTTAGGGCGACATACTTTAGTAACAAAGAAGTGATGGATGGAATGCTTGAATGAATCTCCGCCACTTGTAATTACTCTGGGCTACATCGCAGTCCATTGTTATTTTGCACACCCTGCACCTTGGTTTGGACTCAGCCATATGGAAATCAATTTGAGCGCTGCTCCAGTGGGAACAGTGCAGTCCGAACTACCAGGCCCGATCCTCCATGAAACTGAATGCAAGCTACCCAGCACCGGTTTCGCCCTGATTCTGGCAGTTTTCAGTCTGGACTGTTCCCATTGGAGCAGGGTCAAGACTGAGTTACAGGTCCTTGATTTGTAATCTGCCAGACAGCCTACTGACTCTTCTTCATTGTTGGGTAGAAGATACAGGTTCGATGCAATGCAAGCATTGGGAGGAGTCCTTTACCCAGCCTAGTAAGCATGCAAAACAGTCAAGCCTGAGACTCAGTTAAATCAACAAACTAAACTGGGTTTATTACAATAGGCAAAAAATATGCAAGAATAATCTGGTGTTTAAGATTCAATAGGGAAGAGAATATGTTCCATCACACAATATGGGGATGTGATATGATGTGTTTTGGGAAGTGATCCATTCTCAACTGATGGAGATCCTTGAGATTGGCATATTCCTATTCCTTTTTTACGTCATTGATGTGGCACTGATGATAGAGGACATCGCCAAATAAAGGAGCAGTTCTGTTCCACCAGATCTTGACACATCAATAGGAATGGACTGGTGAGTAGTATTTTTCTGAAGGGATGGGGTTATGCCACAAGAAATGGCAAACAAGCAATAGCAAAGCCAATAGGTCTGGCTTTAAAAGGATGTCATATGGTACCTTGAAGCATTGCAAGTAGATAGCATGGGAATGGATATGTATTTGTGTGGAAGTAAAGAACTGTAGAATAATTTTCGTGTAGCTTAAAAGGTCAGGTGATAGTTGCACTGTCAACACAGGCCTAAAACTCCATGTACATTAATGACACCCTCCTCTCATCCCTAATAATAATAATAATAATAAATTGTTTGCCTGATTAATAAAAAAACATTGTAAAACATATAAAACGGGATTCATCTCACAGCAGTCACAACTAAAATCTTTCAAAGCAA
The DNA here is from genome assembly GCA_963921515.1 of Calotriton arnoldi. NCBI lineage: Eukaryota > Metazoa > Chordata > Amphibia > Caudata > Salamandridae > Calotriton > Calotriton arnoldi. The sequence goes on along the minus strand of CAWUFW010000547.1, from coordinate 3,142,686 downwards.
TATAAGTGATAAAAAGAATATGAACGGAGCCACAATACCTCTATTAGCATGGCAGTGCCAATATGCAGCCCGGGAAAAGTAAAGTGCATTTGTGCCTTCCTACTTCATGATGCTAACCGTTCAGTACATGGTGACTACAGAAAATTCAGTTGCAACACATTCTGAGACCTAACTAGAGCACTTACAATTTAAATGGGCGGTGGCCTTTTGTTATGAAATGACATTAAGCATGTAAGGGATGCTTCTAAGCAGGAATTAGTCGCAATGATATAAACTGCTTTGATGACGAGCATCCGCCTACCGTGAACCATACAAGCAGGGTCTTTAACTGCGTCGTGCAAATCTTTTGTTCAGTCTTAAAGTGACTTGAGCATAGGAAAAACCCTGCTGTACATCCGATAGTGTAATAAAAATAAAAGTGCTTTAGTGCCTAGTGCATTTGTGCCTTACTTCTTCATGATGCTAACAGTCCAACACATAGTGGCTACAGAAAATGAAGTAGCAACACATTCTGAGAGCTAACCAGAGTTCTTACAATTTAAATGGGCAGTAGCCTTTTGATATAAAGTGACATTAAGCATGAAAGGAACGCTGCTATGCAGGAATTAGTCACAATGCTTTGATGCCTTATCTGCCTAGCGTGATTCATACAAGCAGGTACTTTAACTGCGTTGGGCAAATCTTTTGGTTATTCTTAAAGTGACTTGAGCATAAGAAAAACCCTGCTGTACATCCGATAGTGTAAAAGTGCTTTAGTGCCCAGCACATGCCCAGCGCAGATCAACAAACGGTTCTTAAAGTGCGTCGTGCTAATCATTTGGTTAATCATTTCATGCTGGGTTTTTCAAGTCCCACAGAACTAGTGTGTTATCAGTTCTTGTGTGGCAATACTCTGGCCTTCCCAAATTGCACCTTTCACCGGCTTTACCATAAGGGCAAAAGATGTTTTGTTCTGATGGGCTGGTGGTTCCATTTGACTTCATCTTGGCTCGTCAAATGTTTTGGTGTTTGCGTCTGTTACCAAGTTCAGAACATTCTTCTCTACCCTCTGAAGATATTTTATCACCGAGCAGTTTAGCGGAGGATCACTTGGATTAAAACAGGCTAGAACAGCCTTTCTATATAACCTTATTCTTCTTTCGTTAAATTTCCTGTGTAGTATTGATCGACGATCCACTAGGGTGGCCTTGCACAGACACAGCACAAGAACCATGTCTTCAATCCCCCGACTCCATAGCCTGCAGTTGCCCTGGCCTTCTGTTCTTCCTCATGGTAGGGCATGCTTCAGTGCAGGCAAAACTCCCAGCCTATATTTTTAAAACATTTCCTTTATTGGGTTGTTTATATAGCTCTCCTAGATAGCACTGGGGCCTGAGCTTCATGTAGTTATTGAGAGTTAGCCAGCCATGACTGCGCTTAGCTTGAGCGGATTTATTCTTCATGAGTGACAGGGTTTTAGTGCTGGATTTTGTTAATTTTTTAAACCCCTGCCTGCTCAGTTGTAGGTCCCAGGCTGATGAAAGGCCCAAATTAGTTATGGAATCTCACAAATTGTAGTGCACTGAAAAGTTACAGTCCATTTAACAAAAGTTCAGTTCCAAATTCCATGTGTTCCAAAACGTCTTTATTTTCTTTGCTGATTAAAATGAGACAGCCAATGCGTTTCGTTCACCACATGTGAACTTCCTCAGGGCTGTATAGAGATATATAACATAACATATATCTGCGTGCTCACGATAAAACATACAAAAACATAACTTCACGTAATACCTTAGATACAAAGCCATTGTTCCTACGCCATACATACACATAACAACCACTTAATAACTATACAAAGAAATGCGATGGGTCAAATTTTTGCACATGTGGTTTGCACTTACAATAACACACCTGACATGTCGTTGGCAATTTCCATCTTACACTCGTGTCTCTGTTGGTTTTTAACTTGGTTTTAACTATATTTGTCAATATATATGTAATTTCAATAGTAGGGGGGTTCATTTGGGGTTTCTTGTGACGGGTCCCTCCGTCTTTGTATTTGGCCTCATTATCAATCAAGGCAACCAAGCGGTAGTTTCCTGGATTACTCTTGTCCCCTCCTTTGTGTATTGGTGAGATGATGGAGCCATTCCATGAAGTGGGAATAATACTGCTGCAAAGGATATAATAAAAAGTGAGGACAGTTGACCTGCCCAAAAAGTGGGCTGCTCCTTATAGATCTCAGGGGGAATCCCATTCGGGCCCGGAGTCCCTTCTCGTCACCCCTTAGCTATGTGTCTTTGAATGACGCCCAGTCTGAAAAACCATTTCCTGCTGCAAGACTCTAGGGGGCCTATGAGTTGAATTTTGGAGGACACCAGCAGTGGTATTGTTACTCTGTTTGCTCTGTTACAACTAGTTACTTGTGGGGAGATCTTTGACCACAAGGGTGCTATTTTGGAGCTCCCTAGCAGAGAGATTATGCATCTGGTTACTCCACTCAGACTGATTGTGAAAGGGGAGGTCTTTTCCTGTATGGGTTATACTCCCCTTGTTAAAATGCTCCATTAGATACCCTACCCATGCAGGTTGTGGGATGTTCGAGTTTATCGTTCTGGTTGAAAATCTATTAATATAATTCACCATGCGCCAAAAGGAGATCGAGTTCTTCCTCTTGATGTCCCACGACAATTTTGCCCAGAAGGTGTCATTTCGATTCCTTGCCAGTTCCTGCATTAAACTTTTAAGCCATTCTTTGCTTTCCTAAGTTTGAGTTGTACCGCTGGATACCGCTGGATCTCTTGGGGGCTCTCCTCGGTACCCTCAGAAGTTTGTTTATCCGCTTTGTTGATTGCTTAATAGGTATATTTCCCTCCCAAGAAATAGGCTGGGTGCCATCATAATTGGTGACCGCCTCTCATCCCTGCTGCTGCCAGAGAAAAACTCCATAAATGATCTACTTATCTAAAACACTTTAATAGCTTTCCAATGTCATGTGTGTGCCCCTGAAGGTCAGCCTCAGACAGCTGGATAAATAAAATGATCACAGCTGTGTGGAGGCAAGCACTATTTTGTGAAGGCACAGAATGTCTGCCCAATCAAAACATGTACTCCTGGCTCCCAGCATGTGGGCGGAGCCAAAGCCCCTGTTCTGGTGGTTCTCACATAATTGTCTGGCGACAGCTGCGCTGTCAAGCCAGACCATAAAAATATGGGCCCCATGAAGTGGCTTGCGGCTGGTCTGCTGTGTTGACCGATATTAGGGAACCTTAATGCTAAGTGTGTAGCGGGGGATAGGAGATAGGGATTGGATTGTCTGTGTGGCTGTCCCATTATGGAATGTATGCATTTTGATATGCTGTAGTTCACGTATTTTTGTAATGGTGCAGTACTTATTGAAATGGTGTTCTACTGATGTACTAAAAATGCTTTTGAAAAGTTAAAATGTTGTAATCATATTCTTTGCTAAAAGCATCTTCCATTTTAGGTAACAGTCCAGTGCAAATAAAATATGAAGGACATTCTGTATTGCTGAGTTCCATGGTGTGTGTGTGTTTTTCCCAGGAAGTCATCTCCTCCTCTGTTGCTTCTGATGCTGCCATCTTTTAGTACTGATTGCTGAGTTTGTGCGACTAGTAATCCCCGATTTTTGCACAAGTTCTGGTTCACAGCCCATCCGTGCTCCCATCCCTTCTCCTTTGGAGTGATAATCCAAAAACATGCATTAACTGCTGTTTATGCCCTGGTTCCTGGGACTGATGGGGGATCTGGCGTGGTGGTTTTCCGTTGGGATGTGGGCACCTCCAGGAGTGGAGTCCATTCATCCGCCCTTCAATGCGTACAGTGTCTCAGATTAAAATCGACCCTCTCGACTCCTAACGGATATTTTCTAATATTCCAGACTTGTTTTTACCAGAGAATCGTTCACGGATAAGCTTTCCTCAGGTTGTGCTGTCTTCCAAGACTGTGCGGCATAATGCTGAAACAACCATGCCAGCGGTGCGAGCCAGGGATCTGTAATGAGAGCTCTTCCTTGTTTTTGGATCGGATTTGACATTTGACTTCACAGATCAAATTGTCTGTTTCTTGGCTCGAGCCTTTCATCATCCGGAAGTGTGCCAGCACCCCTCCCTCGGCTTCTGCTGCCAGCCTGCCGTAGGACACCCCGCAGCTCCTTTCTCTCTCTCTGATCCACTCTCTTATTTACTCCACCAATTCCCTCAGTTTCACCTCCCAAGTTTCTTACTACTCTGTTCCCTCAGTTCCACTCTCTCTGTTACTTACATAACATCTTTCCTCAGTTCCACTTTTCCACTTATTTACTTTTCCCTTTTCCTCGGTTCTATATATACTCTCCGCACTTACTCCAGCCCTTCACTAGTTTCTCTCTCCCTGCTACTTACTCGCCCCTTTCCTCAGTTCCATACTTTCTGTTAACTTACTCCATCCCTTCACTCAGTTCCTCTCTCCGTTACTTAATCCACCCCTTCACTTAGTTCCTCTCTGCGTTACTGACTCTCCTCTTCTTTCTGTTCCATACTCCCTTTTTCTTACTCCACCTCTTTCCTCAGTTCTTTTCCGTTCTTTACCCCGCCCCTTCTGTCTGCCTTGAACTTCTCACATATTAATATTCTTTAAAGCATCACTCACAGAACCGGATGGACTGAACGCTGAATTGACACTTAGCTATAATTAATTCATGACGACTTCTTCAGAAAGCTGTACTATAACTATTTTCCCATTCCACCACTGAACACCCGAAACCTTCAGCAATTCCATGGACACTGAGTCACCAAAATGCCCGGGGGAGCAGGTGTGAGATAACATACACATTTTAACAGCCCCCGATGACATCACATCACAGGGTTTCCCCTTGAACAGACTTTACTCTCTCAGGAGACTCACTTTAATTTCTGAGTGCCTAGGGATTTGTTACTGAGTGCAGAGGGAAAGACAAGGGGTGGAAGCATCGGAGAGTATACAGGGCTCTTCTGGCCTCTGAGCCCAAGGGTCTCAAGGGTACAGAACCAAATTTGGGGCACGGCAGGGGTAGCAGCGGCTACTCTCAACGAACCCCAATGGACGACTGTGAGCAGTTGCTGATGGATCATTTTCCTGTATTTTCCCTCCTCATACAATTTTCTGGGCCTTCATACCATAGTATATGTGATTGTGGAGTGTATGGTATTCCACCTGACTATCGACTATGCATGTAGTATGTCGGTAAGTGCAGGTTTACTATCATTAACTTCACAGATACCTTGATGATGCACACATCTTCAAGGTGCATAGATGCGGATGTAAGCATAGTAAATCTATACTTTCCTGTATGCACATTTTGGTCCTCGATATTTTGTGTCCATAATATTTTTGCCTTCGATTTTCTACCATACAACCAAGTCTATTAAGATGCACTGCACACTGTTTTGCTGTGTTGGTATACTTAGGAGAGCGTCTGCTATCTGAGAGTCTTGAAATCATGTAGACTCAAGGTTTGGCGCCAGTGTACAGGGCAGACGCCCCACTTTCCTCAATATATCAGTACATGTATTGAACCTGCACCCCGCTCTCCGCTGTGCCTGCCCTACTCTGCGCCGGATCCTATAGAAACATGGGCGAGATACTGCTGATCCAGCGCTATGTGCACTCACGGGGTAGATGACATAGAACTTCTGAGGTTGTTTCACCAAGTTTGCACAGTTAGTGGAAATTGAATACATGTCTCTGCCACAGTTGTGGGTTGACTGATGTCCTAAGTAGTTGCAGAAACCGGTCCCAGGATGCATGTTTCCGGTCCAGGGAAGACATGGCTTGGCAGTTCGGGCTGGACTGTTCCCATGAGGCACAGGGTCAGACTGATTTGCATATGGCCATGTCTGAACTGGGGTGGTGGAGTGAGCTAAAGAATGATGATGGATTAAACCCAGATCAGTTGACTGGGGGTGAGTGTTTGATTAGCTCAAGCGCTCCGTCCATCATCCCCTTTGGTATCGCTAAGTAGTTGCAGAGCAATAGTTTTGGACCATTGCTATTTTACCATCCTAGTAGTAAATGGTTGCTTGGCACAGGAACTTTAAAGGCATGAGCCGCCTTTTGTTTGGAAATGTATCAGCATTTGTTGACATATCTAAAGTAACCAGCAGAACATAACCCAATAACTTGCACAGGGGCGGCTGGCAAGTTTATGGCGGGCAACTGAGTGGTGGGTGGGTGCCTGCATGCAGGGAAGGCGAGTGGCAAATAATAAAAAATAAAGTCACTTACAATGCCCGCTGCACTTTCGACGTTCTCCTCAGTCCCTTTTCTGTCGGCTCCACGGGCTCCAGCCTCCAGGAAATTCCACTAACCAATCCTGGCGCTACTCTAACCAACATGAGAGCAGCGCCAGGATTGGATGCAGCGTCCTGGCTGGACGCTCCTTCAGGCACTTCAGGCCTGTGCTTGGTCTCCACCCAGCTGTGTAAAACAGTTGGGTGGAGAAGCTTCAAGGTGCACATGTCACTTTGGCCGACACAAGACAGCCGGCCAAAATAACATGCGCACTTTGGAGCATCCAGTCAGCCCTGCTTGTGTACTCCTCTGCTGCTAATCGACAGCAGAGAAGGCCATGCCCCTATTTATCCCAGCTGGAGGCAAACTGGCAGCTGCTGCGCGCTAAATGTGAAAATAAAATCATTTCATTGCGATTTTATTTTTCACGTTTAACATCGCTACAGCGGGCGGGGGGAGGGAAGGGGGAGAGGGGGCAACGCTTCCCCGCACTCACGAAGAAACCGCAGCTGAACTTGCACAAAGCAACATAGGAGCACAATTAAAGCATAACGGCACAACAAAAAAGTCAAGTTTGCTCAGACATTCTTGTCACACATTACTACCTCGACAAACAGGATTTTATGATACGTGGTAAAAGGTGTTTGTACCAAGCACTGCCTTTCATACACCCCATCACATGAACTGGCACCAGTCAAAAATGTTGTGTGATTCGGCCCCGGGTTGTCATATGCTTTTCAAGTCAAAGCAATGGCAGCATATTTTCAGTGGGCACTAGATTAAATAAAACAAGTGTTCCTGAAGCATAGTTATGTCCTGCACCACTGTGATTAGTCAGCCACTGCTGTTGGCAGGGGTGTCGTTCTGTCCACCGAAAAGTTAGACCTCGCCTTGTCTGATGCTGTTTTGTTTTCATGCCCTCTGCTGCATCAGCATCACAGTTCTACCGTTTTATTCCACGGACATGGAAGCAACAAGCTGCGGAAAGTAAAAACGCAGTCGATCCTCCAGTTTGCATGGCTTCACCATGTACATCATTCAGAGATTAGATAGATTAGAACAACGTGGGGGAGGTCTAGCAATCATCCACCGTAGCTCTCTGAGGTGCTCAACATCCCAACTATCAGACATAAAAGGAGCAGAGGGCATTAGCTTCTGCTTCCAATTAGACGACTCCCTCGCGTTTGCAGGAGCACTACTTTACCGTCCACCGGGGTCTCATAAGGCCTTTTTGGAAAATATTGGAGACATAGTGAGCTCACTTGCTCTTAGATTCTCCAATTTCACTCTGTTAGGAGACATTAACATCCATTTTGACGAAATACATAACAATCCAGGGGCAACCTGCTTCAAGGATATTATGGACACGCTCGGCCTAGAGCAGCGGATTTTTACCGCTACTCACAACGCCGGTCACATGTTAGACTGTATTTGCTCCAACCTTGAAACTCTCAAAGTAAAGCCCCCAGTTGACCTAACTTGGACAGATCACAAACTGATCCCCTTTGAAATCATAGCCAAGAGTGGGTCTAATATCAAGGGTCACGTCAGGTCCCATCAACAAGATAAGCCCAGGTGGAAGGAGATGACGGCCCACCATTATCTCCATTCAACAGCGCTAGCCTGCAGACCCAACCTATCAGGAGACCCAATAGTAGATAACCAGCTTTTTGTGCAGTGGATTCACACTTTGAGGGATTGTTTTGCCCCTCCGGCCCACACAACGACCAACCAAAAAAGAAGCCCTCCGCCCCTTGGTTTTCGCAAACCCTGAAAGAATTACAAATTCATTGTAGGTTCTTAGAACGCAGATGGCGTCGTAACTACGAGCTGACGGAGCTAAGTAATTTTAAAGCTGCCCTAAAAAAATATCATACCCAGATTAAAATAGCCAAAAAAGCTTACTATACAGAAGTAATCAAAACAACCAATTCCAACCAAAAAGCCATCTTTAAGATAGTTAACACCTTCACTAATCCTAAAATCTTACAACAAGAGATCCCCCCCTCGCAGTCCCTCTGCAATAGCATAGCAGATCACTTCGAACAGAAAGTTTTAATATTACAAAAAGATTTCTCCCCTCCTTTTTTTCCTCCCACAAATAATGAGGCTGCCTTAGGCAAAGACAGAGCGACTTTGCAAACTTTTAGGCAGATCACTTCTGAAGAATCGTGCCAGGCGATCCTTACCATTAAATCAGGCTCCCCCTTTGATCCCTGCCCTCCCCTGATATTACATGCCATTATTGACACTGTGAATCCCATCATAAACAACATAATAAATGCCTCTTTGTCAACGGCTAAGATTCCTGCAGAATGGAAGCTTGCAGCTGTAAAGCTGCTACAAAAGAAACAACTTGCGGACCCCTTTACCCTCTCCAATTTGTGACCTATTTCTCTCCTACCCTGTCTCAGCAAGATCACAGAAAAACTCGTTAACATCCAACTTACAACATATCTGGAACAAGCAAATCTACTTCACCCCAACCAATCCGGTTTCAGATCTCAACATTCCACTGAATCGGCCCTACTGTACATGGCTGAATCTCTTAGAGCCGCCCTTGACCAGGGTAAAAATGCAGTACTGGTGCTATTAGACCTGTCGGCCGCGTTCCACACGGTCTCACATGTAATCCTCCTAGACCGTCTCGCATCATTCGGTATCTCCCACACAGTCCTGGCTTGGTTAAAGAATTTTCTGCAGAATCGCAGACAAGTTATCACACTAGGCAAATATAAATCAGAAGAAAAACCACTACTCTCTGGCGTACCCCAGGGGTCTAGCCTCAGCCCCACACTTTTTAACACCTATATGGCCCCATTGATTAACTTGATATCGTCCTTCAATATAGAGACCATCTCATATGCGGACGATACGCAGCTTATTCTGGTTTTGGACAAGAACACCACACAGGCGGAAGAAAACCTACGCCTATGCCTTGCCGCTACCTTCAAATGGTTGAAAACTAACCATCTAAAGTGTAATTCCGAAAAAACTGAAATATTACCATTAGGACAAGGGAATGCTTTCTCTCCTAAGATTTGGTGGCCAGCCGACACCCCCCCCCCCCCACCCAACACGGTGAATGTGGTCAGAAACCTAGGAATAAAATTTGATGCCACTCTTTCTTTCAAACAGCAATCACTGGCAGTTGCTGGCACCTGTTTCCATATAATAAAAACTCTCAACAAGTTTTTTGATCTGCTTTCCACCTCAGCCAGACAGACAGTTGCAGTGGCCCTAATCACATCCAGACTGGACTACTGCAACAGCCTTTATGCAGGTTCCAACAAGTCTGTTTTGCACAAGCTTCAGATGGTTCAACATGCAGCAGCACGTTTAGTGCTGAAATGGCCCAGGAGGTCCTCTGCATCAGCAGCCTTAGAAACAGTTCACTGGCTGCCAATTCATAAACGAGTGCTGTTCAAGGTCCTGATAATTACCTTCAGGACTGTTCATTCCTCAGGTCCTTATTATCTGCGAACCAGATTTATGCGCTATACGCCCTCCCGGAGTTTTAGGTCGTCTAACGCTAATCTGCTAAAAATACCAGCTTTTAGATTGGCCTCGAAAGGAGGAAAATCGCTTGCAGTGATTGGGTCTAAGGCATGGAATAAACTCCCAATCCAGCTTCGTCAGATCCAATCCGAGACTCTCTTTAGGAAAGCCCTAAAGTCCTGGATTTTTTCAGCATCGGACGCCCTGTGCAAAACTCTTATCTAACACCTGTTTCCCTCGCCTTTGGCTTCCAACTCTGGGTTCCGTTCAGCGCCAAGATGCTCCTCGGAGTGACAGTAGCGCTCTACAAGTGTCTAATTACAATTACAATGACAAGATATGGAGGTTTAAAGAGTGACATCATAGTTGTGATGATATTTTGTTCCTCTTATTGGCATTTGTGAAATTTGCTTTTTCCCGATTTTTCTCTTTTTTTTGTCAATATTTAAGTCAGATTAAATTTAAAAAATGAATTTTTAAATGTCAAGATTGGAGCCAATAGTTATATGTTAGGCAGGGACATACATCGCTGCTACGAATTGCAGCAGGGAAGATAAAAAGTTTAAATAATTACAGTCGGTTCTACAGGGGCATTAATTAAATATTCAAATTATTTCATGTTTGCCCATATTCTTCATAGGGGTGTTGGAGCCGGGATGGTCCCTAAAAAAACTTTAAATTGGGCCGAACGGTAGGGTTCATGACAAGTTCCATAACACATTTTCAGAAAGGCAAGGGTTTTACAGGCACTTTAAATAATGTATATCTGTGACACTGTCTCCTATAATTTTCAAACTATATAAAGCATCTTCCTCCACTTTTACCTCCCATTTCATTTCATTTTCTTTTACACGTGGGTTCTCAGTCATAATTAGGTTGAAACTCTTCTTGTTGAGTATAATAAGTTACACAAATTACACAATATCAAGACTGCAGACAGCTTAGCTTTCCCTCAGGTCAGATACATGTTAAAATAGGGTCAGACAGGAGAGATTCTACCTGGGTTTCAGAGACCTCAGAGGTTCGGACAGCAGACATGTACTAGGTGACACCAATGTTACCGGCTCTGGTCCCTGTTACTGATAATGCTATAAAAAGCAATTGGTGTAGACGAAGAATGACATCCATCTGAGTCATGATGTAACATTCACAGCAGCAAATGCCCTCTCACAATTATCGAAATGCACTTATTTTGTCCCTAAACATCAGGTCACAATTTCCTAAACTTTTTCGCTGTTTTTATTAATGTCATTTTTCATTAACAATTGATTATTATATTCTCTACATTAACACGTGTTACTGTGTTACCCATACTAGTTCTCATTTTGGCAACTAAACTCAGTTTTTCAAATCCCAGCTTGCCTATTTATGAAAATATACACATCTTGTCATAAAATACAAGCTCTCCAATTTTAGTACATAAATTAGTTTGATCCAAAAAAATTAGAATTTAAATTTTCATCAAATACTCGCATTTACTGCCGCTCAACATGGACATCTTCTGGCTCGCATGCATATGCGTCACCACCAGATACCAGAAATACCATCCATGTACTGGGAAGCTGATGATATGCCAGGGACACTTATCTTATGGCACGAATAGCCACCAGATTTTAGGATTTAACACCTGGCTGGTGGTGGCCACCCCATTCCCCTTGATTCCTCCCAATAACCAACATGCCAAGCATCCTCACCTTATAACAGCGATACTCGCCTTATGCTGGACATGGCCACAAGATGTTCAGGATGCTGACCATATGCCACAAATGCCCAATTGTGGCCAGGAATGACCACCTTCTACCAAGGGTAGTGACCCGAGGTTAGGGATGTCCACCTTACCACCAGAATGTTCTCTTTATGCTGGAGATTCTTACCTTGTTTCCTAGGTAGCCACCAGATGGGTTTTCACATATGCGTGGATGCCCGGCAGGTATCAGCACCCTGGTTCGCACATGTGTGCACTCACATGCACAGGCAGATATGCAGACACACGGCACACCGCCAGCCTCATCTCTTGCCTCCTGTCACCCCACCTTCCTCTAGTGGTGCTGGTTGGCCACTGGCCTGTTCACAGCACTCCTCCTTGTGCTTGCTAGCACACCGCAGCCCAGTCCAGTCCCAGGAGGAGGGGGTATCTGTCATTGGTCTGGTCAGCCACATGACTTGGTTGTATGCTTCTACTGGACGCAGGAGCAAGAGAGCTGAGGATTACATCACTTTACCTATTGTGCCCGTATAAGACTTATAAATGAGTTAAACAATTAATTTGGCAAAGCCTAAATATCTGCCAAGAATAAAAAGTTTGTGCGGCTTTCTGGCTGCATGGCCAGAGGACCCTCTAGCTCTCCAACATTGATAGCAGCTCCCAATCCTCCAGTCTACCACGGTTTTAGCGGTCTCCCGTGCAGTCTCCTATGCAGAGAGCCCCTGCAGTAATATCCTGAATATTCGTCGAGGCTGAAGGGCGGCATGACTGTCTTGACCCGGAATTTGGAGTGATGATTTTGCCATCATGAAACTTGCTGTGAGCTGTGGCAGGTCTTAGGGCAGGAGGTGGTGGCCTGCCTTTCTTATGGGTTTCACCCTACGCTGCTTTTGTCCACCAGATCTATGAGTGGAGCTTTCCTTTGTGCTTCAGAGACACATTTTCTGTTTGCTTGACGGGCATTACCTCTTCAGCTGCTGCATATGCCTCTGCAATGGCCTGAACAGCAGCCAGTTCACAACTGGCAGCCTGTTGTGAGCAATTTAATCCGGTTAACGATGCGCTATGACTGCCTTACACAGATGTCTCTCCTCTGTAATATTTGTAGATTAGTTGCTTCTTATTTTAGCCTCCTTGAGAAGATGAAAGGCAGTTCTGCTCTTGACAGTGTTGCAGAATACATTTCATCACTGTGCATACTATTCGCTAGATTTTGAAATAAATAAATGTTATTTCCACCTTCCTCTGTAGGCTTTTGTGTAGAGCAATCTACCACAGTGGTGGCTGCACTTTTAACGCTAAACAGGACAAATGACCAAGGCCGAAACTGCTTGGTTGTGGTATAACACGAAAAAACTATAGCTCTGGCACCCATTATTTTGATCTCGGGTATAAAGCACTGTCTGATGTGATTTAAAATTTTTGATGGTGAATTTTATACTTGATTTGGAGGTTCAGCCGTAGTCTGTCATCTATTTTGAGTTTGGTGAGGTGAATAGCATTTTCAGTTTAACAAGGGGCTACAAACTGTCATTTTTGTTGTTACATTGTTATTTGATGAATCTGATGCATGGTTTTGCATCTACACTGTAGCTCTCTATTCTGGGCTCTTATACTGGAGAGAGCTCTGTGATTTCTCCTTCCTCTGCACTTGAGAGGACACCCTTTTGGGTGGTTCCCATTCTACTGATTTGCCTGTGGTCACAGGGATGCACCTGGTTGGTCTCTTTAAAAGACAGGTTGCAGCATAGACGTGCACAGCAAGTGCGTTGCTGGCACGCCAAAGCCAAGCCCATCCACATCCGTGCCACGGGCAGCACTAGCCACTGCTCATGTTGTCAGCCAGAAAACCAGAAGATTGGTCGACACTCCGGCTGAACTTAAACGTTGTGAAGCACATTCAGTGCCGACTCCTCCGCTAAGGCAATTTAAAATGGAAAAATAAAATTATAATAATGCAATGTTCTTATCATTTTATTTAACCGTACTGGTTCCATTGGTTGGGGGGGGGGGCTGTTTAAAGCTGCGGGAGGAGTGGTAGGCACTTCCTAAGTGCTTACGACATTTTGGCCAGCCCTCTCAAGCCGGCCAAACAGTCATGCGCACTTTGCATGTTTTCCACACAGGCTGCATTACAACCTGGGTGGAAAACATGCCCAGCCTCCCAACCCCTGTCTAACCGCTGAACCACGGTGCTCAGACCAATCACAACGCAGCTGTAAGGCGGCATTGTGATTGATCAGGGGAGTCTGGGAGGCTGTGTACTTCCTGGTTCCTGCTGCCCGGGAGAAGAGAAGAAGGCAGATGAGAGGCGGCGGTCAAGTGTTTTTAATTGTATTCCCTCCTCTCACCCCCCCAATGTTCTTTATACTGTGATAAATAAACTATTTAACACAGAACTAGCCTCTGTTCCAGCCATTTGGAAACAATAAAAGGTATGACCCCTCATGAAAAAACATATCAGCTAATCCTAAAATGTTGTCAAATTATTGCCCCATTTCTGTGCTTCCTGTCCTTGCTAAAGCCTTAGAAAAATCGGTTAATGGTCAATTATCTTACTACCTGAAAGGGCTGGGTGTCTGCTACATCATTTACAATCAGGATTTAGGCCGCTTCAACGCAGTGTCAGCACTGCTGGAAGTATCTGATTTCATTAGAATTGCCTTGGATAAATGGGAAAAAGCAGCCCTCATTCCTTGTGATTTGTCAGCTGCTTTCGACACGGATCTCACCCCTTACTTCTTCAATGGCTATCCTAACTAGGCTTTTGTGGCATGGCGCTTAGATGGCTTCAGTCTTTTTTGTCGGACAGGATCCAATCAGTCAGCTTTGCCAACTTTTTTCAGACAATAAACGACTCAATTGTGGTGGTCCTCAGAGGTCGGCACTGATTTCGACATTGTTTAATGTTTACATGTCTCCTCTAGCGTTGGTCAGCCCTTTGGTATTAAGGGAATATCATATCCTGATGATACCCAGCTGCTTTTTCGATGGACAGTACAAGTAACACCTCAGTTGCATCTTTTAAAATGTGTCTTACCAAAGTCGTGGAGTGGATGCATGACAGTTGGTATTTGTGCGTGTTAGATCGCGTGAACAAGCTTGGGAGAAAAGTGTGTATTTCAGTTTACAATGTGTCGTTTGTATGCAGATTGCTCGGATTCTGGGTATGGTGTTGTCTTTATAATGATCTCTATTCGCCTGTTCAGTGTGATCAGTGGTTAGTCTTTGTATATAAAAGTGTTGCTCTTCATATGTATGCATTGTGACTATCATTCTTTTTAATCTGAGCTTTGAGTGGACTGGGTGCTTTGTTTCGCTCATTTTGGCTTAAATGAGGGAGCAGTAGCCTACCTGTATTAAATTACAACAGTATAAATGAATATAAAGGATGATAAGAATAAAAGCTCATTCCTTTATATGGGTGAGCGATGGCCTCTGATTGACCGACTTGCTCACCACCTGATCCCCAAACGTAACAAAATTTAATTTATTCTTGATCAGGATATTTTACAACAATTAATATTACCATTTCTCAGGTCATTCAAGTCTTTCCTATTACTCTGTTTTAGCAGTACATCGGACTCTTCGTATTCTTAACTTTTTTAACTTTTAGTCTCCATTTTCATGCTTTATGATGTTTGACACATTTAACATCAGTTATTAACCAGAGCATTAAAAGATACTCTCTAGTGATCCCCTGTTAAAATTTACTTCATCTTTGCTTTCTGATTTTTTATAGTCAACTATATAGTTATATCAATTCTATCTAAATAAAATTCGGTGTATGAATCTACTGTTACTAGTGACTTGTAAGCCAGCTATCTGCATTAATTTCAAGTAGTATTTGCTTCTGTTTACTTCATACCACTCATTTAACATCTGGCACATCATTCTAACTATGTGCTTCTTTTTTTTTGATAATCAACTTTATTGATTTTAAGATCAAACACGTTAACAGCACAGGACATTTGATCGATATTACAAGAATTTACCTCAATTGCCATTTGTGAGTACATACAAATTAGTGGGTGGAAGCACCATCCTGACGCGTTAGCATTACACCGGTATATAACAAAAAAACAAAAAAAAAGGGAGGTTTCGTGCATTTAGACCAACTGGCTCAGCCATTTGCCCCAGACTCTGTTGTACTTGGTTGGCATCCCCGGGCCTCGAATAAAGGTCTCTCCTGTGTGGCACACCAGTCCACTCACCAGCGCCATTTTGCCACGGTTGGGGGTTTGGCCTGCGGCCAGGTAGCTGCAATGTCTCGCTTGGCCACCGCGAGTGCTGTCCCAAGAAATGCTTTGTCTGCTCGTGAACCGTCCAGGCCATCCATCACCCCTAAGATGAGACGCACGGGATCGTGGGGAACTGGCCAGCCCAGGACCTGTGTAAGTTCTGTCTCTATTGCCGACCAATATGGGGCAAGGCCGGGGCATGTCCAAATCATGTGGTAGAAGTACGCTGGTGCGTGGCCGCAGCACGTGCAGTTTGGGGAGGAACGCAGCCCTGCTCTGTGTAAGCGTGCTGGGGTGATATAAGCCGCATGTAGGTAGTATAATTGAATAAGGCGGAGTCTGGCTGAGGTCGTGACGGTTTTGGGGGCCATGAGGGCGTCACGCCAGTCTTCCTCCTCCAGAGGACCCACCCACCCCTCCCAGCGGGTCCGGAGTGGATCGAGAGTTGCCGGTCCGTTGTTAACAAGGGTACGGTATATTCGGGAGACCCCACCCCTCCCCAGGTTCCCCATCATGACCTGGGCTTCTAGTGGGCTGAATTCGAGAAGAGACGTGCCTGTTAAAATATGTATGTTGAGGGCATGACGGAGTTGTAGATATTTATAGAACTGTGAAACGTGGAGAGTATAGCGCCCCCGTAGGTCCTGGAATGTCCTAATGTGGTCGCCAACCCATACGTCGCCCAGCAGAGAGATCCCTATGTGGTCCCATTGCTTGAACCCTGAGAGTGCCGCCACTTCCCCCAGCCATGTGCCCCGCCAGAGAGGCGTGTGTTGGTTCAGTCCGTTGTCCCAACGTGTGTGCCTCCGAGCCGTGCACCACGCCACCAGGACTGCCCTGGTTATCGGCGGGATCTCTTTGGGTATGGGGCATCCGTTTAAGTATGCTTGTATTTGGGGGAGTTCCATGTCTCTGATTCCGTCATGTAGGCCGGATCAGACCACCCCCCGGTGAACCATTCGTGAATTACAAGGAGCCGGGTGGCCAGGTAGTATAGGTGGAGATCGGTCAGACCCATACCTCCATCGAAGGGTGGGATCCTGCAACGGGCAAGAGCAACCCGGGGCCTCGCCCCTCCCCATAGAAACCTCGTGCTCACCCCATCCAACTCCTTAAACCAGCTGCGTGGGAAGTGAAAAGTGGTGTTCTGAATGATGTACAAGAAACGTGGGAGGATCATCATTTTGAACAGCACTATCCTCCCGAGTGGGTTAAGTGGCAGGGTTTGCCAGCGCTTGAGGTCTGCTTTGGCTTTACGGACCAGCGGGGTAATGTTCATTGCCCATTCCAGCTCAGGAAGCAGAGCGACCCATACCCCTAAGTATTTGAATGACTGTCTCCGGATGGGGATAGAGGATTGCCAGTCGAAGCACTCCCTGGAGAGGTGGAGAGGCACCAGTGTTGATTTCGCCTGGTTGAGTCGGAGGCCTGAGACGTCTTCAAAGGCCTGTAGAACCTCAAGGCATCTAGGGCCGGAGTTGGCCGGGTCCGACAGGTAGAGCAGGACATCGTCTGCATACAAGGAGATTTTTTCGGTGTGGTGGGTTCCCCAAGTCCAGCCCTGGGTCCGGTGGTCGGATCGAATGAGGCAGGCCAAGGGCTCCATTGCCAGCGCAAATAAAAGGGGCGAAAGGGGACAACCCTGCCTCGTGCCCCTCTGAATTGGGAATGCCTTGGAGAGGGTTCCGTTGGTCAGTACCCTGGCTCTAGGGTTGGAGTAGAGGGCCTGGACAAGACGTCGGAACTGGTGTCCAAGACGCATCCTCTGCAGGACGTCCTCCAGATAGTGCCAATCCACCGTGTCAAAGGCTTTTTCAAAGTCGACAAGGAGGAGCGCGAGATAGGGTGTAAGGGTCTGGCGGCCGGCCAGGGCCAGATGGAGGCGTCGTAGGCAGTGTCTGGTGCTCCGCGCTGGCATGAAGCCGCACTGATCCGCGTGGACCATCTTATGGAGAAAGGGACGAAGTCGCTGGGCCAGGATCGTGGCGTATATTTTTATCTCCGTGTTGATAAGAGAAATTGGACGATAGTCCGCACATCTAGGGGAGGGCGGTTGGGTCTTGGGAATAAAGACAATAGTCGCCACGTCGGTCTCGGAAGGGAAGGAGCCGACCTCAGCAACGTGGTGGTAGAGGTGCATGAGATGGGGAACCAACAAGTCTCGGTACGTCGCATAGTATTCTTGGGGGAAACTGTCAGGCCCCGGTGTTTTCCCGGCCTTCAGCAGGGAGATCGCGCCGTGTATCTCCTACGGGGTAATGGGGAGGTCCAAGTCAGCCGCCTCGTCCGCTGTGAGGCGAGGGAGCTGGATTCCTGCGTGGCAGAGCACATCTGGGAGGGCAGCCTCCGGTGCGTGAGCAGAGTACAACTGGGCGTAGTAGTAGGCAAATGCCTGTGCGATTGCAGGTGAGGTGTGTTGGGTGTTGCCCTAGGGGTCTTGGACTTCAGGGACTATCCTGTTGGCTAGATGGTAGGAAATCAATCTGTGTAGCAGGCTTCCGTTTTTGTCTCCCCATCCGTATACTCGGGCCACGGATGAGCGCCACAGCATCTTGGTGGACTCCAAGGAGATCTGTTTGATCTCTTCTCGAGTGACCGCAAGTTGCCTGTCCCGGTGAGCGTCAGGAGTCCCAGTTTGGGTTGTTTCCAACCTTATGGCCTGTGCCTCAAGGAGGGTCAGGCGGTTGTTTTGTGCCAAGCGTTTCGCGTGTACCCAACCCCTGGCCACACCACGGATAGTGGCTTTACTTGCCTCCCAGAGGGTGCCCGGGGAGGGGACCGATCCGTGATTAGTAAGGAAATAGTGGCGCACTATCACCTCTATTGCCTTCTTAACTTCTTTATCTTGCAGGAACCACACATTTAGTCTCCACACCGCCCGGGTTGTGTCTGAGGTCCCACCCAGGTGCAAGGACAGGGCTGAGTGGTCCGAGATTCCCCGGGGAAGGATAGTTATATTGGATACCCTATGGCAATCAGAGGCAGGCAGAAGGATCAGGTCATTGCGCAAATGCGTGGGGTGGGCCGCTGAGGTATGAGTATACTGGGTGCCTCGGGGATTCCAGACCCTCCAGACATCACACAAGCCGAGGGTGGCTGCCCAGTCTGCCAACTTCTTTGCATGGGCTAGCCTTGTCGGGGAAGGTATGCCCGTCGCGTCGAGCGCTGGCTGCATAACGGCATTAAAGTCGCCCCCAATCACCGTCTGCCCCAAGGGTAGGGAGGAGAGTGTGTCTGTGAGGTGCTGCAAAGTGGAGGTGAGCCTGGCGGGTGGGACATATATGGACGCTAGGTTAAGGATGTTCCCTTCTAGCTTCCCGGACACAGTCACAAACCTGCCCTGGGGATCCGTCACGGTGTGGCTAGGAGTGAAGGGGAGTCCTCGCCGCATTAGGATTGCAACCCCTCACGAACCGCGTTCAAAACCAGAGTGCCACACCCTATCGAAACCGTATCGTGCGAGGAAGCGGCATTGGGTCCCTAGGAGGTGTGTCTCCTGAAGCAGGAGTATGTCGGGCACATGTCGTTGGTCGTATTTAAGGACCGCTGTTCTCTTGATGCGATCCAGTAGTCCGTTCACATTCCAGGATAGAATGTGAAGGGGCCTACCTGGGGTGGACGACTGCATCGGGACTGGTGCGCGTGATGAGTGGGCCAAAGGGTAGTGGGCCCCAACGGGGCAAGGGCAGTGCAACGCCAATGTATATACATGGTGCGTGTTGTTCGCTACGTGTTTTTGCGGTGTCAGTTCGGTGAACAAGTCTCAAAGTGCTTTAGATCGTAAGAAAAGGAGACCATGGCAGATTCCAACCTAAAAGTACCCAGAGGACAACGGTCCCCGCCCTCCCTCCCCCGCCTCCTCCCACCCTATACTTCCGGAACTGAAGCATCTGTCGCCCTGAAAAGGAAAAGGTAACAACAACAACAAGCTAAACTGAAACGCCTGGCCGGGGATTGTGCGGCGATAGTGGACCCCTCCACAATATCGGATGTAGCAGTCTTCGTGGCATGCCACCGTGGCTTGCATTGTCCTTGGGATATATCTTTCCCAGTATCAGCCAATCAGGAGCTTCCGGAACCTTGTTTGTAGACGTCTGGCTGAGTCTTCAGATTATCGGGCTATTGGAGAGGTCAGTATCTGAGGCCGCAGGGTCTGGGTCCTTGAAGAGTTCAGGATCTCGGTGCGTGCCCTCCACGGAGCTCTCCCTACTGTGATCAAGTGAAGCTGGGGGGTTCCCATCGGTTGCGGTACCCTGGGCTCTTGAACCAATTGATGTAGGTGACCCCCTGCGGGACCGTGTGCGCCTCCTCTGCTGCCGGGGGGTGAGTGGGCCAGTCCTCGTCGCTCCGGATGGTCCGGCCGAGGATGTAGATCGGATTTGGAGGGGTCTCTCTTCGGTCAGCCAAGTCCACGCAGACTGCGGGGTCTCGAAGAAAAGAGTCTTGTCTTGGAAGACGACTCGGAGGCGGGCCGGGAAGAGGAGTCCGTATCTCAAGCCCAGGTTATGAAGCTTCTGCTTGACCTCATTATAAGAGCGACGTTGCGCCTGCACCTCTTTGGTATAGTCCGGGAAGAGCATTACAGTTTGGTTCTGAAACTTCAAGGTACCCTGGGCCCGGGCCGGGGTCAGGATGGCATCCCTGTCCTTAAAGTTCAAGATCCTGGCTATAATTGGCCTGTGTGGAGCACCGGGAGGCGGTTTAGGGGCAAGAGAGCGATGGGCACGCTCGATAGCGAACCAGGGTGATAGTGCTTCCTTGAGCATCCAAGAGTTCAGCCAGGTTTCCACAAAGGCAGCTGCCCGACCCTGCTCGACCCCCTCCGGAAATCCCACCAGGCGGAGATTATTACGACGTGCCCGATTTTCAGCGTCCTCAGCTCTGCCGTGTAGCTCCTTAGTGTGTGTTTGCAGGTGGGTTACTTGTTCCTTCAGCTGGTTGAGGTCATACTCGACTGTGGAGATTCGAGATTCCGCTTCTGAAATATGAGCCGTGGCATTCCGCAAGTCCTGGCGAATGAGGGCCATGTCAACCCGGACCTTGACAATCTTGTTCTCCACCGAGGTCTGAGAGGCGCCGATGGCCTGTAAGATAGTCGATAGGTCAGACCCCGGAAGGGGGGAGCCCCCAAGCGCCCCCTCTACCGGGCCTCGGTCACTTGTGGTGTATTGGTCCATTTTAGTTTGCGTCGGTGCTGCGGCTGATTTTGGGACACGGTCTCTCCCCATCGTGGATTCCAAAGGGGGGGTGCGTCTGTTCAGGTGATGGCGTGTTGACACCCAGGGCCCTGTACAAGGGGGGCTCCACCTCTCCCCCCGGCCGAAAGCGCACGTGGCAGAGCCCCGGGGGGTTATCCCAAGATCCCAGCCTCCGAGTGTCTCTTAAGCATCGGCTGGGGTGCACCAGCGCGAGGCTCCGCCTTGTGGAGGTGAATTTCCGTTGCTCTAGGGATCCTCAGGATCACGGGTCCACAAGGTCCTCCTCGGTGGGGCAAGGGAGCCCACAGAAGACCACCGCTGCACGACCCCGCAGCCGAGCCCCCTACCAAGGGAGTTTCGGGCGGTGCGGCGCGATCAAGCCCGCCACGGCCACCCTCCAGCCCGGACAGGTCTCTCCAGCTCCAGGCGTCCCCGGTGCAAGCAAGCCGACAGGAAAACTCAGCTCCGGAGACCGCTCAAGGCTCAGCGGGAACCCTCTAAGACCCCCATGGGACTTCCCGGGGGTGGGCTCAGGGCCAGAGAGCGTCGACAGGGTGGTGTCGACAGCGGCACCGCTCCTGGTCCTGCAGGGTATTCGTGCGAGTAGCGTCTGCCGAGTTATCTCAGGGGGCCGGTTGGTCAGACCCCTCCAAGCTGGGACCGGGGCCCCGACTGCTCAGGTAGGTGGGCGGGGAGGCAGCCCTCTGCGCGCGGCTCAGTCCAGTGCGTAAGGTCCTATGGGACTCAGGACCCTGACGGTGGGCAGCCAGGCGTGTCCGTAAAACAGGCGCAATGACAAACGGCTGTGCGCCGCATGGGGGGGGGCGGGGAGCCTCTCCCGAGGCCTCCGCCACGTGATTCCCGCAGCTTAACGGCCCGTCTCCAGCCCCCGGAGTCAGTATGGATGAGGGAGATGGCCAGAAGAGAAGGAGGGCAGGCGGGGGCCGGGGAGCCACTCCTGAGGCGCCCGCTGCTCGACCTATGCAGCCGACCGGCCCGCACCCAGCCCCCGGTGTCGAGCGTGAGGGCAAGTTGAAGGTGGGAGAAGAACATGGGGGGCGGGGAGCCCCTCCTGAGGCCCCCGCTGCGTGGTTCCAGCAGCCGATCGGCCCACCACCAGCCCCCCGCAAAGCAGAGCCTCGACTCCAGGACCAGCGCCACACCAGCCCAGTGAGGATAGGCAGGGGAGGGCTCCTACACCCCCGCTGTGGTAAGCCAGCAAATCGTGCCGCTCGCGCGCCGGGGGACCGCGCGGAGCGCTTGTAGGCAGGAACGCTCTATCCAGGCCAGCACTCGGGTTCACCCCAGCCGGCGCAGCTCAGCACCTAGGGGGGGGAGGCCCGAGCCACAAGCCTCACCCCGCTGCCCGAGACAGCAGCCGAACCCCAGGCCCCCATTCCACTCACCAGGTGGGTGGTGCCCTCACGGCGCGGAGGTCCGTCACGGCCGGCGCAGCCAGGAAAGACGAGGCCTCACCTCTGGCAGTGTGGGAGGACGCTCCGCTGCAGGCCGTCTGGAAGCCAAAGTGGCCAGGGATCATGCCACCTCCTCGAGCCCTCTCCCCAGGCAGGTCACTTGGCGCGCAGGGCTCCTGATCGCAACTGGAGCTACGCCGCTGTCAGGTGCTCGGCATTCAGTACCCGCCAGAGCCCCAGGCCCTGGTCAGCGAGGGCCGCCATCTTGCGGCCCACAGGCCTCGGGGGGGGGGGTCCAGGCGTCAGAGCGGGCACCCCGCTCGATAGGGCAGTAGTTTGCACCGTCGCTGCACAGCCCTAGTTGCAGGAGGTACCGGTGATCAGTTTCAGGGGATGGATGGCAGCCGAAGGTGGTGGGATATGAAGCGGATGATGGAGGGGTCCGGAGCACTCTTAGAGTGCGACCGCCATCTTGACGCTTCAGGCCACGCCCCTCAACTATGTCCTTCTTAAGCCTTCATCTTTCTGGTATTATTATTCTTGTTCATGCAGTATGTGGTCTTTTAGCAGTGACATTAAATAGACTCTTGTTTTTTGCTTATCCTCTTTTTTATTCTTGTCACTCTGCCAATCTCTATCATTCTGTGGGTGCTTGAGTTGTATGAAGTCCTTTATTTGTTCCTGTGACATCTATGTCCATGTCATCCAAAGAGTCCAACAATTAATTGTTCCTGCTCTCAAGAGTCTTCGTTTGCTCTAGTTTCTCTGTCTATATTCATCAGCGGATTCACCAGTCCCAATCGTAAATCATAGTTTGTCATCCTAGATCTAAGTGCCAAGTCTTTTCTGCTTCAAGATTGTTTCGTTAAAGAAACTATGTGTAGTGTAACTAACTTTTATCTTTCATTCCCATATCTTTACTGGTAATGTCTAAGAAAATCAATGGCCAGTGCTCTGGGTTTCAAGTTTTTATCCTGTGCGGTCTTTAAAATTCAAGTAACGGAGTAAATTTTATCTTTGTGAGTTCTGGTTTGAAGTTCATGACGAATCCTATTATATCACCCTCTTTCAGCTTTTCTACTGGTTTGGGAAACACATATCATGTCTTAGTGGTTTCTGTCTTCCAGTTCTATCATTTTTCTTTGTAGGTTGCAATGGTCTTGCTGTAGCAGGGTAACTGCAGTTAGTGTGTTCACCACTGAATGCCTGAGAAGGTGGACTGGCAATTCACCTTCCTAAAGACTGACTGTCTATACTGCATCAGAATGCTGCCAAATAAAGTCAAGCAGTAGCAAAGCCAGTACATCTGACCATGCCATGGTTAGTTTTAGTAGTGCTTCCTATCATGCTAAGGTACATAGAACATTTTAAAAACCCTTTTTGGTTTTAGGGTACATCATAGAAACATATGATTCTTGTTGAAGCAAAATATAGGTACTGCTGGATTTAAATTACTTTAACCTGACGTCCTAGTTTAAAGGCACAAAGATGATTCTTGGGACAATGTTCCCTGCATAGTATACAGACATGCCAACCTGCATGTATATCTGATATCCTTATGTTTTTTTGGGCCCTAGCATCACGCTAACCTAAACGTATGGTCAGAGCTCTTGGCCTGTCACTGACTATGCAAGGTCCTGGGCTTGTCCTCTGAGGGTCCTGAAGAGGCACACCAAGCATGCCCCCATAGTGGGCAGACGAGTACTGTTACTGTCCTGGGTAGAATTCATAGAGTGGTGGTGGCATCATACCACATTTTTGAGAGTGAGAGCAGTGTGCTATGGAGAGGATGGCCTATAGGCACCTCTTATGTAAAGTTCTGCTGTTCTGTTTATGCACAGACCGTTGCACTTTTGTGTATGTGGAGTGCATGTGAGTGCATAATGTGGGTGTAGCACATGTGCAGTAGCAGGGCTCTCTTTGTGAGTGAGCCTGAGTACTGAACAATTGGAATCCATTTTAGATGCCCCTGGCATGACACAAGATGGAGGATGAGGACTTCTTCCTCAGAATTGTATTGCCTGCTTACCTGTGTCTTCAGGGTGGATATCCAGGCACTGAATTGAGGAGAATGGAGACATAGGGCTACCTTTAAAAATTCCATGAGGACTTTTGTTAGCAGGGGACTGCTGATTAGTTCTTCATGGATACTGCCATTTGGTTGATGTTAGGGATAAGGAGTAGGACTGAAAGGTCTGTTATGCTTAGATGAATTTGTCTGGGTCAGACCTGCCCTTTTGTCTGTCCCTGATTCCTACTTAAGTGAGGCTGGTAACAGCCAGGTGCAGAAACCTCACACTTCATGTGCCTGCGTTGTAGGTGCTCCAGTTTGGAGACAGCCACAGTGTTTTCGGCTATAAGAGGCACCACTCTACATGAAGGCTGTGTTTGAGTACCACCTCAAACCAGTTCTGAAATTTAAGACAATAAGCACTCATCCCCTGTCTAGAAAATGTTTATAAAAGTTAAAGGGCCTTATTACGAGTTCGGCACTCCAGTGGACCGCCGAATCAGTGGTGGCAGTCTGCGTACTCCCAGAGTGGTGATCTACCTGCCGCATCAGGACTGTGGCGTTTGGACCGCCACTGGACCGCTACTGCCACCAGGGATCCAGCGGTCTGAGGCCCTTAATATGCTGGCGGTGCCGCTACTGCACCGCCAACCATATTAGGAGTTTCCTCACTGCCACACTTTTCATGACGGTGCAACCGCCATGAAAAGTGTGTCGGTGACGAAACAAAGGGGGCAGTGCCTCTGCGCCATGGAGTGCATGCAGTGGGCACACCATGTGCCTGCCCCCTGTCTGCATGCACCCCCATGTTCCTGCATGGAATGAAATGCACAACATTGTGCATGTCGGTCCGTGCAGGAACATGCTTTGACTTTCCCATTGCTATGCCTATATCAAAGGCAGCCCTGTAGGAACGCTAAACAACTTCCCGCCAGCGACTTAAAAAGTAATAATCTGGCGGGTGGCCAGTTTTGGCTTTGGCGGTGTGGGAGCGAGGCGGCAGTGTGGCAGTCCCGCTCCCACACCGCCAAAGTCATAATATGGCCCTAAGCCAAACCAATTCATATGGTTCCAGTTCCAAGTCCTTCATGACCAAGGAAGGGAGTGTTCCGTGGAGTACTTGCAGGACTGGTAGTTCCAACCAAGACACAGTGGTTTCCCTACCCGCACTGGCAGTGATGAGGGCAGAGAAACAGATCAAGGTATTGCTCCAGCTCTGAGTGAGCAGCATATATAGCTGCTCCATCCTGGCAGAAGCAATGCTGTCTCCCGCAGCATGCGGGGAGCTGGCTGGGTCTGCGGGGGCCCTAGGCCCCCCCAGCAACCCTTAACAAGGTGCCCGGTGGGTGCCCTGGGTGGGCACCAGGGCACCCACCTTAAAAATAATGTGTACCCCAGGGTATGGGGTACCAGGAGGTTGGGCACAGCGCCTGGCTGACTATGCAATGTTACTTAAAATGACACCCTTTATATTGTATGGCAGACTACTAACTTTGTCAAAGGGTCAGAACACCAAATTATAAAAAGTGAGCCTGATGGGTCAGCATATCAAGGTATATAAAGCACTCCTATTGTCTTTACCAAAATATCACCAATAATTATAATCAAGTGATTGTCATAAATAAATTTAAGAGTATTTAAGCTACACTCTGCAGCCATTGACTCAACCTCAAGGAAGTGCTGCACTCCAGCTGAAGAACATAGAGCTCTAGCTAGAAATGTTTAAAAATTAAAATATGGTAAGCTCTACTGTGGTCATGGATTTAAAGACCCAAGAGACTTGCTGTTCTTTTAAATGTTGGTGGGGGGCTGATGAACTCACTGCAGCCCCCCAGAACATTGAAAAGACATGCTTGGTAGTGCTCCTGCCCCTTCTGGGGACTACACCAAGATCTTAAAAATGTAAATAAGAAACCCTTGCAGGGCATTATGGGACGCTCCTTGCTTCGAGCAGTGAATAATAAATAGCTCAGCCTGGATGGCACTGTGCTAATCCTATGCTTAAAACTCTACTACAAAAACAGACATTTGAGGTGAGCAGTATTAGAGTGTTGGTGGTGTTGTGGAGTGCTCCATATAAAGGAGCTGCTTTCCACCTAAAACCCGAGACCTACCTAGAGTTTCCTTGCTTTTTGTATAATTTATGCAGCACTCAAAGCCTGAAAGGGTATTTGCTTTGATATATAATATTATTTTCATGCGTTATTTTACTAATCATTATTTAATATAGGAGGAATTTAACTGTTTAACAAGTACTTAATTGTCATTTGTTCTCAAAATCTATTTACAGTCACTTTTTAAAAGGCTTGTTTTCGAACTCAGGGCAGCTCTACTCTGGGTTTTAACTGTCAGAGGTCAGTATTTCTGAGGAGCCGCGTTTTCAGTCAACAATAAATAAAACTGGATCGCAGTTTAAGTTTTGAAACACATTTTTTTCTTTTAGGGTATAAAATGCATATTTGGTGTTAATACTGCATTAAAACCAAAGTGTTACATATCCTTTTTACAAGGAACTTTTTTTTCACCGCCAGGGTAGTTCTTCCCTGACATTTAACTGTTGGAGGTCACTAATTCTGAAGAGAAGCTTTTTCAGTAACTTCTGATTGAATAGGTACATTCTAATTACCCATTATTTCTTTCAGAGTATTTGGTGTTAATTCTGTGTTTATATTTTCTTTTTGTGAGATGTGTTTTGTGTCTCAGGGCAGGGTGAATAGCTTTAACAGTAAAGAAGCTTTTTCGTCCAGGGAGCATTCACAAACTTGCATGGCGAGACGAAAAGGGTAGAATGAAAAGCCAGTGGGTAAGATGCATTTGAAGTGCTTTATGGCAGTGAAAGGTCTGCATACCATCCATAGAGTATCGGTTTACATCTGTTAATGCCCAATACTTGGCTGGTCTGCTTGTTTTCTCCAACCCATTCAGTATTATCTGTGATTTGCAGAGCCCAGATCACACTCCAGTTTTTTGTGAACCTAGCTATGGCTAATAAATTAATTGAAATCTGTGGAAGCTTTCTTCTCACTTCCATCTACACCATTCAGCGGAGAAGTACACCACATTTCACACTAGTCCAAAATGATTTGTACTACCTTTTGTGCTACTGCAAAGTCATGCACTTTTTGTGGATAAACTGATAGCAATTTTTCTAGCTAATATTCCTTATCAAAATAAGATTTACGCATTAATTTCACAAAAGAGGTAGTAGTGGTTCCCTAAGGGAATTTTACCGCACATCAAACAATGTCACATATAATATTGACCAGTACTGTGTGAGAATATCTAAATTCAAACGAGGTGCTATATAGGTTCAGTCACCTTACTACCTGAAGGTGCCAATTGCAAATTAGAAAACTAATGTGCTAAAGACAAAAACATACTAGAACCGTTTTTCAGCACTCTCTTTAAAGTGAAACAGAGGACCATTTAGTCCTAGGTATAATGACAATGTGAATATTGTTGTCCACCATATGCCCAAATCACAACAGAGATCCAAAGTTGACGTTCTCTCTTCTCAAAACAGAAATAACTCTTAAGATCCCAAGATGTTCGTTGTTTCCATTTGTTGATTTTTTTTTGTATAATCCAGCAAAACATCAGCCGACACGTGTTTCGTCTTAATCACAAGACTTTTTCAAGCCTGGAATAAGAACAATATACATTGTCTCGATATATATAACATGGTGAAGAGGATGAAAACAATTGATTTATTTTGCATTTACTTATAATCCTGGATAAACAGCCATATATATCATAGTTTGAAAAAATATTACAGAAAGAATTTATTATAAAATTGAAATTGAAATGCAGTCAATATTATTATAGTTAAAGCCAAACGGAAAAAAGCCAGACCGAAAAGTTCAGTGTAGCCCAAGATTTCACCCGCGTAAAAACAATTTAATAAAGAGAGTGAACAAGAAAATGTGTACATGATATATAAGAAAAATAGAAAAGAAGTGCCTTCTCTTCCTGAAAATAGTTGTGAAAAAGACCCAAGATACCAAACCATAGTGTCTAATCCGAAGATTATATATAATAAAACACACCAGTTCGATAAAAATGCTGTCCAGGCATCCCTGGCCTTTATATACAGCTAGCACGATTTGTAAATTCCACATCCATAGGTCAATTTCGATTAAAAAGAGGTCCGAGTCTGAAGATTTACGCATTGGCTGCTTGGGCTGATGATTGTGTCATTACTTGTTTTTCATTTTCTGATTGACTGTCTCCGGTGAGGCTAGAACTGCATTAAGAAGGTTGATACAACTCCCTTCACAATAGGGGTGGCTGAACAAATACGAATTGCGAAAAGAGTGAAATCCACCATATTTCATTCCTCCTGGAAAACGAAATTGATCTAGAAAAGCCACTACAGTCGTTTTAGCTCCTGTAGTGCAAAGCTAGTGAAACTCCGACTTCTGGAAGCAAAGCAATTCATACTGATCAAGATGGGCTCCTTGAGGATCCAGATAAGCAGTGATTGTTATGGTAAGATAGGAGATTTAATGACTACTGAAAAGTTGAGCCACTGGATTAAAGATACCTATGGCCTTGTTATCACTGGTTATCCTTGATGGACTATCTGGCTGTGGAGGTTCAAGACGTTGTGGATTATGGATAGCGAGGCTGGGGTAAGAGGAAAATGTTATGTGCCATCAGGTTGGTGGGCATGTTCTGCAGCTGCGGCCGCTGCAGGTAAGAGCGGTGGGGCGGGGGGCCAGGTGAGGGGGATTTCGAGAGACGACCATGAAAGAAAATTCATTATTTATTTAATTTTCCTTGAGGTCGTCTCTCGAAATCCCCCCTCACCTGGCCCCCCGCCCCACCGCTCTTACCTGCAGTGGTCCCGCATGAGGTTCTGTATACCTGATATGCCAAGCAGATGATGTAGTACATATTGGTCAGAAGGCATAAGTGCAACGGGGGTAGGTATTGAGATTTTTGGGTTGGGGTTATTGTTCTGTTGTAAATGTTTTGGTGTGAAGGAGGATTTTGTACTGTCTAAAGTGGTTTGGATCCCTTCACACAAAAGAAAGCTGAGGTTTCAATACTAGATTTAGTTGTACGATGCAAAACTAATACAAACTGTGGAGTACTGACATACATCGGTGATGTGATTTGTAATGCCATCTGTAATGTCATTTTTGAGGTTACATGAGCAATTAGTTAACCCTGAGTACATTGAGCGGCAGCATTCAAAATAGGATCACATTGACACATTTCTGCATGCCTTGATGCGCCTAGCTTCCAGACTGGAACCATCAGTTCACTGAACCTTTGGCACGTCAGTTGAATGAATGTTTCATGACAAAATTAAGAAAACAGCATTCCCTGTAAGTGGGTCGCAAAAACAAAAAAGCTCCTCCACAGTGGTATTGTTCAGGAAATCCAGTTTATGCCTCAAAGTGATTTCTCTTCTGTTAGCAAAACAAGGAACGACTTAGACCCCACTTCCAGAGTGAAGGAATAGAATAAGCAATGCCTGAGTTACAACTATTAATATGTACAATATAAGAAGGCATATATACTGCAAGTTTATATTGTGGCTTGTTTTGAGCCTAGGTAAAAACATGACCTGAAGAATCTGCAAAAAAACATGACAGAGAAACATGTTAACCTTCCCAAAATGGTAAATATTTGGCATTGAATAGCTTTTAAAGCTTTTACGTTTCACATATAATGACGCTTGGGTCATTTATTTAAAAAAAAAAAGAATACACAAATGAAGGAGGCTTTACCTCCTTAATTCATTGGTTTGTTGAAGATCAGCCCACAGGTCATATAGCTAGAATGGGGCAATTTATCACCCCTCTTGCAACCATTGGCTTCTTGGTAGCATCATTCACAATTTAGATTACCCCATAGGACAACCATTCAGTCTTGGATTTTTCTGTCATCATGAATGACAGACTTTTTAGGCCTTGCCTGAAACAGTGAATGCACTGTCACTTGTGAGATATTTTGTTTACTTACACGGGGCTTAGAGCCCACCCTTTGCTTAAGATTGGTTAGCTTCATCGTCACTCTCATTTCTTTGCTTCTCTTTGATCAGCATGTGCTGGCATTACTTCCTCTTCATGTGTTTGTCCCTCCTCTGGAGCATGGCAGAAGAACTGCTTCCTTGCCCAGTTTGTGTCCTTCCAATGGTCGCTCTTTCAAAAGTACTTTTTTCATTCACTTGCACCTGCCCTTCACACGTTGTTGCTTGCCTCATCGTTGTTTGTCCTGTTCCTCCTGCGTTGGTGCTTGCCTTGTCCCTCCAGCCTCTGCATTGCTTGCCCACTCCCTACAACCCCCCTCCTGCATTGCTGTTGCCTCTCTCTCCCGGCCCTTCCTGCATTGTTTCTTTTCCCCATCCCTCCAACCTACTCCCAATTTTATGCTTGCCCCATCACTCCCGCACCCCTGCCGCTTCGCTGCTTGCCCTGTCCCTCCCACCGCCTCCCGTTTTGTTGCTTTCCTTGTCCTTCCCACTTCCGTCTGCTTTTTTGCTTGCCCCATCGTTGCTTGACCTGTCCCCTTCCCCTCCTGCATTGTTGCTTGCCCCGTCCACCTGCCCCCTCCCTTTTTGTTGCTTGCCACATCCCTCCCACCTAAGTTGTTATTGCTTGTCCCATCTCTACCTCTCTGCCAGAAAAAAAGTGCTGCGAGGTGGCCACCCCTGGCCACATCCTAGTCGTTTTTTTTTAAACAAATTTTCAGCCGTGCTGCACAGCCGTCACACAGCTGTACAACAAGACCGAAATGCTTTTAACAACAGCTTTGTAGAAAGCTACCCTTGCAACCTATGTAAGAGGATAGTTCTTTGGGTAACAGTGGAAAGATAACCAAGTGTTCACCTTGACAAGATCATGCATCTATTCCTACACAAGACATCAAGGGTAGCACAAATATAACTTATTTGCATGAAGGCATTATCACTATTTTTGATGTAAAAGGAAAAGAGAAACTCTGCCTCCACAAAAGGCACCTGCCTAAAGTATACCAGGGTAACACCTTTCCTACCAGCGAGCTCCACCACAAGCTTGTTCCTGACCATGTGAGGTGCCTGCTAAGTGTCAAAAGCACAATCAACAGGTATGTAATGTTTGGAGCTAACTCTTCATCAGCCCACAGCCCACTGTATCGTGACTTCTGATAGGCCATGGGGCAATTGTATGAAATTGGTAAATGGAATCACTGTCTGCGTTTATTTCTGTTGCTCAGGTTGCAAGGAGAAACTTGTATTTATGTGTATGCTGGTGAGGCTGTTCCCCAATGCCCCCTTATGCACCAACCACCCATCAACTTCAAAACCTAAGTCTACAGTGTGGCTGAAAGAATAAGAATTGGCAAAGTCCGTAGGTCTCGCATACGAGAGCTATTGGTTTTGTCAATTATTTTTAGCCTTGTTGTACAGCAGCATGGCAGCAATAAACAGCAAACATTTCACTTAATCAATTTTTTTGTGCATCCTAGATAGCACCCACCAAGCCCTCCACTAGAAATACCCAAGTTAACTCCCCCGTTATGTTCTGGGTTTGTAGAGCACACAAATTACCTGGTAGGGTATCCTGGTGCTGGAAGGGAGGAGCGACCTGGGCGGAGCCAGGACCAAGACTAGATGAAGAACTATGTCTTCAAGTTTGTACGAAATTCAAGAACTGAGGAGGTGGCTCTAGTGTGTAGAGGTAGGTCGTTCCAGGCTGTGGGAGCGGGGTAGGAAAAGGCATGGCTATTGGATCTGGGTCTGCATATGTGGGGATGTGTGCGAGTAGGAGGAGTCCGGCTAAGCGGAGGTGTCGGGTGTGTATGTGGAAGTCAATGCTGTTGTTAAGGTACGCAAGTCTGATGTTGTGCAAAGCTTTGTATGTTTGTTAGGAGCTTGAAGAGTGCCCGTTTGTGAATGGGGAACCAGAAGAAGTCTTTGAGGTGTGGGGTGATGTGGGTGCGGGGTGGGGGGTCTGAGGGTGAGTCTGGCAGCTGAGTGCTATATGATCTGGAGTCTTCTAGCCAGCTGTGTGTGGATTCCTACATAGAGTGCATTGCCGTAGTACAACTTGCTGGTGATGAGAGCCTGGGTGACAGTTTTGCAGGTATTGAAGGCGAAGTCACTTGAAAATCTTCTTGAGCATCTTCAGTATGTGGAAACAGGAGGCAAAGACTGCATTCGCTTTGACCTGTCATAGTGAGCTACTTATCGACAACTATTCTGAGGTTCTTCACTTTTGTGGTTGGGTTTGAGACTGGGTCCAAGATCAGCAGGCTTCAAAGTGGTGTCCCATAGTGAAGTGTCTTTTCCAAAGATGAATACTGCTGTCTTGTCTGTGTGGAGCTTGAGGCAGTTGGTTTTTATCCATCTAGTGTCTTTGTACATGCAGGTTGAGAAGTTGGCCCATTTGTTCGATGTTTTGTGAGAGAGAGGGAGGATGAGCTGGGTGCCGTCTATGTAGGATATTACTTTGATTCCGTGAGCACGAATGATGCTGGCGAGTGTGGCCATGTAGGCATTGAACAGTGTGGGACTGAGCAAGGATCCTTGTTGTACTCCCCTAACAGTAAACTTGGTACTACAGAAATTCTGCCATACTGATGTGATCATGTGCTGTACTAAGATCCATCTGTTCTCATAAAAATATCATTCTGTGAATCCAGATATCAGAATCTGCACTAACAGGCGTTTCTGTTTGTCTCTGGATTAAAAGTATTACAGGAAAGCCTGCATTTCGAGTTTTTCACCAGACACGTTCTGGATGTGCAAAATAGGAAGATAATATTTAGGGGAAAGTGTTCAGAAGCAGAAACAAACATGTAAAAAGTGGTGCACAAACATCAATTCCTGTAATTATTGGTCATTCCAGGTGGTAAAGTAACACTGCAGATGGTAACTACTGTGACCCGCTGTAATTCCGGGGGCAATGATGCATCGATTTTCTCTGGAAACTCATAAAGAGCCCCTCTCTAGCAATCCTGCTATTCAGATGCATGGTTTCTTATAACATCTGGTTTAAATATCTTGAAACCGCTTATGTAAACAACCATATACTAGTTTCCCTAAACTTTGTTACCGAAAAAGTAAGGGCATTTGGTCGTAAATATAACTTTCTCATCGGAAATTATCATCATGAACGCTGACCGATAAACTCGTTACTTGCACACAGGGCACGAGTCGGGGGTACACGCGGGTGGACGGCGTCCACCCACTTTTTTCACAAGTTGGGCCCCACTGAAAAAGAGGCTGAATTCGTCCCGGTGTAATTTCCAGATACCGGGCCACTTTCAGGAGCGCCTGCACGTTTTCTGCTTGCAATCAACAACAACGTGCAGGCGGGGACGGGATGGGGCTCTCTTATTTCTGACTCCTGCTGGGCCCATAACAAAGGCCGAATGTGAGGGATAATCATGCCTCCTCTTGTTCGAGTCTCCTGGCTGGCAGCAGTCAGGAGCCTCACACCTAGACGCAAATGCGGCAGAGGGGAAACCTTCTTAGCACTTCACACATTCTTAAGAGAGGCAGCTTTTCACTTTGTTGAGGCTCTGTTTAGGAGATATGCATGCACTGTAAGAAGGTCAAATGTGTTGATCTTTCCCAGTATTTGCACAAAATAAATAGCATTTATATAGTGTATACTACCCCTGAGGAGACATTGTAATAATTTAAATATCCCTATTTTTTCTTTTAAAGCACTATGGGTAGAGGAAGCTTTACGCTGACAAAAGGCAACATTGGTTTATGTGAAGTTTACAAAAGTGTGAATCTTCTGCCTAAATCAGGAGGGTTTGCAAGTATACTCGAAATGTGCTCAAATGACCTCATGATAGACCTGCTAAACATATATGTGAGGGCTTAAGATCAGATGTCACTTCCTGTGATGCCACTTCCTGTGATGTCACGCGCTGCGATGTCACGCGCCGTGATGCCACTTGCATACTGATTAAGTAAGTTAGTCCCCCCACTTCTTTTTTTAGGACTTGTGCCCTGCTTGCACATTACCCACCCTTGTGCATGCTGTTATCACACGCTCTGCTTGCTAAGCGTTTTAGAGAGTACATTTTAGAGAGTGCGATTGACGTTAAGAAGACAGAATAGTTCTGTGTTATTTTTGTGGAACTGAGCAAGGTTTTCATAAGTGCAGCACTGTAATCCGAATAGCCACTAAGCGGACCAAATGTAACTAAGGGTTCTATTTTATTTCATTACTTGATACTTTTACTACCAGTAAGGGAACTGGGACAGAGGTAGATGGCACATTATGGGTCAAAGCTCTTATTTTAAATCTGCAGTTTAACTTCGCTAAGTGAAAAGTGCACAACAGCCTTGTTGTTTGTACACTAAACACTCAGGGGCCGATTCCGATCTCGGCCGGTAGGGCTCCGAATCGGATTCGGCTTTACCGGATCCGATTCGGAGCCCTGTTTCCCGACCGAACCGTACGCGGGTCCGGCCGAGCGAGTACGATGCGAAATCGCCGACCGACTCGTCCGGGCGTCCCGACCGCTCCGACCGACTCCGCTCCCGGCTCGAACCGCTCCGACCGACTCGCTCGGACTCGACTCGCACCGCGCAATGGAGACGTTTCCCGGCCGGGTAAGTACGATGCGCGCCGCGAGCAGTCCGACCGAGCCGCGCACTCTGGCTCGTAAGAGCTGTCGGAGCCGTACTTTGGGGGTCCGTGTCGGACCCCCTGTACGCGTAGGCCGCGCGAGTCGCACATGGGTCCCCCCTACCTGTGCGTGTACGGCGCGAATCGCTTCGCCGCGTACCCGCTGTAGGGGGCGCTCTTGTCCGACTCGCACCCATTGAGTCAATGGGAGCCCGCGTACGCGTTGTACGACCGGCTCCCATTGACATCAATGGGAGTCCGACCGACTCGAGTCCGATAACATACGGACGCATCGTACTCGTTCGGTCGGACTGCAAGGGTCCGATTCGGTCGGAAATCTCTCCGGGTCCGGCTCGGTCGGAGAAATTTCCGGCCCGAATCGGAATCGATCCCTCAATTGGTGTCTATTTACTCTATATTTGCGTCTGTTTACTCTGTATTTTAGCATCATCGACTTTGGAGTCATAAGAGCTAAATTGGTCTCTTCCGGGCAGAGGTGGGTCTAGGGGACAAGAGAAGTGGGTGCAGTCTCCACCATCCTCTGCTAGCTCTGTTGTTCAAAAACCTCTCTAAATCGCCCCCTTAAGCCATCGTCTCCATCTCCGGACTTCCCTCCTTCCACCAGGAAGTGCTATCCAGCGCACACCTCTATTTTGGGGGCAGAAATTACTGCCATCCTGAATAACGGGCTACAGAGATGGTGCCTCTGGAAGAAAGGGGAATGGGATTTTACTTCTTGATCCCCAATAATGATGGAACACTGAAGCCCATCCTGGATCTCTGCCTCCTGAACATTTTCATTCTGTAGCACAATTTCAATATGCTACCCTTTTTCTAAGTCCTTTTTGGCCCCTAATGCGGGAGACGGGTTAGCTAACCTGGATATCCAGGATGCCTTTTTCCATCTTCCAGTTCTTCCCAGTCACAGGTTCATGTTGGGATCCCAGCATAATCAGTCCACAATGATACCATTCGGACTGACAACCGCTCTGTGCATCTTTACTAAAGTGCTTACAAGTGTGATGGCTTCACTCAGATGGTCTTGAGTCCATGTATTCCTGTACTCGGACAACTGGCCGGTGAAAGAGAAGTCCCTGGCGCTGGTCAAGGAACACCTTCAGCAGACAGTGACTGTCCTCCACAATATGGGCTTTACCTTCAACTTCATCAACATCCAAAAGCCTTACCTTTCTCCAGCACAGAGGCTATAGGGGCGGCACTGACCACGACCTGCGTATGCATCCTGTTGGTGCCACAGGCTAGATGGCAGATGAGCACCATTCAGTGGTGTCTGAGGTCACAGTGGCTCCAAAATGAGGGAAGTCTCACAGCTCAAGAACAGAAAAGCAACTCTGCTCATCTGGATCTGCCCCTCAAATCATTTGATGGGTCATTCTTTCAGTCCTCAGAGGCTCAGTCTACCATGGTCATGGACACCTCTTTGATGGATTGGGCTGGACGACATGATGACACAGGCCTTTGGTCAGCATTGGAGCAGCACTTTTACATAATTCTGTTTTAGCTGTGGGGGGTACATCTTGCCTTCTCCTTTCCAACTTATGGACCCTCTTTCAGATTTCATTATACAGTACCAACACAGTCCATTATATCAAGAGTGCTGTGTGGGTGGTGGACCCTATGTTGGGAGGTGCTTCAACTGTGGAAGTGGGCTCTTCAATGAGAATTTTCCATAGAGCTGCTCATCGAGCAGGCTCACTCACAGTGAGGGCAGATGCTGTCAGTCACCTCTCGCTGGAATATCATGATGTGGCAATAATACTCGGCAGAGGCAAGTAGATTGATGAGCTTTAATTTATATCCAGAAAGCCCACAACGTGGCACATCCTGGCAGTTCGGATTCTAACAGCAAACTGACCGCTGTACAAGAATCCTTGCTGACCGTTCATGAAGAACGTGGGGAGATATATTTAAATACAACAATGCACGTGTGTACACTTGTGCATACAGCATATGCCCAACGTTCCCAAAACATTTGAATAATGCATGAAGATAAATTCATCATATCACCTTCCCTCCTTTAAAATGAATACAAAATAATAATAATAAAATAAAATAATAAAACTAATAAAATGCAAAGTGTATATATATCGCATTAAGAGTATATCCAGAATAATCACAATTTACATAAACAATTACGATAGTACAAAGTCATCAAACCTCTTGGGAACCATTCCGGTGCGGGACCCCACAGAATTCATACCTTCACGTACGCTGGGAAACTCACCTCCCTTAGAACAATTTTCATCCACGCGTACATGGTCATCTTCCCAGGTGCCTAAGTCTAACTGATTACTCATTGATTGTAACCACAGTGTCGAATCTGCATTGTGAACAGTAACCTGTTCCCAAAACGAGTGCAGCACCTTTATTGGCTTTGTCCACACGTACAGGCGCAAAAAACTTGGACTCACCTTTCCTAACTTTGATGGGGTTCTTAATCATTACGCAGTCACCTAACTCTAGATCTGCTCCCATTTGACCATGTTTTTTATAAAAACTTTGCTTCATGCAAGATTGTTGTGCCAACCCCTTTGAGGCTATAATATCTCTGGAGAGGCCCACATCCACACTTTTGTGGACTTTTTCATTCAACAATGAGGGAAACAACGACGTGTGTACCTCTCTACTCTTAGTAACGAAAAAGGGATCACCCCTGCGGTGCATTGTGGGGACGTATTATAACCCCAAACCTTCTGAGTAACAAACATGCCCACATCTAATTCTGGTGCCAAAGCAGTCTGTACAACTTCCTTAATGATATTATTGCCACACTCAACGAAACCATTAGAGGGGTGGTTACAGGGCTACTTTAAGCTGTTTATTATCCATGCTGGACAAAAATCTTCTCATACAATCAGACACAAAGTGTGTACCGTTGTCCATTACCACAATTTTCAGTGCACCTTCCAACACAAAAATATGTTCCAAGAATTTGATAACGGTCTCAGTGTCAGGCGATTCTACGAATGAAGAATACTACCATTTTGAGAAGTAATCTATAAGCAGCACGGTATACCTCATATTACCTGGTAGTGTGGAATAAGGACATGAAAAATCTAATTCTGCTTGTTCCCTTGCATTCTCAGGAAAAAGTTTCGGGTGTAAAGGTGTAAGCATGCTCTTTCAGTGCTTGTCATATAGCAACCACTCAGGACACCTGTCAATCTTGAGCTTTACCTGACTGTCCAAAGCAGGCCACCAGTAATGTTGTTTGATCTTCATGCATATCTCGGTGGTCCCCAAATGACTTAAATGCGCCTGGGATATTATGATATTGCGCAGTTTTGTGGGTGGAACAAAATGATTTCCTCTGAGTATAACTCCATTAACCACAGACAAATTGCCAGCAACCTGAGAAAAGGTCTTCAAATCTCCTTCTAAACACCTCCCCTCTGGCCAACCATGTACAATGTACTCAATAACCTTTCCCAAAATGCCATCTAATGAATAAGCATTTGTCCAGTCTTGATCACTCATAACCGACTGATAACTCAGCTACTGCATCTACCAGCACCACACACTCTACATTATCATAATCATCTATTGCCAGGCGAGATAAACAGTCCTTGCGAAAATACTTTCTGCCTGAAATATGTTTGATGATGAAATTGTACTCCTGCAGTTTGGAAACCAGTCTAGAGAGTCTGGCAGACATGTTACTGCTAGTACAATTTATGAAAATGTGCATTAGCGGATTGTGGTCAGTGTTCAACTCAAACCTGGTACCCTATATGTACGTCCTAAACCTATGTACGGCCTATACGCATGCAAGACCCTCCCCCTCTATGGTGCTATACTGGCATGCTCATGGCCTTAGAGACCTCGTTTTTTTGCTACCTGCGTCCTTTTGGCTATGCACTGCCCCCAAACCATGAGTGTTACCATCCACAGTGATAACAGAAGAGCTCTTTACGCCATAGCTGTAACAATTAAATTTTTGACTTTCTCAAAGGCTTTAGCCAATTCATCTGACCATGCAAACTTCTGTCCCTTCTTGAGTAGCACCCTCATAGGTTCAACAGCCTGTGCGTACCGAGGGACAAAACATGCGTAGTACTCTGCTAGCCCCAGGAACGATGGCAGTGCATCTTTATCCACCGGTGCCTTTGCGTCCTTGTTTGCCTTAATGAGGGACATTTTAGGTTTTATACCATTGCACGATACAGTATGACCAATATATTCTAGTTCATTAGTGGCAAACTTGCACTCCTCCGGTCTGATTGTCATACCTCTATGCATCAAAATAGACAAAATCTTTCTCAGGATCTTGTCATGTTCCTCCAAATCCTTAACAAAAACTAAAACAGAGGCAAGTAGATGGATGAGCTTTATTTTATATCCAGAAATCCCACGACGTGGCACGTCCTGGCAGTTCGGATCCTAACAGCAAACTGACCATTGTATAAGAATCCTTGCTGACCGTTTGTGAAGCGCGTGGGAAAGCACATTAAAACACAATAATGCACGCGTCTACACCTGTGCATACAGCATATGCTCAACGTTCCCAAAACATTTGAATAATGTATGACGATACATTCATCACACATGAAATATCCCTCGTTTGACGATTTTCTATGCCATGGACAAGAAAGACACTCCAGAGGGAATTCATGCCCTCTCCATTAGTAGGCCATGGTTGCTTCCACAGCCCTCTTCTGAGGCATCCCAATTGCGGACATCTGAGTGCCTACCCGATTATCTCTGCACACTCTTGCTAAATACTACTGCCTCATGTCTCTGAGACGAAATGACCGGTACTTTGCCAGAGTCGTGTTGGATGACTTGCTTAGATGACAAGCAGTACTGCGTACCACCTCCGAGTGAGCTTTTGCTTTAGGACTGGGTCAAAAGGTAAGGAATGTGCGGGAATATGTGACCATCAGAAGAAAACTATACTTACCTTTGTTAATGATATTTCTGGTGGATCTTCTCAAAGATTTCTCACCACCTACCCTCTTCACCTGGGAGTTAGTGCAGTGACTATTAAGATCCCAAGGTTTGCAAACATGATTTTTGTTGTATTTGACGCTTTTGTTGCTTTCTTGGTTCCACTCTGTGCGCCTTGCTGTGGTGCAGAAAAAGTCCAGAAACTGATGCAGGCTTGGCAATTGTCACTTTTCTATACTCCATTGTTGTCATGTCCAAGGGCGAAGTTGGGTCTGGAGAAGAATGGGGTCACCAGTTCGGGCTAGAAAGCCATTGATAGGGGAACGGTTTTCAGACCAGTCAGAAGCATAGAGATATAATTCTTAAGGTGATGAGTCTGAAGGAAGAGTATGCATCTGCTAGATATATTGTTACTGAATCAAAGAGATTAACAGAAATGTTCTTTACAGCAAGAACCAGGCCGAAGAAAATACAATTTCCTGTGATCGTTTTTGAAGATTTCTAATCGTCAGGTGGTCCTATGGACATGCAGTGTCCTGTAAGAGCGCAGAAGTGTTGAGGAGCAGCTGGTCCATGGGGTTTCTGTGGAAAGCTGGTGGTTCTCGGTTGGATTTCTTTTTGCGGATATAGTTCCTTGCTTTGAGAATGATTCCTGAACTTGAATTGATGTTTTTTCCCCATTTATAATCTGTAGTTCCTTTTTTTCAGAATGTCTTCTAAGACATTCGCATGTAGCAGTCTTTAATTAACATTTTCATTGAAAATACTTTTCCTTGACTTCTGCAAGCTCACAGCTTGGACACGCCTCAGGTCTCGGGATTTCACAAAAGCACTCACACCAAAAGTCATCTGTATGTCAAAATGGCCATGTGTTGAACCACAATTGTGTACTTTATGTGGCCCAAAAAGATGTCACTCTCCACTCTGTGTCCAGTGTTTCTAGCTGCTGACATAACATCCTTAAGGAGATCAGTGAGTCACTTCTCCTTAAGTGCTACCTGTTGACAAATTCTGCAGATATACTGTAAGCAGGATACTGGCAACGCCAAATTATTTGTTTATTGCAAGTATCTGTATAGATTGAACCTGTGGCGCATGTGGCTGAGCACTTACTATTAGCTGTCAAACGGAGGAACGAGTGAAAGGGGTAGAGACTGACTGAGTGTTACGTAATAGGAACAGTAATGGAGAAGAGAGGGTAAAAGTAGCGAAGAATACCTGGAATACAATTTATTGTGTTTTCAGAAACAGATCAAACGTTAGAACCACAAACAGTGAAATTCAAACAAAAAAAAACATAGGTCGTGGCATCTTAACATCATTTTACTAGTAAAGTGAGAGTCATCAGAGTTCTAATAGTAAGGTTAAATTTGCAAAATCATGTTGATTTTCTATTGCTTTCCTGTGATAGCTATCAATACCTTGTCAGAGTGTAGGTCCCCTCTACATGTCTCGTATTAGGTCTCCTCCAGGGGCGGCTGGCATGGCTCGCGGGTGGGGGGGCGGAGGCCGCAGGGCTCGCGGGGGTGTCGCGGAGGGGGGGGGGGTGGTTCACCGGGGTGTCGCATGGGAAGTGGGGTTTAGAAATTGTTTTTTTTAAAAACTTACCTCGAAGCCGGGTCCCGCGTCTTCTGTGCCCCTGCTCTCCTGAGTCCGCTTCCAGGAACAGGAAGCAGGCAGCCAGCCTCCCTCCCCTAAGCCAATCACAATGCTGCAATGCAGCGTTGTGATTGGTTTGAGCGCCATGACATGGTGCTCAGCCAGGGGCTGTAGGGGTGGGCATGTTCTCCATGCATGCTGTAATGCAGCCTGCATGGAGAACAGGAAAGTGTGATGTCCAAACAGTCATTGCGCACTTGAGTGGGCAAACCACTCCGCCCCTGCCCTGCTTCGTGAGCAGAGCAGAGCAAAGGAAACAT
Organism: Calotriton arnoldi; assembly: GCA_963921515.1. Taxonomy (NCBI): domain Eukaryota; kingdom Metazoa; phylum Chordata; class Amphibia; order Caudata; family Salamandridae; genus Calotriton; species Calotriton arnoldi. The sequence continues at coordinate 3,100,959 of CAWUFW010000547.1, read as the reverse complement.
AACAAGATAATAACAGAAAGTTGGTATCATGTTATGTTTCCTCTTCTCGCACTGCTTGAAAGCAGTGGGGTGACGCTCCTCCGCCAGAGCCTCTACTGGTATCCTCATGTACGCTACACCAGCCCTATCATGGTTGGGGAAGTCAGGCTTCTTTTTTGGGTGTCACGGTTATACTTATATGTATCATATGCTACTCCTGTGTCCCATAGGTGCAATATAGTACGGGATTCAATGGGGATATCCTCAGGTGGCCTCCATTTCCATACATAGGAATTTGCTCATCCACGGAGGTCTAGAATCGGCATGTCCAGTGTGTATCATCGCTTGCTCTGCATGCCTGCTTGTGGACTGACAGTTCTCAGACTGTGTATTCTGCAGTGGCCCACCTGTGGATGTCTCTCGTCCAATCAGAAATCCTGCGTGTTGCAAACAAGAAAGCCAAATCACGAACTCTCTACTCTGTTTCACTTTTTTGGGACCTACAATAAGACCAAACAGGCATGTTTTACGTAAGTGCAGATTTAGTTTGTGCATAAGGCCAAAAACTTTGTCAGTCTCCTGGCTTCCAGTGGAGCTAAATGATGGAACTGGAAGAGTTAACTAGATTTGGGTAGTGGAATACGACGGTGATTGCGTGAATAAGTGCTTTTTATGCTTTGAGATTAATGAATGATTAATGATGAGGTTCCAATTAAAAAGTTAAAAATTAAACATTTGGTTAAGCATGTCATGCTGACACCAGATTTCGATGACATTAAGTATCACTGTGGAATTTTTAAATATCACTAACCCAAAGTAAATCAAGTCTTTGGTTAAAGCGATAACACAATACCGGGCAGATCATTGAAACAGAGACGCTGATCTGAGTGTCAAACCTACTGCCTCAAACTACATAAGGGAGTATAAAGGTTCCAGAAAACAGATATTTTTGGGGGGTGACACAAAATGCCCGGCTCCATACAGTTGTCATCAATACTAGCAAATTGTGTTTCTTCTGAAATGTGAGTCCCTGAATAGCGCTATAGATGGATAAATGATGCTGTTTGACAATTTTCATGACTATGGGAGCAGCAGTAAGATCCTAAATGGCAAATTGCTCTTATCCCCAAAGGTTCCTCTAACCCTGAGGAAAACAGGGTGCCAGTAGCCAAAGGGCACAAAAGAGAAAACACTGCTGGACGATCTGTTATTCCACTCTTTTTCTCGCAGTGAGAACCAGGAATCCTGGTGGCATCAAAGAGCTGAAGTTGGAACTAAATAGAAAAAGTTGGGTCAAACTGGAATATCCTGTACTTTCAGAACATGGAGTAAATAATATGCACACATTAGAAAGCTAATATAGAAGTCATAAACAAGAAGAATCTTACCGATTCCCCTCATGATGGGCTGTACCTACCCTGCAGGCATATCCGAAATCCTGAAAAGAGACTAAAGCCGGTGGTAGGAGATTCTGGATATGTCAAGAAGAGGAATGGTGTCCACAGAGAGAAGCTAGGTCTATGGAATGCCAAGGGAAGCCCTTCCCTGAGGGGACCGAAGAGGAAGAACACAAAAACGGTGAGGGGTCACCAGTAAATGGATGGAGGAATTCCCACCACGCCTGTTTCATATTTTTAACTCTTGTGACAGCTTTACCCTATATTCCTTAAAAGTGCCTCCCTCCTAGCTAAGTCTTTCCTACGCACCATCCCCCTGATCTGTTCTTGTCTGTATGCAGTTAGCCCTGGCCCATTGCTTGCACCCTCATGCCACTGTCCTGTCCTCCAGTGGTCCAACTTCTATGTGAGATACCGCAATGACTGCTGATTTCCTTCCCTTTCAGACAGCTGAATCTGTTTGTGGTGCTAGTGTTGTGATGTGGTGAAAAGCAAGAGGCACTTGCTGACCATTCCTGCAGCATCTATCCTGAGACACAGTATGGAGCAATTAGAAAGGCATCACAACCAGATCTTCTGTTTGAGGAAAGTTGCGCCAGATAGCAATATACTGTTATCAGCAAGAGTCAGGACAAGTGACTCAAGTTTAGGAGTACCAAAGTTGGGGTAGTGACTGCTGATGAAGGAAATCTCATTTCAGGTAGAGAGATTGCTTGTCGAACATTGCGGCTGTCAGAAACAAGAGTGACTTCTTGAGAACTACCGTATTTGAGTTGAGGAGGTTTAAGATTGGTTGATGAGTTTGAATGATGAATAATGTAGTCTGAGAGTCATTGAAAATCAATTATGGCTTTAGAAAAGAGACATTATGATTGAGGAATGCAGTTGTCATGTGAAATAGTGATAGAGGAATGATTGATTCAGGGACACAGAATGCTAGTTGAGGAATCCAGGAGTCAATCGGACATGGTAATAAAGGAATCATAAGGATAAAGCAGAGGGCTACCTAAAGGTTACTGGTGAAGTCCAGCCAGAGACACTGATATCTGGGAAATACTGAAATCAGGATGCAGGAGCACTGATAAGGAAGAAATGTCAAAGAGCACGGCAGCAAAGATGGGGAATAGTGCGGCTGAGTAGAAGGTGCTGAGATGTGTACTGTAGGCAGGGAGGTGAAACTGGGACGTCATGCTAATATTCATGATAGCAGTTGTGGAATATTGCTGACTGGGTGTATATACAGAGAGGTAGTAATTGATGTTTGAGGGGAGTATTGATGCTAAGCTGTTCTTCTTTTTCATTTTTATAGCCAGCCTCTGGCCACCAGCTGTGCTTTATGGGTGGCTCATTAGATAGGTATGGACAGTGGCGGCTGCTCTATCCTCAGGGCAGTGAGGCAACGCGAATGCCGGGGTCAGGAGGCCTGGGGTGAGAGGGAATTAATAAATTAAAAGCCCTTACCTGCAGTTGCGGTGTCTGCCTCGGTGCTCCTCTTCTGACGCTGTGCACATTGCACAGGCTCCCAGGGACCAATCACGGCATTGCTCTCCTGCTGGTAATACCGGGGCTGAACTAACGCTCCCTCAGGCCCTGGAAGTCTGTGCCTTTTCTCCACCCAGCTGTACAACACAGCTGGGTGGAGAAATGTAAGGGCGCATATCGGTTTGGCCGTCCTAAGACGGCCGACCAAACCGACATGCGCAGTTACAGTGCACAGTTCTCCTCCACCTTGCAGGTCAGTGACGCTCCTCAGAATGGCTCCGCCCCCACCCTAACGCTGGCAATTGGCTCAGCAAGAAAAATAAAATGATAATAAACTGGTTTTATTATCATTTTATTTTTCAGTGGGGCGGTGCTCCTCCGCCATAACGGAGGAGCAGCCCCTGGGCATGCAGATGACACCCAGCTCCTATTTAAACTGGCTAGTAAGTGTTGGGAAGCAACCAGTGACTGTGTCCTCAGTTCTGCAGCTCTTACTTCCTGACTTTCAATAAGCCACTGGTGGACATTGGATATTTTAGTTTTAAATTAAAACACTCTAAAATAGAAATTCTGCCAACTAACATAATTTCCCCCTTTCGGGCATCATCATTTGGTCTCTTCAGTGGGGTTATAGCCTACTCCATCGAAAAGAGGAAAAAGACTCGGTATAACATTTTAGATCTCTCTAGACACCCATATGGTGAATGTTTCTTCCTCCTGTTTTTCTAATCTTAAAACCTTGAGGTGGAGTTTACCTTTTCTAGAGTCACCATTGCACATACTGGTTGTTAATGCTGTGGTCCAATTACGATTGGTGTGCGGATATAGAATTTCATCGCATGAATAGAGTTTTAAACTAATTGCAATTCGTGTAGAATGCAGACGCTGCACTGATTGTAGGGCTGAAGAAACATTATTATTTCAGCTTCTCTATGTAAATTACACTGGCTGCCAGTGAGACCGAGAAAACGCTCCAAAGCACTGACCATCGGTCATAAAGTTCTGTTAGGAAATGTGCAATACCAAATTTTCTGGCTTCAACTTTTAGGCGCTTTGCAGCTGTCCTGTTCATAAGATCGACCGATCCAAAATCCCTTGGACTAGCTTAGTAACAAGCATTGGCATAGCCAATGGGTCTCGCCTTCGGGACCATATAAGTGTTTAGCCATGCAGCACATTATCCTGGTAATAATCCGGCCACACAATTTTACGCCCTATGATGTTTAAGGACGCGATCCCTGTGTGTCATGGACAGAAACATGCTTTGTAATGTACTGTGGTAACACTGGGCTGCAGAAGTCAGTGCAGACTATCAGTCTATGCAGTTCGACCAGTGGAGATGTCTGTTAAAAAAACATATCTTCCACTCATGTGGTAAAATGCAGGCGTGTGCAAATGGTGGCAACACATCATACTGTAAGTATACCAGCCGGAACATGTGAGGGATGGGCGAGTGGAGGACATGTCTTCAGGAAGAGGGGAGCAGAGGGTTTTAGAAGCAGGACAGGGGACGGGAGGGGACCAGGGGGTGAGGGGGCAGGTGTATGGGGAAAAAGGAAGAGAGGAGATCGGAGGAGGGAAGAAGATGGAACCAGGAGGAGAGGACGGGAGCGGATCCGGAGGAGGAGAGCGAGGATGTTCAGTAGAGAGGAGAGAAGTGGGGAGTATCGGAAGGAGGAAAGTGTGGGAGAGGAGGAGGGGAAGAGAGGATATTTGGAGAGGTGGAGGGCGGGAGAGAGGATCAGAGGAAGGGTGGGACGTGGGAGAAGGAATCAGGAGAGCTCCAGAGAGGGTCTGTGAGAGAGGAGAGAGGATCAGGTGGAGGGGATATGAGGGTATGGTGGGAGAGAGAATTATCAGGGTTCAGGGGAATAAGGGCAGGTGTTCAGGAGGGGATAAAAGGCGAGGAGGAGGAGGAGGAAACTGGAGGGGGACAGCACGGGAAGGAAAGCGAATCACGAGGAGGGACAGAGAGCGGATCAGAGGCTAGGAGGAAGAGGAGAGTGAAGGGAGCGGGAGGACAGGTGTGCAGGAAGAAGAGAGGCCAGGGAATCACGGACGGGCAGAGAGCGGGTCGGTCGAGAGGGGGCGAGTGAGGATTAGTGAAGGGGGAGCCAGGGAATGGTAACGGAGCAGGAAGTGGGGAAAGGGAATGAGAGGGGGAGGGGGGCAGAGATGACTCATACGGAGGGTGGAGGGGAGGGCAGGATGGAGAGCCGGTGAGGATTATTTCCGAGGATGGAGCGAGATGACAAGAGGATAGGAGGGGTGAAGGATGAGGGGGGGCAGCGGAGACATGAGAGGAGACACGTAAGGGTGGCGCGTGAGCCCAGGCAGTGAAAGGAAACTGAAACAAAGGCCGGGTCCGTGAGTGCCGTCAGCGTATTAAGAGGCTGATATCAGATCTATGCTTTCCCAGTAATATCCCCGTGTTCCTCCACATGGCGCCAGGACTTTATCAACATTGTTTTCAAAAAGCAAGCCATTTCTGTGACTCAGAGCGGTGCAGCGCAATCTGAGGATGAAACGTATTTTTCCATCTGGGGCTCTTGGGTCCGAGCTGACGTTATCGCTGGGCCACAGATGCGAGATGAAAGGCTGAGAGAGCCCTTGGCGGACACGTGCCGTGCGCCTCCAGCGCACGAGCAAAGGCACAAGCGCAGTGCACTGTGGGATAAGTGTTACTCTAGCGAGGTAAACAAGCCCGGGAGTGGTGCGCACGTGCGTGCGCTTGTGCCGCCGCTGCACGCGAATAACAGATGGCACACTGCGCGCCGCTGCTCGTAACCGCAAGCCGTGGGCGGATACATTTCCTGGGAAAGGTGGGACATGCACCCGCCTTTGCCCAATTGCGTGCTGTCTTCGCACGCAAAACCCAATAGAAAAAAAGCAACAAAAAAAAAACACACGCACGAGCGTGTGAAAAGTCCAGATTGATTCCAAGAGGTCGTTTTCCTAGAGCAGCGCATGCGCGCTGCGCTAGGCTCGACCTAAAAACGGATGGTAAGGGTTTCTTCAGGCACTATATTCAGTTCCAAAATCACTTCCCTTCGATGCTACGTGCAGAAACAAACCTAATGCATATTCGAAAAAAAGGTGAAAAGCTGACTTTGCAGTCAGTCATCAAGCTAAGTAAACTCGTGTTGTGCTACAGTATGTTTTCTAGCACCCTGATTAGCGTCAGTTACATGAAAGAAAGCAGAACTCAGTGGGATTTTCCAGTAATGAAATGTGATGGGAAGTATAAATATACCATTTGTACCATAGACTGAGGTAATGATGCTGCTGTTCAACATATGAAGTTTACTATTTTGTATTGCCCTATGTAGGCAACATTTCCATCCAAAGATGCTTCCGGAGTTTTCACTTGTTATCATTTGCAGTGAGGAACAATCCGTTCATCCATGTTGTAATGCCACCCCTTAACATAGAAACTAGGGTCCTCCGGGGGGGGCGGAGCTTGCTCGCGACCAAGATGGCCGCTTGAGTCTCGAGCTCCGTGTCGCCGACACATACTCCTGCATTTATCCGACAACAACCTGGAGACGGCCACCTCACAGGCCGAAATTTGAGTACCGGAACACGTCCGCTACACGAGGGACGCCTTCAGAGCTGCGTCGCTGCAGCAGAGTTGGAGATATCGCACCGCATAGCTGGCGACTCGCCAGGCCTGAGAGGCCCCGGCCTCTGGTGGAGTGTGGGGCGGAGCTGCGTCACCGTGCGTGCCGGGACGGGCTGGGTGCACAGGTCGGTCCTGGTGGAGAGATCCGGGGTGCCGCAGCGGCTGTGAGCGTGGAATCACTGAGGAGGCGCTCCAACTTTGGTAGAAATCCGGGAGAGGCGGAGGCGCCACCAAGAGCAAAGTGCCTCGGAGCCGGGTGAGTGGAGTGGCCGCGACGAAGCAGTGCAACAATCTCTGGCCCGAGTAAGGGCGGTGGAAGACGGCCTCTGGCGGACTAACGGCATTCCCCAGAAGGAAGTACAGCACATAGAACCCCACCCCTGGCGTGAAGGACTCGTAACACCGAGACGACCCGCGGTGCCGCGCGGCATTGGGAACGGATGCTGCGCATAAGGGCACGGAGGCGGAGTGGAGGGGCGTCTTGACCTGAGACCCAGTCACCAGCGGTCATACTCACGCGGTTAGTGAAGGAAGCAAGCGAGTGTGCATTGCAAGGTGGCATGAGCAGCTTGTTGCATGTTGACGACCCTGAGCGGAGTGTTCGCCTCTGTTGATCTGCTGCTGCCTACCCTCGTGGTGGTGTTATTGGCGAGAAGCACTAGATCTACGTGGGACACGCTCTGACGCGGAGAGAGTGCCGGGGCCTGTTGAGGCTTTGAGAATAGCCGGGAATGACGTGGAGAGACCCTGGGACCGAGCTGTGAGGTGAGCGTGAAGTGCTGCGCGAGGAGTCCAGAGCAGATACGGAGAGCGGTGGCCTGGATGCGCAACTGGGGGCATCGACGATCCGCATGAGGAGTGTAGGTACTATGGTTCCCCCTGGGCCTAGTGGGGGAAGATAAGAGGTGGTTGCTGCAGTTGTCCCCTGTAGGGAGGAACTTGCACGTGCTGCACAGTGTGCCTCACAAGGTCAAGGTGTAGGGCCTACGGTGGATCGCACCCGCTGAGTCTCTTTTGGAGTAGGCCTTGGAGGTGGCGGACACGCGGTCTCTGGAGGTACTGACTAGCCCGGAGGCGAGAATGGGCCGAACAGACAGAACGCAACCTAAAATCTCGTTTGATCAGAAACGCTCTAAATCACATGATGCCGCGACAGAAGAGGCCTCTAGGGCGCCATCTTCGTCGACAGTAGAAACGGACATTCGTAGTATGCTTATCTCAATGGAGAAAAGTCTGCAGAGCAGTATCAACTCCCTGGGCACAAAGATGGATGCTCTCTCGTATAGGATGGATAGAATGGGGGAGCGACTGGACAAGCACGTGGAAAGGCTAGACATGTCAGAGAGGAGAATCACGGAAGTAGAGGAGACGCACACGACGTTGGACTCGGAACATAAGCAGTTAGGTAGGGTGATGCGTGTCCTGCAAGACAAGACTGAGGACTTGGAGGCGCGTTCGAGGCGCTGCAATGTACGCATAACAGGCCTACCGGAGTCTACCCAAACCGGAAACATGGAACACTTTGTTGAGAAGCTCCTGGTGACTCTCCTGGGAGACACTGCCTTTTCTAGTATGTTTGTGGTGGAAAGGGCCCATCGTTCCCTGGGCCCGCGCCCGCCGCCGGGAGCGCCATCGCGTCCAATTATAGCAAAACTGCTTAATTACCGGGACAGAGACACTGCGCTACGATTGGCCCGGGAGAAGAAGGACCTGGAGTATGAGGGGTCGAAGATATCGTTGTTTCCGGACTTCACAGCCCGAGTGCAGGAAGCAGGCAGACTTTTTGCACCCATGAAAAAGCAGCTACGTGAGATGGGCCTGGACTACGCTATGCTTTATCCGGCTAAATTGAGGGTTAATACACAGGGACGCTCTCAAATCTTCACGGACCCGAAGGCCCTGCAGAAGGCACTGAAAGACTGGGCTAAGGAGCGACATCAGAGCCTTGACCGACGTCTGCCAGTCGAAGCAGAGGGTGGAACGCTGGATGAACAGGACTAAGAACTCCCACCACATGTCCAGTTGTAAAGTATCCAGGGTTGTTGGTGGGCAAGGGGCTGGTGAGGTTGATGACTTTTGTCACATGATCTACTGAAGGTGGCCTCTCCGGCCTGGAAGGTAGCGGGTGGCGCATGGGGGGAATCTTCCCAGCGATGTGCAGAGTCTACATACCCTGTACACGAGGGATGGCTAGATTACGATAGATTTTAGGGCTCTACGCAGGGGTCCCCCTACGGGCTGCGGAATACTGGTTGGAAATCTGAGCTGGCCGCGACTATGCGGCATTGTCCGGGATGGGCCAGAGGTGTGCCCACACGGGGGCTGTAACTCTTGATGTCGGCGGGCGGGGGGTGGGGACGTGAGTCCAATCACGTGTGATTGTTTAGTGTATGTCGAGTGACCTCTGCCCACGCGTGCTTTGCACTAGAACTGTACATACAGTTTGGGGGGGGGAGGAAGGGGGGGGTCATTAATGGGGCGCTGCGCGACCGAGTTGGGGGTCGTCTGCTGTGGGAGGAGGGAGGGAGATGGGGGGTAAAGGGAATGTTATTTAAAAAGTTTGACAAGTTGGTTTTGTTTTTGAATTTGTTGCACATCACGTGTAAGCTACACGGGCCGGGACTCACAATTGGCTTCGGACGGCAAGATGACGACACCTAGTGGGGTGGCAGCTCCGAAAGTAATAGACTCTCTCCGAGTATTGTCGTGGAATATTAGGGGACTTAATGATTATCGGAAATTGCGTAAAGTATTAAGTTACTTAACGAGACATAACATAGATGTGGCTATCCTCCAGGAGACCCATCTCCCATTGCATAGCTCTATGTTACGAAACAGAAGTCTGCAGGGCAATGTAAATGCTTCGGGCTTCACTACCCATGCCCGTGGAGTATTGACCTGGGTGAACCCTAGATCGGAGTATGTGCTAGAGCAGCTGACGGCGGATAGTGAGGGTCGCTACGTAATTTCTAGATGACGGGGTAGGGGGTTAGACTTGATAGTAGTGAACTCATATGGCCCGAATTATGATTGCCCGGAGTTCTTTACAACACTGGCGAATCTGATAACTGATAGTCCACAGACACAGGTGATCTGGGGCGGTGACTTTAACCTCATTCTTAATTCGGAATTGGACAGATCAGGTGGCCCGGCAAGGAGGCCGATTGCGGCTGCTAAGACCCTAGAAAGCGTCATGATTAGCAAGGACCTCCGTGACGTGTGGAGGGAACGGCACCCGGAAAGGGGAGGGTTTACACATTATTCCGCCTACTTTGATCTGCACACACGCATAGACTACTGGTTGGCTTCGGCGACTCTGATGAGCCAGGTCCGTTCATGTCAGGTACTCCCTCGTACACTGTTTGACCATTCACCGCTTTTACTAGTATTGGATACTCCGAGGAAAACGATTCCCCCATTTACTTGGCGATTTCCCCCATACTCGCTACTGGATCCCCTCTTTAAAGAGGAGGTAGCGGAGGCTATTGACACTTTTTTCGAAACCAATGTTGGCTCAGTGGCAGACTTCCAAACGATATGGGAGGCCTTCAAGGTATATATTCGGGGGGTGGCGATGGCCAAACACTCGGGGACATTGAGGGCTATACGACGGAGACTGACGGACTTAGAACAACAGTTAGGGGATTTAGAAAAGCGCCAATTGGCCGGGGAAGGAGACGGGACAGCAGCTACGATAAAAGACCTGTTAACAGAATACCAGGAAACGGCTGACAGAGAAGTAAAGCATTTGGGTAAGTATGCCACGGCGAGGGCCTACGGAGAGGGCGATCGGCCGGGATCGGTATTGGCACGGGTCTTGAAAGCAAGGCGCGGTAAAACTCTGGTCTCTGAACTCCGGTCTGAGGAGGGTGAGATGTTGCACGAAGAAGCAGACATAGCGAATCGGTTTAAGAGATATTATGCAGATATGTACACTTCCCGCTCGTCGGACATGGATGACGAAATCCTAGATTATTTAGAACATATTAAATTACCCTTCCTCCCCGACTCACGGAGAGAATTCTTAATGCAGCCAATAGAAAAAGATGAAATTGTGGAGGCGCTGGCGGGAATGAGGGCGTCTAGTGCCCCTGGCACGGATGGCCTCACGGTGGGGTTCTATAAGGCCTATATCGACCTCCTGCTTCCCCATACTGCTGCGTTATTTGACGATTTTGGCATAACAGGCAAGATGCCTCAAACTATGAGGGAGGCACTGATAGTGGTCATCCCGAAACCTGGAAAACCCCAAGATGAGTGTGGTTCTTATAGACCCCTCTCGCTGCTGAATGTGGATACTAAGCTGTTTGCCAAGATCTTGTCTAACTGACTGTCGCTGTTGACCCCGGAGCTAATAGCTCCTGAGCAGGCGGGGATCATCCCGGATAGAAGCCTTGCGTATAATATACGCACAGTATTTGGTACCATACAGCACGTCAAACAGGACATAGGGTTGGTGGCCATCTTCCTGGATATGGAAAAGGCGTTTGACTCGGTGGAGTGGCCCTTTATGAGACAAGTGCTGGTTAGGATGGGACTGGGCGCGGTTTTCATACAACTGATAGGTGTATTATATAACGCACCCTCAGCGCGTATCCGTTTGGGGAACTTGGTAACGGATTCCATAGCCATCAGCCGGGGAACAAGGCAGGGATGCCCCTTGTCGCCGACGTTGTATGCTCTGGTCGCCGAGCCATTGGCGTGCGCACTCAGACAATACCATGGACATCGCGGAGTGCGCTTCCTTAATTATAATATAGTGGTGTCTACATACGCCGATGATACACTGCTGTATGTGCGGGAACCCGAAGTAAATCTATCCCCGGTACTCAGAGAAGTGACACATTTCGGAGTCCTCTCTGGCCTAAAAGTTAACTGGTCGAAATCTATCGCTTTTCCGCTTACGCCGGCCACAACTAGATCTGAGATGGATTACCCTTTGCAGTGGTCAGAGGAGCTGATACGGTACCTCAGTATCAAAATACATACGGATTCGGAGACCGTGTTCCTAGAGAATTACGGTCCTGCTGTTACAAAATTGGAAGACGACGTAGAAACCTGGATAAACTTACCACTGTCCCTAATAGGCAGGGTCTCCCTGATGAAAATGGAGGTGCTCCCTAGGTTTCTGTTCTTGTTTGTGAACATTCCCATAGTGCTGCCGCGTTCCTTCTTTGTGAGAATGAATAAAATATTGTTACGATTGGCTTGGGCTGGTAAACAGGCGCGGGTACAGTGGAGAGTGCTCACCCTACCATACCACATGGGGGGGCTAGGAGTGCCAGATCTTGAGCTGTATTACCGAGCGGCGCAGGGTGCGCACGTGCACAGCTGGATTCATGGTGCAGCTGATACCCCATTTCTACGAATGGAAAGGACTTTCTCTGGCCCCCTTCCCCTCCCAGCTGTGATCTTTGAGGCAACGGATCGCAGAACGGGGATCTTGGACTCTCTCAACTCTACGTGGCATGCTTGGCATAGACTATTGCAACTCCAAGATGGGGCGCTGTTATACTCTCCGGTGATGCCCATAGAATGGATGGTTTGGCTGGCCCCCTGCAGAGATGCTGGTGTCATACAAGCATTGCGCAAGTTAAATATAATTAGAGCAGGAGACCTGTTTTTAAGTGGGGTAGCTAAGTCATGGGACGTGGTTCGGGATGCTGCGGAAACGCCCACACCACTGCAGTATTTTCAGTTTCACAGAGTGCGCAGAGCGCTACTCCAACAGTTGGGAGAAGACATGATTGAACCCCCAGAGGTGAAAGAACTGTCGTATGTCATAAAAACTGTCTCTCCCCGGAAGATGGTCTCCAGTATCTACAGGATCGCACAGTCTCATCGGGCAAACCAGTACTCCAAAGCTCGGCTGGCCTGGCAGGGAGATTTGGCAAAGATGATAGACGACGATATGTGGCATTATGTTTGTATGAATACTAGACGTATCTCCATGCATGGCAAACATAGGCTTATACATTTTAAATATGTTAATAGAGTATATCACACACCGGAGAGACTTCACAGATATGGATTACGGAGTGACGCTACATGTGAGAGGTGCCGCTCCCCAACAGCGGATTTTATGCACTTAGCATGGAGATTCCCAGGGGTGTATACCTACTGGGACCAAATTTTCAGTGAGTTAAGTGCTATAGTAGACATGGAGCTTACCACAGATCCTGCCGTAGCTTTGCTGGGATATTCCAAATTACTGCCCAGGGCGCTGCGCAGAATGGTTGACATGGGGCTGCTGGTCGCAAAACGTAGAGTGGCCATGTGCTGGATGAGGGGCCCTCTCCCGACGGCAAGGCAGTGGTCTCATGACTTGCTGTATTGCTGTACACAGTCGGAAAATTTTAATGAATTGCTCCCTCCCCGTAGTAGGCCGAAGAATTTTTGGGGGCTATACACTACCTATTTACTTACCAAGGGGGTGGAACCACGGACAGAGACTGGGAATGTAACGCACAGTAACGGGAACGGCATGACATAGTAGGTGCAGGTTATGATATATATGACTAGACACATGGATCTCTATGTAAATGGAGGACGGCCGCGCTGGTCCCGTGGGATGCGTGGAGAACTGAGCTGGAGACGGACGGTAAGGGGAATTGCATTGTTTGGAGGTGCGTCCTGGATAGATGTAGCAAGTAGACAGCCCGGAGTGTAGCGAAAAGTGAGTCAGAAATTTATAAAAGTGTAGAGTTTTCTTTCTCTCTTTTTCTTTAGATAAGATATGTAACGTGATGATTGATGATACAAAAAATACGACACACAGTGCTCTATATGCCGCTAGCCTGACAGTGTGAGGAATGTTCCCCTGATGGGGAGTTGGCTATTGTGCTGTGTCAATGATCTCTTACAACTTTGCCGCTGGCCCCCGGGTTGTAGGCGAAAGGCTGTGTATCATGGCAGTATTGTATTACAAACATTTCTAAATTAAAAAATAAAGTATTAAAAAAAAAAAAAAGAAAAAAAAAGAAACTAGGGTCCTCCAAACAAAGTCATGATTAAAAGACTTGTTACTGAAGTAATTAGTTTTTTTTCTCTGTACATAATGATTATGCATGACAATTATTTTTCCAATTTACTTTTTTTAAATGATCTGTATTAAATAGTTTAGTGCCTTCTGTTTGCATTGGATGGGCAGGGGTGCAGTGTTAGGTCTGGCAGTTAGCAGTTGCATGCCCCAGTGCAGGCTGTGGTTTCCTAGATTATGAAATCACTGAAAACATTCATCTACCTGACAGCAAAATATTCCTCTTACATCACAGCCTGTATTTGCTCTTGCAGAAAGCTGCCAGGTGAACTTATTTACTTCGATAGGGCAGCAGTGATTAGGCTGCGGTGGGAGTCAAGTTCTGAGGTAGGTACTGACTAGCTTTGCAGCCATTCGGCGTGCTGCATTGGCAGGCACTGTTATTTATCGCAGTATGTTAATGGTTGACTTGTATAAACAGGCCCTCTGAAATAAACGTACACAAACCAAAATTTGGACAGAAACTTCCAAGTTATTGGATGAACTATGGCAAAACAAGAACAAAAGCAAAGTTGGCGGCAAGAGTTACACAAAGGCGAAGGGAATTTTATGGCTTGTGTATAAGGTCATGGAACTTCTCAGTGACTTGCAGTATACTTAAAATGTACAGCAGCTGATATTTTGTTCCTTAAAATACATGGCCCTAACAACAAACGTCCTACAAATCCCTTAAATCCTTGGTGTATTACTCTTTCATGTTCGTTAGAGACAAGAAGAATAAAAGCAGAATTTACTGTGAAATTAGTCACATTATAGAGTAGTTAGTTATGTTTGGAAAATTATATTGGAATCCTTTTTAACGCAAGTTTTTATTAAAAAAGGTTTTGGCTCAGATTGTGTAGAAACATGCAGAGATTCTGTCTTTCCAGCAATGGGTCATTGCTGGAAAGACAGAATCTCTGTATGGAATAAACATAAGCATGTTCCCATAAATATCTCCTTTCTGCTGATCAGTTTTTCTTTTTAGAAAACGGTATCAGAAGAAGGAAAAGGCAGCTCCAGTTTTCCTTATTTAAACTGCAGCTGTTATTATGGTACCTGACCTGCCTTTCACTCTGGGTGCTGGCTCTGGCAGCATTACTTGTGACATTAGAACTCAACTGTAATAACTTATTACAGTTGAGCATCTATACCATTTCATGACTACAGGTGACTAGAGAGGTCACAGTTCAACTGTAATAAGGATATTAGAGACAGGCTTTTGTACAGGGATTGCAGGCTCCCTTGTATTATAATTACCTTAGCGCTGGCCTAAAAATATTGAAGCATGGATGAACTCTAGTTGGTTAATGCCTAATGGAGCAAAATTAGAAACAACAATGTTTGTCACTCCGACTCAGTTCAATAACCTATCTATCACTGGGAATTTTTCATAATTCAGTTACACGTGGTGAAAAGTCTAATGGTTATTTTGGACAAAGTCACTCTCGCCTATACAGGTGAACTTTAGTTTGATGGAAAAGCTCAGATTTGACTATGCATATGATGACGCTATTTTCTGATTGAAATCATATTTGCATATTAATATCAATCCATTGAAGTGCAGAACTATATTTTTCTGACCTCTGCAAAACTAGGACTCAGCTTTATTTTGTATTCATATTGTTGCTGCTTCATAATATTCATTGTGTGTTTATATTTCTCATTGACACCATATGCACAAAACTCCATGAACCTTCTTTTTCATGTATGCGGATGACACGCAACTTTACCTGAAAATCACCTCCTCTGAAGACTTCACCTCACTCAACTCTACCCTGACGAATACCCAAAACTGGCTAACTGAGAACCACCTCCTGCTCAACACCGCCAAAACAGAATTCCTTCTCATATCTCCTCCTAATCACACCCCTAAGATTGACTGCCTTTAACTGCTCCTCACATCATTGACTCAGCTAAATCTCTCGGAATCACCCTGGACACTCACTTGAACATGAAGAATCATATTAGTAAGATGTGCAAGGGTGTTAACCACCAGATAGGATTCTTAGAAATCTCAAACCATTCCTTCCACAAGATGACTTCAAGCAGGTGGTTCAAGCGCTTGTCCTGCCGAGGCTAGATTATGGTGCGCTACGCTCTGTGGCCTCCCCAAAGATACCTTGGCCCCACTTAGGGCGTCCTTGAATGCTGCTGCCAGATTGATTACGGGTACAAAAAGAAATGCTCACATATCCCCAGCCCTAAGATCTCTAAACTGGTTACCCTACGAAGCAAGAATACAGCTAAAGATTGCCTGTTTGACGGACAAAGCCCTCCATTTCAAAATCCCTGGTTACCTGGCTCAAAAGCTAGAACTATCTGGAGGGGGTAGACCATCAAGAAGTGCAAATTCTCTTCTCTTGAAACTCAGAATTTTCGCAAAAAGAGAATGAGGCACAGAGCTTTCTCTGGCGCGGCCCTGAAGATCTGGAACTCTCTCCCACCGGAAGTTCGCAGAATCTCCTCCAGGGCTGCCTTCAAACATTAAATAAAAATAATCCTAATGAACAAGTTTTTGCCTTAAATGGTCATGGCTCATCTGTTTTCCCAATGCCCCTCTGACTACGTTCTTTTTGTTCTAACAACTGTAAAGCTCAGGGTTGTCTGATAAACCCTATTATGTAATGCTTGTTCTCCTCCTAGTACTTTATTGTATTAGCTAAATATGATATTCTCTGTTACTCCCTTTGCCATTTTCCCTGTACTATGTCCTTCTCTTCCAAAATGTGAAGCACTCTGATACCCTTCGGGGTCATGTTCGCGCTATACAAAATTTTATAAATAAATAAATATGTGGCAAAATGTGCACTGTTTATTTTGTAATTACATTCGCGAAGAACTCTGGAGGAAGCCTTTAGATACGTTTCAAGGCTTTGCCTGCTCGCTCACTGTAGACCATTCATTTATGAGTCTTTTCATTGTTTATGATTTGTTCTGACACCGCTGATGACATTAGGTCAGAGGAGTTCATAATTATATAGGGGGATAGTGCTAGGAGGGTGGGATTATATGATGTTTTTTAAGGTTGTGCTTTGATTTGTTGTGTATTGTTACATTTGCTCACCCCATGCTGGCAGGAATTTCCAGTGCTTACTGTGGTGCAAATTATTATAAATGGCCCTCAGTTTGGGGTGAGCCAAGCTATTTGGTGAGCTCTAGGCATACTTCCTGATTTTCTATTGATTTGCTGCACATTCTGGACTTAGTCTATTTCTCAGATTTGCTCATTGCTGCATCTATCTTCGATGCTAAAGAGTTTTTAGGGTAATTCATTTCTATGTCCTGTGACTAATTTATTGAGACTGTCTACATTTTAATCTTATGTATGGCACTTTAATACTTTAATAAACCTTCATAGTTACCATAATTTACTGATCTCAAATTCCCTTTGAATCAGTCCCTACTTTTTGACTGTATTCAAAAATCCTGTTTTTAAACTTGTCTTTAGGGACACACTGCTGCAACCTTTCTTGCGGGTAACAGTCCCCGACTCTGCTATGGGTGCTTCAGTCTTGCAGGTTATCTAAGAGATAGCACCAACACAAATAATCAATATTTAGGGTTACCTATGTTTTGCGCTACAGGTTGCTTAATTCTCAGGTTCCGTTCTGTTAACTAGGCTTTTTTGTATAGATCATGTCTAAAAGGTTATTTGCAGCTTCTGTTGCTTAAAAGTGGGGGATCGTGCAGCCTTTAAATGTTATGCACTGTCCACCAGTTTATGGACATCTATATACCTTCATATCTCAGTGCCAACCTTACTCATCCCCCAAATCTTACATTTAACAAGAGCTTATATTAAGAAACTTGTCGCTATCCCGTGCATTGCTAGGAGAAATTAGATGATAACTGTTTTTCATAAATTGTTAAACTAGCTTTCATTTCCATTGCGCTTAAATCCTTCTAAATTCAGATCACTGATCATATTCAATGCACTGAAAACCCTTATTTGTCTAGAGCTCAGTGTCACTGTTCTGGCATCTTGCATACCAGTGCCTAGACCTATTGAAAATAGTGTACCCATTTAAACATCTTCAGTCAGTCTTTTCAAATGTTAAAGTAGTAAAATAAAATTATTAAAGAGGTTTTATCCATATTTACAGTTGAAATGTCATTACGACCTCATAAAGCGTTTGCTCATATGGTTTGAACGGTATAGTAAACTTTGGGATCTTCACGTTTAAAAATGTTTCTGCTAATTGTAGAGAAAACAGTGAGAGTTTGAGTCGTTATATGGTTCTGGATACATTGTTTGTGTACTTTCACAGAAACTAACTCAACAAAATAGTTATTATGCACATATTTTTCTCTAGCTGAAGAAAATAAATGTTAAAGAGTTGTGTGGAGCTGAGTTTCAGCTTATACACACATTGATCCTTGGTGCCAAATGGGAGAGCTACTCCTCAAGCCAGGAACGTCTGACATTATTACTTTTTCTCATTGCTTAAAGTATGTGTAGGCAAATAGAATGATATAAAAATAATGAATCATTTATCGAGGAGATGCAATGGTCATCATAGTCTCGGTAGCATTCATATTTTGTGAGACTGAGCTCTTGAAAAAGGATGCCAATGGCTCAATGTCATCATCGACTTAATCTTCCAAACCAGTATATTTGATAAATGAATGTCTCCAATGAAATGGTTGCATCTTTTTACCTTAAGACGTTTGTAAAAATTAGACCTTTAGAATATTAAGTTTGACAGACACATAGCAAAAGCATGGATGGAATATAAATTCCTTGCCACTTGTAAGGCCCTCATCCAGCAGATATAAATGTTCTAGTAAATCCAATATGGATGGGATGTCAATCTGTAACTGGTGGTAAGGCTCATACAGACGAGATATATATTTGCTAACCTCTGGTAAAGCCCATATGGACGGAATATCTGTAATGTCTGATAAAGCCCATATAGATGGGATATAAATGTTTAACCTCTGGTAAAGCCAATGTGGACAGGATATAAATCTGTAACCTCTTGTATAGTAGCAAGGATGGACTATTCCTGGTAAAGCCTATATGGAAAACGACCATTTGGATGGATTAATACATCTGGATAAGGCCTGCCTGTATATATCAAATGTAACTCTGTAACCTCTGGTAATGTCTCTACTGATGGGGTATAAGCATTTAATCTCCGATACAGCCCATACAGATGGAACATAAATGTGGAATCTCTCGTAAGACCTGTAACTATGTATGTTGGGAATGTTAATCTTCAGACTCATATAAGTGCCATGCATGCGCTGTACAGGAGTGAGAATGGTGAGGTTTAAGGGACTTTACATGGAGTATTGAATGATGAAAATAGAAACATATGGGCACCACAGATATGGGTGTCTTATATGATAATATGTTGACACAGATATGTAGATATGTTGACTCAGATATGTAGATGTGTTGACCTGTGCTGAGCAAGTTGTATTGCAAGTTACTTTATATGAATGGTTGTTTTCTCAGAAATGCAGGCAGATAGCAATGTGGCTGTTGTCTGCTTATTAACTGAGTCAAAGTTCTGATGAGGATTCTTTTATTGAGGGTTGATCATAGCTTCGAAGTTAAGTATTGATAAGAATTTCTCCGAGAGAATGTTAATAATTGAACTCACAGGTTGGTGTACTAGGAGGTGTTTGTTGTGCTTTACAGTTCGTGTGCTTGCTCTTGCTGTTGTTTGTATCTGCATGGAATGAGGCGTGGGCATGGTCACGTCACATGACTGATGTCTACAAGTAGCCACAGGACAGATTATTACGAAAGAAACAAATTCTATCATAGGTTAAAACTAATTGTTCTGGGAGGGATTTGCGAGGGCGCAATCTTGTTTTTAAGGCAGTCTTAAAACTGGTTTAATGGAGAGAGAGAGTCGTTTATAAACCAGGTTCTGTGTCTTTATAATGGTAGTTAATTGGTAAATTAAAGACATACCGCATCTCATTTCAGTGTGCTGCATGATGACTATAATCGCTGGGGCAGCATAGTAAATGTGTTATTAATAATTTTTGCTCAATTTCAACCTGCATCATTTTTTTTATTTGGCAGGAGAGAGAGTCACTGGCATTCTGCCAGTTTTGGACGTTTAGACAACATTGCGGTTTTCCTTGGGTTAAAGTATATGAAAATCATGAGCCATTTTCAAAAACGATATCGTTTGCAAAGTGGGTGAACATGCTACAGCTGTGGTTTCTTGTAGAGTCCAAAAACTGGACATTTTGTAACATTATGGGAAGTCATTCTAGGGTGTACAGCTAGGACTTTCATAAGTAATGTCCTGACATTTTAATATTTTATAAATATGGGTAGGGATGAGTACTGACAGCATAGCTCACGTGTGAGCTATAGGAAGGTAGATTGGAACAGGCTCTTCGGATGAGGGATAAATACGTGGCGCCTCTTTACGGTAATGAATTTCCCAGTGCGCATGTTAATAATTTGGCTTAGCGTTTTTCAGGCATATCCTTTCAAGACATCCTCGATTTTGAGATGCACAGGCAAAACAAATTATTGTTGTTTGCGGCCCCTCTTATACAACACATCGCCATTTTGAGGCCATGTATTGCAATCTGGTGCTATGAGGTAGCTGCATACAGTGGCCTGGAAGTAGTAGTGGCCCTGCTGACTGGTAGTTACATCTATCCAGAGAATAGAATGTAGATGTTTCCACAGGCCCTCTGCTGGCAGAAGAGGAGGAAGCATTGATTGAATTGTTGTGTTGATGGCTAAGGGCTGGCGCTACCAGAAGCGTCCTGGTGTCACATTTGAGGCCCCCTGGCAGGGTGTTTTGCTATATGGAGTACAGGAAGTGAATGGTGGCAGTAGGATTGCAGAATGCAGAGCAGGGAGAAAGATGTTAAACTTCGGCTTCTTCCCTTCTCATGCGAATACCGTGATTGCCAGAATGAGGCATGGTCAATCCGTATAACAAGCCTTCTCTGAGATGGTGGTCAGGCAATAGGATGTTGTCCAAGGATCCCAAACCTAGAAGAGTAAGGTCTTTTTCCTGTGATGTGAGCTTCCGTTAGAACATATAAAAGTTTCAAGTGAAGGATGCCTTGTAAAGCATTTGTTCCCTTAATTTTCAATGTGTTCTTGTTCTTCGTCCCCTTGCTTCTATTTTTGCTCCTTGCAGCTGGAACTTCTAGTGGATTTTGCTCCTGGAATTTGGCCTAGCTCTTTTCTCCTTCCTATTCCTACAGGTGAAGTTTGATGCTTTCTCATTTTCTTCATTTTTAATCTTTATCCCTTTATCCTCAATCAAAATTTGTAAGAGTTTTTGTGGGATTTTCCTCCAGTTCCCACTTGACACATTTCATGTATACTGTTCTTTGCAGGGTACTACGAAAAGTCGCCCTTTTTTCGGGGACTGTAGAAGGGGACTAAACAGACTGTTCAAGTGTCCATTCCTTGATACTAGTATTCTAACTTGACAATTCATTCTCTACTGGCCCGTTTCACTTCGGTGTCAGCAGCGAATTATTATAACATTGGGATACTGGTCAGCACAGCTGCTGCTACTTTCAGGCCATTGTAGATAGTTGCCTTATGGTTGTATACCAAAATATCGGCAACAAAAATATAGTGATGCACAAACATTGCAACAAAAATATTGGGAACAAAAATATTGAGTTTACATACTTTGTATATAAGTTACAAAAATGTTGAAAAAAGATATCGTGGACCGAAATATCAACATAAAAAGGTAAGTATATCAAAATATCTATATAGAGCATTATATTTAATTTATTTAAAATATTAAAGTCTAAAATAATAATATGATTGATTATAATTATAAAACGTATTTAAAATAATTCATGTACAATAAAATAATATACATATATGCTAAAACATTAAAACAATATTTAAACAATTAAAAGTACTACAATTATTAATAATAAAAAATAATAAACATACTTAACAAACACATATATCAAATTATATTCAAACTTAAAATTAATACAAAACCAATAAGAGTAAAATAGAAATTAAACAATTACCCATTATTTATTTTCATAAATAATTTTAAAATGTTTTAAAACAATAAAACAAATATTAATAATCCTAGCTAAACAAAAGAATGTGTTGTGCTTTGAAAAAGTCAGATTTACTATTCCCACTCCAATGTAAGCAACAACATGGAAATGTTGGTGTTTTGAGGAATTAGATCTACTATTCCCACTCCAGTCTGAGCAACAGTAGAGAAAGTGTTGGTCTTTGAAGGGATTAGATTTACTATTCCCACTCCAATGTAAACAAAAGCAGGGAAAGTGTTGGACTTTGAAAGGATTAGATTTACTATTCCCACTCCAATCTGAGCAATAGTATGGAAAGTGTTGGACTTTGGAGGGGTCAAATCTACTATTCTCACTCCTGCCTGGGCAAAAGCAGGGAAAGTGGTTAACATTGTTGGGGTCAGGCTTACTATTCCAACTCCTAAAGTTTTTATAAAAATCATTTAATTATACAATAAAATAAACATGTTTAAACATACTAAAGATATTTAAAATAAAAATATATTCAATAAAGATTAATAAAATTAAGTTAAATTCTAATAATATTTTATTAAAAATAAAATAAAAAGTATACAAATATTTTAAATAAATAATTTAAATAAGGACCTTCTTCCAGGAAGAAGAGCTGTTGGGCTGCAAAGAGGAACTGCCACTTTGCTGTTTGCTTTGCTGTGTTGGCCTGCTGCTTCTTTCCTGGGTGTGAGAGAATTGGACTTTCAAATCAATCAGGATTTATAAAGCACGGCAAATTACCCATGAGGGTCTCAATACCCTGGAGTTGCTAGCTGCTTCGCGTAGAAGGCAGTGAAAAATGAGGCAAAAGCAAGAGAAAGCACTTAGAAAAATGAAGTACAGGACGGAGAAATCAGTAAAAAGTAAGACTAATGCAGGACAAAGCACTCAGAAAAATGGGGGGAAAGGACGGAGAAGGCAGTAAAAAACTAGGCAAAAGCAGGAGAAAGCACTCAGAAAAACAGGGGTAGGGAAGGAGAAAGCAGTAAAAGGGAAAAGCAGAAGAAAGCACTCAGAAAACCTTGGAGGAAGAAGAGCTGTGTAGCAGTACTGGAGAGCTGGGCATGGGACCTGCTCTATGGGGTTTCGCTGCGGTCTCCATTAAGTCCCTGGGAGGAGGGAGGGACGCTGGAAGGCGGTGGGCAGGGCTTGGCAGAAGGCGGGAAAATGGGCGGCAGGCAGGAGCTGCAAATGAGGAGAAAAACAAGGAGAAGAAGTGAAAAATGAGGGAAAGGCAGGAGAAAGCACTCAGAAAAAAGGGGACAGGAAGCAGTAAAAAACGAGGTAAAAGCAGGTGAAAAGCACTCTGAAAAACGGGGGGAAAGGAGGGAGAAAGCAGTAAAAAATTAGGCAAAAGCAGGAGAACGCACACCGAAAAACGAGGGAGAAGAAGGAAAAGCGGTAAAAAATGAGGCAAAAGCAGGAAATAGCATTACACAATGGAGGGAAACAGGAGAAAGCAGTAAAAAACGAGGCAAAAGCAGGAGAAAGCACTCAGAAAATTGGACAAAAGGAAGGAAAAAACAGGAAAAAACAAGGGAAAAGCAAGAGCAGGCACTCAGAAAAACATGGAAGTAGAAGAGAGGTGCAGCAGCACGGGAGAGCTGGGCCTGGGGACTTTGCTCTCTACATCCTGCTTTCTAAAGTTTCTCCAAGGGCTTGAGTTGAGCTTGCTGCCTGTTGGAAGTCTCAGGGCCATCAAAGACTTCACCTGTAGCACCTGGGCTCATCTTCTGAGAGCCCTACTTGCCAAGTTGTGCCAATTCCAGTTCCTGAGCCCTTGGAAGTGAGTTTTGGTGCTTCAAGAAGAAACTGACGCTGTGCGACTTCGGAACCGGCACCTGTCTGCAAATTTGACGCCGTGGCACTGCCTGCACTGAAGCCATGGTCTTCTCACGATGCAACGACCATGACTTACAATACAGGTTTGGACTATGCCGCAGTGCCACCGAAGAACCACCACAGCAGGAGTCCCGAGCACCACGTCACCCATGTCTGTGATGCACCGCTCCAACCCCGCAGCTGTGGCCCAGTGGTTTGACCTCGACACCGTGAAACCGAGGCCTCGTGGCTTGACTGCTGGCTTCATCTGTGATACCACACAGCAGTAAGGAACTAAGGTATCGCACCTGCAACCGACGCATCACCTCCCCTGTGCCTCCCATCATCCCTGGGCGTTAGCGGCTCAATGACCCTGCACTGCCTCCAGGAACCAATGCCTCAATTACTACATTGATGCCTCACCTCCTTTGCCCAACGCACCGTCCCCAAGTGTCAACGACCCTGCCCAGCAGTAGGGAACCGATGCATCACCTGCTTTCGCTACGCCTCACCATCCCTGTGCCTTGCATTATCTATGATTTTTGACACATCCAAGTTACTGTGCTGGGGTCTGCGTGACTCCTGTATCCGGCCTGCATGCCCTCGCGGTCTGACTGAACTTGTGGATTTGTCCTGGTCCCGCCCAACCCGATAGCCCCAGTCAGAGCTATTGTTTCCTAAGAACTAGAACTTTATTTAATAATGAAGACTTCATAACTTGATTTGTGTATGTTGGATTTTTGTCGATTTTGGTCTTGTTTTACTCAGATAAATATTGGCTATTTTTCTAAACTGGTGTGGAGTACTTTTGTGGTGTTTTCATTGTGTTACTGTGTGCATGTACAAATACTTGCATCTGGGGATAAGCCTGACTGCGCTGGCCAAGCTACCAAGGGGGTGAGCGCGGGTAATTCTTAGTGTACAACTTACTTACCCTGACTAGAGTGAGGGTCCCTACTTGGATAGTGTGCAAATCACTGCCAGCTAGAGAACCCGCTCCTAACAGTATAGCACTTAATCCCATCCAGGTAGTAACTCAGGAATCGCTCCTTTGAAATTGAAGCCCTGATAAGCAGGAGATTGACTTCTAAAAGAGCTTCACCTTTAGTGCAGTTAAGTAATAGCTTGGTTCTGCACTTTTACCCCGCAGCGGATAAAAGCTCAGGGAGCTAAAATGAGCCAGATTGCTGTGGCCATTGTAGATGGCACATAGGTTTCAGAGGAGACAAAGAATGAACCACGAGTGAGATTTCCAAAAGGCAGCAACAAGCACATTGACCAGACATGTTTCTCTTCTGGTCATTTTTTGGTGGTTACAGCTTGGCTGTGGTTGGTGACTGCAAGAGAGACTCAGAGTATATATAACTGCCTCAGCATGTCCCAGTCATCAGTGTGCATGACTATATGTCATACTTCACACCTCTGGAAAACACATTTATTTCAGAAGACACACATTTTTACAGTCTACCAAGAAACTTCACATCCACATCCCATCATCTGTGGAAAACCTTCCAGCACAAGGTCTCCTGGATAAAATTGAGATCATCCTGGGCATCATTATATTATTGGAATATATATATGGAATAAGGTACCCTCATCCACCATGGAGTCCTTGGCCACATAGAGGAATAAGGCCACAGATCTCCAATGTGACTTGCTATGTACATGTAAGTTAGAGGTTATTTTATTTCTTATTATCATAAATAGTCATACTATCCATTTTTCTCTACAGCATTTTAAATGCTTTCTTTCTTACTCTTTTTTATGAAAGATATTCTACAGTTGCAGAGACACAGAATGTAAATGCAACTTGCACTGTGCAAATAACTACAGCAATAGGCAAATTAACATTGGTTGTAAAACATAATAAAAAACAGTTGTGTTTCAGTATACATACAAATATGTAGATTGATTCCTGATTTCTTGTACCGAAATCCAACTGTGCAATAGATAAGCACCCTGACATAAATATCACTTAATAAACTAATAATGTTTCAAGGGAAATAGATAAGAGATGTAAAGTTAGCTGCCCGTTTTACTGTTTATACACAGTTGTAATTCTGCTCAGTGACCTGGCTTTGACACTATTTAATGACTCCTGTAGCAGACATTTTGATGTCACAACTTACCTGTAATAGCCTATTACTGAGTATTATTGAGTAGTGAGGCCACAGCTAGGCTGTAATAAGAACATTGGAGACAGATTTTTATACCTGGATTTTAGTCGAGTTCAGTGTTTCCCAAACTCTGGTTCACGACCCACTGGTAGGCCGTGAGCCAATTTTTGGTGGTTGCGAAAGTCCAAGCAACAAAGATGCCTTTAAATTCTGTATTTATGGTGTCATATTTGCTATGCTTCAAAGACAGGGATCAAATGTCAGGATATGTCTTCTAACAGATTGCAGCTTATGTTTCTTAACATGAGGACTGGTGTTTACAAACTCCTCTCACTTTGCAGTCAGAGAAAGAAAAGTAAAGTGAATTATGCGGTACAGAGAGTGTGAAAGGAAAGGCAAATTTTTTGTAACAGCACAAAATGTAAATACCTGCAATTGAACTGTACACATTCAGCAGTTAGGAAAGCAAAAATGAACCACGTTTTTGTAATTCTGAAATGTGATGGAAACAAAGATTTTAACAGGATCAAAACAAATCAAGACACTTTACTTGCTGATGCACAAATGATAAATATTCGCTGAAACCTGATATCCACACATTATCATTTGTGTGCAATATAGTTATATCAGTAAAACTGCAGTGCGCTACCTCACAATTCTTTAGTTACATTAAAAAATCACCCACCTCATGTCAATTAAAGCCACGTGGATTGCGAAAGTTTGTTGTTCCAGACATTTAGTTGCAGTTCTAAAATGTTTGGAAGCACTGGTCTAGTTAGTTCCATATAGGAGAAGGAAGTAAGAGCTAATCACATGGAGTCCAGAGATGGATTGATACTCTTATTTCTTTAGATCATGCATGATGTATTAATGGTTGCCTCTTGGTAGATAACTTGTTGACGGAAAAGAAATAATTCACCACTATGCGACAATCCCAAGAGTAAGGGCAGGAGCATCTCTAGAACTTGAAAATGACTTGATTTGACTGTAGGTTCTTATTCTGTGTACTGAGGAATTATGGGTTTAGTAAGATTTGGTTGGGTAGTTTAAGCTATTGTATAGCGTGCATAGGCTTTGCTGGGGTGCTTCATTAGGCAGAAGGCTGCAAGCTCTCTTCCATATTCCCAAAGCAGTTAATAACAACTAAATGAACGATTCTGGCTTTTCTTCGGATTCTCCATGAACTGATATACTGCTTGGATTGAGTATTCCCTGAATAGATGCATAGAACTACACTGCTCATGGGGTGGGGATTGGGGAAGCGGAGATAAATACATTGCCCCACAAGTACGCCATCTTCCCTATATAAATATCTTTGTCACATCAATAGTTACGAAAAAAGATCAACGCATTAAAGAAACCTATTTGATGTTATATAACAGCATAAGCGTGCACTTAAGAAACTGTAATCTATTAGCATAGGTGGGACGTTCTGCCTGACCTGAAGCTACTCCAGACTGCATTTAATGTAAGAATTGGAATGCACCAACTTGAGTTGAATGCCTCTTCCTTAGGACTAAACCTCTTCCTGTGACTTAGGTCCTTATGTAGTGTTGGGCAGACGTGTTACTCCACCACGAACATGAGTGATATCCTGTCCGCCTTATTACAAGTCCATTATATCATATGGCACTTGTAATAGGGCAGACGGGATATCACTCATGTTTGTGACAGAGTATCCTGTCTGCCAAACTCTAAATCGGGCCGTAAGAGTGCTGATCTTCTCTTCGCCGTTCCAGCCTGATGTTATATCTAACAAGCCAAGCTTAATCAATTTAGATCCACTAAAACTAGTTTACTGTTGCATCAGAAGCACCCAGGTTTTTCTAGAACAGGGATTGGCAAGGTAGATGCAAGAATGTCAGATTCATATCCGATTTTCAGGATAATGCCGGACTATGTAAAAGATTTCCAGTTAGATTTATTGTACAGAGGTTTACCATGGGTAAATATCCTGAGTATCTAGGGTAGAGCCAGCCCTGCTGGATCTATGTTGGGCACCCCTGCTCTAGAACATAATTTTATATTGCAACAATACTATTGTTTCAGAGCCATGCTGGTTCAAGCATAGTGCAGAAAACCTGCCTTCAACTACGCATTGGAGCTAACCCCAAAGAATTTCAGTTTTACCGTGTGGTGCACAATCAGGTGGTGTGTGATGACATGATGTGGCTAATGTCGCACTGTGGCCCACATCGTCCACGCCTGTGTCTCCTTGACTGCAGGACTTCAACTGCGAATGTTGAGGTACTTTCAGCAAGGTTCTTTTAGAGTAGTCCAACCACAGAGAGGCTTCATCATCTATCATTTCAGCCATTAATAATAGCTTCTTTAAGGAGCTTATCGCCACAGTATTTGCCGCTTCTATTAGCCAGTTGAATTGTGCTTGATTTATCAACCTAAGAAAGATGAAAATTTGAGCTGAGGTTCACATTTTTGATCTCTAGGTGGCGATATTAGGAGCGAGGAGTTCCCTCACTGAATTGGCTTGCCTAAGTGGTCTAATGGTGGAATTTTGAGTAACATTAGAGCTATATTCAGCAATTATATTTTCTCAAGCTGTTTCCGAGTATTCATTTTAAATTGACATTTTGAACTTCTATTTCTAGAGTGGAAGAGGTGTGGGGCAGCGGCCAGGGTGCCTGACTCCGGACCACAGGGTTCACGGTTCGATCCCCGGGGCCGGCGGCAGGTTAGCCCAGCACCATGTGACTCTGGGCAATAGCTTGCTTAATCTTCCCGACGGCCCCCAGCGCCGGGACACCTCTCCGGAGGTAGCTGTGCGCTCTACAAATGCTGGTATTTCATTTTATTTCATCTTTACTAACAAGTAAACTTTGATATACCTCCTCATACTCTGATTAGTCATTGAAATTAGTAATGGAAAGCTGCAAATCCTCCCGTGGCCTTCGCTTGGGTACTTTCCCTGTTGGCATGGGCTCAAGCCGAGAGTACATTGCTACGCAGTGAGGAGATGAAGGGTCTCTGCAAATACCCTAGCTCAGAGATGTGGGATGCCCTCCTGGAGAAGTTCTGCGAGGGGATCCAGACCACTCCGCCCACCCCTTAACTATATATGTGGACCATATCCTTCTCCTTCCCCTCTTCTTCCATTCTACACATTATTTTTATTCCACCTCTTTTCGCCCCCACTTCCCCTTGCTGGATCTGAGACATTTGTGCTATGCTACCTTACCACCACAAACGAGTGCAACCACTGTTTCAGATTTATTTCCTTCTTTATTTTCCTTATGTTTTTCACACAGTTCAGTTATTGTTTAGAACTATTTTCCCCTTTTGACATCCTTCATTGTTATATTGACTTTATTTTCAGTGTGTATGACTTCAAGAGAGAAATGTCCATTGCCACCTCAGTAGTTGACACAATTGATTTCTATTTTCGTTATTTAAACATAGGTGCCCACATATATGGACTGCATTAATCTATGATGCTATACTGTTTTTTTGGTCGAGCCTGGGCAGCGCATGCGCTGCTCTGTGAGCCATGCTGTATTGAAGTATGTACCTGAAGCCCCGCCCACTCTCCGCCCATATTTGTCATTGGCTTGTGTCATTGTCCTTCGTAAATGCTGGCTTCTGATTCGTTATTAGGCCTGTTAGTCCCTCCTTAGTACCATCTTGTCTTCATTTATAACCTCCCATGAGGACTGGCCCTTTTACCTCGGTTGTTACACAGTACGTCTTCTTTAGGCTGTAAGCACTATTTTCTTTAATGAGTTTCTCCTACTGCAGGAGGGCCCCCTTGCGCAGTTGTGACCACCTGCTTGTTTATTTAACTCGCAAACAGGGAGCTCTTCAGGGGCCATGGGAGACAGAAGGGGACAACTCAGCGATGCCTTCAAGCATTTGGAAAGCAATAGGTCTCGCATTTACGAGAGTTTAATATTGGCATTGTATATGACAATGCCTTTTATTTATGTTTTTAAAACCAAAACATAAATCAAAGGCATTGTCAGTTACAATGCCAATAGCTCAAACTCGCATAAATGCAAGACCTATTGCCAGGGCACAAGTCCTAAAAAAGGAAGTGGGCGGACTAACCTAGTTAGGCAGTATGCAAGTGACATCACGGCGTCTGACATCACGACACGCGACATCACGGCGCATGACATCACACATGGCATCACAGGAATTGACATCATAGAAAGTGGCATCACAAGAAGTGACATCAGATCTAAAGCCCTCACATATGTTTAGCAGGTCTATCATGTGTACGTTTGGGCGCATTGCGAGGATAATAGCACAGTGAGCTATGGAATATGATATGTGACTTCTACACCTTGCAATCCCCCAGTTTTATGTAACACATCCTGTACATTCATTTACAAACTTATATAATTTATTGTACATGTAATATGCACGTGTTGATGTAAAGCGCTCTGAAACTCTGCATTGGGATGAGTAGGGCTATACAAGAAGAAATAGTGGTACTTAAATTATTTCAACGCCTCAGGGGAAGTAAGCTCTATATAAATGCAATTTGCTTTGTGTAAATACTAGGAAAGACCAACACATCTGCAGTACATCTGCAGACCAATACAGTGCATGCATATCTCTTAAACATGGACTGAACAAAGTGAAAAGCTGTCTCTTGAGTATATGTGAAGTGCTAACAAGGTGTGAGCCTTTGTTTCCCATCCGCTTCATTTGCATCAGGTGTAAGGCTCCTGACTGCTCCCAGCCAAGAGACTCGAACAAAAGGAGGCCTGATGACCCCTCAAATTCGGCCTTTGTTATGGGCCCAGCAAAAGTCTTAAATAAGAAAGCCCCGTCCCCGCCTGCACATTGTTGCTTGTTGCAGATGGAAAGCAGACAACAACGTGCAGGCGCTGCTGAAAGTGTCCCGGTGTTTGGAAATTACACCGGGAGGAGTTCAGCACATTATTCAGCAGGGCCCAAATTCGTGGGAGGGTGGACGGCGTTCACCCTGTGAAAAAGTGGGTGGACGCCGTCCACCCGCATGTTCCCCCGACTTGTGCCCTGCCTATTGCATTGCAGATGCTTGTTTTTTTCAGTTATCTTGAACATATGTTTTGTACACAGCTTGTACTATGCTGTATCAATCACACTGTACTGGTTAAAAAAGAAAATGTCAATAAAAATTATTCAAACAAAACATTTTTTGTTGTTTAAATTAGTCGTGCTGTTATTTCTTAAAAATGCTAACATTTTCTTGTAACTAGATGGATATGATACGATACCATCATTTAGAGGGTGTGGTAAAGTTGATCAGTAACGGGGTTACTGTGTATTTTTACATTAATGCACATTTTATTAATTCACGGTACTATCTTACAACGCGCTATTCCCCGGGCTTTCAGACTGGACTCTAAATGCAGCAGTGTTGCACAGTACTAGGCGGAAGCGTACATACAGTGCGGTGAAAGACAAAAAGTCCAGATCTCTTGCCTGAGCGTGGAACAGTTCTGTAGCTACGATAGAAAGTCCACGTTGCCCAGTCACACCCGTTCGTGTTTTGTTTTTCAGAAAAAGAAGATCCGTGCTAATGGTGCCCCCGAATAGCACTGCTTGAGAAGTTACTTAACTGAAAAGTGATCTGAAGCTTTCAAGTAAACAGGAGCAGGCTGAGGGGCCCACACACTCGAAAAGGGAAGGAACAAGTGTGTGGATAGACAAGCTGGACTTTCTTATCATTCCTCTTAAAAACGCTTCATGCACTTGGTGTGTGTGTCTGTACTTAATAGAAAATGTTATGCTGCAAAAGGTACTGGTTAGACGCCAAGGTCTATAATTCAGCCGTATTAAGACAAACCACCCCAGACTCTCAGAAAGTGCATAAATTGAACGGACGTTACGATTAAAAACACTGAAATCTGCCAGTTATGCTGAGCCAAGCTTCCCAGAACTCGTTCTCACAATCCGTCTATACATTATCTTGGGGTCTTATGTGTTAAAAGTTCATTTAAACAAGAAATGCGCAAACTTTTTGTGAAGTTGCATTAAAATAGGTATGCATTAGGCGTTACTGGAAGTGCTTTAGCCAAGGTTAGGGAATTCGGTTATTTAGACTTCCGGTGCGTCTTGCTGATTGTCTAAACCAGTGCTTTAAATGGGCCGGTACTCACCGGTACGGAGTACCGGCACTTCTTAGATTTATCACTCTGAGTACCGGCACTTCTCTACTGCCGAGGAGAGTACCGGTACTCATGAAACGCTGGTGCTGGCAGCCTTTCTTTGATAGCCAAGGCACTTCTGTAGACCTGAGCGGAGCCCAGCTGAACAATTCAGCGTGGGCTCATTTGCATACCATCCGGGTGTTCACCATCCTGCTGGGTTGCAAACACAGACATCGAGGCAGCCGGGTGACAGCGTAATTAAGAAAGCCGTGGGAGGTAACCAGGTTCAAATGGCTTTAATCCCACCTGATTCTTTTGTTAAGTGTCTGTGTATGTTTGTCTGCTAACCTGTGATTGTTTTTGTGTGAGAGAAAAACAAGAGAAAGGGGGAGAGAATAGAGACACTCTTGGAAGTTATATTAAAGAAAATGTGTGGAATGCTTTGTGTGTGCGGGTCTGCTTGTTTCTTTCTGTGTCACTCGAGAATATATAGAATTGTGCAATTAACAGTATTGATGTTGCACATATTACAAAACAAGGAAATGTTAAAAAATGGCCGCGTTTGGCTTTCGTTTTGTGTAATGAGTAAACAAACCTACTTTGTTTATTGAAAGATATTTCCCATGTGTTTTGGTATGTGCTGCAAGTAGTATCAAAGTCAAT
The DNA here is from genome assembly GCA_963921515.1 of Calotriton arnoldi. Classification (NCBI taxonomy): domain Eukaryota; kingdom Metazoa; phylum Chordata; class Amphibia; order Caudata; family Salamandridae; genus Calotriton; species Calotriton arnoldi. Next base: position 3,068,740 of record CAWUFW010000547.1, on the reverse strand, counting down.
AAGTATCGGCATGTCTTGCCCTAAGCCCCGCCCCCAAGCCCCGCCCACTCGCCACATTTAAATGACTACCTGCACTATTTTGCCCCCATTTAAAGCACTGGTCTAAACAGATGAAAACATCTGGAGAGATCCAAGATTCAACAGGTGCTGGCTTGCAATCTTTCACTGGGAAGTTTGTTGACTGCTCTTCAATACCGTCTTCACCTCCTATAAGGCTAGGTGCCTCTGCAGTGCTTTATATGGGGCCGAACCTTGGGGTCAGCACGGCGCAAAATGTCTGCCCAGGTGAGATCTTTACTGATTACTTTACGGTTGTAGATGGGCCTCTTTACTAATCATGATGGAGCAACATTCAGAGGCACTTTGAGAGATTTACTTTGGGGGGAGACAGGCATTGGTTCGCTCCAGGGATCTCAAACCTTTTCTGTAGTGAGAGCTACTTCTGATCAGTGAAAGTCATCGTGAGCTACTGAGGGCTAAACACCTCGTGCATTATTACCAGACACTCTGACGCCCAGCTTCATTGACTTTATGCCTAATGGTTATAGAGCCAGATACTATGGTCACTGTGACAGGGCTGCCATGTGTGTCAGTGACAGCGTGGTTTTTGGGGATGTATGAACATGTGTACGTATGAATAAGATGTATTTGTATGGGTTACTGGGAGCCTGTGTCGCATGTACTTGCAGCACAGGAAATGCCTTTCGCCACATGTGGCACAGTTACATGTTACAAGCATACAACTATTTTTTTTTTAAATAGGAGAAATTTAAAGTGTAGAAAAATGTTCTGCTAAAATGTTCATAATATGGAACATTTTTCGACACTTTAAATTTTCCTCATTTAAAAAAACGGGTGTATTTTTCAGTTTACTTAATGCACGGTTTCGACTGGCCACTGGAAGCAAGAGGCCTGCTGTTTATAAATGTGACACTTTGAAATAGGATAAAATTAAAATGAAGATTTAATTTAATCATTAAGGTAACATTTCATTTTAATTTTTTCCCATTTAAAAGCATTCAGAAACATCATTTTGTTTACAGCTTCAATATTGATTTGACAACAATTTTTATTTAAGAGTTAAATACCTCATTGCTTCACTTGTTCACTTCTGTGCCTCTGCCCCAGTCATAAATCTGACTCGAGCACTGCTCATTATCAGACCCTGCTATCTGCAGCCTGATGATAATAATGTAAAATACACACAGCCTTCCCTTAACTTTAAAAAGAAAATATGACCTTGTGCCTATTTAAAAATGAACACAAGGCTGTGTGATACTCTGAAAGTGTCTGTAAACTACTGGTAGCTCACCATGGACTTGTTGGAGACTCCTGCTTTAAACACATAAAATGTTTATATTATACCTTAGACCATCCCGGGGTGTGGCTCTCCTCTGATAATCTACAACCTAGAGACAGACAGGTTGCTAAAACAAGGTTTTATGAATGGATCGATTATTTAAACTGAGAGTCGCATTTATTGACCTCCAGAGACAGCACATATCGTGCACACAAAAAACAGGAGGAGCAGCAAGTTTTATCTGGAGATAATACCCCCCCTGCACTTGCTCACTTTATGCCAAATTGAACTTGGGAGTATTAAAAGTAGCTGTGACAGGGAACGGTGCTCTGCCGTATATCAGTCTGGAGATAATTATTTCCAGGATAATGAGATTGAAATCACTTTTAATCCTTTATTATCATGCCCCCTTATGACAGCCTAGGAGAAATGGGGCTTACCTTTGTTTAGTGCTTTTAATATAAGAGCGGTGAGGGATGCTTATGAGCTGTGTAACTGTAATGAATAATCTTCCTGCCCCTTTACAGTCTGTATATTTTTTAACTTGGCAGACTCATTGAAATTTCCGAAATTGTATTTGTGTGTGTTTATTAATTGAAATGAATTGTGCAAAAGTTCTTCCCCATTGTAACTGTATGCATGTTTTTCTTGTGTTAGAATTGTTTTGTTATTTATGGAATGATGTAATGTAATGGTTCCACTAGTTTTTATCTAAATGAATCCAGTTGCCTGGAGCTTACTTTACAGTGGGTAACCTCTTGGGCCAACCCTACCTGTAGAGTATGTTTTAACAAACCTGCCACACACAGCGTGACCCTGCAACTGACTACAGCGATAGATCATGGTTACCAGATGATTCCATTTCATCTGGATCATCACTGGCAGGCCACTTTTACAAAGCATTGAAGTCGAGAACTTTAATCCACTTGGTTCTAGGAAGGTGAACGAGGACTAATACAATTAGTTGTTAAATGAAAGCCCGGGTCTGGAACAAAGTGTTCACCATGACATAGTGTCATCTGGTAACTCTACAAGTCGTTGTACTCTCTCTTTAGCATTTCTGCATGCATGCAGAGTTGGCAGGTGGCTCTATTTTGTATCTGTAATGAGGCATTCTGTCAGTATACAGCAAAAAATAGAAATGTCAGCAGCAATGGTGTACTGTATTTTAACTTCACTTCATTTGAATACAAATGTAGAAAGTGTTATCTAAAGCGGATCTGACCACCTGGGTGGGCGTGCGGCTGTTGCAGGCGCGTTGAGGAGTGCATGTTGGCCTTTGACCAAATATGTAATCAGCATAATGGCAAATTTCTCGTTTGCTCCTTTCACCTACTTCCTCTCAGTTTGAACATGCTTATCAGCATCTGCGCTCAGTGGTGCCTCCCAAGGGTTAGCAAACTCCGCCAATTATGTCCTTGATTCCTAGCTGTACACCAGTTGGAAATTTTATTTTTTTGTCATTTTTTTTTTTTTGATTTTGAAACATAGTCGTATTCCAGCTGTACAAGGTTACATGTTAGCGGGGAACAAACACAAATATTGTAACCATCTTGAGACTTGGGTCCCCCCAATTGGATATTTACAAATCAATTCAAGAGGTCATGTGGAAAACAGGCTCCTAGAGGAGGAAAGGACTTTGTTCTGTCCTCGAAATTTAATATTGTGGCTCAGTCCTTTGTGTTCCTCAGTGCCTTTGGACTTAAGATCATTTTGTGGATATCTCAGACTATCCGACATCCAATAAAGAGTTTGTAAAAAGACTGATGGAGGGTGGAGGGAGCATCTATCAGTGCTTAGGGTCCGTCAAAATCTTATGGCTCATATATGACCGTAACATGATGGCATCCTTTAATCTGAGTGCTAAATTTAAAGTCTGTCATTTTATGTGTCTATTCCTAATGGTTGCCTTCATGTGAAATCATATGCTCAATGCAGTATGCTTGAAAAGTTACAACAAAGGCAGGAGTCCTGATTTATTTATTATGAAAAGTAAATGTTATAGACAATAGACTCTTAATAGAGGTTTGTTATTACACTATGTTTAAGCCTGTATATAGGTGTTTCATCACATGGAAACTCACAGATTACCATATTAGGTAAGAATTTTGGTGTTGATAACCTAGTCTGCTAAAGCTTGGGGTAGAAAAATTGCAGTCTGATAATCCCCGTCGGGCCCTCTAATAAGGGCCTGTATGCTGTTTTCCCAGATGTAATTTTGTACATATTTGCAAATAATAATAATATTGTGATAATGTGTATATAATTTTTTTTTTTAACTATTCATTTGATTTTCATCACATACATATAAACAGCAGTTTAAAGAGATGAATGGTACAGTATCATCATGTAGAGCAATCTCATATACAGATACATAAAATGGGTTTCACAGTGATAGAGTTCTCAGTGTGAGGGGAGTGTTGTGCTATCATCCAGTACTGTGGTGCTGGGTATACTCTATTATGTCTATCGTACTCTTGTTGTAAACCCTTGACTGTTTTATTATGATGATCTTACGTATTGTTAGTGCAAACTGTTTGGAGGGATTAACTTGTATCAAGCGTCCCATGTATTTATATTAGTGAGTCCTGTCGTTTCACGTATTGTGGTGTGGATTGTGCCCCAATATAATTGCAGCATAGGACAACTCCAGAACATATGGTGGAATGTTGCGTTATGGGTATGACAACTGGGGCATGCAAATTGTGTATTCAGGTAATAGCGTTGGAGGTGGTCAGGTGTTAGATAAGCACGGTGCAGTATATAGAATTGTATATTTTTAAAACGGGCATTGCGGTAGAACCTCTTTGGAAACTCCAGCGCTTGTTCCCATTCTTTGTTATGCAGTGGTCTTTGGAACTCATCTTCCCACTGATGGTGTAGGGGGATGAGGGATGTAGCTGTTAGCTCATGTATGGCTTTATATATCCAAGTGATTATATGACGCCCGGGTCCCATTTGTAATATGGCATGGATGACTGGGTGTGTCCCTAGTTCGTTTTCAACTATATGCCAGGTACTGCGACAGTCTGAGATCACTTGTCTATGCAAAAGGAATTGCCCTTGGGGGAGTTCATACTCCTCTGCGAGGTCATCGAAGGAGATTAGCTGTCCATCTGCTTCTATAAGTGAGTGGTCAGTCCAGATTTTGAGAGTGCGTGAGGTGTAGTGTTTACGACCTTTGGGCAGGCCCACAAGGGGTAGCAAAGGGGTATATGGTGGGGTTTCGCGGGGTAGTCGATGGATGCAGAACATACAGGATCGCAGTAGCGACTCCTGGAGGGAGTGGTGCGGGGCGGGGCAGGGGAGGGGCAGGGTGGGGGGTAGTAAACTACGGCGTACGGCCGAACAGATTTAAGTAACTAAATAAATAAATAAAACGAATTACATTGCGCGCGCTGCATCGCAAATGGCGATGCAGCGCGCGCTATGTAATTCGTTTTATTTATTTATTTAGTTACTTAAATCTGTTCGGTCGTACGCCGTAGTTTACTACCTCCCACCCTGGCCTCCCCCACCCCACCGCCCCGCACCACTCCCTCCAGGAACCGCTACTGCAGGACCGTGCTATTTTCACTTGTAGGGAGTGGGTCGTTGTTGGGTGGGAGCCCGGCAGGAGCATGCGTCGAATCACTGCCATGGGCTGGGGCCCTGTGTCTACGGCTGTTTCCTCCAGTGTGCGCCCCGCTGTCCATCGTGACAGCCACTGGAGCTGGGCTGCCAAGAAATATGCTTCAAATGAAGGGGCTCCTAGTCCGCCCTGACCTTTTGACCGCTGCATTTTGGCATAATGTGTATATTAATAATACATTATAATCATTCTCTGTTTTTTGTTAATATAATACCCCTCCGTTGGTTATGCTTATTATGCTGACAGGCAACCATAAAGGCTGTACGCCTGATTAGTTCTTTGGCAAAAAGTTATATCAGATACCATAGATCTGATCCGTTTATCTTGAAAAGTTACAGCAAAGGCTGTAGGTGTTGTGTGGCCTTCGTTGGCCCAATTTGTTTCTCCATTTTAGTTTTACTTTTTACATATTTTAGGTTAATTTCGTTTTAGCAATGTTATTTTTACATGTTTTGCTTGCACAATATTATTCTGAGAAGACGCTGTACATGCTGCATGTTTTTAGAAAGCCTTTCTAGTCATGGTAACCTAAAATGTGTAAAAAGTAAAACTAAAATGGAGAACCAAAGTGGGCCCAAGCAGGCCACACGACATAAACATGTAGTCAAATAATTATATGTTATTTATGTAATGGCCTACATACATTTTAAGCATAAATATAAGGAATGTATATATTGTAACCATAGAACTATATTAATTTGTGCATTTGTTAAGCATAAATATTAAAAAAGTATATATATTTATTCATAAGTAATGTGTGCATTTGTGCAAAGAAAATCACATATCTGAATACATACATATAATCAAAGTATACAAGTCAATAAACCTTGATGGCTAGATTGTTACTACACTCTGTTATAGCCTGTAGAAGCCTTTTTTGTGTCATGCTAATCACAGACTACTGTAGCAGGCAATGGTTTTGGTGTTGGTTAGCTCTTCTGACAAACATTGGAGGTAGATTTGCACTGTGAGAACCCATGTTAGGCCCTTTTAATAGTGGTTGGGTGGTAAGTAATAAGTGTATCGAATAGTTAACATTTACACATACTTTCTGTATAATCAAGTTTATATGTTGTGATATGAGTGATCATAATAAATAGAGACCCAGCTATATGCAAATCAGTCTTGACCCTGTGCCTCATGGGAACAGTCCAGCCCGAACTGCCAAGCCAGGTCCTCCCTGGACCGGAAACAAGCATCTTGGGACTGGTTTCGGGGCATCATCCCTCATCAGCCAGGCTAGCATGAATCCAGTGGCACAGTGAGCCCGGGACCCATGTCTTATAAACAGGCTTTTCCAAATGCTGTTTACAAGCTTTGCATGCACAAACGCTGCTTATCACATTAGAACCTGCAATAGTGGATTTGCCAGTGCTGTTTAAAAAGTAGTTAAAATGTTGCGTTCTGTGCAGAATGCATATCGGACATAAACAACTGAAAGCAGCTAATAATATTGTGACTGAGTGTACTATTCAGATATCAAATAGTCCTGCATGCATTCCAATGGATCCATTCCTGGAAGGTGGGATAATACAATAAATAGCCAATAGCATAATCTGAGAGTAGAAGTCCTTTGGTTGGAGCCAAACGTGTACTTTGTGTATTAAACTAATTGGTAACAGTATATCTGTAAAGCCAGACTGAAAAACTAAATAAGCCCGTGCTCACCCTCAGGTATTTGATCCTCACTAGATCCCTCACACTGAGTGCGATCATCCTTACCAATGACTTGCCCAGTGATAAACTTTGTATTATGCTTTGTTTGGTCCCACCCTCTTTCAAAATGTCTTACAATTAAGATGTGGGGAGAGGATGTAGCCTTACGGCTAGAGCGGCCGACCTTGAAGCTGGGGAATCAGGTTCGAGTCTCGGCAACGACACTCAACATCCTGTGATTCTGGGCAAATCACCTAATCTCCCCGTGCCTAACAAAAAAATGAATGTGTCCTTCTGTAACGAAACTGATGCTCATGTAAAGCGCTCTGATACCCGATGTCTCGGGTCTAGTTTGCGCTACATAAAACTCTAAAATAAAAAAAATTAACAAATTAAAAAAAGATGACCACTCTGGCACATTCCAATCATGCGGAGCATCCCATAGAATGAAAAATAAAGCTTGCACATCATTAGTTCAAATGGAGGCAAATGTGTTAAATCATGCTTGGGTGATCAGTAGTTGTGAGCTATTTCCTCAGTTACCACCGTCAATCTTTATTCTCCCACATCAACCAGTTTCTCGCTGTCCATGTTGGTCCTATTGAACCTCTCTGCTAGGCTCTTAGATTCAGGATGGGACAAGTATTAAAGTTCTGTCAACCATCTTTTTCTTCTCTATAAAGCTGCGCCTCACTCAGTGTAAACTAAATCCCATTTTCAGTCAAGAGCTCATCAGAGAATTCTTTCCTGGAAATACTCTCCATAAACTTCAACGAACACTTGATTGTTACACTGTTTATTTTATTTAATTTGTTGCGGTTTTGTTGCGGTATGAACTAGAGCTTCATGAGGTCAAAGAGTGCTTTGCTTTTCTACCTACGATGCAAGAAAAAAAGAAAACCAAATTGTTTAGTAGTCATTGCTGGTTTAAATGCCCAGAAAATGTGTAGATGTCCATTTAATGTGATTGTTACATGTATCAATCTGTCTAGAAATATAAATCTATTCAGCAATTGATGGCATTATTTGGAAAAGTTCTCTTGGAATACCTGAAGTGTCGGTTTTCTTTTGAAGTTGTCATAGGAAATGATTCTCCTGAAGGCTGGTTGTATGGAATTCCAGACTTTTGGTGCACTTCCAGAGAAAGATTGTTTTAGCAGTTTCTCTCTTTTGAGCAGAAGGGCACCAAGTCTGAGGAAGGCTGCACTTCAGAGTCTGCATTGACCCCCTAACATGGACAGGTTTCGAGTAAGGTGTTACGCAGATAGGTAATGTATGCCAATTGGACAAACCTTTTGCTTCAATAGGGAGCCATTTGAGAGTTATTAGATGTGGTGTGATGTGGTCATAATTCCTCAAGGCAGTGGTCGTCAACCTGGCAGAAATCTATGCCGTCCTGGAGGGCTTGCAACACACCCCAAGAGTGCCCTCCTGAAACTCTGTCTCTTTGTGGTACACCCGCATACTTCTAGTCACCTTGTGTAGTGATTGACTAAAACATAAATCTGGGCACCTTAATTTTCAGTCACAGTGAAACCTGTATATACAAACCAGAACCTTCTACATGACATCATGGGCAAGGGGAGAGGAACTACAGAAATAACCACGTCTCATTTACGATCCCTTCTCACTGTATGCACACGCTGGCTACACAGGCACAGTGAACACAGCCTCTTACACTACTAGCAAACATTCTCGGATTCCATAAATCACTCTCCATCTTCTGCTTGGTTTATTTTAATCATAGGTGAGCCTTGTATTGAATATGACTCAAACATTGCCTTTCACCTGCTGGTGCCAATACTTTATCTCTCCGAAGTGGATGCTCCTCTCTCACTCAGTGGGTTCTTCACAGACCAGAATTGAAGTTCTTCACCTGGCCTTGTATTTAGCATAAAGCCTTCTTCCATGTTTAAATCAAGTCCTTTCCTTCTCAGTCTTATAAAGCAACTCCTCCACTCTGCACTTCCAAATTTCCAGTGCTGGTGATTCTGATTCTGCTCTGATGCCTGTGAAAGGGGTGGGTGCAGGAAACCACTGAACAGTTTCTCATGCAAAACATTTATATTACCATAAAACACATTTGCTGCACCAAGATCCAGTCTGAAAGTACTCAATTAGAAATATTATAATCCATCCGTTTATTCTCTCTTACATCAAAAGATCCTATTTTAAATAAAAATGAGTCCCTCCTAAATTAAATCTCCTATATGTAAAGATTCACCCATCCTCAGGGTTCTGCATGAGTCATTTTGTAGTACTTGAGTCACTTCGTCTCCAACGTTCTCTAACTTGTCACCAGCATCAGCTACCTCTCAGTCTGCTTGGCCAACTTGAAAGAATGTTCTATACATTTCCTTGTTCCTGGTAGGTATATAACTCCAAAAGAGTGCTCTTGTAACCGAGTTACCTATTTGCAAATTTATGTGGAAATGGCAACTAACCCTGTGTTTATAAAAACAGCCCTGTGTGGGTGGCTTGTTCTCTGTCCTCTTAACAAAATGTGTCCCCTCAAGGCAGGACCAAAAGATTCTCGCTGCATGAGAACCTATTTCCCGGAGACCAAGCCTCAGCTTCCTTCACACACCAGAGTTAAAAATGGCACCTTAATCTCTTCAGCCACATTAGTTGGTGTTATGGTAATTGTGTCCTTAAGAACCGGTTCAAGATTAGTGATGTTGCAATCTTTGTAGTGATCCTCTCTAACTTTTTCTGTTAGTTGCTCATGCACAACTCTCTACCTTCTTCTTGAACTCTCTTAGATTGAACATTCACTCAAAACATGAATTATAGTCAGTTATACTGTGGAAAACGTGTAATATTTTACTTAGCATAAGCAACAGCCATTTTGGCTATGGTGTCCATTTAAGTTTCCTTCGTAATTCTTTCGTCTTTTCACTCTGCCTGTGTTATCTATTTTAGTGACTTCCTGACTCAGCTAAAGCAATGTACGTGCTGAGGGTTTGTAGCTGCCAGTGCACTTGGTCTCAGATGTTAACTGTCGACCATTTGCTGCTGCCATAAGCATTCCTGCTCCCCTCCCACTTTGCTGACCACGTAGTTATTCATCTGCCCTTGTTTGCTGATAGCTATTCCTAAAACTTGTTCTTCCTATTTCTGTTCACATGCTTGCATTGCAGAAAACCTGTATAAAAGACCTGTGTTCTGTGACTTCAGTGTACTACCTCCTGCAGCACTTGAGAGTGTTGTGTGTACGTGGTCCCACTCATGAGTGATTAATAAACTTGTTATTTATTCCAACTCCAGTGCCGATCTCTATTTTGTAGGTCTTTTGACCCGTGGACAAGAGGGTGACCCTGCACCAGTGTACCCCTAAAAAGGTACATTTCCACAATACTGATAAGTTTCTGTTATTGAGTTCTAATTCTTGAATCTCACAAATAACCTTTAATATGCCTAGTGCATGGGGATGGGAGTGGGGGGAGCAGGGGCTGCCTTGCAGCCGCCTTTTCCTGCAGTGTAAATCTGTGACATTGCCGTATTAGGTGTTTTCATGGGGCTGCCCTGTAGACTCCCCACTCTCCCTGGTGGTTTGTTTATGTCTGGAGTACTGTCCTGACTGCCTTGTTTCAACGTGGTGTTGTCCTGAGGCATACACTTTGCAGTTCTGCCAAAGGCAAAGCAAAGGTAATGCAGTGTCAAAGCAGTTTTCTCAACTCTTGGGAGTGGAAAAGCAAAGCTCAGAAGCTGTGTTTATCAGTATTCACACAATGGGTCTCCTCTATTTCTACAAAGGCCCACAAAATTAAAAAAGAAACATGTTCCCCAGCGATCCCTCCTCTATATCGATCTCAGTCAATTATAAACTTTATGCAGAGCATTTTACTCAAAGCCATGCGTTCTCCCATAAAGACTCATCAGTTTGTTGCTCCCTTTGGAGTCCCCTGGTTTGGTGTCTCTCTCACCTCCATCTGCCTTGTATTAACTCCTGCTCATGTCCATAATTCTTGGCAGGTATAGCACCTGCCAGAGCTTTTACTTGACCATCTGAATTTTCTTTTGGAAAGACTCTGTATTACACTATGATGGCTGTTTCATCTAAAATTTGGAAGTTTACTGATTCAGGAAGTGTACCAATTCAAATTGACAGAAGGGAAAGAAGACCTGGATTGTAACTCGACAATGACAAGCCCATCACACTATGTTAAACTGCACAACATCCCTGGTTAATCTAGAAAACTCATATTAAATATGCATCTCTTCTTTCTGCATTTATGACATTTCACAAGAAAAATCAAAGGACTCTCCTATAGCCCTTCTATTGTACGTCACTACAGTGAACAACAATATCGTGCTGAAAGAGAATAATCCTAAATTAACTTTTCAGTAACAAATTAACGACGTACTGAAACTCTATGCCAATTGATACCGGATTAAATTCTTCTGTATTCGTAAACTCCCACTGATGTCACAAAAGCAATGGGCTTTACGAAGAAGGGTGCGTCTCAAACTGGTGGTACACCAACAATAGATTCAATTTGCCTTTACCTTAGCCCTGTCTAATATGGTACTCACCTCACAAAAAGTAGTCACACCTGGAAGAACATAACCTCTTGTTTGTAGCTCATTCGAAGCAGTCAGCAGAATCATAAAGCTAGCTATGCTACAGACACCCTAGTTTATATCTCCCATTTCAGATGTATATGCACAATCTAATCTCTCTCTCTCTCCTCGAAACTTGCTTCGGTTTTAAATGAACTATATTTATAGGTGTCTCACCTGCCACAATCGTGGCTTTTTTAAAATTACCATCTCTTCTTCATACACTTCATTAGCTGTGTCTAATGACAGCAAGGTGACAGTGACCACAGGAATCCACAAGCATCCTAACAGGTTTACTATGAACACGTAGATTGACAAACGTTGCCTCCTTTTCATTTCATGGTCACCATCAGTACTACTTCCTACTTCTCTTTTGTGACTCTTCCAAGAATTTTATGTTTGGGATTAAAATGCTCCTCTAATGCCCTCTGACGTGCTTCAAATTCATGCAGTGCCATTCCATGGTGATCCCTTCATTAAGTAAAGCCCAGCATGCTTGCTTCTACACAAGAGCACACTCCTACTATTGGTGCACAATTGGGGCCCGGTCTGCAAATGATTGTGTTCTGTGATCTGATCAACTTTGCAGGGCTTAAATCCCCAGCAGTGGACTAGAGTCTGAAAATAAAGACTGCATAATTGTTGCCGGTGACAGTGAAACTGTGGCGGACCCAGCTAGTGTGTGACGATACCTGAAGCTGAAGGGCGAGCAATAAAAATAATGGTCAAACTGGCAATCACAAGTGGGATGAACCCAACTGCATGTGGGATTCCAAATATATATTGAACTTTGATGATGAAGGACGCAAGAGGCCTAAAGGCCTGTAGGGAAGCATCCCACCAGCAAACCATTCACTTTCACTCTGTGCCCAGGAATGAGAGAATCGCTCACTGCAGGGCTCTATAAAGTAAAACGATAGTATAGTAAGAGGAAGTCTGCTGGAACGGGCCTCCTTTTTAAATGAGGTTGACATTCACCTTGGGAAGCACTCTTATCCTGGGTGAAGTGTTTTATAACAGGGGACCAACTAATATCAGGAATCAGGGACAGCTATCGTGTCTCCTTTCCATGTCCATTGTTCTTCATTGGTATAGCTGACTCTCCCCAACCAGAGCTTCACCACGTTTACCTACTGATCTATGGAGCTACATTGTCAGGTGACTGACTGATCCATCCTCCATTGATTCCTGGAGGGTGCTGTACTGCAGCAGAGGCTGTACCTTTTAAAGCGGGTGGCTGTTCTTCTGATTTCTACTGGAAATTTCACATGCCAGGGATTAGCCCAGGAAGAACCAGTGTGTGATTTATAAGGACTGATGTTGTCTTCCTTTGAAGCTTCTTTGCTGCATAATTGATTTTTTCCCATAAGGTACTGTGCTTTGTGGGATAATGCCTTTGCAACGCCATTATCACTTTAATGTTGTGAGTCTTTGAGACCTAATAAACTATATTGTCGTTGTTCATTGAACACAGTGAGCATTACATTTAAAATAAGGGTAGTGTTCGCTCACATTATCACTGAGCATGACATTTTGGAAACAGGAAGACACATGTCTTGGATGATGTTTCTAGATTGATGCACGCATGGGCTTCCGCAGAAATTTTTCCAGGGGGGGGGCAAAATGTTAACGTCGTCACCATCCTCCGACATGATGTGTGCCAGGTGGGGCACAGAAACACTGGGGCGCAGGAGGAGCCATGGGGGACAGGAATCAGGCTGCATATGATCTCATACACCATAGGGTTGTTGTGCCACAGCCATCTCTTTCTTTAATAAAGTAAGATTTCTCTGGTGGTTAATGCAAAGATCTGTGTTTTGTCTACACCCAGTTAAGAATCATGAAGTTTAACATGCAAATTTAAAATTTGTATTTTATGTATCAAGGTAAGCGGGTTACTGCTTTTGACATCCTCTTGTTACTTGCTGTTCATAACTTGCAATAATTCTAATATATCACAGAGAGCTATGGATTGGCATCAAGGAGCTTACATGCAAGTGTCAAGGCATGGGTTTAGAACCTTATTGTTATTTTCAAAATCTGTCTGTTAGCAAGATTGCTAAAAGAGGTCATTCAGAAGTAAGAAAGTCTAACGGGGTTTTAGATCATGAGTTTGTGTTTCTCCCGACCAGGCACTCTTGACAATTTGTAATCCTCATTGTCTTATGTAACATACTGTAGATTGATTTGAACACTTTTGATTTATTGTCTTTGTTTAACGTGTGCGTGTGATGTAACATACTTTGACACCCTACACTGGGATGAGAAATGCTATGAAACAATTAAATAAAAAAATGAGAACATTTTTAAAATCATAATTTGTGTAATTATCCAGATCTGACATACTTACGGTGTGTGCTCATCTCTTATACACAGAGGTTGAACAACGTCAAAAACCTGCATCCAAATCATATTTTCCTTGTACAGATCACAAGCTATGGGTCTTAGTTTCCCTCGATTGCATTAGCATTTAGGTGTTAGGCTCCAGGTAGTACCCACCATGATGATACTCGAACAAAAGGGGTGCTGATGGCCCTTTAAATTAGGCCCTTGTTTTGGGGTTCCACCAGGTGATACTCGAACAAAAGGAGGGCTAATGGCCATTTAAATTAGTCCATTGTTTTGGGTCCACCTGGAAGTGAAAATAAAAAAGCCCCTTCACCGCCTGCAGGTTGATGCTCAGAATAAAGAGCGGTCAGTGGCGGGTGCTGCTGAATGTATCATGGTGTTTGCAAATTAAGCCAGGCCAAAATCAGCATTACCTCAGGGAGGGCACCATGGATCCTGGACCATGCTTATTAACAGCCCCGGGATCTGGCACCCTCATGTTCTGCACTGTACTGAGCACATGTCAGTATTACCCCACATGAGGTCATTCTCAATATACTGTAAAGGTGTGTGGTAAATCACCCGTTTTAAAGTGCACCAATCTCTTTTTTTTAATTTAAATTTTTTTTTTTTTTTATTGAAAACCATAAATAATGCGATACAATAAATCCAGCTATACATCATATGAATTTCATCAAGAATATTTACACATATAATAATAAATAACATCTATTGATCAATACATAGTATTGATCAATAGATCTTAATCAATCATAAAAACAGGGAAAAAAGAAAAAATACAAGATAAACCACCTAGCATCTTTTAAATATATCTCCATTGTTACCATCGAGACTGGACCAAAAGCTAAAAATGTACTATCTCTTTAGAAAATGTTCTCTCATAAAAAAGGGGCGAATGGATTCGGATGATGGCTCTAGGAAGCAACATCAAAAAACTTTGCCCAGATCTTCTCAAATTTCTTAAGTCCCCTGTTCGCATAGCAAATTTTCGTTCACTATTCTTTACTAGAACCATTTTCCGAATCCATTCAATTTTAGAAGGAATTAAATCCGATCGCCATCTTTGCAGTAAAAGAGATCTAGCGACCGCCAAACCAATATATATTATTTTAATCAGCTTCTGTGATACCTGCAAATCTGGATCATAGCCCCACAATATCAGTCGGTCATTACAACCGACTGATATTGCGCATTCCATCGTGAAAAACTCGAAGATATCACTCCAGAACTTCTGAATCAATGGGCACTGTAATATTATATGAGTCCAATTTGCGGCGGGATGAGAATGGCAACGAAAACACTGCCCCGATTGACTAGGATAAACCTTAGCAACAAAGGCCGGAGTTCTATACAATAGCCATTTACTAAAATATAGCATCCTTCGCCAATTAGCCCCTCTAACTGAGCTGAAATTTAAGCTATTAATTGTGGTCCAAATATTTACTGTAAGTTCTTGATTTTCATATTTACCCCACTTTGTAATTGCCTTAATCTCCAAATCTGTCCCTTTAATTTTAGCTAGCTTTTTTTTCCATTCCCCTGGTTTTTTTATTACCTTATCTCCCAACAAGTCATAAACTAACTGTTTCTGAGTTGTAATCTGAAACAGGTCAAGTTTTTCAAAAAATTTACTAAGCGTAATATATGACCCAAGAAGAAGAAAATCACCGGGGATTAATTGCGACATTTCTCTTACACTAATCCATTTATCGTTCCGGACAAAATCAGAGCGCTTCAGAAAACCAGCTTTCGACCAGTTTTGTGAAAGAAAAAATGATTCTTTAATACGTGCGGAAACAAAAAGTTCAGCGGTAGGAGTTATATCATTAATAAGTGGGATAGAGTAACGTCTAAAAAAAGCCTGGTATTTGTAAAAAACCCAATGTAGACACTTATATCTAACTAATTTTGGAGATCGAAATATTGCTAACGGGTGGTGGATCTGATTATCTTTAAACATTAAGTTCATAAAAAAATTGATAAAAAGACCCGACTGTAAACCCTGCTTAAATCTAGACATAAATTGTGCAAAGTACGAAAAATAGTATTCTTTGAGATTCGGGAGAGCTAAACCGCCATCTTCCATATTCTCATAAAAGGTGCTGAGTGCAATTCTGGGAATTTTCTTCTTCCACAGAAACGATGTAAACATTGACTCTATTCTTGTAAAAAGGAATTTGAAAGTACACAGGGAATTGTAGAAAATAAGAAACTAAACAGTGGAAGCACTGACATTTTGATCAAGGCAACCCTTCCTAAAATAGAAAGCGGAAGAGAGTCCCAGCGTAAAAATAGGTCCTGAACTTTTCGTAGCAACGGGACAAAATTCAAATCATACAGATCCGAAACAAATGGTGAGAAGTAGACCCCTAAATACCGCTTAGGATTCGAATTAAAACACGAAAGAATATCGGGGTGTAAAATCTCCGACGTACATCCACTCAGAATTATTTCGGTTTTTCTTTTGTTGATTTTATAGCCACCAAATGACTCATATAAGTCAAACATCTGAAAAGCTTTGACCTGCGCTTCCTCTTCTGGCTTTATTAAAAGCAAAATGTCGTCAGCATATAATTTAATCTTAGCCATAGATGGAAGCGGGGGACAGATATAACTGTTTTTTCTAATGGCTATCGCAAGAGGCTCAATAAAAAAAGCGAAAAGCACCAGGGACAACGGGCAGCCTTGTCTAGTGCCCCTTTTAACATTGACCCGACCAACCTGAGTAGTATTGATAATAATGTTGGCCGCAGCATTCGTATATAAATTCGCCACCAAATGTATAATGTTGGATGGGATTCCAAACTTTGTTAAAATGCAAAATAAAGTTACCCATATAACCAAATCAAAAGCATTTTCGGCATCTAAAAACAGAACTAATGCTGGGATCTTTTGTGTGTCAAAGTAATCCAGTGCTTCCACTAAAAAATGCGTATTAGTTCCCAATTGCCTTCCGACTATAAAACCATTCTGATCAGAGTGGATTAAATGCGAAGCACACCCATTAAAACGATTAGCTAAAAGTTTAGTAATCAATTTATAATCCGTGTTTAAAAGAGTTATCGGACGATAAGAGTTAGGATCCTCACCACTTTTGCCTTTTTTTAAAAACTAACTACATTCCCTTCTCTAAAAGTTTGTGGTATGAGCCCTCCTTCCAAAATTGAGTTTGCCAAAATAAGAAAGAAATCAAGGATCTCACTGGCAAATATTTTGAAAAACTCTGAAGGGAGACCATCTGGGCCGCAGGCTTTGCCATTCGGGAGGTTCTTAATAGCTTCCCTAACTCTTCTCTTGAAAACGGCCTCCTCATACTTCTTTTTTCTGAGTCTGTTAGAACGGGTAATTCATTTTCCTGAAGGAACGCTTCCAGCGATGGCATATTAATAGGTTGCTCATGGCCATATATATTCTCAAAATGTTGGACCATAATATCTCCTATTGCTTCCCTATCCTCAATGCGATGACCTGAGATAGGGCATTTTAATGCAAGTATTTGATTACTAACAGCCCGCTCCCTTGCCTGCCAAGCTAGGAATCTGCCAGTGTAGTTACTGTCCTCGTAAATTTTTTGCCTGTACAGCTGATAAGAAAATTCACTTTTTACATAATAATTCTCGGCAAGACTCCGTTTAGCCTGTTCCAGCTGTCGATGGTTTGCCGGAGTAGGGCTAGCCAGAAAATTATTTAGGGACCTTTGCAAATTTTGTTCAAACATTTGTTTTTCCTTCTTCCTACCCTTTGAGATCGCTGCGTCTTTGGCCACTGCAAGCCCATGAAAAAGGCTTTAAATGAGTCCCAGATCATGTGTATAGGGGCTGAGCCATGGTTTCGCTCAAAAAATGCGCTGATTTCAATTTTAATCAAAGAAATCCAGTTATCCTCGGATAGGTACTGACGGTTTAGCTGCCATCTTCTTAAGGCTTTCTTACATTCCCCCAGTTCTAGCTCTAAGCTAACCAATGCATGGTCCGAGAACCCGCTCTGAAGGATTTTTTGTGATTTAAAAGACAAACTCCGGGAGGTGAGAAAAAAATCAATCCGTGAAAACGACTGAAATCTCCCTGAAAAGCAGGTATGGGCAGTTTCAGTGGGAAATGCAGCCCGCCAAGGGTCAGCGATATCAAGCATTGGGCTGTAGCTTTGAACCACTTTGAGGGATTGATGCTTTAACTGTTTTTTCTCTTTTGTTGAAGAATCGATCTTTGGATTCATCAACAAATCAAAGTCTCCCCCCACGATAATCTCCCCTGACACTTGTATTAAGGATTGAAAAAATTCCTCATAAACGGTAGGATTATCCTCCACTGGAGCATAAAAGCTTGCGAATGTCAGGGGTCTATATCCTACCTTGCAAGTAACCCAACACCATCTCCCCCCCTGGTCATTCGCTGTATTTACCACCTCTGCCTGAATATTCTTACTAAGAAAAATAGCTGTCCCCCTATGGGCTGCTGAAGATAAAGAGAAAACTTTATGCGCAGCCCATGATTTAAACATTCGAAATTCTGCTACTTTACCCGTTGGTATATGCGTTTCTTGTAGCAGAATCACCGCTGGATTCTCTGTCTTAATCCAGGCTTCTATGGCCCTCCTTTTCCTATTATTATTGAGGCCGGTGATCGGATGGAGGACCACGCCTCCGAGTAGCAGCAGGTGACCGGTGCTCCTCCCTCCCTCGCAATGGCGCGAATCTCTTGATCGGCGTCTCCGTAGCTCTCGCTGATGCCTGCTGTGTTTTTGCCGTGAGAATTCGCCCCGGATTTCAGTGCGAGCGATTGAGGCCGGCCGAGCGGCCAAAGAAGGACGGCGCAGAGAAACGGCATCGGAGAGATTAACTTTCCCCATGCGCCTCCCGTCTTGGTGTCTCTGTCGCTTTGGTGTTCGTGGATGGAGGGCGCAACAGCCGAGTAGAGCCGTAAGCAGTGAGAGGCGGCGGAGGCTGTAGAAGACTGAGGGGGTAACAACTGCCGAAATAGAGCGGAGCCACTACGATGAGACGGTGAGACTGATCGGTCTGAAGCTGTCGGTGCTTTGTAGATGCCGCCCGCTAAGTCCTAAAAGGAAGAGAGGAAAAAGAAAAGGGAACCAGGAGGAAAAAGGAAAAGAAAACAGAACATAAAGAGTGCTTTGAGGCGAGCTTAAGTAAATGACTGGCAGAGACGGCGGGAGTTGGCGAGTTTGAAAAAAAAGAGGGAGGAAAGGGAAGAGAAAGAGAAAGAGAAAGAGAAAAAGAGGCGAGCAGTAGAAGATAGTGAACAGGCGGAGATCACACGGGGGAGAGAAAGGAGCGCGCTGGGAATATAGAGGTTGCGGGAGAATATAAAATTGCGGAAAGGAAAAAAAAGGGGAGCCCGGTGAAGCGGAGGAGCGCGCTGTGACCGGCTGCGCTCGAGGCATCCAATAAAGAGGCAGAGGCAGAAAGGGAAGAGAGCGGTTTCCATAAAGCCCCTGGCCAGTTCTGGTGAAGCGCTTATGCGTCCTGAAAGCTCCCTATGTGATGTAATAGTTGGCTCATGGGAAGTGATTTGGGGACTGAACCAAGAGCTATGCGTCAGATGGTTTTGAGAGGGGCAACAGTACGCGCAGGAGCTTCAGTTGCAGCCCCCCATACCTCGCCTTCATCAGCACAGAAAGTTAGACGTCAGACAGCCCAGGCTCGTATTCTGGCTGTAAGAAGAGGTAGAACTGTTCCAAAAGTTAAGGGGGATATAAACGTTACGACCTCACAAGTGACTCTCTTGTCTCAGAAGTTCTCCTCTATTCCATCAGACTCTCCAGGAACTTCCTCTACCTCTACCTCATTGGAATTTTCGCCCGAACCGGGATCCGGTGTTAAAGGCAGGGTCGTCGGGGCGGCAGTAGTGGAGCCGTCTACACCAGGATCTGGGGTCAATCCTCCTAAGGAATACCCGGTTTTCTCTATAAATCGCAAAATCAATCAGATGGCTACTCTGGCCAGCACAGTGGATAAGACACTTCCCTCAGAGATGGCCCCTGGAATTCAGGAGAAGGGCGCAGTTATTATTATGCACACTAGGGCCCCGCTGGAAAAGGAAGGAGAGACCCTCCCTGACAAAAGTTCGGATGATCAGATCCAACCAAGGCAGTTGGCAGGGGCTGTACAGGGGGTACAGGGGGTACAGGGGGTAATGATGGCGATGTCACAATGCAATTCCAGGGCTGGTGAAGTCCTGGGGACTCTACTCCCCCCAGTTCAGCAGGAGTTGTTGTTGGGGCCAGAACCAGAACTAGAACCAGGGCCAGAAGTCAGGAATCTGGGCTGCCAGCAGGGAACGGGTATCGCCAATAATGAGCAGGTTACCACTGACATTGCCTCGGATCCTGCTGATCCTGCAGATTTGGCCCAGTCTTCAGTTGTCTCGTTAACACAGATGCAGCTGCTCTTTGAAACCATTCTGGGAGAAATTAGAGAATGCAAAATCGCACAAGCGCAGGAACTCTCGTTACTGCATCAACGTCTAGATAAGATTGAAACTATGGTACAGCAAATACCCAAGAGATTTAAAGAACTGGAACAACGGGTATCCGAAATTGAGGACCACTCTGCATTATGTGAATCGGATATTGCCTCTCTCCAGAAGAAAGTTCAGGCCTCTCAGAATAAGATTGACGAGATGGAGAATTATGTAAGGCGCTCAAATCTGCGCTTCACTGGGATCCCAGAGGACAGTGAACGCATAGATGGCCAAGCCAACCCTGTGACCTATATCGAATCATTAATTAGAAACCACTTGTTGGATAAGGCACCGGAAGATCTTACAGTAATGAGGGCCCATAGAGTTCCCTTCCACAAAATTCCTGGAGCAAAGTATCCTAGGACAATGATTGTGAACTTCTCGGATTACCGTATCAGAGAGGCAGTATTAACAAAAGCAATCCAGAAGAGAGAAATTGTCCTACAGGGTGGAGATCGAGTGCGAGTATTCTCGGATATGTCGGCAGCAGCGGCACGGAGACGGAAGGACTTTGTTGGGTTGCTGAGTCAGTTTAAGAATGCAGGAGCCCAGGCCTCGATTGCCCAGCAGTCCAAATTGAAGGTTCTGTGGAAAGGGAGGTTCCATCTATGCTCTTCTCTTGAAGAAGCTCAAGAGTTACTGTTGAAGATGGCCCAAGATAATCATAATAAGTGACTCAAATAGACTTAATTTAATAGTTTCAAGCTTAGTCTCCTCTTAGTTTGTGATATTTAATTTATTTAGTGAGCTGTGAGACTTGTTTTTCTTCTGCGCGAGTACTTTGGCACTTGATCACTTCAGATAAATGAAGTAGGATCCGGTATAGGTGGTATGGGCTCTATATGATCTATTGTTTATTGTTATTTTGTATTGTACTCTCTGCACTTTTCTTATTTGGCTGTCTTTCCGGGGCCGATCCGTAATGCACTATGTACGGTACTGTATGCTCTCCATAATGCTTGGTAATGCAGAAAACGTAATTCGTTGTTTTTAGCTCATTGTATATGTTACATCAAGTTTATAGATTGCAACTTGCACATTTTTGCACATTTTGCAGATTGCACTTTATCCTCTCTCATTTTATGGTCATTTTATATGGAGTATCTTTTTATATCTTCTTACATTCTCCATGGCACTTTATAAGCTTGACTCTTTTTTCACGATGTGTGCGGAGGAGGCGACATGTAGGCCTTTTGTTGCACCAAAGTTCATTATTCACGGCACTTTGCATAATGCACTTTATCATGTTTTATCTTGCCTGATAAGGTGATTTTACATGAACTACCCTGGTTTTTTATAATTGGAGGGGGCAGGAAGTTTTTCCCCTTTCTTCTCTTTTTCTTCTTTTTTTATGCAAGGGTAGTCTCTTAGTCACTTTGCACATTGCACACCACACTTTATCTATTTATTTCTGGCTGCACTGGATCCAACAGGGTGCAGTAGGCACATATTTATCGGTCCCGTATGGCATTTTTGCACTTTGCATATTGCATTTTATTCTTTTATGTATTGTGTATATTGTATATGTTATATATGTTATATTGCATTGTATTGTAATGAGCTATTGAATTACAGCAGTACTATAGGACTACTCTTGCAGTATGACCCTTGCAAGTTGGA
This sequence comes from Calotriton arnoldi, assembly GCA_963921515.1. Classification (NCBI taxonomy): domain Eukaryota; kingdom Metazoa; phylum Chordata; class Amphibia; order Caudata; family Salamandridae; genus Calotriton; species Calotriton arnoldi. The sequence goes on along the minus strand of CAWUFW010000547.1, from coordinate 3,047,142 downwards.
ATTGGTTTTAAATCAGTCAGTTGTATAGTCTCCAGTCCTGCGGGTGCGCTTGGGTTATTAAGGAAATCTCTTCCAAAGTTGTTGTGGTCAAATGAGAAGTATAGTCGACTTAAGTTTCCTTTCTGGGGGGGTAGAGGTGTCACTTGGGGTCACCCAGGGTGTAATGTCATGACACCCAATAAATGTCTAGGGAGGGTTGGAAGGTGGCCAGCGTGGTCAGGAGAAGTTGCCATACTTCCTTGGGGGGAGGGGTTTCAAGGGTGGGTCCACGGGGGTCGAGAGGGAGCATGTGGGAAAAAATGAAAACCATTTTTATGAGTTCAATGCATATGTCCAGTATGATTTAGATAAGTTGAAGGGGGACAGTTATTCTCCTTACTTTTAGGTGCCCTTGGTTTATGGGAATTGGGCACCTTTTGACACAAGCATTTAAAATAATTGGGAATTTTGCTTTGAGATGCACTAAAAGATTTAATGAAAGGGAGATCAATGGGAAATAGGGAATTACTGAAGGTGATTTCTTTTAATGTCAAAGTGCACCAATCTCTGAAGGGCGTGGGTTTACCTCAAATAAATAATAACGCTCACAAGCAAGTGGTAAATGCTTTCTACCCTCTATTAACAATGTGTGCCAGGACAGGTTGCCCAACAAATACGCAATTACACAAACAGTTACATTAGTTTGGGCTGGTTCTTACGCCGAGGGTTTAAGAGGAAACAGCACCTTACAGGCCTAATTCTGAGGTGGGTGGAGAGAACAAAGGCAAATGGTTATATTTTTTGTTCTTACTCCTGTTATGAGCTGATCATACATGCCGTTTGCTCTTGTGTTTGCTCATGCAATTGTCAAAGGGTCCTACCTGGAGGATATTTGATGTACAAATCTGTACGCTAGGAGTAATAACATTCAAAACTTGCCACAGGAAACGTTTATTCATGTTATTCCTTATTTCAGGGCACATGTAATTGGGTGCAAATACATACCCCCATTGCCGGCACCCAAATAATAATGCTGTATCAGGTGCAAATGGGAGTTTGTGCCTGAATTGTTATCGCCAGCAAAGCTGCCATCGTAGACTAAACTAGCAATAAACAAATTCGCAGATTTTAGCACAAAGAGTGTTTACAGTGCTCGAAGGTCTTCAGCAGTTCCCCCTCCTCCCCCCCCCCCTCGTGTGTGTCAGCCGGGCTGAGACAGCTTCCCGGGCATACACACAGACGCACCCGAGTAATTCACAGGTCTTTAAAAGACCATTTACTTGCTAACGAGGCTTTGTTGTGTTTTCACCCCTTCTTAGAGCCCCTGGATCTCACCTCGGCATATGGCTGGATGAATTATCCCCCCCGAAATTTGACTCTAGTTGCGCCTCTGTTTAAAGTAGAGGTAGGAGGGAGATGAGTTGACGTGAGGTTTAAAAAAGGGGTGAACGAGGGATTGAAGACGCCGCGTGGTGATGGTCATGGGCGCCCGCAGGGGGGGCAAGGAGGGGCGCTCCAGGGGGGGGCAAGCGCCCCTCCTTGCCCCCCTGCGGACGCCCATGGATGCACGGCAACCTGGGATTGATATGCCCATAACCACACCAGGTGAATTTACGTGGTCCGACTTGCACCATCTTGTGTAGATCGCGGTCCTGTCTGAAATTTATCAGGGTGAGTGTCCCTGCTCCCCAGCCGGCACGTTCTTGACGTGCTTTGTGTGGGAAAAACAATAATAAACCTTAGCAAAGCCCATCGGTTTGGCATTGGTTGCCTGCTTTTTGGCTTTGTCAGTGCATGTTTTGTTTGTCATGATTTTTGTAACATTTGTTGAGGTACTGCCAGGCCTCGCCAATATAAAAAAAAAAATCCAAATAAAAGCAAAAATATTTTTTGGGCTTCACAAAGAACACTCTGCCGCAGTAGTCCCTGACACTGAACAACTGCTTTGGCCCAATGTGCTCTTTGTGAAAGAGCAGAATGCTGTCTCTCACAGTGTAGTTATTCAGTGGCTGACCCATTGCCCCATGCTGTACGCTGAAGTGGAAGGAAGAAAAATGTGAATGACATAACAACAGACCAATAGTTGGAGAGGGCTGGCTGAAAAGCCCCCCTGAAAGCCCCCTTTCTCTCGCTCTCTCTCCCCGCAGTCTCAGGTCTTCAGGGACCAACGTGGCGGTGGCCCCTAGGGTGAGGAAGGCCAGGATGGGCGGCTGCTCCGTTGGTTTTCTGGTGGCAAAGCTCTGACATTCTCTGCCTCTTCAGCTGATGATGGAACCTTAGGATGGCGCTGTCTGTCTCTAGCACAGGGACACGCCTTTGGGCGTAACCATGTACTTTATAAATCTGGCTATTATTATTTTTATAAATCTGGCTATTATATATATTTGTGTGTACAATCAAAAGGCCTTGTCTAAAGCCATAATACTTAAAACAAGGAGTTACAACAAAGGCTATTCACATATATAATCTTCAAGTTTTTTTTAGGAGGTATAATTTTCCTCCCCATCCTTCATTCACCTAGGGCAGCTTCAGAAGCTCTAAAATTAATTCTAAACCTTTGGCCATTTCAGATAGTCAGGTTGCTGTTATAATTTGTTCTGAAATGTACGTTTTCACCTAATTTCTTCATCTATACTCTTGGTTACTAAGGAGAAGGATGTGTAGTGTAGTGTCCCCCTCACTGCACTGTGTCCCGCCTTCTACAGAGTGTATTGCACATATCCCTTTGAGTAAGCTGTCGTCATTTGATTTCATGGTGCGTTTTATAGTTAGTTTTTAAGGGCGAGGGCTATTGACAGAGTCTGAACTATTTTCTTTTTACATAGCAATTTTTACTTTCTTTGAGACAGATGTATTCTTGTTCACATCTCGATTAAGCCCTATTGTTAGCACATTTTGGGTGGTTGGCTCAGGGATAAGAGAAGGCAGTTGGCGCCCTCTAAAAGCTCGAATTCTGCGACTGCTTCGCCTTTCATATCGAGAGATTGAGCAATACCTTGGAGAGGGATTATTGTTGTTTTTGTGAAACTGCACAATTGCTTTCAAATGCTTTTCTTCTGCATTCGTGGGTTAAATTATTTGATGGGCTGAAATGCAACACCTTTTTGTGAAAAGCTCCCCAGTGTAATTAGAATGAATTCGAGGAACAATATTTGGTGTTAATCTATTTCCTGACCGCAGGCCTATCTTTCCTTTTTTTGTGATTTCTTAACCTGTTGGCTGAGGCTTTACCGGTCATGATTTCTTTGCTGTGAAAGGCAGACCTGCCAACTTGAGCAACAAGCATTGGCATAGCCAATAGGTCTCGCCTTTGGGACCTTATAAGTATTTAGTTATGCAGCACAATATCCGTGGTGCAACAACATTAACTGTTGCATGGCTAAACACTTATAAGGTCCTAAAGGCGAGAACCTATTGGCGATGCCAATGCTTACGCTCACTTTGGTTGAAAGTATGATCTTCCATTTGGTCATGCAAGTAAAAAGATCATCTCCCATATCTTTGCTGAGAAGGATCCTAGAGCTTCAGCTGCCTTGGGCACTGAACTAGAAAGAGCCTTCGAGTTACTGAGACATAACTAGTGCAATGCTGGATAAATGGGCTCGACTCTCTCCCAACTTAAAGAAATGATCTCATATCACACCAGCCCTCAAAGAAATGCACTGGCTTCCGGTGGCCAATAGTTCAAACTTTTTCGCACCATTTTCAATCCCTGGAAGGGAGAAGCTCATTTCAGCCAACCTTCCCGAATTACACCACTGAAATGCAATCTGGGGGGTCCAATAATGTAAATTTCCCACTCAGGCCTGAGGCTGTGTGCACCCTGCAGGTACTTAAATGCCTACCTATAAGTTCTCTATCAGCTGAAGATCAGATCTGAGATGTTCACCTAAAAGTGATGGTGCCACGGTGACAAGGAGTCATCGGGTTACCCTACACACAGCCAACAGAAGATGCTGCCAAAATGCTTTCCAGTTCTGATGGGATGTAGGAGAGATCGCGGACAGCGAGCAGCAGGCCCCTGTGTAAAGTAGTCAACAGTAAACACCACCAGTCTCAGGTTGGGCTCCTCCAGAATAATTCGATCATGTAAATGAAAATAAACACAGAAGATTAATGTGATCATGGTCACCGGGACTTCCTATCGCCTTTCAATCTTTAAAAAAAACAGGGAAACCGGACTTCTAAGAAGATATGAAAAGAACAAGATTCAAACAAGATGGCCGAAAAAGTGCTCGCGTTACCCCCAAGGAGTCAAGCGAAACCAGACTTCAGAAGGCCGGACAGTGATATGTAGGTATATTCTCCGGCTACGTTCAACGGAGTCAAATGATATGGGGTGAGGCGGGGACGCACGCAGACAGGCAGCATTCGCCTCCATTCTGCGTCTTCCTACAAGGCGGGGCCTTAAGGCAAATGTTTTTGTTTTGGTCAAGAGATGCAATAACCTCTCATCGAAATGCCAGCAATGCGACCCCTCCCCCCGCTCCGCTGAGGGGCTGCAAGTTACACACATTGCCCCAGCTGCTGGACTGCTGGAGTGATCTTTGACCCCTCTGTAGATGTACTTGGTGTGATAATGGCCCCTCGACTCCCTCCCCCCTTGAGCTCAGCCATTAATCACATCCCAGACACAAAGCATCACTCACTACTTCCTGTTTAAGTCCCCGCAGAGCCCTGCGGGGGCCTGCCCTGACCACCCCCATCTCCACCCCGCCTACTCAGAGCCCTCTACCTGCATGTGGCCGGAGAAACAGCAGCGCCGCCTTCCTAAAATTCAAAACGACAACGAGCAACACGACCACCGCCATAGGTCTGTAGTAACATTCAAAATAATATTAAGCGGGTCGCTCCTGCTGGGGCAAGATTTGTTCGGTCTTTATTTTGAATTAAAAAAATGTTAAGCAAATGTCGATAGATTACTACCCGAGCTGCAAAGGCCATCACAGTCCAGGCCACTACATATTCCAATACGATCTTTATTACCACATCCAACCAAAAAGTCAGTATTAAAGTTTGGGTTACAGAAAGCGGCGCACAAAAAATACTAATTTTGCTTACTGTCCTTTCCAGGCAGTTTCCTGACCGATGCTTTGGTTTTCTTTTCAACGGGCACAACTCGGCCGTTTATCCTTCGGAGGTCGATACAATGAACAGCGTTAAGATAGACAAGGGCGATAAATGGTGTCAGCATTTCGAGACTGCCCCCACTTTACTTAGCGTACACCACTAAAGGTCACTCGTAACTTTTACTAATTTACTTCATCACAAAGACACTGGAGTAAATGTATGGAATGCGCTTCAACGTCTCGTCAGGGGCTGCAAGCGCTACAGCCTACATAGATGCAATTGCTATTACTGCACAGTAGTATTACACCCCTCCATCACGACGCAATGCTGGTTATTATTAGTGGAACTTGTTTCATTCCAACACGCCCCTTCTGGAACCCATAAGATTGGTTAGAAAATCCATGTAAACCAAGCAATGGCCGCGCGGCCGTGAAACTGACACGGCCGCGCGGTTGTGAAAGTGAAAGTAAGCGGGTTTTGGAAGTGCAGACAGTGGCTTTTGCTGGCGACCAGCTTGCGTTCACGCGAGCGTCCAGATGGCGAGGGAAGCCATATGGCGCCTGATCGCCCGTGCACGTTCGCGTGAACGCAGGCTAGTCGCCAGCAAAAGCCACTGTTTGCACTTCCAAAACCCGCTTACTAAAAGTCTCGCCAGAGCAGCGCATGCGCGCTGGCTCAGGCGAGACCTAAAAATCTCACTGTGTGAAAAGGGGGCGGTGCCTTGGACGGGGGCAGGGCCTTGTGCCAGAAGTACCTCAGAGGCTCTTTTGCCCCCACCCTGCACCTAAGCACTCTCCTCCCCAAAAAAAAGTTTGCTGAGGCTGGAGCCGATGTCCTAGGGTTTTCACACTCCTTAATGGAAGTCAGCAGTTTAAAGCCTTGGAAAATGAGCTGGAAATCCACTATTTTCAGTGGTTTTCAGCTCGTTTTCCATGACATTGTGTGATATCGGCTCCTCACCGGGTAACCGTGTGAAAAGAGCTGCTATTGTGTGTCACATGGTGGCACTGTGTGAGTTGGCAGGTTTGGAAAGGTATCCAAGCCAAATTTGTGTTTTTCCCCCCACATGTTGGGAACTCTAAAGGATCCAAGGTTTGTTGATTCCCCTGGAGGCAACAAGAAAATTGCAAAAATATAACAATTTCTTGGATCAATGGGAAAAAAGTGCTGTGCAGGAAAATGTATGTTTTTTCTAAAGATGGCATCAAAAGTTGTACTGTGCCAACATTGCAATCTTCCCAGCTTTCAGGAACAAGCATAGTTGTAAAAAAAAAAAACAATCCACAGTTTTTGCATTTTTTTTAAATGGTAGTCCATCTTTTTGGTATGGTTTCAACCTGCTTGCAGTTTGTGGGGGGAAACCGTTGTGAAACCCATGGGTGAACCTAGTAAGCTGAACATTTCTGACAAGTAGACACAGTTCCGAGGGTCATTTATGTAGTTTGGTCATGGTTTTCCCAAATGAATGAATCACTGAAATAAACAAATAACAAAAATAAGTAGGAGAAAATAGAAGCTGGTGACAACATTTTCACCTGTATTTTTTTGCCCGTATGGCCAATTTACAAAATTGATATGCCATTATGTCTGTCAGATACCCTCTGGTCACAGTGATATATAGTGTTTTTTGGCTGTCCAAAAACACATGGTAACAAGAGACAACTTTAGCTGAGATGCAGGTTACAATGATTTTTCATTGTGTATCCATATTTGTGCCTGAGCTTAGCTGCCACAAAGTGAAACCTACTAAACCCAGATATTTCTGAAAACTAGAAACCCAGGCAGTTCAGGGTGGTGTGACTTGTGTGGCTTCCACTACATTTTCTTACCCAGAATGCCCTACAAACTTAAAACTTCAGCTAAAATTACGCCTTTTCCTTATATTTTTGTGAGAGGAAGTTCCAAAATCTTTAGAGATCTACCACCCACCATTCCTACACCATTCCTACACTCCTGATAAAAACTGTAACCCACGTGTGTGGCTGGGCCAATCGTCTGTGACACAATCGGCCATAAAACACAACCTAGAGACATACATTTTTCACAATGAAAATTAACCCATTTTGGTGATGTGGGTGTATTTGGGCATGGGTTCGGCCACCACCCAGCCAAACCTAGACATTTGTGAAAACTAGACACCCCGGTGAGTTGAGGGTGGTTTGACTTACAACTTTTACAACTCTTACCCAGCATGCCCTGCAAACCTCATACTTTGGCTAAAATTACGCACTTTTCTCTCAAGAAAGGCAGGCCTTTCTCCTATCTCGGTTCGGTTGCTTGGAATAAACTTCCTTTGGAGTTACATACAACAGCTGAGACATCAATCTTCAAGAAAAAACGAAAAACCTGGATGTTCCAACAGGAATATTGCCACCGTTTGACTGTGTAGATAGCCTTGAAGCCAGCGCTGAGACACTCGGCTGAGGATCTGTGCACTTTATAAATCTCAAATCAAATCAGGTTCTGGAATGTGTATGGAGCCACAAAATTCCTATCACCTAGCATTTTCACACATCTGCCGGTAAAAACGGTATCCCACTTGTGTGGCTAGGCCAATCGCCTGTGACTGGAACGGATGCAAACTGTGACTATATGAAGTCATTGTGGCCTTCAAAGGTCCCTAGTTCGATGAAGTGTCATTTAACAAAGGTATATTTAAGGCAACTGCAATTATTCCGCAATTGAATGCTAAAATATGGTGCAGGTTAACTAAATTGTGCTGCAAGAAAAGTCAAATTCTGCTGCATATTTATTGGCGGTATTTTCTCATTTTATCACCTGTCAATAATGTCTGAGGAAAGATTTCACTGTGTTAGCATAGTACCAGCTTAATACCTTTATGTAGCACTCAGCAATTGAAATTTGACCAGGTATCAACCTTTGCAAAGGATCTGTCACTAAGTGGCACCATATATGGCACTTTTTTGTGACGTTTAATCAGTTTGAGCTAAAAACACAATGTGTTTGTTGAAAACATCAGATAGTGAATTATGGGAATTAAGTCCATAATTATGCAGAAAATACGGTCAGAGAGCTGCATTCTTCCTGTGTGTGGCCCTGGCTACATTCAACCACTCCTATATGAGGAAGAGTTATAGTACCACTTTTTGATGATCATGGTTAAGTTGAATCTCTTCACTTACCTGATCCTAACATGTATGTGACTCCAAGCTACTTATACCGATCTTACCAACTAATGTTGATGTTAATTGATATTTGTATATATGAACCTTTTACATCTTGTGACTGGGCTGGATTCTGCTTTGTGACTTGTTAAAATGAAATGAGTACACTGGCAGAACTGCACATGTGTACCATTATGCTCACTCTACCAGTGTGCAAGACCTGTAAACCTTTTAGGCAACTGGCATTCGGTGGAGTTCTGCGCTGTTCTTAGGTTGATCCTAGTACCACTGAAGAATGTTCTATATCAAATGAAGAACAACAATATAGGAGACCCTTGCTTTTTATTGAAGTCTTGGGCATTGACAAATAAGTTACCTCCCCATGTTGAATGTTTATAACCTGTGAACTGCAGACTCAAAGCAGAGATACATCTTTTTGGGGCTTGCAATGAGGAGGTGACGCCCCACTCACTCACCCTAATCTTTGCAATTCTGAATGAGGCTGTTTGCGAGTCAGAAAGATTGTTTCAACTGTTCTGACGCACACAGTGTCTTTAAAAACACTCAGAATTTTGCTTTGACATTGCATTGCCTTTATTTGTTCAAATTGAAGGCTTAGCGGCCATATAGGAAGTATGTTCATCAGGCCATCAGATATTCATTTAATTTTTGGCTTCCAAATTAACCCATGTCAACATTTGGTTATCTATATCATGTGCATGTTAACATTTATGCATGTCACGATTTTATTACAGTCATGTGTTCTTATCTGAATTTAGGAGTTAAGACTATGCCCTTAAGCTGGATATCTCCTCATTGTGTAAGAAAGTGCTTGTAGGAAAGTAGGATCTGCTCTCATAGTCACCCCCACTTTTTGCTGGTGTCATTATGTTTTGCTGACTAGTCTGACTGGGATCATGCTAATCAGGAACCCAGTCTCTGTGCTTCTTCCCTAAATTGGACCATGGTGAGTACTTAGGTACCCCCCAGACAGGCTACAGGTATACCTTTGTAAGTCCCAAGAATATGGTACTAAGGTACCCAGGGCATAGGTACACCAGGGGTCCCCCATGGGATAAAGCATGTATTATTGCACCCATGGGAGACCACTCAAATTGTGACTACAGGCCTGCCATTGCAGCCTGTGTAAGCTGGCGCTAGCACCACTTATGACAGATATATGTATTCTTCTATCTGAGGTCACTTCACTTAAAACCTATAAGTCACCCCTAAGGCACGCCTTTCAATCCTGAAGGCAGGGTGCTTGGTTATAAGTGTGAGGGTACCGCTGCATGAGCAGGACACCCCTACAATCCTCAGGGGCCAGTCTCCTGGGTTGTAAGTGCATCAGCCATTACGATACATATAGTGCCCATGCGTCATTACGTGATAGCTAACTCTAAACTGACTGTAACGAACCCTGCCGTTTTTGGTATAAAAAATGTTGGAATCATACCCTAACACCGTAAACGGTGTTGGAGGTATGATTCCATGCACTGTGGGGCTCCTCTGGGAAGCCCAGAGTGCTCCCGGTACCAGTTTTCCAGACCGGACAGCAAACTATGGCTGCTGCCAACCAGAGACACGATTCTGCTGTCCTGCTGCTGAGCCACGCTCGAGCAGGTGAAGGCAGGACATTAGGTTTCCTGTCACAGGGAGGTGTGACCAACTCCCAGACATGAATTAGTGTATTGGGCCGGGGTGGGGGCACGTACCAGCACCACTACACTGCTTTGAAGGACACATTTGGTGCCCTCCGTGCATACTCCAGTTGGAACCAGTTCAGGGAGCCGTTGGCTCCCGCTCTGGCGCGAAACTGGATAAAGGACATGGGAGTATCCTCCCCACTGTCCAGCCCCTCCTATGGGAGGGACCCCTGAATCGTCCCAACCCTTTCTTTAGGGTACTTAGGGGCTTACCTGTGGGTGGTTCCTTAGATTCTTTGTGGGACAAGATACAAATCTGAAACCAGTTCATCTTCAACCGTCTGGGCACTTTGGACTTCGTTGGACTTCGCGTTGGGAACCGAGACTGCAACTGGGAAGACTCCTGCTGCTCCTGGTCTCGTCGTCCTGCCAGTCTTCTGTCTTGTCTATGCCTGCGCTCCATACAGGTTCTTTTTCAGGCCTGTGGACATCCAAGACAACTGAAGGAATCTCCCTTGGAGTGAAGGAGTCACTCCCCTGTATCTGCAGGCACCGCAATGAAGCTGACTGGTCTGCTGTTCCTGAGCTCCCACGGACTCCAAAAGGTTCAGCAACACAGGTCATGGTTCTTCAATTCCCTCGAGGCCTGCTCTGTCTTCACAGCAAGTTTGAAGCCAGTATCCCTTGTAAGAACCGCTGGAGCAGTACCCCTGTGCACCGTGTCGACTTGCCGTTGCCAAGGCTTGATGACTCTCTTCTCCAGAGATCTTCGGGCTTCAAGAAGCTCCAGCCCCAAGTATCTCTTTCTACCAAGATCTTCGTCCTCACCACATCCTCTGCACCGTGGGCCTTCATCATTAGTGAGCAGCTCGAGGTCCTCTTGCGACTCCTGTGCATCCGGCCTGTGGGTCCTCCTGAGGGTCTTCTTTGGCTCCAGTGTGCTCCTCTGCTTGCTTGGGGCCTACTCTGACTTACCTGTTCATGGTGAGTCCCTTGGACCTTGCTGGTCCCGACATTGCACCTTTTTCGTCTACTACATTTGTTGCCGTTACCAAGGTTTGTTGGTGCTCCCGGCGGACACGACCCCCTGGCTCTTGGCATCCAACGTGGGACAGCTCGTGAATGGCTCCTGGTCTTCCACAGTGTCTCCTGGTCCGCAACATCTGCAGCACTAAGGTCACCGTCAACTCTCCTGCATCTTCCGACATTGGTGGGCACTCGTCTTCTGTGCCTCTTGGTCACACCTGAGTGGCGTAGACTCTGTCCCCTCTGCTTGCAGGTACTTCTCTTCCTGAATCCACCTTTGGGTTCCACCAGACTCTTTCACCTTCTTCGCTAGCGGCATCTTCACTGAAGTCCTCCATTGTGGTCTACGGTGGTTTCCGACGTCACTTTGCACCTATGCACCGGCTTCCCTGGTGTAGGTATCCTAGTTCCCGGGGTATCCACAAGTTGGGTGACTCTCCAACCTTCCATCTTCCACAGGGTTTCTTCAGGGTCTTCTGGGAAGGGTCCTTCTTCTTAAAAACTTCAAATGTGACTTACCCATTGACTTGTATTGAGCACAGAGTTGTGTTCCCACTCTGAACACAGCCTTCATGGGGTTCCTGGGTACTTACCTTGGGTGGTTCCTTGGGTCCCCAGCTGTTCTACGTCTTCTAGGTCCAGCCTCGACTTAGGTCATGGTTCGCATTCCACTTTATTAGTATATGGTTTGGTCTCCCCCTGGAGCCCACTGTGCATTTGTGCTACTTACGTGTTATATTACTAAAGTATTGTGTGTATTGTGATTATATCTCTAGGTAGGAGATATTGCAATGTGTTAGTGAGTGTTTATAATAAATACATATTTTTATAACTACACTGTGATGTTCTTTTTCACTTAACCTACACTAGATGATTAGTACTGGTAAAACAAGCTGCTTTCGTTCTTCCTGGACTAAGCCTGAATGCTGAACTCCACAGTAACCACTTAGAGAGCTTTCTAAGGTTGTCTAAGACAACTAAAATCACCATAAGGGTCGTCTGGTTTAGTGCAGGGTGCTACACTTACAAAAGTGAGCACCATATACTAAGCCAGCCTCCTACAGTGCTTATTTATTTTGATCGTGGGAGAGCTTGCTCAACTGTAGAGTGTTGATTTTGACCCCTATTCAGAATACCTAACTTGCCTTTTATTATGCAGGGCGGGATTTGGTTGATTTACCTCCTGATGTAAAAATTTCTTCTCTCAGTCTATGGATGAGTTCTGCTGCAAATCGAATAGGACCACAAGACCAACAGTACACGAACAGCTGAGAAGAGAACTTATTTTATTTCTAATGTTGCTGTTCTGAATTTGAATTAATATTTAGTATAATGCTAATTATACTTTGAGACTTTGGGCTTTATTTAGAGTGTGGGAGCCTGGGTACTTAGTCACAAACATGGCAGATGTCTCGTCCACTCTATTACAAGGGCATTAAAATCTGTGACACTTGTAACACAGCAAATGGGCATCAGTCGCATTTTGAGTTTGTACCCAGTCCACCAAACTCTAAATAAGGGCCTTTGTTTGTAGCTGAAGTTGATGGTCACAACGTTCTCTTCCTTGCCTGTCTCATTGGAGCCCTCTTTGTCATATCAAGGGTCTGATATTGAGGGTATGCAAGCCTAAAACATGCAATGTTGAAACAGAAACAGAGTGTTTGTTTTGCTATGCTACTTCGAAAGATGTTTATACATTGTATTTGCCTCTGAATCAGCCTTCTCCACACATAGGGTATTTATCTTTCTGGTGGAGGGCCTGGATGAATCTGGTTCTCCAGCTCTCATATCTGTTCTTCATAAACCAACTAATTATGTAATTCACTTTCAGTTTGTCATTGTACTATTTGCAACTTGGAGCATTTAGCCACACTTGATATGTTCATGGGATCATTATCACATGCCGGAGTGTAGGCTTAATGAGTTGAACGTTCACCGCTGGAACTAAGCAGTCTGAAAGTCAGAACCTTTTGACCCCATGATCATTTTAGGGAAAAGGCACAACATTGCTAGATTTCTTACCCTACGGTAGTAGTATGTCACAGGCATCTACTCTAATGATGAGAAAAAAACCTCACCTTTATCTTGTCAAACATTTACCTCTTTAGAAGAATGAACATTTAAACAAGCCATTTTATACATGATACATACTCAAAAGTTATTATACACGGAATCTCAGATACAATGACTTTGGAAATAAGAGCATACACCAACAATTGTATATTGTGTATTTCTATTCATTATCTACGCCACATAGGGGTTTTAGTTACTGTAACATCATTTAATGTATCAGGATAACAGTAAAACATCTCTTTTAGAAGGGAAGCCAGCTATGGCAATTAAAAATCCATCATACCAGATCTTTCACATTCTGTAAGAGAGCCAGCATCACTCTCCTGAGAGGTGCTACTAAGTTTTGGATCCAGGGCTTAGCATTCAAGCAGAATGAAAGATGCTGGATCAGGTTGTGGGCTTGCTCAGGCTTATGCATGTTGTTTTGGCTTCTCTTCAGTAGCATCTTGATTCAGCACCCAGATCTCTCTCCTTCAACTTCTAAAAGCAAAACATTTTATAGGAGACTCAACCGCTCCTCTAATTATGGATGGACAATACCCAGGCATTTGCATTTGTTCAGATCCAATTACAGTGATCTCACCTTCGAGCTGATCAAATCAGAAATTACATGAAATCACCTATAACGTCTGTATACGTTTTAGAATGTTTCATTTTCTCTTTGACCTTTAGAGACCTTTATATGACTTTTCAAACTGAGGGCATCACCTGATGTTACCTTTGTACTGGTGTCCTGGCTTCATACCGAGGTTGCATAAGTATTTGGAATATATCCGAGAATCATAAGATGCCCTTCTTACCAAACGATGCTTCCAGCTCACCCTGGACATTGGCAGCCTTTCAGTAACCTTGGATGGCAGCCAAAGCAAGTTCTTGCGCGGGCAGAAAAGAGATTAGGGACTCTGTGGGGTGAATGTAGACTCTGTTTCTGAATTACCTTTTTCTCTAACACCGTATATATTTTAATTGTGAAACTTAGTAGGTTAGTAAAAATACCCCATGCATAAAATGCCCCATTCTTGGTTAATTCACAAATACAAGTTGTTATGCATTATATGTGTAATGGTTCTAGCTTATGAATAATACTTCCACCATGCTATTATGGTGATACTTTCAACACCGGCATGTCACCGGGTCACATCTCACACATCTCAGTAAGGTCTATTTAGCCTTCCATTCTCCTGAAGATTGGTAAATTGAATACCATAAATTGGATAATAAAAGCATATTTTATTTACAGAATTTTGATACAGCAGCAGTGTGGCATGAATGAATAAATGCATTTGGAATGCACACCACCTGTGAAGGTCTCTTGGTGCGTTCCATAAAAAAGATCATTACATCAATAACAAAGGTATTATTCTGCCCACATGCTGCATTGACTTCTCCATTGTTGTCATTATGGTTGAACAAAGTAATACCACAATGGTTTGTACACTAAGAGCATCTGCTTTTCACACCTACTTTTAAATTTAGGAACATATTGGTAGTAGTATCTGAATAGCTGTTCCCATCTCAAGCTTTTTCACTGATGCTTCCAGCTTTGTTGCCATCTATCATGGTCTTTTACTTTTGCATTCAACAACTGATGTTCCTTTATACATATACAACTCTTGTAGTCTAGTGTAAGAATATCTCAAGGTATTGAATAGAGCAGAGGTCCAAAGAATAAAATGCCCCTAGATGTTCTCTTTGAGTTATATAAACTATTTTGTGTTGCCCATGTGGTCTTCGGCACCCCGATTCATAAGTTTGCTTGCTATTTAAAGTGCACCACTGCCCCTCTGTCCAGTTCGATTCTCTATAAATACTGTTAATACAATATAAAAAACATAAGTAATGTCCATCAATTCATAAAGCAAGCCACTCCACGCCTGTGAGGTTATCATATACCCCAAAATAGACTTTATCTCCTACTTCAGCCCGTATGCTGGAAACATTGCATAGATCTTCTTTTAAGATGTTCATAGAAATATAGACAGACATAAATGAGGCCAGTCATTTTCAGAGATGCTCTGTATGGTCATCTGCAATCGGGTCTCTTTATCATGGTTCTTATACAACCAGGTCGGACTGATTGAGAGGAAAATAAAGGAGGGCCTGATGGGCTGGTCTGACAGGTCAGTGTGTAGGCTGGTTTTCTGACTGTTGGTGGGCCTGTTTATTGTCTGCTGGGCTGGTTTTTACTATTGATTTCCCTGGTATTAAAACAAACATTGCTTGCAGCAACCTCAAGTCCATGCAGACTTCCATACCATGCAAAACACTCATACAGCGTGTCTTTGCAAGTTCAAAACTGCCCCAAATGGAAACATGTGCCTCTTTTTTAGCTTTCTAATTCACTAATGGGGGCCACTTTTATTTTGTTTCCCAGGCCTATTTTCTGTTCTAGTCAGACCCAGTGAACACTGCACAGGCCTTCTTACCACAGAAAGGTGTTAGTAGTTATTTTTAGATTTTGCCTACGCTGTCAACAAAATCATTTGCCAGCAAAAAAAACTTATAAACAGGCTTAGAGACTAACCATTACTTACCATTGTTTGTCTTCGATGTCACTCGTTTCCTTACTTCCTATTGGTCACCGCCTCCTGCTCGCATCCTACTTCCTGCTGTGTCTTCTAGCATTTGGCCTGCTATGTAGAATGGACCAAGTATAGTTTACCTGTCTGCGGCCAGTGTCCTTCCACTGCTCATTCACTCCTGCAGTTACTTTTTGAAAATGTTTTTACATGCACTATAATGGTGTAGATGTCTCCAGTCCCTCCCTCCTCGCACCCCCGCTTGCTCTCCATTCTGTTGGTGTTCCTTCCCTCCTCCCCCACACCTCACTTGTGTTGCTTACCCCACACTCCCTCGCCCTCTGCTGTGTTGCTGTTCCCTCCGTCTTCCCCCACACTTCCCTGATGTTGCTTCACCCCCCACACTCCTCCTGCCCTCTCTGATGCTGCAGCTCCTCCCTCCTCCCCAACACCTCCCTCGTGTTTCTTGCCCCTCCTCCCCATGTTCCTTGTGATGTTAACCTCCCCCACCCACCCACGGTTACCCCTGCCCACTCCAACCCTCCCATCCCTACAAAAATAATAATTGAACAAAGCCAAATAGCTCTCATGGATGAGAGTGCAATTTGGCTTTGTTTAGTGTTTTTTTTTTTTAATTGCACAGCAAGGTGGGCTGCTGTGCAACATGGTGTAAAGAAAAAAAGACAGTATGACTTGGTTAATGTTAGCCACGTCATATCTCTTTGTTAAATTTTCACTTAAAGCAATGTTGTACCGCAGCCCGCGCTGCTGTGCAACATGTCTAAAAAACATTGACAAAACCAATAGCTTTCGCATAGGTGGAATCTGCTGACTTTGCCAATGCTTATTATGTAAGCCTGGGATCTGGTTTGTGATTTGGTAAAGAACAAAAGTGCCCCTTCTAAATAAACAGCATATTACATTCTGTTTATCTGCATTTATACTATGTATTGGCCACGTAAGAAGGTGGACTGCATTCAATGGTATGTTACTCTTTGCTACTTTAAGATTGTAGTTTGTTTATAGTCAAATAAAAAGCAGGCTCTTGGAGGAGTCCTATTTCCTCTCTTGAATGATATCTATATTTTAGGTTTACTTGTGTAACTTGTTTTGCAATAACAGTCTGTTAATTTCATGTACTCTGCTTCATTCCATTTCAGGCAAAATTGCAGGTCATGATAACAGAAGTGAGAACTGCATTCTGTAACTCAACACACAAAACACCACATGCTTCCCACACGGGCCACAATCAAAATCATCCCCCTTTTCAACCAGACACAACAATAATATAAAGCTCAAGTGATCTATCTATGTGTTTATCTAAGCGACAAATGACAGGATAAGAGCACCCCCCTGGTCACCACGCATGACACCAAGAGATATTCCACTGAGATAACACTGTTATTCAACATCCTTGCACAACCCACACTGTATCTTGCTACCCGTGCATCAGGGCATGTTGTTCTTTTGTTAGTGGCATGTGCATTCATCTACAATACAGTACAGTAGAAACACTTCTCTATGGTATGATTGATCAGTTCAGACTGTTGAGTACTTCCTACGAAAAGCAAAACACGCAGCACTGATATAGCAGGACACAGTCAGCTTTTTTAAAAGGTTGATACAATGAGTGTCATTACTTTAAATGATATTAGTACATAATATATAATCACTGAGATACAATTTGATTGTTATTCAGTATTAATAATAGTATCGTGAAAAATGAATCAAAATAAGAAAAGAAAAGCAGCTGAAGGAACAATCATTACTTGAACAGATGTTTTCTTGCTGGCAACAAAAATAAAGAAAATGATACTAATAAAAAGCATGTCACTTAGGGTGTTCTGTTTTGCTTTTTTAAAAATATTTTTTATTTGCATTTTATCAAACAAAACATACTGGTCAATGTATCACAGTGGGGTGCTGTAGGCAATCAGAGTAACAATCAATAACAAATCATTCAGCACAGGAGCGACTGGTGACATAGGGGCCATCAATCCAGTACTGTACAAGAGGATCAGCAGGGAGTCTGGTTACACAGATCCTAACCATGGAATTAGAGTGATCGGGATTTGACCAGCTCAAATCCCGATCTGTATACATCAGGGCCACAGGCTGATTTCCAGTTCATCCTCAGCTGTCTGTGAGCAAGTATAAGTGCCATATCTGCAAATCTGTCCGTCACTAGAGAAGCA
Organism: Calotriton arnoldi; assembly: GCA_963921515.1. Classification (NCBI taxonomy): domain Eukaryota; kingdom Metazoa; phylum Chordata; class Amphibia; order Caudata; family Salamandridae; genus Calotriton; species Calotriton arnoldi. Next base: position 3,029,509 of record CAWUFW010000547.1, on the reverse strand, counting down.
TTACGGTTATGAAGGCCTTATAAACACAATTGGGGAGTCAGCTCAAAGCTCCGATCAGTAGCTCGGCAAATACCTGAAGGACAGTGGTCCAGTACGGTGTCAATGTCGGGCAAGACCACACAATATGAAAAAAATCTGCATCGTCCACATGGGATCGAGGGCAGGACGTCGCTGCGCCAGTGAACTTGGCATGTAGACGTCGGGGGGGGGGGAGGTATTTTTTTTACGGAGTTTTATATAGCGCGAACTTGACCCGGTATCGGGTATCAGAGCGCTTTACATAGCACCAGTTGCGTTACATGAGGACACATTCATTTTTTGTTAGGCATGGGGAGATTAAGTGATTTGCCCAGAATCGCAGGATGTTCAGCGTCATTGCCGAGACTTGAACCCGGTTCCCTAGATTCGAGGTCTACCGCCCTAGCCGTTAGGCCAACTCCTCCCCCCAGGTATGCCCTCTGCAAGCACTAGAACTGAAGGAGTTTGAAGCGAGCATTTCTAGACACCTTGGGGATAATTTCTAGTGCCCTTCTCCAAGCCGTGTCAGACAATGGTGTCCCTAAGTCCTCCTCCTACCAGTGCTGTCACAAGCACGCAAAGTCTAGTTGTGCCTCCTTCAACAAAGCACTGTAGAGTAACGTAACTGCCCTTGCCTGACCCGTAATGAGGAATAGAAAATGCAGGCACTCATGTCCCGGAGGTTTCGCAGTGCCTCTGCCCCACCATTCATGCACCCCATGCACCAGAACCATGTGGAGCAAAAAGTACTCCACTGGGAGGTCATACATCTCCTGCAGCTCAAGAATAGAACCGGCCTCGCCCCCAAAAAATAAATCACCCACTATGGTGAGCCCCACCTGTGTCCACCGACGCAACCCCGACCAACCCCCAAGGCGATGCCAGCGATGAGCAACCTGCAATGGCAGCTCGCTTGTGTATGGTATTTTAGTGCGTGTTCTTTGTAGTGCCCTATCCCGGACATAGCGAGCCATTTTAATTAGTACATTCTTATCTTGAACCATGGAGGCGGGCTTAGGTTTTAACAAAATGCTAGTCAAGAGACCCTGAGAGGGCAGTCCATGTTCCTGGTGGTTCACCCGGTCCCACTGCACAGAGCTCCACGGAACCACCCACTGCATTTGCCCCTCCAGATAATAAAGTTCGAAATTGGGCGCCACCAACCCACCTTCCTCTACCGGTAAGCTCAGTTTCTGTAGTGTTACCCAGCACTGCGATGTTCCCCAGTATAGTGTTAGTAGGATACCGTCCAATTCTCAAAAGAACTGCTGTGAAAGTTCTACCGGTAGGGCCACAAACAGATAGAGGAGTTGTGGCAGTACCACCATCTTAGAGACAGCTATCTGCCCACCCACCGACAGTGGCAGAGTGGTCCAGAAGGCCAGTGAACGTCTTAGGGCAGCAATTGCACTGCCAAAAGTGCCCTCATAGAGCATCTCCTCGGGACGGTACATGGGCACTCTCAAATAGCAAATGGTGGCTGGTTCCCAGCGCAATGTCAATGCAGCCGGGAGAGGTCTGATCACTGCGCCGAGAGTAGATGCTGGATTTACTCCAGTTTACCTCCAGGCTAGAGAAGCGCCCAAAATACATCAAAGCTGGCACCACCCCCTCCAGGTCAGTCTTCCCCTCTCATACATAAAAGCATGTCGTCTGCGCATAAGGAGAGATAAAGTCAGTCAGTGGAAAATTGCAAACCCTGATAATGGCCACCACGCAAGACTGTCTGGGCAAATGGATCTAGAGCCAAGCAAACAACAGAGGGGATAAGGGGCACCCCTGCCTGGTGCCCCATTTGAATGGACACACCTCTGAAATCACCGAGCAGTGCAGACCCGAGCCAATTGGCCAGTCTACAAGAGTTTGTCCACCTGACGAAGGACACCACAAAGCCCATGCCATGCAAAGTAGCACACAAGAACTCCCAGCGGCGCGAATCAAACGCTTTGCAGAAATCCATGTAAATGACCAAAAAGTCCGGCGTAAGCCATTCCCAATGGTCCAGGAAAAGAAACAGCTGACGGATGTTAGGCTGGGTACTACGGGTAGGAATAAAACCAGTGTGGACCAGAAAGCACATGTGAGGTAGTAGCCAGTTTGCCAGCACTTTACTCAGGATTTTATAGTTGGTGTTGAGCATCGACAGAGGGCGATATGAGTAAAGGAAAAGTGGGTCCTTATCCTTCTTAGGTATAGACACAATCGTGGCCTCGAGCAGAGAGGGAGGGAGTACTCCCTGCTTCCGGGGGTCGTTTAACAGGGCTACCAGCTTAGGGATGAGGTCTCTTGGCATACATACCATAGAATTCAATGGGCAGGCCATCCAACCCGGGGGCCTCCCCCCTCGCCATCTCCTTAATTCGAACCCGCACCTCCTGCTCAGTAATATCCGCACCCAATTGATCCGCCATGGTGGCATCAAACACTACCGGAGAGGAGTCCGCGATGTAGTTCACCACATCTACCTTACTGAGGCCTCGTGGAATATAGAACTCGGTAATAATGAAGGAACGCAGTATTTTTCTCCTCCTGAATAAAGACTTCCCTCGAAAAGATGTCATGGACCTGGAGAATAGTATGCCCTCTCACCTCATCCTGCAGAAGCCAAGCGAGCATTTCCCCAGACTTGTCTCTCTCAGCATGAGGCCTAGTAACATATGCAGTATAATCATGTTACTGCAGGCGTTCCACCGGAGCATGCAGTTTCTCCGGTTCATCTAGAGTGCGTTCCCTGCCCTCCAAAGTCCCCTCCAGGTCACGGGGAAGCTCATCAAGCACTGTTTCCCGTCATTTAATATCTGAGTGCAACTGAGCGGGTACCCCAATTTTGTTAGAAATGCAGTAATCCTGTTTCACCACTTTCATAGCCTCCCCCTCCATTCCTACTGATGAGACCGAGCCCGCATTATTGAGCCAATAACGGGTAACTTGCTCACCCAGAGAAGCCTGTAAGGCCTGGTCATCAAGCAGAGTGGGGTACACCCCGCCACTTAAAGGAACACGTCAGGGGGTAATGGCCGGAATACTTTCTCACCAAATACTCTGCGTCAGACACTCTTATACACATCGTGCCTACAGCTAAATCTGCCATCCAGTCTCACTTCCAGGTCGTGCAATCCAGAGCGGGAGGGATACACCCTTCCCTCCGGGTTTTGCACCCTCCAGTAAGCAATAAAGCCTCTGCCAGCCTATGCGCCTGTGCGTGTGCAAGGGAAGTTGCGATCTATCTAAGGCAAGGTCTGCTACACATTTAATATCACCTCCCACTATCCTCAAATAGGGAAGCATCAACGGGAAGGAAAAGGGCCAAGCTGGAAGGGAAAACTGACTGGTCCACATTCGGGGCATATACATTTAGCAGGGCAACGTCCGTACCATCCAATTGACCTAGCACCAATACATATTGACCATCAGGGTCAATAACTGCCATATGCAATTGGAAGAATAATAATTATTATATGATTGCTCATGTAGTGTTTCTACTTCACAAACAAGTACCTGGAGCACCGTTAAAAATATCTCAAACCCATCCCCATTAAACAAAAACACTAAATCAAATCCTGAATTCTGTATAAAATGTCTTCTTTCCTCCTTGTATTGAAACAAATCTTTTCAATACAATGGAAAGGAGGAGCTATCTGTATAAATTTTAAAAGCACAAAATAATTATATGGACTCAAATACAAGGAAGGGCATGACTGCCCAGAAATGTGATTTTGTTTTAGGACTACCTCCATGGGGATTGCACATTAAGTACTTTGTGCAGCCACATTTTGTTTCAATACAAGGTGTACGGTGGTCTCCGTCATGAAAATATAGAATGCGGGCCACTACTGAGCGGGGTGGGGCCCCAGTGCAAGGCGGTCGTGCAGGTAATCTATGAGCTCATTCCAGGGCATAAAACTCAGATAGGCCCTCCGGAGCCACTACGTCTTGAAGCTAACCTTCCAGGAAGCCCAGCATGAAGTCACCCTCAATTCACACCAGTAGGCCCACAACCCTGATACTATTCCGGCTGGCTCTCCTCTCCTGATAATCCAGTGGAGCAGCCAGCCATTGTGTGTGGGTGTTAGAAATGGGATTTCTGGTTGGCTAGGGCTTGCGCCTAAGCCAGGCAGAAACCACCACTCTAGTCAGGGCAAGGGAGTTACACACTGAAGATAACCCCTGCTCATCCCCTTGGTAGCTTGGCACGAGCAGTCAGGCTTATCCCAGAGGCAATGTGTAAAGCGTTTACGCAACACACACAACAGCAGCGACACACTAGGCACACCACAAAAGAAACTCCACACAAGGTTATATCAAAAATAGCCTTTGTATTATCCATAAACACATTAGAATCATAATCACAAATGTACACTGTGCCACCTGGCACTAGGCAATACTTCACAGGAGATTATATACATGACAGGGCCAATCGGGCCACTGTCAGAACCATTAGAACAGGTAAGTAATGACACAACCACTGACTACTGGTAACATACTGTACTTAGCGGAACATATTATGCATACACTCATTAGGCATAAATCACATTTAGAAGTGTACCGTGGTAACACTCCCTAGGTGCATACATCACCTCAGGCATAAACACATTATGCACACTCTCAGGGCCTTGCGCCCTCCCAGCACCTCAGGTGCTCACAGGCCCACTGGCCTTCCTCTGGGGGCCCGTCTGGGCTGTCCCAAATGCCCTCTGTCCCAAAAGTCAGGGCTCGATAATCATAGGGCCTCCCACCAGGCCCTCCGGCTGCCAATGCAGCAGCAAAATGTTCGCCATGCACAGGGGGGCGGGGGGTGCATCTCACCCCTTCCTCGTAATCAAAAATAAGAATGCCCCCATCGTTGCAGCTGCCCGCGCTCTCGCGGTGCAGCTGGGAAAAGCAGACGAATGGCACCAACAGAGTGCTGTGGGAGCCCCTCCTTCCCGGGGCTCCTCTCGTGCAGAATCACTTGGCACCAAACGTGCCTCCTCAGCCCGACTCACCGGGGCCTCTCTCTCGCGGGCAGGGAGAACTCTGCCGATCGGCACTAGGAGCCCTCGAGGCTCCGGTCGAGCCCCTCCTCTCGGGGCTCCTCCCTTAGGCAACTCGCGCTGGTGCCAGCCGGCACCACCAGGGCTCTCCCTTTCAGCCCCACTCACCGGGGCTTCTCCTGATGGCAAGGCCACGAAGGCGGGGTGGGCTCCCGCTGGCCTTCAGACTCCACGGAGCAAAGTCTCCGTTCCTTAGGCGTTTACCAGCGGGGGGTAGGCTCCCACCTGGATCTCCGGCTCAGGCCCCCAACAACTATATAAGAAACATCAGTCCCCAAGCGGATTAGAGATTACCAGGAGCCCCTGGCAAGTGCAGCCGTATGGGGGGGGGGTGTGTGGGGGGAGGAGCCCAGTCGAGGTAACCTGCCACACTATCCATCCCCCCAGAGGCCGCAATAGCTCAGCTCACCTAGGCTGTCTCCAAATACCCCCTCAGGGCCAAACACTAGTGTGGGTTCTCAGCGCGATTCCAGCTACTCCCAGTGACACCAGTAGGGTGTGGTTGGGGTAATGGCCTCACCCGGCACATGAAAGTCAAGTGCGCTGAGGGAGGGCCCTCTGGTTTTCTCAGCAGAGTGCGGGCCACTCCCACAACCAGGCGCTCGTCGCCTGACTTCCTCTTGCCGCCACGGCCCCTTTACTCTCGGCCACGCCCCGGGTCAGACACTCCTCGCCTGACTTCCGGTTCGCATTGGCGGCTTCTCGGGGCCACAGAAATGCGGGGTAGGCTCCCGCTCCACTTTCCTGCAGCCCGGGGGGAATCCCTACGCCGGGATTCCCTGGGAATGCTTATGAAGCACAGCGCTGCCGGCCTCAAGATCCCTGGGGCACTCCTCACGTCTTCTCTGGTCTTGGCAGTGCCCTCCTCGCGCCGAGTGCGCTCCTCAGGACACGTAGTCCAAGGTCATCAGGGGCAGAGCTGGGCCTAGGCAGGCCAGCTCACAGGGCCCTCAGCAGAGGGGCAATCCCTTAGTGGCGGTTCCTCCTGGGGCCCAGCAGTCCAAGCAGGCACAAGTTAGCACACAAAACAGCACACTCAAATGGGGTCACAGCCCCAATATTTATACTATGTTTGTCTTTGTTCTGCCCTGGCACAGGTCTTGGGGAACCAGCCCCAACTGGTTCTGGGGGGTACTGAAGCACTTTGTTTACAGGGCTTCCACCCTCCTTTGTCAGGTTGGGCTCTGTCCTCAGACACACCACAGGGGGCGGAGCCAGCATTGAACCAGGCAGGCACAGACCTATTCAGGGTCAGGGGCTACTCCTCCCACTACTCTAAATGTAGATCTGCCTATTCAGCCTAGCGCTGACTCACCCTGCCCCTCTGGAGCCACACACCTCACCAGCCCCTGTCACTCCAGAGCCAGACATGCAATACACATCAGGCAGGCAAAGACACATAGCACACAGAAATGCCAACTTCTAGAAGTGGCATTTCTAAAATAGTGATCATAAATCTGCGCACACCATTACGCAGCATTTATTATCACTATTCCAAACATACCAAACATGACCACGCTGCTCCTCTCATATCAGGAATTACCACTGAAACACTTATCAGGGAATCCCCAATGCATTCCTATGAGAGGGCAGCCTCAAAGCAGTGAGAAACCAGAATGGCTGTTTGTCACTACCAGGACATGTCACACACTTAAGGTACATGTCCTACCTTTTACCTACAATGCACCCTGCCCATAGGGCTAGCTAGGGCCTACCTTAGGGGTGACTGACATGCAGTAAAAGGGGGGTCACACACGTGGCAACCACTTTATGTGCCACGTCACAGCGGCAGTAAACTTCGCGCACAGGCCCTGCAATGGCAGAGGCCTGAGACAGGTTTGAAAGGCTACTTCGGTGTGTGTCGCAATAAGCGCTGCAAGCCCACCAGCAGCATTTAATTTACTGGCCCCGGGTATATGAGATACCACTTTACTGGGGACTGATAGGTAAATTAAATACGCCAAACAGGTGTAGACGAATCTTACCATGTTTACCACAGAGAGCACAAGCACTTTACACTGGACAACAGTGCTAAAGTGCCGGAGTCCTAAAACCACCAACACCAGGTCAGAAAAAAGACTAGGAGGAAGGCAAAAAGTTCAGGGATGACCCTGCAAAAAGGGCCAATTCCAACCGTGGGCCTCTAATTCCATGAGGCGGCGTTCCGTGGTTTGGGCTGCAGGTGTCAGGGTCTGCATAGAGACCTCCAAAGTGGTGCCCCTCTCAGATAGTTTCTTGGGGTCCTCTTAGATGAGGCCCAGTTCCACTGCAATGGAATCTATCTTACCCTCCAGGCATTCCCCAGAGGCATTGATCGTGGGCCAGGAGTTTGTTGAACTTACTTTCAATGTGAGATGTATCACCTTCACTCTCCCCCTGCTTGATCCCCTCTTGAGAGGCACCTGTCGATGTATGCGCCCCACAACAAGAGTCACGGGTGAAGCGAGGGTGATCGCCTATCAGTCCAGCTCAGGCCCCCAACAACTATATAAGAAACATCAGTCCCCAAGCGGATTAGAGATTACCAGGAGCCCCTGGCATGTGCAGCCGTATGGGGGGAGGGGGGAAAGGAGCCCAGTCGAGGTAACCTGCCACACTATCCATCCCCCCAGAGGCCGCAATAGCTCAGCTCACCTAGGCTGTCTCCAAATACCCCCTCAGGGCCAAACACTGGTGTGGGTTCTCAGCGCGATTCCCAGCTACTCCCAGTGACACCAGTAGGGTGTAATCGGGGGAATGACCTCACCCGGCACATGAAAGTCAAGTGCGCTGAGGGAGGGCCCCCTGGTTCCCTGCATGTAGTCCTCTAGGGGGAGGTAACTCCCCTTTTATGGGGCACTCATGACACATCGTTCCGGGGGCTCTCTCTCTCCAAACTGGGCTTCACCCGGGGACAACGCCCGTAGTCCATGTGGCCCCGCTAGCTATGTGGGCTGCCATCTTGGTTGTGTCGGGCTCCTTACCTGAACGAGCTCCCTTGCTGCCTACCACGGCGGTTTGGTCCTCCGATCGTCCGGGGGCCCCCACTGTGGTCAGTAGTCCAAGGGAATCTCAGTAGGCTCGGAGGGGTGTGCAGTATAGCTGCAAGAGGGCTGAGCATTTCGACGTCGTGACCCTCGCTAACATTATGGGCCGCCATCTTTAGGAGTGTTGGACACCACACCCGATCCAGTTCTGTCGTCTTTTACAGTTGCTTGTCAGTCAGTCAAGCTATCGCCCGCAGGCCCCACCGGGTTCTCTGCAGGCCAGGGGTGTGCCGCCGGGGCAATCTGGTCACGTGTGATGGCTGCAAGGGGTTGGGGGTTCCTGGTTGGCAAGGAGCTTGCACCGTCCGTGTCCTCACACCATGACAACTAGCTCCGCCCCCCCACTCTTCTTCAGGGTGTTCTGTTGTATGACAAACATGCTTTGCCTAATATGAGAATGCCAGTAAAATTGTAAGACAACTAAAGTGTTTCTAGATAAGATGATTCCATCTAGAATAGTATTGGCGTTGACTGTGATATCTAAATGATGTTTAGAGACTATTTACACAGATGTCTTTTGTTGCAGGCTTAGGCTTCACGAGGAAAAGGTCATCAAAGATAGAAGACATCATCTAAAGACATATCCAAACTGCTTTGTTGCCAAAGAACTGATTGACTGGCTGATTGATCGCAAGGAAGCCACGGACAGGGAGACAGCAGTCAAGCTGGTGCAGAAACTGTTTGACAGCAGCATCATTCATCACGGTAAGTACAAGGCAATGTATCAGTTTGTACTACATATGGAGAAAAGTTAGGATTCATGAGCAGTGGTACTTTAATATGAAAAGGGAAAAGTTACAACTTAGCAAGAATATCCTTAATAAATACAAAATCAAAGTAACTTTAAGAAGGCATGGTAGCTACTATTATTTTGTGAATATATTATTTGGACGTTATTCAATATTTTTCGCATTTTCTAAATTCTACTTAATTTTCAAGTGGAATAATATTGACTAAGGATTTCCAAGGTGTATATATTTGCATTTTTCTTGATGACCACTAGGAAACTGACCGAATATGTGTAATTGAAAGAGTTGCATTAGAATGACTTTTAAATTAATATGGATATCTCTAAGGAATTGCGTTGCTTCAACCTAGCTGGGTAACAACAAAGTGATGTAGTTAGAGGATGTTGGGTGACTATTTGAAATTGAACAGGTTTCTGGGGAATAGGGCTGGCTCTTCTGTGTTAGGCCAAGGAAGGCAGTGGGTGCAATAAGACCTCCATCTCTAACTGATAATTCAGCGTCATAAAACTCTCAGTCGACTTTGAAGAGCCAGGAAGTGAAGTGGGGTTTTGTACAAACAGGAGAAGTCACAAAGGGGTTTTCACGGTTCATTAATAGCATGGGAAGGACATTATGTAACACCTACCAATAATCTATTTCTTTTTTTACATAAATATTTTTACTATCATTTTCACAGGCCAATAATTTGTTTCTTAAATTGTATTACTTTGCAGCTGACACTGACTCTAGATTTCCAGTTCTTAGAGTAATGGTGGGAAAGGAAGACTTAGAGCTATTTGTGTATTTTAAAGTAGTCTTTCTTTACCTGTAAGACTTTCAGGTATCTATTGCTATGCTGTTTTAATTTGATTGTTGATGGAACAAAGTTTCCATCTGCTACAGACCTTCTTAGTAGATCCCACTTTGTAGTGTTGTGTGCATTCACTCTGGACCTTATGGTCTCTGGACCAACGTCCCTTGTGTATATTACATAGTGGGGCCTCATTACATAATAGTACCATCAGGGGCGTAACACAGGCCCGCGCAGCCCCCGCGGTGCGGGGGGGCCCCCGCGCTCCAGGGGCCCCCTCACTCAGTCTCAGCGGAACCATCAAGCAAGCCTCAAGTCTGTGCGCGCACGCGCACCATTTAATTCACGATTGAAGTTCAATCATGAATTAAATGGTGCGCACGGCGGCGTCCTCCCCATAAATTAAATGGTGCCAGCCGCACGGCCTCTTCATTATTTAAATGGTGCCGTTTTGGTACCGCGGCCTCTAATTGGTTGGTAATGGTGGTGCGCACGCGCACGCCCGGGCTCCCGGCCGGGCGGTGCCACAAGGGACTTTCACTTCTTGCCGCGCGCGCGGGATGATGAATTCAACTGTGGAAGACTAAAAGTGGAAATGAAACAAAAGCGGACCTGGGGGGCCCCTGGAATTGCTGCCGCTTCACTGGTAAGACTGTGGCTGTGGCTGATGTGTCGCTTTCGACACCTACAGCTGGCTGCAATTTCCGTGTCCTGCTACTGTTATGTACAACCGTTGCTGCTGTGCTTGCTGTTCGTCTTTCCATCCTCTGTGATGTCTGTTGTTTTTTTCCCTGTCGATCTAACTTAATGCAAGCTGCTACTGCCCTTTTACCCCTTACCACTGATTTGTCCTAATTCGAGGGGCGTAGTCATGGTACAACTATGGACATTTTCATGGTTATCTATTGTCACTGTGAAGCATGCAGGCCCTGGAAATGAAAATAGATATATTCTCCTGGAACCCATCGATTAGAAGGGGGTGGGGGAGTGAGGGGCAAAAGGCGTCCAAATCTGGGGGGGGGGAGAGGGGAAGCAGTGGAGTTCTGTCCCTATGTACTCACTATTTTTTAAACCTCTGCCCCAAAAGAAATTGAGACCAAGGAAAAATGCAACAGTGAAGCTGTTCAGGCTACTTAATTGATCACACGCAGATATCATTTTAAGGTAGTTTATGGTGTTAAGGCATCTGCTGCAGGAATCTACTTGTGTCCGGCAAGTATCCAAGTATAATACTAGTAAGATCACTCAGGCGGATTAAAAACTTGCAGTGTGTAACCTGCTGGTGATAAGTCTGAATCGTACAATTCTTGTTGGGTTAATGTGTTCCTGCATAGTAATGTGCGTAACGTATAGATCAGAGCTTCCTATGGTCTTCTCCTAGCTCAGTGCGCTAATGTATGTGCTGCAGAGAAGAACCTTGCACAAGTTGTCGGTCATAATTTCCAGTATTGGATAAAATAGCCCAGTGGGTCATGGTTGTGTTGCAAAGATACTGAATGCCGCCTGATTTGTATACTGAGGTGAGCTGCTGGGGTCACTGGGATGTAAAATGCAGGTCTGCTCTAGCATGGATGGGTGATGGAAATGCTTTGAGAGCCTTCAGCGCGTGAAAGAGGCTAGGAATGCAAACATGCAGACACTGCTCAAAATAATCACTCTCCGCACAGCGAGAATAGGGAAAATGTACACCTTCAAAAAGTTGCAAAAATTTTACTCGGGGTTTAAGTGGGATGAAAAAACTGGGGGGGGGGGGTGGGCGGTGTCTCTCAAAGGGTCATGGCCATTGTAATTAAGGGCATGGCTTAAAAACACAAATGCTAAAAATCTGTGCTTAGCATAGTATGCCGCCCGACTTGTATTTTGCTGTTTCTGTCTTTGCATCCAGATATATGATACAACAAGTAACATCATACCTACAACAAGTCAGGACTATTGGCTGTGTCAATGGTTGTTAGTGCATAAGATAAATAAGCAGCAACTATGGCTTGTATATAATAATGAAAAAGCTTCTAGTTAAAGCCGTGGTGACCCCACCACAATGTTGCTGCTCATGAGTTTCAAAAAGAGAAGGGAAACCCAGAGAGAAAATGACTCTCTTTAAAGGATTTACCTTCTTCTACAACGCTCACCTGGCATGACGTCATGCCGTAACTTCTCCACTAGTGAGCAGTGTGAGCAGCGCACATCGATGTGCCCGCTGTCACTGCAGTCCGGAAAAAAACGGACTGCCTGTGCCAGGGCACAAAAAGAGCCCGATAGAGACCCGTTTTGGGGCCCCCTTTAAAAAACTGCTGGTGCTCAGCACCGGTGAGACCCGGCCCACTTAAAGCCCTGGTTTTACTCATGTCACCAACAGCGACTGATGTTCCGGTTGTAATTTCGACCATTTACCGTAAATCTACAGCCGTAGGTCTTGTCCCTGCCATGAAAAGGCTGCTGCTGATGCCACCATCTGACTTAATGGGCCAGGAGTATTGCAATTACTAATCTAGGCCTATACTCATGATGCTATTATCTGTAAACCACATAAAGAGCAATATTTTTCTTATGGCAAGGTCTGTACTATATAGGTGAACTCAGTAGTAGAAGTCTAAACAGTTGCCAACATGGTATCACAATCCACATGTTATAGGTTGCTGGGCAAACCATAACTCATCCTCCCACCACTCACTGCTCTTGACTGCACAAAAGACATCACCAATAACATCTCGAGTTACATTATCAAGGGCATCACTGATACCATCAATAACAACAATATTGTGAACACAAGATTAATGGCTCTCGCTCATAACAATACACGTTAAACAATTTTTTCAAGGCACAGTTTGAGAGTTTTTGTCCACCAACACCTCTTACAGATAACATAACTTGTATTTGTAAAAGCGCACGTTCACGCGGAGGCATCTTGGTGCTGAATAACAGATGTTTATTGTTACCCAACTCAGTGGTACTCATTTAATCGACCTCAGATGGATGAAGGGCTGAGTGGACCCGCCAGGATTTGAACCTGTGACCATGAGGTCAAACACAGGTTCCTGCAGTGGACGCATTAGTCCACTGAGACACCAAATGCTCCTGCCGATAGAGACTGTGTAGTTGGCTGGCACACAATATGGTTTCTGTACATTGTTTTGAACTTTGGCCCCACACCCATCAGTCCAACTGCACCATTTACTTAGACAACAGACTTTAAGAATATCTCGCACTGCTTCAAAGACTCTGAACAGCTCGTAGTCACAACCCTAAGCCACACTTGGTCTTCGATCCCTCTTCGCCAGCTTTAAGCCACACCAGGTGTAGAGTTTTCTGGCTCCCATAGATAATATACTCAATTTGTGGATTTTTGTGACACATTGTTTGCACCTGATGTACCACTAACTGGAACAGCGCTCTCAGGGCTTATTACTTGAAATATACAGGATGCATTTATCTCTCCAGACCATATACATACCTACAACCCATTGTGAATGGAAAAAGCACTTCCACTTGGCCTTTACAGCGTACGTAAAAGATACGAATTTCAAACATATCACAATCATGTGGATGCCCTCTCCAAGTCTTGTGCACTCATGGAAGCTTTGTATCTAGAACCTAAAAGGCAGGCATTGCATCCTTCATTTACACTCTGAGGTCCCACCACCCCCTCTGAATTGTCTCTGCAGAATGAGTCTCCAAGAGGTTGTTATGAACTACCTACCAGTCTTGAGAAGCTTCTTGGAGTCATTCTTTCGGTGTCTTAGTTTTGGGTATGCAGTTGCCTCCCTGCCAATGGTGCACTGTAAAACTACGAGTGTTGATGCTGTGAGGCAGGGAAGGTGACAGAGCAGGAGCAGCACAGAGCCCAACCTCTTTTTGAAGAAGCCAGCTTAGGTCAGAGCACGCGGTTTCAAAACATTCACCATTGAAAGATATAGCCTCTTTGAGCTCAGCAGCGGCTTACTTCATCAAACAAAATATGACCTATTTGGAGGGTTAGTAGACTACATTAAAAGATGTAATTTTCAGAGTCATGCTGCAGTTACACCTTTTCTATCTACTTTTCTTGCTCGTTTTTCTGTCTCTTTCTTTGTTCTCTTTCTGCTTGTTTCCTTCCTTCATATTTTCTCTCCTTTTGTTTCGTTCTTGCTTTCTCAGATCATTTTCCTTCTCTCCCGTGTTTCTCATGTCCTTTCTCTCCTTTCCCTTTGTTCATCTCACCTTCATTCCTTCTTTCTTTTCCTTCTGTCCTCTTCTATGGGCTTTCTTTCATATCCTCGTTCTCTGCTTAATTAAACCTTTACCTTTAGTCTCTTTTTCCCTTCTCCATTCCTTATTTTCTTTTCTTACCTTCAGCCTTTCTTTCCTTTCCCTCTCTTTGTTCACAGCCTCCAACAGAGCACATTCATCAGAGTAATGTCCGTTAATCCAATGGCGCTCCATCCCGCCACATAGCTGGACAGACATCAGACAGCGCATCACGCTATATACATAATATGCAACTCAGTGAGAACATGTATCACTCCATACCAAGACATACTCTACAACTCCACAGCTAGTCTGCTTTACAGGGGTAGTGTGGATGGACTGGGAACAGTGGAAAAGGCTGGGTTGGGGTGGGCGGGAGAGGGCACGAAACGGTAAATTTCTAGAAAAACTCGGCAGGGTTTGATGTTATATCACCTTTACGCCCTTTAGCAATATATTTACTCCATTGTCTGTGCAATCAAATATCTCTTAAAAAATTCCGGCCTGTAAAAAAAATCTTTAAAAAAAAAAGTTTGTTCTGCAATGTGGCCACACTGATGTAGCAGGCGTTAGCATGTATTTTTCACTCTTGCTTCTATCAGTGTAAACAGAGCAGATGGTGCAAAAAATGTGTGACATCAAGATGTTTCTTGGTTTCCTGACTGTAGTGTGGACATATATAGAGCATATGGGTGGCAGCTTCCTTTTTCATTGCCGGCCTGCCACCTGTGCAGTACAGTCCTGTGGGGTAGCTTTGCAGGTCAGTGTGTCAAGTGACTTATTTCAGCCTGTATGGTCTGGTGCTCTGGGTTTTACTGGTGATTTTTGGATAATACAACAAACCTTGCCTGAAGTATCCTTAAATAAACACAGTCGCACATTCCTTGCTAAACAAGTGGCAGCCTTCAGCTAAGAGCTTTCTTTTTCCTTGCCTCTCCCACTGCTAGTACTGTCCCCAAAAGAGTAGATGTGACACCTCAGAGAGTGGGCTGATTTGTAGGCTGTTTGTCGGCCTGTTGAATCTGGTATGATGGGTTTTACTGTTGATATCCATTATATTACCACAAACTGCACTGCAGCAAGCATAAATTCATGCAGTCTACCATACCTTGAAATCGCATATAAAGCATGTCTTGATAAGATAAAAATTATCCCTATTTGCAAATGGGCCGCTCTTTTAGCTGTCTGATTTGCTAATGAGGGCCACTTTTATTTTGGTGCCAGGCTTACTTTCTGTCCCAGTGAGTCGCCAATCTATGAACTTAAGGGCACGCTGGATGACGACAGGAGTCGCTTTGGGAGACTGTAAGGCTCCGCAATCCATTGGTAAGGACGGCATTTAATGTGGTGAGAACGGGGGGCCTCTACATGCAGACATTCAGGCCAGCAAGCAAATCAGAGTAAGATGGGGTAACACAGGCAAGGTGATACCATGATAGGAGGAGCAGAGAGAGAGGGGGGTAGAGACAGAGAGAGAGGGAGGGGGAGAGAGAGGGAGGGGGGAGAGAGATAAAGAGAGATAGACATGTTGATTTCTGAGACATATGCAGGGTAATGCCGTGGACGAACATGAAAGATACAGTATCTGTACAACCAGGGTAGCCACAACGAGTGCAGGTAGGTGGGAATAGGAGAGCGTAGGCCAGTAAGGCATAACTAGAGAATGCAAGCAGCACAAACCATGGGCCTGAGGCAGGTTGACACCCGAAAGCCTAGGCATGCTGTGACCAAAAAAAGAGGGCCCCCACTCTGCCTATTCCTTACAGTTGAAATTTACATTTACTGCTGTAGTTTGAGAATGCATTTCATGAAAAGGAATATAAAGTAGGGTTGCCAAAAGAAAAATGCCAGCCATGTGTTTAAAGACCCTGAAAGACCTCGTCTTGACACTAAATAGGGTTATAAATAAAAATGTATGTATTCATTTGTAATGTGACTTTTCTGTCTTTGTTCCCTTTAATTATCAGTCATGGATCATTCAGGCAGCCCTAGAACACAATTAAAGCGCATCCTATTTCTATTTGCTGTTCGAAGTATGCACAGATAAGTGCTGAAAATACGGCTTTAGGTGACTGCTTATTTTTGCTGGTGGGGCAAAGTGGTAGGTGGTGGGCCGGGCCGCTGGGGGGTGGGCCCCCTCATTGTGCTTTGCAGGGGGGCCCCCTCAAGTTTCGTTACGCCACTGAGTACCATCAACCTCGGTGGTCGGTATTCTTAATTTGCTGGGCAGTAATCTACCGCAACATAACGCAGTCAGGGACCAGGGAGCCAGTTTCAACATAACATTCTTCATTCACAAGTGGATGTAGTGGCGAAACGCAATCGCCTACACTTCGTTTGCTAAATGACCTTGAACCTATATTTGTCTGCAAATTCAAAGTGGACCATGTTGCAACACTGGAGTGGTGACATTTCAACAATTGCTTAAACAAAGAAACAACGTAGCTAGCTGCAACTAGTCAAAAGCAGAGCTGCTTGGTTGATGCTAAGACTAAAAAGTAAGGTCCACCTTACAGCAGTCTTTCAATATTCCGGAGAGGGATTACTTTCTATAATAACCTATAACCTGGTATTTGTAAAGCATGAACTAATCACCCGTAGGGGTCTCAAGGCGCTGGGGGCCGTCAGGGAGATTAAGTGAGCTATTGCCCAGAGTCACATGATGCTAAGCTGAGCTGCCTCCGGCGCTGGGGATCGAACCGTGAGCCCAGCGCTCCACAGTCAGCCACTCTGGCCGCTGCGCCACACCTCTCCCTTTTTTTAAAGAATAAAATAAACTATAACTTTCTGCAATCCTTTCTGCAAAAGACGAATCAGCTGGATAGCCCCATAACTGTGACCAGCATCACAGTGGCTGGGTGGATGAACTCACTCCCTACACCAGTGACCACATGTAACAAGAATACGAGGTCCATTGGTAGAAACTCTGAAAGGAGAATGGAATAAAAGATAAAACAGAGACACCGGTCCTGCACTCTGATTTGTCATTTGTACTGGACACAAATGTCTGCAGGTTGAAGTGGTAGCGAAAGCAATGAGAGAGATGTCAGTAACCTGTTAGTAGTCCTGCATGTATCTGTAACGGTGAAAAGGTTTTATCTCCGCTATATCTCTATGTGACCAACTCTCTGTATTCTAATATGAAACTTGCTGTTCCCGAAACTGATGCATAACAAGACATGAGAGCCTTTATATATGTATCATCATAACGTCTGACTTATTGATAAAATGACTACCTCACACTTCGCAACTATGCGCTCTCTAATGAAGATAAGCTTAGTTTCTACTTGACTCTTATGCTATTGAAAAGTAATTATGAGTTATTAACATTCTGTGGTTCCTATCATTAGCAGTTCATATACCAACCTTAGTACATTATGCATGATTATATACATACATTTTTTGTTTAGCATATCTTGACATGAGAATTCTTCCAGTTCCATTCCAGTTTAAAACTAAAAGTTAAATACAAAAGTTCCTAAGATCTTTAGCAATGCTCAAAGTCAAATGCTCAAAATGGTTCAAAAGTCTGTTTTTCAACACAACTTGATTTCCAGAATCCTCTGATACTCTCAAAGCAGCTGTTATTGCGTAATAAAATATTGAATCCAAGTGGCATGGTCTGTCAACATTGTCGGCCAGATGTCTAGCTATCATGCTGTGAAACATGAGGAAGGGTATACCCATATTTCAAGATGGGCACCATCAGCTGGACTGCTGGAAATTGTAATTTATCATAAGGATGCCATTGTGTTCTCCACTTACATAATCATCACACCAGGCAGCGTCCATGGTCATGGTAACACTGCTAGCCTTTTCTTCTCTGAAATGGATTTAGTGTGAGCGGGTTTGGAGTACTGGGCCTCCGCTGAGCTATAAGCAGTAAGGTATGCATTCTAACATTCTCCCTAACACTCTGGTGCCAAGTCCAACAGGGGTGCAAATTGTATGCTCAAATTTGCACCCACTAATGACTGATATCAGTGGTGTGGTAATTAGTAGATGCAATGTGTGCAATATTTTAACTTTTCTGGACAGCATAAATCAGAATTTGCCCTTCTGATTAGTGGCAGGTTCAACCTGGTGAAAATTGCGCAACTAACACCTATGTTAGGTGCATATTGTCTAGAAAAATGCACACTCCCATTTACTTTAATGCAGTCTAGATTTCCCAATCAGACTGGAAGGTATTATCATGAATATGTGGTGAAACAGGAGGCGTGCATTTTCTGCAGTTTTAAAGCTTATTTACCACCAGTGTAGAAAAGTAATCAGTTGGTTTCAGATAAAATTAAATAAATGTGAATCCTGAAGCCCAGCCCACCAAATGCAAAACCAAATTACTTAGCATTAACCTTCTTTACTCCGAGTCGTACTAAACCTTCACAGTCCTACGTTGCCTCCCAGAAACTAGCTGCTGATTGTCATTGCTTTGCTGTGGATAAAGAGAGGTTTTATGGTAGAATAACAAAGTAGAAAACCATTTGTAAAGCCAGTGGGTCTCAGCTATAAAGGTGCAAAACATTGGCTTTGTCAGTGCTTGGCACCAGTGGCACTGGCAAGCAAATACATATGTCAAGATGCATGCGCACACATGGCCTCCAAACTTGGATTGAGTTTTCTTTAAAACGAAACCCATTCCTAAATGGTCATCAATGTGCATGCATGTGTTGTTGTGCATGCCTTTTAATGCATGCACACGTGTGCGTCATCACGCAGTAACATGCATGCAGGGTGATGCATGTGCAGGGATAATTCATGATGCTGCATGTGGATGTGTCATGATGCATGGTGGCCATTTTTATTAAAATAGAAAAAAGTGCCTGCGAAGCATAAAAAAGGAAGCGAGTGGCCAGGTACAACTTTGCAGCTACGGAGCCTTGGAGAAAGAAAAAGATGACACGGTCAGAGCAATGGGTAGCGCAAGTGGGGAAGGGGGCATCCAGGAGTGGAGGTTGGGCATGCAGCATCAGGAGATGGGGGAGTATAAAGAGAGTGTGTGGGCAGATGAGGAGTGGGTGAGAAAAGAGTAAAAAGTGGAAGAGAACAAGGAAAAACATACACACCCACAGAGTGTTGAATGCCAAATAGACTCCTCAACTATTCTGTCAACTGTTCCGTGGAAAGATTCAATTTATCCAATCAGAATACTGTCCAGTAATGAGCAAGGGGCTGATGCTAAGCAGAAGCAAAAGTCGGTTTTAAGTATATGTTATGTATTGGAAACAGTAGATGTGCCTAAAGACAGCTAAAGATGTCTGTAGCTGAGAGCTAAATATTCTTGTATCAAAGAAAAAACATACTCTAATTCACTCATCCTTCTTTCCGTTAGCTAAGGTAGAGGGCAACGGGGCTCTGTCGGCTTCCTTGGTATTAAAGGTAGTTAGAACGTCCCTGAGAGCCTCATTTTCTGGTTCGCTGAGTTGTGGGGGGCAGTAGGGATAGTACCGCAGGAGCATCCGAAGTCTAGTCAGTCTCCAGCCCTCCTGGGTTTTTGAATGCATTCAGTATTATCTCCCAGGCTTTGGCTACCTCCATGTTTCCCTTGCCTCGTTTAGTGCCTCTATGCAATAACAAGCCTTCAAACTCGGTCCATTTAACCACCTCCTCCTTCCACGTGCCAACACTCGGCCGAGCTGGCACTTGGCATTTCATGGCTAATTGTCCGTGGCCCACTACCAGGGCTAGATCGATAAACTTGGTGGTAACATTTAGGCCTCGGATACAAAAACAGTAAACAAGTCTAGGGAGAAACAGCAATATCCTTTTCTTTTGTCAGATTGATTAATAGTACCAACTTGCACCAGTAATATGTCAGTCTTTGACAGCCCCTATTTCATTGCAGTAAAGGAAGGTTGCTTGTGCCCCCATGTAATATTCATTTACCCTATCTGGGGACATGTACGCTCTATGTATGTAAATGTAAGCTCTATGTATGTAATAATAGAAGAAATATTTGAAACCAGTCATTTCGGGATATACTTGGGTCATTAAAAGGTACATGTACCTAGTCTTCCTCGCTAAGCCGTCTACCTATATCCTCCGCCCATTTACCCTTAAATGTATCTAAGATGAATTTAGTATGACCAGGTAGTGCTTTTGTACAGGAGTGACCCTGCTTTCCATTTGCCACTTGTGGTTACCATGACTTCCAGCCCGAAAAGGCCTACTTTCTAGGTACATTTCAGAGCTTCAACCAATGCATGATATAGTAGGAAGTGCCCTATCGGTAATTCGTATTCCTCAAGTATTATCGTGAAATCCAATTCTCTGCTCTTCTCTCTGTCAGAGGCCACCTACTCTTCCAGGCCTCTTTCTTTCCACATTTGCTGTCCATTCTAAGTGCCTTCTGTATGAAGTATGAAGGTCCTGAAAACCTCTACTGGTAATTCCAATGCGTAGGGTACCGTCGTGCAGCTCTTTTGGAGGCATCTCACCCAACAGTGCTTAAACCATCAACAGAATATCTCCTCCCAAGCCTCCTTTTCTTGGCCACATCAGTATTTGCTTCCTCGAGAGTCTTTATTCTTTCAGTCTCCCATCTAGTTAACATCTGCAGCTGAGCCGCGAGATAGTAATTTTTAAATTTCTTTACTGGCATCCCATGTGAGATCTCCAAAGATCGATTGAATTTCCCTGAACTAACTACCCGGAACCACAATGGGCAATGTCCAGAAATAGTT
This sequence comes from Calotriton arnoldi, assembly GCA_963921515.1. Taxonomy (NCBI): domain Eukaryota; kingdom Metazoa; phylum Chordata; class Amphibia; order Caudata; family Salamandridae; genus Calotriton; species Calotriton arnoldi. The sequence goes on along the minus strand of CAWUFW010000547.1, from coordinate 3,008,986 downwards.
CAATAACGTGACTAGTGCTTACAACTTAACAAAAGCTATCCTGCCCATCACGGAAAGCGGAAGAGTTTTCTAGAACTGCACACTCCTCCTCACCGCTGCCAGAACAGTGTGAATATTCTCCTCTGTTAAGACCCGCCTCAGTCTGATATAACCGAACCTCCAGGTATCGCAGGGCTACTGGCTCCCTGTAGAATCTATTCAAGTTGGGCAGTGATTCCGTTTCTTCACCCAAAGAAGGCAAGAAAAGGAGCAGAACCACAAGATGCATGCCAAAGGAGCTCTACCTACCAGATCTGTATGGCATCTGGCATCTCTGGTGGAGATAGGTGCAAAGCAGTGGAAGTCCGCATACTGTGCTAGGGGCAAACAGTTATGGCAATAAAGAATTACATTCAGTGGTTATGTGGAAAATGGACTTGTTACTGAGTAGGTTGCTTACTGGTATGGGATGTAGTGATCCACATTGGCATGCCAGTGTGCATTGCATACTTGAGATTCATGGCAGTCTGTAACCTGAAGAACACATCTTCTTTTTGTAGGCAACTTAAAGGTGGTAACCTACATCTGTCCTAGAACGCTGAGCAATACTCTTGCCATCCTAAACCCAAAGGTTCTAGCATGCTCACAGTCCGAAGAACACTGGCACGAGGAGTAGCCCTGACCAAGTTGAGCATCGTCATTGACCCCTGATAGGCTGCAACAATGAGCAGTGGTATTCTGTCAGCATATTGGAACAGCACCCTTAGTAGTCTGAGGCGTTCAGTGTCATGTTATTAAAAACACTTTGTAATATATTAGCAAAATAAATATGCTTATGATAGCATTCTGAAATACTTGAACAACATATATGTATTTTGGATGTGCCCTGGCATATGACAGCAACCTGGCATACAATGGTATCAATTATTATAGTATTTTATTTTCTAGAAATTGTGATGCTCTGTTAACTATCAATGGAGCAGTGGTGGACATTTTGTCCATTGCACATTATTTTAAAACAGTGACCTACCATTTTTAGGTCTTGCAAACTAGCCAGTGCATGTTCTTTCTTTTGCGTGAATAATTGTTAGCTTACAGTGTGCTTAAATCCCACCCATTGCCTATTATTGGTTGGCTTCATTGTTACTCTCATTTGTTTGCTTCTTATTCATTAGTGTATGTGGTCTTTCCTTCCTCTTCTTGTGTTTGTACCTCCCCTGGAGCATGGATGCAATACTGTGCCCTTAAATGCTTGCTTTTTCAGGTTCTACCTCTTATTTTTTGTTTGAGCACACTAGGAACGTTCATGTGCTTTTCAGCTGTCTTCCGATTATACAAACTGTGTGCACATTCCGGGTGCAGATTAAGTAACTCGTGCAGCACCGTACATGGAACAAATAACACAGGTTTGCCCACACAGTCTTCTGATCCATATGTGCATAAGCAGAAAAGCTGCTAACACATTACGTATGGATGTGTAATAGCAAAGTGCAGTGCTAACAGCAGATCAGACGCTCTTTGTCTTAAGATGTGTGCTCCCTTGTGCAGCGGCAAGTACACATGCACACGTTATACATGTGACTGGTAATCATTCAGGCGCTGGTTTGCTCCAGAACGAAAATGTTGTACACCCAAGGGCCGTTCGAGCTCTCTGTATTACGCACTATGGTTACTTAGAGCGCTGTGCAGTGCCTTGTGTAGACTAGATCATCTGTGCCAGGCATACCATCTATGCACACTGGCATTCATAATAGAAGCATTGTGAGGTACATCAGAGTGCACATAAATTCCTCTATGCCATATGTTGTGTCATCGTGCGGCACCGAGCGCATGTACAGTTGATCACAGACTGGATATCATCAGGAATGCACACTAACAGCGCTTTATACAAACATGGAGTGTGTTTCATGGCTCCAGGAGGATTCATATTGTGCTTTGTGGCAGGTGGTATTGTGCTGTGCACAGTGCAGTTCTGTGTCCAGTTTATAGCTTGCATAACACGAACTGTTCCATTTTTTTCGTGAAAAATAGGATGTGTTCTACATCTCAAAGCTGTCAATTGCACGTGAGACTGCACAGCACTGTGCATGCTGAGGGCACGTGCTTTGCTGAACTGATTATACAAATAAAATGAAGTGTTCATAAGAATGCACAATACGCGCTTTCTCCAAGTATACGACATGTTATACATCCGATGACACATACAGTGCTGTATGTTACATACGATGATGCTTTCCAGAACACCAAGAAGACAGGCTGCACTCACCGTAATAATAGACGAAGTGCTTTGCTCAGCACTGAATGCATGTGCGTGAAAAGCACTATAACAGTAGCAATTACAACAGACTCCAACGCAGCAGCTTTCAAGCGCCACGTGTACAAAACACACGTGCATACTTTTGACATGTGCAGTTTTTGGGATTTTACACCTTATTTTTTGGTACTTCAGTATTGTTACAGAACATGTATTGCTAACATTTTGCTTTGCCAAACGCGCATTTTATTACATAAGTTTGCCAGTCAGGCTGTTGCTAAGAGGGGGTCTGGGTTAGCGAAGGATCTTTTCGCCGGGGAGACTTGGGAGGTAAGAAGTAAATAACGCTAGGTTTGAGAGTGTGGCCAACTAATTATCAAAAAGTATTAAAATACCCAACATTAAAACCACCAGCAATGGCAGGTTACTTTAATACTTGCAGAGCGCGATGATTACCCAGAGGCTTCTTTGCGATAAGAAAAAAAAAACCTGCAGTCTGGTACGAGGGACAGAAAATAACATCCACACATTGAGAGTCTATTAGCAAAATAAAAGATCTTTAGTGTTCTGAGTGTGTCCGCTTTCCTACATTAGGAATTGCAGTGGCAGGCTGATACATAAATATTGCATGAGCACGGGGTAAAAATCCCAGCACACATCCTGCTACCTCATGCCCCATCAGAAAGTATTCGTTTTCAGAACTAAACTCGCAAAATAGATTGTAAAGAGGATAAACAGGGCCCTTGAATTATAACTTATGGGAGGCGTTTGCATGTGTTCGAAAAAAAATTATTTGAGGGTCTGAAGCGAAATTCACTATGGCCAGGGAGTCGCCATGTCCTAGGGATAACTACCCCTCCCGACAAAACCATCAATGCCAATGACAAAGCCTGAGACCAGCTCTTTTTTGGGTTAGGAGGCGTAAGACCCCCGGCCGTATTTATTTCATACACACACAAAACATTTCTGGATATCAACATTTTGCACAGTAACCACATTATTTACATGTTGTTTGCAAGTGAGACCTAGCCTTAACAGAGACTGGGAGTCACCTAACCATAACTAGTTTGTTCCTGTGCAACTCATAAAACATAACAGTTCAGAGTGAAATCCTGACAGGTTCTGCGTCTTAAACCCTCCATCTACTGTACCCATACCGCACTGGGAGCTCTCCCGCCTCAGGAGCTCTTGTGCAGGGAGCCTGGCAGCCTTTAGGATCCTTACCCCGGGCACCCCGACACCCAAATTCCTTTTCCCCCAAGGGCCTGTACTAGCTCGCGCCAACTGCACCTGCGCGGTTGGTTGACAGGTAAGGGCCGCGTGTCAGCGACCACCCCCAACCCTCCCCCCGCCACTGCAACCTCTTTTCGACTTGCTGCCAGGACCCCTTGGAGTTTCCAGTGACGTCAATATTATTTTGGTATACAAGGATGCCATAAAGGGACCCTAAGTGTCCCCACCAATGATGACCTCACCCGCCAACCTGCATAAATACCACAAATCTAATCACAACATACATGGGATGCTAGAGAGAATAAGTGTTAATCATGACATTAAACAATCACAATAAGTTCTGCCAATCCTGATTCAGTTCCTGGAATGGAAAAACAAGCATTTGTAATGCAAAAGGTCTCGCATTTACGAGAGATTGAGCTATTGGCATTGTAAATGTCAATGCCTTTTATTTATGTGTTGTTTTTAAAACAGATAAATAAAAGGCATTGTCATTTACAATGCCAATAGCTTAAACTCCCGCAAATGTGAGACCTATTGCATTGCAAATGCGTTCAGCACCTGTGCTATAAAATGTTTTAAAAAGCGTTAGGAGAGAGTGTGCCCAATAGCAGGACAAAGCTATTTGAGAAAATAGTGCTCATAGGCTGTAATTAAAGCCTACCAAGTAACAGCATACGTAACAGAGTGTGTCGCCATGGGAGGTTACAAAATAAGACAAGGCAGTACTAAGGAGAGACTACTAAGCCTTTTGACCAATGAACAACCACAGTTTACAGTGGACAGTAACACAAGCCAATGAAAAATATGGACTGAGAGTGGGTGGAGATTCAGGTCCCTAGCTGAATACAGCAAGCCTCGCAGAGGAGCGCATGCGCTGCCCAGGCTCGACCTAAAAATGATAATTCTGAAAGAAATGCATTACCTAGCTGTACAAGTAGCCAAGCCAAACCACTAGATAGCGACATTGCCTAGTCTTATTTACTAAGTCAGCGATAGTCAATTTATTGACCTAACAAGGATGAAAGAGCTGTCCCATTCCTGCCCTTATTCGAACTTGCAACCTGCCAGCCTGGATCTGGAGGTAAAAAGGCACAAATACAAGACGGAATGGAAAATAAGCAAGCCACTTGCTAGCCACAAGATTCAGAAATGCGTTGAGCATGACAGACCCCATTTGGCTGCTGTGCCAGTTCTGAAAGTTTATATTGGGTCCCAAAAAGCATCTAAACTTTCATTGAAAAAAGTATTAGTTCTTAGTCTGGGAGGCAAGGGTGTTCATCTCAGCACATCTTGTAAGATGCCTCTTCTGGCGGTCAATTCACTAATTAGCAATTGCTCGTGCATGAGGGAGGCTAATTAATAGAATTGTTTCTCACGGATATTGTGATGGTGTAGCTTTTTGATTAGCTGCCTATCGGCCCCGTTGATCGCCGATTTCCAGTGCTAACTTTTTAGCAAACATTTGGAATTCTGGGATTTGTAGTCTTGCCAACTATAGGCCTACAAATGACTGTGGGATAGAAAGCCAGGGCTGGATCCTGGTGCCGCCGAAGACTTGGGACCAGCCTACAGCTATTCATTTATTGGCGGCTTCGTAAGCTTTATAAACTTAGTTGATGGTAAATATTGCAGACTGGGTGGCAATGGGTGGCACTCATGGAGCGGGCATGGTGGGTGATGATTGAGACTGACGTCACAGTTTGACATTATTTTTTCACATTTCCCGAGCCCAACATCACAATTTTAAGCGCGCTATTATTTTACTGGCTTTTCTGTCTGTATCAATCCCCATTTTCCTCATCTTAATAAAATGTATCCATATCTTTTTTTTCACCGGTGAAAATCGTAAACAAACAAGTATATTCCCACGCGTTTAGCTAGTAAATGCACACTCCGGTTTCTGTAGTTTTAGTTCGTAAGTAGCCATATACAATAAAACAATGCATCCGGCTAAAAACAACAGCATTGTAGCACTAACATATGACGACTGCGCTATTATTAATGTTCATTGACAAACTGTACCTCTTTTTTTAACCCCCATGCACTGTCAAGAGGGTCATCAATTTTCCTGGTGGTCATGACTGACAGCAGAAATAGCCACCCAACAAAAGACCTGATTTCTGTATACTTCTGGTTCTGTCCCGGCGGGACTGTGTGCTTTATTGACAGCTTTGGTCTTCAGTCACTAGGAGCGAGGGTCCTGAAAGCAGGGGGTTTAAATGAGGCATCGGTTTAGGTGGAAAGGAGTTTCTACAGAGGGGCCCGAGCAGGTTGAAGGGCTCGAGCAGCTAGAGGGACCCGGGCCAGCATGCTGGTGGGTGGGATGGGGTAGGGTGGGGTGGGATGTATGGATAGAGGGATGGTTAAGAACTTTTGAGAGAGACTCTGGGAGCACAGAGGCCGTATTTTGTCGCCCTGCCTGGGAAGGATGAAAAGTGGAGCGCAGCCACTCGAGAACCGAACACTTGCACACACATTCTTCTGCATTTACCAGAATGCCAGGGACGAACCTTGCTGGGGGGTGAAGCGGTGTGCTCCCACCCCTGTTCCTGTTTAAAAGTACTCCCGTGAGTCATTGAGCTGACGAGCTCGTGGAAGAAGCACCCGCGCGCCAGTGAGAGGTACTTGACCTGATGCAATGTTTGGCAGCCTACTCAGCAAACCCCAAATTTGAAGCCTGTAATCTCTACTGATGACGGTTAAAGAACCAGAAACACGTGTCTAGAGATCAGCACTATCTGCGCCACCTCTGGCGAAACACTCAAACTTTAGCAAAGCAAGCAACATGAGACTGCATTTACCAGAATGCCAGGGGCGAACCTTGCTGGGGGGTGAAGCGGTGTGCTCCCACCCCTGTTCATGTATGGCAAAGACATATGCGTGGTAAAAACTTACCAGGTAAGTGTAACCCATATATATATATATATATATTTGTCACCAAATGCCCTTGATCTTGAGGACGCACTCGACACCAACTTTTCACCATCCGGTTTATTTCAGGGTAAACACAGCGTCCGCACTCACATAGTACATTATGTGGGCCTGACGCATTTCGAAGCGGGCAGCTTCTTCCTCAAAGGCCACTTTGCGTGTAAAAGTTCTGCGATGTGCTTTGTTTCTCTCATTAACTGCATGCTTTTAACAACTCTCGTTGAGTCTCGCTTAGTGCGTGCGCTTCGTGCGCGATATTCCATACTGCATGCCTATGTGTGTATATATATATATATATATATATATATTGTAGAGAGTTCCGAAGCAAGTTCGGGGGACGAGGAGCCCACCACATCCTTCCCCGGCTGGATTTCTCAGGGGAAATGAGACTCTTCCAGATGACAACGAGACAAAAGGAGAACCCCGCAAAACAAGAAGATCAAAGGGGAGGTACAAAAAGAGGAAGAGGAGCACAAAACATTGATGAGAACCACAGGACCCTTTTAAATAAAGGACTCAGCTTCTGTCCAAATGCTGGATTTGTCTTTGTAGGCACGAGAATAGATTTTTATAAATACACAAGGAAGGTCAAACTCAAGAAATACTACTCACAAAAGGACAAGGAATGGGATAACAAGGTTAACAAAGCCAAACCCAATGTAGAACCTTCCATTATCACAGTCAATGATCTGAGCACACTACAATCCCTAACAAGTTTGGAAAGAGAAGCATCAGGGCTGGAAAGTCCACCAATTGAACTGTTATCAGAAAGGGATCTCTGCGAATATCTTGAAATTCCGACAGACATAACATCGAGGAGTGGATGTAAGCTGAAGTCCAAATGTTGCCCCAGTTACCTGTTGGCAACAAAATTGATCTGTTTTATGAAATCGTAACAGACTAACTGAAGATGATGGTACTGACAGAGACCAACAGACCGCACAAGAGAAAGGAAATGGCCAAACAAAACTTAACTAAAAAGGAGTGGGAAGCTCTGAGGGATCTGCAGAATGATAAAAACATCATCATAAAACCCAGTGACAAGGGTGAAAATATTGTAATTATGAGCAAACAACAATATTTAGCCGAAGCTAAAAGAGAACTCAGCAACAAAAAACACTACAGAAGACTCCCTTACAATCCTATCCAAGATCACATGGCTCAATTCTCCCAAAAATTAAAAGGCTGGCAAGAGAAAGGACTTCAACTATCTGAATACATCACATCCGATTACTCCAACAATCTACTTTCTGCCGAAGGTGCACAAGGATTTAAACAATCTGCCGGGCAGACCAATAGTCAGCTCAATTGGTGCCCTGTTGGAGAACACCTCAAGGTTCGTTGATATATTCCTCTTTCCCTACGTCAAAGACCTTCCATCTTACCTATGTGATTCACTAGACTTCCTTAATAGGATTAACGAGCTCCCATGGAAACCAAATTACCTGATGGCCACTGTGGACGTGGTTTCGCTGTATACCTCAATTCAACATCTGGATGGTATGGAAGCCTGTAGATATTTTCTACAAACCCGTTCAGTCTCCCTTTTGGAACACTCAGATATGCTAATGGAAATGATAGACTTTTGTCTTCATCACAATATCTTTATTTTCAACAACAAATACTATCTACAAGTCCAGGGGACCGCCATGGGGACATCTTTTGCCCCAACCTATGCTAATCTATTCATGGGGCGCTGGGAAGCAGAAACAGTCTGGAGCAAACAAAACGAGGGAAAGATAGAGCAGATTGTACTGTGGGTCCGCTTCATTGACGACCTCTTACTAATATGGGAAGGGGAGAAGTTGGATCTGGAAAACTTTTTGAGATCATTGAACCGTAATACACTTAATCTTCAATTTACATTTGATATCCAAGACCAAGAGATCAACTTTATGGATACCACAGCTTACATCAAAAACAACAAAATCTGCAGCACAATGTACAGGAAACCAACTAGTACCAACGGTATACTCCACGCCAATAGTGGATATCCCCTACCTCTGAAATGGAGTGTTCCATACGGAGAGTTTCTGAGAGCCAAGCGTTGCTGCTCAGAGGAAGATGACTTCAAACATCAGGCCAAAGAAATGTTCTCAAGATTCTTGATAAGAGGCTACCCAAAAACAGTCTTAAAAGACGCTCTAAACAGAGCCAGTGCGAAGAAACGAGAAGCACTACTCACACCAAATGTGGAGCCAAACCAAGCCAAAGGAAGGAACGAACAGGATGTGAGGTTCATAACAAACTACAACACATCTAGTGGCAAAGTAAGAAACATACTCAGGAACAATTGGAAGATCCTGTTAATGGACGAAGATCCTAAAAAGATACTGCCAGAAAAACCGAACGTCACCTACAGTAAAGCACCATCATTGGGGGATCTTTTGACTAGTTCTTACATGAAACCGACTGACCCTCATACCAACATAGTGACATGGCTCCCAGCTTCCACCAATGGCCTCTTCAGATGCACTAAGTGTAAGGCCTGCAGACATGGCATAAACAAGAGTGAGTACAAAATCATCTATGGTACAACAAACAGAATACAGGAGAAGATTACTTGCGAAACAGAATCAGTAGTTTATGTCCTAGAATGTCAATGCGGCACCAAATACGTGGGTAGTACCATCAACAAACTTAAACTCCATATATTACAACATCTGAGGGCCATAACAAACAAGGACTATCAATATGCCATGGCGAAACACATAAGGGAAAGACACAATGGGAAAACAGAAAATATGAAATATTATGGTATCAAACATGTACAGAAAAAACCACGAGGAGGCAACACGGAGTTGGAGCTACGTTTTGAAGAGTCTAAAAAGATTCTTTTGCTTGGTACAGAGACCCCCAGTGGGTTAAACACGGATGCTGAACTGTACATCCACATCTAATTACATGAGGTTTTATGGAGTCTCCCAGTATCTCTTGATCCCCACATACAGTCCATACTCAATTTTACCTGAGGATATGGATATTCAAAATATGAACATGACTATGATGCGTCTATGGGTCAACAAAGAGACTGTACGTTCTCCTACCTATGGTGTTAAGATAGTTTTAAAGTGCGCCGTTCAACCTTTAATCTATGATGGTTTCTTAAAAAATTGTGGCAAACAGGGCAATAGATGTCAATTATACATTATTGAACTATATTGCTGGGTACATTTGTGCAGGACGGTGAACAACTAAAATCTATTCTAAATATCTCTCTTCTGACCATTAATTCTTCATGACTCCAGACAGTTAACAACTAGGACTATGGAAGTCAGGTCACTTCATGCACTTTGACACCTTATGACAATGGACTCAACATTAGCCTTTTTACTCTTTATATTGTTGATTAGCACTCGGAAGTCCGCTTAGATCCGTATTTTTAGGGGCTATTTGTCATTGCTGGCATTTTAGAACACCAACTTTTAACCTATGGGATCCTCTTGCAAAAACTGACAATACCAGTTGTTACGTAATATTGGTTGGGCAATCTTCCTAACATGTAAATTATTTGAACTTGTGTAACTTTATACTGTTTACAGCACTTGGCACTTTAGGATCGAGTATTACATCTAGGGTTTAGTTCTTTATGCATAAATAGGAACATTTCTTTTACGACTTAAACTTTGGAACTGAGAAATGCATTTTTTAAGAGATTAACTTATGGTATGTCAGGGACTGTCCGGGACTGTCTGGGACACAGTCAGGGACTTGGGCAAATACTGGCAACTGGGTAGAAAATGAAGCAGAAAAAGGAGTACAGCACAGCCCAGGATCACACAGGAAGTCGGAGGAGAAAAAGGGATCCAAAGGGGAAGCCTGTACAAGTGAACAAGATGGCTAAGACTTAGAGGATGAGCACTCAAGAGGCAATTTAGCATTCAGAATAACTACACCCAGGATGGACGTGCAGACATATATACATATTCCAAAAGACTCCTCAAACACAATGGTCAGAGAATTAGCACTCGAGGCAGGAGTAAATTAACTGGTTTAATCAATCTGGTCTCCCCGGACCAGGCAACATAAAAAAGAAGATACGCGTTTTGGCAGTTCAACTGTCTTTGTCAATCTACACAGCGCCATGTTGGTGCTCAATTTAAACATTAAAACTGTAAACATAAAAAATGCACTTCACTTTTGCGGCATCAGTAAAAACAGTGTGTGGAACTTGTAGTCTATTTCAACATGAATATGTTACTTTTCAACAAACCTCTCAGTTTAAACTGTAGGAAACTCGTAAGTGAGCAGCTGTAAACAAAATATCTAGTCAGTGCCACTGAAAAGCATTCATATCCACAGTAGATACTTTAAATTTTGCACGGACACACACCAAATTGGCTGTATGAAAACATGGACTGGAATTTAGTTCAAATACTCCGCCACAACGGAAGAGTCCATTTTAATCAAAGTCATTTGTCTAAAAATAAACGCACTCAACAGTGCTGCCTGCAATCGATTTCAACAACTGTGCCATCTTTGCACTTGGGCCTCGTGGCCGTAATTGCACATGGAAAGTGCTCCCAGAATTACACGGAATGTTACTGTCTCAAATTGCACTTCAAAAAAGTTTTTCTTCATTGTGCCTTAGTGTAAATAAAGGAGGAGTCTCTCCTAAAATTAATGACAACACAGCAGAATATTCACATGTCGGTGTGTCCAGTGACATCGGATCTCATAGTCCAGCACTCTTGCCTCCACCGCTAGGCTAGTGCCTTCACAGTGCCCAGCTCCCAGCACCCTGTTAATCCTCGATGAGATTTTCGATGGGCTTACTGCAGTGGAACAGGGCCCCCGCCAAGGGAGTACTTCAACTCCCAGCGTCGAACCAGTGCCTCCATTACAGCTTCCTCCTCACCTCCTATCAGTCTTTGTGCTGGGGGGCTCACCAGCTGCGACATCCCATATCCTGGGTTGCGGTATTGCTGGTGTGCATCCAAAACGCTGGTGGTGCTACGTAGCACCACTAGCGTTCTGGATGCACACCAGCAATACCGCAACCCAGGATACATATATATATATATATATTCACAGCGTAGTTCGGCTAAACCCAAGCCTCTTATCCACGGCGGGCGACACGGCAGGGGAAGCCAACCCCTAATAGCCACACAAATCCAATGCCGAGAGTAGAAAACACTGGAGCCGCGGTCACTGCTCAAAGACGCGTTTAATGCAACACTAGGCCCCGATGCGCTTGAGTTGCGGCCACCCTTTCTCACGGGCCCGTGAGAAAGGAGTGACGCAACTCCGAAACGCGTCGGGACCTAGTGTTGCATTAAACACGTCTTTGAATAGTGGCCGCGGCTCCAGTGTTTTTCTATACTTCTCGGCATTGGATTTGTGTGGATATATATATATATATATATATATATATATATATATATATATATACACACAACAACATTAACAATAAAGGGAATGTGGGGTAAAGCACTCGGGAGCTCCACACAGTAAGACTGAAGCTCAATAAGTTCCTCACCCACAATTGCTGTTACAGATACTGACTGCAAATACCCACATATAGGATATGCATGCAAGGGCAGGGTCTGTGGAATTGATACCTATGGTGATGTTATAAATGTAACTCAAAGACAATACTCACAGTGAACAAGAAACACCACCTAGGTTGTCAGTTGTGCCCACGGATCCTGGCGATCAAACAGGAACACGCAAGGCAGTAACAGCAAGGGGGTAGAACTAATTACAAGCACAATAGACAAGGAGCTAGAAAGGAGGAGTGCTTAACAGGAAAGGAAGGAAATCACAGGGCGCACTTGGCAGAAAGCAAGTAACAAACATACAAAGTAATAGAAGCAAGACAGCAGGAATAGAAAGACAGTAAACTAGGAACTGGAACCAAGGAAATGGGAAGAAAAGCAGGGACTGGAAAAGGATATAGAGAAGGGGAGGCTATAAGGGTATACTAGAATAGTATTGAATCAGGAATCAAGAAAACAAAATAGCACAGAAGGCTGTGCTGGAACAGGAACAAGAATTAAGCAAAAGCTCAAAAGTCAAGGTAAAACACCGCAGGCAGTGCTAGTTCAAGACCAAGGGAAACTGCTGCAGCTCAGGAACAAGGATTGCTAAGGCTCAGGAGTCAAGGAAGCACTGCAGGCAGTGCTAATTCAGGAACAAGGAAAACAGCAGCAGCTAAGGAACAAGGAATAACTAAAGCTCAGGAACCACTGGAAACAAGGCTATCAAAAGCTCAGGAAATACTGGAAACAAGGATTGGTCTCACCGGTACACAGCTACAATGACCAACCTTGGCCTGAAGGGAGCTGGGGCTTAATAGAGCTCACAGTAATCACATGCATCAGGTGTGAGCAGGCTAGCAGCAGCCAGCCACAGGTGAGCTGGATTCCTCCACCCATCCTTGGCCTGCAGGGGTGGAGACGAAGCAGTGAGCAGGGAATTCTAGGTAACAGAGTGTCAAACATGAGCAGGCTGGCTTCAAGCATGAGCAGGCTGGCTTTCACAAAACCCGGCATGGATTGGGAATGGATGGCAATTTGCAAGTAGAATCCAAAAGGACTGGAAGTCAGTATATGCATGAAGGGGAGGGTCTGAAAGTTTATTAGGACACTGGAGAGCCCCACAATTCAGCCCCCTGGTGGTGGGCACGAGAATGCAGGGAGCGAGTTGTGACATGGTACATCCACTGAGTGGTTAAATTGTTTACAGCACATACCACTTTAAAATCAGAGTACTGTTCATTTGCGTCAATAATCTATTGGGTATCGAACAAGTAGTAAGACTCCAGTTGAGATTGCACTGCTCATGAGATCTACTTGAGTATACCAACTGAGTGTCCTAAATTGTTTACATCTCATAGCACTTTAAAATCAAAGTACTGTTGCGGGGATTCTGCACATATACAGAGCTATGCACAGGAAAATAGTACCTCGGTGTATAGTGGTGTACCAACCATGCACCTTAGTACCCACAATCCCAATCCAACTAGCTTTAGCGTCTCATTCTGCTTCTCCGTACTACAGCGAAGCTACCAATGATTAGACATCCCAGAACACGGACTCTCCCAGGAATCGCGGGAGCAAGAACACTCTTTCATTACTCACTCATACTTGTCCACAACGTGCGTAATAAGAGACACTGTATAGTTTAAAATGTTTATTTCAACTATCGTGCTCTAAGGTAAAGTACACGTGCCAGTACTATCAGCATAATGCATAACGATAAAATAACAAGCATGGTTACAATTCCATAGAATACAAACGGGGACAGCATTTTATAAAGACAGTGGATATAGGGCTAAATGGCCTTACCACCCTCCCCGTGCTAGTAACTAGTTTATTATTTAAATAGAAGACCTCTTGGCTTTGTCAGGCGGACCCCCATACCTCAATATCTAGATGCAAGGTTTACATCATCAGACAGGCACAGCTCACTCCCTGGAAAGGTTTTTCTCCAAGTGCCACCAACAGGGAGATCACAATATTAAAAGCACACGAATTTCTCCAGTGCAGCTGTATTTCGTGTTATGTCTAAGTGCGAGGGGCTGACCAGATCAGCAATAACAACGGACGTTGTTTTTCAACCTTGTACATGGTGTGTAGACAAAACCCACAGGGAACATGAGAAAAGGTGAAAGGCAAAAAGGCAGACAGTTCTAATATAGTAGGGAACAAGCAGAGTCTGGAAAAACAAAGTCACAGAGTAATGTGTGCAAAAAAGGCATCATGGCAGCCAGGCCTAAGCCAACTTAGCAATGTAGACAATGAGGCCACAAACCACACTACTGTACTGTTAGTGGCATCTAGGATCTTTGTAAACTTAATAATAATAAGTTCATCAATTACTTGCATTTTTGATGTTGAAGAATCCCGTGGTTAGAAGAATTCTTTAGAATTTTTTAGATGTCATTTTTTATACTTAGAATGAGGGTACGTCCCTGCTTATGTTTTTTCTGGTCCTACTGTGACAACCTAGCCCTGTTTTCCCTAAATTGTACTGAAGCCATAATACCATTATAGAATGCATACTTTTTGCACTTTTTGTGGCACTAGATAGCACCTTACTTAGCTACACAGCTCATGCTGTAATAGCGTGACAGGATAGCAATATTCCTACTGGATTGGTTTTGTATATCACTAGCAGATCACTTACAGGGTAACAACATGGTAACCCTCTGCCATGAGATTTTTTCCACTTATTTGGAATAGACTGTTGTCTCCCGTTTGAGATTCAAAACATTGTTCAAGTGTTAGTCCCCCACCAATAATCTAATATTTATTATTGGAGGTGGTTATAGAACTGACTACAACCACCATATGATATACGGATACTTTACCGTAACAAGAAAATCATACGCAAATCGAACAATGATCAAAGTGAAAACAATATATTAACTGTTTGCATACATCATACTATATGACAACATGTGGGGATTTGAGACAACTTATCACTTCTTACCAACCTATTTGCTTGTGTAGTGTTCAAAATGTTAAAATTTAAAAATATCTGTGTGTGTCCCTTTTAATTGTGGAGGTAATTTTGGAGGGAACTTTACCTTCAAATAGCTTGTCTATACACACAAACTCTATGACCCTGTTGAAGGCTCCGGCTGAAACACGTAGGTCTCTTTGTTGCACTGTCGGTGGTTATGAAAATTAAATAAAATGACTACTTACAATCCACTATTGCCTGGCTGTGCTGCTTTCCTCTATGCCCTCGGATCAGGGGGCTATCCTCGTTGAAGAGCCTTGGAATATATACATATATACCCCAACCCCTGCCCCCCACCCTGAGCCCTAAAACACCCTTAGGCCAAAATTCTACCCTGACCCCAGCCCCCCGCCCTGAGTCCTAAAACAGCCCCCAAAGCCCAAAAAATTACCCTGATTCCTGCCCCCCCGTCCTGAGCCCTAAAATGGCCCCCCAAGCCCAAAAAACAACCTCTTCCTCCTCGCCCTGAGACCTAAAACTAACCCCTTTAAACTGAAAACCAATCCCCTCACCCCAGCCCTAAAACCTTCCCCGACCCCCCGAGCCATAAAAACTAGCCAACCCTCCCCAGCTCTAAAAACTACTCTGACCCCCCGAGCCCTAAAAACTTTCCCGATCCCCCCTGAGTCCTAATAACATCCCCAACCCCCCAGCCCTGAAAACATCCCGACCGCCCAGCCCTGAAAACTACCCCCAACCCTTAAAAATAACCCCCACCTCCCAAAACCCGGCGCCAGCCCCACACACCTCACCGCGTCCTCTCTTGATCTTTCCTGTTCATGGGCCGGTCCATTCCAGCAGCTAGACCGCGCAGTAAACATCATTTACCCCGATTCCGGAACACCGCATGCAATTACAACGCGGTTGTTACAACGACCGCGTTGTAACAACGCATGCCATTACTCCGCAAGTCGGATCAACGACTTGCGGAGGGGTCAGAAGGTGTTGGATTTAAAATCCAACACCTTCTCTACTGTTGCACAGACTGGAGTTGGAATAGTAAATTATATACTATTCCAACATCCAGCGCCCCCCCTAGAGCAAGTCGTTGTTCCAACTTGCGGAGTAATGGCATGCGTTGTTACAACGCGGTCATTGTAACGACCGCGTTGTAATTGCATGCGGAAAAAAAGTATGTGTGGTAAGGTGGCATATTCAGACTGCGCATATGCCTTAACCACGCATATGCGTGGTTAAGGCTGGCGTGGTTGCGCTTGCCTTGTTTGGGCACGCATGGCTGAGCCCGCGTTGTTCCGAACATTTCCTCTTTGTAGTGGATGCACAGTTTCGTGTTTGGCATGTGCTTGACTTTTTTTTCCAGTTGAAAAATAATTTCTTGTTACTGTGGGTGATTGTTAAGTATTTACAGGAGCGGCCCTTGCAGGTAACAGCGGTGAGGCGATGGGATGGGGAGGGGACTCGACAAACGACGACAGGGGAAAATTAAATAAATAATTAATTTTCCCTCGTCGTCGTCTGTTGAGTCCCTCCCCACCCAGCACCACCGCCCCACTGCTCTTACCTGCACGGGCCACTCCTGAGTATTTAAGTATTTAATTAGTTCCCCTTCACATCCAGTGAAACATATGTATCTTTTAAGCTAATATAGTTTAAAAGTGAGCTGTAAAAATTCACAGTTTTCTCCCTATTTTGCCAAAATCCTGGGGTAGAGCTGTGTTAAGCCCTCTACAAAGTAAAATACTTGTTTATTATACTTGCTCTGTTGATTCAGTGTGGAACCTGTCTAAACAGGTTTTGTTCCCAGTCCTGCACTGCATGATGCTGATATCCAATGGTGGATAAAGCATTTATAGCTTGTGAAACATGTTGACTCTTCGTGTGTTTACTTTGACAGTTGTTACCACACTGAAGATCTGTAGGATGAGTTTCAAAATATAATCTTGATGTCTCCGGGAGGATATTTTTGTAGTATGCTGTTAATGACATTCCAGAATTAATTGATCGCAAAAATGTGCAAAATGTTTACTGGAAGATTTAATGAAATGCCTTTTTACTTGTGTAAGAGTGTGTGCCTCACGTTTATTAAGGCCTAGGGGCACCAACTTCGCAAAAACATTGTGCCCAGACAAGGGTTGTACTCAGCTTTAAGACAGTCTCTACATCACATGTAAGTCAGTAATTTCTTCAAGAACAAGACTAAATGGTCTACTGCATTCAGATACACCTTCCCTTTGCTGGACACCTCCCTCCCAGTTGGTTCAGAGATTCTCATGTGCCATAAAAAAAAGTTAACTGCAAAAACCCACGTCCTCTGTCCTTCCTGAAGATTCTAGTCTCTACAGCTATCTCCGGAGCGTTTTCTTCGCAGCACACACAAGAAGCCCTTGAGATGATACGAGGACATTAAGGCATTAACTGATTTTTTTTAAATCATATTTATTGGGTTTTACAATATTGACAATAATTGCAGTTGACAGTGTCTATCACAGTGTTAGACTGTGGTCATGGAATATGAACAGTTCATATTGCACATATCGATAAATGAACATTACATACAAACCAGCAAGAGTTGTAAAGTTCTAGTCAATATGCACCTGCAAATGCCAGCGGTATACTGCCGCAATGCCGTGAACTGGGGATAGAACTAGGAATTGGGGTGGAGGTAGGGTGGGCGAAGGAGATGGCAGCGGCAGGCCATAGCAGTCGAAAAAGAAATGCGCATGCACTGGCTGCCAGGTGTGTGAAACAGTGTGTACTAGGTAGAGGAGGGTAGAAACAGTGGACAGGTGCAAGTGCGCGGAACCCCACCGCGGAGGTGTGTTGAGTGGTGTTCGGGGGAGAGGCACGCTCAGGTCATGGGAAAACCTCATAATTTCCCCCCTCTTGTAGAAAGTGCAGGAGGAGGGTAGTCCATTGGGGACCGCTCCATGCCACCGGTGGGGCCGTGGGAGATCTCCATGGGAGTGTGAGCGCACGTTTGGCAAGGAGGAGCGCTAGGGCCGCAAAACGAGTGTGCACCTTCTGTCATTTTCTATGGTTAAATATGCCCAAGGAACACGCTTCCTACATGTGGGTATCAGGTAAGTTTGTGATCGCACACAGGGTGGTGTGTACCGAGTGCCAGTAACTCTGCAGGGCCGAACAGGACCACAACATATGCTTGAGATCCACGTCAGGGGTATGGCAAATGGGGCCGTCCACCTGTGCGTCAGGGAAATAGCGATTCAATTTGGTTGTGGTAAGATACTCTTTGTGTAGTAGAAAGAATTTAATATTTTTAAAGCAAGAATTATGGTAGACAAGCCAGGGGAATTCTAACGCTTGTTCCCATTCCCTATCATGCAGCACTCTCTCAAAATCGTCCTCCCACTTTAGCTGCAGCACTGCAAGAGGGACAGCCGTCAGTTCATTGATGGCTTTATACAGTCAGGTGATAAGGTGCCGACCGCCACCCATGGTAAAATGGCCTGCAGTACTGGATGCGTGGTAGGCTCTCCCTCCAAGATGTTCCAAAGGGTACGACAGGTATGGCTAATTTGCCAGTGAAGAAGGAACTGCCCCGATGGGAGGCCATTTTACGCTATCAACTGGTCAAACGTGAGAATGTGGCCATCAGTGAAGAGGTCTCCCAGCGTAAGCAGCGAGTGTTCCATCCAAGTTCTCAGGTCCCTGGGAGGATAAAAAGCCTGCAGAATCTCACCCTGCATGTGGACAGTGGCACCCGAAAGTGCGGCCACTTCCATAATAGGGCTGACTGCGGACTCCTGTCTGATCAGCCAGGCCAGTAGTCTACCTGACCTGTCACCCTATCTGTGGAGGGCGGTGTAGGAAGACTTTGCATCCACGAGTTGCGGGGAAAGTGTAGGATTGCAATCCACTGCTTTACCCAATCTGGCGAGGTGCTTCTCAGTCACTACTATTTCCCTATCCAAAGTCCGGCGGACTCCTACATTCTTCTGGGTACAGAAACCTCTTGTCACCACCTTAATGGCCACCCACTCCAGGCCCCTGGTAGAAGCTGTGTTAAGGTTCTCAGCAAGGTACTACCGAATATGGTTTGCTTGCTCGTCACAGAAGACTGGGTCCTCCAGGCAATTCCTCGAGAGCCTTCACGTAGATGTCAGTGGATGTGGAGGTACTCACCGGATGTTTACCACGTGTGCATCATTATCGGAGACAATGCGACCCAGATAATCCAAGTGTTGGATAAGGGGTGTCAAGGAGGCGGAGCACAGAAAACGGTTGAGGCGTGCATAAAGATCATGAGGCACCGAGTGAAAGGAATAAAGCTGAGTCCTAGGGTACTGAGATCGCCACACATCTGACAGTGATCAATGACATACTTAGCTCCTGAAATGCAGAAGAGCATGGCAATGGAGGGTGGGGTCTGTCCAAGGCGAGGTCTAGCACACAGTTGCAGTCGCCTCCCAACACCCAGGGCAACATTGTCTTATGGGCTAACATGGCGGATAGAGTGTGCCTGAAGGCTTCCAGATCTGTGTTGGGGGCATAGATGCTCCCTAAAAGTATTGGCTTACCATCTAGGTGGCCCTCGAGGAGTATATAGGAACCCTACCTACCCTATCCATGGTCATGGCCACTTCCTGAAATGGATCACCGGGCCTAACCCAAGTAAAGTCATTGCTACAAACAACTCGTTTAGAGTGAACTGAGCTTTAGAAAAGAATCTTAGTGCTAGGATAACTTTCTTCAGTGTGTTGATGCTCTTTTTCCCAGCAGTGGATGTTGGTCCTTGGCCTTCCAAGAAAGCCCTTAGTAACACATGAAATTTCCTGTTGACTTTTGTCTTCCATCATTGCATTTATTAGGCTCTTATAGTAAATGTGTACCTTCAGTGCAAGGGTTTTTACTAGTCCCTTATGGGACTGTGAAGCTTATTTTTATTTGTCTTGCTATTATTTGCACCCTTGCTATATAAATGTTAACTGGTTGATTAAACTGTACTCTTTTGTGATGTCTTTTATCTGCCTTTTAAATATAAACGAGTCTGTGAGAAGAGCTTCCAGGCTGGCTTGGTGCTATTCCTGGCAGTTACCGGTTACCAGTGTCCCATTCGTTGAGAAGTGTGAGAAAATTTCCCAGCTCATGTCATTGCCCCCTGGAGACCTTCTACAGCACAAGAAGCCCTATGTTATTACCTCGTGGAGTTGGGGGAGAAACATACAAGGGCACCAAATAAGCATACTGCTAAGAGGTTTGACATATAGTTATTGATGAAAATATGATGTTTTGCAGTGTGCTTGTTAACCTAAATCACCAAGCACATATTGTAGAGCTAAACCTTGAAGTCTGCAGAAGTGCCAAACGGAGAGTCAAGAAATGATTAATCTCTGTCTGTGGGTACCTCCTTTAAACGCTTGGATCTAGTTTATTAAAACTTTACCCTCTCTTATATGGACAGTATCTTTCCCTCAGAATCTTTCGATATATTAATTTAATAAAGGCGTTGAAGGACAAGGAACCAGAAGGAGAATGTTTTCTCCCACAAATTTGACATCAATGGAATTCTTGCAATTTCTGACTAAGCCGTAGAGATCACTATAAGAGCAATCACTTTCCAACTTAACCCACAAACCCTGGCTAGGCATCTTGCTTTATACTAAAATGTGGTCTTAAGGCCACAGTTGCCGTCTTTGGAACTGGGGAAAGATGTTTCACTACAGGCGTCGCCTCAACATCCTCTGGTTCTGGGCAAATCACTTAATCTCCCTGTTAAATTAATGATGACACCTACTAATCATATCAGAGATTGCTTTGGTTGACGTTGAACCCCTCACTTTGCAAGTTGCTGTTATTGTTATTATTGTAAAACCTTCTGTGTGAAATGTTATTTCTACCAAGTAAATAAATGCTTTATCTGTACAACAGTTGGCCTTAACTGTACAAGCTCTCATTTAAAACAGGAAAAGACAATCATTTGACTCAGGCGTCCCAGCTCTAGTTTTAGGTGTTCTGCTGTCGGGCCATACTGCAGATGAATACTTGGTGACAGTTTGCATGGGATAAGGGGATTCGATTTTATGGTGTGAAGCGTATTGTTTTGTGTAGTACAAAATACACAAAAGTATGGTGTAATGCTAAGCTTCTTCTTGTGGATGTTAAGAGCTGTATGGCGCATTGTACTGTAAATTATCACATGGAGCGGTGTCTTTATTGTTTGCTCCATAGAGCTGTGCAAATGGCTTCCAACTCGTATGCCAATTTCTGAGGTTCTCACCGAGAGCAAGGCGCATCGTATGCAAGTGGAGATATTCTGAGCCCTTTGAGACCCATCACCTTTTAACTATCCAATGCAGTTCTATGCACAATGATCATTATTAGTTAAGTTATCTCTTATATTCATAGAATAATGTGCAATATTGCAGTCATGTCAGCTGGTCAGTAATTATCAAACGGCCCCAAATATGCTTTTAGAATCAATTGTAGAGCCACAAACGTTGCTGTAATGTGGCACCCACTGAGAAAAACAGGCGTTGGCAAAACTAATAGGTCTACATTGGCTCAGTCTTTTGGCTTTGTCAATGCTTATTTTGTCTCATCATGGTTTTTGAAAAACTTTATTTGTTGAGGATGCTGCTGGGCCCTTGTCAATTTAAAAAATAAGTGGCTAAAAGCAAATATATTTTTGTAGTCTCAAAACGTGCAAAATGTCATAGTAGTCCCTAGCACTGAGGGAACTGCTTTGTGTGAGGATGTACTCATTGTGATAGAGCAAAATGCCATCACTCACAGTGAAGTTAGCAAATAGTTGAAGTAAACTATTGCCTCATGCTGAATGCTGTATGCTGTAATGCGCAGAATTAAAATTTGAATTGCACATTAACAGATCAGAGGATGAAGAGGCTGACTAGCATTCTTTGCTACCACCAGACCTAATAAATAGGCCTTCTTCACTGCCATATTATTCTTGTGCTTTTGCTCCTCTGCCGGGGTGTGACTTCTCTGATTTGTGCTTTTCTTCCTTTACTTCATAGTGTGTGATGAACATAAGGAATTCAAGGATGTCAAACTCTTCTATCGCTTCAGGAAGGATGACGGCACCTTTCCCATGGACAATGAGATCAAAGTCTTTATGCGAGGACAAAGGATGTATGAGAAGTAGGTCGCATTGAATGACTAAATAAGTGACCAAATGAATGAAAAGATAAATTCATATTACAAGATGAATGAATAGATTCCAAGAATTTAGACAGGGATCTGCACAGTATGAAGTAGTGAAACAACAGAGATAGAGCTAACAGAGAGAGGAGAGGGACTTGTAGATACATAGCAACTTTGGGTCTCTCCTTAGAGAGCCTCCACAGAGTGCAGAAGTCCACAGTACAACTTGACCACAGTACCAGGTCATGGATTTTCAACCTCTCATGAAACACTTAATGGTCTGCCGCAGAGTCCCTGGTGAAAAGTCATGGGTTTTTCAAACTGTTTTCAAGGACCGTCCTGCATCTAGCTCTTCCAGGCCATGGTCACAGAGGCAAAGTAATTAGCAAACTTATTTAATATGAACCTCTAAAGTGAATTCACAATGAATTAAAAGCTCTTCGTAAAGATCACTGTTAAAGGAGAAGTTGTTGGGATTGTTAACGATTTAAGTAATGGGGCCGATTCACAAAGGTATGTAAGGAATGCAAAAGAGTGCTGCTGTAATACTCTTAAGTATTCTTCCATCAGTTTGTGAATTGGCCCAAAAAAAATCTAAAATGTTATTAATTTATTAATAGTGAGTTAGATGTTTCAGGGATGATTCACAAAAGCATGCAAGAGTAAGTATAAGATTACTTCTGTAGTACTTCTTCCTGTACTCATAAATTATTTTATGGTTGGGCCCCAGTGCATTTGGTATTCTCTGAATTCTGTCTGGTTTGTTTATGTGGAGGCTGCTGTCTAGGAATTAGTTTGATTAATTCAAACTTGTGGACCTGTTTTATTGGTCATCAGACACATTTGTGTGTGGGAGGGGTGTGTATAGGAATACCTTGATAGAATCTTAAAACATAAACCCACAGTGACATCCATTCCGACATGCTTCTCGGCCACTGAAGTTGACACATTATTACATTTTATACCATTTGATTTAGAAGGAACTAATAATACTTCTGAGTGACCCTGTAGCTCTTCTTATTCATATGGTTCTGAGAAAGTGCCCCATAGTGGGATATCGCAGGCCTCTGCAGCTGCCCCCACTGTTGATAGAAATCTGACCATCTATAGCCAGGCTGGGGATGGAATCAATGCTTGCCTTAGATTTACCACTCATCAGTCTCCGTAGCTCTCATTGACCAAAAGCAAAAGGATGAGACCTTCTTGAGCATTTTAACTACATATTGAAACACTGCATATCTCAAAAGCCACAGGGATGTTTCAAACGTAATAATGTCATTCTTCTCTTCTATATTATTGAGTTGCAAGAGGCATGGTAAACTGGCAAACTTTAGCTTAATGGCGATGAGTTTTCTATGGTAAAATCCAAGCATCAAAGAAAGGGAGATCATTAGATGGGCTATGTACTTTTATGAAAAACTCCTTACACAATCAGTTAAATTTTCTGCTAAGAACAGTAACTTGAAAATTCCAGGTACCATGCAACATAAATAAAAGTGATATCTTAACAGTGTATTACACTGCAAAGGTTTAATGGCTGAACGAATAATGTACCAACCTAAGCAAACTTTTAATCAGCTGCTAAAAACTTGTTGTTGACTATGATTTGCTTGATTGTGGTTTACTCAATAATACTATTGTTGATCTTTTTTGTGCTAAAAGACAAAAGTGACAATGAATCTATAGTAATTGCACTTAAAGCCTAGGTGACCTCACCTAAAGGACCAAAACTGATATAACCCAAGGTTTAACATCCGTGGCATATTTGCCCAAAAGTCAAAATATCTAAAGGGAGGCCTGATGCAGCCTTTTTTCTGTACCAGCTTTAATAAACTCACTGAAAATGCTGTTTTAATTGCCTTTTTATAATAAGTTAAAAGTGTGAACTGCTTTATGCTATTTTCATTTGAATTGGTGAACTCTGAAACTGAGCCTGAACACTATGGTCCATCAAACCTGTTCCTCTCTTTCTAATCCCAGTATTGCTAAGCACAGTTTTAAGAGATCCCTTAAGCACCAGAAATCAGAAAGTGTTTGTGGTACCCTCTTTCTAGCAATTCAAGGTAAAGTTGTTTCTGTATTTTGGAAGTTGTCATGGGTTGTGGATACTTGGCTTTACCATCAAACCACACAGTCACCCTTGCTATGTGGTTCCTCTTAACTATGACTGATGCTGCCAATGCAATTACAAACCGCCTAATGATATGTGTTAAAACTGACTTATTAGCTTGCTGTTCTTCAGTCAGGAGAGGCAAACTGTGGATAAACAGCCGGAGACAGACACACAGAGTGCGATACAGGAAGACTTTTATTCAATCTCTCCTGGTTACAAGCATAGAGGCAGCACGTCTTGGTTTACTTTGTTTCCTTATCGTCAGGTTTAAAGGGTAGGTCTTTTACTGGTTCGTCCTCCGCTTCCGTTCAGTTGAGGTCGTGTACCATAAAGAAAAATGAAAGAAAAGAAGAATAGACGTCACACTAGGTTCTTTACCACACGCGTTGTCTGGGGAAAGGAGTGAGGGAATAACACCCGAACCGTCACCAAATGCAGCACGTGAACGCTTGTGATTTAATAAACAAAACGCCCATCTAGGAGGTCGGCATCTCAGGGTTCTCCTCCCTCCCCTGGGTTGTTACTTTGTCAGTTGTGGGAGCCCCCTTGCGGAACCAACCCCGAACTCGAGCACGTACCTGTGGTAGCCACGCTCCTCTGGGAGCGTGGCTAGCGTTTTCGTAGTACCGGATAGGGTCCGGCTCCCTTTCGCGTATTCTCCCTTGGCAGCTCCGTTGGGTCTTCGGCATCTCCTTTTCTCCGTCTCGCACCTGAACACTGGAAACGTCTCCCCTCTGGTTGTAGATGCCGTCGGTTTCACTCGGACTCCTCCTCCACTCGTAGCTTCCGTGGTTCCAGTACGCGACGTCCTTCTCGCTCTCTACGTTGGTTAAAAAGGCCGCCTCCTCGCCAGTCGGGGATTCCATAGGCGCATGTGACCCAGTCACGTGGGGCGCCTGCTTCTCCAGGAAATGGGAAGGAGTTGGGTTAAAGGGACCGCTACAGTCCTGATCAGGTGTATCCCACGGTGACTGAAAGCAAAGGACAGGAGAGACGTAAGGAGGTAACTGGTCACCCTCCTCTTCTCTTACCGGGTCTCGGGTGGGCTCATTGTGACACAAACCTTCTGATCAGTACATTCTGTCTGATTTTTCACTAGTAACCCTGAGTGGAAGATTTGTACGCTACCATTGGTATGGCAGTTGGACAATTGAAATTATTTCCCAAAGTTGGACAACATGGGTACCTGTTCACAAGAAGAATTCTCTTAATGACCCAGATTGATTTCCATCCATTGCCATGCTTGACATTGTTGGAAAAACGTAGGCCTTCAGCCCGGACCCTCCATGGAGAAGGGTTACTTACTAAGGAGGAGAATGAGTCCGAAAGACGGACACACCGGTGGCCAGGGTTAGGGAGGGGGGAAATGATGGGAGGGCTGGGAGGGACGCATACAGAAATCAGGATGGGGAACGCCTAAGCCAAGGAATGGGAGGGGGAGTAGACTAATTGCCTCAGTATTGTATCCGTCTGAGTTGCTCAATCTCCAGGCGAATCATGCCTGACAAGTGAGTTAGAACGTAAAAGTGGCATTGGCGTCTCTCCGGACAGTGCGACCTGCACACGAACTAATTGGTAATGTTGCAGAGATAAATATTAACAAGTTAAGTATGTACAGATGTATGTATGTGGGAGAAAATTAATAAAATCTGTTTACAAAAAAAAAATTGTTGGAAAAACGTACACTAAGTGGTATTCTGCTGTCTTTATCGCTTTGTAAGTTGGAAATTAGTGGCCCTGTTTGAGAGGTTTTGTGTATAGGTTATTGATCTAGTCAAGTACCCTTCTGTATTTTAAAGACAAACATTAAGTATAGAAACAAATTTTTTAAACTTGAAAACATCTTTTTATTATTTTTTTTGTATTAGAAACAATAATTTCATGTTTCAATAAGATTGAAGTTGTTCAGTCCATTCAATAAACAAGTAATTGAAATGAACTGAATAAAGAGCTTTTCTTAAGTTTTGAAAATTCTTGTCTAGACCACTTTTTTGTCTTTAAAATACAAAATACAGAGGTGCCATGCTCCTCTTGGTATAGCATTGATTACTATTTTGTATGTTTGTGGTCACATAATGTCTGGCATTGTGTGAAAGCACAGTTTTTTTTAGGATAATGCAAATTATGATGGTTACTTTTTACAGGGCAGTCAAAACTATTATAAAATATCCAACTTCTTAATCCTTCTGTCTAGAAATGAAAAAACTATTTTTTTCTGAGCTTTTCTGCCTGTTATATCAATACATATTCACAAAGTGAGGATTCCCACATTTATGATTACTTAATAAAAATATACTTGGGGGCCGATTCCGATTCGGGCCGGAAATCTCTCCGACCGAGCCGGACCCGGAGAGAATTCCGACCGAATCGGACTCTGGCAGTCCGACCGAACGAGTACGATGCGCACGCATGCCATCGGACTCGAGTCGGTCGGACTCCCATTGAAGTCAATGGGAGCCGGTCGTACAACGCGAACGCGGGCTCCCATTGACTCAATGGGTGCAAGGCGAACAAGGGCGCCCCCTACAACGGGTACGCGTCGACGCGCATCGTGCCGTACAAGCACAGGTAGGGGGGACCCATGGGTCCCCCCTGTGTGCGACTCGCGCGGCTACGCGTACAGGGGGGTCCGACGCGGACCCCCAAAAAGTCCGGCTCCGACAGCTCTTTCGAGCTGGACGGCGCGAGTCGGTCGGAGTGCTCGCGGTGCGCAACGTACTTACCCGGCCGGGGAACGTCTCCATTGCGCGGTGCGAGTTGTGTCCGTGCGAGTTGGTCGGAGTGTGTTGAAGCCGCGTTCGAGTCGGTCGGCGATTTCGCGGGCGCTTGCATCGTACTCGCTCGGCCGGACCCGCGTACGATTCGGTCGGGAAACAGGGCTCCGAATCGGATCCGGTAAATCCGAATCTGATTCGGAGCACTACCGGCCGAGATCGGAATCGGCCCCTATGTGTGACGTAACCCATGCACTGTAGCAATGGGACTAGAACCCAAACTACACACCCAAGAGGGTAACAATTCGAATGTACAAAGGCAAATCTCGAGTGGAGATAAATATGTTGTGCACTAAGTAGTGGGACAATAACCCACACTAGACACCTTACGTAAGGTAAAAACATGCACTAAATAGTGAAGATAAAGATAAGCGTATGAAAATCCATGTAAGGACGCACCTCGAATGGAGGTCATGTGTTATGCAGATAACAATGGGAGAAAACCCAACAAACACACCTCACGGAGAGGTCAAGAGTTGTGCATTGTAGGAGCGCGACTACAGTCCACGCAAAACACCTAGTGTACTTTGAGGTAAAACATTGTGCACTGTAACAATGGGCATAGAACCATAAAACACATCCTGTGTAGGGTAACAAAACAAGAGACGACGACCTTGTGTGAAGGTCTGTTGACGTGCACTGTAGCAAACAGACATTGTGCACAGTGTGAGGTAAGTGTACAATTAGAGTACAGACATCCTTGGTAGAGGCAAAAACGTTGTGTACTATAGTGATGTGACTGGAACCCTCACGACACCCTATGTAGGGTAACAGTAAGACATAAGCGTGGCAAAGGTCTCTTGCAGTGTTCCAAAACGTAGGGACTGAGACCTTAGTGTAAAGACATGTTATGGGCGAATACCTCACCCGAGCAGTGTGAGAGACCCCAACTTGCGAAGACCAACGACAACCTGCAAAGTAAGCTGTAAAGTAAATGCCACTGACCGTGCTGCCTAACGGTCATTTTTGCATTGTTGCAGCACGTCCAAGTGCTTGTGACACTGGAGAAAACATAGATACATAGCTTCTGTGCGCCCAGACATTAAGAATCCAAACCAAAGAAACAAAAGCACATGGCGGAAGAATGACCATAAGAGTAGACTAGTGCCTGGGCAGCTAGACAGGTAGCAACTCAGCAAACCAAAATGTACATGAAGCAGAGTCAAGGCAGCGGAAATCTTCACACTTCTGACTTGTAACAGGGATCCGCAGATGACATCCGAAATAACTACAAAGTCAGTGTAGCCTTACCGGACCATTAAGATGAAAAACGGAGCATCGGAGAAAAGCAGCAAACGTCGTGGCTGTACTCGAAAAGCAGAGCCTGCCAGTGTCAGGTGCCAGTAGTTTCCACCCCAGACAGGCGGAAGTGGTTGTAAGTTCCTCAACAGTCTCAAGAAAACTTTATTGAGTCACCGCATTAAATAGACGTGGTTGACAAATTGTACGTGAAACAGCATCCTGTGCCAACTCCAAGATGGGGGCACGCTATATCACGCCGTGCCGAGAGGCTCACAGCACGTCCGTGCAAGCAGGGAACATCAAGCAGCATCTCGCAGGGAAGACGGAGGACGTCACAGGCACCATTGAAAAGGTGAAGGTAAGCGCACTCTATGCTCCAGGCGCGCGAGACATAATTTGAAATACAACACAGCGGTTGGTAAAACCGAGGTTCTATAGGTCTCAGCATGGCACCAACAATCAGGGACAAGATAAAAGGCCTCACCTCTCATTAGTGAATGTGCTTTATATAAAGTTTCCAGCGCCGCCACATGTGGAATAGATGCAAGTTGCGAGCACACGTTTACTCGAACAGTACTTGTACACACTGATTAAACAGATCCCTGTACAGCTCGGATCTCGTGTGGCACAATGAGCACTCTGACAATGATCACTTCTCCCTTTGCTGTCTTGGTGAGCGTGAAATTAAGCTGGTTTGCGCCGGACAGAAGTACAAGAGTGCGCACGGGAGACACAAATTCAGGCAGACTAATTACGTAGATCGTCGAGGGAGTTTGACATTGTAGAATGTGAGCTTCACTGTGTATATATTAAACTTGTCCCAAACGAAGTTGAACGTGTGAGACAGAATCTCACTCCGCACAGGAAACACAAATACAGGCAGTCCAATTACCTTGCTGTTGAGACGCCGTAGAGACAGCATGTATTCACTTGAGCTGCAGTTGAAGCTGTGATTGCAGGAACTGGCACGATTGCGTGGTGGGCGACCGATGGCAAGGTCACTGGTGGGGCTGAGGTGTGCCAGTTGGTTGAATATACGCATCTGTAGATTGAGAAGTTGTTTCAACTTGATAGTAGGTTTTCAGATACTCCAAACTTGAACAAGGAGGCTTGACTGGAAACTCACGTAGGTTCTTAGGATAACTCGTCGCCATAAAATTGTAGTAACTGACTCCAGGCTGGTTGAAGTATTTCAGGAGTATTTATTGAAGTAGTTACAAGTACAGATGTTCAGTCCAAGACTAGCCCAAGACTAGCCCCAACAGGAGCAGCCAGCGTGCTGCTCAGCCCTTCTCCAACTGTAGTCTCTGACCCCCAACATTCCATATTACATCATTCTAGGAGGAACTCACTGGCAGAGCATGAACACATAGAAACCAGGATATAACACAAGTCCTCTGTTTTTACTACTTGTTTAGTACCACTGTGGTTAGAGACACAGACCACGCAGGCTGCAGGTGCGAGGGATTTAATTGAAGACTGATGAGAAAGTGTGGCATATAACATAATATCATGACTATTCCACTTTACCCCTCTTTCTTATCATAGTCCTGCCAGCATACAGATGTATTAAGAAGGGACAAGTGTTCGAATGGTATCCAACAGGAGATAACCTGGAGTCACACTCCAGCCACAATCCATGTATACATCAAATAAGGGTAAAAAACAACTAAAACCAAAGACAGCTAGATTGTTAAGAACTATGAAAGAAGATTTCGCCTAAGTCGATCCATGGCGCCTCGATCACCTAGGCCTTGCTCAGTTTACCTGCTTCTCAGCTAGATATAAAACAGCCTCCCGTCTGGATTTTATTTTGATAAATAAACAATTGGAGAGAGGCGAGTCCACTATTTTTTCCAATTCATTTTAAGACCATTCTCTATCATATTAATCCATTCTTAAGAAAAAAGAGCGACTCTCAGAAAAATCTAAAACTTCACAGATACAGAGGTTTAAGAAAACACACACTCACACAGTGGTTCCACGTCATGCATGATTAGAACATTGCCATCAAATCGGTAACAAGAACCTAAGACACCAGAAAGATCAAATCAACACTACTATGATGAGGAACATGAATGCTTCCGGGATAACCTAGGACCTAAATCTCCCTCACAGTACTCAGACAACCTTTGGAATCTCAGTGAGGCCTTCAACCAAAGAAGAACCATATACTAACTGGAAAGATGGGAACACCTTTTCACAAACAACACTAACTTCCACAAAAAACTATTGTAAACGGAAACAAGCTTCAAAGCAAGGTCTGACAAAGCCCATAATAAAAGTGCTGTTCTTTTGAGGACCGACATATAAACATAAGATCCAGGCACAGCCCCTTAAGAACAACAGCCATCTAACACCTCTTGCACTAGCTCACTGGACGTAAGACATGGAGGAAGAATATCACCAAAATCTGTCTACAGAAACCTTAGTTTCTCACAACATAGGGTTCTGTGAGGGGCCATAATGTCAGAACAGGGAAAGCAACAGTACAGGTGAGCATATACATCAACAGGGGGATGTCAGTGACTTAGATGAAGAGGAAAAGGTACAGGTACATATATCTTCCTCAGTCATAAGCCTATATGTGCAAATCTCAGCTGTCGACATTATGCCATACAATCAATATAGTGCCCATTTGCCCACATTTAGCAGTATAGACAAGTAGTTGGAGAGCCATATTCTGAGCCCTTACTTATTTATATTTATTTTTAGAGAGTCTTACAGAGTGCTGACATGTCACCTTGTTCACTGCAGAACATTGAAAAAGTGACAAAAAGGGTTTTTGAGTCCAGCTGGAATAGGTGAGGAGTACTTAAGCCGGAATTCTTCAATCACTACCCTGGTATAGAAGGTTCTTATTTAACACTGCTCAGAACAGATCTCTTTTTATGCCTCTCCTGAATTGAAGGTAGTTGACTCTCTGCTCGAGCTGAGGGATAGGATTGCCCCACTGTTTTGATCCCAGGATTCCTAAGCATCTTCAAGCATGTTTTAGTCTTGTGAAGCGGTGTTTTTGGGTCAACTGAGAAAAGCATGCTGCAAGGTCATGGTTGGTATCATACAGGTACATGCATCAACCATTTTTGCGAGCGCAAACGGTGCGATTCGCAAAAATCGGCCGTTTGCGCCCGCAAAAAGGGCATTTGCAATGCATCAAGGTTCAAGGCACTCGCAATTCGAGAATTCGCAAATAATTGCGATTTCTTAAATTGCGATTGCATTTAAGGAATCGCAATTTGCGATTCCTTAAATGCAATGCAAGAACCACTTCAAAATAGCGATTTCGCTACTAGGGGCGCAAATTACCATGAAGTTGAACTTGATGGTAATTTGCAAAAACTTTGAAAAATGCACTAAAGTGCATTTTTCAAAGTTATGAGATTACACACACACATGCCCTTAGGGCATGTGTGTGCACAGAGCAATTTCAGGGTGCAACAGGGTGTCCTTTGGACACCCTTGCACTCTGAAATGCATGCGCAATTTGCGAGTACCTTTTGGTACTCGCAAATTGCGCATGTAATCTCCCATTCATTCCTATGGGCCTGTAGGCCCCTAGGAATGAATGGGAAGACATTCCTTAATTGCGACTCACAATTTGCGAGTCGCAATTAAGGAATGTTTAGGAATCGCTATTTCAATAGCGATTCCTACATGCATAGGCTTTGAGAGTCCTTAATTGCGATTCCTTAATATTCGCAATTAAGGACTCGCAAAAGCTTTTCTTGATGCATGTGCCTGTTAGTGCCAAGTCATCTTTTGAAGGTAAATATCGCCTGATCTGCTAAAGAGAGAAAGTGAAAGCAAAACAATAAATTCTCAATATAACCCTCTCAGGGATCTAAAAGAAGGTATATTGAGTCTGCCAGAATCCTCCATACTTGCAGAGAGAAAGACATTTACAATCTGCTGGAATAGTTTTCGTGAAATGGAAGAAAATCTTAGCTTTTATTGCAGTATTCTGAAGCAATCAACTGCAAAATCATAGGTTATCACCACTCATCAAGGTCGGAAAGATTCAGTTGGCAGTGGGACACAAAGAAACCTACGTGTAAGAACAGCATGTAAAAGGCTTGTCATATGTGGTAGAAAACAGCAACCACCAGTGTCATAAGACCAAATCCACGAGGCGATCATTATTGAAAACTTGAGCCACTTCTGGCATCCAGCCTGCCTGTCTTATCTCCTTTTCGTCCGTATCACTGAAACAAAACTGATTACAACACAGAGAGCACAAAAACAAATCAACATGAAGTGAAAACCAAGTTACTTTTCTGCCACTTCATATGACAGGCAGTTCCAATATCCTGTTTGAGAAAGGATCCATTATTGAATATCAAACCCTTGATGTACCGTAGAGCAAAACCTTAGAATAAAAAATTGAAGAATAAGGTATCATAACACCAGCAGAATCAAACCAAGGTGCAGTGTAGCCATGATATCAATCTATGATGGATAGGAAACTCGCCTAAAAAAAGAATGCTGCCTTAGTAGACAAACAGTTAAAAAAAGATGACAGACTCATGAATATGCACAACACCTCGAAGCTCTGGCACCGCAAACCCTTTGCTACCAAAATATGAGTGACTGCGTAGTAGCACTCCTGGTAATAACATGTGGTCTCTGAAGGTTCTGACAAACATACCCCCGAGTCACATGTATCGGCGATTAATCATGAATAGTCGCATGCCCTTCCCACACTCCCACTCCTAGTCGTGGAAGCTGAACATCTCCAAATGTCCTGACTTCATCATATATGGAAGGGGTGCCTTCTATTGGTCGTGCCAGAGGGATCCCCCTATATTGGGCCCAGGCCGCCCATATCTTGTGGTGCATTTGTTGGCAACCCGAGCGGCATACACAGGGATTTCCAGACTCATGCATCTGACTAGACTTGCTTTCCATTTTTCCAAACTCTGGGGATTTTCATCTTTCCATGATTTGATGAGGTCCTGTTTGGAGACAACTAGCCCCAGCCACATGAGGGCGGCCTGATATCTGTTTTGTCGACATCTTCTGCAATATGCTGTAGGGTAAATTTGGGATCTCTGGCAAACTCTATCCCAGTATCCACCCCAGGTAAGTAAGCAGGAATACCTTCTTGAATTATAAACAGAAGAGAAGGTAATTTATCCATGTGATTGTAAGACATTAGCATGTCAAAAAGGCGAAACCCTACCATGTCCAGGACAGTGCATCCATGGTGTAAAAGATAAATCCATATGGTCAGCATATGCAGAATATGGCTTACGTCACTATAGAGCCTGCAGTGAAGTTGCACTATGCACAATGCAGGACAATGACAACCTTGAATTGTAAACACATTTAAAAGAGTGATACATTTTGGCGTGTCAGGGAAGCAACTTTAATTTGAGAACGCATTACTGTATTTAACAAATCCAGAGTGCTGTAACACCTGCTGACCTTGGAATGACCTCAATGAAACCATGCACAACAGTACCACCCAACATAAAGCCATCATAAAAAGAATTTTACTTGTAAATGTGATGCCTATATGTTCTTGATAGTCCATAGCACTTTTGGAGGAAGGACCATCACGTGCATCTGTAGGATGTCTTTGAGTGGTATTACGATGCTTCTGCTTTAATAGTGCATAACCCATTGTTATGCACTAGAGTGCTTCTTGCGATGCACAGAATTGTGAACTTAATTTATCAGGGCATCATGCTACTGAAGGGAGACCCTATGGCAGCACCTGCTGGTACAGTGTACCTTCTTGTTGGTCCTACACAAGGAGCACACTGATAATAAACAGAACACAGTCCCAGAGGACCAGCAGAAACCTCCCACTGACCCCCAGTTGTACAGCTGTGCACTTAAAGGTTCCAGGCAAGACTACGGTGGCCAAACTAGTGACCCTGGAAGGACCTAAGACCGAGCCACACTGCTGGCACGTGGATCTGGTTCTCAGACCTCCCACCTCCACCCCAACCACAAGGTACAAGTAGCAAGTGTATTCATTTGATTTATCCTTGTAAGTAGCAAGTCTATTTAAAATATAATTTGTCATGATTTTAAAGAGCCTCTATTATATAGTGGTATAGTAAACTAAACAATTTATGTAAAATGGGCAGCTTGAAATATCTAGGTATGCCTTGAGCGGACCTCAACTTATGCAAACAACAAACACTGCAAGGCAACAGGACATTGGGTGTGAGGTTCATCTGGTCAGGGAGGTACGTATCAACGCCGCAGTCAAGAAAGATCAGGTAAGATGAGGTCCACCAACCCTAGAATGCTGATGCCAGTGAAGGCCCCTGCCTGAGCTTCATCGCCTCTTCAGTGTCTTTCCTCTCAGGACTGACTGACACGCGTCCAGTTAATTGAAGAGGGTCATGTGACTACTTAACTCATGCTCCTTCCACACCGGTGCTCCTTAACAGTCTGTGGCACACACTGGGATAGAAAAATTTCACTTCAAGAGGCCACAAGTGTCTGTGGCGGGAGGCTCCTCTTAGGTGGGAACCAAAATGCACTAATGGAAGGGGCTCCAGCGCTGAAATCTAAGGTGGACTTGGTCCTATACATATGAGCTAAAGTACCCTCTGCCATACATTATAAGAATATTGCAAGTCATTGAGGAGTTCCATTATCATATAGAGGAAAGAGTCTGAATTCCTTTATAAAGTAATGGAACTCCGAGGTGACTTGCAATATCCTTTTATGATACGACAGAGGGTAGTTTTTCCTTACTATACACGATCACTACATTACCATTGCCTTATAATGCCTAAGTGCTTGCCTCTTGCCCCTCCATGTGAATAAGCCTGTTTGAAAATATGTAGATTAAATGTAGGGAGAAATTAAACAGACCAGTGTACAACTAGTATATTGTGGCAAAATCATATTAAATATAGTTTAATGTAACACAATTTTAAAAATATCTATAGTTCATAATGTTTGATAACATGCAGAGAGATTCCTGCTTGCTGCACATACAATAGACACGCTGCCGTGTCTGTGTTCTGCTAAATATAGTTAATTTCCGGAGAACAGTCCAGAAGAACTGAAAGACTAGTTCTCAAATAGCAGTTGTGGTTCTGCTCCTTGACCTGACTTTCATAATGTGTGCTGGCCCGCAGCATACATTGTGATGTGATAACCAACTGTAGTAACTTATTACAATTGAACAGGTATGTCACTTTCTTACTACAGGTGAATAGCGATGTCACAACTATATATCATAAGAAAATTATAGGCATGATTTTATACAGGAATGATTGCCTTCCATATATTATACTATTCTCTTCAGTACCTGAATGCAAAGGATTAGATGTAGACTTAATTAAGAGTAGAGAGACTGGAAAAAAGATCTTTTGTACGGAAAAGTAAATTATAGCTAATAGTGGGTTAGCAGCCAAAGGAAACTAATGCGCCTTTAAATTCAGTGGCAAGAGCAAAAGCCCAGAAGCGATGCAGAGCATCCTGGCTGCCAGGCTTTAAAAGGGTCGCTGAAAAGATGGACGTCACAGATAAATTTGCTTGTGTTGACAATATCGCTGGTTCCTTCTGGGCCCTGTACACCAAAGCAAGTGGGGTGGTGAAGATCCGCCTCGCGGTGATACATCAGTAAATTAGATCCATCCTTCAAAGAAAGCGGCTCTGTTGCTAAAACAGTTTCTAGGTGCTGAGGGGTTGATACGGTGGTTGCTTGTAGACTTTAAACTCTTCTGTAAGGATAAAGCGTTTTTGAGGCATTTGCGCTGTAACAATTTTCAGAGGGGTTGTTGCCAACAATTTTACATCACTATAGTCATAGGGGTTGTTAAAAATCCAAGCGCCACAGAACAACAAGTATAGCAAATGAGCCACGCCCATTCAGCAGGAAAGAGAGTTGTAAGGGTGTGATATGCAGCCGATTGTGCATTTTGGAGCACACTGTTGCAGATATATTGCTACAGCATAGTGTGGTAGCACACTGTCATTTACAGACTGCACACTTTCCACTGAAATGGCAGCACAATTTGCAGTGATATGCAGTTTTACTGGTAAAACTATATAGCATACAAACAACAGTGGGTGGAATTCAGGTTTCAGCTTATATTTATCATTTGCAGATCACCAAGTAAAGTGTATTGAGTTGTTCTGATCCTATTAAAATCTTTGTTTCCATCACACTTTAGAAAAAAATTTGCTTAATTTATGCTTTCACAGCTACTGATATATGTTCAAATATTTGTACAGTTTGTGTTAGGAAAAAAAATGACATCCTACAGACTTTCCTTTCACACTCAGTGCCCTAGCAAGATTTGTCAGTTAGTTCACTTTACTAAATCATCAAACTTTGGAGTCAGAGAAAGAAAAGTAAGCACCAATCTAGATGTTAAAAGAATAGGCAGCAATTAGTCAGAAGACACGGCTTGACAATTAATCTCTCTCTTCTAACAACAGCAAATGTGACAAGATAAAAACAAAGTTTAAAGGCTTCGTTATGACTCATAAACCTTCTGAACTCCAGCATGTTTATTTTGGGGGTGCTGCAGCACCCCGAGCACCTACCTCTATTTCCAGGGCCTATATTTTGAGGACCAGAGACATTCTCACTGTGAAATTGACCTTGCAATAAAATATAATATTGGTAGCATTGGAGGGGAGCATGCACTGTACCTGGACTGCAGCAGTCCCATCAGCTGAATACTGCCTGGTAGTGAGGAAGGAGGGAATGGCTAGTATTGGGAACGCCGCCCTCTGACGGCCAGGCCTCTCTGTTCAGAACAGTAATTAATAAATAATGATATTGAAGACGCTCAGCTAATGAATGCCGGCCTCAAAGAAATATTTGCCTATGGACAGTATGCCTCTAAAAACACATCTTTCAATATTGACACTGATTTTCGGGTACTTTCTCATTTCGATATTCTTATTCCCAATAAAATAAGGCAATCAATCATGATTTAATGCATAATCTTTCACCGTGGGTGTTGACTGCAATGGTTTATGCTGAAAAGATTGTATCGTCTTGTGCATATTGTACCCTTTATAATCGATAATAATAACTTGCATGTCACCTTTTACTGCAGATTTTGCAAATACCAGGGTTTTCTACCAAGCAACTTAGTGAAATTTATGGTATCAACCTCTTAAGTATGAAAGGCTAGGTCAGCCCTGCTGTGGTTCAGTTCCGTGACTGCGGGATGCACACTGATCTCATCAGCGTATTGTTAATCCACTGATGTTAATCCACTGAGCTCTCTTGCAATAAAGAAAACTAGATAAGACATTTTGGAAGGTCGGGGAGATCAGGCCTTAAAACTCGAACAAACTTGTCACAAGGATGTCATAGCATTTGTGTACACACCAGGTCATAGCTTACCATATACAGGGGGACATTTATAATGACACCTTTACTGCAAAAGGCAGATTAATCAGTACAAACTTTCTCCGCTTTGGCTGGATACATTCTGCATGGAGAATGTTCCATGTGCTGCTGCACCTAGCGAGTAAATCAACAGCTAGTATAGGTTTTTCTAGGTCCTGATAGAGTTCTGAATGAGGATACGTGTAGGTTTTGGAACTGAAAGTAGCATGTTGGACATGATCTGCTGCCTATTGCTGCTGGATCCAGCTGAGAACAGACTAAAGAATTCAGGGTCCTATGAGTATGTGTGGAAGAGTGCACTCGTGTTTTGTCTATTGTACATGTTTATCTTTTTAAAGGGACCATCGTGTGAATGATGTCACAGTACATCTCAAAACCCCAGCTGATGTCATTAGACAAACAAGAGTTCTAGAATACCTGGGGCCATATTGCACATAGGGCGCACTTTCCCTGTTTGTGCCACGGCGTACCTTAAAACGTGCGCCCGGCGCAAACCGGGAAAGTGCATCCAATTACATAAAATGCGCTGCCCCCAGGGCAGCCGAGAAGTCCTGCTGCCCTGGGGGCAGCGCATTCAAGTGAAATATGGAGCAGCTTTGAAGCAGCCTTTGCATGCTTCACTGTGCAGGCGGCAACCCGCCTGCAGTTTTAAGAGGGGTGAGAGATCCCCTTGCAGGTGGGTGCAGTGAGTGACTACACCTGCCTGCAAGTGGATGTCTGGGGGGTCCATAGGACCCTATTTCCCCCTCCATAGGGCTGCCATCAGGGAGCACACTGAAAGTGCGGCACATTTTAGGTGCCGCACTTTCAGACTTTCAGTGTGCCTCCCGACAGCTTCTTTGCCTCTGTGCCTATATCTATAATATGGCGCAGGCACAGAGACAAAGTCTCTCATTTGCATATGGGGCCACGCTCCCATGCAAATGAGGAACACCCTCATGTGATAGCGTTGGCACTATGTGTGTGCCAGTGATATCTGTATTACAGAAGGGGACGCACAAGCGTCTGCAGCCCTTTCTGTAATACCAAAGTGCCCTGGGGGGCGCAAAGCTGGCTCACATACCCATTGCACCCCGGGGCACTTTCCATAATATGACCCCTGTTGTCGGTGATTGTTGGAGATGCAGGGCTGGGTAGAAAGAGCAGTTTTTTCCGTACACTGGATGGCCCCTTCAAGCATCGAGGGCTTTGTGCTCAGAATCACACATTTTTGTTGATTAAGTGGTACAGACTAGAACTGTGGTTTTCATTTTTCAGGATTAAACCACTAACTAGCTACCTTGGTGTTACAACTGCTTTATTGGCAAGATGGTCCAGTGAGTTAACGCGCTCTGCTAACTTCTGCAGTTACCCTGAAAAGCATGCTTTGGAATCTCGGCAAAGCACCGTGAGCTTTCCAGCCTCATGGGGTGAATGGATTACAGTTAAACTGTGTAACAGCAACAACTGTTATCAACAACGTTTAGAAACGGCAGAAGGAGGCATGACATGCTATTTTTAATCAAGTTATTCTTACTATACAGAGAATTGCTCTGAAAGCTTTGAGGTTGCAAAGACTTTGGTGCCAATTCACAGAAGCATTTATGAGTAGATGAAGGAGTACTACAGAAATACTCAATTAAGTACTTGCCTTTGTGAATCAGCCAGAAAATGTCCAGCTTTTTAGTAGTAAAAATGTATGATTAGTCCCTGAATATTTCCATTTCTCATTTTAGATGTTTTGGGGCAAATTCACAAAAGCATGTAAGAGTATTTAAAACAGAATTTTACGACTACTGCTTTACGTATTACAAAATGCCTTTATGAATAGGCCCCAAAATGTCCAACTGCCTATTAGTAAAAAGGCAAAGTAGGCACAGTCCTTTCTGTTTGTACTAACTGTATATAAATATTACTTGAATAATCCCATTTTAGATGTTTTGTGTTCTAATTCCCAAAAGCACATAAGACTATGTAAAACAGTACTATAGGAATACAACTCTACTTACTCTAAATGCCTTTGTGACTAGACCCCTTTCATTTCAAAAGAACTTCTAGAGTGCAGTGTTACAAAAGCCCCGAAGCATTCAGGCGACCACTGTGTATTTATATACTGTCGGTAATTGCAGTGAACTCAGGATGGGGCTACTGTACACATAAAAGCCTTACACTTAGAAAAGGTTTTAGCCAAAGTCAACAGGGCAGCTTCCTGTGCCGGCGAAGGAAGTGGGTGCCCTCAGTCTCACCCTGACCCTGCCACAAATGGATTGTAGTGCGGGAGCAAACAGTGCTCAATAAGTGCTTGAGACAGTTTCAGAAGAAATCTGAACGCACTGTAGTGCAGGTGTTCTCATCTGGTTCTTACTAGTTACGTGTCTATCACCAGCAATTCTAGTGCACTGAAAAGTGAGAACTTTAAGAGGTCATTCACTGACGTCTGGCATGTAAGGATATGTTTTAGCAACTAGAGAAGGCTGTAGAATACAGACTAAATATCATAACTAGATAAAAGAAGAAGGAAACCAGGAACCCCAGTGGCTGGTCTAGGAGAAGCGTAACCACTGGATAATCCCTTCCTTTGCATTAACATATTCTGGTTATGGGATGTGATTATATATGGGATAAAGTACCAGAGGAGTTCCCATTATAAGGTTATGTAACTCCGAGGTGACTTGCAACAATCCTTATCATGTACAGCAGGGGGTACTTTATCCCTTATAATACTTGGACACATCATCACCTTTCCCTCAAACTACTTAAATCCTAGGTGCGTAGCTCTTTCATATGAAAGAGAGACCATATTTGAAACATGAAGAATAAAAATTGATTCTCTAGTGCATAACAAACTTTGATATGTGTTACAAAAGATATTAAAATCAGTGAAATACTGGTCACTTCTGTAAAACAAAGGTGCAGTAGCTCGGAATGTGTTGAAACATGCAGAAAGGTTCTAACTTTTGTATAATTACCTAAGGAGTGTAAAAAGTAAACATGTTGCCATAAGTATCTCTTTTCTGCTTGTCACTGTACACCTAGAAAAACAAGAAGAAGGAAAAGCCACGTTTGGTTTTCGTTCTTTAAGCAGTTGCTTTAGTTATGCTTCATCACATGACCCGCCTTTCCTCTAAGCATCTAGCTCTGGCAGCAGACATTGTGAGGTCAGAACTCAACTGTAATAAATGATGGCAGTTGAGCGGCTACGTCATTTCCTTGTAATAGGGGTGTGTCACTAGTCACCTATTGTGTATGGGATAAAGTACCCTCTACTGTATATTGTAAGGATACAGCATGTCACCGAGGAATTCCTTGAGTTCCTTTATAAGTTTATGGAACTCCGAGGTGACTTGAAATAGCGTTATCATGGGTACTTTATTCCTTATAACACATGTTCACATCATCACCTTTCCTGGAAACCACTCAAATGCTTGGTTAAAAGCCATGTTTCATTTTCATTTGTTAAACAGCTACTTTAATTATGATCCTTGACCTGACCTGCCTTTCCCCTCAGCTGCTGGCTCTGGCTGCAAGCATTCCTACATCAGAAATCAACTGTTAAAAGCTATGTCATTTCTTTGTAATAGGTAATTGGTGTGTCACAAGTCGCCTATTATAAAGAAATTAGAGATGAGTTCTTAAACGGTGATTGCAGAATCCCATGTATTATGGCATAGCTACAAGTTTGCCACTATACAAGGAGGTCACCCTTTTGGTCATAAGTCACGGCACCAAACCTCTTCCCACACAGTGTTGCACCATGAACCCTCATTCTACGAACTAAACTCAATGAGATGTATAAGCGTAAGTGACTTTCACTTACTCTCTTCGCTCCACAGCACCCTTGATTTCAGCTTCCTATAGCAAGTTAAGAGTTCCCGTCTGGTCATCATGCTCGATACTGATAATCTTCCCAGATATGCCACACTGTAAACCCACATTCTACTAATGAAACACAACAACGCTTTGTCTACCTGTAAGCAATTACATCTCTAATTCCTCTTGGCCCTTCACCACACACAAGCGCAGCCTCATGGGCCATGTTGGGAGCTCTCCTCTGGTCATTACATACAATGACAAAACGCTTCTGACAAAGGCCACACTATAAATCCAGTCTTCCAACCATGCACAACCTGAGTAGTAGCTAGTCATCCGTCCAATAAAAGTCCTTCTGTGTCTCATCAGAGGTATGAGGTGCTACACACATGCAAAAATATACAACTTTTGAAGAAAATGTATGAATTTCTTGCTACATCTTGTTCTTTTAAGTATATGGTAAAGGTGCATAGACACATATTTTATCTGCTATCTGTCTAGAGTGAAGTTAACGTGTAAACCCAGCAGAGTCACCAGTTTGAGTGTGATTTGCTCATTTTTACCTAGACCTGGTGAAACTAGGTCACTAAAACCACCTTCTCCAGTTTATTAAACACCACTTTTACTACCCTTGGCAGAGCTTGTATGGAAACTGGTGGGCTAGCAGGCTGGTGTCAGTGGGGTGGGCATTTCATC
Organism: Calotriton arnoldi; assembly: GCA_963921515.1. Taxonomy (NCBI): domain Eukaryota; kingdom Metazoa; phylum Chordata; class Amphibia; order Caudata; family Salamandridae; genus Calotriton; species Calotriton arnoldi. The sequence continues at coordinate 2,967,077 of CAWUFW010000547.1, read as the reverse complement.
TTGTCAGTACTGCTTTGAAGTGGCAGTAGCAATGCCTTCTGATGGGGCCAGAATGGTGCTTAAGGAGTCATGTGTTTCCACATGAGGACGGCCGGACGATCTTGAGGTCTTTGTCATTTCCTTTGTGGTCAGAGATGTGCTTGTGACTGATCTCCCTGATGCTCCTGATTCATATTTCGCCAGATGAAAGTGACTGGTACTTGCCACTGGAAACAACTAGTGCTCGAGGGCATGTGCTGCTGAGGATTATAGTGTTGTACCATGGTGGACGTGTTGTTTTTTGTGCATTTTCTCTCTTTGAACTGATCGGAGACCTTAACTAAAGTTAAGAGAGTGAGGTATGTAGAAACAAAGCATCTGGATGTCAGTTAGTGGTAGCAGCTGTCACCCTTGACTCCCCTGTTGCTGGCACTGTCATTATCAGGAGCCATGAAGACAGCAGCATGAGCTAAATGTAAACATGGCGCCTAGAGCTCTGGTTTACATTGTGTAGTTTGCGCTCCTTGTCTTTCTCCAGCGTGGGGCTGCTCAGGATGGGACAAGGGGTAATTCATCCCCGAGATCTCCTTGGCAGGGAAGATGGGGACCGAGGTGCATGATGTTACTTCCGTTATCCCTGGAACTTTCTTCATTCATCATCCAGGCAAATAAGGCCATTTGTTTTAAGTGGTAAACAGTCTAAATATCGACTTTTAAATATCGAGTTGCCAAAATATCGAATTTTAAATATTGAGTTGCCAAAATATCGACTTACAAAAATAGAGGGCCTGATTCTGATGCGGTTAGGAAAGCATTCCCACCTAGGGCCTGATTCTGATGCGGTTAGGAAGGCCTCCTAATGGCATTTGCTCATTCCAAATCGGATCGGGGACGTGTCTTCCCGACCCAGGGCCCAATTATGATGCGGTTAGGAACATATGCTCCCATTGAAGTCAATGGGAGTCCAACCAAATCGTATCTGGAAGCATCCGGATGCATCGTACTCCGTCGGTCGGACTCTCCCGATCCGAGTGGGTTGGAAACCATTTCCAAACCGATTCGGTCGGGAAGCTTTCCAACCCGCATCAGAATCAGGCCCAGAGTGTTGCAGAATATCGAAATGCAGGTAAGAAATATCGTTTTTTATAATATCGAAGTTAGTAATATCGACAGTCATAATATAGTTGTAAAAAATATCGATTTTTTTTTGTGTGTGTTTTAAGTGTTAGTATATGTGTTAAAAGTATATATTATGTTTGTAATGTATGTTGGAATTTTTTTAAAGTAATGATTTTTATGTTAAATTATTTTTGCGTATTTTAGTTCCGTAGCGGGTTGTGGTTTTATAGGGGAATAGGGTGGGAAGTAATTTAACTATAATATATTAATTAAGAATTTTTTGAATTAATTACTTGTATGTTAATTAATTTTTGTGTAATTTTATTCCGTAGCGGGTTGTGGGTTTATAGGGGAATAGGGTGGGAAGTAATTTAATTTAAATTAATTAATAAATTAATTAATAATTTTGTATTTAATAATTTATATTGTTAAATGTGTAAATTAATTAAGTATTAATTAATTATAAATTGATTAATAATAATTAATAAATTATTGGTAATTATGTTTAATGTGTAATTTTTTTATTAATTTGATATTAGTTATTAATAATTAATTTGTTAATATGTTAATTTTGTATTTCTTTATGAGTGGGTTGTGGGTTTATAGGGGAATAGGGTGGGAAGTAATTTAATTGTAATTAAGTAATTATTAAATTTTATTTATTGGTATTGATAATTAATTTATTGTTAATTATTAATTGGTAATTCATTTTTATTAATTGATTAATTGATAATTATATTAATTGTATTAATTATTATTGGAGTGCGTTGTGGGTTTATAGGGGAATAGGGTGGGAAGTAATTTAATTGTAATGAAGTAATTATTAGTTTTTATTTATTGGTATTGATAATTAATTTATTGTTAATTAATTATTAATTGGTAAATAATTTTCATTAATTGATTAATTGATAATTATATTAATTGTATTAATTATTATTGGAGCGCGTTGTGGGTTTATAGGAGAATAGGGTGGGAAGTAATTTAATTGTAATGAAGTAATTATGAATTTTTATTTTTGGGTATTGATAATTAATTTATTGTTAATTAATTATCTGGTAATTTTTGTATATTAATTATTATTTATTGGTATTGATAATTAATTTATTGCTAATTAATTAGTAATTGGTAATTAATTTATATTAATTGATTAATTGATAATTATATTCATTAGGAGAAATTTTATGTGGAGTGGGTTGTGTGTTTATTGGGGAATAGGGTGGGAAGTAATTTAATGTTATTAAAGTAATTATTAATTTTTATTTATTGGTATTTTCAATTAATTTATTGTTAATTTATTAATAATTCATTATTTAATTACAAAAATTATTTAATTTATAAGTATGTTATTTTAAACCCCTACGCTATCCAACACTTTCCCTACTGTTGCACTCTCTGGAGCTGGAATAGTAATTTTTACTCCTACGCTGTCCAACACTTTCCCTACTGTTGCACTCTTTGGAGTGGGAACAGTAATTCTTACCCCTACGCTATCCAACACTTTCCCTACTGTTGCACTATTTGGAGTGCGAATAGTAATTTTTACCCTCCCGCTATCCAAAACTTTCCCTACTGTTCCACTCGCTGGAGTGGGAATAGTAATTTTTAACCTCCCACTATCCAACACTTTCTCTACTGTTACACTTGGTGGAGTGGGAATATTATATTATTCCCACCCGCTATCCAACACTTTCCCTACTGTTGCACTCACTGGAGTGGGAATGGTAATTTTTACCCACCCGCTATGCAACACTTTCCCTGCTGTTGCACTTACTGGAGTGGGAATAGTAATTTTTACCCTCCCGCTATCCAACACTTTCCCTACTGTTGCACTCACTGGAGTGGGAATAGTAATTTTTACCCTCCCGCTATCCAAAACTTTCCCTACTGTTCCACTTGCTGGAGTGGGAATAGTAATTTTTACCCTCCCGCTATCCAACACTTTCTCTACTGTTACACTTGGTGGAGTGGGAATAGTACATTATTCCCACCCTCTATCCAACACTTTCCCTACTGTTGCACTCACTGGAGTGGGAATAGTAATTTTTACCCTCCCGCTATCCAACACTTTCCCTACTGTTGCACTTACTGGAGTGTGAATAGTAATTTTTACTCACCCGCTATCCAACACTTTCCCTACTGTTGTACTCACTGGAGTGGGAATAGTAATTTTTACTCACCCGCTATCTAACACTTTCCCTACTGTTGCACTCGCTGGAGTGGGAATAGTAATTTTTACCCACCCGCTATCCAACATTTTCCCTACTGTTCCACTCGCTGGAGTGGGAATAGTAGTTTTTATCCACCCGCTATCCAACACTTTCCCTACTGTACCACTCGCTGGAGTGGAAATAGTAATTTTATCTCCTACGCTATGCAACGTTTTCAGTATTGTTATATTTTATGTAGTGTCAAATATAATTTTTTTTTAAAATATTTATTTTAATGTTTTAACTTATTATATATAATTTATTTTTATATTTATATTATAGGTTTATTTATATGTATATGTAATTATATTTTAAATTATGTTTTTAACATTTTATAATTAAAAATATTAATTATTTTTTAATATTATTAAGTTAATATATATTTAAAAAAAATGCATGTTTATTTAATTTTTTACATTACATTTAATATTTATTAATTTTAACCTTTTTTAATCATTTTTAAGTATGTTTTACTTAATTATATTTATTATTTCATTAATTTTATATTACTTTTAAGACATTTAAAAAAGTTGATATTTTAGCAAACTATAAGGCCCATTACGATACCGGGCGTAAAAAAATCCGCCACCCATGAAAGCGGCAAAAATTCGCCCGCCTACACCGTCTGAATACCGACCCAGCAATCATGATGCCTCGAACCGAAAACCGCCAGCGGCGGAAAAAACACACAAAATACCGCCCGCCCTTGTCCGAGTCGGAGTCAAACCGCCCGCCACGGACGGAAAGACGCACGACAACACAAAACCGCCCGCCCTCACGGCCGAGACACCGCACGTGAAATTACGATCGCACCGACATGAGTGCGGAAAAACAACAAATACACCGCCCGCCAGCGTAAACAACACTGAAGAAAATGGACACGGCAGAAGCCATGGCGGCCACGTCCCTGCACAGAAACATCCGCGGACTCAAACAAACACACACAACATGGCAAACAAGTCCACACAGCAACCCACGCACAAATACACAGACACAGTACACATCCCGAAAACACACCACCCCTGGACAAACAAATAAACTACAAAGCCCAGAACACCAGCCACAACACACCTGAAAACAACAGACCATCAGGACACACCCACATAGGTAAGTACAAAAGCAGCCCCTCCACAGACCACAACCCCTTGCAACATTGCAAAGCAGAGAGAGGACACAGTGACACAGCAAGGACAGCAGCACACCACAGATACGCACACATCACACCCACCACCACCACCAAACACCGGCACCACAAACCCCCTGCACATCACACATCACACACCGCACCAGCACCACAAACACCATGGCATCACACAGAATGCCCAAGTTCACTTCCACTGAGCTGACGGTCATGGTCGACGAGATCGTCAAGGTGCACACACAAATCTATGGCAACCAGGTCCAGCACACACCACTAGCCACCAGAAACAGAATGTGGAACAGAATTGTAGACCAGGTCAATGCAGTCGGGACCGTACCCAGAAACAGAGGAGAGATAAACAAACGGTGGAACGACATCAAAAGCCTGGTCAAAAAGAAGGAGAGCAAAAATCGAGAGCTGGCTGCCACGACTGGCGGAGGGAATCCCGCGCTTTACAAGACCTTCAAAGCGTGGGAGGAGAAGGTGCAAGTCATCATCCATCCGGAGATCCTCACCGGATTACCAGGGGGAGTGGAGGCTGGTAAGTACAAACAAATGTATACCAGCACACCGCTATGTACTCACATGCACTACCACCATGCCATAGCTCCGAGGGACAAACACCCCCATGTCCAGTACACAATACACAACACATCACTCACACATGCAACAGGCACCACCACACACACAGCCCAAACATATCAACTAACAAAACCATGGGGGCATGTGTACACCCAGCCAGCCACGTAACTACCAACAGGTCCCCTAGTACTCCAGAAGCGCCACAACGAGCACCCCCCACACCCATGTGGCAGCCGTAGCTGCACCAACCGACAAGTAACAGGTAAGTAGCCGCAACACAAAGGCAGTGGGTGGGAGGGGGACAGCTGAAGTACAACACCCACCAGGCCCCTAGTCCTACAGCACAGCAAGGCGGAGCACCCCCCACACCCATGTGGCAGCCGTAGCTGCACTAACCGACAAGTAACAGGTAAGTAGCAGCAACACAAAGTGCAGTGGGTGGGAGGGGGACAGCTGAAGTACAACACACACCAGGCCCCTAGTCCCACAGCACAGCAAGGAGGAGCACAGCCCACACCCACACCACGTAGCAGCCACTGCAGTGCACACCGGCAGCCGACAGGTAGACATCCCACCCCAGGACAAACGGTGTCAGTGGGTGTCCAGCCATCACCACGACCCATAACACCGCCCCCACCCCCACAGACCTGCAACATGGAGCACCCCCCGCCCATAACCAAGTGGCATCCAGTCCAGTGCACGCTCAAAAACAACCTGTAGGTGGGAAACTGGACAGGGCGGGGTGACTGGAGGCATGAGGACTGAATTACGACTAACACATGGGACATGTCAAGTAGCAGAGGAACACGCAGCACTGCTCCCTGTCACAACCATGTGAAAAATGTGCACACGGACATGAACCACAGAGTCACACCCCACATGACCCATCACAGACACAGTAACACCCAAGGAGCCACGTCTGCATGCACAAGTCACACTGATTACAGAACCACACGGCAGGCACAGTGCAACCCATCACACACAACTGCAACACCATCGAAGTCCTGTCCATGTAGCCCCTACTGCCTGTCAACCACACATCCCACAACTACGCCCATGTAAGACATACCACACTAGACGCAACAGCGTGGAACAACATAAATGCACACGAACACCACTGGACCCATCAAACACACAGACACACAATGCACATACAACATACCATCCATCTCATCCGTCAGCCCCAGTCACATGAAAGGTATGTCATCCGAACAGCTGGTCCACATACAGTAGTCACGCAAAGAAACATGCCCATGACAAATCATGTGCCAGAAGTGAATGAAGCGCACGTCACACTGTGAGCAACAACACACATAACATGGGCCACACCCCCGAGCACTGCATTGATGCACATGGCACAGGGCAGCACGCACACCAAGGAATTGGACCATCTGCAATACGTCGTGTGGCACACAACCATCACTCACTCATAACAATGCGTCCAATTACATGGCCAGAAATTACAACAGACAGCAAATATGCAGGGTATGTCAGACATACACACACCTCAGACCATGCACTGACATGTTGCCACAACACATGTCACGTTCTGCACCCATGGCTCACAGTATGTACCCCAAAAGCATAGTTCATCTCAAATGCGTTTCAGGGGGCTGACCCCCATTTTGCCATCTGCGTTTCTAAGCGTTCCATTTGAACCCCAAGAGCATAGTACAAACCAACATCCACGATGGGTCTGGAGTCCGCATACACCAGAGCCACAAAAAGTAGGAGCACAGCAACACACCCATCGGCATTGCCAATCCGTCCCATGCCACATGTCCACAGCACACAGTCCCATTGGCATGCCCACACAACAACAAATAGCACAGCCACACACACGGCTCCGGGAAACCTGTGCACGACTGTGCACGAACTGTGGATGTCAGACAACCTATACATACTTTGTCAGGTGCAACACAATAACATATCTCATTCCCCCACAGGTGACGAACTGCTGGATGCTGGAGATGGAGACAGCAGCCAGCACAGCCAGCCTGCAAGCCCCCAACAAGGACTCACGGATGTGGAGGATCTGTCCTCCTCTTCGGACACGGACCACCCAGCAGGCCCATCTGGTGTGGCAGGGCCCAACCGCACCCCAGGCACCCTCCTACCCACCAACCCATCATCCAGGGCTGATGACCACTCACAGCCCCCTGCTGCCACTGTCGTTGCGGCCACTACCACTGTTGTGGCGGCCACTCCCACGGTCGTTGCGACCACTCCCACTGCCGCAACCACCACCATCGCCGCAACAACCACCACCGCCGCGACCACCACCACGTCATCACTGGCCCCAGCCCCAGCGCAAGTGGTGGTCAGGCCGACTGGGTCCACCCTGGGAGCCAGAGCGAGGACCGTGGTGAGCAATGTGGCTAGTGGGCAGGCCGGTGGCAGCAGTACTGGTGGGAGGAGCAGGGTCAGGCCAACGCCAGCCTCCCCTGGGAGCCATGCCCTGCCTCAAATGGCCAGAGTCCTTGGGGCCTATGAAGAGGCCCAAGGACAATGGGCCAGGTCTGCTTCCGACACGCGGGAGGTCCTGGGGGTGTTGAGGTCCATGGACGCCCATATGGGCCAATTCGTGTCCCGTATGGACCAACTCGTGGACCTCATGGGCCAGCTGGTGGTGGCGGTGAGGTCACAGGCAAGGCCAGCAACACCACCTCCGCCACCACCTGCTAGGGCGCAGGGTCGGGCAGCAGTGTCCAGTTCCCCTGCGTCCACAGCCAGTGAGCACACCTCACCCACCACGCAGGTCGCCACCACCCCCTCCCAAACGTGGAAGGGGCCGTCCGAAGTGGAAACAGATGTCCCGGGAGGACTTCGCACGCTCCAGACGCAAGTGAGGCAGCCAGCCATCCTTGACCACCCACTGCATTGACTTGGACTACGATCCCACCCCACACAGCCATCAGAATGGCATGTGTCTGTTGGACTAGGGACATAGAACTAGTGGGTACACCCTGAGCATCACGCAGCCATGGCCGACAGCTCATTGTCACTGCACGCAACACTCATGTCATCACCTTGCACACAATGACATGTCACAGTTGAAAATAAATGCACCTTTTACACAAACTGCTGTCTGTGCACTGTGTTTATTGAACGATGATCAACCGCCACCTTGAGCAGAAAAGCATCGGATGTGTGGCATGGCGATGGGACAGGAGGGGCTGTAGGGACCTAGGGGGGAAGACAGAACAGGAGCACATTCAATGAGTGTGTCACACACCCATCACACAGTACATGTCAACAACTACAAGCAATGTACACACATCGCACAGAGCAATAGGGCACAATGCCACAGCCACCGTCAGTGGCATACAAACCTGGACATGGACCATTGACACACAGCACACAGTGAACAAAAGGCCTCCGTGACACAGCACACAGACACCTGCACAACTACAGCCACATCAGCCGTCGTACATGGACACTCACCGTCAAGTGAAGTAGCGGGCGATGAGCTGCTGACGGACATTCACAGCTTCCTCCTCTCCGCTGTCTTCCTCACTCGAGCTGTCCTGGTCTGCAGGCTGGGGCCCTGGTTGATCTCCGTCATCCACAATTAGGGGATCTGCTTTCGAATAGCCAGATTGTGCAGCATGCAGCAAGCCTCCACTATCTGGCACACCTTCTGTGGGGAGTACGCCAGCGCACCCCCGGTGCGCTCCAGGCATCTGAACCTGGACTTGAGGAGGCCAAAGGTACGCTCGACCACACGTCTGGTCCTCCCATGTGCCTCATTGTAGCGGTCATCTGCTGGGGTCCGAGGATTTCGTAATGGACTGAGCAGCCAGGGCCCATTCGGGTAAGCCGAGTCACCTGGGCGTGAGGGACACAGAGAACCGTTGCAATTCAAACAGGACAGTAGACAGCATCCTTAAGCCAGCACGCTACACAACTCCACATACTCACCGACAATCCAGCCACGGTCCTGTTGCAGATTGGTCATCAGTCGTGGTAATATGCTGTTGCGCATGATGTGCGCGTCATGGGCCGAGCCTGGGAACTTTGCACACATGTGGGAAATGACCATGTCCGCAAGGCACACCACTTGCACATTCAGGGAGTGCGTGTGCTTCCGGTTGCGGAAGAGCTGCTCAGTGGCCTGTGGTGGGACAAGGCCAACATGGGTGCAATCTATGGCACCAACGACGTGTGGGATCCGTCCAAGGGCATAGAATGCACCCTTCACTGCCGCCAACTCACGTGCCCTGGGGAATCGGATGTACCTGTTCCTGTACAGCATCATGGCTGCCAGTACATCCCTCAGCACCAAGCTGAACATGGGCTGGGACATCCCACCTCCACTGCCCACTGTGTGCTGGAATGACCCAGTGGCGAAACAATGCAGTGCAGCCATCACCTTAGCCGTGGGGGTGAATGCTGTCGGATACACCCTGTGAGGACGGAGGTGGGGTTCCAACATGGCACATAGTCGATGCAGGGTTGGTCGGTCCAGACGAAATTTCCGGATGACCTCAGAATCCTCCATGTCCGCCAACAATTGGTAAGGGCGGTAAATGTTTGGTCTCCGCCTAGGAAAGATGGAAGTGGACACATGTCAAAGCAACACGCCACATGGCATTTTCACATACACATAACTGATATGACAGAGCAAGAACATGAGTCACAGAACAGCTGTCATGCAGGGACAGCACAGCCACAATACACTTACACAGGTCTCCCACCAATAGCAATGGGCAGTGACACAAACCATTGCTATGTGCATGCACATGGGGATCCAGGCCTCAATGACCTGTGAGGCGTGCTGATGGGGACTGACTGCATATTCGGCAAGCGGCAACACCACGGCAACATGACTGGCTGCTGTGCATCACACTGCTTCCGAGGCTGGATGAGTATGGCACACACCAACGACGATGTGGACACAGGCTGAGCGGCCAAGACAAGTGGGACCTGTGGCACGAGGGGATATGAGACAGTCATTGGTGTCACCACTGCACCCTATGTGCAGCACTGTACGGATCACACCTCCAGAAGCATTGACAGGTGTACACATTGACAGCCCCATGCCAACACGGCTGTGTGCTTGCAAATACACATCACATGTGACACGTAACCTTGCACGTGCCAAGTGGCAGATGTACATAGTGAGAGATGGCATGCGTGTGCATATGCGTATACCATGCACCCATGCCAATGTGCAGATGATGACATGCTAACAGACATGTGGGGGCTGGCCACTGGCCATCCCTGCCTATGCACACGGCATGTTGTGGCCCCGTCCATTGTGCACCTGCACCCACACGCACATCATGGCCACACCTGCAGATGCAGTGCGCACATCATACTGTGTGGTGCACATGGCATCAGCGGTCTGTCACCAACATGGGCCAGGCCATTACGGCCAACTCCGATGACCCTCGCGGTTGCACCCTGCGTGTTCCACTATGGAGGTAGGCGTCCCGGGCCAGCTGGGAGCAGGCCAACGTCTGCAATTGCCAATGCAGGTCTCAGTGCACTTGTTGCTCGTGTGAATGTCAGGCTGGGCCATGCTGCCCCTCTCAGTCCCAGCAGGCCTGGCCTGCACATTGACTGCACAATGCCAGTAGGTGACAGCACCGACTGCCTAGTGGGTTGCATGTGTCTCCTGTTCAGGACCCTCCAGATGGGCGCTAACTCAGTACTGACTATTGGACACACCATGTCTCGTGATAGGGATGTGTGTGTGTGGGATGGTGGCACTGAATGTGACCTCCGTTGCGTGGTGGGCCATGCACAGGGCGAGTACGTCGATGATTGCGCAGTGTTGGTCACAGTGGGTGCACCCACACAGATGTGTTGCCCTATGTTCATTTTCTATGTCCGCATGATAATGGACTGTAGATGTGGGCAGACTACACATTGGTCGATGTGCTGTCTATATGAATGTGCCTTCACACCAGGCACAGCTGCCCCTGCACATGTGACCCCTGCTGCACTCGCTGCTGGGTCTGTGGAGCTGATGCACCATCTGTGCGTGGGGCGGACAGCTCTCCTCACTTCCGTCATTGCGCATGTCATCACTTTGCCGCAGGTGACATGGATCATGGAGGGCCCACATGTACGCGTGGGTGGCCTCCACAAGTTTGTCCAATGGTTGTCACCCCCAGTCAGTGCTTCGAATGTGAATGATGTTGTGCTGGTGCTAATTTCAATGTGGCGGGTGGGCGGGGCTAGGTGCGGGCTTACATGCAGGACATGGGAGGGTGATCGGATTAGCGACTAGTTGCAATACACACGGGGCACGTCTTTTCCTGTCCACATCAGGGTCATTCCTTGAACTCACTGACAGTAATACAGTCGTCTTTGTCCCTGTCCTCATGGCCTCCCCTCGCTCCCCCAATATGCATTTGCACCTGTGGGGCTAGCGCATGCAGATGCAGCCCCAAGCTCGCCCCGGAGAGGCCAAGGAGTGTATGTGTGGGTCCAGTTGAACGAGTGGTCTGTCTCACGGTATGATGTGTGGCGGGACGCACGTCCACCTGCGTGGTGCCCCGACTCGAGACCCGGGCAACATAGACAATGCATAACAGTCTCCGCAGTCCGGATACACCACCTGCGACACACAGAGGCTGTAGCTGCCCTAGTGGCCCATGCCGCGTCCATCTGGGGCTGATGGACCCACACATTCACTCTTTTGCCTCACTGGGGCGGGCTCGGAGGTGCTTGCGCACGCGCTGGCTTCTCTGTTGCAACGGCATGTGACGTGTGTGGAGATGTAGGCAATGGGTGGGATGGTGCGAGCCACCTTCCGTGACGTCACTCCTGCTCGTGATGTGTGCGTCCCCCAATACTTCCATATGACTTGTGCCATGCTACACATTGAGGATGTTTTGCCTGCATGATGTGACCCGGAGGAGCGCGCCGAGTCCTCTCCCCCACCATGCTCCACTGCCATCCCGTGCCCTGGATTGCCTGTGCAGGTTGACAATGTTGGGGATACACCTGGTCGACAGGGGCTGTGTGTGCCTTGTCAAGGGCCTGGCGGGCGCACAACAGGATCCAGCTTGTCCACAGAGGGTGGGCTGACGTGTACGCCTGATACCGCATTGTTCGTGTGCCCGGCTGCTGTGCACACACGTGTTCACATCCCCCCCGACAGGTGGCCTTTAACATTGCCCAGGGAAGCGGTAATGTGCAGTTCCGGACCCCTCCCGACACAGCGTGTTTCAACTTTGCATGTGCGCATCTACCCGTCACACCACCCACCTGAGCAAAGCGTCACTCCCGCTTCACACGACACATGTGTGTCTTCCACAGTTGTGCTACTCATTTGCGTTGACATCCAATGACAGTGGACTACATGGTCATGTCACGACTGCCGTGTACATCACACACTCTCATCATCTCACATTCGTACTTGTGAAAGGAATCAGCAGAGACAGTTTCTTTCTTCAAACCATGTATTGTGACTTATGTCCTCTGTGATGCAGTATAGTGGACACTACTGGCAGCGGAATGCATGTGGAGGATATACTGAGCATGATTACACATAGCAAAGGGTGTAGGGGTACATGTGATTAGCTGTTGCATGTGGGATGTGGGCTTCAGAGTTACATCTGCTTGGCCGTTGCTGTGCTAATGTTCATTTGCAAATAGCTGCGGAGCTGCGGACTTTGACACAGACGGTATACATTTAGCCTACCAGACCGCTTGGCATCATGGGCACAGTCCATCTCAGTTCCATGTGACAGGTGTGCTGCTGTTGTTACTCATGCACGCGTGCGTGTGAGTTGACATCAGGGCATGGGCTTACGTGCATGCAACGGCGTCCCACTTGTTGTTGCCATGTGGTGGCTACTGGACATGTCACAGTCACTGGGGTCGTGTTGTTGTTGTATGCACTTGTCGTCCATGCAAAGGTCCTGTTACGGGATTTCCGGGGAGGGGAGAAGGGGTGCAGCTCTCACATACTCCAGCCGAGCGATTCCTGTCCACTGAGCGGTGCATATGTCCATGGGCGCAGGATCCATGTCATGGCATAGTTGTACGTGCAGTTCTGTCCATGTGGGTGCGATACACATATCCCATGCCACTGCCTCCCCCGATACATGCAGAGTTCCTGGATGTGATGGGGAACAGAGTGCATGTCCCGGACACATCCGATGTCATGGCAGTGTCGTTGATGGTGTGGTATCAGTTGCAGGTCGTTTGGTATGGCTGTTGTAGTGGTTACTGGCCAGTCCGTGCGGAAGCTAAGCATGGGTACAGTGTCGGACATCATGGCTCAATTGGGGTATTGCGTCGGGGTCCTACGAATTGACAGGTTGACAGGTATGCGATGGCTTCCTGCAGGGCTTCCATTTCTTTGGTGGTATACATGTTTGCCAGCCAATGTAGCGGATGGTGGCTGTCACGGTGTTGTTCGTAAGTTGTCCCTTGTAGGAGCATGATGGGGCATGCTGGGTGACATTCGATGTAGCTGTGATCCATGATCCGTCGTGTGGAGGCACAGTGGTCCCATTGCAGTGTGGGTCCGATGTTCGCCACATACGCCATGCCCCCATAGGCTGAACAGACCCTGTCGTGTGCGTCCAGAGGGTGGAATAGTGGTAGCAGGTCCGCCCTTGGACATGCCGGGTTGGAGAGGCACAACTCCACAGGATGGTGGAAGGGACACCTCCGACAGTAGAAGAAGGGTATGACGCAGCTGAACAATGCGATGCGGTAAGTCAGTCGGTAACTTACGTTCAGCAGGGATAGGGGTTCGCATACCATTATCTGTATCAGGTTGTGTTTGTACAGCTTGACCTGTCCGGCGTAGTTGGGTAGGTGTGTTGAAGGTGCCATTTTGCTGCGGGGCGATGTGGTGGCGTGCTCCGGCTGTGTGTGCAGTCTGCAGTGTGCAAGCTCGGAGGTTGCTGTGAGGTCTGTGATGGTCGTAGGGGGGCAGGACTTGTGTTCTGTTAGCTTGTGCGGAGGACACGGGCCCTCATCCCACATGCTTCTCTGAACGTTCAAGGTCAGTGGTGTGTGACTCCTTCCAGATAACTTGCATGGGAACGACATGGGGGAGTTTTTATTTTTTCTTTCCCGTTCGGTATGTTCTTAGGTGATATGCGCTATCTGCCCTGTGGTCGGTTTCCTCTGCATGCCTGTGTTGGTATTTTTTGGGACAATGGCTGTATTCTCCGGCTTGTTTAGTCGGGATGTGGTTTCGGAGTTGGAATGGAAGGTCATTCAGTGCTGTCTGCTCTCCCGTGTGTGGGCGGCAGGCTGTGTTTCCGCTGTGCGTTGGGCCTTGTGTGTGGGTGTCATTCTTGGGTCCACCTGTTGTCGGTCCCCGGGCTCTTTGGTGTTCCGTTTATTATGTCTGGTTCATGGGTGCAGGGTGGTATGGGTGTTTCTGTGTGGTACTGGCGTACCTCTTCCCGACGGGGCCCATGTTCTGCTGGGTGGTGTTGCCGCCGCTGTGTGCTTCGCCATGTTTGTCACACAGGGGTGTGTCCTGATGTTGCGTGACTTCACTGACATGTGGGCGTCGGTTGTGTGACGTTGGGTGTTGGCCGTGAATTGGGCGTTGGGGACATGACTGTGGCAGGCCTGTCACGTGTCATGTGCGTTCTGGGTGTGGCTGGTGTGTGTGGTGCTTGGTTGTGTCCCTGTGTTGTTTGTGTGCGACGCATACATGGCGTTATGGTTGGGCGCTGAGTTGTGCGCATGTGTGGCTGCATCATCGCCGCTGTGCTGCGGTGCCGTGACGGGGTCGTTAGTTCCTGGTCGCAGGTGGTGTGCCCAAGATAGTTGCGAGATGTTGCGATTTGCCCTGTGTGACATTTGTGGGTGCAGTGGTGGATGTGTCTTGTCCACGCACGGGTGTTGGGGGGTGCCATGTCCTCCTTTTCCGCCCTTGCACTGTGTGCGCTGTTTGCGTGCCCTTGTTGTGTGTGTGCCTACCTGCGTCTCCGTGGTACGTTGCCTCCTAGGTGGTGCATCAGGTATAGCATGGGGAGGGCCTGCAGTGCTGGATTCATGCTCGGGGGGTCGCCTCTTCGGTGTCTGTGCTCGGCGTTCGGGTTTCCGCCTCACTTTCACGTGCGGTGTCTCTTAGCCGTGGGAGCTGTTTGTTTGCGGCATCGTAATTTGTACGCCGGGCGGTACGTGATTTCGTCTGGCGGTGTGTCTCCATTAGGCTGCGCCGCTACGTGAGCGGGCGCACTTTGATGGCGGACGGCGTCGCTGGCTTGCCGGCGGTGTTTGGCTGCCTTTTCACATCGTAATTTGGCGGGCGTGTGGGCTGCGGCATGCAGGCGGTAACTGGTGGTTTTTGCATCCGCCAGCACGGCGGTAGTGCTTCCGCCCGCCATCCTAATGGGCCCCTATATTATTAACAACGATATTTAGGATTCGATATTTTTGTACTTACCTGTTTGTAGATAGGAAGTCAATATTCTGTCACTCGATATTTTTACCTCGATATTGTGGCAGGTCGATATTCTTCTCCTCGATATTCTGTCAGTGATCCGTTTTAAGTATATCGTTTTTATTGGCATGTTTGGAAATCCAGCACAAATAAGAGGACTATGAGGTGTAAGATAGTGCTTCGAGGTATGACCCATCCCATTTCTGTTTCAGCACTTCCGACCCCCTCCTTCAGTATATTTTGGCTTGCCATGGATATCACTCCTTCATATTGGAAACGCAGTAACCGGTGTCCTGCATCATTCTACACAAGTTGCAATCAGTGACTCAAGTAGCTAGAAAGTCAGAGAAAAAAACGGAGTTACTGCAGTAATGCCCTGTTATTGCAGACGTATTTCAGAAAGTCGTCTATGCCTCAGTAAGCCAGTGACTCTTTTCAAAAGTCCTTAAAACTGTTTCAATGTTTCCATTGGTAACTAAACCGAACGTAGAGCCAGGGGACATAAAATCCTGAGGCCAGTTCCTAAACCACTCTTCATAACCAAGCCCATCATAGCATCACGACTAACGGAATCCCAGCACCTGTCTGTGCAACAGATCCATTTCTCCCCAAACAGTAATGCTATAGGCCAAATCACAGTGCAGAAATACCTAGCCAAAGATGCTATACCTGTCTTGGATGCTGATGATTCACCTCCAGGAGGGGGATTCATCTTTCCTTTCATGGATAATCCTGTCTGCTCAAATCCACACCTCCTGGTCCTTAGCTCTTCATTTACATTCCAAGATCACTTGGAGGTCTTCAGTCAAAAGAAGGCAGAACCAGGCACCAGTATGCTGTTGACATTCTGCTACCCCTGAGAGTTTAATCCTACGAGGCCACAAAGGAACTGAAATAGTTGCTTGCTAGATTGGATGTGAAGATTTCCCACTTTTCGCTAATTCTTACTCAAACAAAACAAAGTTTGTTTAACTCTTTGCCAGAAACTGTGCCCCCCCAACATATATAGTCTACTGACTAAAACATCTGGGACCTTGGTACCAGCCTCTACGTCACTGAGCTGCGTTAGAGATGTGCACATTAAACTCCAAGATCAGGTTCATCTTCTCTTACTAAAAAAACTCAAGCTGGCAATTGCACCTGAAGTCTCTATTTGGATGTGCTACCCCTAGTGCCATCACACTTTGCTGCATGAAAGGCAATCCTAGCTGGCCACCCAAAAGCACCCATGTTCCCACTCAAAGCAATGTACAGTGCAGCAGCCTGCCTAATTACCAGAGCCAAAAGAACACATATAACTCCATATTTGATCAATCTAAATTGTTCCACCCTTTTTTATTTATTTGATTTTGATTTTGAGAAGAACTGCATCTCTTACAAAGCAGTGTCTCTGAAACAACCAGTCTACCTTCCCAACAGTAACAGGGAGTGCTCCCAAAACCAGGAGCAAATGCGAACAAATACCTGCAGCAAAACAACCTCAAACGGCAACTATGACTTCTCTGGCAGAGCCCCCCAAAATCGAGAATGCTCGTCTTAAAAACAGACTCATCCGACTGCTCTTTTTAAACAAAAGAATGAACTTTAATTGTACTATCACTAGCCTGCTTGTTTGAGGACTCAAACCGCCCTGATAAATCTAGAAACAATAAGTAAACAGTGGTAGGGGAGGTGATGAATAGTTGTATCTTAAGATAATGAAGGAAGTTGAAAGGGATAGGAATGGGAAGGGGTGAGTGGAGATGCTAAAAACAAAGCCGAAGCTGGTGGAAGGATGTGGGAAGGAGGAAACGAGATATGGATGAATGAGAGGAGAAGAAGGCAAAGGGATGAACTAAGAGGACCTCAGATGGGGCGAGCGTTTTGATATCGGTGGCTGCATGTGAAGACATGAATGGATAAATGAACAGAACGTGGGAAAGATCTGAGGATCTTCAGCTGGAAGTGGGAAGCCAAGCTAGGAAAGGAACGTTTGCACTACATAGATGAAGCAGTTTTTTACCAAAACATTTAGGGCCTTTTAGTCCTTTTTTGAACAATCGAAAAGCTGAGGTTAATGTTGAAACCTATAGAACTTTCATAGCATGGTTACAAGAGTAACATATTTTTTTGCAAAAGGCAAAATAAACTCACAGTGAATCCTCTCTGTTTGCTTCTCTTAAGCAGCACATATTCAAAGTAAACTGGGCCATCTGTGTGAGACAGTATGTGTGTTGGGGATAAGGAACAAAGCCTGCCCTCAAAAGATATATGAGGTAATGTTCGTAGCAGGGGCTGCTCGTCTGCTAAGGCGGAGGAGCGTCGCCCCACTGCTCTGCAAGCAGTGTAAAAAGGAAAACTAAAACAATAATAACTAACATTATCGTTTTAGTTTTCCTTCCTGCTCGGGTGCGGGGCGGGGCCGGTAGGGTGGGCCGGGCTGGCCAGTGCAGGGAGCAGGGGAGGAGTGTAAAGCACATTCTAAAGTGTGCATGACGGTTTGACTGGCCCAAGAGGGCCGGTCAAACCGTCATGCGCACTTTGCATCTTCCCCACCAGGCTTACTTTACACAGCCTGGTGAGGAACATACAAAGCCTCCAAGCCCCTGTCTGAGCGCCGATCCATGGCGCTCAGACCAATCACAACGGTGCTTAAGGCAGCGTTGTGATTGGACAGGGGATTCTGGGAGCTTCCTGTTGTGGCGCGGAGGAGACGGAGCAGAGGCGGCAGCACCCGGTGGCAACCAGGTAAGTCAGTTTATTTGTATTTGTTTTATCCCCCCCTCTGCTCCCGCCATCCTACCACTCACGCTTAGTAGCAGCCGCTACTGGTTCATAGCAATCAGATTTAATGTTAGTGGTCTTATGGTTGTGGCGATAAAACTGGTACTAAGAACACGTGAACCAATTTTTGAGCAGTTGCGCAGTATACCACAAGAAATAGCATATTTTAAGAATATGAAACAGGCTTACAGCCTCATGTGTATGTGGTCTAATCAATAGCCAGTTTTCAATAAGCAGTTAATAAGCAATGTCCACGTCCTTCTCTCTGAATCCCTGCCTTTGTATTATTCAGTAACTATTAATCCACTATGGGGTCCACTGTGACCCCATGGTTTGCAAAATCCAGAAAAATATCACAAAGGCTTTTCATAGAGGAGAAAATTTCTGGTTAGCCAAAGAGAGTAAAAGGACGATGGTAGAAGCTAAGAAAGCTATGTTGAAGGAGTCTTATTTACATAACCACTTCATGATTCCAATGACATCTTAGGGAGATGAGGAACAAATGAATGACCCAATGCATTCCTGCAGTGGCTATTGGAGTGACCGGAGAATACCTTTGTATGAAATCAGATCTGTAATGTTTAAAAAAAGACCAATGTTATCTATTAACTTTTATTCAAAAAGTCTGTATGATTCTGCACGTCACCGCATTCAGTCAACCACACACACAGTTGCAATATGTAGACTAATCATAGTTACTGGGAAATTGGAATGGGATAAAGACAAGACGAACATTTAGCACCTTACCCTTACAGCATACCACCTATCCCTTTCCACAGAAGTGGTATACCTTCAGAATAGCTCTAGTTATCAAATTCTCTGTTTTGAAGTGGGATAATAGTAGCCCTGGATAACTGGGACATAAATAACATCTTTGTAATCAATGATCTACAACCCTCAGCATAAACTCACTCTCTGTAAGAAAACGGTTACATTCTAGCTGTGAGTACACACTCTCTGCTCTTGTGATATATAATAGAGATAGCCTTTGGTAAACTGTAATGCAATGAAAATTCATTAATATTATATCATTCCTATTGAACTGTACATCACCACTACCTTAAATACGTGTTGTTCATTGGACATATTCCAAGACTCTTTAGAAAATAAGAAACGTCCCTTCCATTGCTTGAAGTCATCGATCCAATTATCCTTAACAATAGTAGAGTTCTCTACTCCTTCAAGAGATTTACAGTAATATACACTTATTCAAATTTGTTTCTACAAATGCGACAATATACAGTTAGAACAATTCTCTATGTTCAGAATCCATTATTCCTCAAAAGCTTCAGGTGCAGACACAGGAAAAGTAAAAAGTCTTTAAAATGTCCACAAGAACTGGGTTGGAGGTACTGAGTTCAGCAACAAAGTATCTTGTCAAAGATGCCTATCAAGGCGAACCCTGATCATACTTACACCAAATGCTTTCAACATGGCTGTTTCCTTTTCCAACCAATGTGAGACTTTAGTGGAATCATGGCAACTGTAGTTTGTGTTGAGCCACCGATGCATAGTGCCTCTCCAAAGGTGGTTAATTTCGTGACCACCTCAACTTCTCTTCCTTTGAATGTGCTTGAACTTAGACTCTTGCGCAGTTGCCCAGAGCTGCAAGAAGAGCCACAGATCATGACATGCACTCCTGGATTTAACAAATGTAGCCAGGCCCTGAAGTCTTACCATAACAATCAAAACCTATTACCTTCTCTTTTTCAGAAAGGCATTGTCGCTTTTCTTTCTATCTGGCAAAAACTATAAACGTTATACCAATTTGTTAAAGTGTGTATGTTTTCATCTGTAATGCCCAAGTCCCAGAATAGGAACTGACCTGCCCAGAACCATTATTTGTAGTCACATGTGATAGTTTCTTTTACTACTATCCCATCCTCTCGCCATCTAGCCCTCCATCCAACCTTACTCGCTTCTTAAAGTAAGGCAATAAAATCAGCACATATATTGAATCTACACAGTATCATGGTAGTATTGACTGGTTTGTTATTGATTGTTACTGCTAACTCAGTACAATTTAATGAAAGTTTATTTTCGTTAAAAAAATGTTACTATAAAAATACACATGTACAAAACGTAGAATCAAACTATACTCTATATAGTTATAATAAAACACTTTACATTCATCATCATGATTTGAATTGAACTGCTGACACAAGGATATAGAATAACTGGTTCAGTAAAACTCCATTCTAAGCCCTGTTGGTAAATTACAAGCATGTGTATGTTCCATATACATACGTATATATTCCAACCCTAAATATGGCCATAATGGTTTTAAGAGTAGTAAATGATCTCACTTTTAGTTTCTCTATTTCAGAAGAATTCCAGAGTAGACACTGTCAGGGTAAAAATGTCTTTAAGCTCTTGTCTGACTTAACTGTGTTCCTGTTATATCTGTGCAGAGAACTGTTCCTAGTGTTTACCTGAGCTAACACGCATCCAGGAGAAGGAGGAGCACTGCTCATGCTCTCAGGCAGCATGTTGCTGGATGCCACGCTCTGCGTGTGGCTGAGCTTGCACACTGCCTAGGCTGCGCTGGCGTCTACGCGCTCAAGGACACTCGAAGGGGTGTTCCGCATAGTGCGCGGAGCATCAGACAGGAAACGCGATGGCAGGACTGTGGAATGCCTGGTTACTCACTGGTAATCTTCAGTCCTGATCCTCCCATTCCGTTCCTTACGCATGAGCAGTTCGCCTGCTCCACAGTAACTATTACCTAGCTGAGGTCAAAATACATCCCCCAATATGGCACTGCCTACCCAGCATGCATAAAGGAGGAAGCACGTCACTAGGAAATCCTGAGAATACCAAAGAAACTCTTAAGAAAGAAATACAAAAAACAATCACCGTAAACAGAAACCAGGTTGGGAGGAACGGGCTCAGGAATAGAGCGGAAAGACCAGGACTCGGAGTAATGAACATTACCGGTGAGTAACAAGGCTTGAGTAACAGGGCATTACCTCCTCGTCTGTCTTCCCATCCCATTCCTTACGCATGAGCCTGATTACGCCAACCTTTACTCCTGTTTTTCCCTACTAGCTTTAATGCAGATGGTCTTTTATTTGCCTGCTAAAAGTGGTAGAGGGGAGGAAAACAATTCAAGATTATTCTTTCGATTTGGTCATGCTGAAATGAGCCACAGACTCCAAAGTTCAATTTAGTGGATTTATTATAAGGCCAAAAATAATTGGATATAAACACACCTCAATATTAGAGTGTAGAGGTACAGGAAAAAAAAATACACAGCCGATTTTACGAATATAGGTCATTCGGCACAGAAGACATAATATGATGAACTCCAAAATCAAAATACAGCAAAGAATAGAAGCGGAGTCCAATTCTCTTTTCATTTAAGAAGGAGCAAAATCTTTCCCTACGCTACTCTCAATGAGGATCCTACCTATCTCCCTTGTATCATATCCCAAAGGTGTCAGCACGTGTTGACTTCCTAAGAAGTACTCACGTCAAATGGGTCTGATAGCTTAAAGCTATGGAGCTCGCTCTAAGATGCTCCTTCTCCTCCGAAAGCTGGTAGAAGTCTCTCGAATCTGTCCCTGCGCATCATACAAAAAGATAATATTTGGCCCACAATACGTCATGTGTTAAACTTTTCCAATTGCAACCTTTTTCAGTAAGTTTCCACAGAAGCTTTAATTAGTTGGTTCTTCTTCCAGTGGCCCTGGTTCCCAGATAGGCTAAGCACGAAGGTGTCCTCCCTCTCGCCTTTCAGTCTGCTTCAAAGACATTCCGGGTATCTCCTTAAATCTAAGAATAGCGAGGTCGAATTCCTGCACCTGCAGTAGGATGAGAACACACTGTCTTCGAGCACACGAGAATTTATTTAACTAATTCTTAAGCTACCAAGGAGAAACGAAACTCAAAACAACCTACAATTTGGGCCTACAATCGGGTAACTTAAACTCAACATGGTTACATTATAGGCCTACAATGTCGTCCTGCATATTACACATACAGGAATTATGTTTCTAATACACGCAACATCCTACATAAATGTGCTTACATCATTTTAATACTAATATGACGTGAATAAATGCATCTTAATAATCATAAAACACTGCACACGACAAAAATACATATGAGTGCGTTTGTATCAGGAGTATAGTGCACCCCTACAATTTAGAGTGCAGTAAGCGCTCTATCAGTTCCCCCCTCTTATGACGTGTGTCATAACACCAACCTTTTTACCTTCGTATAAGTTTCTCCTTGTAGAAGAGACCGACCTAAACAGAAGTTGTAGCTTGCCGTCCTTGTCTAAATCTTTCCAACCCTTTAAGGTGCAGATAATGACTGTCCTGCAGTCGTTCTAATTGCTGCTCTCGCTTTTTCGAAGAATTCTCAGCATGTCGTGCCCTTTGCCATTTGTAAGCCTTAATGACTCCCAACAGTACAATTATACAAATGAGAGCTATTATAATAGGTTTCAAGATGTATCCCATTATTCCTTGTCCCAGACTTCCAAACCAGCTTCCTACCCTGCCAAATGCCTTTCCAATTTGCTCCCAGAGCACATCAGCAGCCAGATCTCGTAAATCTTGATGTATCTCTGAAATATTGCTAATATACTTCCTTATATCCCGACTAATGTCAGGAATATAAGTACAGCACTGTTGAATTTTCAATAATTTGCAGACTCCTCCAGCTTTTGCTAATAATGCATCTAAAGCAAGACGATTTTGAAGAACCAAAGCCCTTATCGAGACCATCTCCCAATCAACCAGTAATAGAATTTGGGCCGTATTCACAGAGAGCTTATCTACTAGAGTTGCCAACTTTCTAATCTTCACATCATTCAAAATCACACCTAAACTAGGTATCATAGCTCCAAATACATCTCCAATAATTTCTCCAGCGCTTGCACCACGTTTTCCTCTATGAGATCTCTTCCCTTCCAAAGGCCATAAATCATCCACATGGAAGATCTTGGGAAATACCACAGCCAAATAACATGTCCCATACCAATTTTTGGGCAATTTCACATAAGCATTTTTACCGCACACAAAGTACACATTTGGCACTATGGTCAATTTATCCAACAGCGCCTTTCTAATAGATTCTTCAATCAAGAAAATGTGTTCACAATCACTCTCACCCACAAATATTTTGAAAATGTGTTCACAATCACTCTCACCCACAAATATTTTGTCATAACGTGTGGACGGGTGCCTAATGCACAGTTTCCCTTTTTGCTGGAAGTCTAACGCTATCGGACCAGAACTCCCCTTTGCCTTATGATCTAATGCCTCCCGTGTCCATGGGATCACCTTGTGTTTCGGATCTGGTCTAAATAAGGTCTGTCTATGTCGATCTTCTATCTGGTCCACAAACTTCTTTTCAATGTCAGTTAACATGCAGGTCAAATTGTGTCTATGGGCATAAGATGTATCTAAGGTAATAGTAGGCACAAAATATGCAGACATCCTTTCTACCTGCTTATAGTAATCATATTTATTCATGTATTTATGAACCGGAACTTCTGAGAGTACCACATCATAATTGGAGAAGTAGCACTCAAAATGTGCCTTGCTATAAAACATACTCAATAACACGCTGCATGTAATGCCATAGGTCACAGGTAAGTGATGGTATTGAATGCCTTCTTCTACGGATGCTGGTAGTTGCATACACACATAGCAATCTTTTGCTTCCATTGTATCAACATACTCATACAACAAACGAGCATATGCATTCAGCGTGAAATCGCCTTTGGACAGATTTACATGTAACATTCGACTAGTTTCTCTAATCATCTCTCTATCTTTTGCGGATGCACCCTCTTCGAACTCTGAAGTAGGTGGGGTAAGTGTCGTCTGTTCCCCATTCTTTTCGGCAGTGTGTGACTCAATCAAAGATGTAACAATCCCCACAGTTATGACAATAAGCACCACAACGATAAGAGTACCAATTATGCATTTCTGCTTGCGTCTTGGATTTCCTGATTCCATTTTGAACCACCTTTAGTTTCGAGGCGCAAACAAATCAAAGTCCCTTTTCTTTTCTTCTTGCCTTATTTTGGTATTTATAATGTCTTTTATTTTCCTTTTCCCATTCGATTATTGCAATGTTCAGTTCAGTATCTATGGCCTATTGTAGAGAAGTAGTCAGCCCTAGTCCTCAGTTCTTCTTCTATTGACAATCCCTAATTTAAATCTTCTTCCACTCGATCCTAGGTTATCTTCTTTCTAAAGCCTAATGAATTCTTCTATCAAAGTTCAAGCTTCATCATTAATTATATTTGATCCCAGTATGGTAAGAACAAGCTGCAGAATTTCTGCACGAATCTCTCCCAGTTCCTGTGCAGTAGGCTGTCGACCAAACGTGGGGAAAGCAACCTGATTAAGAATCAAAAACCGCAAACCACTTAGCCTTGGTGGGTTGGGGACTGCCAAAGTTAGGATTCCGAAGGCTTCAACTCCAGGGACCAACAGCTGAATTTCAATCGATAGGGTGTCCCCTCCGTAACTCACTGTACCAGTCCCCACCCTTCCGGAATTCCTCGGCTTCTGCATTTGCAGCCAGGTACGTCCACTCAGAAGAGGCGTACTTTTGAGACGGTACCCTCTCTCTTCTGGATCGTCTTAGACCATCCGGTCTCTCCTCAGTTTCGCTTTGATCTGATTCAGACGTTTCAGGAATCGGAGCGAGATACTTCTCAGATGCAAGCCTTATTTTCAGCCTTTCTGTTCTTGTTGGCCACTTTTCTGCTTCTGCACCTGGTCTCCTCTCTTCCTCTTGATCTGATCCTTCTGCACCAGGCCGTTCTCTTCGATCTGGTTCAAAGTTCACTTCTGCAATTTCGTTTTATCTCCAGATCTGAACTCAACTCTAGAGCAGCTGAATCTCTTTCTTCTTGCTCAGTTGGTTGTTCAGCCCCGTCAAGAATTCTTACGACTTGACCTGTTTCTTCATTTTCTGTAGCATTTTCAGCAAGAGGAATCGTTGCCTCCTCAGGTTCTGGAACGCGGCGAGTATGCGAAGCGTGAATCCAGTTTGGCAATCCTCCGCACTTCACAGCTGTACTTGTAACCAAGATCACCTGGTATGGTCCTCACCAGCGAGCGTCAAGGCAGCTCTTCCTCACGTGCTTTCGAACAAGCACCCAGTCACCAGGGTTAAGATCATGCAGCAGGTCTCTCGAGGTAGATGCAGTCGCAGCCTCGACCTGGTGGGACACAGAATTAACCACATCAGCCAGTGCCCTACAATAATCCAAAACCAAATCATCTGTGATGTTTATCGGTGCTGTAGCTGGTACCATAGGCAATCGCATAGCTCTTCCCATCAATATCTCATGAGGGGAGAGTCCTGTCCTCCTATCAGGAGTACTACGCAGACTCATCAATACCAATGGTAGTGCATCTGGCCATTTCAATGAAGTTGACGAACAAACCTTCGACACCCTCATCTTTATTGTGCCATTTATCTGCTCCACAAGGCCAGATGCCTCAGGCCTATAACTACAGTGCAATCTCTGATCAATGTTTAGGGCTGCACATAACAATTTCATGATTTCACTATGGAAGTGTGTTCCTCTATCTGTCTCAACTGAAGTCGGAAATCCAAAGTGTGGTATCAGTTCCCTTAACAACAGTTTTGCCACTGTGAGACTGTCACATTGTCTGGTTGGATAGGCTTCAACCCAACGTGAAAAGATACACACTACCACCAAAACATATCTCAGCCTATTGCACCTAGGCATCTCAATAAAGTCCAACTGTATCCTATTAAAAGGCCCTCCTGATCTTCCAATATGACTCATTGCAACCACAGTTTTCTTTCCAACATTCATCTGTTGACATATAACACACCAGTGACACACCGCTTCAGCATGCACACGAAATCGTGGGTTAAACCAAGTTTGCCTGAACACTCGCACCATGGCATCTCTCCCAAGATGAACCACTCCGTGAATCTGCCTTGCCATTGGGCTTAATAGACAATTAGGTAAGACTGTTCTCTCATCTGTTGACACCCAAATGCCATCTTCTCTCTTTTCGCAGCCTGCTCGGACCCATGATGCAACTTCCTCCTCTGAGGCTTCATCCTGCAATCGCTTTACCTCGTCCCAGGTATCGGCTATAGCTAACATCATGCTGAGCTCAGTCTCTTCTGTGCTCTCTCCTACATATGTTCCATTGAAAACACAAGCATGTATAGCACAAAAACGCGCTACTTCATCGGCATAGTTATTTCCTTTTGTAACAAAGTCTTCTCCCCTTCCATGAGCTGCACATTTTACTACAGCTATCTTTGTGGGTTTTTGCAAAGCTTCCAACAATTGGCGCACAAATTCTCCATTACGGATTGGGGATCCGGAAGATGTCAAAAATCCCCTCTGTGACCATAACTGACCAAAGTCATGAACCACTCCAAACCCGTATTGGCTGTCCGTATAGATAGTCACTCGTACTCCATTTGAAATGGTACAGGCACGTGTCAAAGCAATAATTTCGGCTACCTGAGCAGAGTATACTCCTTTCATACAGGCAGCTTCCACCACCCCCAAGATGGTGCACACAGCAAACGCTGCTCTCAAACACCCTTCATTGTCTCTTAAGCATGAACCATCAACAAAAAGAATCAAATCAGTTTCAGGCAGAGGTTAATCAACAATGTCAGGTCTGGGTTTGGTAGATAGCTCAGTGACATCCAGGCAGTCATGCTCTTCACAATCTTCTTCTTGTGGAAGAGGTAACAATGTAGCAGGATTCCAGGTGGTACAACGTTTCAGAGTGACATTTTCAGAAGCCAATATAACCTGCTCATACTTTGTAAGTCTGTTATTCGTTAAATACTGTGTCTTAGTTCTTGTCATTAGCAACTCTACTGAATGAGGCACATACACAATAAGCGGATGACCCATCACTATGCCTTCACATCTTTCAATGCTGACACCTGTTGCAGCAACGGATTTGAGACATCCGGGCAACGCAGAAGCTACTGGATCTAATGTAGCTGAAAAGTAAGCCACTGGTCTGCGAGCATCTCCATGTGTCTGTACCAGGACCGCTAATGCACATCCTTCCTTTTCACAGCAGAAGAGCGAAAACGCTTTATTATAATCCGGCATTCCCAGACCTGGAGCGCGACATAGGCTCTCTTTCAGCTCAAGGAAGGCTCTCAGGCAGTCATCATCCCATGGTACCGGATCACTAATATCCTTTCGAGTCAATCTCAACAGTGGCTTTGCTTGCAAGGAAAAGTTTGGGATCCACTGTCGACAATAGCCGACCATTCCCAAAAACATACGGACTTCTTTTTGTGTTTTCGGAGTTCCCATTTGCAGAATCGTCTCTATGCGATCTGGTGACACTCTCCGTTTCCCCTTCTCAATCCGGTGACCTAAATACTGCACTTCATTCAAACAATACTGGAGTTTGTTCGGAGACACTTTGTGTCCATTGTCTGCCAAATGATTCAGCAAAGCCACAGTATCAATTCTGCAAGCATCCTCAGTTTCTGAGGCGACCAAAAGGTTGTCAATATATTGCACTAGGACTGAGTTCTGGGGCATCATCAGCCCCTCAAGATTCTTCTTCATACTCTGACTAAAAATAGAGGGGCTTTCTGTATACCCTTGAGGGATTCTACACCATGTTAACACACGATCGTCCATCCTAAATGCAAATAAAAACTGGCTGTCTTCATGCAACGTATGGAGAAAAATGCCTGACATAAATCTATGACTGTAAACCACTCTGCTTCACATGGTATTTGGAACAGAATAACAGCTGGATTGGGTACAACAGGACAACATGGAATCACGATTTCATTGACTCTGCGCAAGTCCTGTACTATTCTGTACTTGCCACTAGGCTTCTGCAGTCCCATAATAGGTGAGTTGCAGGGACTTCCTCGTATCTCCTTGAGAATGCCTTGTGCAATCATAGACTCAATTACAGGTCTTATTCCAGCCACAGTTTCTGGAGTTAATTTATACTGCAGAGTTCGTGGAAATTCTGCATTTGGTTTGACCTGTATCTTAACAGGTTCAACCCCTCGAATCAATCCTATCTCCTCACCCGTGAAATCCCACACTTTTGGAGAAACTGACTCTCTGAAATCATGTAGTAACTCTTCTATCGTAAGAACCACGAACATTTCCGTACACAAACTCATATTAGCCAGTTTAAAATCAGCGTCACCATCACAGGTTTGCAACTCCACACCCCTTGGAGTGCAAGATATGGTACAATTTAGTTTACACAACAGGTCCCGTCCCAACAAACAGACTGGACTTGAATTGCAAACTACAAATTGATGTTTGTCTCGGAACGGTCCTATCTTCACAGGTAACTCCTTTGTCAATGGGTTAGTCATTTTCTGATTGGTAACTCCCACCACTTGTATTGTTTGTCCTGACAGAGACACATTTGGAACCACTTCTGTTCTTACTGTGGAGCGCGCAGCTCCAGTATCTAACAAAAAGGTAACAGGATACCCGTTCACCTCCGCATCTACAAATGGTCCACTCTGATCTACTTCCAGGATCGCATCCAAAGGACATTCTTCTTGCACCCCCCTCTGACACTCATGAGGATCTTGTGGTTGGTCAGATCTGTCTCGTATTTCAAAATAGGGCATCTGATGATACGCCTGATTATGAGTAGGTATTCTTGGAGGCTGAGGAATCTGCATTTGCGGTTCATATCCTGCCCCATACATAGACCTAGGTCTAGTTACAGTATTCAAAGTTTCTGACATCTGTCCCTCTCCCTCATTCTGCAATTGATTGGCTGAATTCAATCGACACTCGCGCTTCCAATGCCCGATTTTGTGACAATAATGACAAGCAGTGACCTTCTTTTGGTTCGCCACCCAATCACTTACTGTACCTACATCCATTCCCCTACCTCTTCCTTGTCTAGGTTGGGTTACAATCTGTTGACCCATTCCCCTACCACTTCCTCTACCTCGACCCATCGCTCCTCCAACCCCTTGCATCTGATCAGGCGTTTCGGCATTCCTCAACTGCACCAACATCAACTTGTCTTTCAATTTCTTTTGTGTCGATTCTACTTGATCACTACAGTATTTTGCATAACGTAGGATTTCATCCACCGTCTTATTCTGCCAACATATCAAATGTGTTTGTATCATCAAGCTAATATCAGATCTTAGTCCTAACACAAACTTTGAGACAAACTGTCCCATATCTTTCTGCTCAATTGTATCCAATCCACTATGCTGTTTAAAAGCCACCAAAAGGCTCTCATAATAATCATGTACTGACTCCTTAGAATCTTGAGTCGTACGATCGATTTTAAGCCAATCAACTGTTTGCGGAGCTACCTTGGATTGTAACCATGTAATCACTTGCTCATATTTCTTCATGACTTCGGGAGAAGGACCATGATTCTTCGGGTCTCTGGCTGGTTCTACAGCGGGCCAATCAATGGCAACTTTTCATGTCGTCCATAAGTCCCCTGGGACCACTATATCAAACAAGGTATTCAAATCAATCCAGAGCACCTTCGAGATCTTGACAAACCGGTCTATTTGCTTATACCAATCAGCAGGTTTTTCCCTCAGCCGAGGAAAATCATTGGTGAATGCTGCCAAATCACCCCTGCTCCATGGCACATGAACGTACCCCCCATTTTGCACTTCTCTCAAAGGGTAATGTCCTGCTGGTCCCGTCCCTCCACCCGGAGGCGGAGTGTCTCCTATTCCTTTCTTGGCACTTTTCTTTTTGGCCCACCTCTCTTCCCATTTGTCTAATGCTCTCCACGCTCGCATCCCTATCACCAATTCCCTAATTTGTGCCCTTAATCCTACCGTTCGCTTCTCTTCCAATTCCTTATCCGTATAATGCAATCTGCAAGTTCCCTGCATCATTTTAGTCTTTGTTAGATCTACCTCATACTTTCGTGCTAACTGGGACAATGCATCATGGGCTCGCTTTGCCTTTCTGGTAACATCTTTAGCTACAAATAACAATTCACTGGAGTCATATGTGTCTATTCTCTCCCACTGCAGATTCCCTTCTATCACTTCATCTATTTCTGCTTTAAATCTTACCACATCTAACAATGGTGCCTTTATTGCAACCTGTAAAACCTTCTGACCTCTTTCACTTCCCAATTCCTCCCTGTCACAACTTTGTGTTCTCCTTGAACCCCCACTCTCCTTCATCCTCACAACTGGGCGACGTTCTCTTTCACAACTTCGGCTTCTCCAATGGTTACCCTCACACACATACTGTGGCCCGAAAGGTACCCTAGGTGCTTCTTGTTTCAACCCCAATTCATCATTCAATATCTGTGACTCCATCACCGGTGGAACCCACATTCTGATGGCTGACTCAGAATTTGCTAAAGCCCCTGTTCGTCTTCGTTCTGACCCGCTGTCCATCCTTGAAGGATCAGCCGTAGCTGGCAGTGGAGTACTAGCTTCCACTGGTACCTGATCCATGCCCGTCTCACTCATAGTAAGACTCCCTCCAGATATAGTCTCTTCACCTTGTTCTGTCTGCTGTTGACTTTCCCTTGTTCTCTCTCTGGGGTTATATATTGAAACCACCGGTCCAATTGTAACTGGTACCGAAATAGCTTCTGGTAATCTCCTGTTACAGACAGTGTCTCCTGACTCCGAAGGTGCATACCCTATCCCTCCAGACCCTCCTGGAATTCTTCTAATTTCCACTGAAATCCTCCCCCTGACTCCTGTGGTCTCATCTTCTGACCCTGTTTGTCTCACCCGTAGAATTTCCTCTGATTGCTGTGTTCTCTCGTCTCCAGTCTAAAGTCACCAGGTGGAGGACGTTCTGCTAGCAGTCTGTCTAGAAAACTGTCATCTGTATCACTTTCCTCTTCTGTCTTACTCTTTCCTTCGGACCCACCTTCTAGCAGCCGAAAGGGATACAATCGTTCTCCCTCTATGGTGTCTACTCTCCATCTTTTCAGCTGTGCATCCCACCTGGCATCTTGATATGCCTTCATCGCTCTTTTCATTTTTCCTTGAGAAGCTTCCATTCTCTTTGCCATTGCTGCTCTCATCCAAGCATCCAATGCCTCAAATTGAGTTGGTCTAGGCGGAGGTTTCAGAGCAGACATCACTCCTCTTAGCTGATACAGCACCTCCATACGGAATGACCCATAACGAGGAAAAACCAATTCTCCTTCTTTCTCTGTAATTTTATGCCAATTTTGAAGCCAGACTATAGTATGGAGTCCCACATTTGTTGCCATATAACGCGCCGGTGTATCCTCAGGCGGAGCTTCTTCTCCTACCCGTGTCACCACTCCTGTATCACCTCTACACAAATCCAGCAGCACCCTAAAACATCTCATCATAAAAATCGATTGTTTTACCCCCCAAATTCAATACTCAGCTCCGAACAAACTTCCACCAATCCCAGAGCGGCGTTACACCAACCGACCAATCCCAGCGCGGCGCACACTGACGTCACTACTCGCTCTTTGCAGCGGCTCACCCTCCTTTACAATTTCATTCGCTCACACATTCACACTACAAGTAACTGTATATCCAAAAGCTATTAAACCAAGTAACTGCTCCTAACACACTCACAATAACTTACAGTTACATAAACAAGTAATTGTCTGTCCGCTAAAAGATCGATAGAACACGCTTACAAGAACATTCATCCGCTGTGACCCCTGACCTGCGTTGGTCACTCAATCGCTATATTCCACCCCGGTACCTGAGGCTTTCTATCGCAACGTACTCCTTTCACGCACAGTTCCCTATCACAAGTGGATCATCGCTAGCGCTTCACGACACCCACAATTTTGATCAAACAATTACAAATACAAAACTATCCCGGGATCTTGGACTTCTCTTGAGTCCGCTAACCAAACTTCCTGATTCGCACGTGTCCGAACCAGTAAACCAATAAACTCACAATCACTCGACATGCATCTCAACTCCGCAAGACATCACACAAATATTTCATCACCGCAATCTAACACACCACACAATTTCATACTCACGCCACCACTGTTTCCGCCGCACCGTAAAAGTCCGCCGACTTCCATCAATATCCGCCGTCGTCTACTCCGTGTCCGAGGCCTTAATGTTCTTCCGACCCTACTCTCGTTCTCCCCTCACTCTTAGAGGCAAACCATCCTCTGCTACCATTTGATTACGCCAACCTTTACTCCTGTTTTTCCCTACTAGCTTTAATGCAGATGGTCTTTTATTTGCCTGCTAAAAGTGGTAGAGGGGAGGAAAACAATTCAAGATTATTCTTTCGATTTGGTCATACTGAAATGAGCCACAGACTCCAAAGTTCAATTTAGTAGATTTATTATAAGGCCAAAAATAATTGGATATAAACACACCTCAATATTAGAGTGTAGAGGTACAGGAAAATCAATACAGAGCTGATTTTACGAATATAGGTCATTCGGCACAGAAGGCATAATATGATGAACTCCAAAATCAAAATACAGCAAAGAATAGAAGCGGAGTCCAATTCTCTTTTCATTTAAGAAGGAGCAAAATCTTTCCCTACGCTACTCTCAATGAGGATCCTACCTATCTCCCTTGTATCATATCCCAAAGGTGTCAGCAAGTGTTGACTTCCTAAGAAGTACTCACGTCAAATGGGTCTGATAGCTTAAAGCTATGGAGCTCGCTCTAAGATGCTCCTTCTCCTCCGAAAGCTGGTAGAATTCTCTCGAATCTGTCCCTGCGCATCATACAAAAAGATAATATTCGGCCCACAATACGTCATGTGTTAAACTTTTCCACTTGCAACCTTTTTCAGTAAGTTTCCACAGAAGCTTTAATTAGTTGGTTCTTCTTCCAGTGGCGCCTTGGTTCCCAGTTAGGCTAAGCACGAAGGTGTCCTCCCTTCTCGCCTTTCAGTCTGCTTCAAAGACATTCCGGGTATCTCCTTAAATCTAAGAATAACGAGGTCGAATTCCTGCACCTGCAGTAGGATGAGAACACACTGTCTTCGAGCACACCAGAATTTATTTAATTAATTCTTAAGCTACCAAGGAGAAACGAAACTCAAAACAACCTACAATTTGGGCCTACAATCGGGTAACTTAAACTCAACATGGTTACATTATAGGCCTACAATGTCGTCCTGCATATTACACATACAGGAATTATGTTTCTAATACACGCAACATCCTACATAAATGTGCTTACATCATTTTAATACTAATATGATGTGAATAAATGCATCTTAATAATCATAAAACACTGCACACGACAAAAAATACATATGAGTGCGTTTGTATCAGGAGTATAGTGCACCCCTACAATTTAGAGTGCTGTAAGCGCTCTATCAAGCCCATACCCAAGCGCATGGTGATTGTGTCACACAAAAACTAAGGATGACATAACATACTTGATAGCAAATGCAAAAAATAGCACAAATTGCAGATCATGTACAGCCGACAAAACATGAGCGCAAAACTCTGCAGACGCAGCCATCCCAAACTGAAGACGGTAGTGGGAAACAAAGGTGTGGGGAGAGGCCAACGTAGCAGCATTACAAATGTCACATAGTGACGCACCCTGAAACATTGCCAAGGACGAGGAAACACCCAGAGTCGACTGCCCCTGGACCAAAAGAGGGAATAGGACGGTGAGCAACCATATGAGACAAGACAACAGAGCACAACACCCATCTAGTCAGAATGGACAAAGATGGCTTGAGACCCCTTCCAGAGAGACCATAGGCGACACACAAGGAAGCCACCTGCCCAAATGCACTGGAAGAGCCCAGGGAGATGCGAAGGGCCCACAACACATCCAGAGAATGGAGAACCTCCATGCCCGGAGAAGACGTGTCAGGAGAAATCACCGGAAGGAAAAAACCATACGGCCAACGGAAACCAGGGGCGGAAAGGAGGACCAGTCAACTCCAAAAGCCCCAACGGAAGACCTCGGGCGGGAGCCAGAGAGCAGGAGACAGGAATCTGAACCCAAAAAAAAACACAGCAAAAGACAAGCCACCAGTGAAGAGAAAAAGACATAATGAGCCCCTGAAGGCCAGAATGGAGACCCATTGGGCACGGAGAGTGGAGATCGCTATACCCAACATAAAACCATCCCCCCAAAAAAACGATGCCCTGATCAAATCACAGAAACAGGAGACAGACGCGTCCCCCTACACC
Organism: Calotriton arnoldi; assembly: GCA_963921515.1. Classification (NCBI taxonomy): domain Eukaryota; kingdom Metazoa; phylum Chordata; class Amphibia; order Caudata; family Salamandridae; genus Calotriton; species Calotriton arnoldi. The sequence continues at coordinate 2,932,787 of CAWUFW010000547.1, read as the reverse complement.
AAGAGTCAAAGTTCCTCCAATGACGACTGTAAGACATCAGGGGCGAAAAGCCAACAGGGACAACGTTACAAGTGCCAAACTCCCAGCTGGAGGTGCAGGAGAGAGGATGTGCTGAGAAGAGGAGCAAGCAGCAGAGATGGGTGTATGGGAACCCACCAATGCAGACAAACTGTCAAACCCTCAAGAAGGGGAAACCACGGTATTGAGACTAATACGGAACAACTTGAAGAACCTCCATCTGCACCACCGAATCCCCCTGAGAACCTGGGAAAGCAAGGGCCACGGGACAGAGAAAGCAAACCTCGAGGGAATCAGGCCACAAACTGAGGGAGAAGGGCCAACTCTGCGGAGGCAAACAGACCCATCCAAGGAAGTCTGAACCTGGAGAGAAAGAACAGAAAGAGAAGGAGCACACCCAGCTCAAAGAAACTGCAGGCCCTACACCAACCCCGGAAGATAGACTGCAGAGAGAGAGAGAGAGGAGACTCCACAAGGCCCATGGGCCAATCCCGCGGGGAAAAGAGAAAACAGAGACCAGTGCATCCCCCCCACCGGTCCATATAGGCACGAACGACCTGATCGGCTGTTCAAACACAGACATCACGGTGCCGAAGGAGAGGAGTTAATCAAAGATAGTGCCTGACACACTGCCATCAATTCCCACAAGTACGAGGACTGGAGAGCCCAGAAATGGGATCATCTGCCCAGGGCCTAGGAATCCCCCAGCAGCGCCCTCTCCCTCTGGCGCTTGCATCGGCCCTCAAGACCACAGAGGGAGAAGAATCGAGACCGAAACCCTTGGAGGGATTGTGAGGTGACAACCACCAGTGGAGAGACCCCCCAACCTGTGGGGGCCCAGGAATGAAAGCCACTGATTCATGAGATGCTGGATACCTGTGAATAAATGGAGACGGGCCCAGGGGAGCAAGGGCAGGGTGGAGGCCATCTCCCCCAGACTCCACAGTCAGAGATGGGCAGATACCTAAGGTTGGGAAAGAACCCAGGTTAGATGGTGGTACAAACGGAAGGGGGCCCGATGAACATCAGAGACTGAGAGGGGCGCAGGGAGGTCTACTTATGGGTGAAAATAAACCCAACAGAATCCAGAAGATGACAAACTCGGCGCACCTCCTCCGTTGCTCAGAGAAAGAAGGAGAGACAATCAGACAGTCATCAAGGTAAGGGTAAACTCGAATACCCTGAGCCAGTGGGGCCAAGAGAGTTGCAAAAACCTTTGGTGCCAATGAAAAGCTGAAATACTGAGCTGATCTGCAGGCCCATGCTCTTTACCCGGAATCGAACAAAAAGGAAGGGAACCATCATCCCCCCCTTGATGACACACATAAGACCTTGTCACCTGGGCATCTGTCTGGAAACCCACCCCTTGACCCCCAACTGATGGGAGGAAATGAAACAGAGCAGCTCGAACCGGGGCAAAGGCCTTCCAGAGGAAAAATGGAGAGACTCTCTGTACTATACCCCTGTCATGTAGGGAGCAGACCCAACTCAGAACCCTTGGTGAGGGCGTTTGGGTACAATACCACTGCATGTCATGCCAATCTTGGCGAGTGATTGGAACCCATGTCTCAAAACCAAAGCACCTTCGATCCCAAAATCGAAAAACGCCACAGATGGAAAAGCATCTGCAAATATGTCTACAGGATAACTCCTTGAAAGAAATCAAGGACAAGAGGATTTGACCACCACCTTCCATACATGCAACAGCATCCGTATAACATAACGTGTATTTGCAAAGCGTACCTTCACCCAGAATGGTATCTTGGCACTGAATAACAGGTGTTTATTGTTACCCAACTCAATGGTACTCATTTTATTGACCTCAGAAGGATGAAAGGCTGAAGGGGACCTGCCAGGATCAGCACTTGTGACCATGTGGACAAACGCAGACCCCTACAGTGGTCGCATTTGTCCACTGAGACCCCAGACCCTGCCCGAAGAGCATTATGTAGGGGTACAGTCTCAGGCTCAACCGGCTGAAATGAGGCCAAAAAATGATCAAAATCATCAGCATCAGCCGATGCGCTAGATGCGGGGAGACTAGAGTCCACTTAGATGCCTTTGTAGGTCTGCCAGATCAGAACCCTGAACATAATAACCCCTCCTGTTCACCTCCCTATGACCCTCTTCAGGCTCAAACACGTCCTGCCTGGGGACCTTAAGAGGTGGGTGCCCATGCCTTAAAGGCCGCCTCCTCTGCAGCCTCAATCATGGCCTGTGAGGCAGGCAATGAGGGTTGCACAGAAGGACCTGGTTCCACCTCCGATTGCACCATCATAACACCAGCCACAATCCAACAACCCCAATCATTCCAATTTCCCTGCATGCCAAAATCTTGAGATAGCAAAGGCTACCTCCTGCGTTATATCACATGATGGCATCAGGAGAGGCCAGACGTGGGGCGGAGCCAACTTAATGGAACCTCCATACAGCATATGGGAGGGGAAACAAATCATGCCACAGCATGCTCAGCCCCTTCACCGTAAGGATCGCTTTGCGAGTCTCAGCAAGAGGAAAACAACCAATGCACCCACTACAGCAGGGCGAATAGTACGCAGAGTCCCCCAAACCCCGCCCACTAACGTTGAGCGCAATGGGTGAGGGACCCCAATGTTCTAAACCCGGAGTCCCCAGGCCCTGCTCACTAATGCTGAGCAATAAGGGCTTGGGACACAAAAAACAGTTGCAACAACACTGTGCCAGAACGCGTAGGCCCCACCAGCCCCACCCGCTGAAGCAGGACACCGCTGGCGGGAGCAACTGCACAGAAATACCACTCAAAAAGCACATGAAATCAAAGACTCGAACCCACAACCCTGAGAGTGAAAGCCTGGGACCATAACCACTAGCTCACAGAGGAATCCTCCAAGTATGCCCGGCCCGCTAGAGCTAGGCAAAGGGCATAACATAGAACCGCACAAAAAAAACAAGAGTGGCAAAAGCGGTAATCTGAGCTGTGAAGTAAATTTACAGAAAAGAAAAACTGCCACAAGCATGCTGCTGCTCCTGTTGAGCAAAAAAACGCCCATCTAATCAGGAGCCCTGGCAGTAAAGGAGCCTCAAACCCTTGCCAGTGGTGGCACTTTAAGGAAAACGGAACCGCCCACCTGCGGGGGATGAGAACAGGCAAAAGGACGCTCAGCAAGCAGCCCAGAAACACGGACCAATGCCTGCTGTGCAGGGCGGCAGGGTCCCCTAAACACAGACTGCTAAAGCAACTCACACAATAGAAAAAAACATATCATCAATCAAATAGAACCATGATCAACTTACCTGACCTCGCTGTCTGCAGCGCAAAAAGAATAGAACAGGATGTCCTAGGTGACGTGCTTCCCCCTTTATGCATGCTGGATAGGCAGCGCCATACTGGGCAAAGTATTTTGACCTCAGCTAGGTAATAATTTATGTGGAGCAGGGGAAATGCTAAAGCGTAAGTAATGGGACAGGAAGACGTACGAGGAGGTAATTTCGTCCTCCAAGTATCTTTACCACAGTTCATCATAGGGGATGTAAAATGCTCTTGGCAGCACTAACTCATTATTAGATTTCACCTGCACAGCGCTTGCGCTGTGCTTTAGAAAACAATTGTTTTTAATATAAACTTAAAAGGGACAATACATCCCGCCTCCTCTCTTTCCTGGCTTCTCATTGGTTACTGTGTGTGCCTTATACCTTTCCTCCATTTGTATTGGCTATAGCATATGTTCCTACATTTACCAATGCTTGTTCCTCATCTGCTTCTCTTATCAGTTTTCCACTGCCGAAATACTGTTAACATCCGCTTTTGGTGGAACTATATTTTCATAAAGTTTTGCCTTTTACTCTTGCAGCATATTTATATAACAATTTATCACCTTGAGAATTAAGTGATTTGCATAGAATCACAAGACCTTGCGCAGCGCCGCTGAGACTCAAACCGGGATCCCCAGCTATCGAGTCAGCAGCTCTGGCCGCTGCGCCACATCATCTCCACTCCCGGCGAAACCGATGCATTACCAATGTTTGTTTCTATATGCTCTTTAGTAACATCCATAATCATACAGGAATCTATGACCTCCTTTCTGTTTTCGAGGTTCACCACTCTTTAGGAACAAGCATTGGCATAGCCAATAGGTCTCGCCTTTGAGACCTTATGTGTTTAGCCAGAACTTTTGGCTATGTTGTAGAGCATTGTGGCTGCTGTGCAATATGTTGAAAAGTTATAATAAAAAGTGTTAAGCATTTTTGTTACCTTTATACAAACGAAGACAACATTATATACAACTGAAAAACCTGATTAAAAAAAGATTTTACCATAACAAATGTCTTCTACTTTTTTTGTACTTGCACTGCTGCAACTTCTTCCTGCCTGTTCTCATGCTTGTTTGTTATAATTTTTTTTGTTATGGGGGAGCGGGACATAAATAACGGGGGAGTGGAGGTTGGAAAACAGTAATTTAATTAGAACACGAGCAGCGGACGGACACTAGGGGAGAATCAACAGATGCCAGATTCCAAGGGCAGACTGACGTGATGCTTAGGTGGTGCGCTGATGCAAAATGGTGGTGGTGAATGATGTTTGGTGCTCAGGTGGTGACACTATATGGTGTGGATTGGAGGTACGTTGTGGATTGTGGAGTTGAAATATGTTGTTTGGTGTGTAATTATGCGGTGTGTATTGGAAATGTGTGGAGTTGAATTGTGTGGCCTGGAACTGTGGTGTTGAGTGAAATTATGCTTAGTGAAATTGTGTCATGGTGTGGAGTGCATTTATGTTGATTGGTGGTATGTGGTATAGAGTGCATTTATGTGGAGTGTATTTATGTTGCATTGAGTACAGTGCAATTATGTGGCGTGTAATTATGTGGCACTGAGTGGTATTATGTGGAGTGTATTTATGTTGCATTGAGTAGAGAGTAATTATGTGGCATGTAATTATGTGGCACTGAGTGGTATTATATGGAGTGTATTTATGTTGCATGAGTAGAGTGTTATTATGTGGCGTGTAATTATGTGGCACTGAGTGGTAATATGTGGAGTGTATTTATGTTGCATTGAGTAGAGTGTAATTATGTGGTGTGTAATTATGTCACACTGAGTGGTATTATGTGGAGAGCATTTATGTTGCATTGAGTTCAGTGTAATTATGTGGCGTGTAATTATGTGGCACAGTGTTATAATGTGGAGTGTATTTATGTGCATTGAATAGAGTGTATTTATGTAACGTGTAATTATGTGGTACTGAGTGCTATTATGTGGAGTGTATTTATGTTGCATTGAGTAGAGTGTAATTATGTGGTGTGTAATTATGTGGCACTGAGTGTTATTATGTGTAGTGTATTTATGTTGCATTGAATAGAGTGTAATTATGGGAAGTGTAATAATGTGGTACTGAGTGGTATTATGTGGAGTGTATTTATGTTGCATTGAGTAGAGTGTAATTATGTGGTGTGTAATTATGTGGCACTGAGTGGTATTATGTGGAGTGTATTTATGTTGCATTGAATAGAGTGTAATTGTGACGTGTGATTATGTGGTACTGAGTGGTATTATGTGGAGTGTATTTATGTTGCATTGAGTAGAGTGTAATTATGTGGCGTGTAATTATGTGGCACTGAGTGGTATTATGGGGAGTGTATGTTGTATTCAGTAGAGTGTAATTATGTGGCATGTAATTATGTGGCACTGAGCGGTATTATTTGGAGTGTATGTTGCATTAAGTGCAGTGTAATTATGTAGCATATAATTATGTGGCACTGAGTGGTATTGTGTGGAGTGTATGTTGCATTCAGTAGAGTGTAATTATGTGGCGTGTAATTATGTGGCACTGAGTGGTATTATTTGAAGTGTATGTTGCATTGAGTGCAATGTAATTATGTAGCTTATAAGTATGTGGCACTGTGTGGTATTATGTGGAGTGTATTTATGTTGCATTGAGTAGAGTGTAAGTATGAGGCGTGTAATTTTATGGCACTGAGTGGTGTTATGTGAAGTGTATTTATGTTACATTGAGTAGAGTGTAATTATGTGGCGTGTAATTATGTGGCACTGAGTGGTATTATGGGGAGTGTATGTTGTATTCAGTAGAGTGTAATTATGTGGCGTGTAATTATGTGGCACTGAGTGGTATTATTTGGAGTGTATTTTGCATTGAGTGCAGTGTAATTATGTACCAAATAATTATGTGGCACTGAGTGGTATTGTGTGGAGTGTATGTTGCATTCAGTAAAGTGTAATTATGTGGCACTGAGTGGTATTTGGAGTGTATGTTGCATTGAGTGCAATGTAATTATGTATTATATAATTATGTGGCACTGTGTGGTATTATGTGGAGTGTATTTATGTTGCATTGAGTAGAGTGTAAGTATGTGGCGTGTAATTATATGGCACTGAGTGGTATTATGTGGCGTGTAATTATGTGGCACTGAGTGGTATTATTTGGAGTGTATGTTGCATTAAGTGCAGTGTAATTATGTAGCATATAATTATGTGGCACTGAGTGGTATTGTGTGGAGTGTATGTTGCATTCAGTAGAGTGTAATTATGTGGCACTGAGTGGTATTATTTGGAGTGTATGTTGCATTGAGTGCAGTGTAATTATGTAGTATATAATTATGTGGCACTGAGTGGTATTGTGTGGAGTGTATGTTGCATTCAGTAGAGTGTAATTATGTGGTGTGTAATTATGTGGCACTGAGTGGTATTTGGTGTATGTTGCATTGAGTGCAGTGTAATTATGTAGCATATAATTATGTGGCACTGAGTGGTATTGTGTGGAGTGTATGTTGCATTTAGTAGAGTGTAATTATGTGGTGTGTAATTATGTGGCACTGAGTGGTTTTATTTGGAGTGTATGTTGCATTGAGTGCAGTGTAATGATGTAGTATATAATTATGTGGCACTGAGTGGTATTGTGTGGAGTGTATGTTGCATTCAGTAGAGTGTAATTATGTGGCATGTAATTATGTGGCACTGAGTGGTATTATTTGGAGTGTATGTTGCATTGAGTGCAGTGTAATTATGTAGCATATAATTATGTGGCACTAAGTGGTATTGTGTGGAGTGTATGTTGCATTCAGTAGAGTGTAATTATGTGGTGTGTAATTATGTGGCACTGAGTGGTATTATTTGGAGTGTATGTTGCATTGAGTGCAGTTTAATTATGTAGCATATAATTATGTGGCACTGAGTGGTATTGTGTGGAGTGTATGTTGCATTCAGTAGAGTGTAATTATGTGGCGTGTAATTATGTGGCACTGAGTGGTATTATTTGGAGTGTATGTTGCATTGAGTGCAGTGTAATTATGTAGCATATAATTATGTGACACTGAGTGGTATTGTGTGGAGTGTATGTTGCATTCAGTAGAGTGTAATTATGTGGTGTGTAATTATGTGGCACTGAGTGGTATTATTTGGAGTGTATGTTGCATTGAGTGCAGTGTAATTATGTAGCATATAATTATGTGGCACTGAGTGGTATTGTGTGGAGTGTATGTTGCATTCAGTAGAGTGTAATTATGTGGCGTGTAATTATGTGGCACTGAGTGGTATTATTTGGAGTGTATGTTGCATTGAGTGCAGTGTAATTATGTAGCATATAATTATGTGACACTGAGTGGTATTGTGTGGAGTGTATGTTGCATTCAGTAGAGTGTAATTATGTGGCGTGTGATTATGTGGCACTAAGTGCAATTATTTGGAGTGTATGTTGCATTGGGTGCAGTGTAATTATGTAGCATATAATTATGTGATAATTATCGTGATACCCCAAAGCGCACTCCATCTATGCATGCACCCAGGATCTGGGGACAACACCCTTAATTCTGCTCGAGTTTAGCATAGTGCAGAACACAAGTCACCTTAAAAAAATAGCACTACATCACAACGCAGTAACAATAGACTTCTGTTCCCTGAACCCAGACACCCCTCCGATCACTCATGGACTTTCCTTTACCTTTGCCCGTGTATAGTGCTCCGCTGCCTTTAGGGTAGGTTTGCGCTCTACAGGTACCACATATGTACATAAATATTGTACCAAAGCCATGAGGGAGGTTCAGTGCTAGGTATGTCATACACATGTGCACTGAGTGCATTTCACTTGCGTGAGCATTGTGCGCAGCCTCTAGTCGGGTGGATGCGGTGACCACGTCTCTGTGTTATTGGGTTTATTTCATTTACTGAACTGACTGCCTGTTCTTACAGAATACTAACTCTGGTGTGTGACTCCTTCTGCGGCACAGAGTGACTGAATCGAATCATTTGACTCGATTTACAGTGAATTCAAACCAAATGCGTCTAATTAGTAAACGTGTGAACTCGAGAGAGAGAGAGGGGGGCTTAGTTCGAATAAAGGACAAGAGATGGGAAGAGATAATAGAACATTATAAGGAACACAGAATAGCAGGTTTAAGGAACAGGGTGGAAGAAAGGGTGAAACCGGGGTAAGAAAGGTCACCCCCTGGGCATCAGTTTCAGGAACAAACTCAGAACTTTTAGAAGCTGCAGCGTCCCGCGAGTGGTGCGCGCGTGCTCGTGTGAAATCTGACATAAAACAGATGGCACACTGCGCGCCGCTGCTCGTAACCGCAAGCCCTAGGCCTTTTCACACGCACGAGCGTGTGAAAAGTCCAGAGCGATTCCAAGAGGTCGTTTTCCACGCATGCGCTGCTCTAGGCTCGACCTAAAAAAGTGAACAGCTGACATCACTTTTAGTATCTTTTGTATATTTTTGGGGGGTTACTTTGCCATTCCAGTGAATTGAGCAGGGGGTTTAACATGACGGAAGCCAGAATTGATTTTTGAATATGAACAGACAAGCATTGAAAGTAGAAAATCTCTTTTTAGGTCTCGCCTACGCAGCGTGCATGCGCTGCATAGGAGACCTTTAGCCGTCGTGCAGCTCTTTTTCAAAGCACATACTCGTGCTTGTGGCGGCATACGCCTTGCGGGAGTGCGCAGCGGCGCGCCACAAGCACAAGTGTGTGCTTTGAAAAAGAGCAGACTGCTCTCCCAAGCGCGCGCGCACGCCTCTTTCCTTGCCCACACGTCCCGTCGCGCAGCTCGCCCAACTCTGTTTCCACATCTTCAACACCGCTCCTAATCGGCAACAATGGCGGCTGCACTTTTCTTCTTGTTTCTTTCTTATTCTTCCATCCTTATTTATCTTCGAATTTTCTTTCCTCGTTCTCCCATTTCCGCGTTCCTTACTCTTTCTTATCTTGCTTTCTTGGAGGGTTGTTTCCTTTCTTTCCACCTGGTCCTTCATACCCCTTCTCGCTTACTACTTCTTATATTCTCCCCCAACTCCCTCTTTTCAGTTATTTTTGCATTTTACTTTATTTGGTTCTCCAGTTCCTCGTTTCTTCTAGACTCTTGCTTTCACCTTTGTCTCTTCGTCGCCTTTTCTCTCCCAAAACATTTTCATTAATTTTCCTTTATCGTTCTCTACTTTTTCTAATGACTTCCACATTCACCTTTCATTTTGCTTCCCTTCATTTCCCTATCTACCGCTGTCTATGCGTTTTATTTTTATTTCTCTCTTTTGCCTAAAATCCTTTTCACCCTCCTATCTGCCCTTTCTCCTTTTCATCCACCCTCATCTTTCACTCCTTACCTTCGACTCTCCGCATGGATGTCAACAAATGTCTGACTGTACAATAGCCGGCACCTTCTGCTCCCGCCGCCCAGAGCGCCTGTACGTTCGCCCCCCCCCTCCCTCTCCCGTTGCGCTGAATATGTATTGCGCGTCTGTTTCTCGTCCCCGCTGTACATACCTGCGTGTCATCTGTGTGCTGTCCTCTGCACTCCTCAGACCCCAAAGCGTCTCTTATTTATATCATCCAGCTTTTTTCTCCGCTGTTCCTTCTCGTGTCATCGTTCTATGTCACACATTTTTTTTCTCTTTTTCATACCACCCCATGCCTTTTCTCCTCTCTCTTTTCTCTTCTCTCCCTTTTCTCTCCCCCCTCCCCTGTGCTGTGTCTTCTGTCCTCTACCTGTTCTGTCTCCTTTCTGTATTCTTTCCGCCGTGACTGTCCCCTCCCCCTTTCTCTCAACTCTCGCCTACTTTCTTCTTCCCCGTTTAACTTCTCTCTCTATTTTCTCTACTTTCCCTCGCCAGACGCTTCATTGAGTCACCTTCTCTCTCTATATTCTTTGTTACGTCTTTTTCGGACTCTCTTTCTGTCTTACACCTTCTCCTTCTTATCTTCCCTTCTGTCTTGACCTTTCACCTTACTGCGCATCCTCCTTTCTTAGTTGCACCTGCTTCTCCAGGTCGTTGGCGCCCATAATTTCCAACTCCTCTAATCTACGCGCCCCCATTGGCTCTTGTCCTCTCACCTGTCTCGTCTTCTCCACGCTCCCTTTTCATAGCGCATCGTTTTACTCTACAGTTGCCATTTGCTGGCATGCTCAGCCCCGTCACTCTCCCCTCTGGTTTTGCTCTTGTCCATTTTCTCCTCTTTCCTCCCTCTCCCCAGCCCCTTCCGCTACCTCACATTACTCTTGCTATAAATTACGCTCGTGCCCTATCCCTTCCACTGCATTCTGCTCCTGAAGCTCTGTTTTGAGTATTATTAATTGTATAATTGTAATACCCATTATTTACAGCGCTTAGAAACAACCTCAGTATAGTCCGAGACACTACATAAAATCAAGTTCTTTCTGCCTGTCCTTCCCTCAACCCACCTCTTTCCTCACCCCATCTCCTGCTTTTCAGTACGTCTCTCTGCCCCGCCCTCCCTCTTCTTCTCTTCATCTCTTGCCCTCTCTTCCCTCTCCTCCCTTCCTCTCCCCTTCTTTCCGTACTATCATCTGGCGAAACCCAGTCTGACTCATTACAAATGGTTTACAAACGGTGAACAACATTCTGCTGTGAATGTGAATATGTTCAACTACATGAAACCAAAATGTGCATCCTTTTGGATGTACTTCTTGAAAATGTGTTGCCAGCAGATAGCTCGAAGTTACCATTTTTAATCACTCTGTGATGTTACTGGATGTATTGTTTAAGTGGTCTCACACTATTTCCAATGTATACCAATTAATGCAGCTTCACCCCAGTGCGCAATAAGGTTTCACCAGCATATAAAACAAGCATTGGCATAGCCAATAGGTCTCGCCTTTGGGGCCTTATAAGTATTTAATTCTGCAGCACAATATCCTTGGTGCAACATCAACTGTTGCATGGCTAAACACTTATAATGTCCCAAAAGCGAGACCTATTGGCTATGCCAATGCTTGTTTTTTGTTTGAATCTTTTTATTACATTTTGTCATTCATATGCTCTGTTGACATCATATATAAGGACAAGGCAGGAGGTTCAGGCTCGTGTGTTGCCAATACAGTACATGAAAATGATATCGTACAGCCAACAATTGTTGCCTGCAACACATAACTGGGATTGAGTAAGTAATCGTTCTGTGTTCAACAAATCAGTCAGGCTTTTATATATGACTCTGCAAGAATTTCTCCAATGAAGCACATCTTCTCAATAGTAATGTAAAGATTCCATGAAATGAAAAACAGAATCAAACTTAACAATTGGAGCCCGCCTTTACAATTTTTGTGTCGACCTTGAAAGCAGAAAATCTCTTGTTGTGGTTTCTTTTCTCCTGGCTATATCACTCTCCAGTCTCAAAAGGAGAAAACATTCTGTATCTCTCCTATATATTAGCACAGCGTTCCGGGAGTCCTGCTATTCATACTTCTAAATTACGTTAAGCAGTGTTGGATAAAGAATACGGTAGAGCTTGTTTTTGTGGGTAGGATCTATTGTTGAGGAAGGCCCTTCCTCAAAGATGGTCCTGATGGTACCAACTTCAAATTTTGCATCATCAAAATCAAGAGATGTGGCTGCCCCCGTCCCTCTGAGTCAAGGGGTATCTCGCCTTAATTCATTCTTCGCTGGTGAAGATCAATTTGATGTGGATGATAACAATTACAATGCAGCAATCTCTGAGACTGAATGATGATGCATCGTAGAAGCTATATTCGTCAGGAAACAAGTCTGAAATGTGATCCTCCTGATTTCTTCTAAATCTAACATTCCAAAAGTAGCAGCATGATGGCGGATGTTGCTGCTTGATGACCTGTAACCCTCTTACCCTCTTTTGAGAAATCTGATGATGTATTCATTGGAGACCATCTTCTCCTGTGCACTTTTGTTTCAGCAGTCCATCCCATACCAAGCACTCGCCTTGAATTGTTAATGTGCAGTTAAATAATTTACAGTCTTTACCTTTTATGCCATAGCAGGGGAGGTATGTAAAGCACTAGCTTTACCCTTTCTTCTGCCTATATACAGGACTCATACGAAGAGATGATTGTGATTATAGTTTTAAAATCATTATTTCATAAGATGTAACCAATTTTGATTATAGCTGTAAATCTCAGGAGGCGCACACTTATGCGTTGCAGAGAGGCACTCTTATACAGTAGCGAAAATCCTAGGCTTATGCACGGCTTTGTGCGTCTTTCAAATTAAAAAATTTCAGATTTGTAATTGTGTTAAAACCAAGTTAGTATACGCACAAAAATTTGACTTGAAGCTAAATGTAAACATGGCAATCAAAATTTGGAAAAATTGTTGAGAGGGGGAGGGGAAAGGAAGACTGAATAAATGATTAGTTTAAAATTTTTGCAACATTTATAGTTTCTTCTAATGCAACAAAATAAATATCATGAAAAATACAGTGCGATAATTATGAAAAGAGTATTCTAGAATATGACACCTGCTGTTAATGCAGGAGGCAGGGCTTTACATGGGCCGGGTCAATCGGGGTCGCAGACCAAGTAATAATTTAAAACAAACATTGAAACGAATCCCTGTATTCATGCCCTTAACTTTTCATGCAAAAACAATTTCTGAACAATGAGTGTAAAAAACGTTAAGGTAATCCATGTCTTTCCTGTTTATATTTCAGATGCTTTAGTTAATCTTGCATTCCCTGTGAGTTTCTGCTCTTTCCAGGATGTTGTGTTACGGTTTTTTCCAGGCAGCATATTACTTCTGTCTACTGCATAATTTGAATTGAGTCCCATCCATGTGTTTATAACAGGTGACAAATGACTTGTGTCTGAAGCCAGTGCGAGTTTCTCTCGGTGCTTGTCAGGGGCAAAAAAGTGCTCAGAATACTTGGTCATCCAATACTTGGCCTCTCTGCAAAGCGCATAGAGCAATGATCACTTATGCCAGTTGTATGTGTAATTCTACACAAATGTGTGGGTAGGGCGACTCTTTAAACGAATTTTAGTATATATGTTTAAGCCATGCCATTAATTATATTGACCCCGCCCCTTTTAACAACCCCTCACTATTTTATTCCTACTTAAAGCCCTGGCAGGAGGGGATATGGGTCATTGGTGCACATGCAGTTGGTTTTCGAGGAGCTTAAGATGATTTTGCGATGAGGTATGTGAAAGGATTACTTTTATTGCACTTGAAGAAATACCAAAATTAAAAACACTGCCAATATTACATTACTTTCCATCAGAGGTTATCTTTCCCATGAGAGTAAGAACATTAGTAAAAGCAAATACACTAACACTAGGCCACTGGAAACAGCCTCACAAGGCTACGATCGAGGACTGGGCATTAGGTGTGAGAAGGTCATCAATTTAAGGACCTGGTGTGTGTGTATAAATATAAAATTTAAAGATGTACTGTTTCTCACACTTGTATTCAGAATGGAGGCCTTAGCTCTTACTACTGGCACCATTATGTTTTACATTGCACTGTTAGAGTCAGATTTAATAATATTTCATGCAATGCAACGCAGCAAGGCAACTAGCTGTATTACTTGAAAGGGAGGGAACTGAAATGCTCCATATCTACTAAAATACGATGCATTTCTGCTCTCTCTTTGTGCTGTCACTGTGCCCTGCCTAGTGCCAATGCAGGCACACTTGTGCCATGCAGCAAGGGTTCCTGTGTTACAGGCAGGATTGTTTTTGAACAGGAAGAGGTACCTTCCTGTATAGAAACAATCCTTAGAGGCAATTTCCCCTTTCTAGGCATGATGCAAAATGTGTCATGCATAGAAAGAGGAAGTAACTAAGAGAACTAAAGATATTTCTCCTCTTTACTCCTCTCTGTGGTAGGCACACTATTTTGGTGATATCCAGGTTTTGCTGTTTTTAATAAATCTGGGATTGTGTCAGATTCTATGGGTGAATGCAGGGAACGCCCATGCTCCACCTAAGGAAATCCTACCACTATGAAATGAAATGCAGTGCAGTACAAGTTGTTGTATTACATTTCATTACAAAGTCAATCAAGGCAGCGCAAATTGCCCCTTGTGTGACTTTGTATATATATATTTTTTAATATGTTTTTATTGTAATTTTCCAGTAACTATACTGACATACACAGTATCAAATTCATTTAGTGGTAGACATTCCGTGGGTGGTGGAAGTTTAATTAATATCTCTGGGTGCAAAATGTACATAATACCACTGCTTGCATATGGGTCTCAGGTTCTAGTTACTGGTTCTTATGCAATCTCAATATCGTTCCAGTGTGTAATGCTCGCCAGTGTTGCAAATTCTCACTGTGTAGTGTCCTGTGAGCTAAGGAGGCGGGTTATAACGTAACAAGGGCAACTCATAACATAACAGGTAGTGTATAATACAATCAGAGCTTTCCATGGGGTTCCCCAGCCCAATTATTCCTGTGTTCTATAATATGTGAGAAGAAATCAGGCATGTGTCCAAGGAGTAGTGTTGGGTAGTGCGCGGTCACGTTCGTTGCATACCATTTCAGTTCCACACCCTCTTCTGTATCTGTCCTTCTCGTTAGGTGCGTGCTTCTAGGCTATGGCATTGGTTAGGGGTGAAGCCTCCATGTTGGCGTTGTGTATGTTTAGTAACTCCGCTAACACCGCATCCCATCCTGCGGCAAGAGGGGTGCTGCGGATGCCCATGGTATCCTCTCGGTGCAACGCAATACTCTCAGCCTTGGCCCTTGTCAGCATGGAGCGTCTCCATGTTAGTATGTGAGGGGGGTCAGGAGCCTTCCATCTCCTGGTGATCAGTCTCTTTGCTACCACCATTCCCAGATCTAGAAACCTAGAAGTCACTTTGTTATTTCGATTTCTACAATAGAGATGTAGAATGTAAATGTGCCATTCGAATGGTAGGGTGCGGTCAGTGCATTGAGTCAGGATGTCCGCGAATCCCTTCCAGTATGTGTGCAGGCTGGGACATTCACAAAGCATGTGTAATAGATCTGCGTCGGTGAGGAAGCAACGGGGACAAGCGGCATCTACTCGATTAAAGTATAGATTAATTTTAGCGGATGTGAGATACGCTCTTTGTGTGATGTAATACTGTATTTGCTGTAAGCGCACATTCCTGGGAATATATATTGGGCTTTCTAGCACTGAGGTCCACTCAGAATCTGTGAACGGACAACGCATATCTTCTTCCCAGTGAAGTCGAAGTGGTGCCAGGTTGGTTGCAGTGTGATGTCTTAGTGAGGCAGCGAACCACCGTGTAAGGTGTCCGCCTTGTCCTATGACGTGTAGGTATTGTATAGTGAGATGAGTTGGAAGTTCATTGGTTAAGTATCCCCAACTAGAGGTAAGGGCAGCCATTAGTGAGCAATGCAGTAGGAATTGGCCTGGAGGTAGCTTGTTTTTGTATTTGTATTTGGTATTTGCTAAGCGTGTATATCACCCGCAGGTCTCATAGCGCTAGCTAACTCCGAGAACAGAGAAAACAGGAAGGGGGAGACCGTCTGAGGGGGAAGAGCTCAAAATAGCCAGGTTTTGAGCGATCTGCGGAATTTCTTATGATTGATTTCCAAGCGAAGATGTAGAGGCAGTGTGTTCCATATCACAGGAGCAGTTCTGGAAAAGGATCTGCCACCGTTCTTAACTGTGCGGATCTTAGGTACAGTTAGAAGTTGTTTACTGGTGGAGCAGAGGGTTCTTACTGGTTGATGTTTTATCAGTTTCCTTCTACTAATTTCGTGAATGGGGTTAGGACACCCTCTCGATACAAGCCTCCCATATCCTGAACTCCTGCCTCCCGCCAGCTCTGTAATTCAGCTGCTGTGGTTGTTGTTCGACCTCTGGGCATTCCCTCTAATGGTAAGGCAGGTGCATATGGCGTCACGTTCCGGGTAATTATAGGCTCCTGCGATAACATCTGTATGCCACACCAAGTAATAACGATTCTGGTGGTTTTGTTTTCGCACAGGGGTGAAATAGTCTTATAAGCACTGCTAAGGTGTAGGGCGGTTCTATAGTAGCGGTGTCACAGAGCTAGCGATCAGCTAACTATCTCGCTGCCCATTGCAGCTGAGCTGCCCTGTAGTACTGCTCTAAGTTTGGGGCTGCAAGGCCTCCCTGGTCTGTGGGTAAGTAGAGCTTCTTTATCGACACTCGGTGCCTGGTGCCTCCCCATATGAAATCTCTGACCAGCTTCTCCAGCGGGTGAAAAAAGGGAGGAGGAATGTATAGTGGCAAGTTCGAAAAGTAGTATAAAAACTGTGGAAGGATCACAATATTAGTGAGGGTCACTCGGCCTGTCACAGATAGTGGGAGTGTGCTCCAAAATGACATTTGGGAGCGGACTGCTGTCAGTGCTTTACCCAGGTTGCCATCTAGCAGGTCTGTCCGCTGTCTATACACCCTTATGCCTAGGTAGTGAAATGTGTCCGCCCTCCATTGCACATGCACCCCATTAAGGACATACTCCAGGTCTTGGCACTTCTCGCTAAAAGGATAGAGACATGACTTGGCGGCATTGACTTTCAGCCCCGACTGGCTTGCCAAGTCTCCTAGAATATACGCCTGTCGCGGGGGAATCAGTCTAATGTTTTTTTGTGTATACCAGTAGGTCATCTGCATATAATATCGTATTTGTGCCATCTCCTAATGGAATGCCTTCACTCGTCCCAGTGTGGATCGCCTCTGCTAGAGGTTCTATGCCCAATGAGAAGAGGAGAGGGGATAGTGGGCACCCTTGCCTGTTCCCTTTTCTCACCAGAATTGGGTCCGATATGTATGGGCCTACTCTTACTCGAACCGTCGGTTCGGTGTACAACAACCGCGTCATGCGTATGAACATGTCGCCGAGGTAGTATCTCGCCAGTGTTGCGAATACAAATCCCCACTCCAGGGAGTCAAACACTTTCTCGAGATCTAGTTTTAGGCACCCTGAGTGTGGCCAGCGAGTTATGGAATAAGTTGCAACTCTGAAGAAGCGCCTTATGTTTTGGGAGGTGCTTCGGGAGGGCACAAACCCGTTTTGGTCTGCGTGGACCAGGGACGGGACTACCTGCGCACGTCTGTCAGCTAGGATCTTTGCCAATATCTTGTAGTCTGCATTAAGGAGGGCCAGTGGCCTATAGGAGCCCAGGTCTGTGGGATCTTTGTCAGGTTTGAGTAACGACACTAGACTCGCCTCACGCATAGACGGGGGGAGTCTCTGTTCGTTCAGTGCCGTAGTGTAAAGTGTTTGCAGGCATGAGATCAGCGATGTGGCATATGCCTTATAATATTCGGCTGGGAACCCATCTGGCCCAGCAGTTTTCCCTGTTGCTAGTGCTGCTATAGAGCCCCGAATTTCATCGGGCAACATTGGCCCATTCAGTATCTCCCTTTGCTCCAGTGTCGTCCGCAGCAGGCGCACTGATTCCAGGAAGGTATTTAGGTTTTGCTCATCGTCGTGCCCTGAAGGTTGGTAAAGTGTGGTGTAGTCGCGTGTCATTGCCGCGTGTATTTCATGCTGTGTGTATAGCATGAGTCCTGTCTCGGTTCATAGAGCGCATATAGGTTGGCGAGTTTATTTCTGGTGCAGGAGCCATGCCAGCATCCAATGCGCTCGGTCCGCCGTGGCGTGCGTGCGGATGCGCCGCGTAGTTGTGATATCTGAACCTTTCTAATAATTCTGCATGTTCAGTGGGCAGCTCGTCTAGCCGTTGGGTGTCTCCAGTGCCTGCCACCTCGTTTATCTCATGGCCTAATAGTTCTTGTTCTACTCTGCTGTCTCTTCCATTACATAAGGGACCCCTGCTTTTATCCATATTAAAGCCCCTCTCACTTGGGAAGAGTAGTTAGTGCCATAAACATGCTCCCTCCAGCGACGGTGGAGGCGATCAATTTCTGCCTGGATCAGGTGTGTTTCCTGCAGGAGGGCTATGCTGGTGGATCTAAGTTGTAAATATGAGTATATGGAGTATCTACTTGTAGGCGTGTGTATCCCCCTTACATTCCATGTAAGAATGTTTGTCTGTGCCATGTTTGAGTAGCGTTGTCTCTGTTATAGAAGAGGATGGATTTGTGGTAGGGGACCAGGTGTTTACTTGAAGCTCCTTGGGGTCAAAAATGTGCCTAGCTATGGGGGTGTGCGGTGTGAATCTATGCTGTCTTGCCGCCCCCTTGAAGTTCTGTTGAAATATCAGGTAATCCCATCTAGGTTTTAGACACAGGTGCACGTGCAGCCTGGCTGGTGGGAGTGTCATGTCTCGTTCAGGTCTCATATCGGACACTGTGGTGGTTAACCCTTCTGTGTGTAGTGCATATATCTAACAGGACAAATTATGAAACCAAGACATTCCAACATTTCATAGCGCGCTGTAGCGTTCACTTATCAAATTGTTGCTAAATGTTCAAATTATATCATCAGATATCTGCTGTGTGACGTCTGGTAGATTGTAGGGAATCCATGTCTTCAGAAGGTGTGGGTGTTGATCCATCTGTGCTCAATGAATGAGTGGATCCCGCTTCATGATCAGAATTCTGTGCCATGGATTGGATTGTTGCAGCTACCTGTAGAGCCTCTTGTCTTTCCATTAGTCTTTGTCCCAGGTTCAGCTGATGGTCTGGGCCCCGTCAGAAGGCCTAATTCCTCAAGCCAGTCCCAGACGTCGGAGGGGGTATCGAAGAAACGGGCGGCACCTTTCACAGCTAACCGTAGTTGGGCCGGGGATATCATAGAATAACGAATGTCTAATTCTCGAAGCTGGCATTTCACTGCTCCAAAAGATCCCTGTCGTCTCTGCACTTGTGCGGTATAGTTCAGGAATAGCATGATTTGATTGTTTTGAATCCTGATCTCGGGTATTTTATGTGTTTCCCTCAGAACAGTATCCCTGTCTGTGTAGTTCAGTAGTTTAAATAGAAGTGGTCTCGGTCTGGCTCCCGGTGGCGGCTTTGCGGGCCGGCACCCGAGGTGCTAGCTCAATCACGAACTGAGGCGACAATGCGTCTTCCGGGAGCAGCTCCTTCAGCCAACGCTCAATGTGGGCAACAGGGTCCTGTCCTTCCTCTCCTTCTGGAAGGCCCACCACACAGATATTGTTGCGGTGTGAGCGTCTCTCTGCATCCTCTAGTCTGTCCTCTAAAGTGTTCACTCGAAACAGGAGATCCTGTATGGCTGCTGTGGCTGTGTGTGGTTGGCTTCAGATCAGATAAAGCTAGTTCATTGGTCTGGACCTTGTCTGACAGTTTGCGCTGGTCAGCTCGCAGTAGCGTGAAGTCAGATGTAACCATGTTTATTTTGGACTCTAGGGATGTACGTGTTTGTTCTGACACTGCTCCTATTTGCTCTACCGCAGCCAGGATGGAGTCTAGTTTAGTAGATAATGCTGAGTGCGGGTTCCCATGTGCACCATCGTTCTCTGCATGTGGGGCCTCATGGGTCTCCGGGTGCAAAACCGGCTGTTGTGCATTTGATTGCAGGCGGCCCATGGCCAACTTTTGTGCTGAGGGCATATAGAAGGTACTGAGGGCACCTCTTTGGGATCTGCAAGCAATGCTGGCACCACTCGAGAGTGAAGGGGTAACTACTTCTGTAGCTGTCAACTATTTCTTCAGATGCCGACTGAATTCGTTGCCTTTGATTGAGTCATCGATTGATAATGGTGGGCGGCGGGTGGTCATTGGAGTACCTGTGGTCCCAAGTGTGCTATGGCAGGAGCCTGTCGATGTTGGGAGGGCACGAACTCTATAAAACTAACGTAGAGAGGTTCTTTCCCAGACCAGGTCTGTGCAACATAAGAAAAGAGTTTTATCATTTGGGTCCTTCTCAGGCTCGGTGAGTGGGTCTCAGGGCGTCGCCCAGGTTGCACTCATAGGTTGTGTCTATAGGGTCCCTCCACTCGCCAGGCCAGGGACGGGAGAGGAGAGGTAGAGAAGTGCACCAGGAGTACTTGGCGCTTCTGTATTGTGTCTGCTGCGCTTGTTCGGAGATCTAGGCCAGAGCCGACCCCCGGATCTCGTTCAGTCATGCTGGGTCTCAGTGTATGTTTCTGCGGCGTATTGCTCGCAAGCATGTATCAGGTCGGGCTCTTCCAGACTGCTCGCTAGGTGTCCCTTCACCTGTCACAGGCCTCCTCAATCCCAATTCACAAGCACTGGAGCGTAATCATGCCCCTCGTGCTTTATCTGTCTTGAAGGGCCCAGGTCTGAATCGGCCCCCGTGCCCCGGCCCGGTGTCTCCCAGCTAGGCCTGCCTTGCGCCCGGAGCCTGTTCAGGACGTTGGGTCTCACTTCTTGTTATGGAACGTTTGTCGTCGTCCCATGCACGGTTGCAGTCTTTATCCTGGGCCAATGCAAGTGGTGTTGGGCTGCACGGTCGGGTTCCCAGTTCCACGCCCCTGCGAGTGCTCTATCTTGCGGGTCTCGTCTCCCAGTCCTTGCAGTTCTCCCAGGACCTATCCGTGTGCACTCAGGTCGTGTGTTTCCCTCCACTGCAGGGCCAGGTCGGAGTGGCCTCCATCCTTTGCACCACGGGCCCCGTGCAGCGGGTCCGGCGTAGTCGATCTCGCCCGGTGGTGCTGTCGGCAAAGTCCACTCGCCGGTGTGCAGCCACGGCCCCACCATGGAGCCCCACCAGACCTCAAGCGCTGCCGCTGATCTTAGGCTTCCTTGGCGCTGCCTCCGGGGTCGACCAACTGTCCCCTCCACTCCAGAGGCTCGCAGCAACCCTGACAGCCCAGTGTCGGTCGCCACGTGTGGTTGCAGTGTTTGGCGGGCACAATGCAGGCGAGGCCGTCCGTTCCTCCCCACCGCAATCCTCGTCCTGTAGTAATTGCTCTCGCCAGGCTGTATCTTCCTGCATACAGGGGAGGATTGTGTTACAATCGGCGGGTTGATCTAGCACATTACATAGTATTATCAGGATAATCGAGGGTACTTGTGCAGAGCGTTAGGAGCTTGCACCCGCCATCATGGCTGGCTGGCCACGCCCCCGTGACTTTGTATATCTTACTTAAGCTTTTTGTGTCGCTAAGCATTGCCTTGCTCAAAGCAAGGACCACACAAAGGCTTAGTAAATCTGGGCAACAATGTGGCCCTTATTCATGGCTCTCCTTGCAAAAATATGCTGATCCTCTTTGTGACTCAGGGTCAATATTTGCGTACAGATTTTGTTTCACTTTTACGTCAAGTCTGACGCATGCAGGATAAAGCTTTGCTGATCTGACACTCTGTCTTTACATCTACTACAAAAGAAAATATGTCCTGGAGCAGAAAATGTGGGGTTTGTTAGCAGTCAACAGAGGATTCTGTGACTGTGGGTGTTTTGGGTTTCAACACAACCAACTTCGCCAACAAACAACCACCTGCCCAGCAGATAAGTTGCTGGCTTCAACCCTTGCAAAGCAGGAAAGCCATCCATCGGGATAGATTTAAAAAAATATATATATTCTCTTTTGCCAAAAGTATTACTAGTAATGTTCATGTTTTCAAACTCTAAGGACTAGAAGAACTAAATACTGAATGTTATCGCCCCACATTGACTCACTAATGCTGCTGTGCCGAAAGCCTCACGCATATTCCACATCGAAAAAGAAGTCTCTTTTTGTTTGGTTTTTGAGGGTCAGTGATTTTTTGGAGGAAAACTTAATCGTTTTTCTTTTCCAAATGCAGATGTCTTTTTTCTTTACTACCATTGGACTTGCCTTTTATGAATATTGCTCTTCAGACATTGTCATTCTTCATACGTCAATTCAATATAATTAGGTGATAGTGAATTTTAAGCTTTGGAGTAGTGGTTCTTGAATGCGACTTGCCTAAAACGTGTGGGGAAGAAATGGACGGATAGCTGATGGATTCAGGCCAAATTCCTTACATCTCACAAACGTCTACTGCTGTTTACGAAGAATATACGTTTATTGCATTTAAGTACATGGATGGTGAAGCATATGTTTGAAGCAGTGTAGGCGCATTGATCTATTTTATGCAAATGGCTACTTTTCTGTCTTGCAATGGCAGATGAAGCAAGCGCCTAACTCAGTACATTGGGGAGCTGCTTTGGGTGAAGGTATGAGTTTGCTGCCTGTAACCTGCCCTCTTGTATGGCCCCCAATCGCTTTGTTTCCTTGCACAAAATGTGGAGTGAAGTGGCTCTTATTTGCCCCACACTCGATCCATTAGGTTGGTGAAAAGACAGGCTCACGCTCAGCAGCTGTATGTAGCTACCAGTCAAGTGAGGGATTAGAGGGTCTTTTTCTCCTCCGGGTTTTTGCACCAAATGCTTTGTGCTGGTGCAAACAATTAATGTCAGAGCTGTGTTATTGCCGGCAGCAGTTGTCGGAAATCAAATGCAGCACAGTTGCAACCAGATTTAGCAGCTCCTCAGTGGTACAAAGATGCCCGGTGTGTTACTACACAAGTTGACCATCGATAAAGCTCTTTAATTTTTCAAGCTCTGTAATATGTAAAGTAAGTAGCTCTATTTATGGAAGGAATGCAGGGCTATATACGTTATTAAATTAATTTTGGCTATTTATGTACCACACAATATAGACTGAATTATATTAACACATACATATAGTGATTAATTACTATCCAGGTCTCGGTAGCCAATTTATCAACCTTGAGAGGCTGAGGTAAATAAACCCTGTGAGGATTCACACTTTTGACGATCAGGTGACCCGCAGCTGAGTGCAGTGGGTCCACTGTGTTATTTTTCTTAGATCTGAACTTCTGACCGGCATGTTACACAAAGTGCACTGTGGCAGGCACATTACCCGGCACATTACCACTTGAAGATGTTTTTGTTGCTGATATTTGACCAAATGATTATACACAAATGCCCACTGCAAATGCACTAACCAGTTCGGTGCGGATGATGGCTCTGTGCCATCCTCTGTATCAGTCCTCATGTGTTGAGAACGGCTCCAGGCCGTCCTCGCACCTGAGGCAGGAAATCCCTCTGGTGCAAGCACCAGAAGAATTTCCTTTTACCATATTCAGCCTTAGGTGCTCGGGAAGAGCTTCCCCAGCACCCGAGGCTAGTTTTTTTCTTTAAAATGACGATCAGCGCACTGACGTCATTTCATAGAAAACAACAGTGATTGGCTCATTTCACTTTCGCTGCATCGATGCTCGGGGCTATCTCAACCCCTTAGCACCGATTCAGACAGGAGAGATATCAATGGAAAGAGGAGAATTTCTCATTTCCAATGATACCTTTCCCTAGTGGATCCCTAATAGGGGATTGCCCCAAGAGGGTAAACCTGTTCTTTTTTGCGAAAAGCAATGCATTATGGGTGTTGTAGTCTTGTTTTGCTTTCATTGACCTAATTAGATTAACACACCTGAAATCAATGACATGTTGATGAAGTGTTCTACACTGCCAACGATGTTCATAATGACCTGGAGTGAATTCTTGTGGCTGTAACTTCGTTCAATTAAAAAAATTAAGATCAGCTGATAGGACGGTCAAGAAGCTGTTTAGCTTGGCACTGGCTCATAGTGGAACCCAAGAGACAGCCGACAGAAACAATGAATTCAATGAATGTAATTTGATTCTGCACGGCAGATAGTTGGGTTCAGATCTGGGAGCAATGGAAACCACAATTGCTAACATCACTGAATTTCTAGTTGCCGTCACTTCAAGATTGCAGTCCTTCTTTCCTGTCCACAGCCCTTTATAATTTAGGCCTCATAATGTTACTGAATTGGCTCGAGAAATGGGCCAAGATCACCAAAACAGAGCTGCCTGAGTGTCATTCTTTCCTTTCAAACTGCAGCCAGCAAATTTACATTTGTCTGCGTCATCGATGAAACCTGTCACATGCAGAGCTTGCAAGGATCGTCACTTTATCCACTACTTTTCTGCATATCCATGAGACCATTCACCCAATTGATATTGCAAACCAGCTTCTTTTCCAGCTCCAGCTGCAAACTCAATTTGTCATATGTCCTGTGCAGGTCCATTGTCGTTTTCCCTATGTTAGCATGAGCACCTTGCAGACTGCCCTCTCCTTTGCGCTCGTTACTATACAAACATATTTTGCTTTGTGCCACACTGTACTTTCACACAGAACCTGCTGTTGTTTTCATGTTCTGTTCTTTCGGGGGATTTAGCCTGAACAGTAGACAAGGTCAAACAACAATGCCCCTTGTTATTCTGTTCTGGTCAGGCCCTAGCACCTAGACAAAACACACAAATGCAGCTGTTGTTTGGGAACACATACGTTTGTCATATTGGTATGCACGAATAGGTAACAGCACACACTTGGAGAGGGATCTTTCCAGGGAATAGATTGTGACAGCACTTGAGATGTTGATGTATCTGTATATGCTAAGGTACAGGGTCTGCTGCCAACACCCAGAGATCTTCTGATATACAATCATTTTTACTTCTGTAGAAGGGGAGGGAGGTTAGGCTATTCTGTCTGATACAATGTTATGGTATGTTATGTTATAGTATTTATAGAGCGCATGGCTGCCCCAACAACGGTGCGTCCCAGCGCTAATGTCGAACATAGAGTGAGGAGACAAAGAGAAATTAATAGTTGGAGAAGAGCCAGGTCTTCACCATCTTTCTAAAGGTCCAATGGTCAGGGGTGCTGTGGATAGGAAGGGGTAAGGAGTTCCACAGAGCGGGAGCTAGTGACTTAAAAGAGCTACCACCCGCTCTGGCCCTCCGTATCCGAGGAACTCTGGCCAGGTGCAGACCTGCAGAGCGCGTGTGGGTACATAGTGGGAGCATATATCACTCAAGATTCCTGGGCCAATGCCTGGGAGGATCTTGTGAATGATACACAGGGCTTTGACGTGTATTCTCTGTTCCAAAGGTAACCAGTGTAGCCGACGGAGGAGGTTAGAGACATGGCAATGTTTAGGAAGAGCGAACAGAGCGTTGGCAGCAGCGTTCTGGACGCATTGCAGCCTTTTGATCGCCGATTTGTTGGATCCCAAAAGTAGAACGTTGCAACAGTCCAATCTAGCCATAATGGAAAACTGGATGATCATCCCCCAGCGCCGTGAGCAAGGCATTTATTCCCACCTCCAGTTGGGTTCACCAGATGGCTGGTTTTTTCCATGACAAAATATATTTGATTCAACAGTCATTTGCCTCTAGGGGCACAGCTGAAACTGGTGAGATGTGGAATGCGTATGCCCTGCCTTCGGGAGTTAGTTACTCTCTTACCCAATTTCCCCCTATTTCCTTAGAAAAATCTCTTGACATCATGGTAACATTGAAGTCGGGTTCTCCTTCTGATCCCTGTCCAGCAAAGATCCTGGCAAATATCGCGGAACCTATAAATTCTGCGGTTAATTCAGTTCTTAATTCTTCGCTTGGACAGGGAATGGTACCCAGCTGTTGGAAAAAGGCAAAAATTGTTCCCCTCCTAAAGAAACCCACAGCGGACCCTGAGGTCGCTTCCAACTATAGGCCCATATCCCGGTTGCCCTTCTTCTCAAAGGTCCTTGAGAAGTACGTTAACTCAGTGCTAACAGATTATATAGAAGGAAACCATGTGCTTCACGACAGTCAGTCAGGCTTCAGAACCTCTCTTAGCACTGAAACAGCCCTCCTGGAGGTTTCGGAAACTATTAAAACACAGGTGGACAAAGGGGGCAGTGCGGTGTTGATACTGCTGGACTTATCCGCAGCCTTTGACACCGTGCCCCATGACCGGCTCTTGGGCAGGTTAGTGGAGTGCGGCACTGGGGGCGTGGTGTACAATTGGTTTGCCTCCTTTCTGTCTGAGCGGCAGCAGGAAATCTGGTCCCCGCCCTTTACAGCGGCCATTCCTCCAATGCAAGTGGGTGTCCCGCAGGGCGCTATTTTGAGTCCCACACTCTTTAATATTTATATGGCCCCACTTGCACGCCTGGCTGAGTCACACGGAGCGAAGATCATTTCTTACGCTGATGACACTCAACTACTGTTCACGTGTGACAAAGGGGCGAGTTTTCATGGAATGGAGATAAACAGATGCCTAACGGAGGTCTTTTCTTGGATGCAACTTAACCAACTTAAGTGTAATCCAGAAAAATCTGAAATTATTTTTTTTGGCTGCCCACCATGTGCCGACTGGAGCTTATGGTGGCCTTGCGACATGTCCCCTCCTATGGCCCCAGTCAGCACGGTAAAAAACTTGGGAGTTAAGCTGGACACTAGTCTATCGATGAAGTCCCAAATCCAAACTGTTGCTGGCACCTGTATCGGACTGATTAGAATGGTAAAAAACTTTCTTCCTCTACTCCCGGTGGAATCCCGTAAGATCGTAGTGCAAGCCTTAATTACATCCAGGTTGGATTATGTAAATATCTTGTATCTGGGGCTTCCAGAATATTTGCTCAATCGGCTGCAGGTTGTCCAGAACGCCGCAGCCAGAGCTATTCTTATGGTAAACCCCAGAACGTGCATGTCGCCCCACCTGAAAGCGCTGCACTGGCTCCCGGTGAGAAAGAGGATTCAGTTTAAGGCCTTAGTGCTTGCTTATCGAGCCTTCTACGATACGGGTGCGGTTTACCTGAGAAGTAGGATCCAACGCTATCAGCCTCAACGAGTCTTAAGGTCCTCTGGACAATCCCTGATGGTGATTCCCAAGTTCACTCGATCTCGGATTGGAGGTCGTTCCTTTCAGGCTCATGCGGCTCGCCTGTGGAACGACCTGCCTCTACATCTCTGATTGACCCAGGACTTGCTGTTTTTTAGGAAACAACTTAAAACATGGCTGTTCCAACAATAACACGATGGTAGGCAGGGCGGGGTTTTTCTGTTGGTTTTGGAAAGTAGCGCCGGGACACTCTATGTGAGTATCCGCGCGCTTTATAAATGCCTAATTTCATTTCATTTCATTTCAACTGCCGGGTTTGAGAACCAAAGAGACTTAGAATTGGCTTTAGGCCACGTAGCAGTCCAAAACATTTACCTGCCACTGATTTGGAATGAGCCTCAAAGGTGAGATCTTAGTCCACCAGTATTCCAAAGTTCTTAACCACAGGTTTGGGCATGGGGGCACTCCAAGAGCAGGAGGCCACCACTGGTTGCCCCAAAGATGAGAGTCCCTGCCTTCCAGGAGGATTTCGGATTTGGCTGAATTTAGCTGCAAATAGTTGGCAGCCATCCACTCCGAGATGCCCGTTAGATCATCTTTACATTTTGCAGAGTCCTGGCTGGGGTTGTTGGAAAAGGTGATCACCAACTGGGTGTCATCTGCGTATGACACCAGAGAGTTGCCCCGGGCTTTAGCCATCAGAGCCAATGGTCTGATGTAGATGTTAAATAACGTAGGGCTCAACGCTGACCCCTGGGAGACACCACAACATAATGGGTGTGCTTGGGAAGGAAAAGGCGGGGCAATTACTTGGAAGGTCCGATCGGCCAGAAAAAAGGAGAACCAGGAGAGGGCCTTGTCATCGACACCGATCTCTGCCAGACGATGGAGCAGAATCTCGTGGGAGACCGTGTCGAAGGCCGCGCTCAGATCTAACAGAATTAATGCCGTAGTTCTTCCCACTTCCAGGGAGGTTCGTAGCTGTTCTATGACCGCCAGCAGAGCGGACTCGGGACTGTGCCGTGGCCGGAACCCATTTTGAGATGTGTCCAGTATTGAGTTCACTTCCAGGTATTGAGTTAGAATTGTGTTAACATATGATTCCATGATTTTGGATAGGAAGGGGAGCAGCGAGATCGGTCGAAAGTTTTCAGGCTTGGAGATATCTAATGTTGGCTTTTTCAACAGAGGGACCACTTTTGCGTGTTTCCAAGACTTGGGGACCAACGCCGAAGATGAGGACATATTGATCAGCTCCAAGCACTCGGGCAAAAGGCACTGTTGGAATTTTCTGAATGAATCGGGTTTCAGGGGGTCATCTGGAGATCCTAATTTTATCTTGGCGAACAGCGCTTCCACAGCTTATGGGGAGATAGGAGGGAACGAGGAGAGAGAATAGGTCACAGAACCCAAGGACACGTTCCTCCCCATGCAGCGGGAGATATCACCCGGGCAGAAACTGCTATAGATATGCTCCGCCTTCTCAATGAAGAATTTAGCCAGTATTTCGCATTGCAGACTAGAGGATATGATGCTGTTGGGAGCGGAGGGGGACTTTACCAGGTCCTTCAAAAGTGAGAATATAGTTTTAGTTGGGTTATTACTTGTAGAAATCAAGTTGGTGTAGTGTGCAGCCCTAGTCTTGCGGGCCAGTTTATGGTATGCTTTAATCACACTTCTGTACTGTGCTTTAGCCAGAGGGTCGTAAGACTGTCTCCAGGCTCGTTCTAGAACCTTGCAGTTCTTCCTGGCTAGGGTCAGAGACTCATTGAACCAAACGTTAGCCCGTGCACTTTTGAGTGGGTGAATTTAATCGGGATGCAGGTGTCCAATGCTTGGGTGACCCACCCCCAAAAGAGTACATTAGCCTCTTCAATATTGGCGGACCTTTCTGGGAGCTGTGTGCTTAAGGCAGCTAAGAAGGCGGCAGGGTCCAGTTTATGCCAGGGACGTTTAAGTGTGGGGTTGCGGTGCAACTGCAGCTTGAGACCAGCTAGCAATAGCCGCATAGAAATAAGGGAATGATCTGTCCAGGGCATAGGGAGCGGGGGGCTGCACCTCCAAGGACTGGAGATTTGAGAAGATCGGGTCAAGGAGATGACCTGCAAGGTGGGTTGGCCCTTGGACCAGTTGGACCATTTGGCATGCTGCCATGTCCCCAAGGAAGTTAAAAATATCAGGCGCCTCCTGAGACTCCAGATGAAGGTTCAGGTCGCCTATAACATTAAAATTGGCTGTCTGAAGAGCTAGTGTAGTGATAGCATTGATCAGGGCTTGTCTAAAAAAATTTGATGGACCCGGTGGACGGTAAATGAGTAGCCCAGAGAGAGTAAAATTAGCTGTCAACGTGATTTTAAAGAGTGCGCTTTCGCAGTCAGGGATATCTCTGGGGGTGAGGCTACAGGTATAAGCTGCTTTGTGTATAATTGCAATACCTCCCCCTCTCCCCACCGCTCTGTTCAGGTTGCTCATTACATACCAGACGGAGAGGGCCAGGGCTGGTATGGCCACAGATTCCTCAGAGAGCCATGTCTCAGTTAAAAATAAAACCTCAGGGGACCGTTACTGTACCTCAGCATAGTGTTTAGTCAGGGAGCGGCAATTTAGGCTACAGATAGTATAAGACTTAGCATTAGAGATGTTCACTGCAGAGCGCGGGCAAGTGCTGACCCTAAAGATGCACTGACTGCAGTGTGTGGGGCAGGCATCCGGGGCCCAGTTATGTTCCCCGCAGGCAGCTTCGCCTTGCAGAGCGACCAAGGCTTCACATGAATAGACTAACCTGTGAGATAAAAGTGCAGCAGTGTGCCTGGCTCCTGGCGACGTCCTGGCACGGACGGGCGCAGACGGGCTTGCCTTTGGTGCGCCAGCGGCGCGCCAGCTCCGCGTCCGTGCTGCGGCATGCATTAAATGCCTGGGGGGCACAACTGGCTCCTTCCTGGCTGATCTCTGATTGGCTGGAAGTGGCCAATTAGAGCAAAGCACCGCCGAAAGCTAAAAAACTACAAAAGAACAATTGCGTGTCAGAACAGGTAAAAGCAGCGGATGTCAGACTTTTAAGTGCAGAATAAGCTTTAGTGCAACTAGAATATTAAAACCAGCGGCACCAAAAACATCAATGTCCCCCCACTTGATTCAACAGCGCGTCCGCGCTGCGGCGTGCATTAAATGCCTGGGGGGCACAACTAGCTCCTCCCGGGCTGATCTCTGATTGGCTAGAAGTGGCCAATTAGAGCAAAGCACCGCCAAAAGCTATAAAACTACAAAAGAACAATTGCGTGTCAGAACAGGTAAAAGCAACATATGTCAGGCTTTTAAGTGCAGAATAAGCTTTAGTGCAACTAGAATATTAAAACCAGCGACAGTAAAAACATCAATGCCCCCCCACTCGATTCAACAGCGCGTCCGCGCTGGGGTGTGCCTTAAATGCCTGGGGGGCACAACTGGCTCCTCCCGGGCTGATCTCTGATTGGCTAGAAGTGGCCAATCAGAGCAAAGCACCGCCGAAAGCTAAAAACGTACAAAAGAAGAATTGCGTGTCAGAACAGGTAAAAGCAGCGTATGTCAGGCTTTTAAGTGCAAAATAAGCTTTAGTGCAACTAGAATATTAAAACCAGCGGCAGCAAAAACATCAATGTCCCCCCACTCGATTCAAAAGCAGTGGCATTAAATGCCTGGGGGGCACAACTGGCTAGTTCATAATTTATGGACTACTTACTATGCTGACCATATTTGTGTTAGGCATTTTCTTACTTATTGTGGCACGTATACTGCATACTAGAGCATGATAGTTAAAATAAAGATTTTAAACTTTTCTCGTGTCTCTGTCAGAACTTATTGTGGACTAGACCGAGTGTGAGAGTGAAAGGGTGTGTCCTGCAACCTCGATTCCTGAGAGGGTCGGGAGTGTTGTGTCCATCATCTCCTTGTGTTTGCTTTGTTTGCCCTAAGTTGGCAGGGTATGCCCAGACGTGGGCCCCTTGCTCACTTTGCCACTGGATTCAAGCTAGCCTGGCTGATGAGGGGTGTTGCCCCAAAGCCGGTCCCAGGATGCTTGTTTCCGGTTCAGGGAAGACCTGGCTTGGCAGTTCGGGCTGGACTGTTCCCATGAGGCACAGGGTCAAGACTGATTTGCATATAGCTGGGTCTGAACTGAGGTGGCGAAGTGAGCTAAAGAACGATGATGGATTCAACCCAGATCTGTGACTGGGGGTGAGTGTCTGAAAAGTTTCAGCACTCCGTCCATCATCTTCTTGTGTTTGCTTTGTTCGCCCTAAGTTGGCAGGGTATGCCCAGACGTGGGTCCCTTGCTCACTTTGCCACTGGATTCAAGCTAGCCTGGCTGATGAGGGAGGGGTGTTGCCCCGAAACCGGTCCCAGGATGCTTGTTTCCAGTTCAGGGAAATCCTGGCTTGGCAGTTCGGGCTGGACTGTTCCCATGAGGCACAGGGTCACGACTGATTTGCATATAGCTGGGTCTGAACTGAGGTGGCGAAGTGAGCTAAAGAATGATGATGGATTCAACCCAGATCTGTGACTGGGGGTGAGTGTCTGAAAAGTTTCAGCACTCCGTCCATCATCTCCTTGTGTTTGCTTTGTTCGCCCTAAGTTGGCTGGGTATGCCCAGACGTGAGTCCCTTGCTCACTTTGCCACTGGATTCAAGCTAGCCTGGCTCATGAGGGGTGTTGCCCCGAAACCGGGCCCAGGATGCTTGTTTCCGGTTCAGGGAAGACCTAGCTTGGCAGTTCGGGCTGGACTGTTCCCATGAGGCACAGGGTCAAGACTGATTTGCATATAGCTGGGTCTGAACTGAGGTGGCGAAGTGAGCTAAAGAACGATGATGAATTCAACACAGATCTGTGACTGGGGGTGAGTGTCTGAAAAGTTTCAGCACTCCGTCCATCATCTCCTTGTGTTTGCTTTGTTCACCCTAAGTTGGCAGGGTATGCCCAGACGTGGGTCCCTTGCTCACTATGCCACTGGATTCAAGCTAGCCTGGCTGATGAGGGGTGTTGCCCCGAAACCGGTCCCAGGATGCTTGTTTCCGGTTCAGGGAAGGCCTGGCTTGGCAGTTCAGGCTGGACTGTTCCCATGAGGCACAGGGTCAAGACTGATTTGCATATAGCTGGGTCTGAACTGAGGTGGCAAAGTGAGCTAAAGAACGATGATGGATTCAACCGAGATCTCTGACTGGGGGTGAGTGTCTGAAAAGTTTCAGCACTCTGTCCATCATCTCCTTGTGTTTGCTTTGTTCGCCTTAAGTTGGCAGGGTATGCCCAGACGTGGGTCCCTTGCTCACTTTGCCACTGGATTCAAGCTAGCCTGGCTGATGAGGGAGGGGTGTTGCCCCGAAACCGGTCCCAGGATGCTTGTTTCCGGTTCAGGGAAGACCTGGCTTGGCAGTTCTTGCTGGACTGTTCCCATGAGGCACAGGGTCAAGACTGATTTGCATATAGCTGGGTCTGAACTGAGGTGGCGAAGTGAGCTAAAGAACGATAATGGATTCAACCCAGATCTGTGACTGGGGGTGAGTGTCTGAAAAGTTTCAGCACTCCGTCCATCATCTCCTAGTGTTTGCTTTGTTCGCCCTAAGTTGGCAGGGTATGCCCAGACGGGGGTCCCTTGCTCACTTTGCCACTGGATTCAAGCTAGCCTGGCTGATGAGGGGAGTTGCCCCAAAACTGGTCCCAGGATGCTTGTTTCCGGTTCAGGGAAGACCTGGCTTGGCAGTTCGGGCTGGACTGTTCCCATGAGGCACAGGGTCAAGACTGATTTGCATATAGCTGGGTCTGAACTGAGGTGGCGAAGTGAGCTAAAGAACGATGATGGGTTCAACCCAGATCTGTGACTGGGGGTGAGTGTCTGAAAAGTTTCAGCACTCCGTCCATCATCTCCTTGTGTTTGCTTTGTTTGCCCTAATTTGGCAGGGTATGCCCAGACGGGGGTCCCTTGCTCACTTTGCCACTGGATTCAAGCTAGCCTAGCTGATGAGGGGTGTTGTCCCGAAACCGGTCCCAGGATGCTTGTTTCCGGTTCACGGAAGACCTGGCTTGGCAGTTCGGGCTGGACTGTTCCCATGAGGCACAGGGTCAAGACCGATTTGCATATAGCTGGGTCTGAACGGAGGTGGCGAAGTGAGCTAAAGAATGATGATGGATTCAACCCAGATCTGTGGCTGGGGGTGAGTGTCTGAAAAGTTTCAGCACGCCGTCCATCATCTCCTTGTGTATGCTGTGTTCTGGGGTGTCTAATCACTTGTGCCTCTGTGAGTGAGTAGGAGGGCAAGTGAGACACTATAGCTAGTTGGTCCCGGGCTCATGGGTACTCAGGTGGTAGGATAACTCAGTCCCTGCCTACTAAGGTTCCATGATCTCAAGCATAGTTCTGTGACTCCACAGGATCCCTGCAACAGCAATAAGCAGCAATACGGATCACTAGCAGATCATCACCAAATGCCTAAAAGACACTCATTGGTAAATGAGGGAAAGCCCTCTGTGCCTGATTGGATCAAGAACTGAAATCTTGAAAGATGGAGGTCCCTCTGCTGATATCTTTCTTTTCAATTAGCCAGAGATACTCAGTGTGGGGCCGTCTCCTGCTAAAGCAGCAAAAATCTTGCAGCGTGGTTCGACTCCTTATTTTAGTCATAGTACCACAGCAGCCACCAAAACAGATTCTTTCTCATGCTGCTGAGAAGCATCTTACCTTTGCTTCAGCCTTCTGACGAGAGTCTTGGTTCTATTGAGACTGGTCTATTGTAAAGTTGTCTTAGCGGGGGAAACAAGAAGAGAGACACTCCATGGGAGACTGCAAAATCAAGAAGCCAGGCTTGGCTTCAACTAAAAAATATATTTATTATCGATCATCCATAAAGAACTGCTTTGTCTTTCAGAGAATAAAGTTTAAAGTCTGCAGTTCTAGGACATGTGTCCAAACCTAAAGAACTAACCTAACCTGACTACTTAAAAAAATAGACACTAAGCTTCTTCTAAGAAGACTTCCCATTGATGAATGAAATCATCTGTAATATCTCCCTCCCATCCAAGAGGGGGCAAGTCCACCCCATGTGGAGCTTGATCCCTGCCTCGGGCTACATCTGATCTTTCTGACTTCACAACCATATACTCCACAATTTCAGACAATTAGTTTTACCTAAAACACCTACCCTTACTGCTATCAGTGCTGCAAAGTGGCATTCTATCACAAGCCAGCACTTTACTAAATAAGAAAAATTATTTTAATAAAGGTCCTTGTACTAGAAACGAGAGAGAAGAAAAGGGAGCCACATATGGCCTCAGCATTTCCCCCCCGGGTAGGGCTGAGTGCTCCAGACACCTGGAGTAAGTGAGTTAGTGTGTTTGTGTGTGTCTGTCCCTTGTCCTGCTGCCTATGCTCAGCCTTAATTGCTTGTTAGCAAAGCTTAGTGAAAAAAAAAACCCTTCCACTATACAAGAGCCAAAATGATTGGCATTGGAAATATTGGTCACTAGTTAAGATTGCTATGTCTTTTTAGGTCAGGATATATCTAACTCTCCATACTCAATAGTGCAAACACCTGTACCCCTTTGCCTCTTTGTATAGTCAGCCAGTACCATCCTCAAATTCTACATTGTGTGTGAGAGATATCAACTACAGTAATCTTTGCATTCAAAAACATTCATGGCTCTGAATCAGCCATGGTTGCAGCTTAAAGCAACGTTAAAACATGAAGAATTGAGTTGACAAAATGGTAGACATGGACAAAGCATATTTTCTTAAGATTTTAAAAGGAAA
This sequence comes from Calotriton arnoldi, assembly GCA_963921515.1. Lineage (NCBI taxonomy): Eukaryota > Metazoa > Chordata > Amphibia > Caudata > Salamandridae > Calotriton > Calotriton arnoldi. Next base: position 2,898,261 of record CAWUFW010000547.1, on the reverse strand, counting down.
TATATATTGTTGAAACCTGATGCTCTGCATCTGGGTGAGATATACTTTAAAAATTAGATGGTCTGCAATCAAACAAATTTCTGGTTCTAAAGTTGTAACCTGGAAGGTGAGAATCTAGCGCAGGAAAAAAATGTTGTTTGGATTGTAAAGAAACAAGAATGAGTTTCACTACCTACATCTTGAAGAAAATAGACACTTTGGGGATGATTAAAAGTTTCCTTGGTTGGATCACTTTTTTATATAGAACATTTTATTGATATTTATGAACACCATGAAAGAGAATCACGGCAGGTACAATTGACGATACACATTAGCCTCTGTATGCAGTTCAATACATTTGAATTATTGCCCCGACTTGATCACTACTTTTCTAGTGAGGGTTCAGCTTCTGTCCTTGAGTGCGATCCAGCTTGGATGTCTAGGTTGGTCCCCATGTAACAATACCAGCCCCCAAATCTTAAGATGCTTCTATGGACATCCCCTTTCTCTGTACACCGAGATCTCCACACTCACGCAGAGTTCCAAACCTTGGCACTACGTTTCCAAAGTTGAGGGGTACCAGAAACCCCTAGGGGTGACCATTCTGCGCTATACAAATGCTTATTGATTGATTGAATGAGGGGCCTGGATTTCGTCGGTTCTTGGCCTCATCCATAAGACCGCTAATGTTTAGCGATCTGAGTCAGTATCTTTTGTTACATGCAGTAATGCCAGTTTTGGGTCATCTCCGAATAGGATTGGGGCTGCTGAAAGACCCTGATCATGCAACAATACCATTTGTACTTTGATGTCAAGAACTTCAGTTTCAGTGCCATGTCACGGATGAAACCCAGATTGAGCATCAGAAAAAAAAGTAGTTTTTAAATCTTATTTGCAATTGTTCCACTACTATTAATTCTGTCATTTTCACCAGGAAAGAAACAATAAATGCTAGTCTATAATTCACTAGTGCTGGAGATCTAACGTTGTTTTTTTGACCTGCAGAGTCACAGATCTGCATTACAAATAAGCATTAACTAGCAATATTAGCCTTTTTTTATGTAATGCAGCATGAAAAATTTCACATTCTGTGACGTTAAATCAAATGTATACATTTCTCAAGGTGGGGTTGACGCCAATTCTATCTCATTCAATTTGAAAGTTACCAAGTTAATATAGATTTTATCAGTCAAATCTGCAAAGACACTTTTCTCAGGTAACACCAGAACACACATTTATTTAGGAGCACTGAGGTAGTGTGTTGTGTGGAGAACATCGAACCTCAGTTCTGAGACTGAAGCCAGTATTTATAAACATCTCCACGTTCAGAAGTCATCTGGTTCCTCGTAAGATAAGGGCTACATAAACATAGCATTTTATGGCTTAACAGGTGAGCGACAAAATTCATGAAAGTCTTCCTGAAATTAGAAACAGTGGTCGCTTCCAAGAACATAATAATAAGTAAATTGTTTAGCCTTTAGCCTTGTTTAGTGAATTACAGCAAGCAATATATGGGGACGGCAGAAGTCTCAAAGCAGAAACAGCTAGCTTGCATTCTTCCAGTATGAAAAGATATTTTTGGTGTTGGTGAGAGGAGCACTACTCAGAAGGTCCTGTGTCTTAATAAGTTTATATCTGCTCATACACCTTTTTTCATCATAGGCTCCAAGCAGAAATCCTCTGGGATCTCACTCTCTCCCTTCTAATAATGCAATGTTCTGTCAGGTCCTTTCCTACAAAATGTGCTATTTCACAATGCCGAAGGGAAGTTGTATTTGGCTTCCAGATCCAGGAAGCTTGTTTTAGGAGAAGCTACACATCCACAACTCCAGGTCTCCAGGAGGCAGTAGATGGATGCTAGTGTTATGGCATAGTTGGCGGTGACCTTGTGTTTACCATTTCCGAAGTCGAATGGGGACTCGAGCTGAACCCACCTCATGGGCATTTTAGTCAGCAAACTCCATTGACCACTTCTGATTCCCATCAGTACTTACACATCTATTTCTAGTTTCTGGTAAGGACAATCGTCATTGATGTTGACAGAGTGCGAGAGGATGAAACCAAGCTAAATACCTACCTGAAGTGCAGTTAATCTTTTTATTACAGCAAAATGCGCACTTTTGACCAGGACATGGCCGCTGGCAAATTCAAAGAGTGTTCTTTGCAAAAGAGTGATGGCTCATAGCAATAGTGAGGCAATTATGCTGCTCACCTTGCTGGGGGCTAGGTAAGAGAGACGCAGGTTTCATAATCAAACACCTATTTAAAGCAATGAGGCCTCCAGCTACCAATAGGATCTCCTTTTGGTGAATCGGGCATTAGCTAAATATTGAGTTTTGGAGGTCAGTATTAGGGAAAGAACAGCATGCAAAACGGCTACGGACAGGTCGAACCCCAGGACTACAGTCTTGGAGAGTTCCACCATGGTGGCAGCTGTGGCCACTGCACGTAGGCAAGATGGTAATCGAGTGGCTACAGAGTTGAAGGCCTTGCTATAATGTACTACTGGGCAGTGCTTGTCACCATGCATTTAAGTGAGTACCCCCAAGGCGAAACCGCCTTTCTCATGACAATAGAGGATAAGTGGTTTCAAGTAATTAGGAAGACCCAAAACTGGAGCTTGAGAGAAAGCTTGCTTTAATGCATTGAAAGCCTGTTCAGCCTTTTCTTTCCAGTGTAATATTATTGTGTATGTAGAAGAGTGAGCATCAGAAAGGGCTTTATGAGACATAACCCAGAATCAACTAGTGACAATAACCTGCCATCCCAAGGAATGTTCTCATTTGGGAGGCCATGGTGGGAAGGGGACGTTTAAGAATAGCTTAAATCCTAGAGGCAGACAGATGCCGATGTCCTGTTGATATATCATGTCCCAAATAATGAATATTTATTTGGCAAAGTTGCAGTTTCTCTCGAGAAGCTTTGTTCCTTCACAGAGCCAAGGCTGGAAGCAGTATTAGTAAATCCTACTTGCAAACTTCTAGGGTTAGCGAGGTCATGAGGAGGTCATCCACATACTATATCAGAACAGGCCTGCTAGCAAATTTGACCTCATCTAAGTCCTTTTTTCGGAATATGCGAAAATAAGGATGGTGGCTCGGTAAACTCCAGTGGGAGCCTTGTAAAGATGTACTGGACTATCTGGAACGTGAAAGCAAATAGGAACTAGTTTTCTGGGTATATGGAAATAGAGAAGAATGCAGAACATAGATCTACCACTGTAAAAAGGGTTGCTGTCACTGTGATGCATGAAAGGATAGTGGCTGGGTTGGGGATGACAGAGGAGGTGAGGACAAAGGCATTTACTGCCCTAAAGTCCTGTACTAATCAGTAAGAGCATAAACTGCAGGACAGGGTGGTGGAGATTATACCCATAAGAACACTTTGGATGAATTTAAACCAAACGGTACATGCTACAAGACATTTGCAGTAATTTTCATTAATGCAGCGTCTGCCACAGCTCAAAAGAGCACTGTTAGTTCAAAGCAGGCAAATACGCTGCTGCCTGCTGCAAAAATGGCAATCACCAATCCCACATCAGGAAAAGTAACATTGTGTGGCTCAACCCTCTGGACTCTACTACTGGGAATGCTAGGACAGTTGTGGATTACCTGTCAACCTCAGGTTATTGTTCTTTTAGTGATAGTAGTCTATTACAAGCAGTAAATATTGGCAGGAGTTTCTACAATTCCCTTGTATTGAAAGCAATGAGAGAATTATCAATGTCTCCTCTATGTAACACCAGGTCTGGTATAAAGATATTTGCTGCCCTTTGTGAAGTAACATTTTGTTGACTCGCTTTCATAGCAATGGGGCTACAATTGACGCTTGCAGGGACAAACTAGTGCCCCCTGCTCATAATGCCTGAGGCTGCCACCTACAATTATCTAAATGGAGAAACTGCTGGGCGTAAAGCATAGTTTGCCATATCAGTTTCCATAGTGCTCTTTATGTGTGCACAATTGTCATGATATTTTTTTTATTGATCTAAATGTAATAAACGCTACTATGCCCATTGTTACATGGCTCGGCTTGCACAGCACTCACAATGGCTGTTCTTCTGTTGCAAGGCATTCGCATTATGCTTGTTTCAGCGTGCCCAGTACGTAAAGCACTCATTACCAAGTGATGCTACTGTGTGCGCTATCTATTGGGCAATGGAAACAGACATGAAAGGAATGCATGCTTTACATATGCAACATCCCAATGTCTTAATATTTTAAGCGGCAATGTGTAAATTGATGATATGGTGCTCTGTATGTAAAACACACATTCATCACATGCATGTTTCCTCTTGAATTTAAAGCACATAGTTCTATGCCTATTCTACATTGTCAACAGCCAGAAGTCTAGATTCTGATTCACTATGACCAATGTGAGGTTATACTACTACACACCTTCTACATGTAGTGTGACATCTTACTACAGTGCTTTCTCTGTGTACTCAGTGATACCCCGCAGCTGCATCTTTTAGCTGTCCCTTATAGAAACTACTTCTCAAGATCAATAGGCTACTCATCTTCCACTTCATCTTACTATAGCCACTAAAGCGGAAAGCAAGAGATGCATGTAGTCACACCTCAAAGATCCTGTTTGCCCAGGCCATTCTCAATCTACCCACAAATACCCCCAACACTGAGCCCTGATAACCACTCAAGAAACCTTAATCAATGACAAATATAATATCTCAGACTGGGCTCCATTAAAATTGACATAATCTTTGATTTTTATGAAAGACATTACCTCATTTACCTATAGCATGGTTTTTAACTATAACATGTAATGGTGCGTGTGGCATTATTGACTAACATATTGTATTCAATAAGAACTGTACATAGTGAAAGGCGCTTTGGTTCAGCCTCCTTCAGCCATTGCCTTCTTTGACTCCAGAAGCTTCAGCCAATGTCTTGCGTGATAATCAATTACATCTTAGATCAGCGCACTGGGGTATTTTATTCACACCAATTTTCTGTTGGCTGTTTGTGTGTGTCCTTCCACATCCACTGGAATGCATGAGGAATTACTTTACATCTGTAAAATACTGTCAGTCATCACATATGCAACATGCCAATGTCTTCATATTTTAAGCTGCAATACATTTTCACCGTATTTCTATATTAAGTCCATGTATAAGTATTCCGTGATCTACAGTGGCAAAGAACGCTGTGGTGAGCAACACTTTGAGCACTGCACTCTCAGCTACATGCTGACATGGTACTAAATTGTATACACTATACAGTGTTTTAATGGCCATTCTAAGGATGGAAAATCTTGCAATAAATCTTTCATGCTAGTAAGTAGAGGAGGTCAGTCTGTGGACAAGTTTATGTTTGAGACCATGCAGTGATGATCAGAAGCATTCCTTCAGGAGTAAAGTAGGCCTGGCTAACGCCAGTAGTCATTTGATTTCTAAACAAACGTGAGAACACCATAATCTGTCCAAAGTGAGGTTTAGACTTCCACACTTAGATTACACAAAACAAGCCCAGAAAGATAGCAAATTGATCTGTGATGATAAATGAAAAAAAATAATGACAATTAAACCTGGTTTATTGTAGTGTATTTAAGAAGACATGCATATACAGAAACACATGGGCATATACATACACACATGCACACAGACCAGCATACCTTCCATTATCCATGTGTGCAAAAGCCAAAATTGTTTGTGACACCCACACATAGAGTATAGAGAGACATAGATGCAAGTACACATTTACAATAACCACCAGACAAAGTGGCACAAATGCTCTTGCAGAAAAGATACAGACAGGCACCTATGTACGCAGACACCACAAAGCAGCACATGCAGACAACGCATATGCAAGCAAACATTTAGTCACTGACTACAGGAATACATGGACACAAACTTAGACTTCTTTGTTCCACTCTATCATGCCTCCCCTTCTTTCTTCCTCTCCTCTCTCCTTTGTTTATCCCTCTTTCCTTTATTCCAATTATTTCTCCCCTCTTCTTCCTTTCCATCCTCCACTGCAATCTTTCCCTCCTTCACCATTTAGACAAGCAACACTTTGGCTTTGACAATTCGTATTCTTCTTACTCACAAAGAACTTGAAAAGCTCGTTTGGGAAAAATAATACTATTGCAGGTTATCACAAGAAGAAATGTGACCTTCAATCCTCGGATATTAACCTCTGTGTATTCACAGCAGTGGTTGACACTCTGATAGCCCTGAACACTTCATCAATAGTTGGAGATGGTAGCACTGACTAATGCACCACTAGCTCGCCCTCCTTCACTCCCACATCTCCCTTTTATCACCCACACACTGTTTAGAGGAAATTAAACCAGATAGCATAATTATAGCAGAAAAATACCACTGGTGCCTAAGCCTTAAGATATTTATTACAAAGCGGGAAACTGCAAGTAAATTGTGGTCCAACTGTTAATTAGTGACATTTAAGAAAGCGGACTGCACGATATACCGTGTTCAACTCAGGACTCGTGTAATCAACATACTACAGACTCTTAGACTGAGTCTCTTCGATTAAGTATGGATGGATCGTGGAGTGAAAGCCCTTCCAACGGTGAGCACCAACCCTCAATATAGCCCCTTTCTGTCAGCCAACCTCCTAGCTTTGCCAAAACAGCACACAAACTGATTCCCCACAGAAGGACTCGACCACTTGTAAGCACGATTGACTGGAATTACTCGCGGTATATTTCAATTGAGCCATTTACTACTAACCGGTGCCCAAATCCCTTATCTTCTCCCCAAATTTAATTGTGTCACATCATGCTGAAGCTAGATTGTCTGCATGAGATGACACAAAGTCTAAAAATCCACACTCTCCATCTCTCTCCTACAAGCTCTCTTTTTTCATTTTTGCAATTTCATATAGTGCAAATAAAACCCGAATGAATGATAGAGGGCCTTCATTAAGAACAGTTACAATACCTGAGCACATTTCATTTTGCAGAGGCCTGGTTCTGGATACACGGCACAATCAACCAAGAAAGGCAGTTTATGTAATTCTTCAGCATACAAGCAGTCTAAAAGCTGTTGGGTGACACAGTGTTGCCCTTTACTTGGTGCTAACTGATTGTCACCATGGAGCCGCCGCCAGTCCTGACGAGGCTTATCTGCCACATACGATGTCCCTGCTAGGATCTGGTGGAGTTGCATCTCACACTGTTGTAGTTGCAGGTTGACTCATTCACATATAATATTGGTGTATTTTAATGATTCTGCCTCCCTTGATTTGAGGTAATTATTTTGATATCTGTAAGTAGGCAGATCGCCATTACTACTTTCAAAATGGCAGCCTCTATTCGTGCCCAGGGTAGTTGTCTAGTTTGCCATACACAACACATCACGTCAAAGCTGCCCTCCCGGACTGTAGGTCTACATCTCAAATGCAATTTTGCTATCTGCCCTCACCTATAACTTTGACTTTGGCACTATTGTACTCACAGTTATATAGTACTACTCATCCTTCATTTTTTTGTTTGAATCTGTTTATTGCAATTTTGTTTTTATCTTAAACCTTTTCCATACAATACTAGTATCATACTACTAGCATATAACAACCTTCAACAAGAAAAACTAGCAGGGGTGCTACCATAATACACAAGGAGTCCCTGAAATGAAAACTGTTTAATAAACTCCTCCTGATTCCAGTGCCTCGCTATGGAAATTACAAACACTACACCTAAACCTCTGAGGCTCACCATCTTAAACGACACACCTGGCAGCAAAAGGAGATGTTTTGATGGTTTCCTTGATTACAGCACTGAATAACTCATCTTCTCTTGGGGCCATATATTCAGCCTCAACTGAGAAGACAACAACACCCACACATCCCTCCTCAAATCTTTCCAACTGGACAAACATCTGCTACAGCAATGCACCTTTACACCGCCCACTCACCATAAGGGCTCTACCCATGACCTGATATTCATAAAGAAACATCCCATACAGATCTCAAACCTGTCAAATAGGACAAATCAAACCACTTAATCAGTTTTAAAATCTAGACAGCCATGCTAATCGGAAACGGAAATCAAATGCAGTGATAAGCATTGGTAAAGACGACAACAGGTCTGGCTTTAATGTGCTAACTTGCATGCACAAATCGACCCAGACTTTTTGTGCAGTGCCTCTGCACTTTTTTTTCTATGCCTTCTCTGTCTGTCATTTTTTTAGCCCCTCCTACTCCCAAGATTCCAGTGATGCTGTTTCTTACTCCCCAAGTTTGAGCTGCAGGTGCCGTGCAGCACAGTAAACCTGGGGAATAAATAATAAAGTATAGATGATATAGAAGGCCCTTGAAATAGGCAGGTACAGAAACATTGAACAAATAAGCTGCACGCTCTTGTGTATGCCTATGTTTGCATGTGTTGGCACATTAAAGCTGGACCTGTTTGCTTTGCCAATAGTTGTTGTAATAGCGTGGTATGCTTTATGTGCTTAATATGTCCACACCTCTCCACAGACAGTTTTTTAAAATGGTATCGGTTTACGCTGTTCTGTAAACCCCAGGCTGGTTTGGTTTGACCTGGGACAGGGTGACCCGAAAAGAAAATGCCTTCACATATCCAGCCTTAGGGGAAAAGGCTTTCCCACCAACCCGAATGGAGCTATCCAGAAACTGTTGTTCCGGTGGAGAAAAAAGACTTGATATGCTAATGCTCATATCCGCAAAACGTATCCCTCCAAGTTGGCCCCCTTACTGTCAAATTGCAGGACTATCTCAACGTTGTTATATAGTCGATATTATGCCATGAAAACGACAATAAAGAAATGTTTTTAAAAAACTGCTGGGATATACATGGGGTTGGAGTAACCTTAAAAATGTTTGATTTGCCTACAGTTGCTTAAAATTCAGAAATGTACAATATAAGTAGATTTCTGAGTTTCTTGGAAATGTTTTTGACCGAAAGTCAAAAAGAGACCTTCCTCCGAGACACAAAATATGAATAAACTTAAAATATAAAATAACAAACAGGCAAACAGTCACCAGCCAATAGATAAACAGACAGTCACCAGTATGTCAATAAATCAAATTTCTGCCCAGCTAGGTAGAATCAAATGTATAGATCTTTATTAGCCAAATTCATAAATGCCTTTTACTAAAAAATCCTTATTAAAAACATGTTAATTCAGACACACAGTAAAAACAGTACCGTACTTAAGTATCATAAAAGACAAAAAGATCATCAATTTCATATACATCAATACACAATCCAATAGATAAAAATATGATATTAAAATATTCATAAAAGGAAAGGGAATAAACGAAAGATTAGAAAAAGAAGAAAAATACACCAATGATTAACACTAAACATACGTCATTAATTACAACCATAATGGTTGTAATTAATGACGTATGTATAGTCAAGCATTATAGCGCCTTGACACCAGCTGCTGCAATGCGTTGCGAGGCACAAGCTGGCCGGGGGAGAGTGACCATGACAGACGAGAGGACTCAGGGGACGGATTAAAGTAGCAGCGCAGCGTGCTACTGTGCTGCAGTGATGAAACCCTCACTCTGCTTACTGGACTCTGTAAGTTTAATTTGCCAGACTGTCAATAAATGATTAAGCAGCCTTCAACGTCAGTCTGCTCAGCAACTGAATGCATGGAATCATTCTGACCCGACTGCGGTCTCAGAGGCCGAACCATCATGCCACGTGGCTTGCCTGTCTCGACATGATCATCCTGTCCAAAGTCTGTCCGTTTTATAACCCCGGCAGTGATGGGCCTTTTGTGAATCCAGGTGCGGCGCCTAGTTGCCTCATGTTGTTTTTCCGGCAACTGGCGCCAACCCACCGGTGTGTCACTGACCTACTGTGACGGGATTTAGTGATCATGGGCAAAGCTTTGTTTCAAAGCGCCCACCACCTACCGTCAGAGAATGGGGCTGGCACTTCTTTAAGGCCCACATTGCGCATCCCGTCTTTCTTATGGCAGCCAGTGCACCACTCTGAACAGTGTAGCCAGCTTTCAGGCTAGAATGAAAAGGTCCGGTCGGTGCAGGCAGCATCATGTTTAAAATGTATTTAATTTCTGCTAGGATAGCATCGCTGCCTGGGCGGTGCGGGCTGCCAGAAAAGGACAACTATCGAACTCGCGTCACTCTCTGTGAACTCGTATGGTGTCCTCTCATGTGTGCTGCCCTGCTCGTATGTGTGTATGGGGAAGAGGGTAGGGGATCGGGCATCAGCTTTGTGTCTGGTCAAGAGAGCAGGCACTGAGGCAGTGTCTTTAAAAGGCACACACCAATGACCGGTCTCACCGCAACTTCTAAGTGTACTCTGACAGACCAGCATCATCAGTGCCAGCCTGCCGGCTGAGCTGCCCTGGACCGGGACAGATCAGAGAGGGGGGCCAATGCCATTTGTGATCTCCAGATCAGCAACTTATTCCAGCACTTGAGTGTCTGAGTAACTGTCAGCAGTGAGTGAGTGTGAGTCCACAGACACACTGCAGCTACAGCGACGGCCCGAGGTCCCAGGCATTGTATTTCCCGTCACTGAGTGTCGGTAAGTCAACTGGCCAGTTATAAACTATAGGTGGGGCAAACACTAAAGAGTGCTATGCAGGGCTGGCTTTAGGGTGGCAACAGTGCAGCCTCACGTGGCTCTCAGCTGGGGACACTGCTGGGTTTAAGAATAATTTATTGGAAGCACCTGCTGTAGAGTTCCTTGTGTGTCCAGCAGTTTTCAGGCAACAATAAAAATGTTAAGATAACTCTGATGATTAATGCTCCTGCTGGAGAGAGATTGGAATTTGTGTCTACTGGCAGTTTTGACTTATCATAAGGCAGCACAGAGCTTTAATTTGCCTGCTGCAAAGAACATGTACCATGCAGATCGCAGAACTCTTTTTTTTATGTGGTTAGCTCAGTGGGTTATTGTGTTTGTCACAGAGATCCTTTTGTTACCGGGCAGTTCATAAGTTACAATCCTAATATCTCACAATGCCTATGAACTGTCATCAAAGAGCTGCATGCAAACTGCATGGTATAGGTTAGAACATTTTGTTTTTTTCTCTTCTTTCAGTATTCTAATGTTGCTAATAGTGGATTGTTTGGGAAGAAATACATTCTTATTAGTAAAGCCAAACCCAACCTCTGTGGTATGTTCTAAATCCTGAGTTGGGGCGTCTCCAGACCAAACACTTAAAATATACTGCTGACTAGTATGGATACCATGAGACTCCTACACCTTGTAATCCTCATTGTCTCATGTAACATTTACTATAGACAAATTTACGCAGGTATGATTCATTGTCTCAGTATAATGGGCCTGTGATGTAAAGTGCTCTGTCACCCTACACTGATATAAGTAGTGCTATAAAACAAATGGAATGGATATTAGAGATGGGTTATGTAGAGATGTGGGGCATTGTTGGGGAGTGGTAGTGAGGGAATCCCTGGAGAAGGAGGTCATGGGGAGGCACCAAAAATATTGTTGCACTGGGCGCCACTAGCGCTAATGCCAGCTCTGGGAGAGTGAGTCAGTGATGTCTGTCACTGCGCTGTTTGAGAATGATTTCACACTAATGTTTAGCACTGTCTAGATGGGGTTGGATCACAAATAAGTTGTGTTGAAAGGTGTTTATGTAGCCAAATTACAGTGGCCTGGCAATTTTACGCTGACTGTTCGGAGAAACCAATGAATGCCGTAATTTGTCCATGGTACTGCAGTGGTCAAAAGAGGTGTAAAATTATGTAGGTTGTGAGGAGAGGAGGTTGCTCAAGTTCTTAGAGTTTCTTGTTGCAAAAGGGTGTAATTTCTGATATTATATGTTTCATCGCATTTTCATTGCTTGATTTTTGCCTAAGAGAAAGTGTCACTCATAGTCATTGCATGTCAGGGCAGAGGATGCGGCCTTACAGCCAGAGCTGCCGACTTTGGAGCTGGGAACCGGGTTCGAGCCTCGGCATCAGCTCAGCATCTTGTGATTCTGGGCAAATCACTTAATCTCCCCGTGCCTACCAAAAATGAATGTGTCCTTGTGTAACATAACTGGTGCTCATGTAAAGCGCTCCAATACCTTCGGGTCGAGTTCGCGCTATATAAAACTGCAAAAAAAAAAGTCACTCATAATTCCACCGAAATTATGAAAATGTCACACATAAACAATCTGAAACTTTGGCAGCTATGTTCAGCAGGATACAAGTCTGCTTTTTGACCAGGAGGAGCTTCCATGACCCTACTATACCCTCTCCTGGGCCCATTATATTTGCGGCCTCTTGCAGAGTGGAGCTGGCTGGAACATCTGTACCAGAGCTGAACTTGGTTTCCAGCCGGGTCTGGCTGAGGATAATATATTTACTTCGTGTCTGAAAAGGACTGAAGCCCAAGAAATGCAGTACCACGCCGCGCTATAAATCGACAACCAACATCCCCGTTTTGTGATGCATCGGACCCCCCGATTCTAACGGCTCCTCGCTGAGATTATGCATGACTGCTGCTTCCGGTCATCTTTTGGCAGCGCGAATTGCACGTGATATCTGTAATCTATTTAGTGCCTTTACTCTTCGGAAGCAGAATCTTTCAATTTGAAGCCACAAAGCACTGCTGAGCCCGAGACCCAGTCGCTGCCTGGTAGACGTGCACCGGGGTCACTGGGGTTTGTTTTTTAAACCTCATCCATATTTTCCAAGAATTTGTGGGCAGTTGTGTTCAGAAAACAAGCATGTGGGAGACGCGCGTAGAATAAACACGACACAGATGAGCACTGTTTTTCGACAGCTCCTCAAACGTTGGTTTTGGTGTTGGAAAAGGTTTCCTGAAAGTAGTGTGCTTTGGATTTGTAAAAGTTAGAACTGCCTTTCTTTATTGAATAGGAACTTGCCTCCTTTTGCAAAGTTGTTATTGGATTACCTTAGCACCCCATAGTACATATTGTTAGGGTGTACTGTTTGTGGTTCTCAACTCTCCGTATCGACACCATGTTTCCAGCCCTGGCTTTTGTTTTGTTCTGTTACTATCGCCTGAACCATGGTAGAAATGGTGCCATGGCAACACACCAAGGGGGGCAGCTCGCAGAAAGCATCAGACTGTCAAATAAATTGATGCACCAGGCAGAACTCATGATGCCTTGACAACATGACGTGAGATCGCAAACCTAGTGCTGTCCTACTCAATTTGTGCAACAGCCACGTCTGTTTTGCAACAGCAAAAATAAATGGTCCCTATTCGCTATGGGCTACATGTATCAAACAATTTGGGCCGTTTGCGAATGCAAAATAGCCTTTCAAGATAAGATGTATGAAATGCTTTGTAGTCACAATTTTAGGTAAGCGCAAAAATTGCGATTGCCTTCAATTGCGACTACAAATAGGAAATCGCAATTTGCGATTCCCTTAGCACATGTACCAAGCATTTTCTAAGTGCAAGCTGTGCATTTAGGAAATGCTATTACCATTGACTCCAAGTCGATAGTAACCATGTGCAAATTTTGAAAAACTGCCAAAAATGCATTTTTCAAAGTGCCATGTAATGCACACGTGCCCCTGGGGCATGTGTGCACTTTACATGTGCACATTTCTTTTGTTTGGTGCTTCAAGGGGGCCTTTGGACCTTGGGCACCCTTGGTATCGCGTTACCTAATTTGCGATTACCAATTAGGTAATTGCAAATTAGGTAATGCAAAACCAGTCGCACCTGTGGGCCTTTAGGCCCTTAGGAACAAATGGAGTACTAATACCTAATAGCAATTCCCTAATTACGATTGCGATTTTTTAGGGATCACTTTTAGGTAATCGTTATTTTCTTAAATACTATTTTGCATTCCTTAAATAGTGATTACCTAAAATTCGCTATTTAAAGACTGCAAAATGGATTTTTGATACATGTGGCCCTAAGCTTTTTTTTATGTGACTTTAACCTACTCCTGGAAAATTAGGTAAAAACCATATCTGATTAAAAACAGGAGTAAATCACTACTACTACTAGAGCAAACGTTGTTAATCTGATAAATTTTCATATTCATTCTACAGACAAAAATCAATGGGATCTATTCACAAAGGCAAATTTGCATGTGTAGGTTTACCTCTATGTAAATCTACTCCTGCATCTAGCTGTAAGTGACTTTTTCACTATTCACTATGAATTCAGGGGTGGAGTGTAAAGTTACTCATAGTAATTAATAATACTTATTAATTGTAAAAAAAATTATAAATGTTTTATATATATATATATATATGTGTGGAAAGAAAGTTACCCGGCAAGTACCAGCTCCACTCCTCTCGGGGTCAGTGCGAGTTCCGGGTGCCGGGACCCGGCTTGAAATTATTCGGAAATCCCGTGGGCAGGTTTGCGCACAAAGAAAAGGACTCGCACACCAGGGTTTGTGTTAGCAAAAAGGTTGTTATTGGCGACGCGTTTCGACCGGAATGGTCTTTCTCACAAGCCAGTTTTGCAATTACAGATCCACCATTTTATCGTGTATTTACAAAAAATAGAAAAAGGACCAAAACGTCATTCATTCATCAATGGAGCTAGAAAACAGACTTATACATGTTATACAAATAAGTCCAAACAATGCTCAAGAAGTAAAACATGCATATTTCATGTTCTAAATTAGATCAATTACACAAGCAAAATCATTATTTGATTTATGTCCATTTTAGGAACACAAAATGTTACCTCACCATGTGAATACAATCCTGGCCTTGTGGCCTATTATATGGCTATAGTATACTGATCCATAATATGGTCCTTCAATATTCAGTGATATCAGGCCAACCTGCCACTACTGTAACAGGATGTCCTGTGTGTATTCCAAAAGTACTACCCTAAATTTTTAATGAAACTCAAAAAGTGAGGGGGATTATATACAAGGGTGCCTCACTACAAAAACAGTGATTGGTTGGTGAATGGTGCAAAAATAATAAATAAAACACAACAGAGGAGAGCAAGGGATAAGCAGTTTCTACTAGTGTCATACCGATTAGCCACAAATTGCCATTACACATGGTCCCATACCCTCATAGGTATATTTAATTAGTTGTAGTAAATATATTTGAGAACAGAAATACTGCTATCTAAAAGAATCAATTAATTAAGGAATAAATCAGGTCAGTAAGATAAGTGTTGCATTACATGTGTACGGGGAAGGTCAAATACAGGTTGCGCTTCATGTGAAGTTTCCAACCTGCTAATGCTGTGTCAAGGCAGAGAGCCCTCCACTCAGCCACAGCATATACAGAGAAATCGGGGATCACATTAAAAGCAAATAAAGTCAATAAGTCAGTGGGGGTACTCATCCAATATGGACGAACAACTCTTCATCTTCGTTCAGCCCAAAAGGGCTCTTGGTTTCGAGGAGGATAATGTACTGTGATTCCAAGATTCTCAGTTGTTTTTCACGGTCACCCCTCTGGGGCTTGCCAGCACCCTGTCAATACCAAAGAACGAAAAACCGTTAACATCTTTGTTATGATGTTTCAACCAATGTCGTGCAGTAGAATAGCTTAAATCCACATTCTTGATCGCTCTAATATGTTCAAGGATGCGCTTCTTCATAGGGAAGATAGTGCTACCTATGTACATCTTTGCACACGGACACAGTATTGCATATACACAGAAATCTGTATTACAATTCATAAATTTCGTACTGGTTGCTGTTTTACCCGTTGGTAGTGGATACATTTTCCTGTTCTTACTAGTGCCACATGCTTTACATTTGCCACACTTAAAAAAGCCTTTCTGTTTCTGTATCCAAGTTTGCTGTTTTGTGGCCCCCAAATAGCTCTTAACAAGCATGTCTTTAAGAGAACGTGCTTTTCTATATGTAACCTGCGGTTGTATGCTCACCAGTGATCCTATGATTGGGTCATTCTTGACTATGTGCCAGTGCTTTTTAAGGGTTTCCCGTACTGTCCTGGCCTCGACACTAAATGTTGTAATCATTCTGACATCGTTGTTATTCTCCTTTTTCTCTGGTCTTTTTATCAATAATGCCGCCCTATCTTTGGCTGCTGCTTTTGCTTTAGCGATCAATAGAACTTTCTCAGGATACCCTCTTGCTCTGAATCTTTTCATCATGAGGTTCTGTTCCTTCTCAAAGGCTAGCTGGGAGTTACAGTTACGTTTAGCCCTTAGTAGTTCCCCATATGGGATGCTCCACTTTAATTTTGGAGGATGGTGGCTCTTGGCGTGTAACACGGTGTTACCTGCAGTTGATTTCCTATATAGGTCAGTTGCAATGGTACCCTCACTGATCTTAACATGTACATCCAAGAAATCCATCTAATTCTGATCACATCTGTGTGTGAAAAGGAGGTTAACATCATTGGTATCTAAAATTCTGAACAATTTATACAAATCTGTTTATGACCCACCCCAGATCATAAAAATATCATCTATGAACCGTGTGTAGAAAACAATGTGTTTTGTCAAGAATTCATTTGCATCTGTCCATACCAGTTGTTCCTCCCACCATCCCATCATCATACAAGCAAAACTTGGCGCGAAGCAACTTCCCATGGCAGTATCGACCTCTTGTTTAAACCATTTGTCTTCAAAGAGAAAGTAATTATTGCCAAGACAAAACATTAGCATATCAAGTAACATTTGAGTTTGATCATACAAAAAGATGGATCTATCCCTAAAGAAGTGTTTACAGGCATACACCCCATCCGAGTGTTTTATGCAAGTATATAGGGATACCACATCAATTGTAACCAACCAATAGTTCTCATTCCACGCAATTCCCTCAATTTTGTTAATAAAATCTGTACTGTCTCTACAATATGATGGAAGATTGAGGACATATGGGAAAAGGAAGTTATCTAAGAAAATAGATGTGTTTTCAAGAAGACTACCGTTGGCAGATACTATTGGTCTGCCCGGGGGTTGATGTTATCTTTGTGGACCTTTGGCAGCATGTAAAAACATGGTGCCACTGGGTGTTTAGTGTAGAGGAATCTATATTCTTGTGGTAAATTAAATTTACTTATTACCTCATTTCTGAATTTCTATGCTTAATAAATCATAATTTCTTGTCAATGCAAAGCGAGGAGTCCGTGGTGCTCAAATGAAGGAGGAGAAGACCAATAACTCGAGTTAAAGGGAGCGCTTCCAGCACCAAGCGGGCACAGGAGCAATCTCTCAAGTCCCTCTCTTTAAGTGGGCGTTCTTTATTTTCAACAGCAGAATATTTATACAGTCTTGGTCATGAGGCAAAATAGAGGAACAAACAGGTCGTGGCAGATAGAGGAACAAAGATTCAGCAAGAGGAGCAGAGTGTGAAGAAATGGGGGCGTGTCTTAGGCTTCGTGAGGGGACTTGCGATGTGAAATAGTCTGACAGTTGGAAGGGGAAGGCTTCCTCATTTGGGGGTTTGTGCTCGTGCTTCATGTCAGAAACATGAACCATCTCTGCGGGGGAGCAGGAACTCATGTACTGGTTTCCCGGACTTGGCAGAAACCACAGAGACAGATGGTGAAAATGAGGAAAACCAGGTGCAGGGGTGTCGTGCTCGTGCTCGGGGTCTTGGGACACCAAAGGGTGAATTAAAAACAAAATGGTGTCGGCTTTTAATGTGGGCAATTATTAATCGCGCAAAGGGGATCGCGCAAAGGGGCATAATTAGATCGCGCAGAGGGCAGCGAAGGGGCATAATTATAGATTTTATTTCCACATTCTGATTCCCCTAGTAATTCCTTGTTCTTCCAGTGTCTCAATTTGTCGTAGTATGTGTTCATTGCCAAGGTATATTCATCCTTGTTCGCTCTTACATAGTTGCCAGAAAGTATCAATTGTCTGTTTGCCTCTTGCTTGTATAAATTGATATCCCAAAGGACCACATTCCCGCCCTTATCTGAAGGTTTGATTACAAACCTGGGATCATTGTTCAGTGTGCTGAGTGCCAATCTCTGGTCTGGGGTCAGGTTGTGTGCATGTTTACTTTTGCTTTTATCCCAAATATGCATGAGGTCTCTAACTACAACCTCGTGAAATGTGTCCAAGTCATCATGTGGTGTATTGGGATTAAAAGTAGATTTTGGCCTGAATGTAGTGGGAGTGGTTCCGCCTATTTCCAGACCCATTTGTTCCAATAAATCTCATTCACTCGACCAATCGGTCCGCTCACCAGCCAACTCAGCCACACACGCGAGATTTTCTACATCCTCCAGGCATAGGAGTGTGGACGCTTGTGCTCCCCCACTCCCTGTATCATATTCTGTGGCACGTTTCTTTTTTAGCAAAAACATTTTCATCAGTTTTAACTTGCGGACATATAGGAACACATCAATTCTTGTCCTGCTATAGTCAAAATTCGCCATTGGGCAAAACGTAAGACCCAGTTCAAGCAGAGATTCCTCTGCCACAGTTAATTCATGTGAAGACAAGTTAATTACTGTCAGATTTTTCTCACCCATCATTTCTGTTTCGATTGCCGAGTTGTCCTCCCATGCGGCATTGTTTCTTTTATGTTTTCTTCCTCCCCTCCTTGTTTTCTTCCTCTCGTGTTTGCGCCTCTTCCTCTTCCTCTTCCACGCCCCGTTTCCGGGGGTCTTGCTCTTAGTGTCATGTTTGTCTGTAAAAAAACGATACTCTTCAAGAGGCCTGAAGGTCGGTGTGTCTCTCCCCATGATATCCGTTGGGTCTTCCAAATCAGAATAATTTTCCGAGCCAGATTCTGAGCTTGCCACCTCCTGTTGTCTAAGCACTCCCATCTGCTTGAATTGCTTGATGGCCCCATCATATCTCCTTCCAAAGGTCAAAATCCTTCCACTGGCGTAGTCCTGTTTGTCCCTTAAAAATTTTCGCTTGTTTTTCTGTTTTATTTCCTCCTCGTATTTATCGAGTCTGTTCTCCATTTGTGCAAGCGCCGTTACGATATCATCTTGTGCAGCATGTTTGTCTAGTTCCTCCTTGAGTTTATCAATTTCTTTGATTGTTTCTTCAAGTTCTATGGCCGCATACTTAGATAGGAGTCCCAGCATGTTTTTACAGGTTCCTGCCATTAAGTGTGACCAGTCTTCCAATAATTTCGGGTGGGGGTTCTGGTAGGTTGGTGTGATCAGGATCCGTAGTCCTCTTGGCACTCTGCCCACCTCAATGTAGTTGTTTAAGGAAGAAACCTCCCACCACCTGTTTATCTCCTTCTTCAATAGTTTTTCATAATGAAATAATAACTGTTTCAGGCTTCTGTTTGTTTGACCTGTTGCGGTACCCGATTCCTGCTCATTTCCAAATCTTTCCCCCTCCGTTTCACTGAACAATGTGCGTGCAGAATCTGCTCTTTCTGTCCGTTTATTTTTTGGGACTGTTTCCGCTGCCGGAGCACTAGCCTGCTTTCCCTTGCTCATAGTGTTTCATATGGTTTTCCTCGTTACACTTTTAACCCTGCCAGCGCTTTCCGGAAAATCGGGTGCGCGGTACCCCTGCCAGGACTTGGTATTAAGTATATCTTATTGGGGGCCGCTGCCTGTCTAGTGCCGCGGTGAGACACAGTTACGCGCTCCCTCCGGGAAACGATAAAATGGTGGATCTGTAATTGCAAAACTGGCTTGTGAGAAAGACCGTTCCGGTCGAAACGCGTCGCCAATAACAACCTTTTTGCTAACACAAACCCTGGTGTGCGAGTCCTTTTCTTTGTGCGCAAACCTGCCCACAGGATTTCCGAATAATATATATATGTGTATATATATATATATATATATATATATGTATGTATATATATATATATATATATATATATATAAATCTTCAATTCCTTCGCGTCCTCTCCCTGCGAGAGTCACGGCACCACAGCAGGGTAATTTTAAAGTGATTTATTATTCACACCATAAAAAGTGAACAAACAGGACGGTCTACGCGTTTTGGCTCCACTAGCCTTCTACTGGACCATAGAGTCCCTCGCGTCTAGACTGTATTAAATAAAGTGCTTGTGCTTAAACCCTCATTTGTGTTTACTGTTTTTGGCAACTAGACTGTCAAACTTCCCTGGCTGAAGCGGAATCATTTGTCCACCATTTTGCAAGTGTTTGTAAAGTACATTGGATGGCAGATACAAAGTGCAAATGCTAAAAATTGCTATTCTTGTACAGTACATTCAATGTCAAGAAAGGTGCAAATTATTTGTCCTCCATTTTGCAAATTTTTGTAAAGTACATTGGATGGCAGATACAAAGTGCAAATGCTGAAAAAAGTGCTGTTCTTGTACAGTACATTCGATATCAAGAAAAGTGCAAGTGCATGATAAAACTGTATGTAAATACACATTGAAAACACAGAGTCAACATTTCTTTCAGTCTAAAAGGTCCTCATGATGGCTATTTTGTGTTAGATCCCCAACTTCATTCCACCTATGTCCCTCTATTCATACAACAAGACAATTTTTTCTTTTATACTGAAATACATCGCATACGATTTCACTTTGATTTGTATATGACTGATGATTTCATCCAATTTCTTAAAATTACATAAAATCTTATTATGGCGAGTCTGAGATCAGGTTTAAGAATTTTGTTTAAAAATTTGGTTTAAAAATTCTTTCAGATGACCCTCCATATTTTGCCAGTCTCTTAAAATCTATAGATGTAAAGTACACAATAAAGATTAAAATCAGACTATGGCTAAAATTAAGGATCTAAAATGTCAATAAAAACCAATTTCAAAAATACAGTTGATATTACGTTCAATTCAAAACCGATCAAAAGACCTGCAAAATGTCTTTAAAATCAGCAGTACATAACTTTCTATACAATTCTAGTGTTTACAAATCAAGTCGTTGCAAGAGGGAGGGGGAATGAACTTTTCTAGGTGGATGAGGGCGTTCTATGTCCTGCTTTTCCAGGTCTTATTCATACATTATATGGGTCAACTCTGGTTCAGATCTATAAAATGTGTATATACAGGACCTAAGAGTGAGTGCTGAATTGACGAACTTCTAATAGAAAATATATATACAAGATGGTCATTATATCGAGAAGGAACTAGATGATTATGTACATTAATTCATGCGAGAAGGTATAGTAGTTCCACACATCAGTTTATCTTTCTCGAGATTTGCTGTCTACAGGTGCACATGTAGTTCTGCATCTTGGTTGTGTCCATAAGGAAATTCAGTACCAATTGCCAATATGAGTCGGGACTCCGTTCTTCTCAACTTCACATTTCTGTCTCCGCCTCTTTCTGTTGGTTTTACAATCTTGATCCCAGAATATTTCAATTGTCTACAATCACTTGAATGGAATTCGTGAAAGTGTTTTGCTATGGGATAAGTAAAGTCTTTGTTCTTTATGGCACGTAGATGTTGTAGGATCCTTAATTTGAGTTTATTAATCATGCTTCCTACATAGTGTTTTTTGCACAGACAGGTTAATCTATACACCACATATTTAGATTCACATGTGATGTGATCATGGATAGGTTCCGTTCTCCCATTCTGTAGTTCATATTTCGTGAGATTCTGACCATGCTCACAGGCTCGACATTTTGCACATTTCCAAATGCCTGGAGTGTTGAGCCAAGAAGATGTTTTTGGTTCATGTATTTGTAGATGGCTCTGTGTCAGAATATCAGATAAGGAGGCTGTCTTCCTATAAGTGATACTAGGATTTGGCGTCAATGTCTTTCTCAGGGTTTCATCTAAACTCAAGATTTTCCAATTTCTGCTGACAATGCCTTTAATTTCTCCACTTTGATTATTAAAATCCATAATTAATCGTGTTGTTGTGTCTTCCTGGCTATTCTCATCATAGGTTTTTCTTTTCTTTTTTGCTTGTGAAGGTATCAGGAGATCAGGTCTTGCTTTCAGTTTAATTCTAGATTTTGCATTTTCAATGACTTCCATGGGATAACCTCTCTCAGTGAACCGGCAACTCATTTCATCAATCTCATGGTTCAAATCAGTGGCTTCAGAGCAGTTCCTTTTTGCGCGAAGCATCTCACCATAGGGTATGCTCCACTTTAATTTCTGGGGGTGTCCACTATTAGCGTGCAATATACTATTGCATGAAGTTGGCTTTCTATGCATTTTGGTGCACACCCTTTGTTCTTTGATGAAAACTTCAACATCTAAAAAGATGGTCCTTGTTTCACTGATTGTCGACGTGAAGGTTAAGTTGTATTTGTTTTCATCAAGGGAGTCAATGAAGTGCTATAAGTCGACGCAATCTCCCTCCCAGATAATAAAGAGATCGTCGATAAATCGACACCAGGTTTTTATTTTTGAATGTGCTTGTTTTTCCAAGACCTCTGTCTCCCAGACTGCCATCAGTAGATTAGCATATGTAGGGGCAAAAGATGTCCCCATGGCAGTACCTTGTTTCTGCCTATAGAGATCGCCTTTGAAGAGGAAAATGTTGTGGTGTAAGCAGTAGGTCAGCATTTCTATTAGCATTTCGGAATGTTCCAAGTAGCTTGTTGATCTTGTCCGTAGGAATTTCCTTGCTGCTTCTATGCCATCATTATGGCGGATTGACGTGTATAAAGATGAAACGTCTATTGTCGCCATAATTAGACCCTGTTGCCAGTTAATTTCCTGAATCTTGTTGAGAAAGTCCATTGTATCCCTCAAGTATGATGGTATGGAGGTTACGTAATTCATCAAGAAGATGTCTACGAATCTCGATGTTGTTTCTAATAGAGATCCGATAGAACTAACTATTGGTCGTCCCGGTGGATTGTTAATTGCTTTATGGACTTTCGGTAGAAAGTAAATGGTGGCTGTAATTGGGTGGTCTGTCTTCAAGTACAAATATTCTTCCAGATCAATTAGGTCTTTTTCTTTCCATTCTAGTAACATCTGATGATATTCTTTTGTCCAGAGCTCTATCAGATTGTCCACGAGTTTTTCATAATGATCTTCATTGTTTAATTGTCTCATAGCTTCGATGATGTAATCACTCATGTTTTGGACCACAATGTTACCGCCCTTATCTGAGGCTTTGATTATGATCTCTGGATCTTCTCTTAGTTCTTTCAGTGCTTTGTACTCTCCTGCTGTCAAATTCCTTGTTTTCTTATTCTTTAGCTTTTTATTTTTAGAATTTGTTGATATTTTGTTAATCTCTTCCACCATTATCTCGTGGAACAGGTCAATTTTATTTTCTGGCGGGAGTTGTGGACAGTATGTCGATTGTTTTTTAAGGCCACTCTCACCCCCTCTATTTGTGACTATCCCTAGTCTGTTGCACAATTCCTTATCGGACTCATAAGGTTGTTCTGTTCTCCCTGTTGTGTGCTCCTCTTCTTCCTCCAGGGATGTCAGTGTTCTTAAGGTTGGTACATCTTTTTGTGTTATGGGTGATATTTCCTGTTTGTCTGTTGTTGGACAGTCTGGTCTGATGGTCTTTTCAGCAAAGTATTTTTTGAGTTTAACTTTTCGGCAAAATTTGTATAAATCAATCCGTAAATATATATATACATGGGATTCTGCAATCCTTTCACAAATGTCTGTCTCTAATTTCTTTATAATCGGCAACGTGTGATGCACCCATTCGCCGAATATAAAGAAAAGACGTCACAATGCCTGCTGCCAGAGCCAACAGCTGAGATGAAAGGCTGGTCACGTCTGAGAGCAGCTGTTTGAAGCAATGAAAATTAAATGTTGCTTTTCTTTCTTCTGCTCTATTTTTCTAGCTTTAAGTGACTAGCATAAGAACATTATTATTTTTTGAATGCCTTAGATAATTATAGAAAAGTTAGAATCTTTCTGCATGTTTCTAAACATTCTGAACTATTGCAGCTTTTCATTTAGTTTTTTAAACTGACTTGTATTGAACTGTTTTTAATATCTTTTTGCAAAAAATATCTAACAGGTTTTTGATGTGTTTCATTTTGCACTTAAAGTTCTATTTTTATTCCTCATGTTTGCAAACATGCTCTCTCTTTCATATGAAAGAGCTACGCACCAAGGTTTTAAGTGGTTTGTGGGAACATAATGGTGTGACCATGTATTATATAGGATAAATTACCCCCTGCCGTACATGATAAGGAAATTGCAAGTCACTTCGGAGTTCCATAACCTTATAAAGGAACTCGGCTCTATATGGTTATGGAACTCCTCATTGACTTACAATATCCTTATAATGTACGTCAGGGGGTACTTTATCCCTTAAATAATTTTAAAGTTGAAATAGTTTAAAATATGAATATTATTTTTAATGGGGTATTATATTAAGTCCCTGGCTAAATTATTTTCTGTGGGACAGACTTGCAATTCCTGTGAGTAGCCATGTGTGGTGCTAGACTTACTCCAAGGCTGGAGTACATTTTCCACTGTTTTGTCATCTTTTGGGCGGTAGTAACTTTAGAAGTGAAGTTTGTGAAGAGCAACGATCTTACTCTTTTGTGGGTGGATGTTTGTATTAGCATGTTCGTCCCTAAATCCCTCTTACTCCTCCATAAACCACTCCCATTTAGTAGTGAGTAGTCACAATTTTTCAACTACTCTCGTTTTCTGTGTGGAGCTCTCGCCACTTCAATGGATATAGAAAATTGGAGAGACTGAAGTCTTCACATGTAGAAATGTGAATAGCATTTTGTAGTATGTGAGTTATACTACTGTAGTACTACTTTACGTACTACAAAATGCAGTTTGGAATAGGCCATAATATGTGTATATTTTGTTTAGAAACAAACTAAGAATCAACCAAGAACATTATTTATGCCCCCGCAAAACACGTCAGACCAGTGTAAAATTAGAAATGAAACAAAAGCAGCATGTAATATAGGGCTCAATGGCACCCTAGTGCAAATTAGTAACAATCAGGAAAATTAGTACCAGTCAGGTAATCGTTTTGGTTTGGATTCACAGTACATTTTCTGTGATTAATCTGTGTCTTACTCCAGGCTTAGTGTTGATCTACTTTTGAACTTCCGGAAGAAATGTATGGTAACTCATAGATTTGTCAGTGAGTGAGTAAGCTTGTCTTACTGCTGGAAATCCATCAGTACGTCACACCTAAGCCTGCCAAACTATCAGGGCATCAGGACTGTCGGCTGCACTGGTCAGAGAATTCATTTGGGTGCACAGATTGCAGAAGCTGTTAAAAAATGAGACACAAGTGACCTTAAATCAAACATACAAATACCTAGTTGCCGCCTAAAAATATCAGAAGGCAAGTTTTTTAAGTTGTTCAGTGCTTCAATTCAAGTAGCAAATTATATTTTCCTTGAAACTGTGTGTGATCAGTTCTTTAAATGGGCCGGTACTGTCCGGTACTGAGTACCGGCACTTTTTTATTTTGAGAGGGAGAGTACCTGCACTTCTCAAGAGTGAGGTTATACTTTTCATTGGAGAGTACCGGCCCTTCTCAGAAAGAAGCAGGTACTCTGGTACAGAGTACCTGCACTTCTATCTTTCCATTTCAAGCACTGTGTGTGATGGTATGCTGAGGCACAGTTTGTCATACATTGGATATGTGATTAAGTAGATAACAGGATTTACATAGATTTAAAAAAAGCAAAGTATTAAAAACAATGTTACTTCCAAAAATCTTTAGTTCATACATTAGCTCAAGCATAAAGCTGGCATGGCTGAAGGACTTAAAAATTTGTTTTTTCACTTAAAAAGGTTTCTCAACCAGAAAATGTTAACCTCTGATGTTGTTTGATTGGGGAAATAGACATTTACTGCTGGTTTTATTGAATTTGGACCCTCTGCTGTTTGCCCTCCTAATCAGCGTAACAGCACGTATCTTCCCATAAACATACTTTTAAATTGGTTGCTACCAGTTGAACTGTTTAACTTCCCAATAAGGCCATCTTAAGTTGGTGCATCTTAAGTTGATGCACAAAATACACAACTGACGTTAAAGTTTAATGTCATTTGTGTGCTGCAGTATATATTTACACTGCCTACATATGTGAAAGTATGGCTCCAAAGGACACCATTTCTCTAAGGTTGGGACACAGTTTTAAAACCACTGCAATGACGCATAAAAAGTGAGTTAGCATGTAGGAAACATTATTTAATATTTCAGCGAAGTCTTCCCTAAATGTACCCGTAAGCCCACAGGGTGGGTGCTTAATGTATAAAAGTGGGCTATATTAAATATTAAGGAAAAGTATGTCCCCACAGTGAACAGTTCCTGAAACCTGTTTGTCACCGTGTAGGTTGAACTACACTTTCACTGAACAGGCCTGATTGTGAATAAAAATTAACTTTCATACCTCTGCCTGGAAAAATGGTAGAGGGATAATTCAAAGTTCTTTTTTTTTATATAAAAACAAATTTTTTATTAAATATCCAATTATTTGGTGAAAGCAGGTATTTTAGATTAGTGTAGATGAAAAGCAAATTTTTAAAAGTACAGTTTGCATTGCCTGAGAGCAAACTGTATGAAAATAGTTTAGCTGGTAGCTATGCTCCAAAGACTGCAATACACATCTTAGAATAGGTCATCAATTAATAAAGCAGGTATTCGATTGATAGGCGGATCTCCTTTGTAGTCCATTTTCATTGACGCTTTTATATAGCGTTAGGTGCTTTCCATGCCTGTTGTGGTACTATCTTCCATGCCACTAGTTTAAAAAAGTTTGACATTCAATTGGGAAGGTGCATGTATTTTTGAGCAAATGTGTGAAATAGATTGCCAAACTTTCTTTTTTATTTCTTTTTGTTGTGTTCCTTGTATGTATTGTTTAGCCTTGAAAAAGCACTGACTGCTGTGGGTGAAACGTATTGGCTCTTTACAGGATTCTTTTAAGGTGTTGTGACATGTGACATAGTAACACAATTCTGTTTAGATTGATCAAACGTTAACTAAAGAACAGAAATAAACTACTGAAACCACACTAAGGAATGGAGTTATTGTTTTAACATAAAAAAAGAATAGTAGTAAAATAACTTTTGGAGTTCCCAAAATTGCAGCATACGTTGGTACACTGTTTTAAAAAGTTATTTCCTCAAAAATACTCTGTGTGCATCCGCCTCAAATAAACGACACATCCCACAATAGGTGATAACGACTGGCCTCCTGGTGGACAATGATCTGCCTTGGCAGTAGGAACGCTGAGGTGGTGTCAACCAATTCCACTTAGTAGAGATCAGTCATGTGGGAGGGTGGGAGACAGGAACAAATAGCAACATTGCCACAAGATTACCACAGCAGCTGTTCCTTTGAAGAGAAGATCTCAGATTGGGTTCCAGGAACTGAAACCCTTCACTACCAGAGCATCCACAGGCATGTGACTGGGCATCTAGCAGAAGGGAAAGCTGGTTTCAGGACAGGGAGAAGAAGGGGGATGAGGGGTTTCCCATTGCAAAAGAGGTGGGGCTGAAAATTAAGTAGATAACAGGATTTACATAGATTTAAAAAAAGCAAAGTATTAAAAACAATGTTACTTCCAAAAATGGGGCTGAAAATTAAGTAGATAACAGGATTTACATAGATTTAAAAAAAGCAAAGTATTAAAAACAATGTTACTTCCAAAAATCTTTAGTTCATACATTAGCTCAAACATAAAGCTGGCATGGCTGAAGGACTTAAAAATTAGTTTTTTCACTTAGAAAGGTTTTCTCAACCAGAAAATGTTAACCTCTGATGTTGTTTGATTGGGGAAATAGACATTTACTGCTGGTTTTATTGAATTTGGACTCTCTGCTGTTTGCCCTCCTAATCAGCGTATCAGCACGTGTCTTCCCATAAACATACTTTTAAATTGGTTGCTACCAGGTGTTCTGCAGAGTGAAGAAAGCGAGGGCTTTCTTGAATGAGGGGCTCCTAGAAGATTTGCAGTAAGATGCAAAAGGAGGTGAGTTTTCTGTGGGAAAGTTGCATGACCAAGTATAGGGAATGGTACAATTACTGGCTAGTGCACAGTATAAGAATGTTAAGTTCACTTCGAGATTGCCATAAGAAATGGTGGCTACTCCTAGTAGCCTAGAGGCCACCCTGAACAGAGTAGTATATGTGAATGTGTCAAGTGCCTCTTTAAGAGGGACCCAGATTGGAGAGAAACACCACAAAACAGAAAACACCTCATTGACAGTCGTATGAATTTTGATTGAAAGTGAATATTAGAAATCATGTGATTGCCAAGCACCAAACTACACCTGAATGAAAAAGAAGGAGAAAAAAGCCAGGCCAAATATCAGGAGAATAATCCAGTAGAAGTTACAGCTGCAAGAAGCAAATTTCAGAGACAAAATGGAAGCAAAGGGTGAAGAATGTGATGAAACGCGAGGAAACAAATGCCTTGTAATGCATACTTCACCTAGAACTGCCTCCTAGATAGTCTAACAAGACCAGACATCACAGGAAACTAGGCCTTACTTCATCTTAGATTGGGAACCTCACATGACCTGCAATGGATTGAACCCCATCTTGGAAATAGCATGGTATAAGGCATGACTAGACCCACATGCTGGAAATTATTGTGTTTGCTTGGGAAGTGAAGGAGAAGCCCAAGTTTGAGGTTCTTTTTCCGAATACTATATTCTGCAATGCTGACACCATTTGCACCCTGAATCCTAACACACTCGCTGAACATTCCTCTAGGCACCCCACGAGAATGTAGCTACCAGGGCAGTTCTCAGTGTGAGATCTCACAATATGCGGCCTGACAGAGCGATCAATGGTTTTTCCTTTCTGGCCCGCCAGGGTCTCTGGTAAGCTTTAGACTCTATTTTTAACACAGTTTTTAACTCAATTTTCAATACACCCGTCCCCCCCAAAAACTCAGAGCTTATCAGGGTGTTGTCAAAAGAAGCAGCGAGCCAACAAACAAATTGAATTTAAGTCCCTTTGCATCGCCTTTAAAGCTCTACATGGGCTTGGTCCTCATTATTTTACACACAGATTTATGTGGTATGTTCCAGAAAGGCAGCTCCGTTCGGCTTCATCTTTTAATTTTGTAACCCCAAGGGCAAAAACTGCATCCTGGGGGGGAAGAAGTTTTGTGGCAGGCACAGTCAGCCTGTGGAATTCTTTGCCTTTGACACTTAAGAAAGAAAACAATCTTCTCATTTTTCACAAACTTTTAAAAACATGGCTGTTAAACAAATAGAACGAGGCCACCATCCAGCCTTTTCCACTTCCTGTTAGCCTCTTGTTTCAGGTCCGCCGCGCCTAGACACCCTTGTGTATTAGTGCACATTTCATTTCATTTCAAAGTATCGACTTAAGAAGCATCTTCCTAGGAGCTCACACAAGAACGATAAACTTTCAGGTGGATGAAGAGTTGAAGTTAACTCGGTAAGTCTGAGAATCACATATATCTTCAAACTTCTGTTCAGTTGCCATTGAACCATAGTTGGTGGACGAAAGCCGATGATAGGAATCAGGAATGAATGGTTTCAGTTGAGCTAAATGAAATACCCCGTGAATCTTCCAAGTATGAGATAGATGAATTCAAAAGGAAACAGGATTCATCTAATGAGTTTTTACAAATGGACTAAAAATTGTGGTTGGCAAAGTATGTACAGGCAGAAAATGAGAAGACAACCCAAGCTTCTTTCCAGTAGTAAAAGAAGCAGAATTAGTTCCTGATTTATCAGCATATTCTTTCATCATGACCTTTAATCGACCCATACTTTATAAAACAAGCGGCCCATTTTATTATAACTAATTAAAATAAACAGCTTATGCAGGAACGAAAGAATCAATACGAGTAGAGCATGGAAAAGCTATTAGATGAAATGCCTGCATACAGAAAAAGGTGCGTTGCATTGTTATAACACAATTCAGAAGTTACGAAATGTGAGGCCCAATTATATTGAGTAGCATTACAATAAAAATGTAAATATTGTTCCAGGCTTTGATATGTTTGCCTTTTTGGCCCATTTGACCGAGGATAGAAATCAGAAAAAAAATGTGTCCAATGCCCAATGCTTTACACAAAGTTGAGTACTTCTATCAGAAATTATTGCAATCCACGAAGTTGAAAAATATAAGTGAGAAAACATTGGTCCATTTCTTTAGCTGTTGGTGAATAGGATAAAGGAGAAAAATGGGTCATTAGTGAGAAGGTGCCTACATTAACCATTATCACATGATACCCTTTTGAGGATGGACGATATCTAATAAAATCTGTAGAAATCAGTGGCAATGTTCTGGAGCCACTGGCAATTGTGGTAAATATCCAAAGGTTATAGAATTTAAAGATTTATGATAAACATAATTTGTCCAAGCAAGAGCCTATTCCTGAACATCAGAATGAATGATTGACCACCCGAAACATTTGAGACCCAAATCCAGAGTAGTCTTGGTTCCTCTGTGACCAGAAATTACTGAATCATTACACATTTGATTTACATCCATTTTCAATCCCTTTCTAGGAACTAGGATGTTTTGTGGACTAACATACAGTTTGTTTTGGTGGAGAAGTTCTTCCAACTCTCATGGATCCATCTGTTCCTGTGCCTTCTTGAACTTGTCTAGAAATTAATGTTCAATTCCATCTGCACACTGAAAGCGCATCACATGCTGATCATAGGTAACTGATTCCTCAAGGCAGCAATGGATAGAGCATCAGATAACACATCCTTAGAAACAAGGATGTGTTTGATAGTAATATCAAGCTGTGCAAAAGATAATGTTCATCTAGGTTGAGGACTGTTCTTATAGTGAAGGTTTATCAAACATTCGAATTCCGATGAGCTGTTCGAATTTCAAGTGGCTCATCAGTGCCCATTAGCAGATGTCTCCATTCAGAAAAAGGATTCAACATGGCTAAAAGTTATTTTTCAAATACCAAATATTTTCTTTCAGACTTTGACAGAACCTGAGAGAAATAAAAGAAAGGATGCTTTTGTCCATCATCTTCTTGTTTTTGTAACAGAACTGCCCCAATATCTCCTTCAGAGGCAAAATATGTGCTGGGTAAACGTTTATTTGAGCACATTAAAAGCTATTTCAGCTTAATCATCCCAACAAAATCCTCTGTTACTATATCCTTTTTTCAAATCTTCAGTAATGTCCCTGGTTACATCTGCTAAATTTGTAAAAAAATTGACTTTCTGTGCTTGGAAAGTTTCAGGATGATCCATCAAGTGGGGGCCAAGAAAAAAGGGGGTACCAAAACACAAAATCCCCATGAATTTTCCTGGCCCACACTCCTGCTAACCCTCAAGAGGTGCTCACCCATTTTCAAAATGGTCTCACAACCCCACTTTACTATACCATCTACAGAAGTACCATTCACATTCCCTGCGTCCTTCTTTGAGATAGTTTACTCTATGCTCAGCAGCTTTCTATGAAACCACGGCTGCCCTCTGATAGCTCTTCTTAAATGTTTTAAATCCAGCATCGCAGCAGCAAACATTGAGCCATAATACACTGTGTCCCAGTTGATGGTCATTAATGAATGGCTATATGATACTCAAGGTGACCCCGGCTAGGTGCTAGAGAAGTGGGCACTCCATGGGGCATACATCAAATGTTGCAGAGTTTTTTGCACACTTTACATTTTACCAAGGTATTTTTTATAATCATAGAAACCAGCTACGCCCAACACGATGAGCGAAGTGCAAATCACACTTCTTGCATATTTGCATCATAACTCCATTTCGCAAAATGTATGCATTATTGATCAGCAGGTTTACATTCCTACTCACAATGACATTTTGGAAATGGAGAACACTACCAGTGTTGTTTGGACCCTAGTGGGTGGCTGGCCTACCTGCCATATCAGCGGAGGCCAGGGGGGCTGCCCACCCTATTAAGAGATCCCCACCTCTGTGTCTGTGATATCGAAGTTTCTGAGCAACAGACATTCTCAGGGCTGAGCTACGCCATGTTTGTTTTGCCCACTCTGCAAACTTTTTTTGTTTTCAAGAATAAACTCCAAAACCAGCAGTTGTTCTCAATGGCCCTGGCACAAGGGGATTTTTCTCCCTGCATGTAGGGGCCACTGATGGATTTATCTGCTTGGGGCCATTCTTCCTTTCCAAGCAAAGAAATGTAACAGTGATCATGCCCCCCTACAGAGGGCGGGTGATGTACGCTGTGACACACTGTGACCTGGCATCCCAGTGGCAGTTGAGCCGCCAGGTGAAGAGTTTTCACGGTGAAGCCATCTGAGGCTCAGTCGGAGCAGACCCTGCTCTTCACCCACTTATAAACGAGGCATGAGATGATTTACAGCAGGGCTCCACTCCCCAAGCTCGAAAGCGAGGCTCTCACTCTCTTCTATTAAGTACTTCTTCCACAGTATCTTTTAGCATTAAATAATATACGTGTGCAAATTAGTTCTAAAATCACAATCCTCTAAGAGGCAAAAATCTTCCTAAACTACACGAGGCTTGTAGTGTACGCTACAGAGCTTTTCTAAGATTGCAACTTAAGAAAGAAGTGTGAAGTAAGAAACAGGAGTAGCTTAATGACTGAGAGGCGACCTCTCGTCTGTTTGGTCCTGTGCCATTAAACGTTCTGTGGCCGCCCTTTGTGCATGGAGGAAATGGGGAGCTTTGTCTGATCCTTTCACTGCCCTCCTCTTGCCTCCCCTTCAGCCCGGCTAATTAACAGCTTACAAGGGAGACAGCGCCCCGCTGCTGCTTCGCACACACTGATGACGGAAGCCCAACTCACAAGGGCATATTGTGCAATCTCTTCTTCGGGGCAGACGCCGCAGGCGCTGATATTCACATGGCAGCTCCGTCCAACAGTCCTCGTGACTTCTTCAGTTTCTTAAGAATCCCAGTGTTCTAAAGCACGGCTGAGGTTGTCTCATGTGCCCTGCAGTGAAGCATGTGCCGAGGCAGTCCATTGAACAAACATTCTAACATGGAAGCCTTAGCAATATTTTTTGATTCCCATTAAGGCGTTTTCATAACATTGCATACTACTAAAAAGAAAATGAGCAGAAAAGAAATATAAGAAAATATAAAAACATCAGTACGTGAAGCAAAATTAAATAGGCCCCTTCATTAGAGTAATGCAGCAGGAAATGGTGGTGATTGGAATAGAAGGGCGCAGGTAAGTTTGGGAATGCATGGTACCTAAATTGTAAAGTGAAGTAAATGCATCAGAACGTGTGTCCTATTGCCATGCTTTTACGGCCTAACAATTTATGATTTGAAAACACCTGGTAACAAGTATAAGAAACTTTACCTAGTAATAGGTTATAATTTATGTGTCAGATTTTTTATTTGCCTTTATAAAAAGTAACGCTCGCTTGTATCCAATAGCGGACAATTAACAATACAACCAAAACAAGCATTTGCGATGCATTAGGTCTCGCATTTTTTAGAGTTAGCGCTATTGGCATTGTAATGGAAATCTTTTTAACTTATGTGTTTTGGAGTGAAGTGGATGTCTATGATGGCAATTGTGTGTTTTTTCAATGCATCTAAAAGGAAGCACATTTAAACTGAACCTGTGTATTTGTAAAAAGAAGAAAAAAAAATGTTCAATCCTGAGATGCCTCTTGGCGCAATATAACAGCCGTTAGTTGTTATCCTATTGAATGGTACCCATTTACTGAAAGGTGAGAGGACACGCCAGGATTCAAACCTTTGCCCTCAGGGTAAAACACTGATGATGGATGCAGGTGCATTTAGTCGATTTAGCGGCCATGCCCAGTGAACGTCCAACCCCCCAAAAGAAAACAATGCAATAGGTCTCGCATTTACGCGAGTTTGAGCTATTGACATTGCAAATAACAATGCCTTTTATATTTGTTTTCGTTTTAAAAACATAAATAAAAGGCATTGTCATTTACAATGCCAATAGCTTTAACTCGTGTAACTGCGAGACCTATTGCATTGCAAATGCTTGTTGTAATTCTGTGGTGAAAAAAATATTTTTATAGGGTCAAAACCAATTAGGACACTTTACTTGGTGATTTGCACATTTTAATTTTTTTGCTGAAACCCAATTTCCAAAAATTGTTTATGCGCTATTATCAGTAAAACTACATGTTAGTGGGAACGTTTTTTGGCCATTTCAATGGAAAATATGCTCTCTGTAAATGACAATGCACTACAACATCATGCTTTGGTAATATATTTATGAAAAGTGAGTTTTTAAACATGAACTGGCAATTAATACTGCTCCTGCCCAAATGACAATGCTATTAGTGAACTAAGAGGCAAGACAGGAATCATGTGTACCCTATATATGGTCTCGATTCTTGTTATACATGGAGCATACATTTAGTCTAGTAAATAAAACTAGTTTTTTTGTACAGCAGAAATAGCAAACTTGCATATTTGAAGGTGCTCTCTTCTGTGATAATAAAGAAAGAGGCGGCTCCATATGACAAAATATTTGCCTAGGATCACACAATTTGAGACCAGTTTACCGGTCAAGTACATTACAGTTAGGTCGGGTAGATTATTAAAGTTACTAGACCTGCAGGTCTAGTAACATTTTTATGATTTTTAAAGCCCTGCATGATGACATATTGAGTACTTGGTATTGCGCTTGACTATCACATATAGTCTGTCTACGCACATCTGTAGCTACCAAGTGTCTCATCACCCTGTAGGTGCTGCTCCATGTCCCCATCTTTCTGCAGCACTGTCGGGGCCACAAGTGGGATGGAAATAGTTAAGGGTTTTTAAAAGGGATGTGACCTATGTAAATAAGGATGTGGCTTAAACACAAAGAAATTTCTTTGATTTCCATAGTGTGCCACCCGGCTGGTATTTTGGTGCCTTTCTGAGCATTCTGTTATTACATCCAGATATACAACACAACTACTGACATACACCTTAAACCAGCTAGGACAATTGACTTTGTCAATGATTGTTAGCTGTTTAAGATAAATGAGTAACAATGATATTGTTCTAAATAATTAGTACTGAAAAAAATGTCTTTCTGAAATGAGTGTGAATTCAACCTTACTGAGGATGTGCAAGGGGTAGTGGTCTTCAAAGTATCTCAGTCACTCCCGATATGTTCAGGCTATGTTAGACAAGCATCCTTTATCTCTCTACATCTCCAGCTGCATATCTTACACCTCATCTCTTTCCTCTTCAGCTCCCTCTTTTCACTCTCTGCTGAATGTACTTCTTAGCATCCCCTTCACTTCACCAGCCTCACACACACAACGCACTCAAGTTTTAAACATTGCATTTTCTTTTACTTTTGCCTTGTAAATATTTTGATAACAATGTACCTCCTTCACACACCGAATCCTGCACAGAATCATAACTGCAACTGAAATACGTGACCACTGCTCTGTGCGCACTGGGGAGAGGCCGAGGAGTGGATATGCATGTATTCCGAATACCTGACAGGGACTGGGAAACTCGAACTGCCTCCATCCACTACAGAGTGCTCAGTCGTGACGTGTTATGAACACATAAAGGCAACTCAGTTCAAAGTATGCACTATAGAAGAGTAATATGCTACAAACAAATGTAGAAACACAACATAGTGCAAGTAACTAACATGTAAAATACAAACGGGAATTAAGTTGCTGACATGGATTGCCTTAATATTTTTAACAATCATAATTCAAAAATCTATAAGTAATTTTTGTGTACTGTTAAAGACATAAATCTAGGGCCCGACAGGGGCCGTTTCAATATCTGGTTTTAATTACTAACGGATCTGAGACCGAGAGTGGACCCGGACCACTTAAAGTCCCGAGGACTGTAATAAATTATACACATTCATCAAATATATTCAGTTTATAAAACTATTACCAAATTATTTAAAAAGCAAAGGTGTGTGCTTAAAAGCTCTCTTAATCCAACGTTTAACAACATTAAGACATAGCACTTTGTCTTCCAGCCCAAACCTTCCCATCTTGCCATTACTGGGAGCCACGAACCCTGAAACAAATGCTCCTCAAACTGCTGGGGCACTACTGACAATATTCATGGAATCCCTCTCGCAGGTTGCAGGATAGGTTCTCGTTAAACGCTGTTCGGGTGGAGGGACTCGTCACAAAATGCAGGTGATCATCATAAAACGCAGGGGCAACACAAAGAGGACGCTGGAGGCTCCTTAAAGGGTGGCCGGCAGTGAGACGAGCGACGACTCGACCTTAGGGAAAGGGGCTTCCACAGAATGCCATGGAGCTCTTCACAGTAAATGTGCCTTATGACGCAATTGTCATCAAGTCCACCATATTCAAAACTACAGCTCAGAACTGTGATCAGATTGGTGCAATTGATGTGAACAAGGGCTACAACTTCCAGAATGCACTTGACAGGACGTATCGGAAGGTAGGAGTCACTTGATAACCTTATAGATACTCACAGACTACACCAAAAGGGCATCCCACACTACAGAGTGTATGGGACTGATGGCAGACTACAGAGTGTATGGGACTGATGGCAGAGTGTGGTGATCGATTAATTAGAGACAGTGGGGAGCCTGGCTATTGCAAGAGCAATACACAGATGCTACAACGCTCTGCTCTTCAGAGGCTGAGAAGCCATTCTCAGACTGCAGGGGCAATTAACTGTGCGGGAACTCCGGGTGGAGGGATCCACACAAACTGCAGGGACTCACGCAGAGTACATTAGAGCTCAGAGACAGTGACGTGCGGGCTGGGCTCCCCATGCACAGTAAAGTTAGAGATCGTTCTGCCCGCACAGGACATCCTGATTATTGCTGGGCTTCCTCACGCTTACAGGTAAAGGACTCCTGAAAGTCTACAAAAGACAGTCATTGTCATAAGTATTGCAATGAATGTGTCGCCTCAGTGAAACCCACATACCTGAAGCGTGGCACCTCTTAAACAAGCTGTGCTGACCAGGGCATAGCGCGTGCAGGAGTGCCGCGCTGTGCAAAACAAAA
Source organism: Calotriton arnoldi (assembly GCA_963921515.1). Classification (NCBI taxonomy): domain Eukaryota; kingdom Metazoa; phylum Chordata; class Amphibia; order Caudata; family Salamandridae; genus Calotriton; species Calotriton arnoldi. Next base: position 2,861,647 of record CAWUFW010000547.1, on the reverse strand, counting down.
GAAAGATACGCCGTCGCCATGCTTAAGGATAAAGCGTGGTGTGCCGCACCAATAAGGGCATAGCGCATGCAGGAGTGCGCGCTGTGCAAATCTAAAGAAAGGCACGCGGCCGCCACGCTTAAAGAAAAAGCAACTAACTATTACGCACTTGGTGCGCGTAATAGACACCAATAGGCCATGGGCGGAGCAATGCGCCCGCCTTTGGCCAATTGCGTGCAGTCTTTTAGACAAAGACGCACGAAAAGGCCAATGGGGTAGCACAAAAGGAATCGCACACGCACGAGCGTGTGCGATTCCTAGGTCAGTGCTGAATCCCCGTTTTTCACCCACTAAATGTCTTGCGCTGCGCGAGCACTGCTGCGCAGTGCAATGCTAGGCACGAGACCTAAACAGGATACACAACTTGAGGCCATATTCAAAGTTTAGTGGACAGGGTACAGTTCTTCAGGGTTGCAGAGGACATTATGCCTGCCACCCTGACAGGCTATCACCTGCCACATTTAGTGATCATGGCTGTATCTTGATTCAAAGAACTAATGACACCCAAACCCTGGGAGTTTTTCCCCCTGAATGTGTAGGTTATTATTTATGTTTTTTTCTGTCCCTCAACTTCAGGTTTTACCTGGTGGTGATGGACAGAAAAAAAGGATATAACACAGTCCACCCTAAATAATGTGGGTGCTGTAATCCACCATCTCCATCGGGCTATCACAGGAAGCATTCTGTCAACGGAGCCAACTGGGACTTAGCTGACAGAAAGCGGACTGTCTGCCTCACTCTAAATGGGGCATGCAGATCAAGCGGTTTGGTGGGACAGTGTAGTCTGCACATTTGTGATGGAGTACCCTGTCTGCCAAACTCTCAATTTGACGCTTAATCACTTAAACATTTTGATGCTCTTCTTCTCCAAGTCCACCCAGGTCGATATCGTAGTATGGTAGCCAAGTTAACTGAGTCTCTCTTTTGCATCCTACCTCAACTCTCAGTGCTTACTACTGTGTTTGGCCTGGTCCCTCAACCATGTAGCTGGGAACGTTGCCAGTGAATGATTCTTGGTAGGCATGTACGCTCTCTAAACCTGGCTTGCAACTAATCTTCGTATGGGGCCCAATCTTTGCTAAAGGATTCAGGTTTGCATTCCAGAGTTGATGTTAGTTTCTCCATACCCAGAAACTCCAACAACCTGTACAGCCATTCTCTAAAGTCCAGAGCTTTCATCTTACCCCCCAAAGCTGTGATTACTTGCCTTCCTGCACAAAGAGCAAGTGTTACCTGCTCAGCTCTAGATCAGTGATACTTCAAGGATGGCCCGGGGGCCACATGCAGCCCCCTGGTCAAGAGCAGCACTGGGCTGCTGTTTCTCAACTCAGCACTAACGTTGAGAAATATATTAAATTAAAAGGTACACATTTATTTACAACTTAACTGACGTTAAAGGAAGTAATTAAGGTGTCGTGCACCACCTAAATTTAGGAACACCTTGATTTTAAAGACGTTGCAACTGTAAAAATCTGATAGTCTCTTCAAAATTCAAAAAGTGTATTTCATTAACATGCAGAAGCGTTTCGTCTCAGTATATTAGATTATATCAGTGCACTGAGAATTTTTTTTTAGGTCTCGCCCTGAAGCCAGCGCTTGCGCTGGTCTGGGCGAGACATTTTGTAAGTGGGCTTTTAGAAATGCGACCACTTTTTTTTGGGCTTGCCTAGAGCATGCGGGTACGTGCACAGTAACGCGCATTCCTCGCATGCTCCAGGCGCCATATGTCTTTCCTCTCACTTGCTCCTCCCCCTCCTCCACCACAGAGCGCTTCTCGGGGCTGCGCGGCCGTGTCACTTTCACGGCCGCGCGTCACTTGCTCTCCCGCTTCTCCCCCCTCCCCCACCACAGAGCGCGTCTCGCACAGCCGCGCGGCCAATGCTTGTTAAAAGCAAACTGATGTGTTCATGATTAAGAAAGTATTTATGGCTTGAAAAGAACCAGCCCATTAAAGTGCCGTTTGTTGGCGCTTAACGCGTGTGCTTGGTTAATTGTAGGGTATTTACTGTACACAAATTCCGTGGCTGCCTGTGAAATAGTGTATCGATTTTATTTTTTAAACTAAAGTTGCAGTAGCTAGACCCCAGATACGAGGCTCTGATGTTAAACTTTCTTGTGACTGTCCCAGAAATGCTGGTCCAGAGTTAATGTTTCCAGCAGCAGTTTCTCCAGTATTTGGAAATTATTTGGAGTTTTTGGGGTATAACCCATAAAATGTTTCTGTTGACTATTGCAGCACATCACCCAGGCAGCAAATAATGCCAAAGACCGTGCCTTAAATTAACAAAGGGGTTGCCCCTTCATCTCCATGTGCCTCGTTCATGTCAGAAACAACATCAACCCCGGGACATCTGTGTGTTTCTTTCAGTTGAGGGTATTTTTTTTTAATAATCGTGAGACTTGAGATGCTATTTGTGCGAGCCATATGGTAGCAGTAGACTAGCCCTACGACTGCCAACTCGTTTTTCCCCCCAAGATTTATTTAGCGTTTTTTGCTACCTTGCCTATCCCACCCTAATACTGCTAACACGTGTCCCTAATATGAGGGTTTGGAGGTAGGTTAGTTATGCTCTCTGCATGGTTTTACCAGCGCTTTGGTTCTTTGTGATAATTTAGACTGTGTGCGTGTTTATTTTTTGTTTTTTTAATATAATTGTTGAAATATGCTTTGCGTGCGCCACTTCTCTTTTCTGACTTCTATCTGACGACGTTCCAGACTCCCTAACTGCATCAGTATTTGCACATATCTCTGCCTGCCGCTTTCTGTCAATATGCGACTGTTAATTTAAAGGCACACTACATAGCTCAAATCCACAATATGCCACTCCACAACGCACAATACCATTCCACATAATAAACTCCATAACACACAATCTCACTCTACATAATTCCAGTACAGTTACTATCATTTAATTACTATCCACATAATTCCACAGCACACCATGCTACATATTTTCACTACACAAATCCACTCCACATAATTCCACACAATACCACAACTAACTAATACAATACAACCCACATAATACCACTATACACCACATACATACACTCCATTATACATAGGGAAAAAATATTGCCATTTACAATGCCAAATAGCTCTAACTCAAACAAATGCGAGACCTATTGCATTTACAATGCTTGTCTTTAAAGTGATAGATGAATTTAGAAACATTCATGCTTCCCCTCCACCCTGGCAACACTGCAAATAGTGAAAGAGGCAAGTCAGTTGTTTTGTTTACCATCTGAGTGGCCAATATTCCTATTATACATGGATGGCATTATAGTTTAGCAAATAAAATGCAAGAGAAGGTTTCGTACTGTGCTCATCCTGAAGTCATGTACTTCTAGGTCCTCTTATATGTGATAATGAAGAAAAAGAAGGTAAAGTGAAGTAGAACAATTGTCTAGGATCACACAAGTGGGGAAGCCGGCATTTATCCCAGGTTTTCTTGCTTCATAATGTGCACAATTCAGCCTTTATATGTACATGCTTTTCTTCCCCTATGCCCACCTTACACCTCCCACCCGCCTCAATCAAGACGACAAGCAAACTTTTTGGCCCCCTGGAACATGTTTGCGAGTACCCATGCTCTAGATGAATGCGGGTTGATAGGTGCGCTTGTTTACTAGCCAAAGGTGTATGTAAACTGAGAACCTGTGGATCAATGTGTCAAGCTTGGTATCAATGAATTTTTCTCAGTACCTATGACATTTTAGAATGTGCCAAAGTAAATGAGCCAACACGCCAGAGTCCCCACTGTAATACTAATAATTATTTGATCACCGAAGGTCCCATTTGTGTGGGTTAACTGGTGTATAAGACCAATACAATATTGTTTTTGCCATTGCCTCTTTACCAAGGATACTCTTGACTGTGGTCTTTATTTCCCTAAACGTTTCTCTCCTATTCCTTCACCGTGAACGATCTTCCTATATTTGATTCCCACCTTTTCTGTCCTAAGCATTTCCCAACTGTGCTGTGTTGCACTTGCAGGCCATACATTTTTAATAAGTTTCTTATCTCCTTTTTACATCTTGCCTATAGACAGTTTTTAGCTGTCGGTTATCAAAGATCTATTGTGTATCGTACCAATACTTACAGTGGACTTCAGTTCAGACCATTTCTTATAATTTCTTGTCAGTCTCATTTGTTCGGTGGCCATCTTTCCTCTTTTTCTTTAACTTCAGTCTCATTGGATGACTTTTACCCTTTCACTACTTTTATTCACTGGACTACTTTTTTCTTTATCATTGAGCACTCCACGGGAGGGCATGTGTTTTTGCTCTCTCCCCATGTGCTCTTTTCCACCTCACATCTCTGCACCCACTCTTGTGTTCTCCATGTTGCTCCCTCTTTTTGTTTTTTTCCCCTTCAAACCAACTCCCTGCCCCCCGCTCCCCACCCCTCTTTGTTAACCACCACTCAGTGGTGTTGAATTAATGCCAGTCTCCTCAGCCAGGTCTCTTATCCGAATACATCCTCTTCTCCTACAGGCCTTGATAGCACCATCTTTGAATGCTGACGTAAAGCTGAGATTGCTTAATATCAGTGTAAATGTTGACAAGAATTTCATGAGGCTCAGTCTTGCAGATATTTTATCCCACACTCCCATTGTGGGTCTAGAGACCAGGGCTGAGTAAAAACCATAATGGACAATGTTTGCTTTCTGACTAGGGGGTGTTCCAAATATGCATTCCAGCAATAATTAAATCAACAAAACACCATAATTTTTCAGATTCTGGTCTATTCTATTCTACCATGTATCATAACTGGACTGCTTGAGGATATCTCACTATGGTTAGTAGTCCCAGGCTGCCCTTACTTGCTGGCGCTGATAGTATAAGTCTGGGGATCTTACATTTTTTCCCCGCCCATATAAAGTTGTCTATTAAACCTTGCAAGCTGTTTATTAAGTGTTTAGGGAGTGGAAGCAGCAATCTTGAAAACAAGCATAAAAGTTTAGGTAGCTTCATCATTTTGATGGCTCAATTTCTGCCAAACCATGAAATGCTCCCCAAATGCCAAGAGTGCAAGTTATTTTGTGTAGATTGTCTGAGTGGGTTATAATTAGAGGGGATCATTTGCTCAATGGTTGGAGTGATTTGGATCCTGTCAGGTTTCAGAGTTGTAGACCCATTGAAAGCCCCTGATATACCTGAATAACTATGCTGGAGAGCGAAGAGGGACTCACTACCGGACATAACAATCAGGCTAGATTCAGGGAATGGGCTAAAAGAGAGATCCTGAATTGGCGTCCACACTCCTTTAAGGTTTGCTGTTTAAGATATGGCATCACTCTGTCTAGATGTTATGGAATGGGTAGATCTACTCCTGCTGGGAGGCAGAGGGGAGATGGTTAATAAACAGTTCAGCCAGTAAACAAATAAAGCACAGATTGAATTATGCTTACTGGCTCTAGCAGCAAGTAATGCTTTTACAAGCCCGAAGCTGACCAGGGTTCACGTGGAAAGCCCCAGAATGCTTCAGCAACACACTTGTTAGACAATAACAAATGGGGTAAGACAGAACAACACGGCACAGCAACACAGCAGCAAACAAGGGAACCGAAAATGAACCGTTCTCCAGCTTCCTTGCACCTGCCATTTTCACAGTCTACGCAAATCTAACTAGTGCTTTAGCTGTCTTCTCCCTTAAGTGACTCAAAATCAACAAGTGAGTACCTATTGCTGTACTGAAGTTAGTGGTCTAGTGTCCCAACCCTTCGTAAGTTCCAATGAACTATTCTCCAGCTACCTTGCACCTGCCATTTTCCCTGAATCCTCACAGATTTCCAAACAAGTTATTAAGTCAGATGCCCACTGGAAGTGGAACCCATCTCGCAGTGTGTGTACTTGATCTTGTAGAATGGAGATGTTCTCAGCCTGGGATTTTAGTAAGCTTATCCTAAATCCCGCAAAGTTCTCATATTCTTGCAATTCCTCATCAGGGGAAATAGGGGTGATAGAATGAATGGGATCCGTCACAGTGACCAACAAACATCGTCATTTCAAAATCTACGCTATATCCTTATTCCTTTGGTATCCAAATTTGCCCAAACCTGTTCGTCAAAGGATTCCATTGTGAGGACAAATAATATAGTAGAAAGGGGGCAGTCCTTCCTGATTCCACTTTGAATCTCGAATGGTAGTGACAATCCTACATTTACTCTAACAGTAGTGGTAGGATATCTATACCCATTGAGTACCCACTTTAAAAATTTGGGTCGAAATCAAAGGCTTTAAGAGCTTTGCACAAACATTTCAAGTCAAGACAATTACGTGCTTTCTCAGTGTGGAGTAAAATGAACATTTCAGTTTTCTTTGTTTAGTGTATCTTGCCTTGTCAAATACTCAGTGAAATCTTCATACTGTCTCCACAATTCCTCCCAGAAACTAAGCCGGATTATTCCCGATTTAATAGCGTAGCAAGAACTGGGCTTATTCTAGCTAAGTGAAAAATGTAGCTTTCTCCCTAAGGCCTTCATTATTTCCTCACCCCCAGAGTTAGGGTTTTTGGGATACCCATAACTCAGGAGATGGGAATATTCCTGCCCATTACAAGTTGGATTCTAAGGGTCCACTGAGAGGAGGAATTTCCCGTAGAATCATTCTACTAGTAAGCCCTCGTTTCCCTCCATAATTTCACACAGAATTTTCGTCTGTTTTCAGCAGCCGAAACCGCTGAATGAAAGTAAAGAGATTGGCAGTGTTTCTGCGGATCTCATAATTCCAGTGGGGCTACTACCAGCCTCATCAAAATTAAAAGGCCACTCATCATGCAGGTGTAAGTATGGAAAAAGGACTGTAAGACCCGTAATCAGAGTGGGCCTTACCTGGCCAATTTGGAATGACCATGATCATGGTCTCTGACATTGTGTTAGTGATTGCTCTAGTCTCCTAGTCTCAGGGAAGGAGCTGAAAACCCTAGATAAAATGGGAACTAGGGTCTGGAACCAGGTAAGTGTCTGATAACCAGTGATGCCAGTTATCAGTTCCTCCTCCTTTTTCGGCTGATCTAAATGCTCCATTTGTTCTGATGTAAATTTCTGTATTTGTGGTTTTGTTTAGATAATCATCAATCTGAGAGAGGGAGACGTCGTCCATTTGGTATATCTTAAAATAGAAGTAGCAGCAGTATCAGCATCTCTATGCTGCAGGTTCTCCCTTTGATCATTTACTGCTGACATTCTTTTCTTGACTGGCCTCACTCTCTATTTACAGGCTAATTGATTCCCTATTATATTACCAAAACTGTAGTAGCATTGTTTCAGTCCAAGCAAAGGGTACTTCGATTTATCAAAGTTTAAGGCTCTGAGTTGTGCTCTTACTATTATAAATTGGCGCCAGATCTTTGTTGAACCTGTCCTTTGCTGTACATCTTCCATCTCCCTCTACTGGGATTCCTTCACTCCTTTACCACTAATCTTTGTTTAATTTAAGAAATGCAGAAATCAGACAGCCCCCAATCACTACCTTGAGTGCGCCCAATAATGTGCTATCTCCTACATCCCCCTTGTTATGCTCAGAAATGCAGGGAGGGATTAATGCTATCTTGGATTTATTTTTTTATCTTTTTTGCCTTGTCGTCAAATTCTGAGATTCTTGATCCAGAGAAGGGTAAGAATATGGATGTTTGATCTACTAAGGCTATTTTGGCTATGCCTACGTCTTTCGCTCAAAACGTTACACTCTCGCTCACTAAGAAATTATCCAACTTTAACATTTGTCCAGTGCGCCACTGAAAAGAAGGTAGAATCAGAACTTCTGGGCGTTCAAACCACCAGGCATCTCTATGTTGCATGGCTCTCAACCAGTCATGACTTTTGGTAGTAAGAGCCTCAGTTGGACCTGCTCTCATGTTTGAGCTATCTTTAAGAGTGTCCATTACTTGGGGGTGTGGCCAAGATGGCTAACGGGACAAACGCTCGGTGAAGAGCTCCGCGTACCTTGCCCGCCCGACAGCATCCTGGAAACCAGTGAGTCCCACCTGACGGCTGGAGGGGTCACCTTGGAATTCACCCTGGAGGTCAGGACGCATTGGTGAAGGTGTGGTCCCCTGGGGCCGCGGTGATGCCCTTGGCTAGGCCAAAGCCAAGGCTTCGCATAATCCCACTATCCAGGCACGCTGGAGGTGGGGTCGGCCCCCGGACCGGCAGGCGCAGGCAGAGTCATCTTTCCCGCATGGCAGCACGGATGCACTGCTTTGGGTCTTCATACCAGGCCGCTAGCTCAGGGGGCCCGAGAGACTTTAGAGGCCCACATAATTTCTGTGATTTTTTTTTACTGGCTAGTTGTAGCCCACGTGGTCGAGTCTGGGCCATCGGGCCTTTGATGATACGGCCACATCGTCTCACCTTATGCTGCTCTCCCCCTGCCAGTGGTTGATGATGGATGGTGCCCCTCCTGCAAATTGGAAGGGGTGCACCTGTTGCTGCTTTTTCCTCAAAGTGCCACTTACAGGTGAGAGAGACAGGTGACTTTGAGGGTCCCCCTCTAATCGAACTTTTTCTGCACAATTGACCATGGTCCGTCGGGTCCCCTGCTATGTTGGGCCTCCTGGTTGGTTGCTTAATACAGTGCTTGATGGACCGAGGTCCATTTTCTTCTCAGTGGAACGCGCACACATAGTATCCGGTAGGCCACCTCCCCCTGGGGCCCCACCACGACTGGTGGTGTTGCGATTCTTCAATTATCGTGACCACATATTATAGTTTGCTCGCATAAAGGGCCCCTGGCAGGTGGAGAACATCCCCCTGAATATATACCTGGACTATACGACTAATGCGCAGTCCCAGCGCAGCTCTTTCATGCCGGTCAAGCGACAGCTTCGTCGAATGGGCCTGCCCTACTACTTGATGTTCCCAGCCAAGCTGCGAGTCATGGATTCTGAAAGTTCCCATTTCTTCACATCGGAGGCCTGGCAGTGGCTGGAGTCTAAGGGAGTGTCGCCCCGAGACACAGCAGATGTTGGTGGTCAGCGCCAGCAGTGCCCCCGTCGGCAGCGCAATAGACCACCTAGAGGCAGGCCTACGGAGGAGCAGGCTGCGAGAGAGCATGCCCTGACTGAATTCTCGCCATAGCCATCCACAGGCTCACCTGCTCAGTCTGTGTCCTCATTGGAGGGGGAGCAGACATGCACCCTGGTTGACATTCCTCCTGAGCTGCTGGCTGACCCTGCCTTCACCCCAATGACCGCAGACCACATGTTTTGAACTGAGTTCCTATATCCTTTTATTTTGACTTTTTGGTACAATGTTTTAATGTGCCTCTCTGTGATTGGGGCCTCACTTGACTCTGGTGTGGTGGGCAGGCCTGGCCCCCCACACTCTTGCTATTGCTGGATTTTGCACCCTCCCAACCTTGGCGGATTTGGTCGGTTTTGTTTTACTTTTTGGCTTTTCATTGGTCTTGACCTTGTTTTTGCTCTGAACTGGGGAGGGGAGATGGGGTTGGTGTTACTGTGTTTGCTTTTTTTTGCTTTCTTGTCTGTGAATGATCACTAGTGCATTATCGGAGGGGGTTGGGTCGGGGGTTATGGCTGGCTTGAGGCAGGGAAGGGGCACTCCGGCAACTCACTTATGGCTTCACGTGTTGCTGATTCTCCCCACCTACAACTTGCGATCCTGGAATGTATGGGAGATGGGGACTCTCAAACGTTGTGTACTCCTAACTGAAGCGTATACACATTCACATAGCATACCTCTAGGAGACACACATGACCTCAGCGGAGTTGCTTCGCTTGCAGCACCACTGACTGAGACAGGTTGTGAGCACTGTCTATTCAGCTTACGCCAGGGGAGTGTTGATTTGGGTGGTGCCTATGGTGCCCCTTCAGATCGTGCGCTGGAGGGTAGATCCTGATGGACGTCATGTGGTGGTTAAAGGGCATTCGGGTGGCGCGCCCATCGCCCTTGTGGTGCTGTATGCTCCCAATGTGGATCAGTCCCATTTCCTAGATACCCTCTCACCGGTGATGATCCATGACGTCCATGTACCAAGCCTTTGGGGGGAGGATTTTAATTCTGTGCACAACACTCATGTGGATAGGTCCAGTCCCCTGATTCACAGCACACAAGCGGCCCGGACCGTGCACTCCTTTGCTGACTGGTTGACACACAGACTCCAAGACTTTTGGTGCTCCCTGAATCCTCTTGCATGGGAATATTCCTATTTCTCCCTGGTCCACCAGCTCCATACGAGAATTGATCTCTTTCTGAGTAGCCCTGCAATGACTCCCTTTGTTTGGTTCGCTGAATATTTGGCTGCACTTTGTCGGACCACAACCCTCTCCTGATGACATTGTGTTGGGGTAGGCAACGGACCCCAGTGCCCATGTGGAGACTACCTACTCATTCTGGGATGATGTGTTTCACGAGACTGGGGGTACACATGTTCTCCAGTAGTTTGAGCTTAATGGGGATACTGCGTCCCACAGGGGGGTGGAGTGGAATGCTTTCAATGTGGTAACACGGGGCCTCTATATTAAAAGACTGAATATGGCGTGAAGGTGACATTGAGGCGGCAACTGACGGCAACGGAGGCTGCCTTTCGGGCGGGGCTGGGGAAGGCCAGTTGAACGAATGTTCTTCATCCAGGGCAGATTATAGGGCCTAGTAGACAGATTGGGGAGGCTGGACTATGCAGACTATGTCGCCAAGCAGCATGCGGAGGATGACAGGGCAGGACGTGTTTTGGAGTGGTTGATGCGCTCTGAGGTTGAGAGGCCCCGAACGACCGCCATTGGGTCCCCAGCAGGTGACATACTCACTACACAGTCGGACATTACAGCGGCCTTTTTTGACTATTACAGCACCCTTTATCAGGATGATGTTGTGGTTGGGAAGCATGCTGTCTCAGCGTACCTAGATAGTTTGCCGATCCCCTGCCTAGACTCTCTCCACCGCTGTGCCCTAGATGAGCCATTTACGCTTGCTGAAGTTCGCCTGGCATTGGACTAGATGGCACACAATAAGACCCCAGGGATGGATGGACTCCCGGTAGAGTTTTATTCAGCATATCGAGCCACGCTTGCCCCGAAGCACCTGCAGCTGTTTCAGTCAGCCAAGACCAGGGCTGTCCTTCCGACGTCTTTGAGAGAGGCCTTGATTGTGGTCCTTCTCAAGCCGGATAGAGATCCGTTGGAGGTGCACTTCTATCGGCTGCTCTCTCTGCTCAATACAGTCTGTAAAGTCCTTGGGAAGATCGTAGCAAATTGGCTGCTACAGTATGTTACCACTTTGGTCCACCCAGACCAGAATAGCTTAATTTCCTGGGAGAAATATGTTTCTCAGTCTTTGCCGTCTGTTTCGCCTTGTGAATGAACAACCTCTTGAGGTGCCCCCAGGAGTGGCCCTTTTGACACCCTGGGTTGGCCTTAATTACGTGGAGTGCTGCAGCGCATGGGTCTGGGCCCGAAGATATTGCTGTGTATCGATCTCCTGTATAAGGAACCGGCTGCTAGAGTGCGCACCGGCAAAGAAATTTCGGCGCCATTCCGTGTGCACAGGGGCACCCTACAGGGGGTGTCTGCTCTCCCCGTATATCTTCACCTTGGCTCTGGAACCGCTGGCGGGTCTGTTTCGTCATCAAGGCAGGCAATGGGGAATACAGAGCGGTCCGTCCTGGGAGGTGGTCTTGCTTTATGCGGACAATGATTTAATATATCCCGGGGATTTCCATACTGACTTGCCTGAGGTGATGGAGGTGCTAGATGCTTTTGGTGGAGCCTCTGGCTTGAGTATGATCTGGACTAGGTCCTGTCTTTTCCCTCCACACAGATTCCCTGAGTTGGAACGAGAGGGTCCATGCCACTCGGGTCTGCTTTGGCAATATGACACATTCTGTTACCTTGGAGTGAATGTTTACCTTACGGAACGGGATCTAATTGATGGTAATCTGGGTAGGGCTCTGTCAGGATTGGGCAGTTCCCTGACGTTCTGGAACTCCTTACCGCTCTCCCCAATGGGCAGGGTCTCCATTGCAAAAATGCTGGTGTTGCTCTGGTTGCTTTACCATTTCTCTGTCTTGCATGTCCTACCCCAGTGCTTATTACGAGAATTGAACTCACTCCTCTCTGATTTGATTTGGGGTACTGGGAGGAAAAGAGTGACCTTACACAAGGTGTTCGCCCCTCTGGAGAACGGGGGCTTGGGAGTGCCGCAATATGAACTGTACTATGCTGCTTTTCAACTGCAGTGGTCCATGCGATGGCTAGCAACGGTCCCCACCCCTGAGCGGGCTTGTGTTGTCCAGGATCTAGCGGATCAGACATCTTGGCCTGGCTCATCAACCCATGACACTGTGGGTGCGGCGCCTGGCTAATTATTGTTGGGATAAATACGTGGCACAGCGGGAGCGGCCGTTGAGTTGTGTGGGGGCCGGAACGTGAGAAGCCTGCGACTTCCTCTGCTCTACAGGTACTGTTGGGGTTGAGACACGGTATGGGTAGGCATGCAGTAACACTGCTATATGGCAGGTTGTTGGAATTTTGCATCCGACACTCCAAGCCTTGAGGGATAAATAGGCTCTGTCTCTTGGCCAGGATCTGGCGGACAGACAGTGAACCAGCATGTTGGAGCAGGTACGGGGTGTTTCCAAGAACTCTTGACTAAAATGTACCCAGTTCAATTATGTCCATCCGACTTTTCTGACCCCTATGCGAAACACGTATCTTTCCGGGTGTTCCTTTGGGTTCTCCCGAGTGCCCCTGTCTTGAGGCTGACTTTTATTTTTATGGCATGTGCTTGCCCGGAGATTGCCCGCTACTGGAGGGAAGCCATCCAGACCGTCTGATATCATGGGCTGTCCCCTACAGGTTGATCCTCTCCATTGCCTCCTGCATCTGATCGCTTTTACCGGTAAGAACAGATACTCTGTCAGGTTCATCGACTTGGCATTCGTTCTCCTGTAGCGCCATATAGCCATGGCTTGGAAGTTCATAGTGGCGCCATCGCTGTCACTCTGGTTGAAGGACCTTCTTAAATGGGTGCCTGCTGAGACAACGACGCGGAGATTGCTACCCCTGCAGTGGAGAGCGACACTCTCGCGGGATGCTTGGGATGCTTATCTTGACAAATTGTTGGTACAGATGAATAAGAGACCCTATTGAGACTGAGTGTTTACTCATCGGTACATGATGGCCCACTGGGGGTACCCTGGTTGGCGGTTCCCCTTTATATAGATTCTTCCTTGGCCTTGGACGACGGGGTTGGTTCCCTGCACCTGCTGCTTCTTACTGTTGTGACACTTAGGGGATCTTCTTTTCTTTTGCACTTCCCCTTACCCCCGTGGGTTTGACAGGACCCCCTCCACTGATAGCTGGTATACACAACACTATAGCACTCTCTTATAATGCTCTACTGCGCGATTTACGTTCCACAGACATTATTATTTCTTTCCCACGTTTGACTCTTCTTGCCATGTTTCAGCTCCTTTCTCTGTGCATCTGACCTCCAATAGGGGCCCTATCTGGTCCCTGTGTCTAGACACATCATCCTTCGACCCGTTCAAGGACAGAGTTAGTTGTGGTCCTTTGGTACTCTTCCTGGATGCGAGAAATTGATTGTGCTCCTGCTTTGTTCTTTCTTCATTCGCAGGGCATTGGTACCCGGATATATGAGGGCATGTAACTTGTACTGAATGTGAAAAGCTGCTGTCCTAGAATGTTCCTGTCGCGCTCATGATGTTTAACGATGAAAATGTTTTGATAAAGAGCTACTTGGGGAAACAAAACTGTGTGCATTACTATATAAAAGTCTCCTCTAATAATTGTGTTTCTTTGCCTCTTGAAGGAACTCTGCTATGGTGTTTTTGACCAATTTCTCCCTTCCTTAGTTGGTAGCATATACATTCACTACTGTCAATGTAGATTCCCCCAATTTAAGCATCAACAGTACTAGTCTTCCTACGCCACCGATTTTCACATTCAAAACCTCATCAAGGAAGTCTCTATATGGTAGTAGGGCTACCCCACAAGTTTTTTAATTACTGGTGTGGGAACTATTTTGACTTGTATATGGCAGATATACCCCCCTTCGACTTATACAACATGTTAAACGTGACTAAAGGTCTCACGTGCTCGAAACTCAAATAAGTAACCATAGTTACCAGAACTCAGATCAAACCCCACGTGGATGGGGCAAGAGGAGAGTCAACATTCAACAACATTAGCTTGGTACAGTTAGTAGGATGCTGAGTTATAAATGCAAACGGCAGAGCTTTTTAGAGACCGAAGACTAGGTAATTGCCTTTCAATGCCACAGCAACCAAAAATGTGTAAACGCTGCCTCTTGTCACTGAGCCATCTCTAAAAGAATGTTGCTGTTCCTCCGCATCCCTTACTAGGACTGGGACATGCTTTAGGGTCAGCGGGCCCGATTTTTATTAAAGAAAGTCTTCAATCTGTTCCTTCAAGTCTACAACAGGTTCATCTAGAACCTTTGACAGTCACAGGCTCCAGTGGTGCTCCCGGAAAGCATTTGTGAACTCCACTTTCTCAGGAATAAGCATACAGGTGTATATGTGCACCTGGGAAAATCTACTAAGAAATTTCAAATACACTGCTAACTTTTTCGTTTCTCTTTTTTCCACAAGGAAACTGTCATACCGCATGGAGGAGCCCCTCCCCCTACATTTCCATAATTTTTGAGAATGTTCCATTCATCTTCCATGCAGGAAGTTAATTCACTCCTGCTCTTGTAAGGAGGAAAAAAATATAATGCCAATGTTGCTAGTGGAGGAAACAGAAGTCAGAATGTCAGGAGGGATTTTGGTTTAAGGCCTGATTAGGAAGTAATGCACTTGTAATAAGACGGACAGGATAACCTTCACATTTGTGACGTAGAGCCTGTCCATCAAAAATCAGGTCCTGGTAACTTAGGGATTGCACATTCCACTTCTTTATAGTAAGGGTAACTCTAATCTTTGACAATGTTACTTGCTGTGCTGTAAACAAGTCTTTAATTAAAAATGTATCTAATAATTCATTCCTCGTGCTCATGCTGCATATAAATCAGAGTGGGACGGGTATGCCAAGACGTGGGTCCCGTGCTCTCCATGCCACTGGAATCAAGCTATTCTGGCTGAAGAGGGGTGAAACCCCGAAACCGGTCCTAGGATGCTTGTTTCCAGTCCAGGGAGGACCTGGCTTGGCAGTTCGGGCTGGACTGTTCCCATGAGGCACAGGGTCAAGACTGATTTGCATATGGCTGGGTTCAAACTGGAATGGCATGGTGAGCAAAAAAACGATGGATTTAGGCCCAGATCTCTGTACTGGGGTGGATGTATGACATTGTTCTGCATTCTGTCCATCAACTGTTGTTTTTGCATATAAATCAGAGGCAGCTGCAGGAGTTTGCTGGCCCTCAGCTTTGTCCTTGAAGTTCTTGAGGAGGAATATCATATAATATCACTGTCTTTGTGCGTTTGCTTTCTTTGCAGACTGATGAATTCGGAAAGTGTGCTCTTGCAGCCGCGGGAAGAGGAAGGCGTGAAGTATGAGCGGACTTTCATGGCGTCTGACTTTATTGATTGGTTGATCCAAGAAGGGGAGGCCACAACAAGAAGTGAGGCGGAGCAGCTTAGTCGAAGACTGCTGGAGCATGGCATCATACAGCATGGTAAGCAGCCGAGGGATGCAACAGTAGGGTCCATGTATGGTATGCTGCACACCATTCCCCGCATGCAGGTCAACATCACAAGAGGATCTCTTTGTGTTTTGGCTACGGTCTAGGCTTTCTGGAAAAGTCGCAGTGCCTGCAATTCTCTCTTAAACTCAAACTACATTATGGATCTATGTAGTGATTTTGTTGCAATGTATGTTCCAGAATAATTTTTGTTAGGGTTTTTGTCTTTTTTTTTTTTGCTCTATTAAGTCCATATAGTGAATGGCCGTGCCCACAGCTGAAAAAGAATATATTGCCTAAACATAAGAAGTTACTTACCGTAATAGTTAAAAAGAATTCTGACACAGAAGTGTTTTCTTCAGTCACTTCCACGTAGCAGCATTTTGGTGCAGCCATATTGGTGGTGCTTCGGTGGCACCTAAACGCTTGAGAGGGTGTAATGCAAGCTACATAGCTGCTGACTTCATGAGCCGGGAACCGGTTCGAGTCTCAGTGTCCCCGTGCAGTGGAGAAGTGCAGTGGAGAAGTGTGGCTCAATGGTTAGAGCGGCAGACCCTGATGCAGAGATCTGGCCCGGGACCAGGGTTCAATTCCCGCCTCGGCGGGTCTTGGGCTTAATTTCCTCGGACCTGATAATTCTCGCCTCGGTGCCTATTCTAATCATGGGTCCCACTCTGCAACTCTGGGCAATAGCTTGCTTAATCTCCACAACGGCCCGAACAGCGCTGGGATGCCTGGCTTCACCCTGGGGGTGCCCAGGAGTGGACATTTCACAGGGAAAAGCCAGGAAGGGTTCCACAGCGGTATGCGTACAGCGCCAGGACACCCCTTTGGGGGTATAAGTGCGCTTTACAAGTACAAATTTCATTTCATTTCATTCATTTCAGTAAGGAAATGATGATCCCTGTTTGGTACAGTAAATGGGTAAAAGAGTGTGCTTTGGAAGGTGAGATGATAATGGAAATGATTATGTTGAATCTCTGAATGTCGAAACATTGAATATT
The DNA here is from genome assembly GCA_963921515.1 of Calotriton arnoldi. NCBI lineage: Eukaryota > Metazoa > Chordata > Amphibia > Caudata > Salamandridae > Calotriton > Calotriton arnoldi. The sequence goes on along the minus strand of CAWUFW010000547.1, from coordinate 2,844,978 downwards.
ATTGCCTTGAGATAATAAGAATGCATGTTGTGTAATGGTAGCTCCTGTCTAGTACAGTGACTGCAGGAGTGTGGTACCAAGCTCAGAATACTATACACGTTTCCAAAGTAAGTTATCAGTCTTGGGTTTCAGTAGATTACTGCTCTGATGTTAAGTGAGTTTTCAGATTATGCTATACATCAACTGACTTTTCTGGCTTGATCCACAATGCCATTTCCCAGCCATAAACATATGTTCCCGGCACACAAAGGCTCCAATTACATCTGTCAAAAATCCACAAATGAATGTAAACGGTACTGCACAACTTCCCTTTCAGGAGGGAATGGTGAACGGAGCACCCCCAAAATGTATGGCGTAAGAGAGGAAATGATATTTCCCCAGGTGCAGAAAAAAAGGAGAAAGAAAGCTAATTTGCATTGGGAAAAAGCAGATGTCACATCTCCAGGCGGATGTGTGGCAAATTATCATATATGAAAATACTGTCCTACAAAAATATCATAGCCAGCGTAACGACTACCACAGTATTCTGAATGTATGTATATATATGTAAAGGATAGATTCCTATTCTTAACTCTCTATATATCTTCAAGGTACATATATATGGAATAGTAAATATTTTGTTGACCAATATTTAAAACGATATTATAGTAGAGTATGTTCCAGGTGTACTACGGAGAAAATGTGTGCAGTTCCAAAAATCATATATTAACACCTTGGTGTAAGAGTAGGTGTATGGATGTTAATGTATAAGTTTTCTTTGTGAATCGGATCTATAAACTTTTTAAGTCAGTATTTTTAACAACAGCGTCAGGACAGCACTGTCTGTTTTAAGCCAAGTGTTGCTTCCCATTTTACAAGGACGTTTCCATAAAGACACTGGTTTAATGGTCATATCACCCCAAAGACCCACTGGGGCTTCCCCGTCACTCACTTCCATCCAGCACTGCAACTTGAAAACAACAGCAGCACCCTGACATGCACATAGGTATGTGCACGCCCTGCCAGAACTTACTTCTCAATAAGAAGGTCTGTGAAATGGCTTTTCACCTGAAAGAGGAGCTACTAACTTAATGGACACTAAGGGCCCGATTACGAGTTTGGCGGTAAGGGAGCGGGTTGCCACGCCATCACCCCCCTCCCGGACCGCCAAACCCGTGTACGCACCGCCCACCAGATTATGACTTTTTCAGTCACTGGCGGACGGTTCATCTGGCGTTCCCACGGCAGTGCCTATCAAATAGGCACTACAATGGGAATGTCAAAGGCAGTACCTGCACGGCATGGACTGGTGCAGTCCATGCCGTGCAGGTACTGGGGTGCATGCACACAGGGGGCACAATATGTGCCCCCCTGCATGCACCCCTTGTCCGAGAGGCAACAGGGGGCCCTTTGTTTCCTCTCTGCCACTTTTTTCATAGAGGAGGAACTGCCATGAATACCATGGTGGAGAGGAAACTCATAATATGCTTGGTGGGACTGCGGTGGTCCCGCCAAGCATATTGCAGCCTCAAGACCGCCGCACCACCGTCGGGGATCTCTGGTCCCTGGCAGTTGTGGCAGTGCAATGGCCGTCTGACTGCCCAACTCGTAATGGGGTGGTCAGATCACCGGTGCAGCAGTGGCTGGACCACCACAGCCACGCCTCCGTGAATCTGGCGGTCTGTGGACCGCCAGACTCATAATCAGGCCTTAGGTCTGCACAATGAACATCCGTGCCCTAGATTGCATATTACAGATTCCAGTTATAGAGCTGACCATGCGCTGCTGCCCAGTGCACTGAATTCTGGTGTAGCAAAGGACTGTACCAGATGTTTACTTATGCATCAACCACTGGAGATGGACTGGGGTTTTGAGATAGATAGTCTGATGGCTAAGATCCAATCCTTACATTTAAGAGAGGCAAACGAGTGGTAGAAACCAATCTTTCATAATGTTTTAACCAACTTCTGGCACGTCCTTACTTTACCTTAAAAGATCCCTACCTCACTTTCTATTTGTAACCGTTTATTTTGTGTCTCTCCTTTTGAGGTCAAGGCTTCCTATTATTTTCATTTCCTTTGATGTGGTGCTGGGCACAGTCCTGCAGGATGCCTCAGAGGCCACTCCAAATTTGGGGTAATGAGGGAGTCCTAAGCCTAAGGCCTCCCTGTAGAATGGCCCTGGCAGGCAAAAACAGGTGTACAGCGATCTCTGATGCAGCCCTTTAGTGTCCCCCGACCTCCACAGCAAAACAGAAGGCGGATAGGCAGAAGTGGTACCAGGTTGTTGCATTCCCCTCTCCTCTCCTGTCCCCGCGCCCCTCCTTTGCCTGGAACATGGAACGCTGTACCTGCGTTGTACAATCTATGTTCCATGTTCCAGAGTTCTCTTGGGATCAGTTATTGCCTCAGCCTTGTGTAGTAGGGTTGTACTGTGCCTCTCTACAAATAAACTTTGAGTTCCACTTACCGTCTGGAGCCTCGTCATTACAAATTTGGCGACGACCATCTGAAGACTTCGTTTGCTACATCTTCCTTGGAGGCACAGGTGCTGCGATGTCTTCCGGACCCGTTTTCCTGTTCTTCACTTCTCTGCTGATCTAGAGCTTCCCTGCGTGCTGGATGCAGCATTCTTCTGCACAAACTGGGAAACCGCAGATTTCTGGCTTGTTGGGTGCCTTTCCTGAGCCTTTTCATCGTTTTTGTGAGTTTTTGCGCACCAACGGCTGTCTTCCGTTGTCTAACAACTGCTGTTGCCTGGATGCTAGCTGTGACGCGCCACCTGGATACTGCCTATGACGTGGGACGACAACTGTTGCCTGGCGACTTCTATCAACGCGCCACCCGGATCCTAGCTGCAACGCTGGACGCTTTGTCCGCTCCTCACGTTGGTCACGCTGTGCGTCGTTACGCCGGCGGCCATTTTGGAGCGGGCTCATTTTCATGCTTTACCGCGTCGATTTCTCCCGAAGGCTCTGGTACTTCGTGGTGTTTATTCCCAGCGTTTCATCACACGAGCATGAGCACACCTCGTTGAATGCTCCCCCGGATGTCTTATTGTGGTGTTGTTCCCAGCGTTTCATCACACGGGAATGAGCACACCTCATTGAATACTTCCCCGGATGTCATATTTACAGAAAAATATCTTCGTCTTCACAGTCATCTTCATCCGTCTACAGGTAGGAAAGCCTGTTCATCTTCCGTGACAGGCACACGTTGACTCTCAGTTCTACAGCCTGCCTTCCTTACGGTGACTGGCACACCTTGTACTTGTTGTCTATTTTACAAGAGTAGCACGTACACTCTTATCTTTCATGTAATAGCACATATTTATGCTTTATCTTTCACTCGAAAGCAGCACATTCACAGTAGGTTTGCTGCGTCGTCTACTCGGAAGATTATTTACCTATAATTTTTACCTGTTTTAGTACGCTACCTTATATACTGTATAAAAAAACTTTTTTTTTTTACCATTATATCACTACCGTCTCATCACAATGCAGTTTGACCCACCCTCTAAATTTTTACAAACAAAAGGAGAACCATCCATTCCATGGACAAGATGGAAAGAGGAATTTATCACCTACCTAAAAGCTATTGATGGAGAACGTATGTCTGCTGAGAGGAAAAAGAACATCTTTCTTCATTGCTTAGGTTCTGAGGGACAGGTAGTGTATAGGACCCTTCCTCCTGTCAGATCGGGGGGTGATCACAACGTATATGATGAGGCCATTTTGCGTATAGAGGGTAGATTTAAACCAACGACAAGTCTTGCCCTCAATAGGTTTACATTTTACACTAGGGCTCAAGAAGAGGGAGAGAGTTTTGATGAATTTCTCACCGCCCTACGTGCGTTGTCCTTACACTGTAACTTTGGTTTGATTACTGATGAAATGATCAGGGACCAGATCATCGTTCACGTAAGAAGTAAGAAGGTACAGGAGCAACTGTGGATAATGGGCGACCCTAATTTGGAAGCGGCCATTAGCACTGCTAAGGCCTTAGAGCAATCCGATAAGTGGATGAAGTCACTCAACAAAGAAACCAAACATTCCACTTCCAGTGAGGTCAACACTATCAATCCTAACACCTCTAAGGGTTACTCCAGTGACAGAAGTTACCCTAGTATCAAACAATTCTATTGTTATAGGTGTGGGAATCCTGACCATATAGCTTCTTTTCCACGTTGTCCTGCTATTAGTAAAGAGTGCAGTAAGTGTGGACGTGTAGGACATTTTTCTAAAATGTGTAGGAATACTATGAGTGGTGCCCCGAATTCCAAGAAGTCTGTATTGCCTTCTTCTAAATTCTCCAAAGGGAAAGTTTCTTGTGTCACTTGCAACCTTCCATCTTGTGATCATCTTCAAGGTGACTTAGAGTCTGGCATTGTTGTTTCGATCCAACATTCCTTTGATGTTTCCGAGGCTGATAAGATTTCTTCTCCTAAATGTACTGTATGTATCATGGGGAGGGAGTTGGAACTAATGGCAGACTCGGGTTCTCCTTGGACTATAATCACAAAGGATTATTGCTTGGAATCCTTGGGAGAATTAGTTGATCTCAATCTATTAAACAAACCTGATATTGTGGCGCAGAATTTTGATGGTTCCCATATTGATTTTATGGGCTTCAAGGAAGTATTTATTGAATTCAAGGGTAATTCTGCCACCATCAAGTTATACATAGCTTTCAAAGGTGTTAATGTCTTGGGCTGGCGTGACCAGGCCAAGTTGGGTATTCTGTTGAACCCCAGAAGCAAAGAACCTGTTTCTGTCCTTGCTTTATCTTCTGCTAGTACCAATTTCAGTGTTTTATTTCCTAATGTATTCTCCGATGATCTTGGTAAACTTATAGGTTTTAGTCATAGGATCAAAGTCAAAGAAGGTTCGGTTCCGGTGAAACAGAAATTAAGGGGAGTTCCCATCAGTATTAGGACTGAGTTAAAAAACATGTTAGATGGAATGGTTGAGAATGGCATAATTGAGGAAATTGAGTCCTCAGAATGGGTTTCTCCCATTGGTTTAGCCCAAAAACCTGATAAAAGTATTAGGTTATGTGTTGATTTGAGGGCGTTGAATGCTAATTTGGTCGCTGACTGCCACCCACTCCCTAATATTAACGAAATGGTATGCATGTTGGATGGTGCCTGCATTTTTTCCACCCTTGATCTTCGATCGGCTTACCACCAAATTGAACTTACTGGGGATTCCAAACACTTCACTGCTTTTATCACACCCCATGGGCTTTTTCAATTTAAGAGGATGCCTTTTGGTCTTGCATCGGCCGCATCTGTGTTTCAGAGGGCCATGTACCACATCTTTAAAGATGTCAGCAAATTTGTTAAATGCTTCCAAGACGATATACTAATTTTTTCCAAAAATGAGGAAGATCACTTCCATCATGTTAAGGAAGTTTGCCTCAGGTTAGAAAAATGTGGTTTGACACTCAAAGCTGGCAAATGTAAATTTTTTTGTAAATCAGTGGAATATCTAGGTCACACACTTTCTGGTAATGGGGTAGTGCCCAAAAAATCCTTAGTTGATGCCATCATCAATGCACCTGCTCCTGACAATAAAGAGAAACTCCTCTCTTTTGCGGGCCTGTGTGAATACTATAGTAAATTCATACAGAACTTTGCCACCAAGATGGAGCCCCTTAGGGAGTTGACCAGAAAGTCTACTGAGTTTGTCTGGTCAGATAAACAAGAGACAGCTTTCAGACAGATCAAAAACGAGATTGTTAATGCGCCCACCTTGAAGTCATTCTGCCTCAATAAGAGATGCATTATCACTGTCGATGCCAGTCTGTATGGTCTTGGGGGAGTTCTTAGCCAGTGTTCGGGAAAGGAAGAGTGGTGTGTGGCTTTTGCTTCTAGGACTCTTTCGGTTACTGAGAGGAGATATGCCGTGATTGAGAGAGAGTTGTTGGCGTGCATCTGGGCCATCGAACATTTTCGCAACTATTTGTGGGGAAACAGATTTACTCTCAGAACTGATCATAAGCCCCTTGTTGGCATATTATCCCCTGGGGAGGATGGAACTCTACAGCCCGCATAGCCCGCCTCACATCCAGACTACAGGAATACGATTTCGAGGTGGTGTATGTCCCTGGTAGGAGCAATGTCACGGCTGATTTTCTTTCTAGGTTGCCGTGTCCTGACGAGTGTGATTTTCGTGATGAACAAGAAGTGGACGTAGTTGCCACTGTCAAGGATTTTGTAACTCAAGAGTTTTTGGGCTTGTCTGAGACTGAGTGGTCGGCTGAGATGAATAATGATGATGTGTGTAAACATATTATTGAATGCGTGAAAAATGGATGGCCCAGAGAAAGGTCTGCCAATGCCGACATTGCCCCTTTTTGTCGTGTCTCTGATGAGATTGAAGACATTGGTGGTTTGCTTTTCAAAGGAGGAAAGATTATCCCTCCTGCTTCTTTGCAGAACAAGATTTTACTACTTGCCCACCAAGGACACTTAGGCATGTCCTCTATGAAACGGCTTATCAGGGCCAACTTTTGGTGGCCTGGACTTGACAAAATGGTAGATAGGTCTGTCAGGGAATGCCCTGAATGCATTAGCAGCGATAAAATGCTCCAAGTTTCTTCCGCCCCTCTTAAACCAGTTTCTTGGCCTGAGTGCCCTTGGCAAAAAGTAGCTTTTGACATTTCAGGTCCCTTTAAACACTTGCCTTCAAATGCCCGTTTTGCTCTTGTCATGGTGGACTACCACTCCAAGTGGCCGGAGGTCAAGTTTGTTGCTAATACCTCTACTCAAGTCATCATCACCTTTTGCAAAGAGGTTTTTGCACGTCAGGGGTCCCCTGAGGTTCTTGTAACGGATAATGGGGTACAACTCACATCACAGGAAATGGAAAGTTTTCTCCATATGTGTAATATCAAACATATGACTACATCCTTATATGAACCGAGAGAAAATGGCCAAGTGGAACGGTTTAACCGTGTACTCAAGGATTGTATTCAGTTAGCTGGTGTGTCCAATGAGTCTTGGAAGGATGTTGTAAGGAAAAAGTTATGGATGTATCGCATCACTCCCCATTCAGTGACTGGAGTTAGTCCTTTCAGACTGTTGAAGGGCAGAGAACCTATTTCGGAAATTTGTCCATGGTGGATCAAAAGAGTTATTAAGGTTGACGATTCTGTTGATGTGAATCAGGTTGCAAAGCGGGTGGAAAGTAAGAAAGACAAGATGAAAATATTGTTTGACTCCAAAATGAATGTTAAAGTTCCAGATTTTGTTGTAGGAGACTGGGTTAGGATAAAAAACCTGGTTTCCTGGTGAAAGGTACTTCCAAGTTTAGTCATCCTATCAAAATTGTTAAGGTCTATAAGAACAGTGTCATCACTCAGGATGGTAGAGTATGGAATGTAAGGAGGGTTGCTAAATGCAAGTCTTTAAGTCTCACTGTAGATAGAGACGAAGCTTCACCATTACATGATTTTCCTGATTCCAAGTGTAACTCTCATCATTCCACTCAATCTGTGGCCTCCAGAGTTAAAAGTAATGATCGACCCAGGTTTTTACCTGCCAGGTACTTGTCTTGATTTTCCTGCTTTCCTTTCCCTTTCATTCTCTGTGTTAAGGGTGAGATGTGTTGCATTCCCCTCTCCTCTCCTTTCCCCTCCTGTCCCCGCGCCCCTCCTTTGCCTGGAACATGGAACGCTGTACCTGCGTTGTACAATCTATGTTCCATGTTCCAGAGTTCTCTTGGGATCAGTTATTGCCTCAGCCTTGTGTAGTAGGGTTGTACTGTGCCTCTCTACAAATAAACTTTGAGTTCCACTTACCGTCTGGAGCCTCGTCATTACACAGGTGTAATCCCAAGAAGGGTACAATGTCTTGTCTAGCACTATGTTCTCTCAAGATGAATAAGGTTATTTTGAAAGTGCACCAATAACATCCCAGCTTCAATCCACAAGTTGGTGTCAGTTAATTTTCAGGCTTCAGTAGCAGTAATTTTTCATGTCTGTTGTGGACAAGTTGTATGGAAAGATCCAAACTTTCTCGTCAAATCTTGTTGTTTGCTTTCCGCAAGACACCAGGTTAACGGCTTCTACCTGCTCGAAGATAAGCCATTATTGGATATCCACTCACAGCTCTCCTGACCATCTCAATGTGAAGTTGCTTTAGCACCAAAAATGATTGGAGCCAACTGATGCACTACTTTGATCCCTGGCTTGATACTGATGACATCAGTATTTAAAGAAAGGCCTTGTAACTACAGCTTCATTTTCAGCCAAGTGCAGTTTTCAAAGCTCCGCATTAGCAGTGGTTGGGGATCCTCTATGATGGGAAATTGTTCTCTCTAAGTGCTGGTTCTTGGTTTCTTTAGCAAGCATACTAGACCAGCGACACTTCTGGTAGGCCAACATGTTTGACTCGCTCTGGAAACAAAGGTGGAGATCTTATTAATCCTGACAAATGTAGATTTATACTTGCCAGTACTCCCTTGCGAGCCACATACATCCAAGACTTCACAATTGGTACATTTAAACAAATATCTGGGTTTCTAATTGGTAGGTTTGTTGATCTAAGAATCACCTAAAATATATAGGGGCCATGGAACCTAAATATCTATTTCCAAAAGGGATCTCTCCCTATCTTGATTCTACTGTACTTACATTCCAATAGGCTTAGAGAATGCCCATGAAAAGAGTTCGTAAAAGTATTGCTCCTTGCTCGCCTTCTTCTTTTAAGTCCTAGTAAAATTAATCTCTCATCTCTAGTGGTGGTAATTACTGCCCATTTAGGATGTGGCTTTGGCATTAAGTGCAGACACTAGAGAGCTGGAGTTACAGATACTTGATAGGGATTTTGTTTGGGCACCCAGCAGGTTAGTTGATGCCCCTGCCCATGGCTAAACAGTGACTACCCTCCTCTCATTCAAGTTTGACCTGGCATTTTCCTCCCCTCCTGCAATATAGTCCAAACAGTACACAGTTCTAATGTGCTGCAGAAAGTTTAATTTGGGATTTATTTGGTTTCTTGACCTTTTAACTTCTGTAGACCCTCGCTGAATCGCTAATAGATGCTGTGGACATGGACTAAGCAATTTCTATTATTTGACCCCGAGACACACAAGAATACAGAAACTAGTGTAGATCAAACAAATACAAACTATGAAATATTTTATTTATTTCACACACAAAAAATCCAAATTTTAATACTAATTTAAAAGAGCTTTTCAAAATGTGACTGTCTTTCTAAACGACAAAGAAACATGCTAGCATATCACTTCGTCTTTTTTACTTCTAATACATCCCTTCTTTTTGTCAGATTCCCGTACTGTGCTTTCTGTGCTCCCATAAACCAAGCCAAGGATACCAAGTAAATGATTAGCTTCCAATCAGTGGCGGCTCCTCCGTTAATGCGGAGGAGCGTCGCCCCACTGCTATTTCAGCAGTACAAAAAAGAAAAAGAAAATGATATTAACATGACGTTATTATCATTTTCTTTTTCTATGCGGTAGTTGGAGCGGGGCTGGCTCCATGACGCCAGAGCAGGGTAGGGGTGGTTTGCACTCCTCTAAGTGCACAAGACTTTTTGGCCGGCCCTCTAGGGCCGGCCAAACCGTCATGCGCACTTGGCATGTTCTCCTTTGGGCTGTGTTGCACAGCCCAGTGGAGACAATGCCCAGCCTCCCAGGCACTGCCTGAGCGTCCAAACAGGACTCTCAGACCAATCACGACGTTGCTCCTGCAGCGCCGTGATTGGTTGGGAGAGCCCGGAAGCCTGAGTGCTTCCAGCAGACGGAGGAGACGCGTGCGGCGGCTGGAGACGCGTGCAGCGGCGGACAAGGTAAGTTCATTAAAAAAATAAAAAAATTCATCCCACCACCCCCGTTCCGAGCGAGCCGCCACTGCTTCCAATTTCAAATTCCTTCATATTTACAGATCTTTTTAACATTTTCAATTTTGCATTTTGTATGTTTATATTTATTTAGTGTTTTATAGAGCGCGAACTTGACCCGTTAGGGTATCAGAGCAGTTTACAGGGATAACACGTTGTATACAAGTATGAAATAGTCCACACAAAAAAATGTATGCAGGCTTTATTAATCAACAAATAATCTTTAGGGTTCTCAAGTAGTGAACCTCTTCAGTAGGTGTTGCGGACCTCAAGGGGTCTGCAGACGAAGAACCTTGCATTTATTGTAATAGTTCTATTTAAAATCAGATGTTTATATCAGACATTTAGAAACAGGCACTCTGTTAAAAGGACAATAAAAAGCTTTTCAAAGTTTGTCCTTCTTTCACGTGTCTACAATCTATCCAGATATCTGGAAAACAAACAGATGTTTTGAGATGCAATTTAAATCCATCATGCATAGGCTGGACTGATGTGTTAAATGTACCATTGGTTTCTTTACAAATATCTATTAATGTTTATTTGTTCTATGCTGTTATCATGTTCAGAGGGTTGTATGACGGAACCCCACATGCATTTCCCCCGCATGCCTTTACAATGCAGTCACTACCTCAACTGCGACGTAAGCACACATTATTTTACCATGCATGTCATTACAATGACTTGCCTTAGGGGGAATATTTAAAAGCCGCAGGATGGTAATAGGACCTTAACTTAATTCAGCAAGGCGATTGCTTTCCTCAGAAGACATGGCGAGGTGGGCATGCCAAGCTCAGTCCCTATATTGTTTCTGAGGAATCCCTTTGTTTAAAATTGCGGTACAGGGAAGTGGTGATTTCACACAGACTACACAATTTGAAGAAACGAGAAATCAGAGATTACTACTCATGTCTTTTTACATTTAGGCTCTAGATCAGATTCCAACATTCCTGCAGCTTATATTAATTTTGATGGCCATTTCTCCAGAAAACCTGGATTTGTTGGGCGGTTGCAGCCTGGTGACCATTAAATCATTCCATTTGTTTTTCATAAGCCGAATATCAAATTTGTCTCCTTTCTCATAAGCCTGGCAAGATTGACTAGAGCTGCCTCCTAGGGTTCTACCATGCTTAATGTCTATACCAGTGGTTCTTAACCTGTGGTCATGGGACCTGGGGGAGGGGGTGGTGTGGAGAGCCTACTTAGGGGGTCTGCAACAGCTTAGAAAATTAAGTAATATTAACAGATTAATAAAGTGTATGTATTGTATTGTAATTGCATTTGTATAGCGCTTACTACCCCTGACGAGGCGTCGAAGCGCTTTTTCGGCGAGTAGCACGCTACTCCGGGACCCATAGAGGATTAGTGTTGAATTAGTATAGTGAAACATGCAAGTAAATTTTAAGTGGTGGATATGTTAGTCAGTTATTTGGATTCGGAAGGATAGCAGAAGGATAGAAGAGGAAAGAAGGTTTGTATTTATATAGCGCTTCTAACCCCTGATGGGGTGTTGAATCGCTTTTTTTTGGCGAGTAGCACGCTACTCCGGAAACCCATAAAGGATTAGTGGTGAATTAGTATGGTGAAATATGAAAGTAATTTGAGTGGTGGATATTAGTCAGTTATTTGGAGTGAGAAGGATAGTGGAGGGATAGAAGGGAAAGAAAGGTTTGCATTCATATGGCGCCTGTTACCCCTGAAGGGGTGTTGAAGCGCTTTTCTGGCGAGTAGCAGGCTACTCCGGAACCCATAAAGGATTAGTGTTGAAAATTAGTATAGTGAAATATGAAGTAATTTGAGTGGTGGAGTCTGTCAGTCAGTTATTTGGATTGAGAAGGGTTAGGGAGGGGTAAAAAAGGAAAAACGGTTTGCATTTATATAGCGCTTGTAACCCTGATGAGGTGTTGAAATGCTTTGTTGGCGAGTAGCACGCTACTCTGGAACCCATAAAGGATTAGTGGTGAATTAGTATAGTGGAATATGGAATTAGAGAAGTGAACATGCTAGTCTGTTATTTTGATTGAAAAGGATAGTGGAGGGATAGAAGAGTGAAGGATTTCTTTTTTTAGGTCATAGCAGTAGGAGGAGGCTTTTGGATGAGTAAAAAGGGTTTTTGGAGGGGAAGAGTCAGAGGGAAGAGTTTAGAAAGGTATGTTTTGGGGGATCGGTACAGTAAAGGAGGTGTCAGAAGATGCAAGGAGAAATAGAGTAGGAGAGAGTCAAGGAAGGGTTATTTTGGGGAACATAGTAGTGGTATGGCATTTGGGATAAATGAGAGAGTGGGTGTAGAGGATATAATGATAGATGTATAGGGTGAGATAGGGTAGTGAATTGGAAAGAGTAGTAGAAAGAAGCTTGAGATGAGTCAGAAAGTTGGGCTAGAAGATATATTGAGGGAAGTATAGGCTGAGAAATAGGGTAGTGCATTGGAAATGCTAGATTTGAAGAAAGTGATAAATATATAGATCCATAAGTACATTGAAAGTATATAGATGCATAAAGGAGGTAAGTATTTGCAGATTAAAGATATTGATAGAGGTAGCGGATGAGAAATAGGGTAGTGCATTGGATATGCTTTTTCAGGAGAAAAGTAACAGACACACAGATCCAAGTACATGGAGGTACACAGACGCCCAATGGAAGCAAGTACATGTAGACCAAAGAAGTTTTTTTTCTTTTGTTTTTGTTTTTATAGCAACATAATTATTGTACATGTTTATACAAAGCAATACACGAAGATAGGCACACATCTACAGTGAAAACCAATGCTTATGTACAGAGGGACAAATACATAGGGTGGGTATTAATGAATGGGAAAATGGGCAGCATTTCTGGCCCGGGTCCCGACCAGTCTCGAACAGGCTCAAACAGGCACTCACCCTTGTCCTCTCCACCCTTAACAGGCTCAAACAGGCACTCACCCTTGTCCTCTCCACCCTTGTCCTCTCCACCCTTAGCTTCGACACCCGGGCTGAGACGCCCTAAGCCTTGGCTGTTTATAGCCCTAGTAGTCAGGTGACCCCTTCAGCCAATGGGAACCCTAGCCCTAACACTATACAATCACAACACTAGCCCTAAAAATCTAGAACCAATAGGAGACCAGGACCTTACAGCCAATCTTAGCCCTAGTCCAAGCACCCAATCAGTTTCAAATACCCTTGATCTCTACGTCCAATAGAGGCCCTAGCCCTACCAGTAGTCTCAACCCTAGTTCAATCAACCAATGGCACAGGAAGCCCTAGTCCCTACTTCCAATAGAAAGCCTAACCCTACTCTTAGTCCCACACCTAGTCCAGCAACCAATAACACCAGAAGCCCTAATCGCTACTTCCAATTAAAGGCCTAACCCTAGCCCTAGTCCCACCCTAGTCCCAACAACCAATAACACAGGAAGCCCGAGTCCCTACTTCCAATAGAAATACTAACCCCAGCCCTAATCCCAACCCTACATTGATTGAATCACAGACCCAGAAACCAATCAGAACCCTCAAATACCCAACCAATGAGGACACTAACCCTAAACCAATAGAAACATCAAATACAACCACCAATCCGTGTACACATGTACCAAACAATATCAGACTATATAAGGTCCCAGCTACCTCAGACAAGGTTTGCTGGCCCGGGAGTTGAAAGCTGCTTCTCTATTCAGAAATCTCCTAGGAGACAGACTGGCTCAATCCACACTTTGGACTTCTGCAGGTAAGGCCCTAACAAACTTGTCCTCTAACAACACTATTTGTATAAAACTTTACTCCCTCTCCTGGCCAAAAAACGAAGTGCACAGTCCCTATTAAACACAGTTTAAACAGCTTACAGCACATTACTGCTGTCTCAGGAGGGAAGGGGGGGCTGGTTTCACTGACTTGTTAACACAAGATGGTCGCTGGGGGTGCACTGCTTAACATACAGATCTTAGCACAGAGCAAAGGAGACATTTGGAGGGAAAAAACTGATAGTCACAGGGAATGAGAGGGAAAAACTACAGAGTTTGGACTGCAAATCCCACAATTCAACAGGTTAAATGGAAGCAGTCACAGGCAGGAAAAAACACAAGTTTAAACACAAAAACATGGGATAAATTATGCAAGCACTGGCAGGTTAAAACTACAATTTTAAACTGTAACAACCACAGGCAAAGACAGTTAAAGAAATTGAAAAAGAAAAAATAAGATGATGCAATCACAGGTAGGGAAAATCGTTTTTTTAACTTTTTTAGAGACAGCACTAGTCTGCCTCCTTACCACTTCCTGGACTCTGCTCACTGCAATCTGGGGCACAGGTAGGCTGCAACTCACAAGATGGAGGAGAATGTAAATATATAAGCAAAATGCATAGATGAAATTTTTAAAACAGTCTGTAAATTGCTGTAAATATGTTGGAATTTGAAAATAACATTACATGTCTATTTGTAAAGTGCACATTCACCCAAGGGTATCTTGGCTCTGAATAACATGTTTATTGTCACCCAACTCAATGGTACTCATTTTATTGACCTCAGAGGATAAAAGGCTGAGTGGACACGCTGGAATTTGAACCCGTGACCATGCGATTGAACACAGGCCCCTACAGGGGGTGCATTAGTCCACTGAGCCACCAGACCCGGCTGTGTAGGCTTAAAATAACGTTCATATCCTCAGGTTGATTCATAGGAGCAGTGCAAGTGCATCAAACGGTATTTGTGAATTAAATTAAATATTTCATAATGTGTATATTTGTTTGATGAATGCTTGTTTCTGTACTTTGTATGTATTGTTTTGCAGTTCAAATTATCGAAAATGCTTAGGCCGAGAGCCACGGCTTCCAGTAATTACTCTTTTGGGGGGTTGTATTCCAACAGTGATTCAGTGGGGGTCCCTGGGTTCCAGTAATAATTAAGTGGTGTCCACAGAAGTCAAAAGGTTAAGAACCACTGATCTAGCCGACCCACTGTACTATCTAATCTGAGACTTCATAGTGAATTACTTCCGTTATCATAATGAAAGAAAGTTATACATCCATGCCTTTCCCATCGCTGCTGATCGGCTGTCTACCCAACTGCTTGACAACTATTAATTTCTGTATGAAGTCCAGATGGCTGACGGTAAACCCAAGCAACCAAGAGATCATTCTGTTTGGTCAAAAATGGAAGACACCTATTATAGATTTGACCCTTCCTATGCGATGGGTCCTTTCCCTTTCCATTTCCATGGCCTCAGTAGCGGCTGGCATTGCTCGCGGGTGGGGGTGCGGGCACAGGGGGAGGCATGCGGGGAGAGGAGGGGCGGTGCGCGTAAGGGGGGGTCAAAATTAAAATTAAAACCTATCTTTCCGCCGGGTCCCACATCTTCTCTCCTCCTGCTCTCCTGTGTCCGACAGGAACAGAAGCAGTCAGTCAGGCTCCATTCCCTAAGTCAATCACAACGCTGTAATGCAGCGTTGTGATTGATCGGGACAGCGCCCTGCCAAGGGCTAGTGGGGTAACCTGCATGGAGAAGGGCAGAGTGTGCATGACTGGTTTGGGTGGCCCGAGAGGGCTGACCAAACAGTCTTTGTGCACTCAGGAGTGGGCAAACTCTCCTCCCCTGCCCTGCTCGGAGAGCAGAGCAATCCTGCCCACCCGCCAGCCCGCAAAGCAAACATAAAATGGTAATAACTTAAAGTTATTACTATTTTATGTTTTGGCTTCTCGCACTGTGAGAAAGCAGTGGGGCGACGCACCTCCACCATAGCGGAGGAGGTGCCCCTGCATGGCCTTCTAAAGTGCAAACAAGTCACTTACCTGTAGCAATAGTTTTTAAGCTTACTTTATTTATGCATCTTGCGCTACATATACTACCGCCATCCGGTGGTTGGACCTGGAGGAGTATTTTTGATTTTATGCTTTTTTGCCTGAAAAGTGGGTTTAGACCATTGGCGTCTCTTGAATAACTGACTTAGATGTCACACTCCCATTCCTACAATTTAACGTGATTATGATAACTATTGTAGGCGATGCATCTGCCCTCTGCAGTACTCAGGATGCCTTGGTTGTTTGTACCTGATTGTGTGCTTTAAATTAGTGTTGGACCCTGTGTATTTTTGCCTTAATCAGCTATTGATATTCATGCGACTGAAGAAACATGCATTGGTAAATGCATTGTTGTAAGTTTTAGCTTGCTGAGTATTAGTACAATATAAGTTACAGAAAGTCTGTTAAAGTGTTATGATTTGTTTATGTACAAAAAGGCAATATATTGTGCTGTTACAAGTGGTATAGTGCTGGTAAGTAATAGGATTTTTTTTTAAAGGAAATGAAAGAGGGAAATATTTGGATTAATTTGAAATATGTGTTTTGATGAGTTCTGACAACTTTTGGGCCCGGTGCCACTGCACATGCTGCACCATTCAAATCATGCCCTAGTGCCTGCAAGATAACTGCATTTGTGACTGCTTATTTAGTAGTTAAATATAGCAATATTTGGTGTCTAGAGGAGTTATGACAACTTTTGGCCCCAGTGCCACTGCACCTACTGCACCATTTAAATCTTGACTCTAGTGCCTGCAAGGTAACTTTACTTGTGACTGCTTATTTAGTAGTTAAATATAGCAATATTTGGTGTTTAGAGGAGTTATGGCAACTTTTGGCCCCGGTGCAAGTGCACCTGCAGCACCATTGAAATCATGGCCCTAGTGTCTACTAGATAACTGCACTTGTGACTGCCTGTTTAGTAGTAAAACATAGCAATATTCTGCATTTAGTGGGGTCCCTAGAGCTTTTGGCCCCGGAGCCACTGCACCTGCTGCACCATTCAAATCGAGCTCCTTTTAACTGCAAGATAACTGCAATTGTGTCTGCCTGTATAGTAGTAAAATATAGCAATATTAGGTGTTTAGAGGAGTTCTGACAACTTTAGGGCCCTGTGCCACTGCATTTGCTGCACCATTCAAATCATGACCCTGTTGTCTGCAAAGTAACTTCACTTGTGATTGTGTGTTTAGTAGTAAAATATAGCAATATTAGGCTTTTAATGGGGTGCCTAGAGCGTTTGGTCTTTGTGCTACTGCACCTGCTGCACCATTCAAATCATGGCCTTATTGCCTGCTAGATAAATGCAATTGGGACTGCCTGTTTAGTAATAAAATTTAGCAATAATCTTTGTTTAGTAGGGTCCCTAGAGCTTTCGGGCCCCAGTGCCACTGCATCTGCTGCACCATTCAAATCAAGTCCATTTTAACTGCAAAGTGACTGCCTGTTTAGTAGTCAAATATAGCAATATTATTGTATTGTAATTGTAATTGCATTTATATAGCGCTTATTACCCCTGACGAGGCGTCGAAGCGCTTTTTCGGCGAGTAGCTCGCTACTCCGGAACTCATAATTGATTAGTGTTGAATTAGTATAGTGAAATATGAAAGTAGTTTGAGTGGTGGATATGTTAGTCGGTTATTTGGATTGAGAAGGGTAGCAGAGGGATAGAAGAGGGACAAAGGTTTGCATATAATAATAGCGCTTGTTACCCCTGATGGGGTGTTGAAGCTCTTTTTCGGTGAGTAGCACGCTACTCCGGAACCCATAAAGGATTAGTGATGAATTAGTATAGTGAAATATGAAAGTAATTTGAGTGGTGGATATTAGTCAGTTATTTGGATTGAGAAGGATAGCGGAGGGATAGAAGAGGGAAAAAAGGTTTGCATTTATATAGTGCTTGCTACCCCTAATGAGGTGTTCAAGAGCTTTTTTCGGCGAGTAGCACACTACTCTGGAACCCATAAAGGATAAGTGGTGAATTAGTATAGTGAAATATGAAATTTGAGACGTGGACATGTTAGTCTGTTATTTTGATTGAAAAGGATAGTGGAGGGATAGAAGAGTGAAGGATTTAGACTTTTTTTGGGGGGGGGGAGGTTATAGCAGTAGTGGGAGGCTTGGGATGAGTAAAAAGGGATGTGGAGGGGAAGAGTTTAGAAAGGCTTGTTTTGGGGGATCAGTATATTAAAAGAGGTGTCAGATGGTGCAAGGAGGGGTAGAGTAGGGGAGATTCTAGAAAGGGCTATTTTGGGGATCATAGTAGTGGTATGGGGTTTGAGATGAATAAGAGAGTGGATGTAGAGGATATATTGATAGAGGTATAGGGTGAGAAATAGGGTACTGCATTGGAAAGAGTGTAGAAAGAGGTTTGAGATGAGTCAGAGAGTTGAGGTAGACGATATATTGAGAGAGGTATAGGGTGAGAAATAGGGTAGTGCATTGGATATGCAGAATTAGAAGAAAGTAATACATATATAGATCCATAAGTACATGGAAAGTTTATAGATGCATAAAGGAAGTAAGTATATGTAGATTAAAGATATTGATAGAGGTATAGGGTGAGAAATAGGGTAGTGCATTGAATATGCTTTTTTTTGGGGAGGAAAGTAATATATAGATCCAAGTACATGGAAGGTATATAGATGCATAAAGGAAGTAAGTATAAGTAGATTAAATATGCATTCGATAAACTCTGGTTTTAGTGTTGTTATGTGTTTAGAGGAGTTCTGACAACTTTTGGGCCCGGTGCTACTGCACCTGCTGCACCATTCAAATCATGACCGTGTTGTCTGCAAGGTAATTGCACTTGTGGTTGCCTGTTTAGGAATACAATACAGCAATTTTAGGTCTTTAGTGGGGTGCCTGCACCTTTTGGTCCCCGTGCCACTGCACCTGCTACACTATTGAAATCATGACCCTAGCGCTTGCTAGATAACTTCACTTGTGACTACCTGTTTAGTAGTAATACATTGCAATTTGAGATGTTTAGTGTGGTGCCTAGAGCTTTTGGTCCTGGTGTCACTGCACCTGCTGCACCATTGAAATCATGACCATGTTGTCTGCAAGGTAACTGCACTTTTGACTGCCTGTTTAGTTTAAAATTTTTGCAATACTCTGGGTTTAGTCGGGTCCCTAGAGCTTTTGGCCCCGGTGCCGCTATGCCTGCTGCACCATTCAAATCATGTCCCTTTTAACTGCAAGGTAACTGCAATTGTGACTGGCTGTTTAGCAGTCAAATATAGCAATATTATGTGTTTATAGGAGTTATGATAACTTTTGGGCCCAGTGCTACTGCACCTGCTGCACCATTCCAATCATGACCTTGTTCTCTGCAAGGTAACTGCACTTGTGGCTGCCTGTTTAGTAGTAAAATATAGCATAGCTCTTGTATAAAAACTTTATTTTTGACGTGCTTTGTTTATTACAACATTTAGAATTTGATCATAACGACCAAATAGATTAAGTTGAAAAAATCAATCTGATAATGCCTACAAAGTGCAAAAAAAGGTACTGAGGAATGAATAGGAAATGACACAAACGTTCTAAGGCTAAAGCATCTGCTTTACACAACAAAGTAATAAAAAGAAAGTATTCCAGCATACTGTTTAGAAGCTGTCCGCCTTTTTCGTGGGAAGAGATCTTATCTTGACAGTGAATGGGGCTTAAACAGTGTGAACAGCTTTAGTAGAAGTATCGTAAATGCATGCATCCAGGGGAAGTTAAAAAAAAAAAAGTTCCTCACAAAAGAGAATAAACACATTAATTCGGCTATGGGAATGTCACGTGGTTGCCAAAGGCATTATCAGCATCTTTAAGTTAGCATGAGCCCGGTAGCCATGATGCTGCTTTTGCGCACAACACTACATGTCTTTATTTTGACAAAGCTCTGTTTATGCCTTTCAAATGAGAACTCTCTGCTGTGCTCGTTCTCTGCCTGTTCCTGGAGTTTAGTCTGACCATTGTGAGCAAGGTCGATAAACACTGACTCTTGTTATTCTGTTCTGGTCAGGCCCTAGCACTTAGACAAAACATACCGATGCAGCTGTGTTTGCTGGAGAATCGTACTTTGATATTATGGGATGCATGTTTAGGTGACACACACTTGGAGAAATGAAATGAAATGAAAAGCGGTATTTGTAAAGCGCTAACTGTCACTCCGAAGGGAGCATCCTGGCGCTGATACTGAGGTGAGATAACACTCTAAGGGTCTTAGATGAGAGAGAGGCAAAGTTCGTCTGTTGCTCCGAAGATCCAAGTTTTTAGAGCCTTTCTATATTGGGTTTCGGTTTTTAGCATTCTCAGTTGCAGGGGCAGTAGGTTCCAAGCTCTGGAACCTAATACTGCTATTGTTTTACCTCCTTTAGTTTTGCATCGAAAGTTGGGAGGTTTGAGCAGGTTAGCTGATGAGGACCTGAGAGTTCTGTTTGTAATATAGGGGGTGAATCAAGATGAAAGATATTTTGGTCCTATCTTGAGTGACGCTTTGAAGGTGATTAGAAGAATTTTGAACAGAATTCTCTTATGTAATGGGAGCCAATGATGGGTTTTGAGAGCTGCAGATGCGGAAGACCTTCGAGGAAGTCTTAAAACAAGCCGTGCTGCTGCGTGTTGGACCACTTGGAGTCTTTTTACTATTTTTTTGCTGGCTCCTGCCAGGAGGCTGTTGCAGTAGTGAAGACGCGAAAGAATTAAAGCGACTGCTACTGATTTCCTTGCTGCAAGAGGGAGTAAGTCGAAAAATTTTCTCAGAGAGGGACCTTTCCAGGGAGAAGAGCAAATGGCACCTGTGATGTAGAAATACGATCTATGGCCTGAGGTATGGGGTCTGCTGACATAGCCCAGAGATCTTCTATTATATAATCATACTTATGCTTACCAAGGGGAGGGTGGTTAGGCCTTATCGTCCTTTATCCACTGTCTTTATAAAATGACATCTCCCTTTATGATATATGGTCTTGCTGCAATGCTAACTGTATTGGTATTATGCATTTTGCTGCTGGTTGTGGCACGTATACTACATTTTAGAGCACTTTAGTTAAAATAAATATTTTAAACTATCTTCGTGTCTCTGTCAGATCTTTTTGTGGACAAAGAGAGAGTGAGCGAAAAGGTGTGTCTTGTTACCTCATTCCTGAGAGATCTGGGAGTGTTGTGTTCTGGGGTGTCTAATAATTGGTTTCTCCGTTTGTGAGTAGGAGAGCGAGTGAGACACTATAGCTAGTCGGTCCTGGGCTCGTGGGCACCAAGGCAGTAGGAAGGCATAGCCCCTAAACACCGAAGTCCCATAATACTGCGCATAGTTCTGTGTATGTGCAGAATCCCTGCAACAGGAACTGGTAAGAGCCCCCTTTTAAGATATATTAAATACAAGAGATTTCACAAGCGCAGCGCAAGCGATGTGCATGCGAAACCTATAAAGGGTAAATACTTTTTACAGAACCAGGCTTGCTATGACTATAAATGTGCAGTGTTTACCAAACATTTTCTGATGTGTCCCCGTGTTTTGTTTCTACAAATCACCGTTTATCGTTGTTCTACTAGGCCATAATCAAATTCTGACAGCTTCAAGTGTGCCTGTAGCAATTACAGGATTTTTACAGAGTTGGACTTATGGGATTTTTACAGAGTTATTTCTAAAGGCGAGAGTCAGTCGTAGAGATAGAAATATTGCACTTTTTCCAGTCTTTAGTTTGTTTTGTACCATGGATCCAGACCAGCTAAGCCTTAAAGCTCCTTAATCGGATTAGTTTTAATTCGCTCTGAGTGGATTTAATGACTACCTCATGTAGCTATATAGTTACAACCCATTGTGCATTGCAGAGCATGTTGCAGACCCCTGAAGGCTTGGAGTTAAGCTAACCAGGGATGCCTTCTGACTAGCCTCTGTCAGTCGTTTCTTTGTGGTAGCAACAAGAAGAACCAGAGGAACAGAGAAAATGTTCCCCAGAAACACTCTCGCTGGTTATGCTTGATTCACAGATTCTTTCAACTTGGTGGCCATCACCCAACTCTTGTGAAATTTCCGGATAGCCCTTCTACTGTAAAAGGTGCTTGAGAAATATATGTATTCTTTTGGTTAGGTGTGTTAAAGTTCAAGAAACCAATGTTTAGAAATACCAAATAAAATGAAAATATCAACTGAAAATCTATCATGCCAAGGATTTCAGAAGGACATCCAATTGCTCCTACGACTGCTTTGCATGTTCTCTGATGCTGGCCACTGGAGTAGTCTTGGCGCCATCTTGCTGCTTTGAGTTCAAGTACCTGGAAGCCCTGTGAGCTTGACTCTGGTCCCTGGCCACTCCTTGAAAATGATTTACTGGAGTAGACTATAAAGTTCTGCTGGGGAGAGAAGCAGGAAAGATTCGGAACAATAGAGCATTCACCTCTGAATGCCGTGTCCTGAACACAGTAGACACTGGAAGCTGGCATTAAATGTGTTGATGCTAGGACAAGTACAGAGAGAGGCTCTGCCATTTGGTGTTAAACTCTGAGGGGAAACAAGACATGCTTTGCGTTCTCTCCTAAAACCATGGCGCATGGATCTGTTTTCACAGAGTATCTGAAGATTCCTTTGTATTATTCTTGCATTACTGTAGCACATGGTTGCTTCAATGCAAGTGTGTTTCTTTGTTTGAAACAACTGTAGTTGCGCTCACCAGTGGATTATATTGTTAGAATGGCTTCTCACTGGCTCTCTGGAAATACATCTAGTTCAAACTTGTCTGCTTAGCTACCTTCAAATATTTTACATTTTGGGCCACACATTTCCTCAGCTCTAAGGTGAAATCCTACTCTCCTTGCACTCAAGTCTGATCCTCAGAGCAGTGCCATCGGATTATCCATCATTTCAGCTAAGCCTAAAGATGTGTCCATCTAGACAGATTCCATAGAGCTCATCTCCTTCCCTCTACTTCAAAGCACTAAAAAAAGTATGTCCTTCAATCAATCAATCAAGCATGACTTGTAAAGCACAGCACCCATGAGGGTATCCAGGCGCTGAGGATCTCGCTACGGAGGCTCAGTCGAACAGCCAGGTCTTGAGTCCTTTCCTGAATTCCAGTAGCGAAGGTGAGGTTCGGAGGTGAAAAGGAAGGTCGTTTCAGGACTTGACCGCACGGTAGGATAAGGAACGACCTCCACTTCGGCTTCAACATATGCGAGGGGTGTGAGCAAGGTGGAGGGAGGCAGAGTAAAGTTGTCTGGAGGGTTGGTGGAAATTCAGGCGATGGTTGATGTATGCTGGTCCTTTCTTGTGCAGAGCTCTGTATGTGTGAATCAGTATCTTGAAGTGGCATCTCTTTTGAATGGGGAGCCAGTGGAGCTTCCTGAGGTGAGGAGTGATGTAGGTCCGCTTGGGGAGGTTGATGATGAGTCTGGCCGCAGAATTCTGTATGGTCTGTAGTCTGTTCAAGAGGTGCAAGTTGATTACTGCGTAGAGTGCGTTGCCGTTGTCTAGCTGGCTGGTGACTATGGCTTGGGTGACGGTTCGACTGGTGTTGACCAGGAGCCATTTGAATATCTTGCTGGGCATGTGAAGAGTGAGGAAGAAGGTGGAGGAGACTGTGTTGCTCTGGTTTTTCATGGTGCGTTTACTTTCCAGGATGATGCCGAGGTTGTGGTCATTGTCTGTTGGTGTGGGTGAGGGACCTAGTTCGGTCGGCCACCAGGGTGGAGATGTTGTTCCCGAAGATCAGTACTTCAGTTTTTTCTATGTTGATTTTCAGGCAGTTGTCTTTTATCCAATCTGCAATGCTCATCATGCACCTGTGGAAATTGTTCCTTGTGGTGAAGGGCTCTTCTGATAGCGAGAGGATGAGCTGGGTGTCGTTAGCGTAGGATATGATGTTTAGTCCATGGGTTCTGATGATGTCGGCCAAAGGGGTCATGTAGGTGTTGAACAGGGTGGGCTAGTGATGAGCCTTGAGAGACGCCGCAGATGATGCTTTTGTGTTCTGAGTTGTAGGGAGGCATGCAGATTCTCTGGGTTCTTCTGATGAGGGTGTCTTCTTGGATTCCGGTGTGGTGGAGTCTCTTCATAAGAGTGTGGTGGGATACAGTGTCAAAAGGTGCTGAGAGGCCGAGAAGGATCAGGGTTGCTTTTTCTCCTTGGTCAAGAAAGGCTCTGATTTCGTCGGTGGCAGTGATGGGGGCAGTTTCGGTGCTGTGGTAGTTGCGGAATCCAGACTGGGAGATGTCCAAAGGTTGTTGTTCTCCAGGTGTTCCGTGAGTTGGCGGTTGATGGCTTTTTTGTGGACCGTGGCGGGATAGGGGAGCAGAGAGATGGGACAGAAGTTTTTGAGTTCACTGGGGTTGGTGGACAGTTTCTTGAGGAGGCATTTGATTGCAGCGTGTTTCCATTCATCGGGGAAGGTGTCCGTGGCGATGGATGCGTTGAAGATGGTGGTGAGTTTGTTGCTGTTCGTCTTGCTCCCAGGGTTGAAGGTGTGCTGGGGGTAGGGGTCCGTTGGTGCTTCTGAGTGGACAGAGTTCATGATGGCGGTGGTGTTTTGAGTGGTGAGCTGGTTCCCTCTGTGGGGGTTATGAGCATGTCAGTGGCGGTAGGTTGGGGCTCGAACTTTTTATAGATGTCGGAGAGCTTGTCGTGGAAGAAGTCTGCCAGGGAGTCGCACAGTTATTGGGAGAGGGTGATGAAGTTTTCAGAGGTTGAGGGTTGGAGAACTCTCTGAGGATGTTAAAGCAGCAGGGGACAAAACTGCTTTTTCTCCTACTGAATTGTCGATCTATAACAAAACATAAACACGAGATCTCTGAAATACTGAGGGAGAAAATGCCCGACGCCCTGTTTCTTACAGAAACATGGCTTAACGATAGCTCTACCCCAGATATCCTAGATGCGCTCCCGGAAGGCTACGGGATAATGAGCCAAAATCGGGTAGGACAAAGAGGGGGCGGAATCGCGATAATCCATAAATTATCAATGAAGGGCTGCATAAATGATGCTAATTTAGAGAAATGCAAAGCTCTCTTCTTCACCCTCTCTGCAGAAAAAAACAACACCATAGCGGGTTTTTTGATATACCGCCCACGGGCCCAGCAACGTAATTTGTGATGAGCCTGGGGGAGAAAGTGGTCCAACCAGCTCTACGTCACAATAATCTTCTCATCCTAGGCGATCTTAACATACATTTTGATGATATGGAGAACCTGGAAGCACAATCTGTATGTAAAGACCTTATGACTTCTAACCTGGTTCAAAAAGTGAATGCACCAACGCACCAAACGGGGCATATTCTTGATCCTATATTCACCAACTTAACAGAGATCGAAGTGGGGACACCATGGCCAGTTCCTTGGTCAGACCATCACTTAGTCTCTTTCTCTATGCCCTCCCACAGACCCACGGTTAAGAGGCTTAAGCAGAAAATTACACGTAGGAAGTGGACCAAATTTAACCATAACACATTCACACAGACACTGCTGAAAAATGATCCTAAACTTGATAAAGACGAAAACATAGCTAACAGACAAATTGAGACATGGTTAACGGACGCACTGGATCAGATAGCACCGTGGACCACAATGAACACCAAGAGGTCTAGAGCATCGGCACCATGGTTTAATAACTCATTAATAAAGGCAAAAAAAGAATGTAAACAGTTGGAGCGCAGGTGGCGGAAGGACTATTGTATTAAGATAAAGGAGGAATATAAAATAGAACTAAAAAAATACCACACACTTATTAAGAAAACAAGATGTGAGTTCTATACTGGGAAGATTGAAGGGGCCAGTAATTCCTCCAAAGAAATGTTCTCCATACTAAAATCCCTCCAGTCAATCGAAAATCCAACTAACCATATAACCTTCTCAGAGGAGTCCTGCAATAAAGTGGCCGATTTTTTTGCAGAAAAAGTAGCAAAAATATATGGCACCTTCCCAGAGGAAGCACGACAGGGCAGGAACCCAGACTACAGGCCAGACACAGCATTCAGGGGAGAAACCCTGGATGAATTCAAGGTGCCGGAGCTAGAAGAGCTGAAGAACATAGCTAGTGGAATTAAATCCAGATCTCCACTAGACCCAGCCCGCCCAGAGATCCTAATGCGGGGAGGAAACATCATTATGCCACTTATTTCTGAGTTAATTGCCCGCTCCTTTCAACTGGGAGAAGTGTTCCCCATAAATGGAAACAAGCAATAGTACGCCCACTAAAAAAAAAGCCATCAATAGATCACGCTGTGTTAGAAAACCTACGCCCCATCTCGCTACTACCCTTCTTTGCTAAAATTGCTGAGAAAGTAACAAATAAGCAGCTAACTAATCACATCAACAAGAATGACCTATTACACCCCTCACAGTCAGGTTTCACAGCCGCGCACTCAACAGAGTCGGCGCTGCTCCTGGCCACTGAAACACTGAGACAATATGGGGATGAAGGACAGACGGCTGCACTGATCCTTTTGGATTTAAGTGCGGCCTTTGATACCGTCTCCCACGGTCTCCTTCTCCAGAGATTAGAGACATGCGGCGTGAGGGGCTCAGCTCTGTGCTGGATGACATCTTTTCTCTCCTCGCAGTGTTTCCAAGTCGCACAAAACACGCATATATCCAAGAGTATCCCCCTGTCACAAGGAGTCCCACAGGGATCCATCCTGAGCCCCACGTTATTCAATCTATATGTGGGACCACTCGCAGAGCTAGTGGAAGGTCATAACGTGACCATTGTGTCATATGCTGACGACACTCAGCTAATTGTCACACTTTCTCAAAACTCGGAACGGACAGCCCACCAATTCTCCCAATTTCTGGAGGAGGTAGCATCTTGGATGTCAAACCATTGTTTGAAGCTCAATGGTAACAAAACAGAGGTGCTGATCGTGGGAAAGGCCCCATCCATCTGGACATCGGCTTGGTGGCCTGAGAAGCTAGGCCAACTATGTGAGAAGTTGGCCTGGCATATGCTGTCCACTAATTATAGTGGGCACCTTGCACCAGTCCAAAAAACCCCTTATTGGAGATAGGTTAAAGACAACCTTTATTGAAAGCTATCCTAGTGGTAGCTATGGAGAGCAGCCTTCAGGCTAAGTCTTGAAGGAATGTAAAGCAGCTTGTTTTACCAGTCTATAATCACTTGAGTGACCAAATGAAAGAGGACCACACCAGGTATATATTCAAAATATATGTATTTATTGCTAAACACACCCCTCTAGTCTCTTTATGAGGCTAGAGTTCAAGTACATAAGTTAGTTATCTACAGTAATAGCACAAATACACGTTTGAGCCCTAGGGGCGTACCAAACCATATACCAATAAAGTGGTATAAGAACCACGACTGAGCTAGACACAGGGCCTAGAGCCTGTAGAAGTGCTTGGACCACAAGGAACTACCCAAGGTAGTGACACAGGGGACCCACGGGGGACGCGTGCAGTGTATGAACACAGCCGCGAATCGCCGTTGACTTCTATGGGGAAAGTCGCGATTTGAATTTAAAAGAAAAGGGACACTTAGAGGAGGACTCGGAGCAAACCCTTTGAGAACTAGGCTGTTCTAGTGTCAATACCCACGGGAGCACCGGAGTACTCGAGTTACCTCACCCAGGGGAGCCGGGTGCATAGGTGTCTTTCGGGGACGGGTTTCGCTCGTCGCTTTCAATGGCGATCTGCTGCAAAGTGCTGCTGGCGGCCAAGTCAAAAGTGTTCGGGTGGATCCAAAGGTGGATCGAAGATCTGAAGAACCTGAAAGCAGAGGGGACAGAGTCTGGGTCACTAGCCAGTGACCAGGAAGGTGATGAGCAGATGCCCACCGATGTCGAGTGCTTCAGGTAGGTTGACGGTCGTCTTGACTCTTCAGCCACGAGGTCCAGGAGGCGTCGACGACGACCAGGAGCTGGATTCGAGCTGTCCCACGACGTCTGTCGATTGCAGGGGTGTCGGCGACCGGATTGGACCCAACAAGCCTTGGCAACGGCAAGTCTCGTGGAAACGGAAGAAGGACGATGTTGCAGACCAACAAGGTCTGTGGGACTCACCCAGCGAGGGTAAGTCAGGGCACGCCTGGAGCAACCAGGGAGCCCAAGCAGAAGAAGATTGGCCTTCGGGAGGGCCTACTAGCCAACGGACTAGCGACCGCAAAGGAGCCTCGAGTCGATGCACGTGGAGCTGGCTCACAGGACACTCGTGGAGTGGAGGCCAGTGATCTTCGGTGCAGTTGGTGCTGGAGGCTGGGGCTACTCGGAGCCCAAAGCACGACTTCGTGGGCGACCCAGAAGAGGATGCACTTGCAAATGCGATCGGTGTCCAGGGGTCACAGTTCCACGTTACCCACGACAGCTACGGGCCTCAGCTTTGCTGGGGACTCAGGGCAGCCTCGGGGAAGTCTGGAAATCCACCTCTGGTGATGCAAAGACTTCGGCGTCCGGCGGGAGCTTCAGCGATGCAGACCGGACAATTGCTTCTTTGGTGCCTGCCAAGCAGGGGAGTCACTCCTTGACCCCAAGGGAGATTCTTCAGTCCTCTAATCTTGAAGTAGAGCGTCGAAGGTCCAGGATTCTGTGTCAGAGTTTCGTCCAGGTTAATCTAAAGTCCTAAGGACTGGGGTCCCATACTTATACTAAGGTAGGGGGTTGGACATATTCTGTGGCCCCACCTATGGGAGGGTCAGGGCAGAGGGGTGGTTACACCCCTTTCCCTTTGTCCGGTTTCGCGCCAGAGCAGGGGCTGGAAGCCCCTGAGCCGGTTTGAACTGGGGTATGCACAGGGACACCAAATGTGCCCCCAGTGCAGGACTTCAAAGCACCAGAGAGTGCTCCCGCCCAGCCCCAATACACACTATCCTGTCTGGGGAGGTGGTTACACCTCCCTGGGACAGGAAACCTATTGTCCAGGCCTCCCCTGCCGGAGTTTCGGTCAGCAGCAGGAGGCCAGACTCGTGTCTGTGGCAGGGGCATCCATTTTGTGATGCCAGGGCTCTGGAAAGTCAGTACCGGGTATACCGGTGTGTACATGTCTCTCCCTCTAGAAGGGTGGAATGCTACCCCCGCCGCCAGAACTGGTGGGGGTAGTATTCCAAGATGTTTGACACCAAACACGACATGTTTCCGTGCAGCCATCCCAAAGTTAGCATTTAACGCAAGGTTATAATGCGCTTAAGAGTATATGGTCGGGCTGCACTACAAACAGCATCAGAGAAGGGTCTCCGAACGCTGCAGAGGGGCCCAGCTCATGCAGGGGCACCCTCTCACATAGGAACCACGCACTCTGCCTTCAGGATTGATAAGGCCTGCCATAGGAGTGACTTATAGGTTTATATGTATGTATGTATGTAGTGATATAGGTAGCCTATATCACAGTAAGGGGTGCATGCACCACCTTACCCAGGCTGCAGTAGCAGACCTGTGGTGTCATTTTGGATGGCCTTCCAGGGGTGGCACAATACATGCTGCAGCCCCTGGTAGGCCTCTGAGGTACCTATGCCCTGGGTACATAGTATACCATATACTAGGGACTTATAAGGGCACTCCAGATTCCAATCAGAGATGTGCCTAAGGCACATGGAAACCATTTTAAAGAGGAAGCAGATAGGCTGGGGTTCTGATTAGCAGGGCCCCAGCCAGACTAAGGTCGAAAAACAGTGAAGCATCAGCAAAAAGTGGGGGTACCCATGTGAAGCAGATCCTACTCTCCTACACAACCCCCCCCCCCAAACGTAGGGACATTAAACTAACCTTGCCCAGTTAAGTCTTCATGTTCTAAGTGGAAGTACCTAGAGAGTCCATCTGCATTGGCATGGTTACTCCCAAGTCTATGTTCCACTGTGAAGTCCATCCCCTGTAGGGAAATGGACCACCTAAGCAGTTTGGGGTTTTCACCCTTCATTTGTTTTAGCCATAAGAGGGGCTTATGGTCTGTTTGAACAATGAAGTGAGTACCAAACAAGTATGGCCTCAACTTCTTCAGAGCCCAGACCACAGCAAAGGCCTCCCTCTCAATGGCTGACCAACGTTTCTCTCTAGGGGTCAGCCTTCTGCTAATAAAAGCTACTGGCTGATCCTGACCTTCATCATTCAATTGTGACAGTACAGCCCCTACCCCCAATTCAGATGCATCTGTTTGGACAATGAACTTCTTGGAGTAATCAGGACTCTGTAGAATGGGAGCAGTGCACATGGCCTGCTTTAGGTCATCAAATGCCTTTTGACAGCTAACTGTCCACTGAACCTTTTTGGGCATTTTCTTGGAAGTTAAGTCATTCAGGGGTGTCACTATTGATCCATACCCCTTGACGAATCTCCTATAGTACCCAGTCAGGCCTAAAAAGGCTCTCACCTGAGTCTGGGTAGTTGGAGCAGTCCAGTCCATGATGGTCTGGATCTTGCTCTGCAGTGGTTGAACCAAGCCTCCACCCACAAGGTGGCCCAGGTACACAACCTGACTCTGCCCTATCTGGCACTTTGTGGCCTTGATAGTCAGGCCTGCTTTCTGCAGGGCCTGCAAAACATTTCTGAGGTGGACCAGGTGATCCTCCCAGGTGGAGCTAAAGACAGCAATATCATCTAGATATGCTGCACTATAGGCTTCCAGACCTGTAAGGACTGTATTCACCAACCTCTGAAAAGTGGCAGGTGCATTCTTCAGACCAAAGGGCATCACCACAAATTGATAATGCCCACTAGGGGTTGAGAATGCTGTCTTTGGCTTTGCATCATCAGCTAGTCTGATCTGCCAGTAGCCAGCTGTCAGGTCAAATGTGCTTAGATACTTGGCTGAGGCCAAAGTGTCTATTAGCTCATCTGCCCTTGGTATTGGATGGGCATCAGTCCTAGTGACTGCATTGAGACCCCTGTAGTCCACACAAAACCTCATCTCTCTTTTCCCACCATTGGTGTGAGGTTTTGGCACAAGGACCACTGAACTAGCCCAAGGGCTATCTGAGGGTTCAATAACTCCCAAATCCAACATCTTCTGGACTTCTGTCCTGATACAGTCCCTGACATGGTCAGGTTGCCTATAAATCTTATTTTTAATAGGCAGACTGTCCCCAGTGTCCACTTCATGAGTGCACCAGGTAGTCTGACTGGGTGTCAGTGAGAATATGTGTCTGAACTGATTGAGTACCTGTCTGCAATCAGTCTGCTGCTGGGTAGTGAGGCTGCCTGCCAAGGCTACACCATCCACTGAGCCATCATCAGGGTTCTGTGAGAGCAGGTCAGGGAGTGGGTCACTCTCTTCCTCCTGTCCCTCATCAGTAGCCATGAGCAAGCCCATGTCTGCCCTGTCCACATATGGTTTTAACCTGTTGACATGGAGAACCCTGTGGGGACTCCTGGGTGTTCCTAGGTCCACCAAATAGGTAACCTCACCCTTCTGTTCAACAATGGTATGGGGTCCACTCCATTTGTCTTGGAGAGCTGCTGGGGCCACTGGCTCCAACACCCACACCTTCTGTCCTGGCTGGTAAACAGTCAGTACAGCCTTTTGGTCATGCCAGGCTTTTTGAAGTTCCTGGCTAGCCTCAAGGTTTTTAGTTGCCTTTTTCATATACTCAGCCATCCGGGAGCGGAGACCAAGTACATAGTCAACTATGTCTTGCTTTGGGGGCTTGAGAGGTAACTCCCATCCTTCCTTCACCAAGCACAATGGACCCCTGACAGGGTGACCAAACAAAAGTTCAAAAGGGCTGTAGCCAACCCCTTTTGAGGCACCTCCCTGTATGCAAATAAAAGGCAGGGCAAGAGTATGTCCCATCTTCGCCTAAGCTTTTCTGGGAGCCCTTTAATCATGCCCTTCAAGGTTTTGTTGAATCTCTCAACTAAACCATTGCATTGTGGGTGATAGGGTGTGGTGAACTTGTAAGTCACTCCACACTCCTTCCACATTGCTTTTAAGTATCCAGACATAAAGTTAGCATCCCTGTCTGATACAACCTCCTTAGGGAAGCCCACTCTTGAGAAAATTCCCAGGAGGGCTCTTGCCACCACAGGTGCTGTAGTGGTCCTAAGGGGAATAGCCTCTGGGTACCTGGTGGCATGATCCACTACCACCAGTATAAACCTGTGCCCAGATGCTGTTTGGGGATCCATGGGACCAACAATGTCAATCCCCACCCTTTCAAAGGGAACCCCCACCACAGGTAGTGGTATCAGGGGGCCTTTGTAGTGCCACCTGCCTTGCCACTGGCCTGGCAGGTTACACAGGAGCGACAAAACTCCTTGGTGTCTTCAGACATGTGGGGCCAGTGAAAGTGAGGGACAATTCTGTCCCAAGTCTTGTTCTGGCCCAGGTGACCTGCTAAGGGAATGTCATGGGCTAGGGTCAATAGGAAGCCCCTGAACTTCAGAGGTATGACCAACCTCCTGGTAGCACCAGGCTTGGGGTCTCTACACTCGGAGTACAAGAGTCCATCATCCCAATACACAGTATGGGGACCACTAGCTTTCCCAGTAGCCTCAGCAGCAGCTTGCTGTCTGAGGGGTTCAAGAGAGGGGCAGCTCTGCTGCTCCTGGCTCAGATCTGCCCTGGAAGGGCCCCCTGTCCCCAAGAACTCAACCTGGTCAGGTTCAAGCTCCTCTGGGACAGTTCCTTCCTCAGGACTGAGATCATCCCCCTCAAGAGACTGATCTTCCTTCTGAGCCAAGGGGGAAGGCACTGCCTTTACCCTACTACTCCTCTTCTTGGAGGGCACTTGGTCCATTATTCCAGAATCCAAGGCCTGTTCAGTGTTAGACATTTTGGCTTGTGACCTGGTCACAGCAAACACATCTGCAGGGATGCCCAGCATTTCTGCATGGGTCCTGAGCTCCACTTCTGCCCAAGCTGAAGTTTCTAAGTCATTGCCAAGCAAGCATTCAACGGGTAGGTCTGCACTTACCACAACCTTCTTAAGGCCAGTTACCCCTCCCCAGGAGAAGTTAACAACTGCCAGAGTATGGTCTGTTCTGACGTTGCTAGCATTGGTCACTTGGTACATTTCACCAAGTATAATCTGCCCAGGATTCACAAGGTCTTGTGTCACCATGGTGACACTTGCCCCTGTGTCCCTAAATGCCAAAGCCTCTTTTCCATTGATTAAGGGCTGTTGCCTGTACTTGCCCAGATTACTGGGACTCACAGAGGAGGTCACATCCATGCCTCCATCACAGACTAGGACAGCCTGAGTGAGTTCTCTGACTAGGTCAGAGCTCATCTCCTTACCCAGGGTCAACCCTACTAAACCCTTGGCTTGTGTAGTCCCACCACCAACTGTAACTGCACTAGGGGGAGCAGGTGCCTTAGGGGCATTGGTGGGGGCTGGAGTAGAGTCTTTGGACTTGGTGCAATCACTGGTCCAGTGGGTCTTTTGCTTACAGACCTTGCACCATGGTTTCTTTTGGCCTTTCCCTTTGTTAGACTGTGAATCCCCACCTGAAGAAGATTTTTGGGGGCCTTGTGAAGACTTTTGGTCTTTACCCTTCTCCCCACCCTCATCAGAGGTTTTCGAATCTTGCTTCTTAGGGTCACCACCTTGGTTCTGTACCTTCTGCCTCACCCTGGTTCTGACCCATTTGTCTGCCTTCTTTCCCAATTCTTGGGGAGAGGTCAGATCAGAGTCCACCAGGTGCTGATGCAACAGCTGATTTTGACAATTGTTAAGGATCTGCTCCCTCATGATAAGATTGTACAATCCTGTGAAGTCACATACCTTACTGCCCAATAACCAACCTTCCAGAGCCTTGGCAGAACAATCAACAAAGTCCACCCAGTCTTGAGTCTGTGCTTTTTGGGTATCCCTGAACTTTAACCTGTATTGTTCAGTGGTTAGGCCAAACCCATCAATTAGAGCACTCTTCAAGACTTTGTAATTATCAGCATCCTCCTCTCTAACAGTGAGGAGCTTATCTCTACCTTTGTCTGCAAAGGAGAGCCACAAGATTGCTGCCCACTGCTCCTGAGGGACCCTCTGTACTTTACAGGCCCTCTCTAGAGCAGTTATCCATTTGTGGATGTCATCCCCACTCTGGTAGGGAGGGACAATCTTGCTCAGGTTTCTATGGTTATAAGACCTTTCCCTATCTTTGGGGAAACTGCTGCCACCATGGGACTCTAGTCCCATCTTTTGTCTCTCTCTATAGAGATCTAGGGTCTCCCTGTCTATAGCCAATTGCTGTTTTCTGAGCTCAAGCTGGGCTTGTTCATACTTAAGCAATCTCTTTCTCCTTTCATGAGAGGATTCCCTCCTATGAGAGGAGACAGAGGTCCCTATTGAGGTGTCAGAGTGGTTAGACTCCTGAGAAGGAGATCTAGACCTTCTGGGCACACTCATTATTCTTCCTGGGGGACAAAGGGGAGGTCATTCTGATCCTCCTCCTCCTCCTCCACAGGAGGAATTGGGTTTTCCAGGACAAGGTCATTTTCACCTTCCTGGCCAGTTTCAGAGGGGGGCCTGGGTTTCTTCACCCCTGACCCCTTCCTCATCTTCTGCCCCACCCTCTCTGCCTACCCCTTCAGACCCTAGGGGCCTGCTGAGATCATCAGCTAGTAACACCTCCCTGAGGTGTTGGGTGCTGGCACTTTTGCCTGCCTTCAACTTCCTAGTATTGCATAATGCTCTCAATTCCAAGAATGGGAGTTTATCATACTTGGAGGGAAGAAGCCCACTGGCTTCTGGCAAGGACTCACTGGGTCCTGGCTTTGAAGACATTACTAGTGAGGTGTGGTGTATGCACTACCTACTCTAGTGTGGCCTACTAAACTCTCTCGAGTTGTAGAAAGGGTGTGCTATCCCTTAACACACAACTCTAAGTTCAGTAGAACTTACTGTATTACTAAGCTTGATTTATATGTACCTTAGGTACCCTTAGTGGTTTTCAGTTGATCAATTCAATTGAGATTATCTGGTAAAACAATAGCAAGCTGGAATCCCACACGCTGCACACCAATGTGAGAAGTTGGCCTGGCATATGCTGTCCACTAATTATAGTGGGCACCTTGCACCAGTCCAAACAACCCCTTATTGGAGATAGGTTAAAGACAACCTTTATTGAAAGCTATCCTAGTGGTAGCTATGGAGAGCAGCCTTCAGGCTAAGTCTTGAAGGAATGTAAAGCAGCTTGTTTTACCAGTCTATAATCTCTTGAGTGACCAAATGAAAGAGGACCACACCAGGTATATATTCAAAATATATGTATTTATTGCTAAACACACCCCTCTAGTCTCTTTATGAGGCTAGAGTTCGAAGTACATAAGTTATAAGTTAGTTATCTACAGTAATAGCACAAATACACTTTTGAGCCCTAGGGGCGTACCAAGCCATATACCAATAAAGTGGTATAAGAACCACGACTGAGCTAGACACAGGGCCTAGAGCCTGTAGAAGTGCTTGGACCACAAGGAACCACCCAAGGTAGTGACACAGGGGACCCACGGGGGACGCGTGCAGTGTATGAACACAGCCGCGAATCGCCATTGACTTCTATGGGGAAAGTCGCGATTTGAATTTAAAAGAAAAGGGACACTTAGAGGAGGACTTGGAGCAAACCCTTTGAGAACTAGCCTGTTCTAGTGTCAATACCCACGGGAGCACCAGAGTACTCGAGTTACCTCACCCAGGGGAGCCGGGTGCATAGGTGTCTTTCGGGGTCGGGTTTCGTCGTCGCTTTCAATGGCGATCTGCTGCAAAGTGCTGCTGGCGGCCAAGTCGAAAGTGTTCGGGTGGATCCAAAGGTGGATCGAAGATCTGAAGAACCTGAAAGCAGAGGGGACAGAGTCTGGGTCACTAGCCAGTGACCAGGAAGGCGATGAGCAGATGCCCACCGATGTCGAGTGCTTCAGGTAGGTTGACGGTCGTCTTGACTCTTCAGTCACAAGGTCCAGGAGGCGTCGACGATGACCAGGAGCTGGATTCGAGCTGTCCCACGACGTCTGTCGATTGCAGGGGTGTCGGCGACCGGATTGGACCCAACAAGCCTTGGCAACAGCAAGTCTCGTGGAAACGGAAGAAGGACAATGTTGCAGACCAGCAAGGTCTGTGGGACTCACCCAGCGACGGTAAGTCAGGGCACGCCTGGAGCAACCAGGGAGCCCAAGCAGAAGAAGATTGGACTTCGGGAGGGCCTACTAGCCAATGGACTAGCGACCGCGAAGGAGCCTCGAGTCGATGCACGTGGCGCTGGCTCACAGGACACTCGTGGAGTGAAGGCCAGTGATCTTCGGTGCAGTTGGTGCTGGAGGCTGGGGCTACTCGGAGCCCAAAGCACGACTTCGTGGGCGACCCAGAAGAGGATGCACTTGCAAATGCGATCGGTGTCCAGGGGTCACGGTTCCACATTACCCACGACAGCTACGGGCCTCAGCTTTGCTGGGGACTCAGGGCAGCCTCGGGGAAGTCTGGAAATCCACCTCTGGTGATGCAAAGACTTCGGCGTCCGGCGGGAGCTTCAGCGATGCAGACCGGACAATTGCTTCTTTGGTGCCTGCCAAGCAGGGGAGTCACTCCTTGACCCCAAGGGAGATTCTTCAGTCCTCTAATCTTGAAGTAGAGCGTCGAAGGTCCAGGATTCTGTGTCAGAGTTTCGTCCAGGTTAATCTAAAGTCCTAAGGACTGGGGTCCCATACTTATACTAAGGTAGGGGGTTGGACATACTCTGTGGCCCCACATATGGGAGGGTCAGGGCAGAGGGGTGGTTACACCCCTTTCCCTTTGTCCAGTTTCGCGCCAGAGCAGGGGCTGGAAGCCCCTCAGCCGGTTTGAACTGGGGTATGCAGAGGGACACCAAATGTGCCCCCAGTGCAGGACTTCAAAGCACCAGAGAGTGCTCCCGCCCAGCCCCAATACACACTATCCTGTCTGGGGAGGTGGTTACACCTCCCTGGGACAGGAAACCTATTGTCCATGCCTCCCCTGCCGGAGTTTCGGTCAGCAGCAGGAGGCCAGACTCGTGTCTGTGGCAGCGGCATCCATTTTGTGATGCCAGGGCTCTGGAAAGTCAGTACCGGGTATACCGGTGTGTACATGTCTCTCCCTCTAGAAGGGTGGAATGCTACCCCGCAGCCAGAACTGGCGGGGGGTAGTATTCCAAGATGTTTGACACCAAACACAACATGTTTCCGTGCAGCCATCCCAAAGTTAGCATTTAACGCGAGGTTATAATGCGCTTAAGAGTATATGGTCGAGCTGCACTACAAACAGCATCAGAGAAGGGTCTCCGAACGCTGCAGAGGGGCCCAGCTCATGCAGGGGCACCCTCTCACATAGGAACCACGCACTCTGCCTTCAGGATTGATAAGGCCTGCCATAGGAGTGACTTATAGGTTTATATGTGTGTATGTATGTAGTGATATAGGTAGCCTATATCACAGTAAGGGGTGCATGCACCACCTTACCCAGGCTGCAGTAGCAGACCTGTGGTGTCATTTTGGATGGCCTTCCAGGGGTGGCACAATACATGCTGCAGCCCCTGGTAGGCCTCTGAGGTACCTATGCCCTGGGTACATAGTATACCATATACTAGGGACTTATAAGGGCACTCCAGATTCCAATCAGAGATGTGCCTAAGGCACATGGAAACCATTTTAAAGAGGAAGCAGCTAGGCTGGGGTTCTGATTAGCAGGGCCCCAGCCAGACTAAGGTCGAAAAACAGTGAAGCATCAGCAAAAAGTGGGGGTACCCATGTGAAGCAGATCCTACTCTCCTACAAACTACCAACTCCGAATGCAGAAATAAAAAACCTCGGAGTGTGGTTCGACTGTGGTAAATTAAATTTACTTATTACCTCATTTCTGAATTTCTATGCTTAATAAATCATAATTTCTTGTCAATGCAAAGCGAGGAGTCCGTGGTGCTCAAATGAAGGAGGAGAAGACCAATAACTCGAGTTAAAGGGAGCGCTTTCCAGCACCAAGCGGGCACAGGAGCAATCTCTCAAGTCCCTCTCTTAAGTGGGGTGTCTTTATTTTCAACAGCAGAATATTTATACAGTCTTGGTCACGAGGCAAAATAGAGGAACAAACAGGTCGTGGCAGATAGAGGAACAAAGATTCAGCAAGAGGAGCAGTTTGTGAAGAAATGGGGGCGTGTCTTAGGCTTCGTGAGGGGACTTGCGATGTGAAATAGTCTGACAGTTGGAAGGGGAAGGCTTCCTCATTTGGGGGTTTGTGCTCGTGCTTCATGTCAGAAACATGAACCATCTCTGCGGGGGAGCAGGAACTCATGTACTGGTTTCCCGGACTTGGCAGAAACCACAGAGACAGATGGTGAAAATGAGGAAAACCAGGTGCAGGGGTGTCGTGCTCGTGCTCGGGGTCTTGGGACACCAAAGGGTGAATTAAAAACAAAATGGTGCCGGCTTTTAATGTGGGCAATTATTAATCGCGCAAAGGGGATCGCGCAAAGGGGCATAATTAGATCGCGCAGAGGGCAGCGAAGGGGCATAATTATAGATTTTATTTCCACATTCCCTCCTTGCCCCAGAGTGTACCTACATTATATCTCAATTTGCATGAGATCATTTATACATTCTTGTAACATGATTCTTTCCCTTTCTCTCTGCTGGACAAGTGGTTTAGGAATGCATTTTGCAGCGCATAGACCGCATAGGGCAGGACCACATTGGATGCAAAGGCAGCATCCAGTTATTATCAGGAATATTATGCCTGCTGCTGACAGCAGTTGCCATCCCCAGGACGATATTATCTTCCAGAACCAGTCAGACCACGTCCAAGTGCCAGGTTCTTGATGTAAACTTACGGCTATCTTGTGTAATTTTGTTATGGCCGTGTATACAGATGGGGAATTATCAGGAATAAATATACAGCAGCTAGAGCCTATAATTTTACAGGCTCCGCCTCTGTCAGCCAAGATGATGTCAAGGACAAGGCGATTTTGGAGAGTAACCAATCGTATGGCAGACTGCTCCTGGGTTAAGCTCCCCAGGGCAGACGCCGTCTGGTTTACTACAGCCTCTAAGGTCCTTGTCAACCTGCGTATAAGCTTGCTGTTCTGTACAGGGCCAACAAAGAAGAAGAACCCTTTGTTAAAATCTGTATACTGTTCCCATGAGGTTTCCGTTTGGTCAACCAAGGAGGTATCGATCGTTCTTTTATGTCTGACATGGGGCACTAGGAGGTCTCTGTGGTAAGTGGATGGGGCCACAAAGACAGGGGGTAACAGGAATGCTATATAGCAAGTTCCCCCCAGTTCAAGGGCAGCTGCACATAGGCCGCTTTGGCCACAGATGAAATAAGTATGGCGAGATGCTAGAAATGAGGACTTTCCTCTGTCTTCAAAACTTATAGTGGTATGACAGTCACTGTGTCCTAATGGAACAGAGCCATTTTTCTGGATGTACAGGTGTCCTTTTACTGGTGAGACCGAGATGGAAGGGGAACCAGCATTCTTTTTAGGTTTGGTATTTAACATCTTGTAGGACATGGTCATGTTCCCTTGCTTGTATTCTTCACTTTCTAGGACTGTACCGGTCGCCTGAGGATCTCCCTCCTTATTAGGGTAACAGGCAGTATTGAGTACCTTGTTTAAATCCCCCAAGGCCACCCATTCTTGCATGAATTATTTCCGTCAGGGCAGGAGGTGGGGGTAGTAGCGTCAGCTGTTATTAGGGCGAACCAGGCTTCACAAGTTCCATTATAAGAGAATGGGAAAGAAAAAAGAGGCATCCCTCCCTTTTTCTGATGAGGTGGGATGCGGCCACATATCCAACAATTGGTGCTATTACTGGCTTGCTGAGTGTGGTGTAGCATCTGTATGAAGGTATTGTTTCGCAAGGCTAGTCTATGGGCTTGTTCATGAGGGGGTAGGTCGTGATAGGTGTGTTCCTGAGTGCTGTTGGGTGTATGAGAGGTGTGTTGTGTTGGGGGAAAACAGTGTGGAGAATCCAACCAAGACACGTCATAACTGCCATGAGGAAAAATAATACTGTCAAACATATAATAGGACCATTATGTCTTTTTCTAGAGTTCATTTTTTTTTTTTCTCCCACATAGTCAAGGTGTTAAAATCCATTCCCATGCTCCAACCGCTTCACCACTGGACCGACGCCCAATGGACTTAATTAGCCAGAGTCCGAATGGCAGACCTTAACTTTGATTTGTAATCCTGTTGTGGGGTTAGTTCCAAAGGCAATAAAGATTGTTCAGTCACAATGTCAGTGGGATTGGCAGGGCCATCAGCAACAGTGTCTTTTTGTCCAAAATGTTTCCGGCAGTGGCTTGCGTGGAGCCAGCCCTTCCTGCCCTCGACCTTCACTGCTGTCCGTGTTGTTAGTAGTACGAGTCTTGGCTTCTTCCACCTGGGCTGGAGGGGACTGGTCCGGTCGGTTCTCACGAGGACCCAGTCCCCGGGTCGGATGGCGTGTTCTTCCGGGTTGGTTTTGTCAGGGAAGGTGGCAGCAACCTGAGAACGACAAGATTGGAGTGCAGACATCAAGGAAGCCAGGTAGTCAGTCAGCATAGTACTGTCAACATCAGTTATTCTTTTAGGCCTTGGCGTACCCCACATATTTGGTGGTCTGCCAAAGACCACTTCATATGGAGATAAGCCAGTTCTGGAATGGGCTACCATACGCATGTAGAAGAGGGCAACCGGTAAGGCTACCATCCAGTCCACGCCTTTGTCAGTGCATATCTTGGCCAATTTTGTCTTCAAAGTTTGGTTGTGCCTTTCTACTAGACCTGCTGCATGAGGATGTCTTACACAGTGAAACTTCCAAGTGTACCCTAACAGAAGAGACACTTGCTTCATGAGTTCAGAGGAAAAAGGTTGGCCGTTATCTGAGTAGATGACACGGGGCAACCCATACCTCGGAAAAACTCTCTAACTAATTGTTTAGCAGTTGTCGTTGCAGTGTAATCTGGGACGGGATAGGCTTCTGTCCATCTGGTCAGAGCACACACTACAACTAGCACATACTTGTGACTTCTACATCTCTCCATCTGGATATAGTCCATCTGGAGAACTTCAAATGGATGGTCAGGGGTTGGAATCCTCCCTGTTCCACCTTTGTGCCTTTTCCTGGGTTGAACTGATTACAAATCATGCACGTTTTAACTTTTTGTTTGGCTGCAGCTCTCAAATGTTTGTTGTGCCATATATTCTGTATGCTGTCTAACATTGCTTTTTCTCCCAGATGTGCTGGTCCATGTATGGTGTTTACCATAACTTGTACCATGGCATCCGGTAGAAACCATACTGCTCTTTCAGGTGTCATCCAGCCTTGATCTGTAAGGACCCCTCCTTTTTCCTTCCATTCTAGCAGTTCCTGTGGTGTGGCGTGACTTTGGACATCCTGGATGTCAGAAAAGGGGTCTCGTATTGTATATTGGCGGTGTGGTATACTTAATTCTGTGTTTGTTGCTAACTTGGCTGCACTGTCTGCAGAATCATTTCCTTTGATATTTCATCTGTTCCTTTTGTGTGCGCTTTACATTTTAGCACTGCGATTTTCTCTGGTAACTGACTGGCCTCTAAGAGGGCAGTGATGAGTGTAGCATGCTGTATTCTGAACCCATGTGATGTGAGAAATCCTCTCTTTCCATAATGTACCGAAGTTGTGTACAACTCCAAAGGCATATTGTGAATCAGTGTAGATGTTAACTGACTTTCCTTTTGCTAAGTGACATGCTCGTGTTAGGGCTATGAGTTCTGCTGCCTGTGCCGACAGTATCTCTATCTTGTGTGCTTCTAAAGTGTCTGTACCATTTGTGACGGCATAGGCTGCTGCTAATTCTCCTGTGGGGAGTCTCATACATGAACCATCAACAAAGAGTGTCATTTCTGCCTTAGCAAGGGGAGTATCTTGTAAATCTGGTCTTGGTTTGGTCACTAAATCAATTATGTCAATACAATCGTGAATTTCTTCAGTAGGAGAGGTCAGTGGCAACAGTGTTGCTGGGTTTAAAATGTTGCAGCGTCTAATCTCAATGTGTGGCTGAAAAAGTGTCATCTCATATCCGGTGAGTCTGGCTATTGTCAGATGCTGTGTTTGTGTTCTGTTTAACAGAAGTTCTACAGCGTGTGGGACCTGAACTATCAGATGATGTCCCAATACAATAGAATCGCTTTGTCTAATAGCTTGTGCAGTAGCTGCTACTGATTTTAGACATGCAGGCAATGCTTGTGCTACTGGATCTAATGTGCTTGAAAAATAACCACATGGTTTATGTTTGTCTGCTTGAAGTTGGGTCAGAACTGATAGTGCTGTACCTGAGTTTTCTGTTACAAATAATGTAAAATCTTTGGTGTAATTAGGTGTTGCCAGCACTGGGGCTTGACACATAGCTTTTTTAAGAGACTGAAAGGCTTGCGTGTGTTCATCTGTCCAGGGTAATTGTGGAGTAGCGCCAGCTTCGAGTGTTGTCAGCTGCACTAACGGTTTGGAAATGAGTGCAAATTGTGGGATCCACTGTCTACAATATGAGGTGAGACCAACAAAGGCTCGAACTTGTTTCTGTGTTGTTGGTTGTGGTATTTGTTGTATGAGTTGGATGCGTTCCTGTGTAAGCTGCCTACCCTTCTTTGACAGCAAGTGCCCTAAGTATGCCACTTGCTGTAAACAAAATTGGAGCTTACCAGGGGAAACTTTATGGCCATTTGCAGCTAGGAATTCTAGTACTAGTAGTGATGCTTCAGCACATGCTGCGTCAGATCTGGCCGTAATGAGGATATCATCAACATATTGTAGTATGGCTGTATCCGTGGGCATTTGAACAGTATCTAGTTGTCTTTTTAATGCTTGGCTATATACGCTTGGACTCTCTGTGAAACCTTGAGGAGCTCTTGTGAATTGGAAACTTCGTCCTTGTAAGGAGAAGCCAAAAAGGTATTGACTGTCTGGGTGAATAGGTATGCTAAAGAATGCGTTTTTCAAGTCAATGACTGAAAATGCGTTGCTTCCGCATCTATGGCTGTGAGTAGGGTGGAGATGTCTGGAACCACAGGGTGTTGTGGAACGACACATTTATTGAGCTCTCTCAAATCCACCACTAGTCTGTAGACAGGTGGTGTTCCTGGTTCCACTTTTTATGAACTGGTAAAACAGGGGAATTGCAAATGTTAGAAGTTGTTTCCTTAATCACACCTGACTGTATTAGGTCCTGAATAATTAACATTAATGCTTGTTCAGCCTGAGGTGGAATTTTGTATTGCCTTATGCGTGGTAGTTGGGCTCCTCTTTCAGTGTAACCTTGTGAG
The DNA here is from genome assembly GCA_963921515.1 of Calotriton arnoldi. Classification (NCBI taxonomy): domain Eukaryota; kingdom Metazoa; phylum Chordata; class Amphibia; order Caudata; family Salamandridae; genus Calotriton; species Calotriton arnoldi. Next base: position 2,802,228 of record CAWUFW010000547.1, on the reverse strand, counting down.
GTGTTATTTCCATACATCCTACTGTGGTGGAATCAGTGGCCCACAGGGTGTGTGGCAAATCTTTCAAACGCTCATCTAATTCTCTACTTGTGTAGTGGCCCTTGAAATCTCGCAGAAATAGTCTGACATCTGTAGGTGAGCAAACAATGACAGCTCCTAATTCTTTCAGTGTTTTTATACCAAGCAAGTTTTCTGGACATGATTTTGTCAATATAAGATCTGTAGTTGTCATGAGGGGACCAACCTGCAAGGGCAGTGGCTTTGACGTGACGTTTGTCACAGGTTGTCCCGAGAAACCCAGAGAAATACTTTTGAACCCGAGAGAGGAGCCTCTGGGACCTCTTGATGGCTTATTGTTGTTTTACTGGCCCCAGTGTCTAGTAGAAACTTCCTATCCTCCCCAAGAAGTCGGACCTCTATAAATGGACCTGTCTGATCTACTGGAATGGGGATTAGGGGCAGTTTGTCATCTTTCTCTCTGGGCAACATCATGAGAAATCTGGGTAATATTCAGTGTAGGCGCTGTCTATAATATTCATTTGGGCCATTTGTGTTGTCAGTGGAACTGAAGGTGTTGAACTGTCTAGGGAATCATTCTGTTTTGGCTGATATGGGCGTGGCTGGGTCTTACCAGTAGCCAAATTGTGCTTTAAGACAGGGCAATCTTTAACGAAGTGTCCCATCTTTTTGCAATAATTACAAGTGCTTTTTATATTTGTCTGGCTACTTGGTGTCTGTTGACGCTGGGGTGCAGTTTGGGCTACTAATGCTTTCATCTTTGTGTCTTTCATGCGTTTCTTATCATTTTCTTCTTCATCCCTAATGCGATTCTGGTGATATTGTAGCATTTGTAACACCTGTGGAGGTGTATGTGCTTGCCAGGTACTTTCTACTTTTAGTACTCTGTCCTTAATGGCTGGCAAGGCGTTATCTACTAATTTGGAAACAAACAGATGCGGGTAAGCTTCACTTGTTGGCGTAAGGCCGCTATTTACCGCAAAACACTTTTCAAGTCTAGTGTAATAATCTCCTATGTCTTCACCATGTTTCTGTTTGCAGGAGGAAATGGCATCCCAGTCCTCCTTTTTCACTGTTAGTAACTGTGGTAGCACCTTTAAAATAGTGCCAGGAAGTGCTTTTAGTTTGTCTCCTATACCTTGACCTGCTACTCTAGTATTTTCGTCATTCTGAAGTTCAGTCCATTTAATGTGTTCACCTGCTACTTCCCAATCTTTTCTCTTAGTTTGTCATATATACCTGATGGCAACAATAATTTCAGAATTGCTGTGATATCAGAAAGAGTATATGTTCCCATCATTAATACATCTCCTAATTCCTTAAAGAATCCAGCAGGATCCTTTGAGTGGGAGGGAACCATCTCTTTCATCCTTAGTAACTCAAGTTTTGTCAAGGGTACATAAATAAAGACGCGTTGTAGCGCGCCATTCGTGTCAGCTCTGGGGTGGACCTCTCTCATGGGGAACTGGCGTGTTTGAGGAAGTCTATTAGTTGATCCACACGTATTATGGGGAGATCTATATCCAGTCACTTTCTGGTATTTCTGTCTAAAATCTATAAATGTGTTAAGAAAAACTGAACTATTGTGGAGGAACATGTTATCAGCGCAGTCAGACAGAAAATCTTCGAGTCTTGGATCATGTTTAAAATGAGTGTCATTGAGTGTTATGAGATGTTGTACCATGTAGAGACTTGCTAATCTTTGATGTGAGCGTGGTAATGCTAGAAAAAGCTGGGCTATGACATCATTGTCATATATCTTATATTGAGAGACCCATAGGGTCGCAGTTCTGGCTATTTCCTCCTCCTCCGGTGTAAGCGGAGGTTCCTGGTCTAACCAGTAGTCTAATGCATTGGATGTATTTTCAAATAACTCATCTGGAGATGACCGTTCAGAGTGACCTTGGAGGAATGTAGGCGGGGTGTTCGTGAATTAGGGCGGAAGAACGAACGGGTAGGACTTTTTCAGTAGGTTCAGTAATTTCCTCCTCAAGTTTCTTATTCTCTTCATTTGTTTGCAAGTTTTGCAGAATACGGGTCACATTACGGGTGAACCTGTCTAGTGCATCATTTATAAGTTCTAGACTAGTGTGGTCGGATGCGGAATCTAATAAGTCAAAAAGTGAAACTGGTACATTTCTTTCCTCTGCTTGTATGTGTTTTATGAAACAGCAAAGGAGGAACCTATACATGTGCATTTTTACAGGGTGTGATCTTCTTGTAGTCATAGCGTTAATGGCTCGTGAGTTCTCTCCAGTACGAAGAAACTCAGAGGCCGCTTGAAGAAACGTGTCAATTGCTGGTAGATGTCTTATTTCTTCCCAGGAGTCATGAAGTATTTTACTTATTCGGCCCGCCTCCCCTGTGTTGCTCGGAGTCGGGTCATAGGGGCAGTCGGGAATTGTTTTACCTGGGTCTGGACTCTACGGCACCCCCTTCTGGAGTGAGAGGTGGTGCGTTATGTTGTGAAAGGGGTGGCGGAGGCAGAGGGTGTTGAATGACTGGAACTTCATAGGGTGGTGGAGTATCTAAGAGAAAATTAGTAAAAGTATCCTCTGGTGGTGGGGCTGTAGGCTGTGCTGATGCAATGTTAAGGTTTTCAGGTGCAGATGGCAATACAGGATAAAAACCAGTAGAAATGGCTGATTGTTCCCTTTTATTCCTTTCACTAACTACTTCTTTCCCTATTTCTTGTAACTGTTCTTTCTTGGCCTGCTCTGACATTCTCTTACCCTTTTCAACTTTATGCAATTCCTTCTGTTGCCTCCTATGGGCTTCTTTTCTCCATAATTCTACTGAGTCACTCTGTGACTGGCGGACTCTCTTTTTCTTCCATAACTGTTCCTCTAATTTCATAATACACTCCGTATCAAAACTACCATTTTCAGGCCATCTATATCTGAGTTCTAGGTCTTTAGTATATTCTACCCATAGATCACAATAAATAAGTGCACCGACACCATGTTTGGCATACATGAAGTGTCCTGGAGTATCCCGAGGAGGAAGGGGAATTTCCTTCTCAAGAATACTCCTTTGGTTGCTATCTTACGTATTTTCGAGAAAATAGGCATGATGGCAAGACTTTCAAAGATTTTAGAAGTGAGAAAAACATAAACAGAACAAATATCTTTACCGTACTCCACGAAAGAGGTGAGTCCGTCTTTTATACTAGTTTAGTAGTCCTCACAAAATAAGTGAGAAACCCACAAAAAACATGTATCTTTACCGTGCCCACAAGGTAGTGAGTCCGTCTTTTATACTAGTTTTAGTAGTCCTCACCAAAGATAGGTGAGAAACCAAAAAACGCGTATCTTTACCGCCCCACAAAAGCTGTGGGTTCGTTTTTATACTTTTCAGCAGTACTCACCGAAAAGTAACTGGAAGGCCTCTTGAAGATTTTGGGAAAACGCGGCGCGCAGTTTCAAGGTGGGATTTGTAGAACCTCGGACTCGCTCTGCTTCGCAGGTTGGGCTTTGGTTCAGGACGTTCCGCTATTTCCTCACCGCCTCGTGTGGATGCTGGGCCGCAGTCGGTCCCCTCTTTGCCTCGAGGGAGTTAGCGGGAATTCCCGCGTTGTGCACTTTTGAAGTCCGTCAACGGTCAGGAGGGGACAGTACCGGGTCCAATATCGCCGGCGCGTGGGGGAAAGGGAAGGTCCCTATTCGGGCGCCAATTACTGTGGTAAATTAAATTTACTTATTACCTCATTTCTGAATTTCTATGCTTAATAAATCATAATTTCTTGTCAATGCAAAGCGAGGAGTCCGTGGTGCTCAAATGAAGGAGGAGAAGACCAATAACTCGAGTTAAAGGGAGCGCTTCCAGCACCAAGCGGGCACAGGAGCAATCTCTCAAGTCCCTCTCTTTAAGTGGGGGTGTCTTTATTTTCAACAGCAGAATATTTATACAGTCTTGGTCACGAGGCAAAATAGAGGAACAAACAGGTCGTGGCAGATAGAGGAACAAAGATTCAGCAAGAGGAGCAGAGTGTGAAGAAATGGGGGCGTGTCTTAGGCTTCGTGAGGGGACTTGCGATGTGAAATAGTCTGACAGTTGGAAGGGGAAGGCTTCCTCATTTGGGGGTTTGTGCTCGTGCTTCATGTCAGAAACATGAACCATCTCTGCGGGGAGCAGGAACTCATGTACTGGTTTCCCGGACTTGGCAGAAACCACAGAGACAGATGGTGAAAATGAGGAAAACCAGGTGCAGGGGTGTCGTGCTCGTGCTCGGGGTCTTGGGACACCAAAGGGTGAATTAAAAACAAAATGGTGCCGGCTTTTAATGTGGGCAATTATTAATCGCGCAAAGGGGATCGCGCAAAGGGGCATAATTAGATCGCGCAGAGGGCAGCGAAGGGGCATAATTATAGATTTTATTTCCACACGACTCCAAACTGACATTTGACAGCCAAATCCGGAAAGTGACGGGGAAATGCTTTGGGACCCTTAAAGTCCTGAGGAAAATCATTAACCTATTACCCATCAATGCAAGGAAAACGATAGTACATGCCTTGGTCACCTCCCAGATGGATTATGGCAATGTTCTATATCTGGGTGCATTAAAAAAAGGGCTGACTAAACTCCAATCGATACAACATGCGGCAGCCCGCCTAGTGTTGAACCTCCCAAAAAGAACATCCACAACAAAAGCTCTGACAAGCCTGCACTGGCTACCGGTGGAGAAGAAAATCATGTTTAAGGCAATGTGTTACTGTCACCGAATCCTGTCAAAGAAAGGTCCACGATATCTCCAACAACTGATTACATCCTACACACCAAGCCAAAACCTTAGATCCAAAGGCAGGGCATTGGTAACGGTGCCAAGAATACAGAAAGCAAGAATGGGTGCTCGCTCCTTTAGATACCTGGCAGCAAAAACCTGGAATACACTGCCTGCAGACGTAAGAGCAGAACCCTGCGAAACCACCTTTCGCAAAAATCTAAAAACATGGCTGTTCCCACTATCAAATCAGAGCAGATCCACGAGAACCACTGTCACATGCCCCTAGGTATGCGTAGAGTCTCCTAGCTGCCGCACTGAGAGTCTGCTAGCTAGCGCGGGGACACACCGGTGGTGTAACCAAGTGCTTTATAAATGGATAAATAAAATTAAAATAAATAAATAAATAGCTCTTTGCTGTGGTTGACACTTGCCTCGATGCGGTTGGCAATGGTACTCTTTTCGTCCTTTTCAGGGGTTGATGGTATTGATAGAGCGAAGAATTGTAGGATGTTCGGTCTGTGGTGTCCTTGCTGGTGCGCCATATTCTTTCCAGTTGCTTGCAGTTGAGTTTTGTACTTCTTTGTTCCATGGTATACCAGCCGGCCTGTGTGAAGGGTCTATTAGGTGGGCTTGATGGGGGCGTCTCCGTCGGCGCAATCAGTGATCCAGCCAGAGAAGTTCTTGACAGCCTAATCTAGGTCGGTTGAGATGTTTGGGTAGGAGGAGTTGAGAGCATTGGTCCATTGGCTCTCTGATACTTTATTCCACCTTCGGTGAGGGGTGCTGGGCGGTTTGGTGGTGGTGCCCGGAGAACCTGTGATGGTGAAATGGAAGAAGGCATGGTCTGTTTAGGTGAGTTTGGTGATGTGGCCCTACTTGACTCTGTCGCTGGCTGTGAGAATGGGGTCGAGAGTATGTCATGCGATGGGCGTGGGGTTGGTGACTAGTTGAGTGGGGCCAAGGGTGTTAATGCTTTCGAGGAGTTTGGTGGTGTTGGTGTTGTCAGGGTCGTCGAGGTGGAAATTGAGTTCTCCGAGGAATGTGTAGTGCTTGGAGTCGATGGCGAGCTGTGCAGTGAAATCAGGGATGGCATTGCAGAAGCTGGGGTGAGGTCCGGAAGGTCTGTAGGCAAGCGTGCCTCTGATGGCGATTTTGCCATCGGTGTGGGAGTTGGAAGTTGAGATGCTCCATGATCGCGGTGGCATTGTCTGCGGTGGTGGTGCAGTGTATGGCTTTCTTGTGGATGATGCTGATTCCACCTCCATGTTTGTTGACACTGACTTGGTGTGTTATCTTGTAGCTGTCGGGCATTGCTGAGGCAGTGTCAGGCGCCGATGCGGGGTTGAGCCAGGTCTCGGTAAGGAAGATGATGTCGGGGTGAGGGAGGAGATCGTGTCCCAGATTTCAGTGGCGTCTTTGCATAGAGGTTGTACATTGAGCAGGAGGCAGTGGAGATGCTCTTTGGTGGTAGTGGTTGGCGTGGTAGTGGTTGCCGTGCGAGCGGGTGCCCCGGCGATGCAGGCGAAGAAGCAGTGCCGGCAGGCAAAAGGTCCTACCATAGATCAAGACAAGGTGTGGCAGCAGTTGTTGTTGCAGGGACCAGGGCATGGAGCTCAGAGGTGGTGTAGATTCAGGTGGCGCGAAAACCAGGGTTCCTGGTGCTAGGCGTGATCCAGGTTGGACGGGCGCAAATGGGCTTGCCTTTGGCGCGCCGGTGGCGCTCCCGCTGCGTGGACACGCTGCGGCCTCCATTAAGTAGGTCCTGGGAGGACAGAGGGGCGCTGGGAGGCAGTAAGGGAGCGAAAAACTGTGGGAACAGCAAGTGGCGGCAGGGGGAGCGGCAGAGAACTCTGAAAAACAGAAAATGCCAAGCAAACAGGTGAAAACGGCAAGTAAAAACAGAGTACAGTTCGGCTAAAGAAATACAAAGTTAAAGGCTATTCAGAAGGAGAAACAGAGTTAAGCAGCTAGATTCAATGTTAAAGGCAAGGATACAATGTTACAGCAGAAATGGCTATCTACAGCAAATACGAGGAAGATAACAGCAGTGTAAAAATTAAGAACAACCAGGCAGCTGGGGCGAGCTACACTTAGCAAAGGGGGGAGCTGGCATGTGGGAGGCCATCCCTTCTTATTCTTCTCGAAGCCCGTTCTCATTCCCCCCAAATCTTAATCCTTCCATTTCCTTAAATAAAAGCACGTGAATTTGTTCTAAACCGAAGCCAGCAGACCTAGGATGTAAAAGCCTCAAATCACTAACTGAAATCTACAAAGGTCTCGCAGAGTCCGTCACCCACCTTTGGTTGACACAGTCCGTCTCACGTGTATGCAGTGCCCTGATTGTAGGATGAACCATGAAAATATAGGTGTAGTTAATGTACTCTACCAGCTCTGGTGTTTTTGAGTCAGGCTGTTTTTCTCCATATGTGCTGTTTACCTTGGCGCTTGTGGTTTCTTTGCTTTGTATCACATGCTTAAGAAGAGCTGAATAAGAAAGTAAACAGAAGGCCAAGGTCACTTTTTGTAATAATAATCTTGGGCAGAAGCAATACAGGTGGAAAATTAAAGTGCATTTTTTTTTTGTTGATTAAAAAAAGGTTTCCATTTTCTCAGAATTGAGAAATGCAGAAACGAATAAATACAATGTTCTGTCCTCTGTGCATGTATAGCAAAACTGACTGGCAGAAAATATTTGTATTTTATATACTTTGTCTCGAACACGCACATGTTACATTGTTGGCCCGATTCACAAATAATAATTTACATTTACTCTTGTAGGTTTACACCTACTTTTTGAGTAAATTTATAATTTTCTTGTAAGTCTCAAAAATTCCAGGCGTAATCGTGGGAAGCAGCGACAGTCAGAGCTTTCTGTGAGTATTCCTAGCCATAAGCAATTAGACATGTGTAACTATAGTTAGGGTACTTTTACATATGTGTGATTGCAAGCAGAAGTGCATTACCTTCCTCACCCGTCTTCCTCGTCCCAGTCCTCACAGGATGAGCAACTGCTCCTTGTACATAGATTTAGCCCATGTATCAAAACTTGTTATTGACCCCTCCAAGCCACCGGTCATGATCACATGACCATAAAGGAGGGGCCATCACTAAGCACTTCCTGTTTCGTTTTCTGTGGCTGTATGCCAGATTTATACCCATAAAAAAGTTGTGTGTTTTCTTTGTTTAAAGTTGATTTAATTGTTTTGTTGATACAGACCTGCTATAGTGGCCTGTACTTGATAGTTTATTTTGCTAAACAGATTTTATTGAATTTTGTGCAGAGGAAAGTAAGAACATAGGACACATGATTAGCTTGTTTGACATAGATACACAGCAATTGCTCAGGCCATTGGCATTCATTTGATATAGTACAGTGTTACAAAACAACAACAACATCAGCACTCCTGGCTCTAATCAAAACCACAAGCTTATTGGCCCAGCCATTTCCCCCACACTTGACTGTCCTTAAGGGTACACCCCCTGGCCTCATAGACCTGTTTTTCCTGCTGTGCACACCAGTCCACCCCTCTGCGCCAGTGTGAAAGGGTGGGAGGAGAAGGGGACTTCCAGGGAGTGGTGATGTCACGTTTAGCGACCGTAAAGGCCGTTCCCAGGAAGGATCGATTAGCCCTCATGCCTTCAGAGTCCTCAAGGACACCCAACAGAAGCATTAAAGGAGTCCCATCCAAGCACTTCAGTTAATTCTCCCACTACCGCAGCACAGAAGTTTTCAAACACAGGGCATAACAAAACCATGTGATAGAAATCGACGGGAGCGCCACCACAGCGGGGACAGACAGGATCAGAGAGGAGTCCCGCTCAGTGGAGCCTAACTGGAGAGAGATATGCGCTATAGAGGTAATATGTTTGAATCAACTGCAGTCTGGAGGAAACGGTGATAACCCTTGGTGCCATCAGCACGTCGCACCAGTCGTCATCTTCAAGGGGTCCCAACCAACCATCCCATCGGGTTCTGAGGTGGTCTAGAGTGCCTGGGGTATTAACAATCAATTTACGATAGATTTGGTAGATTCCGCCTTTGCCCAGATCACCCATCAGAAGCTTGGCCTCCAATGGGGTTAAACTCAGGAAGAGAGTCCGTTTATGGGACGTGAGACTGAAGGGCGTGTCTCAATTGAAGGTACTTATAGAACTGTGTATGGGCCAGCGCATAAGTGACTTGAAGTTCTTGAAATAATCGCATGTGTGTCCCCGACCAGATATCCTCGATTTGTGAAATCTCAATAGGGTCCCAGTGCCCAAAGCACTGTAATGTCGCCATCTCCCTCAACCAAGTACCATGCCAAAGAGGTGTTTGTTGCGTGAGTTTGGTGTCCCAACGAGTGTGTCGCAAAACCACCGTCCAAGCTTAAAGGGCCATTTTTGTCACGGATAAGGTGGAGTTAGGGATGGGCGAGCCTTTGGATAGAGTGAGGGAATCCGAGAAGGGATAGTTCCAATGGGTAGGTGGGGTCCGACAATCTCCAGTTAAATCAGTCATGGATGGCTAGGAGATGTGAAGCTAAGTAACAGAGGTAGAGGTTGGCCATCCTCAGGCCACTGTCGTAAGGGCCAAGTTGGCAAGGTGCGTATGCTAGGCACGCTCTGGAGCCATGCCAGAGGAAGGAGGCCGCTTACTCTATCCAGGGCCCGAAACCATGTCCGCAGTATGAGGAGCGGCAAGTTTTTAAAGGCATAAAGAAAGGAAGGCAGTATCATCATTTTTAAATAGGGCTATGCGACCCATTACGATCAGTTGGAGGGATTGCCATTTAGCAAGGTCGGCCATGGCTTTTCATGTGAGGGGCTCTATGTTAAGGGACCAGGTAAGTTCAGGGTCTAGTGCAACCCAGATGCCAAGGTATTTGAAACTAAGACGACAAATGGGTACGGTGTCCTGCCAGACGAAGCAATCCTGAGAAGGGGGCAGGGGCACCAATACTGATTTGGAGGGGTTCACCCTGAGTCCTGATGCCTCCCTAAAGCGATGTAGGAGGTGGAGACAGCGGGGGCCAGTCTCTGCGGGGTTCGCCAAATAAAGCAGGACATTGTCTGCATATAAGGCAGTACAAACTTCATGATCGTCACTCTATCTCCACCCGCATACCTGTGCATCAATGCGGATGAGTTGCACCAGTGGCTCGATCGCAAGCGCAAAGAGGATTGGGGGCACAGAACAGCCCTGTCTGGTCCTACGGCCGATGGGGAAAGTATGGGAGAGACCTCCATTGATCTAAACCCTTGCCGTAGGTTTGGAATAAAGGGCCTTGACCATTCCACTGAGCGAGGTCCAATCCCGGCCCATTCCAGCACCAGCTGGAGGTAACTCCAGCCCACCGTGTCAAAAGCTTTTTCAAAATCAATGAAAAGCAAGACTAAGTCAGGAGGCAATAGATGTCGGTGGGCTAGGGCCACGTGAAGCCGTCGAAGGCAGTGTCTTGTGCTACGTGCTGGCATGAAGCCACATTGATCAGGATGTATCAATGTGCGTAGAATCTGTTTGAGTCGGTTGGCTAGGAGGGTCGCAAAGATCTTAACTTCCCCGTTGATGAGGGATATTGGATGATAATCAGTGCATGTGGGAGCTGGAGGCTGTGTTTTGGGAATCCCCACGATCGTGACAATGTCTTATTTCCGCAGGAAAGGAACCTAACTCTCCAACCTCCTTATAGAGGGCTAGGAGTTGCGGGGTCAGGATATTGCGAAATACCATGTAGTATTCCGCAGGTAACCCATCAGGACCGGGAGTCTTCCCGGGAGCCGCCTCCAACAAGGCTGCCTCAACCTCCTCTGTCGAAAATGGCTCATCTAACACTCGGACCTCGGTCAGAGAGTGGCGAGGGAGTGGAACATCTTCGAGGAACTGAGCAGCAAAGGCCGTGTCTCTTCCGGGGGCAGCGGTGTATAAATGATGGTAGTAGCGGACAGCGTCTGTGTAATCTCAGGGAGGGTATGGAAGGAGTCCCTGCGCTCGTCAACAATCTCCGGCACGATTCTGATCACTTGCTGGTGGGAGGCTAGCCAATACAGCAGCTTCCCAATCTTGTCTCCCCACTCATAGACCCTGGCCGTTGTGGCACGACAAAGATGAAAACATGGAGTGTCTTTTATGTGACTGGACAAAACAAGATAAACATTGTAAAGATTGATGAAAAAAGGAATAAACTTTTGGATTAATTGGAACAAATTGTGGCATATTTGTTATGCACCTATGAAGGCTGTGCGTCCGGAATGTGGTGACTCTTCGCCCCATTTTCTTTTTGTGATTTACACTCAACGTGGTTTGGCAGTCCACGATACCGGGCTTGCACGCCTAAAAATGAGAACAAATGAATCACCGATGAAAATTAAAAAGATTTGGTGTGCACTCTGTCATCTTCTTCGTAACGACAAAGATGTTTGGCAGCTTCCAGGGATTGGAGGCAAATTTCTTCCCGCAGAAGATTCAGTTGTCGAAAGCTATCGACATCGGGATCCATCTTGAGATTTCCCTCTAGCCGGTGGGGCACGTGCCTCCAACTGAGTGATGTGAAGGGAGCGAGTGCGCTCCTGTGTGTGGATATGCCCCCTGTATAGTGGCCTTACTGGTGGCTCAGAGGGTGCCAAGACCTGAAACTGAGCCTTCATTATTTTGGAAGTACGTTTGCAGTTTTTCATTCAAGGTTTGGACGTAGGTTTGGTCTTGGAGATACCAGGCATTAAGACGCCACATAGGTGGTGGACCATCTCTGGGGGAACAGAGATGGAGGAGGAGAGGAGCGTGATCAGATATGCCTTGAGAGAGAGAATCTGGGCATGAGAAATGACAGGACAATCGAGGGTGGGCATGAAGACAAGATCTATACATGAATGGGAGTGTTTTGCAGCCGATGTATGTGTATATTGTCGGTGCCTCGGGTTCCATTTCCTCCACGCGTTGCAGAGACCTAAGCCTATTCAAAGAGACAACGGGCACCGGAGCGCCTGGATACCCAGGGAGGTCCTGTGGCATCATCCTCTGGGACGGGGACTGTGTTGAAGTCCCCACCAATTACTGTCATCCCCTGTGGAAGATCCAGGAGGACAGGTCGTGGAGAAAGGTGCAAGGGCCGCAGTCCGTGGGTACACACTTACTAGATTGATGGATTGGCCTTCGAGCATCCCAGTAAGGGCAAGGAAACGGCCCTGTGGGTTGCAGACTTTACAGGAAACCGAGAGGGAGAAGGAATATCGCGGCAGAATGGCCACTCCGCAGGATCCGTGAGTATAGTCCGCGTCAAAGACCCTATCGTATCCCTTACGTGCCAGAAAGGGGCAGTGGTTACCCTTAAGGAGGGTTTCTTGGAGCAGGAGAGTGCAGAGGAAGGTGGCGGGCAATGATCAAGGACTGCAGTGCGCTTCACTCGTTCCAGGAGGCCATTAACATTCCAGGTCAAAATGTGAAAGGATGCCATCACGGGACGTGATAAGGGTCTTGTGTAGCAAGGAGGAGAGGAAGGGAGACACCCTGTCTGCTATTGTATTTGATATTTACAACTTTTATCCCTCGTGTACTGTTGAAGTATTCAGACATGGTTGCGCTCCTCCTCAGAGTGATAAGGAATGCGACCAATACATTTATTGATGCTTTAACTGTTTGGATTCCCCCGCTAAGCAATTGGGAATTGCTTATAGTTCTTTACAGTTTTTGGGCTGGATCAGCCTGTTTTGGGAATAAATGTTAGTTTTTACGATCACACTCTTTACAGCGGACCAATGCTGTAGCAACAAGGTGTCTTCCAGCTTGCTGCTTCTGGTTAATCACTTCCCCATTTTCCACCATATTGGTTGCTGAAGAACGAGAAAGGGGTAAAATATTTAAGTCGACAGCTGGGTAAAGTGAGTGTCATTGCTGACTCTCTGGGGACATGTTGTGCCTGGTGTTTTCCTGTCATAGTGGACTGTTCTCCCAGAAAACATGCTTCTAAGAGGCAAAATGTGAAGTCCTGTTCAGAAGAAAGAGCTGCCTCGGGCTCTGTACCCGCACCCTCTGCAACCTAACATTAATTTGTTTCAGTGGCAGCAGCTTTTGCGTCTAAAAAGGCTTCCTATCCCCAAAGAAAGCTAAAGTATCTGTGGATACTGATGTCTCAGACGACGGAGAGCAAAGGGACAGATATATTCAAGGCTCAGAGCTTAAAGAGGTATTGGAGCATTTGAGGGGGAACCTCTCCTTTCCTTTCACTTCCCAGGGAGAGAAAGAGTATTTTTGTCTCTAAATATAGGCGTAAAGATCTTGAGGGGCTCCTGATTCACAGAGGTGTTAGAGGATTGCTGGCCAGAGACTGGTCAGATGTTGAGAAATTAAGTTTCCCTTGCTTTCTTTCAAAACGCTAAAATTCCCAGAGAAATTTCAAGATGAGTTTCCTGCTAATGTGTTGGTAGGCCCTCTCATGGCAGGACTTTCTTCTAGTGGATCCATTATTTCTGAAGAAGCGTCTGCAGCTGATCTTATTGATAAAACATTGTAGGGAGCTATCAAAAGATCCTATTTCGCCTCTAACTTTGCCGTTAGGGCTGGTACTTATGCAATCTATACAATCCAGTCTTCACTTCAAGACTTTCATGCCTTGGCAGAGGAACTTCAACAAGGCAGAGACTCCACAGCACGTCTGGCAGTAATGGAACAACAAGTTTGCTTTTCATCAGACATTTCCTTTAATTCTCTATGTGCAGCTGCAGCCAGGTGTAACATCTGGATGAGGTCTTTGCGAGAGGACAGTAGCCAAAAATAACTACTAAGCTACCTTACATTTCCTGGCTATAAATTGTTTCAGTTGGAGGAGCGCATCAAAAGATCAGCAGCGGACCACAAACTTTTGGCTCCAGTCTGTCCTGCAGGGAGAGAGTGAGGTTTTGGTTACAAGAGGGCTTTCAGCAATTCCTCCTTGAAACCTTCCGGGCAGCTGTTTCGTGGTATGTGACCTGGCTGGATAGGTCCCTCCACTGATAAAGCTTAGCAACAGCCCACATCCATTTCCAATCCTCCACAAGCTCCAAAAGCATGGCTGTCTAGAAAAGGCGGGTGGAAAAATCAGCATTTTTCTACGAGAATGGCAGGCAGCTGTCTCAAATGCCTGGGTTCTCCAGGTCATTCAAGTTGGCTACCAGATTCAGTTTTCTACAGACCCAGAAGATTTCTTCCTTTCTACACTTTCAACTTGATGCCCTCTAAGATGGCAAAGACTAAAAAAGGGAGTTTTGGATCTCCTCAGCAAGGGTGCCTTCATTCCAGTGCCGGAACACGAGAAGGGCCTCAGATGTTACTCCATAATGTTCCTAGTACAGAAACAATCAGGAGACTTCCACCCCAGTCCTGGATTTAAAGAAGGTGAACAGATTCATTCCATATCCGTGATTCAAGATGGTGAGTCTGCAATCCATCCTTCCATTAATTGCTCTAGGGATGTTTGTAGCCTCCCTAGACCTCCACTATGTGTACTTCACATTCCGATACATCACAGCTCTCAGACATATCTAAGGTTCAGAGTTTTCGGAGAACACTTTCAATTCTGTGTCCTTCTGCTCAGACTGGCTTGAGCTCCCTGAGTGTTCACAAAGACTCTGGCACCTCTGGTGGGTAACTTTCATGCTTCAGGTCTTTTCGTTTTTCCCTACCTCGATGACTGGTTAATTTCTGCTTCTTCTTTTTCAAAGGGTCAGGTAGCAGTTTGTCTGGTCTGCAAAGTTCTGTCATCCTAAGGGTTTCTTCTAAGCGAAGCCACATCTCATCTTCAACCAGTGCAGAGGCTACAGTTTCTCTTTGTGTCAGATGTGGGGAGGGTATATCTCCCTCCTGTGAGACAGGAAAAACTGATGAACCTATTTTCTCAGCTCCTCAGTCCAAAGGAAGCTCCAGCCAGACTGTGGTTAGCAGGGCAGGGAGACATGGCTGCTATTCTGTCTCTGGTTCCCTGGCCTCGTTTGATTCTGTATCACCTGGTCAATTATGTTCTGGATCACTGGAATCAATTAAAAAGAAAATCTGTTTATTGTTTTATGTCAGACACGACAAGCATATAACATCTGAATACAGTTCACCAGTCCAATCCCCACCATCTCCCCCACCCCACTCCCTATACATAAGCATACCGGATGAAACCAATTCTCTGTATGGCTTCTCCTGGTTGTGTGGTCTGTCCTCCGACTACTCTCTTTGGCATGTGTCCAATGTAACTCTAATCTAGACAGGTTGACCCCACTCTTCCCTTAATCCCCAGCTGGAGCGTTCCTTACCTTTTTGCCCACCAGATCCCCTATGTGCACTCCTAGTCCCAGTTGCACCAGATTTTCTAAAACGTCTGGCAACAACCCATCCTCTTGTTGTTCTCCTTTTCGACCATTTTACAGTGCTCCATACCAGCCTCCCAGTCTCGATACCCTGGGGGAGCTCCAGTGCCCCATCTTTGGGCCATTTCCCGCTTGGCTTCATGCATCCCATGTTCACTAGTATCTTCTGGTATTGCATCATATCTGAGGTACCCCATATTCCCAACAGCACAAGTCTGGGGTGCATATCTAAGGGTACCCCTGTGGCCCCTGCCAGTGATCCTCTAACCGCATTCCACTAGGAGCGTAATCTGGGGCAGCTTCACAGTGTTTGCAGAAGTATACCCTCCTCCCCACAGTCTCTGAGGCAGAGTGCATTCTCCGTCTTCCCAATTTTATACAGTAATGCTCTTGTATAATACGTCCTGTGGACAGTTTTAAGTTGGATCAGTCGGTAACTCTCTTTTATTGCGACTTCCACAGGGAAACCCAGTGCCATCTGCCAGTCCTCCTCATCCAGTTCTCACAGGTCGTGTCCCCATCTACCTTGCAGTCGTGTGAGGGGGCCCTGTGTGTTCCTCTTCAGAGTGCCGTAAGTCAATGAAATTAGTTTACTGCTGATCCAGCCTTCCAGCAGTCTCCCTACCAAGGAGGAGTCCTCCTGGTGGAGGGGCAACATGGCGTCTGCACGTTAGCAGCCGCTTGCTCCCGGAGCTCCCGCTCGCACTGCCCGGTTTAATGGCTCATTTTAAACTTCTAAACTTACCTTCCGGGTTTATGTCTTTTCGTCTTTTTTGAGCCTTCTTCTTTTCTTTGGCTTGCCGTGGTTTTTTGTTTAAAGAACCGGCACTGTCGCGGACTTCCCCAGCCGGGGATGTGTCGAGGTGAGGCGGGGCGTCTCTCTGCTTTCTCCTTTCTGCCTCGCTGGTCTGAGGCCGCCCTGGAGCTCCGCAAGGGTCGCAGAGCGGCCGCTCGGGGTCATCTCCGGGGGAGCAGCGGCAGAGACAACACTAGCGGTTTCTTTCAGACCCGCGTGGCGAGGAATCAGCAGGAAGGCAGCAGTGAGATTTTGGTGTTCACAGCCTCACCGTCGGACTCAGGTACAGGGGCAGCTGAAGGGGGGTCTGATTGCCTGAAATTACGGCCATTACAGGAGGCGTCTGTTCCGGGACTTCAAACTTCCCAAGCCCTTCAGGTGGTTTCTCCTATTTTGAAAGTGTCGCAGTCTGTTACTGCCACTAAAGGGGGTTCTAAGAGGCGCAGGAAGGGCGCGGGGGGTGGGTTGGGTCTGGCCAAAACGCCACAAAAAGGCAGCTTCGATAAGGACTCTGCAAATTCTTATAGGATTCCTGAGTTTAACCAAAACCACGATTTGAATGTTGATAATGTAAATGCCATACCTGAATCACTAGCTTCTTCTGTTTCTCTATCAGCACCTGCTGCAACTAGTGTTTCCGCCTTCCAGACTTATGAAGTCAAAGGCAGGTCTGTTAAACCCAAGAGGTCTAAACACATCCCTGCAAATACTGCAGGTAGGATTACTCCTTCACTCCGCTCATATTTCAGGGTTCTACCAGAGGTTTTGGACATTACCACACAGTGCGAAGCCCGCAGGAGAAGCCCTGTTGTATTAAATATCTTAACAACTTCAGCACCAACACAGGTTGTGTCATCTGTGTTACCAGAGAGAGCCATGGAGTCAGTAACAAACTTGTTCTCTCGGCAGGCTAATTCCAGCATGGTTCCAGATCCCGCTGCGGCTGCGAATGGCCCTTCTATTAGCTCTCCTAGCAGCCCTTCAGAGTGTTTCTCTATCCAGACTCAGACTCCGTCTCAGCTGTTGCCATCGGCCGTCCCAAATAACGGCCAAGGGGGGTTTAGCGGCGGCTGGTTCTTCACCCTCAGCCCTGGAAGCTCTCTTCGCTACATTGTCAGAAGATATAAAGAAGGGTTTCGCGGTTTCTGCAGTCAACCAGGGAGAAATCAGAAGTTTCTGTGAATCTCTGGAGAAAAAAGTGGATTTATTGAACTCTAGGACTGCAACCCTTGAGAACAATGTGGGCGAGTTAAAAGAAGACCTTGGTTTGGCAAAATTGGATATTTCATCGCCAAAGAAAGAAGGGGCGGATCTGCGTGTCAGATTGGAGGGTTTGGAGAACAATGCGCGCAGGAACAACCTACGTATTCTGAATGTCCCGGAAGGGAATGAAGGATCTGATCTTAGACCCTATATTATCTCATTGCTTAAGACCTCCCTACAGCTTGAAGACTCAGAAGACACATTAAATCTTGACATACAGAGGGTACATAGGGATCCCTTCCGCAGGACCCCAATAGATCTAAGCCTAGGAAAATATTAATAAATTTCCTTACCTATGCTTTAAAAGAAAAGATCCTTTTTTTAGCCCTGAAAATGAAATCAGTGAAGACAAAAGAGTTTTCGTTTGAAATCCGCTCTGACCTTTCCAGGCATACTCTGGATAGACAGTGGGAACTGGGAAGGAAGTTAGAAGATTTAAAAAAATATGGCGCAGTAGCCCAGCTGAAATTTCCCGCCTTCCTGAAAGTAATGCATAACAACAAAATGCATCATTTAAGATCAGTTCAGGAGGCGGATGAGTTGCTGGATATAATCAGCAAGAGGGCTCTATAAATAATGATCCTGGTCTGGGCCTTAGTTTCGGTTGCGTTATTCCAGTAACAGGGGCTTGTCTCCCTCTCTTTTTCCTTTCCACTCCCTTCTCCTTCTCTTTTTCTCATGAATCAATAGCCAACTATTGACCAAGGAACTAGAGTAGTAGATAACGGAATTGAATTGAATTTAAACTAACCCAATGTATACCCATTATTAATTAATTAATAAACAACAGAATGTAGTTCTTGTGGGTAGGAAACATAAAAAAAAAAAAAAATAAAGGGAAAAATGTGGGTTCATAAACATGATAGAATTTAAAAATAAGGAAAAAATAAATAAATACATAGAGTATTTTGTGCCCGCGACCGCTATTTGGGGTTGGAAGGTGTTTTCTGCTTACATTTTTTCATTTGTTAGAGGGCGGCTGGGGCGGGTACCTTCGGGATGCAATCTTCTGGACTACATCTGTCCAGATTATTGGGGTAAGGGTTCTCCAGGGGAGGTGGGTAGGGTGGGTAGGGCACGGGGGGGGGGAGTCGGATGCTGCAGGGTAAAAAAATTATAAAACATTTCCTCATTCTCCTTTTTTCGATCTTACCAATCTTATTTTTGAGAGCAACAATCATGGAATTTTATTGGCTTCGGTGCTGGTGCTGGTCTCTTCAATTTTCCCAATTCGATCCACCATGAGTTCTATTCAGCTTCTGTCCTGGAATGTCAATGGCCTGCGCACCAGACCAAGGAGAGACAAGATTATGCAATATCTTGGGGATTCCCCAGCGCAGGTCATCGTCCTCCAGGAAACACATCTACTTAAAGAAGAGGTCGTCACTCTTTTGAAAAATAGAAGATGGGTCGGCCCGTATGTTTGCACTAGCCAATCAGCAAATATTAGAGGGGTCTTAATTCTATTTAAAAAATCAGCCAGAGCTCGTATCCTCCTTAAGCTAGTTGACCCAGGTGGCAGATGGGTCATTGTGAAAGCTATTATTATGGGGATCCAGTTTACCGTGGTCGGCTATTACGGGCCCAACCAAGACGACCCCTCTTTTCTTAAAACTATTTTTTCTCACTTGCTGGATCTCCCCGAACCAGTAGTTCTAGCAGGGGATTTTAACATTGTTTTGAATCCCTTACTAAACAAGTCATTAAATAATAGAGCCATGGTCCCGTCGAAATCGCGGGAATTTTTATTGGGAGCTATGAAGCAATTCGCCCTTTCTGACATATGGAGGGAAAGATCTGGCCAGCAGTTAGGAGTTTCGTTCAGGAATTTTAAGTATCGGCATCAATCTAGGATAGATTACATGTTGGTCAGCCAATCGCTAAGAGGTAGAGTCAAAATAATTTCTTATCTGGCATCACATCTCTCGGATCATTCTGGTATATTGCTGGGGTTAGAGTGTCCAACACCTAGTCTCTCCAGGTCATGGTCTTTTGACCGTGCCCTTCTTTTGGAGGAAGAGGAGATTTCCTTCTTTTCTCAGGAAACGGATTACTTTCTGAGGGTGAATTTAGATTCGGCTTCTATATCAGTTGTTTGGGACTCTTTAAAAGCCTACCTGCGGGGGCAAATCACAAGTAGGTCGAGATATAGAAACAAAAAATATAAAGAAGAGGTCTCATCAATTGAAGCTAAGCTTAAAGCTGTAGAGGCTGATCTAATCTGCCAAGCCCCCCCCGAAATTCAGCAAAGCCGTCAGACCAAGTTTGATAATTTGAAAGGTCAACTGTGAGGACAAAAGGGTGGCTAACTCCAATGTCCAGAGCTGGCTTGAGGATAGTCCTCTTCCTTCCCTGAATTCCGAACAGCAGCAACAATTAGATCGAGAAGTCACTCAAGCAGAGGTTAGGGAAGCTATATCACGCTGTAAGAACGGGAAAGCTGCGGGCCCTGACGGGCTCCCAGCAGAGATCTATAGACTAATGAGTGAAAAGATCGTACCTTCCTTGACGACGCTCTTCAACCAGATATTACAAGAGGGCTTAAAGCTCCCTGTCTCGTGGAATGACGCCACAATAATTCTGATTCTGAAACCCGGGAAAGTTCCATCAAGTTGCGGGTCATATAGGCCAATTTCACTCCTGAATGCGGACTATAAAATCTTCGCTTCAATTTTGGCGGCTAGATTGGGATGTGTGGCGGGAGATATTCTTCATCTGGATCAGAAGGGTTTCGTCAAGGGTCGGCAGTTATCTGACCTCACCTACGACTTCATAGGGGCGATTGACCTGGCGTCCGCGTACTCTCTCCCATTAGCTGCCATGACCCTTTACGCTACGAAAGCGTTCGACAGGGTGAACTGGATCTACCTGGCGGAAGTCTTGGGGAAATTTAACTTAGGGCCAAAGTCCTGTCGATCAGTTCAGTTGATCTACCAGAATCCGATGGCCAGACTTTTCGTGAATGGTAATACTACTGAGCCTTTTAAAATCTCGAGGGGGACAAGGCAGGGCTGCCCACTCTCCCCTCTCCTTTTTGACTTATATATTGAGCCATTTGCTCAACGGCTTAGGGACGATCCTAATATCCAGTCGTTTAAATATCGGGAGTGGGAGAGGAAGGTCGTCCTATATGCGAACGATATTTTAGTCTTGTCGGCTAACTTGTTAACAGCTTTCCCAGCTGTGATTAGCCAGGTGCAGCAGTTTGGTCTGGTCTCTGGCTATGAGATCAATGCCTCAAAGACAGAAATTATGGTTTGGAATCTTGGAGGGGCACAGCACCAGCATCGGATCAGCTCTAAAATGAGATACTTGGGGATCAACATTGTGCAAGATATCACTAAGATCGCCGAGACCAACCTGGCAGGGGTGGCCAAGGAGTGTCAGAGGTTAATGAAATCTTGGGCCCTACTCCCCTTATCCATTCTAGGAAGGGTTAATCTGGTTAAGATGTCGATACTCCCTAAGGTCACCTTTCTCTTTAACTGTATCCCCCTTCACTTTGAAAAATTTGCTATTGACAAATTACAGCGAGACATCAACTCATTTGTCCGGGCATATAAATCATCAAGAATAGCATGGAAAAAGTTGAGGCGGAGGAGAGAGAAGGGTGGCCTTGCTCTGCCAGATCTCCAGTTTTATGCTTGGGCCTTCCAATTTACACACTCGCGTATGCTTTTGAAAATTCCGGTTAATACCGGAGCAGGGAGTATGTTTTTAGCTATGCTTAGAGGTGCCAATCTTCCTGAGGAGGGATTTCTGTTTAAATTTGGGGACCACATTTTAAAAAAAAAGGGTAAGTTGAAGGTCCTACAAGGATTTGCTAAAACTTGGGTGAAACTTAGGGGATCGGCTGCACTTAGTTACTTTTCTAGCCATGCCCCCCTCTGGGACTCCCCTGGTGCTCCGGAGTGTTTGAGGGATAGGCTGGCAGTACCCATGAGAGAAGCAGGGTTGGCGGTTTGGGGAGACCTGGTCTCCGACGGTACGCTGGTCGCATGGGAACAACTTAAAGATAAAGTCGGAGCAGGCCTCTCAAGGTTTAAATACCTTCAGTTGAAAAGCTGGGTCCAATCGAAATCAAACCAAAAGAACCCTGTAGGGAGTGGCAGCTTTCTTGAACATCAGTTGGTGGCTAAGCCCCCTGGGAGGAAGGAGGTCTCTTTTTGCTATCAAGCCATAATCGAATCTGTGGATGGCGAATTTAAGCTGGCCGAGGAGCTGTGGGGGGGTTCCTTACTTGCACAAGATTGCGATTACTTATGGCAGAATTTGTGTAAGATCCTATATGAAGTAGTAAAACCTGCATGGTTGAAAAGAAATCACCTGTTTATTATTGATAGGGCCTATTTCTCCCCACTTAAACTTTCTAAAAACACTACCGGCCCCCCGGTGTGTTGTAAGAAATGCGGGCTGGCCTCAGCTTCTGACACTCACATTCCCTTGGGAATCTTTTGGGATAGAGTCGGAAGTTTCCTGGCAAGCGCTTTGGGCAGTCCAATCCATATTGACCTACCCCTGATTATCTTCGGTATTACAGATAAAGTTATGGGTCCTCCTAGATCACTGCTTTTTTATGCTATTCTGCTAGCCAGGAGAGAAATTTGCAAAAGATGGACAGAATCCTCTCCTCCCTTCTTTTCAGACTGGCTGACTTCAGTCGTGGCGGTTTCTAAGCTAGACCTAGCCAGATCTTGCAGTAAGAAGAAGTTAGCATTTTGGGACCTGTTGCAATCTAGACTGGGCTCAGGAATTGTTTGATTGAGTTTTTTTTTTTTCTCTCAGTCCTATGATTATGCTACCTTAACACTCTTCGGGCTATGTCGTTTACTCCCAGTCTCCCTTCTGGAAGTTTTACGACGAGGGTCTCCTAGCTCCTGGAGCTTGGCGGAAGAGTTATCTCAGTTGGTTTCTTCATTAGCACCCAAGTAAGTCCTGGTACCTGTAGGCGGGTCTCCATCTCTTATTGCCTACCTTTTTCCCAGCTTGCTGAGTATGGTATAGACATCTTGGGTGCGAAGTGAAGTGAGATTGGTGGCGAATGAAGATATAAAAAAAAAAAAATTTAAAAAAAAGGAGGAGTCCTCCTGGGTTTCCTCATCCTGGGGCACACAACTCTGGAGTGCATGTCACAGCTGGCCATAGTGTAGCCATTGTGTCTCTCGAATCTGGTATTCCCACCACAGGAAGGCAAACGGGACAATGCCATTGGAATCCCAGACGTCTGCCAAAGAGGCGTCTCTGGCTCCTTCCCTTCCTGTTACATTGACCACAGATGACCGCAGCTGGGATGGGAAGGAACTATTGAGGTGCATTCAGTCCAGGGGGTTTGGTCAGGAAAGAACAGAACCAGTGAAACATCTGGGGAGCACAAAGGTTCCACATTTGGCCAGTCTGGGGTAACTAATTGGCTACTGGGCAGAAGTGAATCTGTCCTCTCTTTCAGCTATTTATCTGCCAGAGAGAGAGAATATTCATGCTGACAGGTCAAGTCGCCCATTGCCATCTTCGGTGGAGATGTCTTTGAGTCCCAGGGTATTTCGAGTAATTCAGTACAAAATGGAGAAGCCTTGGTTGGACCTGTTTTCTGCCCCTCACAATGCTCATCTCCTGAAGATTTGGTCTCTCGTTCCACATCCTCGGGTCGGGGGTGGATGCCATGAGTTTCAGATGGCCCAGGGGACTCCTGTTTGCTTTTCCTCCTTTCCATTTGTTGACAAAAATCTTAGTAAGGATCAGGGAAGTAGGAGTGGAGGTTCTTGTGGTGGATCCACAATGTTTGCCATCCTTGGTTCCCTCTGTTGTCCCAGCCGGCGATAGAACCACCTTGGATATTTCCAAAATCTCCATCTTTTCTTAGGTTCCCTCTACTTCCCCAGAAGTCTCTCATTTCTCTCTCCCTAGCAGTCTGGCATTTGAAAGGTAGAGATTAGAATCCATGTGTTTTTCTGCCGTGGTAACCCACTCTATCCAGAACTCTAGAAAGATGAGCACATTGAGGTTGTATAAAAGACATTGGAGACATTTCCAAGCTTGGTGGGTAGCTAAAGCTATGTCTTGTCAAGGTTCGAAGATTCTGGACTTTTTGAGAGATGGGTTCCTTCTGGGTTTGTCTGTTTCCATCTTGCGTAGCAATTAGGGCCCTTAGGAGTCCTGGCTTGGATGCCTTTGACATACTGGTAGCCTCATTGCTGAGGAGGTTTTGCTTAGAATGACCAGGGGTTCTTTCTCCCGTCCCTTAATGGGATTTGCCTTTGGTACTGTCAGCACTACAATTTCCGCTTTTTGAACCTTTAGATTGAGTTCCCCTATAGTATCTAGCTCTTAAGGTTTTCTTTCTGGTTGCTATTTGTTCGGGACATTGGTTTGGAGAGATTGGAGCCCTTTTGGCCTTAGATCCCTTTTTGAGATTTTTTTAAGACAAAGTGGTTCTTATACCAGACCCTTCTTTCCTTCCTAAAGTTCCATCTTCCTTTCGTTTATCACAGGATTTGCTTTTGTCTGTCTTTTTTCCTTTTCCTTCCAATGATCAAGAATCTCTTTCGCGTTGGCTTGATGTTTTTTGGAGCTCTTTCCATTTATCTTCGTAGAACAGCCTCAGTTTGTACAGTAGAGTCCCTCCACTTTTAAAGAACAGAATAATAATTTGTTCTTGCACCAAATACACCATAGGAAATATGTGAGCTTTTTAGAAAGTACTGAAGGGATACAGAATATTCTAGAATTGAAAGCATTATTAATGTGGTTTACCGCTTGCTGCATCCTTATTTTTATTTTTTTCAAATCAAGACTATTGTGTAACTATGAAGTCTTTACGAAGGGTGGTGCCAAGGTTTATAGTCACTCACTGTCCACCAGGATTGATCTAATGTTCCCCAGCCAACACAAACTCTTCAGTTTACAGGCAATTCTCATTTCTATGATAAAATTCAAAAATAGGAAGAAAAGGATAGAGAAGGCTGTCTGACTCATGTGTAATATGGAGAAGGTGTCTTTTGGAATAGTGGGAGTGTCTTGGCGAAACTGGGGCTCTCCTACTGTAATCTAACCCTGCCTCGCGCTCCAAGCAACCTACATCCATGCCCCGCCTCAATGACTGACAGCTAAGTCACGCCCCTGAGATGTTCATGCCTTGGCATTTTGTCACTAGGGGAGATTAATCAAACACACGGAGTCCTTTATTTATACGTTTGCACTGTATATGGTTGATGTGTAAGAGGATACAGCGCTAAAATAACCATTAGATTTTATTACACTCACCGCCATGATACCAAGCTGACTGGCAGGAAAACCTGTTTACCCACAAACACAAAAGCAGACGCCATGCACAGTAATGAAAGAATAATGCTGAAAGCGGGCGCTGTGCTCAGATATAAAGCGTGGTGCCCGTGTTGTAAATATAACAGCTGGCGCCGTGCTAAAATAAAGCGCGGCACCCGTGCACAGTAATGAAAGAATAATGCTGAAAGTCGGTGCCATGCTATAATATGACCCCGAAACCGGTCCTAGGATGCTTGTTTCCGGTCCAGGGAGGACCTGGCTTGGCAGTTCGGGCTGGACTGTTCCCATGAGGCACAGGGTCAAGACTGATTTGCATATGACCAGGTCTAAACTGGGGTGGCATGGTGAGCAAAAGAATGATGGATTTAACCCAGATCTCTTGACTGGGGGTGAATGTTTTGATTTGTTCGACATTCCGTCCATCAATTGTGTGTCTTATGCTATAATATGAAGCGTGGCGCCTGTGCATATTTAACTTATGTGCATGGCAGCCCGTGAAGCGGTCGCCATGGTTAAATAAAAAAAAAACATGAAACTGGTGCCGTGGTGACAAAATATCAGTTGCATATAATAAAACAAGTATTGCGTAAACACAACACATGAGCGCTTACAGCATAATAAAACTGTAGTTGGTCGGTGCTCCTTCAGATGAAACTGAAGTGATGTATCAGGAGCACCTACAAATAAGGAGCCAGGAGAGAAGAGTAACGCAGGAGTTAACCAATGGCAATCAGCAGGCGGGATTACACTCGCTGTACTGCTTATGGCAGGTCTTGCAGACAGCGCATGCATGCTGCCTAGGCTTGACTTAAAAATAAACTATTCAGCACTAATTCTATTCCCAGTGCAAATAGTTACAATCATCTTGTGCCGAGGTATAGCCGCAAATGCCCACTGTGATTTCGGGTAACATCCTGTCACTAGACACGTTCATCCCAGATTTATCTACGCAAGCACGTATTAGTACAAGATGCCTCGGCTTACCTCGGTATATACGTATCGCTGTTGGCTACGAAAGGCAGGATTGTTGAATGGGCCTGGGGGTTATACTTCAGTACCGTCCCTTGCACACGAAGATAAGTGTCCACTAGCCATAGAAGAATATGCTAATCACCGATAGAGCCAGCAAAGGCTAATGATTTCAAATCACTTTCTGACTAAGGTTGGATTGCATTCTTAACCCTCATACAGTCACACACCTTTGCATTGCTTTTGGAAGGATTATAAGTTTGGCCTTTCTGACCAAACAACGCATGTAAGCGACTACTCCCAGAACAGAGCAGGAAAAGGAGAAAAAAACCAAGTGTCTGCCTACCATGAACTACATTTCACGGATGCCTATAGTGACGATGAAAACTTCACATGTATATGAAGTGTACATAAGGAGAATAAGAGGCTGCTCTAAACGACGTTCTTTCTTTGTGAAGCTTGGCAAGCCACAGGATGACTTTCAATTACGAGGAAAACACATGAGCATGTAATCATCAAGGGCAATGGGAAGGTGCCCCATTAGCTTGTTCAAAATTAACATACTCTGTTTCTGCTTCATCCACGTTTAGTTTGCAGAAAAAATAATTACTCTTGTGTTGTAGAGAAGAACAACTCCTCCATAAAATCACCGCTTGAAAAAGGCTCCAAGTAATGGGCATACAGATATAATTTTTATTTTATATGAGCGCACTTTGTGGCAAGGTGTGTGTGTTCCAGGGGAGCAGTGGGATACCCTTATCCTTTCCTTCACCAATGTACTCTGTATTTTGATCTCTCCACCCCACGGTCTGTAAGATAAGATCAACACCCCTCTCCCAATCATCAGCACTCTCCTCCATCTCTCCCTATCATGGGAGCATGAGATCTTATATGCATGGCATGCCTTGGAAGTGTAAGGCCATCACTAAAAAGCAACACACTGAGGAGACGGAGGGCCTGGAGCACTCACCGCTGTTACATGATGTGATATACCGCTCGAATGCAGAAGATGCCTTGCTCGCCATCCAGTCATCCAGAGGGGAGTACAGCTGTGTAGGCGGTAAGGTAGAACCATTCTAGTGTTGTACAGGTGGTCCACAATACACCTAACCCAAGTGCTCTGTGATGCAATCAATCTCTTTTTTTTAGAGTTCAACATCAGCAGCCCACCACAGCCCTGTGCTCAGGCCTAGCAGCTGCATGTACACCACACCCTAGAAAGAGGCACTGCCACTATTTTACTGCGCTCGTGCCGTGCTCTCCATGTGGCGGAAATGGGGAGGACTCATGCATGGCCCGGACTTGCCCTTTCTCATGTGTTTCCTCCCTTTTCAAGCCCTAAGGAAAAGATCACATTCCTTACCTGTTCCCCAGTCCATCACCAGCCAATAAGAGGATACTAAGAGATCTGGGGTGGCGACTAGTAGTGGGAGGTCCCATCCTGTGGCCCGCCCATGGGCCAGCAAGAGCCTCTTGGATGCTCAGGGGATAAGGGAAGGGCAAGGAATGAGAACTGCAGAAAGTAAATGCGACTCTTATAGAGCTATGTTTGCCTTCTGTTCCTGAGACTGCCCAAGAGATCTTAGAGCCAAGAGCCACAAGAACAGTACAAGGGGTAGCAGCTACTATATCTGGCGATCCCTAAATGATGTCTACGATGAAGCTGGAAGGAGCAGTGTTTCAGCTTACCATACTTGCAGGAGACATCCTGGTGTCAGTGACTGATCCTAGAGAATCACTGCAGGAACTATTTATGGTACTTTGACAAGACTGGGAGGTCTTGAAATTCAATATAATCTTAGCTAGATCTGAGGTTCTTAGAATTACTCTGAAGTCAGCACTATCTAAGGAGCTAGGCTAGAGATACCATACAATATCTGAGAGTCATACCTCTAGAAAATGTTAAGGGAATCGTTAGAATAGAAATGGCAGATGTACATATGTGAAAGCATCACAGAGTGATCTAGGTGGTCTTGTTAAAGCATCTATAATCCTGTCCTATTTCAGACAGTACCCTAACTATTAACCTAATTATTAAGGGGAAGGACATTAAACAGCACCAGTACTTATGGCATATTATATGGGCATTGAAAAGAGCCAGGATGGGCGTTCTGAAAACATGCTTAGAGCAAAGGAAGGGATTTGGGGACACTAAATTTGCTGTGATAGTATCATGCAGGACAATTACTTTATATAGTGGATTGCAGAAGGATAGAGGCATTTAAAGAATAGCGTATTATAGATAATTGTGCAGCACTCTCCGAGAAACTCATGGCTCCCAAGATTTCACAGTTAAATGCAGCTCCATATGTCACTAGTAACCAGAACAGCTGTTGGGGTCTGAGATAGAATGAGCCTCACACAAGATCTGACAAGCTACTCTTTCCCTTTCACGATGCTATGGAGCAGTCAGTATTTCTCCCCATATCTATGTAGTAGACTGTTTGAAAAGGGGAAGGAGGGGGATCTTCCAAGGTAGTGGACATGTTTGTGGATGGGACAGTTAAGTCTTTGAAGAACATCAACAGGGATGACAGGATCCCTCAAACTGGGTTTTCAGTATTTCCACGTTAGGCAGTGGGTTGAGCAGCCCACAGTAGTGACATGGCTTACTCCACATTGTGTGAGAACACTCTCCATTTTTCTCAACTTAAACTGAGTTCCATTATCTGTAATTAAAACGTCAGGACATTCTTCTCTAGCAAAAGCCTCCTTAAAAAACTCAATTACTACTTGAGTGATGATTTGCGCAACAACTTTTACTTCCGGCCACTTGGAGTGATAATCTGTCATCACTAAAGCAAACCTAGCTTCTTGAGGTAAAGAAGAAAACGGACCAGAAATGTCAAAAGCTATTTGTCCCCACGGGAATTTCAGTCATGCAATAGGTTTCAAAGTTGCAGGTTTTCTCACCATTAACACATTGATCACACTCTCTTACCACCCTGTCTGCCATCCTGTCCATACCTAGCCTCCAAAAACACGCTCTTCATAGGTGACATGCCAATATGCTCCTCATGAGCCAGACGCAAAATCACATATCAATTTGCATATCAACTAGGAACAAACTTGCCTGCCTTCTTTAAATAGTAATCCACTTTCCACGACCAGTTCTCCTGAAACCTTCCAAAATGGTAATAACTCTGGAGAAATCAACTGCTTCCTAGGCCAACCTTCCTTCACACAATTCCTTACCTGTTGCCATAACGTATTCCTCATTTCACTCTCTGCCTACTTCTCCTCTGTAATGGCATCAAAAGTCCAAGCATCTACATCTTTTATAGTAGCAATCATGTCCACTTCAGACACACTTACATTCACATCCTCCAACCAGCAAGGTAGCCTTGATAAGCAATCAGCCGTCACATTGCACTTTCTAGGAACAAATTTAGCTTTAAAACAGTACTCTTGAAGCCTTGAAGGTAATCTGACAATGCGCGCAGTGGCATTCCACCCCCCACCAGGTGATAATATGATCACCAGCGATTTGTGATCTGTCCTTAATGTGAATCGACTTCCCCACACAAAATATCTAAATGTTCAATAGCCCACCCACATGCCAACAACTCTTTTTCAATCTCCACATATTTCCTGTCAGTATCACTTAAGGTCCTGGACGCAAAAGCTACATTCCACTCTTCTTTACCACACCTCTATGATAAAACACAACCAACTCCATACATGCTAGCATTCGCAGTAATGATACATTCTTTGTTTAAACAGAAAGTCTTTAACGTAGGTTCCTCTTCAATATCTTTCTATATACACTGAAATGCCTGTTGCTGTTTTTCAGACCAAAAAACTAACATTTCTCAGTTGTCCTTGTCAATTCCCTCAAAGGTTCCATTTTGGTGGCAAAATTCTGAATGAATTTGCTATAATACTCACACAACCCTGTGAATAAGAGGAGTTCTATATTTTCTGGTGCAAGATCATTGATGATAGCATCTACAATAGATTTCTTGGGCACAATTCCATTAGTAGACAAAGAATGGCCTAAATAATCTATCCCCAGAATTGCTGAACAATTTGCATTTGGAGCTCTTGAGAGTCAGACCATGTTTCTCCAGCCTTCTACATGCTTCATTAATATGTTTGAAGTGTTTTTTGCTCATCCTTTGAAAATATCAAAATATCATCTTGGAAACATTTCACAAAATTGTGCTCATCCTTTGAAAATATGGAACATAGTCCTCTGGAACACTGATGCAGCAGAAGCTAATCCAAACTGCATCCTTTTGAATTGATATAGTCTGTGCGGCGTAAGGAATGCATTTAAATGTTTCGAGTCTTCTGTAAGTTCAATCTGGTGGTAGGCAGACCTTAAATCTAATGTGGAAAATATGTTAGCATCTTCAAGCATACAAACCACTTCATTGATGTTAGGTAAAGGGTGGCAGTCTACTGCAATATTTACAGTATTAGCATTTAGTGCTCTCAAATCACACAAATTCTTAGTTTGTGATCTGCCTTGCATGCCAAAACAATGGGAGACACCCATTCAGAAGCGTTTTACCATTCGCAAACGGGCCAATTCGCAGAATTGGCCCTTTTGCGAACGGTAAAAAGCCTTTTGGGATGTATCATCCTAAAAGGCATTCGCAAAATAGGGAATCGCAATTTTTGCGATTACCTATTTTGGGAATGCATTTAGGGAATCGCAATTTGCGATTCCTTAAATGCAATGCAGGAAGCAAGAAAAAATTGCGACCTGGCTTTAAGGAATCGCAAATTACCATCAACTTTAAGTTGGTGGCAATTTGCAAATTCCTAGAAAAATGCACATTTTTGCATTTTTCTAAGTGCCATGTGGCGCACACACATGCCCTTGGGGCATGTATGTGCGCCACATGTGCATACTTACCTTTTTTGGGGGGTGCATCAGGGTGGCCTTTTGGCCCCCTTGGACCCTTGAAATTGCATGCGCAATTTGCGAGTACCTATTTGGTACTCGCAAATTGCGAATGCAATCCTATTCATTTCTATGGCCCTCTAGGCCCATAGAAATGAATGGGAAGGTATTCCTTAATAGCGAATCGCAATTTGCGATTCGCTATTAAGGAATAAGTAGGAATCGCACATTTTTTGCAAATCCTACATACATTGCATTTTGCGCTTCTTAAATAGCGAATCGGTAAAATTCGCTATTTAAGAATCGCAAAAGCAATTCTTGATACACCTGCCCCTCAGTCTCCTCAATTATGCTTTCATCCACCATCTCATTCAACTTATTCTTGAGTTCTTGTCTTACATTAATTGGTAACCCCCTTAGCTTTTGTTTAACAGGTACCGCACCCATCTTAATTTAAATTCTATTAGAAAAGTCTGTCAGCTTCCCTAAAGTGTCATTGAATACTTTTGGAAATTTCCTAATTACGTAAGATTCTTTACTTACATCCGTAATAACTGACACTGGTTATTTACTTCTGGGATTTAAAGTTATTCCCAACCTCCATTGGTCCATCCACTCTAATACATTGACTCCTTTTTCAGCAACATACAATTTTATGTTGACACTCCTACCTTTCAATTCAATCTTGACCCACTCAAAACCAATGATATTAATAGTGGTACCATCAAAACTTTCAGCAAATATTTCAGAACTTCGTAGTTTCTTAAGATCCAAAACATTTTCAAACTTCTCCATAAAGTAGTTCCTTGTGATGATGGTGCAGGGTTAACCAGAATCAGCCATGAGCTCCAATTCAATGCCCACGATCACAACTATACATTTAGGAGGTTTTCTGAGTAGCAAACTCTCCTCACCAACACAAGAATCATTGACCGACAACCCAATAACGTAATTCTCCATTTTCTTCCCACACTCAGACTTGGAATCCTCATTACTAGTAATACATGAAACTTTACCTCTCTGCAACGTAACATTTTTTTTTTACATCCTTACAGACACAAACAAAATGACCCACAAGTCCACACTTTTTACACTCCTTGCCTATTTCAGGGCTTCATGCAAACAAAGCAATATGATTACTACTACCGCATCTGTAACATACACCAACCTTCTCGACTTTCTTCAGAGAGATTCCATTATTATGGCGAGCATTGTTCATGCTACACACATTAGTTTTACTCACACTGCATTCTTCTTCAGGACTGTTGACATTTAAACTCTTATTATTTAATGAAGAATCAATTTTTCTGACTGCATTAATGCCATAACAACTGTTCCTGTATTTTTTTACTTTTGACATGTGCAATTATTTGATCCATAATCATCTCATCTGTCATGGGGCCAACATTACATGTCATATAAAGGGCCCTCAGTGCAGTGAGAAACTCATCTAAACACTCCCCTTCCATCTGTGCACGGGTATAAAATTTAGATCTATTAAACGCAATACTCATAGTCCGTCCTCAATATCTCCTTGACCTTCCAATGGTAAAACTTGTGGTAAAGTTCTGAATACAACTTTACCCTCAGACTCTAAACAATGGAGAGAAAAACGTTTTTCCGCTCTGCTCCCATCCTTTCTCCATTAATGGCCTTCATATATGTCACAAATTCTTCCTTCCATGTTGCCCATGGAATGGGAGGGTCTCCCTTATTCTGTAAACAATTTCATAGGAGGCTCAAACTGTATGATGTATATTTCACTCCCCAAGGAAATTGAGTTAAAAATACCTTCAGAGTCCAGGCACACAGATAAATATAAGCCAAAGAAAATGAGCTGGAACAGCAATCACACAAGTGTAAAATGATGTCCAATCAGTACAGCCAATCCGTTTGTTTTTAAAGACAAGAGGCAGGAAATATTGTCCAATGAACACAACGATAAGATCACTTTTGCAATAGAATTGCAGTTATTCCTCTGCTGCCCGTCATCCAATAAAATAGGATGTAGTGTCCACCAATCAGAGCGTGTAATATGCTTGAGCTGGTCCTTCCGTGCTCATAAGCAGTCATCCACGCGCTCCACACAGAATATGGTATGTTCGAGCCGCTTCGTCCGTGCTCACAAGCGTGCTCCAGGTGATGTGGTTAAAAATACTCCTCTTGCCAAAGGTGGAAAAGAAAGTTAAGCCAGTCTCTAGTAGTGGTAGTAGTAGTAGTTAATCTACTGTTATCACCAAAGGTTCCTTGAAAGTATACACAGGCAACCATAGTCACATGTTGAAATCGAAGATGAGTCCATAAATAGAGATGGTATTGCTCCTGTGCCACTGTGATGACAGATACACAAATACAGGTCGTCACCAATTGTTGCAAAGTCATAAAATACAGGGTAAAGTTGACAGCTCTTTATTAGTGCAGCACAGTATCTGCCTTCAGGCAGTCAAAACAGACATGAATCTTAACATTCTAATAGGGAACCGTGGAGACAGTTCCTCAGTTAAACGTAAACAATACACAAACCACACAGCTAATTGAATGTAAACTCATTACTCATTACAACATCTAGTAGTTCATTTGAACTCTGTGTTGGCATTGCAGTTCATTACGAGGGAGTTAACTGACAGACTTCTGATGGTGCTGAAAGTAGGTTTCACTTTACATGTCAGAATGTTATACTGACATGGATGAGAAAGATATTGGAGAACTCAGAAAATGAGAAAATATGTCCTCATTTTACCTTTCTAGAGCAGCGCTTCCTAAACTTTTAGAACCACCACACACTTTTTAAAAACAGACAAACATTCATGACCCGTCTAGCTTTAATGGACATGAGGCGGGTGATTTTTTTAAATGTAAGTAAAGCATTGTTTGGTAGACAGCACATTTTTTATTTAAATGGCCACTAAATGTGCACAGACATACAGTTTTACTGATAAAACTATATTGCATGCAAGTGATAATGTGTGGATATCGGGTTTCAGTGAATGTTTATGATTTGTGCATCACCAAGTAAAGTGTCTTGATTTGTTTTGATTCTATTAAAATCTTTGTTTCCATCACACTTCAGAATTACCAAACACAAATATGTTTAATTTTTGCTTTCCTAACTTCTGAATGTGTCCAGTTCATTTACATGTATTTACACTTTGATGTGTGTTACAAAAATGCCATCCAACATCCTTTCCTTTCATAATTTCTGTACCATGGAAAGATTGTCACATAATTCACTTTACATTTCTATGTAAACACCATCCCATGTTTTTATTTATTTATTTATTTAGTGTTTTATATAGCGCGAACATGACCCTGAATGGGGTATCAGAGCGCTTTACATTTGCATATCTATAAACAGTTTTGTTACCAAGTCAACAGTAATTGTACAAGTGATTTTGCGAAAAACATTAAAGCAACACAAACATATAAACAGAACCCCAAAGAGGTTAATGTTCGATGAGAGGTAGCATGCGTATGATCATGTTAGATCAGTGATAATGTCAAGATATCTATCTCTTTCGTCGATGTAATCTTGATGTACAACTGTGTGTCATCTGCGTACATGTGGAAAGAGATGTTTGCTCTTTGTAAGGTTTCTGTGAGTGGCTCTACGTACAAATTGAATAGTGCCGGAGATAGTGTTGAGCCCTGAGGAACTCTGATCTCATTTCTGGATGAAGCTGAAAATGTTTGGTTGACTGTGAATTTTTGAGTTGTATTCTCTAAGAATGATCTAAACCATTTTAGGACTGTACCCTCTAATCCCATCCTATTTTTCATGCGATCTAGTATTTTGGCATGGTTAACCGTGTCGAATGCCGAAGAGAGGTCGAGCAGGATTAGGAGACAAGTTTCATTGCGGTCGAGGGCAAGTAGAGCGTCATCCACGATGTGCAGGATCGCTGTTTCAGTACTATGGTTTGGTCTAAATCCTGATTGGAAGTCATTCAACAGATTGAATTCAGAGATATGGTGACTCAATTGTTGTTGTACGCATTTTTCTAGGACTTTGGCTAGCATGGGAATGTTAGTTACTGGTCTGAAATTGTTGGGGTCAGATGGATTCTCTGTTGGTTTTTTTAAGATTGGGGTGACTTGCCCTGTTTTTAGGCAGTCCGGTATTGAGCCTTGTGCCAGTGAAGCGTTTATGATCTTTGTCCATGAGGGGATGAGCAGTTGGTTTATTGTAGACCAACACTTTGCAGGAAAAGGATCGTTGAAGTGATTGCTTGGTTTAATGGTCGAGATGATCTTTGCAATGTCTAGATCGCTGAACGGCTTGAATTCTGACCATCCAGCATTGTTTTTAGGCGTTTCCCGATCTGGTTGAAGTTGAAACTCATCAGGGGTGCTCTTAGTGATATCGGGGCCTTCTGCTGCTTTTTTGAGCTCCTCCTCCATCGATTTGGCTTTGGCTGTGAAGAAGGAGGAGAAATCTTCGCTGCTTATATTTGAATTCGTAGTAGGTGCAGATTTGGCCATTTTATTAGATTGATCTTTTAGCAGGTCGAATAGTTTCCTCGGTCTATTTTTTGCATTGTTCAGTTCTTTCCTGAAGAAGTCTTTTTTTGAGTTTAGAATGCTTTTATTGTATGCTTTCCTGGCCAGTCTTAGTTGTAATAGATGGGGTGAGGAAGGGTGTTGTCGCCATTTCCGCTCTGTGAATCTGAGTGACCGTCTTTCTTCATTAAGGTCACCGCTAATCCAAGGGTTTTTGTCTTTGTCCGGGATCCTTTTGAATTTTTGCGGGGCTATGTCCTCAATAATACTCAACATTGTATTATTGTAATACTCCGTGAGGTCATTGACGTCAACCATATTATTAGGAGGTTGCAATTCTATCTCACAGCGTGCTGCGACCATATCCATATTGAGCCCTCTGGTGTCCCGAACCCATTTTCTGGGTTTTTTTGCTTGTGAGGAAGCTTTTGGTTTTGTGAAGGGTATTTGGAAAGAAATGATGTGGTGATCAGACCAGTCGCATGGGGTGATTTTAATTTTATCTATAGCTTTTTCTTTAGCTATGATCCAGTCTAAGGTAGAGCCTTTGGAGTGGGTTGGTAGAAGACATTCTTGGACCAGCGAATGATTTTCAAGGAAGGCTTTGAGTAGGTTGATCTTATTCTCAGAAGGATCCTCCCAATGAAGATTGAAGTCGCCTAAGAAAATATCATTGGACTGAGGGGTGGAGTTTGCTGTGATGATTTCTATCAGCTGGTCTATGAATCTGGTGTTTTTGCCTGGGGGGTGGTAGAATGTATGCAGTTTGCACGTTTGATTATCGGCAGATCTTAATGACATACCGAGATACTCACATGCTTCAAGAGGGTCCGATTTTATTTTCGTGATGGCAAAGTGAGATCTATATATACAAGCGATGCCTCCTCCTTTTTTCAATGGCCTGTCTAGTCTCATAATGCAATAGTTCGGGGGGACTAATATAGCTAGGCAAGGAGAGGAAGAGTCAGATAGCCATGATTCTGTTAGTATAGATATGTCGATTTCCTGGCTTAAAATGAGGTCGGCTATGTCAGCAGCATGTTTCTTTGCAGATCGACAGTTGAGTAGTATACACCTAATGTGTTTCAGTGGATTGATCGTTGATGGGTCTAACTGTTCGGGAATTGTTATCACAGTTTTTAGGTTGTTAAGATTTAGTAATCTGTTGCTAGACTTTGCTATTCTGTATGCGTTCGTTGGGATTGACGGAATCCTATGTTCATCTAACTTAGTAGGAGGAATAGGGGCTAGTTCGTAGGATCGTAATAGTGTTTGTATCTCATTGTCTGTCAGATAGCTTAGTTGAATACGGGGATGGAGTAGTCGGTTTGTCGCTACCATTGGGATAGATTTTGGTTTCTTCTGGGTTTCGTGGGTGGATTTCTGTAAGAGCTCCCATTTTGATAGCCATTTTTCTGATAGGTGTAGAAGGTTTTTCATGTCTCTGATAGCGAGTTGCATGGTTTTATAGGTCTTGATGGATTGCGCGCTGAGCTTATCGAACTCTATATTAGGGTGGGGGGCACAGCGTTTCTCAGACTCCTTTCTAGGTTGTGGCATGATAGGAAGATGTATGGAAGACCCTAATGGTGTGCTAGCATAGATGAACTCTAAGGGATTAGGGCTACTGTTCGGCTTTACTGTGCCTATTTCCTTGTATCTAGCTTCTGTTTCGCATTTCTTAGTGTCCGTCCTATGAATACATCTCCAGGTGTCCTGTTCTAATGCTGTTGACTCCAATCTGATGTCTATTTCCAGTATCGGGTTGGGATCGGTGTTTGAGCTTGATTCGGAGCTAACGGCTCTGTGGTTGGCTGTGGATAATGTTGAATTGGACAGATGTGGGCTGTTACTCATAGCTTTAGAGCTGCTGGAATCCTGTTTCAACTGTTGGGGCTCATTAGCGATGAAGTTTTCTAGCAAATCAGTTTGATTCAACTGTTGGGGCTCATTAGCAATGATGTTTACTATCTGAGCAGATTGAGTCCTGTGTGGGGAGATGGCTTGTGATTTATTATTTGGTCGGGTTCTGGAGGGAGGGCTGTTGTGGACGTGTTCTTTTAAGGTTGCGAAATATTCGTCGAATCGTTCCAGATCTTTGTTGGTGGCTTGAGTGAGAATCGTGCCATTTTTGTAGCAAGTTATACTTAGCGTTGCTCTTAGTTTTCGAGAGGGTGTTATAAGCATCCTAGTGCCATAAGGAATGTTTCTGATTTCCTGTACCTTCAGCAGATTATTTAAGGTATTGCGCCATTTAGACATTTTAGAAGTAAAGAATATAAGGTCATTAATTATAGCGCCTTTTTTAGTGTTGAGGGAGGGGTCTAAGATTAAGGTTTCAGGGTTCCTACTAAGTAGGTTATGCTTAAAAGTTTTGGCCGCATTTTTAGATAGATTAGGGGGGTACGAGATTGAATGGGAATTCCTTCCTTCCGGTTTCAGATGGGATCCTGTCATGATTATGATTGATAATTTCGTATCTTATTGTTCTTAATAGTCCTCTATTGTTATGTCAGCCTGGTAGAAAGAGGACAAAAATAGGGGTATCTTATCTTGTGTGTTTTATTTTGGTTATTGGAAGTGCAGTGATGAAGCTTCAATCTTCCTCAGGTGACTTAGAGCTCTGTGGGGCGGACTAGTTTCAAGCTCACTGTATTCCTATATACCACTCAAAGATGGCTGCCATGATATCTCTGAACTAGGGAGTAGTCCTATAACTCTTTCACTGAACCCGGCTTCTCAGGAACGTAGTCCTCTGTCACTTTCCCTGCACAGATTTCGGCTATAGGTTTTATGTAATGAGCCTTGAATCGTGGTCCTATGTCTCTTCCCTGCATAGGTGATGACTGAGTAGTCCTATCTCTAATTAGGTTGTTAAGCCGGCCATTTTGACTGAGTAGTCTTATCTCTAATTAGGTTGTTATGCCAGCCATTTTGCGATAGTAATGTTGGTGATGTTTTTCGAGCCAGCTTAAAATGGGGACCTAACCCTGCCCGCCGGGCCAACAAAACTACAATTATGCAAGATAAAGCAATAGTTATGCCAATAATCGTGTTTGTTCCAAAGGTCACACTTACAAAACTGTCTTGGGACCAGTCAGGTTCATTTGAAGACCTTTAACTCAACCCTGGGTAGCTGTAACTTCTAGCACCAAAGCTGTGCGTTTGTTGATTGAGGAATCAGGGATGATGTCTGTGTTGTAGGGGAGACCAAGTCATTTATAGAGAGTCAATCCAAGATGGCCGCCCCATTTACTACCCGTGTCTGTTCCTTGGATGATGTCCTCTCTCCATTTCTATTAATAGGTCCTCTGGGGGTGTAGTCTTGTTTCCTTTTCCAGTGTCGATGGTGGACCTTTTTAAGATATTCTAAGCTGTAGTCCTATGTCCCTTTCTAGCTGAGACGCATTTACTAATTAAACCATTCAGCTTAGTTCAAAGCTAGTGCTGCCATTTTGTTTATTTCGTAAAGGCAACTACTTGTTAGAAAAAACAGCTAAATGGGCTCACCTTTGTGTATGAACCGGATCACTGTAAACAGACCAGTGCAACCTGGGGCTCCGGTAACGAGGGATCAATAAATACTTCGGAGTACTAATCGCACGTTGCTCTAAATCTGTCGTGAAGAGCCGGGTCTTTGGCCTCAGAACGAATCATTATTTAGAAAAAAAAATATCCATGTAAAAAAAAAATATATATATTCAAATTTGTCAAAAGGCATAGCCTGACATTTGACCTCTGTCTTTGAAGTGCAGCAAATGTGACAAGATAAATGCAGAATTTAAAGGCTCACAGTTTGGAAAACACTGTTCTAGAGCACTAACCATAATTTCGATCACAAAAAGAACCCCTTCATTTTGTTAATTTCTAAAGGAAATGCTTGAAGTTTTACAGCTTTGATTCCCTCAAGATGGCTTCAGGTGTGCCACGCTTTTGTCATAAATACAGAATACTAGCCCATCTGTGTCTCACCTGTCATAAACTTACTGTCCTGGGAACGGCCAGCAAATCCACTACCAGTGCCCAATGCAAGAATAATTCTCTGTATTTTTCAATTGACCCTTCCTAATCATACCATTCGTCTTTATTGTGTTTACATGCTTCCAACCAAGTACGACAGCCGACACGTGTTTCGTCCCCTATGGGACTTATTCAAGGCTGTGTGTAGTAAACAAATATGGAAACAGCATAAGTGAGACCAACCTGACATGAAATTTGTTAATTTCATACATGAGTTACATGCATTACCTGCTGTCGATGGTACAAGCCGAACTTAAAAGTGAATCAGAGAGAGACCACCAAAGCAGACTTATAATGCTCCTTCACATGCGAAGTACTACAGCATTATTAGAACAATACCTGACAGGACAGTCAAAATGTAAAAAGAAAATAACCATGCTGTGTATATAGGCCGTATCTGTGATAGAGCACCTGTGTTCTGGGGCAAAAAGAGAACTGAGTCCATGAAACTTACACCAGAGAGAAATGGAATTGTGACCCAAGCAGAATAGAATATCCTCAGGTATTGTTCTAATAGTTGCATAGGTTGCGATGCTTGCTCAGAGTCTGATGACCAATTTCGGCAAGAAGTCTTAAGAGATGTGCTTGCTCAAGTCAATATCTGATGCTGCCGTTCTCATTGTAGTCTAGGATCTTGCTTTGCAGTCTACCCACAGAGTGGGAATAGGAGAAAGCAAGGGTATAGATTAAAGTTGTCCTTATGGTGACACGTCGTACTCCTAGTTTTAGGCTCTCTTCTATTCACATCTCCTAATAGTCTACACCCTCTAACATCAGTCACACTCCTCATAGAGATAGGCTTCTTTGTAAAGATGGAAGGGGTAAGTGTATACACCCCTGAGGATGGTACCGGTTGCACAAGACTTGAAAATACTTGCAGTTTCCTGTCCTACCACTTGATTGCAGGGTGCCCACAGGATGGAAATAGTGAGATTTGGCTACAAATATGGAGTCGTAAAGTTAACTTTATCTTATTATTACCCAACTTAATGGTACTCATTTTAACATCTTTGGAGCAGTGAAAAGCTAAGTGGCCATGTCACGATTCAATCTGTGACTTTCATTCAGGTTATGCACAGATCTCTGCAGTAGATACAGTCAGTCTACAGACATTGTTTTCTGTAGATCCCAGACAGTAAGAAAAAGGTAAAAATGACACCGTTCCCCTTGCTTTCCTTAAGCAGCAAAGAAGTCCAAGTACCCATACAGCAGTTACAATACAAATGGAATGTTTAATATGCACAAGTAGTGTGTCACAAGAAGTAGCTTGAACTGAAGGAAATTTTTCTATACTCATTATACTAAATTTGTCACTGGCATATTCTATAATATTGTCTACTATGCAGTATTTCTTCAATAGCAAAATTTCTAATTTCTAAGCTGTCCTTGGAGAAATATTCAGCTCTGGGCCGATACCAAGTCTTGCTCATGCCGGTGCAGGAGTTCTGCTCCAGAGTCGGTACTGATTCTTGTTCACTCTTCTGAGGAATAGACTGTTTCAGACTCGGTCTGAACACCTGCACACTGACTATACAGATGTAGAGGCATGCAACTGCAATGCACTTATCAGTATATTACCTGTTTTCTGCTAAATCATCAGCCCCTCGGCTTCCCTGTGCATAGGTGTTTCTTGCTGGCAGATTCCTGGGAGAAAGTTGCATAGCATAGCTTTTAGATTAATTTGCTGGTAGCCATCCTGTAAATGTTTTTTTTCCACCTGCAGATCCTCTTCTTTCAAAGGACTATTTTCCATTCCACATCTTATCGTAGGATAAAGAGTTTTGATGTTACTTATTTTACTTTTTCTACACAATCCAGTATGGGGAAAATCTGCTTCCTGTCTTTTGTTGGTTTTCTTCTAGGTTCATGTGCGTTTAAGAAGACTGGTCGATTACTTTGTCATTTTGCAACTTTTCATGTTCCAGCTTGTTGCTCGCTCCAGAGTAACTTTCCTGCTCCTGTTTTCTTACTTTCTTTGGTCCTGACCTTAATGCTTTGCTTGATTCCTCACAAAAGATTTTATGATCTTCAGTTTTTTTCTTCTGTGGAACTGAACTTTCTTCAGTCTACTTACCTTAATTTCTTGTTATCCTGTATCCATTCTGGATTTGGAGCTGGCGAGGGAAAGTAACAGGTCATCTCTTCACTCAAGAAAGTATCAATCTACATCGAAGACCTGCCCTTGACTGCAGAATGTATAGGTTTCACACTAACAATGTGTGTAACTATAAAAAAAATGTTAAAACATACAGCAAGTTGATGATTGCTTTGAGAATACAAATTCGCTGATCCATGAGTGACATTGTGTAAACAAATTATTTTTGCACCTAGCATTAACAGACTACAGAAGGTTGCCATGGTCTGGAGTTGTTGCACAAAGAGTACAGATCCGGTTGTAACTTGTCACCTGAATCCTATAACATTTTTTTCCTCATCTTCACTTAACTTAATTTTTTTACATCACAGTTTTCTATATTGCCCAATTGTCGGCTCTTGGCCATTAGTAGTTCTCAAGAGTCCTAAGTTCAAGAAAGGCTAAGAATGGCTTATGGAAACATAAGATAACAAATTTTAAAGAACAGAAATAAGTGAATATTCTCACACATGTTGATGAGCTAGATTTTTAAGAAGGAAAACTGTAAAATTTCCAGTGTGGTGAAAAAAGGCATCAACAAAAAATGGGGTTGGGGGGGTAATAATTGTGAATATAGAGTTTCGGTATGTTGCCCTTCAGGATCTAAATAGATATTTGGTGACTTACAAACACTTAACCTTCTGAGAAAAAACTTTCCAATGGCCCTATCTGGGATGCAAGTTAGAGAATTACTGCATGAAATATACTCAATTCCTCACTTTTAAATCTGCTTCCAGGCAACCCAGCCAAGTGAGTACCAAAGGTAACTGCGCAATAACCTGTAATTGTACTGAGGGGGGACTGAGCTAAATTTAAGACTCTTTTTCATTAGTATGTATTTATTTAGGTGTTGTGTAGACAATGGAAAGAGTCATTCACAATAGAACGTCATCCCCAATCCTTCAGCTAGACGTGGGGGCATTAAAGGAAGAGAAAATATTTTAATTGTTAGGATGTTGGCAAATTAATTGTTCTATATCCATTGTCTATTCTAGATAATTGTATTTAGTTCACTATCTATCTCTATTTTCAGTATCCAACAAGCACCATTTCATGGATAGTAACCTCCTCTACCAGTTCAAAATGAACTTCCGACGGCGACGCAGGTTGATGGAGCTCCTCAGTGAAAGATCCCCCACGGTATCTGAAAGCCAAGACAGTCCCTTTTGTCTGCGCAAGCAAAACCATGACAATAAAACAACAAGTTTCCTCTCAGGTGAGGCATTAAGTAGTATTGAGCGCATCCAGCTATATTTGAAGCGTAAAGATTGTGACAGAGTAACTTGAAGTCTATAGATTGTGCCAGAGTGTGGAGTTAAAGGTTATAGTGAATCTATAAGCCATGGAGTCCATACTGGTTAATTATACTGTTGGCAAGGTTTCTCAGATTTACTGTTTTGACTGTGGCCAGCTGCTTACCCTACATGCTGTCCATATCAGACTGAAGATGAGAGGTTGATGTAGATTACACTAGACTAATGTTACCATGTGTTCAACTTTGCTTAGCCCTTGTTTCTAGCCAGAATTTGGTGTTTCAGAGGGTAACATTAATCACGCAATGGGTCAAAAGCTCTTACACCATGATTCAGCACGATACATTCCTCCTTTTTAAATGAGAACCTGCACATAGACTAACACAATCTTGCATCAATCGATCACTTTTCTAGTACCATATGCTGAACACAATCATTAACTAATGTTTCCATTCAATTGCATGGTAAACTAATTGTGCAAGTGATAATATATATTCTAAAGTATAAGAATATTCGATTGCATGGGGTATGTTTGTATATCGCCAGATAATTTATTTACTGAAGTATTTATTTAGGTGTTGTGTAGAACACTAGTTGTTACTTGAGAAAACTTTGCACCCCTTTTGTTCAAAAACCATGTTATGGTATGAAGTGTACAGTTGACAATGAGCCTTTAGAGTCCAGATGTGGTGAGGACCATCAAAAACACGGGCTTCGAATATAATGCTGAGGGCGGAATAAGCAAAGGTTTTGTTGAAGCCTTTAGTTTTAAGTAGACAAGGCTGTGTCCTGCCACCTTTTCTATTTTTAATTTATATTGATTCCCTGGGAGAGCACCTGATAACGGCCGGGAAGGACCTGCCAAAGATCCTTGATAGAAAAATCCCTGTGCTGCTTTATGTAGACGATGCTAATAGCACAAACTGCTAATGGGCTCCAGGTCTTACTAGATGCTTTTAATAGTTTTATGAGTAGCTTGGGAC
Source organism: Calotriton arnoldi (assembly GCA_963921515.1). Classification (NCBI taxonomy): domain Eukaryota; kingdom Metazoa; phylum Chordata; class Amphibia; order Caudata; family Salamandridae; genus Calotriton; species Calotriton arnoldi. The sequence continues at coordinate 2,759,131 of CAWUFW010000547.1, read as the reverse complement.
TAAAAACAAATCGAACTAAGTCCTTCATAATGAAATGCGGTCCCAAACTAGCCAAGACTAAATTGTTTTAACTAGGCGGGAAGAAATTATGAACACTTCACATTTTACATATCTGGGAATTCCGTTAGACATTGATTTTAACTGGAAATTTCTTTTGAATGTAAGAGCCATGCAATTCCAAAGAGTGGTTGATGCAGTTTTTAGGTGCTCTAAAAGACTAGCCCATAAACCACCTAGAGAAATGCTTGGTATCTTTAAAAGTAAATGTGTGTCTGTGGCAACATTTGGCACAGGTTTATGGGGGTATATTAGTGGCAAACCTCTACAAATTGTGAAGAACAAATTTATAAGAAGACTACTGGCAGTTCCACATTCAACGTCGACGGCCATTTGCCACGAAGAGGTTGGGCTTGATTATATAGAAGGTTATATCAAGTTGCAACCACTTCTGTTATGGTACATAATCTGGAAAAACCCAGAAGCCCATCTATGTAGGTAAATCTTGCAAGACTGTCTGAAGCTGGACAACTGTCTGGCTATCCCATGGCTTAAGTACATTAAAACAAGTTTTGAAAGACTTGGTGTCCATAATTGTTTTCTTAACCCTTATAGTCTGTTGACCATTCCCCTAACCCAGACTAAAGCACTTTTTAATCAAATAGCACAAATGGCATGGGCAGAGACTAGAGCAAGACAGCTAGGAAACACTCTTAGGGTCTTAGCTTCACTTCCCGCATTTTACTTACAGAACATTATAAATGGGAGGCACAAGTTTCTTCTGACACGGTTCCGTCTGCAAACTACACACTTTCAGTTAGCTTTCCCAGTTAAAGGTACATGGTTTTTGTCTGTTCCTCAGTGTCACTACGAATTCCCAGTGGAACAAAGCACTATGCACTTTTTGCTTTTTTGCACATTTTACACCGTACAAAGAGTGTGGTTTCTCCGCCCTATATTACAAGCATTAAAAATAAGATCTCATGTTGCGGCCTTTACTTATTTGCACTGTCTGGGAAACGAAACTGTTATACATGCTGTTTTAAATGACATGCTAAGTGCCATAAAGATATGATCTTATTATTGAATGACTCCTTTAAGGTATAAATGTCTTTTAATACCTGTTTTTAGTTTATTTAACAAATGTTTCCCTAAATCCTATGAATCTTAATACTGTATATGGTTTTCTTTTATTTGTTATGACTTTTATGGCTCTGTGGAGCCAAATAAAGTATTTTGATTGATTGAAGTAGCCCCATGAAACAGAGGTTGTTCTGGTTGGGTTGGATTTGGGGATTGAGCTCAGATTTAGAAGTGACTGTTTTCAAATCATTGTTTACTTTGTACATTTATGGAAACATCCCCCATTTGAATCAGCCTGCTGAAAGTTTATGTTGTGCAAACTAACCGGGAAGCAACAGAGCACTGTAATTCAAGTGAGGTTGGGAATGTGTTCCTCGTAAAATACGTAAAGCGGGAAGAAGACGACGAAACATAGACTCTTCTTTGTTGGATGCAGGTGGATGGTGAGAGCTTTGAGGCTTCCTATTAACGATCGTTGAAGTGTTTCTTAAGAGTTGTATTTTCTGAACTACAGTAGGGATGCAGCAGGTCTGATGTTTAGAGGGATGTTGCTTCGGATTCTGATTGTCTAGCTGGATTTGAATTTTCACCTAGAAGTAACGGATGATAGAGACACAACGGAGTTACTTGATATGACATCAGAGTATGGCCTTAGATAGCAGGTCCATGGTGCTACGCATATGGCAGGACACACCCTAGACGGCCTGTTCACCAATAACCAGGCCATCTCTGAGCTATCCATCCTCCCGTTAATTTGGTCGGACCATCAAGCTATTCTTTTCAAGTATAAGCTTTCAAGAACTAATAGCACCACTACAGCTGATTCAAAGATTATGGGCAGAGCATGGCATAAAATTGACTCTACAACTTTGGTCAATGAGCTAGCAAAAAGTGAATGGAAAGTAGAGAAGGAGGTAGAAATTACAGCTAAAAATATACTAACTGGCTTGAGACCAATTTTGCAAATCTAGTTCCTAGCATCTGCATTAATAAAAATAGGAAATCACCATCTGCCCCTTGGTTTTCTGAAGCCTTGAGAATAGATAAACAGGCTTGCAGAAGGCAAGAAAGGATTTGGCGTAAAACTATGAACTTTTAGAAAAAAACGTTATAAATCTATGCTGTCAGAGTTTAAAAAAAAGTTGATTGGTGAAAAAACTCTTTATTATACAGCTAAAATAGAAAAATCTAGTGTTTCCAGTAAAGAATTATTTCGAACTGTGAAACATCTGACCACAATCAAAAAAGATGATTCTGCTAATTTTACTCAAGAATTCTGTGATGCTCTGGCTTTTTCCTTCAGAACGAAGGTAGATCTAATATATGATCAGTTCACTCATTCCGTATCAAATGGTAAAAAATTTGAACAAGAAATTAATGAAAAAGTCCCTCCTTTTAATTTCTCACCGACCTCTCCTATGCAAATTATTAAACTGATTTCCATGGCCAAGTCAGGCTCTCCGGAAGACCCATGCCCACCTAAGATCCTACAAAATATCTCCCACTTTATTGGTCCACACCTATCTGAGATATTTAATCAGATGATAGAACAAGGATCTTTTCCCACTGTGTGGAAGCAGGCTTGTATCTTGCCCCTTCTAAAAAAAAAAACAATTTGGATGTAAATGATACAGCCAACTACCGGCCCATTGCGAGAATTCCACTTCCTGCCAAGATAATTGAGAAAACCATGAATGTGGAACTCTCTACCTTTATTACAACGAACCAAATTTTAGATCATAGCCAGTTTGGCTTTAGAGCTAACCACAGCACAGAGTCAGCTTTGATCAAGACTACAGAAGAAATCCGGTCCTCATTAGACAGCGGTGGGTCAGCAGCCTTGGTGCTGCTTGACCTATCCGCTGCATTTGATACAGTTGACCATTCTCTTCTGATTTATCGTCTACAGGAAATTGGGATAAGAGGTAAAGCCCTCTCCCTGTTAACATCATTCCTATCAGAGAGGACCCAATCAGTTCATCTGGGTAAATTTAAGTCTGCTTCTTTTACTCTCCCATGTGGTGTTCCGCAGGGCTCATCGTTGAGCCCTACACTTTTTAATATCTATGTAGCGGAATTAGCTCCACTGATAAGAAGTTTTAATTTGATCCCTACATCATATGCCGACGACACATGGTGATCTCGACAGTAGATAAGGACATTAACCACTCACTAAAACTCCATGACTGTATGCTTTCCTTAAGTCATTGGATGAGTTCTCACTGCTTGAAACTAAACTCAAACAAAACAGAGGTGATTATGTTCGGAAATCTCTTTCCACCCTGGTCCCCAGCTTGGTGGCCAGATAATCTTGGCCCCCTCCCGACCCCGGTAGATAAAGCAAAAAATCTCGGGGTTATTGTAGACAAAAAACTCAGTTTTAAAGCTCAAGTGTCCAAGGTTGTGTCCTCTTCCTTTTTTATGATTAAGACCATAAGAAAAATTCTGCCCTTCATTCCAAAATCTTGTAGAAAGTTGGTTGTAACCTCCTTAGTATTGTCCAAACTTGACTATTGCAATGGATTGTATATTAATCTGCAATCCACCCTTCTAAGGAAGTTACAGGCAGTGCAAAATGCGGCCGCAAGTCTGATTTTGGGCATACCAAAATATCAGTCTGTCAGATTAATATTGCAAGAATTCCACTGGCTGCCAGTTGGCCAGCGGATAAAATTCAAGGCACTCTGCATGGCCCATAAGGCTTTGCACAAAGAAGGGACGAAATTTCTAGAGAACCTTTTTTTTTGGCACTCCCCAAATAGAAATCTGCGCTCGGCTAATGCACATCTGATGTCGCCAGTCAGGATTAAAAAGTCGAATTGGGGGGGTAAGAGTTTCACCTTTAACACCATCAGGGAATGGAATTCCCTTCCCTTATATCTCAGAAAAATGTCCTCCCTTCTTGAATTCAGGAAACAACTGAAGACCTGGCTTTTTCAGCAGTAGTGGCAATTAGCACAGTATGTAGCATTGAAAGCGCCAAGACACCTATGGGTATTCGTGCGCTGTATAAATTCTACTAACATAACATAACATAAGGCTTGCTTTCAGGTTTTTCCCTTTTTTGCATTTTCTGAATTGTAGTTTGTCAGTGTCCTGATTACTTCTTTGTGTAAGCCCTGAAAATATTTCGGTTCCTGCCAGGCAGGCTGCGTCACTGAATGTTACTACCTTGGAGGTGACCCTTCAGGTGTTGAAGATGATCCAGGCTTGGAGCTAGTGCCCGTATGCGAGGGTCTTCGAAGGTCGAGACCTGTGTCCTTATTTCCCTAAAGCTGAAATTATGCTGAAATAGCCAGATTTTGGAAAGATACTGGGATTCAATTACCCTGGTATCTCAGAACATTACACAAGGAATTACTTACATCTTATATGAAAGGCTAATAAATTTCAAGACGTTCTTTTCTTGGTATCAGCCTACGCTGGGCAAAGCAGCGGGATTCTCCTTAGTGTTAATGACTTTGATAAAACATAGGTATAGTAAAACACATTTGTAACCAATTCAGACCATATACATTTGATGTCTTCACAATCCATTATTGCTCGCAGTACTTGTTCAAAGAGCTGCCATTGACGATAGCTTCCGACAATATCTTGGATTGAATTAAACACTAATCTACTGACACTAGGATGGCAACCAGGATAGGGCAAAGAACAGACATGCTTGCCTGCCCACACTAAGATAGCGCCTACATACCGAGTGCAGACAGCTTGGGAATGAGGAGAGCTGCTGTGGCCATCTTTAATTAATGAATAGAGGCATTGATTTGTGTAAGTACATAATGTTGATAAATCTAATGTAAATAAACTTGAAGCAGGCACACTTATAGTACCATGTTTTCTGCTTAGATCTCTGTCACACATTTTGGATATATTTTGTAGTGATTATTAAGATTTACTAACTGTAGTTTTAAATTAAAACAGCATCCCAGAACCTGAATATTGAATATTGTTATCAATAAGTGAAGTTAAATTAAGGTGTGCAAGATGGCTATACTAGTGTGCTGCTGTTGTTTAAACAAATGGGGGCCGATTCACAAAGGCATTTAAGATAATATGAGGCAGTGCCGTAGGTTTACTACTTGACATACCGCTATAAATCAGTTCAGAAATGTCCAGCTCCATATTAGTAAAACTGCAAAGACGGCACAGTTCTTTCTAATTGTCTATGAATATTCCCTGAATATTCTCATTTTATTCCAAATTTTAGATTTTTAGGGGCCAGTTCTTATATTTAAGAATAGGTAAAGTAGTACTATGAGATGTGAAGTAGTACTGGAGGATTACTATTTCACATACACATTAATGCCTTTGTGAATCAGCCCCATGGCTACTAACTAGTTCATTAACAGTATCACTCCAAGGCTGATGGTTATCCTGATGCAGATGGCTTGCCAAATGGATCAGTGACAGAGTACAATGGCTCCATAATGTAGGACATTGTCAATAGAAAGAGGCTCATGTCATGGAAAATGATCTATCCGATATTGGCTGGCATTAATTTGCTGTGACAGTGGCACACGTCTGCCCGGACATGGCAGGTCTTCTCTTTCACATTCTGCATTGGCATCACACAGGGCTGTTTCTTGTAGCTCCCACTTGGCATCAACACCTCAGAGGCTTTAGAGAGTAACAGCAAACAAATATTACTGTCAGCACCTAACTGGAAGGCCCAGCAATAGACATAGGTCTTGAAATATAACCCTTATATGAGAGCTTCCATAAAGTGTGCAAGACTTACTTTTAACTTTTGATTTGTTTTCTGGTCTTTCTTATTGCTGACTTGCCTTAGTCATTGCTATCTTTTCAGTGCTGTCTTTAGTGAAAGAGAATTCCTACATAAATATAAGGAGGTGTTGATGGGCCTCTGAACTAGCATTGGGCTGTTGCATACTAGCACAATTCCAGATTAACACTGACACTTGACAAAAGCACTAGCTACAAATGCCATTAACACATCCAGCTGCAAAACTCTTGCCTTTTGTGGACCTTGCCCTGTAATGCATCTTGGTAAGAGACTGAATAATATACTCTTAGGCAGTTGCTACAATTTTAAGGAATCTTCGAGTACAGATAATACTCCCATTTACCTTGCCCTACACACAGTCACCTTGCTGCTTAATCAGGCTTATAGTGAATTTGTATTTGCATAGTTGAAATGCTTGCTGCTCAAGACGGGCCCAATACAGTATATGTTCGCTGACCCGCTGTATTTGCTTTTTGATTTCCACAGTAAGTCCTACCAAGGAGATCAGGATAGTGTCGGCAGTGAGACGGAGCAGCATGAGTAGCAGCAACAGTAGCGGATACTTCAGCAGCAGTCCCACTCTGAGCAGTAGCCCACCAGTGTTATGTAACCCCAAGTCAGGTAAGAATGTGACATTCTGTTGCCTCTGCTGCTCATAAAACATTTTTGGGGGCAATATGAATTGGGAATTATTCTGTTACCCGTCTAAACCATTTAGCTGGATTGAAATGATTTTCTTTGGCACTTACCACCCTGAATGCAGTGTGTATGAAGCATTTTTTTATTCATGGCTGTTAGCATACAACTTAGCTCACAATAGATTATGATTTGAGGAGCTCCACCAATGCTGGAATGTAGCAGGAAGAGGTCAGGCTCATTTTTTTTATCAGCTACTCGTATGCTGGAACCTCAAGACCTGGCTAATCATTCTGATGTGTCTTGCTACAGTGTAGTGGCAAGCACTGTGGAAGGGCATTAACACATTCAGTGTGTGGTGTAATTCTGAGCAGCAGCTGCCAGAGGTCTAGGCGAATTCAAGGCTTTCACTCCTCCACTTCCAGGGCTTCACCTCATGGACAATTTCTAACTCTTTTCACAGTGTTCTGGCTGGATGCAACTGTTTGAATCTGAGTCAAAGGAAGGCCAGCCCAACAAGACCACTGCTGGTCTCCACACCCACAGAGCTATTCACAAAGGTTACTTACACTTGTGAGTAACTTACACATATAATTTACTCTTACACTATTGAATAAGGTTACCATTTTTGGCTATTCACAAAATATGAGTGTAAAGTTGCTCAAAAGTGTAGACGTACACATCTCCCCCCCCCCTGAAAAAGGGGATGGAGCCAAATTTACTAGTGCAAGTTACTACTGCAAAAGAAGAAAGACCAAGTGGCCAACCACTGATACTGCAACACCTTTACCTAAAAAATAATGGTGGTAGGGACTTAAAATAAAGCCCAATAGGAAATTATGTGAAATTGCAATATGTAAAATAGTTAAAAATATAAATAAATATAATTAAATGTTCTTTAAAAATCTTAATATAAAACAGCTATTATTTAATTAAAAATATTTTAACAACCTTGTTTGAATTTATAAATTAATGTTAACATAAATTTTTATTCAAATATAAATAACTTCCTTCTATTGAATTCTATACATTACTTTTAGTTATTAGTAATGCATAACAACAATTTTTTTTTAAACTATTTTTCTTTAAAAGGAAATTTGTTTTTTAATTTAAACTTCAGAAAGAAGATGCTTTATTTTTATACTACATTTAAATTAATTGAAGATTTAATTCAAAATTGAGTTAATAGTGCTGTAGAGTTTATTTTATTTTACATTTACAATAAATATATAATTAATTTACATTAATATTTAAAATAAAAATAGTTCTACTCATTTATGATAAAGCTTAAAACACTTTTTTTAATTCTAGCTATACTTTACCCTAGTTAGATCTCCCCCAAATAGAGTCTCCTTATGGTAAAGTATAGGGAAAAGTAAAAATTGCTTATTTAACTAAAGAAATTAGCTAATGTAATTTATGTTCAATATTAATATGAATCAATTGTATATATGTATTTTAAATGTAGATCAAAATTAAAATAATGCTGTAGCATTATTAACCAAATTTTTAATTAATTTAAATATATTGCATTAAATAAAATTATTTTTCCAAAGTTTAGATTAAAACGTAAATTCCCATCTAAAGTGATTTTTTTTCTTTATTATGCATTGATAATTATGAAAAGTGTTACTAAATATTAAAAGTAATTTAATTATATTTTGATATAAGATAATGTTACATTAATTTATAAATTCAAAAAGGTAGTTAAAATGTTTTATCATTAAATAATAAATATTTCATTTTTAGATTTTGTTTTACATTAAATTATGTTTATTTGTATTTTAAACTATTAAAATTTTTTTTTTTTGCATTTAAGAGTATATTTTAAGGGATTTTATTTTAAGACCCAACCGCCAATATTGTCTATTTTTATTTTTGTTTTGCAAAATCAATGAGTGGCCATGTGTATACTTGACTTACTACAGCTCTCAGCGGATGTAATATACTACTGTTTGGGTACCTTTTTGACTGTAGTAACTTTAGAAGTGCAGTTTGTGAATAGTAGTTGGCATACTGTTTTGTGAGTGGGTGCATGTCCCTCCCTAAACCCCTCCTTACCATCCTTAAACCCCCTCCCCCTAGACAACTCCCATTTTGTTCTAGGTATGCTGCTTTTTACAGCCATTTTCCCTGGTCCCACCCATATTTGCTACTAAGTAGTAAACCTACATATGTGAGGAACACCCCGAACAAAAGATGGAAGCTATAGAAGTGGACAATTACACTCGTAAGCTTGTTGTGAGTAATATTTGGTAGTTGTTTAGTAGTGCTATTACTAAAGTACCTCAAAATGCAGTCTGTGAATATGCCCTTCTGCATCCAGCCTGTGCAAACAAGAATGCACTGTGTGTCAGTACACAAACTGGTGAAGAGTTTAACTAAGGCATAAAAGTGGGGAGTAAGGAACTCAATACAGGATCTCCAAAAACACTTGTGGAGCTCAACTCCCCAAGCGCTATCTACAGGACCAAATAAAAATGGGTTGTTTCAAGGTCACATTTTTAAAAGATCATTAGATATCAATTCTTTTTGAGTAAAGTCTTATTTATTAACTGATGATCCTTTTTTCATCAAAGAAAAAATGACCAAAACCTGGTTAAGTGTATAAACTAGCTTGAGTACTGTAAGACCTGCTGACAGAGAATTCTGCAGCAGTAAGTTTAACTACTTGGGTTATCTTAAAATGTGGCTAATTTAGCAATAGTATAGCTGTTAGACTGAAAATCGAGCACTTTGTGATAGAAAGTTGAAAGTTGGTACAGACATTCGTCTTTGTAATAGTAATCATATAAGAGCAAAACCCCAAGTAAATCTTGTCTATGATAACATATAGGGGTCGATTCCGATTCGGGCCGGAAATCTCTCCGACCGAGCCGGACCCGGAGAGATTTCCGACCGAATCGGACCCGTGCAGTCCGACCGAACGAGTACGATGCGTCCGTATGTTATCGGACACGAGTCGGTCGGACTCCCATAGAAGTCAATGGGAGCCGGTCGTACAACGCGTACGCGGGCTCCCATTGCCTCAATGGGTGCGAGGCGGACAAGGGCGCTCCCTACAGCGAGTACGCCGCGAAGCGCTCGCGGCGTACACGCACAGGTAGGGGGACCCTTGGGTCCCCCTGTGTGCGCCTCGCACGGGTACGCGTACAGGGGGTCCGACACGGACCCCCAAAGTACGGCTCCGACAGCGAGTTCGAGTCGGACGGCGCGAGTCGGTCGGAGCGGTCGAGGTGCGCATCGTACTTACCCGGCCGGAAAACGTCTCCATTGCGCGGTGCGAATCGGGTCCGAGCGAGTCGGTCGGAGCGGTTCGAGTCCGAGCGAGTCGGTCGGAGTTGTCGGGACGCCCGGACGAGTCGGTCGGCGACTCGCATCGTACTCGCTCGGCCGGACCCGCGTACGGTTCGGTCGGGAAACAGGCTTTCGCATGGCTTTTTTCCCGACCGAATGGTATTGGGTCCGCCTCCGACCGAGATCGGAATCGGCCCCATAGTCTAATCAAAATCCAAGATGGCTGACAAATATCACAAAATGATTTAAAATCTTCGATTTGCATCAAAATTGGCACAGACGTTCATGTGTACACGTCAGTGCAGGTCATGTGCATGCCCACGTTAGATCTAGACTGTGACATCATAAATATAAAACAAAAATGGCAGCCAATAAGGACGGCAGGAATAAGTAACACACATTATAGCGAAAGTAAATGTATAATTTGCATCATTTGTATCCTTACAACACTTACTATGAACATGTGGATAATGTTGCCATTGTAATTAAACAATACAAGACTATATTAAACCCTGGTAACATTTCTATAATATGAAACAATGATGATTCAAGTTTGTATACTGTCTTAGGGCCTTATTAGGAGTTTGGCAGTCCGATCGCCGTATAACCGCATCCGCCCCTGCCAGCAGCCCACGGCGCTGGCGGTCCAAAGACCACGTCCTCGGGGCCGGTGGTGTGGAGGCGGGGATCTTGCAGCGGCAGGGAGTACTTTTTCCAAATATATCCATGCCTGTCTGTGCATTTCAACTGCATATGTGTCGGATGCACACATATACACATATGGAAAAATGCCTTATACCCATTACCGGGGTTCAGCCCATATGAGGGCCGTCCTGGCAATGGGTATATGGTACGAAAAAGGCTCACCTGCATATACCGCACAGAGGGAAGTAATCCTTGAGGTGAAGATCCTTCTGTGAAGGGGGGACCTGGAGACAGGTATCCACGTCAGACTCTGCCTGGAAGAAAAAGAAAGGGGTGAGTATGCACCCCAAATCATTCGTGTCCACCACCTTGAAGCAGGCAGTTGGACCGCTGCGGTACGCTCATGGATCAGGCAACTTGTAATACGCACAGTGGTGCAGCTCCCCGTACCGCCCTATGGCGGCTGCGTTTCCCCGATTACGAACCCAGCGGTCGGGGGTCTTGGTGGTCCAGCAGTGGTCGAACCGCCGAGCTCTCCACACTCGGACCGCCAATACATAATAAGGCCCTTAATCTTGATAACAGTTTCCACTGCAAAAGCAAAGGTCGGTGCACAGGAGGCTTACCTTTGAGCATTTGCATTGATTTTGGCACAGCTTTTTGCACCCACAACAAATAAGTTCTTTGCATGCTTTAGATGTCTCCAGAATGGTTGTCCAATGTGGTACCATTACTCCATCAATCTGCTTCCAGCCAGATCATTTAAATTTGGCAATTCTTGCATGGGCACTAAAGTCTGAACCCAAACATGGCTCCCTTGGTACGCAGATCGTTGAACATGTTGAAGAAGAGCATCTGGTGAAGGCGGGATGTTTTCATTAGTTCTGTTGTCACTTGCAAACATGAATTGGCGAGCACCAATTATTTCATGCAATTTACAAGTGTGGCTATACATTAGTACAATGAATCTATTGACATTTCCAAAGTGAACAGATTCAACAGAACTTGGTCGATCTGACAGAAAGTTTTAATGCGGGAGTAGCAGAAGATAATACTATCCAAGCTGCTTTCTTCCTTTTCCCATGAAAAGCCGACGTGGTGTCACAACCGGTAATAGCATGGAAAAAGGGCAGAGACTCACATATATCAATGCCTAAGCTTGCTGCAATACTGTGAGCTGGTATGTAGCGAAGGTTATTTCCTGTACCAAATGCTAACCACTATTCTTGACATCCAATGTTTTTAAATTAGCAATTGCAAGAACAACTATAACGGTATCTACTGTACAAATCATTATTTTGGAATCACATTCAGTTGCTGCATGGAAACAATGAAGCATAACTTGTGTGTCTGCTTCCTCATGATTGCAAGGTAACTGCATTTGGAAATTCGTAATTGGTGTGAAACTTGCAACTTTATCATGACAGATGACAATTACGTGCTTCCATTTGATGTTAGTGTGTTGCACACGCCTATTCAGTAAACCAAACAACTCTGTCTTGTTCATGTCTAAGGAAACTATGCCAATTTTGGGGTACAGAAGTGTTAGATTCAACTCTCTTGTGAAAACCCACGCCTCTTTTTTCTCTACCTCTTTGCTTGATGCTTCCAGTAATATATATATCCCACCCAAGATCCAATGGTTTCATGTTTCTTGCTTGAGTTTCTTTGTAGGGTGTTAAAAACTGTTGGAGCATAATCACCAATTGTTTTACAAGACTTGGGAGGTAGGTTGGGTACTATACCTGCACCATCTAATTAATTTACATCCACCTCTGGAGCAGTGTTGTGTATGTGGTACTTCCGTCAATGCAGTCCAATAGCTGCGACTTCTGACCTTGTATAAGTTTTCCATTGACAGATTTAGATGGCGTTAAAGACTGATTCTTGTGCTTGAAAAATTCTTCCAAATTGCCATTTTTTGCCTGACACCTGATATATAATCTAGCAAACAGATTGCATTTACTTTTTAATGAGGATAGTTTGTCTTTGGATTCAGACGTTTTACGCAGGTCGGTGCTGAGTAATTGAAGTTTGTTCCTTGGTATATTATCTGTTATGAGCTTGGATTACTTGTGCAACACCTCATGAAAATAGGAGTTATATTATGATCTACCTATTTCATTTGCTGTTTTCACTGACGTGATAACTGTAGCAGGCATAATTTTGTTGCTCTCCAGACTGAATAGGTCATCACTCTCCTCCATAAATGTATTACCAACTTCCTCAATTGTTTACAGTAGACATTTGACATCTTATACGAAAGATTTTTGTACACTAGGGGGTCGATTCCGATTCGGGCCGGAAATTTCTCCGACCGAGCCGGACCCGGAGAGATTTCCGACCGAATCGGACCCGTGCAGTCCGACCGAACGAGTACGATGCGTCCGTATGTTATCGGACACGAGTCGGTCGGACTCCCATTGAACTCAATGGGAGCCGGTCGTACAACGCGTACGCGGGCTCCCATTGCCTCAATGGGTGCGAGGCGGACAAGGGCGCCCCTACAGCGAGTACGCCGCGAGGCGCTCGCGGCGTACACGCACAGGTAGGGGGGACCCATGGGTCCCCCCTGTGTGCGCCTCGCACGGGTACGCGTACAGGGGGTCCGACACGGACCCCCAAAGTACGGCTCCGACAGCGAGTTCGAGTCGGACGGCGCGAGTCGGTCGGAGCGGTCGAGGTGCGCATCGTACTTACCCGGCCGGAAAACGTCTCCATTGCGCGGTGCGAATCGGGTCCGAGCGAGTCGGTCGGAGCGGTACGATCCGGGTACGAGTCGGTCGGAGCGGTCGGGTCGCCCGGACGAGTCGGTCGGCGAGTCGCATCGTACTCGCTCGGCCGGACCCGCGTACGGTTCGGTCGGGAAACAGGCTTTCGCATGGCTTTTTTCCCGACCGAATGGTATTGGGTGCGCCTCCGACCGAGATCGGAATCGGCCCCTAGGTATTTGTTCATGGTGACAAAGCTTGTGTGTTTTTTTTGGCATCCACAAATGTTTTTTCAAATTCATTTACAATTTTGGAAATCTCTGGGCAGGATATCATCCATCTTCTGATAGCTCCTGAATTTTCCATCATACCTACAGCATCCTCCATCTCTTACTGAATGTGTTGGTGGCGTTCTGCTTGCGTCGCCATGTCACGAATGTGGATAGACAGCCATCGAGAATAATGACTGTGATTTGTAGCAAACATCCACGGAACCATATGATCAAGTACTTGTCCATACAAATCAAAGTTGCCCTCTCTAATTGAATGAACAAATTCAAGTGCAAGTATCCACAGATCCTTAACAATTGCCCAAAATTGGAAATGTGGGTTCTCGTTCGATTTCCACTTAATCCAGTTAGAAAACTCCCATATTTCTTCATAGGACTTTTAGATTCAAGATAACTTTGATAAGCCCAACTCTGTAATATTAAAGCGCAGCAACAGTAATTTGACGAGCATGACATGTATGGGTTAAGTGGGAAACCTTCAATATAGCAGCAGCCTTTCGTATGGCATTGATGTCAGCTCGCACTAACATATACCGGTCAATCCACTGTTCAAAAGCCAGTCTCCAAGTATTTTAAGTAAAGTCATTTCGATATGAAGTCCCCCATCATCACAACATATTTATCTTCACCATATAGATGTGGTGCATTCCATTGAATTTGTTTTGCTCGGGCAAAGAGAGGTTGGTTCATTGAAATAATAGGTGTGTGTCCTGAATTGAGATAATGAACAGACTCTTTAATGACTTTCATGCATTGCAAGACCATGGTTTTAGAATGAGCACTATCTGTGAACAGCAGCAAATTGCAGTAGTTGACAGTAGTCTACTGATAGGTGGTAGCAATGATGCATGATATGCTGCCCAAGATATGCTTTCATCAGAAGGAATATTTCCACTCTCAACATTGCGCATCACTCTTTCAAGCCATTTATATTCAAAGGTGTTAGCAGCATCAATTAGATCACTTTGTCGATCAACTACTACAGATAGTAATGGAACGTGATAATCTGTATTGTTCATTGAAGCTCGTTCGATATTTGTATACAGTTCTGGAAGATTTGAAATCTGTTTTGACTTTGCCATATTAATATTAATCAAAACAATACCACGATCAATTCCTTCAAGTTCTCTTTCTGGGTGTTGTAGTGTTATTGCTATCCAATGGAAGGAGTCTTTAGCTGTTGTAGAACTTGGGTTGTGATCTATGTTATCAATATTTCAACTGGTGAGTACTTGCAACTTCACTTTTGGTGGAAACACAACTTGTTCACTGTCATACAGTGCGCAAATGCTATTTCCTAAGTCAGCAGATATTTGCAAAACCATATCACATGAAATGCAAATACCTATTTTATGGAACTTGTCTATAAGTTCCCGATTTCTCGTTTGACTATGGATAGAAAGAGCAACGTATATGGACAGAGGAGTTTCTTTGTTGCTGTTATGTCTAGGACTGAAGAGTCTGTTCTTGAATTCTTTACACTGTTATATATCAGTAATTCAGAAATAGACAACACTATATTGGTAGTAACTGTTTTCACAGGAATATTGATCTCTTATGTTGGATCCATCAAGGATCATTTTAACAATGGCAAGAAGAGATTCCAGAACTGATCGGTTTCTACAATCATCCCCAAACATTCCATTGAAGTTTTCAGATTTCTGCATCATGTCCCTGCTAACAACATTTGCAGCATCAGCAATATTTACGGCGTCAGAATCTGACTTGTCACAGGAAAAATACTAATGTGGATCCTACGTCATCCTCAAAAGCTAACAGGACATCTTTTCCTTCATTGTATGCCTTCAAACCTCTTGTATTTCTGAGATTTCTTTTTATTCTTGTTGAGTTAACCTTACTTGCAGTGGATTCAAGCTACTTTACTCTGCTTGTGTAAGTCACAGAGTTTGAAAATTATTTTAACATCTTGAACTCGCAAATCTTTCAGATAGGATACAAGCTCGGCTGATGCTATTCCTTCTACTGAGGTCTCACTAGGTGATTCCTTTTATTCTTTCGTACAATGCATGCTCTGTTATAAAGTCCAGCTAAACATTTATGATGGTATTCAGCATCCTGTGCATGTATATAGCACATAGCCAATTTTGCAGAATCTTGAACTAACTTGGCACTCTGACGAACATTAGCATCCACATCATCTGTTTTCACTTTATGCATTACAGATGTATTTGATTAGTTGAAAAGAAACATGCTTTTCTTCGAGGAATTTTATTTGGAACTGGAATTGCTGAACATGTTTTAACTGGGCTACCATATAGATCCGCATCACTAGTGTTAGACCTGGCATCTATTGGCGTGGTTTCCCCTAACCTTTTTGAATGCTGACCTCATGTTTTGACCGTGTTTTGCTGACTTGAGCGCGTTTGGCACTGCTGAGCAGTGTCAAAGAGCTGTGCTTGTCATATACATACTGTGGATCGGTGTATATATTATTGGCTGATTTGAGGTAGCTGTAAGTCCCTTGTCATGGGGTAAGACCTATACCCAGGGCATGTATCTCGAATGTACCTCCTTGGGCCTGCCACACTAGTTGTGCCATCCACGGGGGTAGCTCATCGATTGTGCCACAGGTTTGCCCTGGTGGGGCTTGTGTACCCTGATTACTGTTACTCAGTTTGTCATTTTAAAAGCTGTGTGCCAAGTTTCTGCATGTCTCCTGCTACATCGGAGTTCTTCCTGGTGACAGGGTGTGGTGTTGGGAAGCCGTTGGGCAGTTGTGTGTATGTGTTACCTGCAAGAGTTGTGAATGACACCGGATGGTGTGTTCCGTACGATGGGGCCTGCTTCTCGCATTGGATTAGCTTGAGGGGGTGCAGGGAAAGGGTGTAGAGCATTATTTACTATACATAGAATAGTAACACCATAGTGTTTGGTATCAAGGAGTTCGTAATGGTGAATCCTCTCCAGTAGTGGGAGGAAGGTTCGACATTATGGTGATGGAAATTTCACTTTGGGAAAGTGGATATCTCGATGCTCGTGGCTCTGTGTGCCTGTCAGTCTGTCTCCTAATTCCAACTGGGTGCTAGGGAGACAACCACAACTGTGCATTCTTGATAGAAGGCCATAAACTAGGGGTTCACGGGAACTGCGGACCTCTGACTCTGAGGGAGGGGCCTTTCTGGGACGGTTCCGTAGAGGGATTGTGATCAAACCTCCCAGGGAAGGATGGCTGATAGGACAAAATTTAAAGAGGGCTTGTGCATTTCAAAGATAGCTTTTTGAACTGATCGTATCTTCAAAGGCCATGGTGGGTATAACTACTGGATCTTCGGCCTCCGAAAGTAGAGACACTTTTGGATTTGGAACCATACTACGCTGGTTCAATACTGAGACATTGACACGAGGAATCATTAGGGCATGAGGGACTGCAAGTAGACTATCCACAGATGTCTCGTGGCATGGAGCTTGTCGTGCTCCAGAAAGGGGACTATCACTTGGTGGATTTTGCCTGGACGGTACTGGCCTGTACTAAGTGCCAACTGTCGGGGCCTGGGTCTCGAAGTACTCTCCAAGCGCCGGTGAGCTGGCCTCCTGTCCACGAGATCTCAGGGACACAAAGGATCTCACTGTCTCCACGAGATCATAAGGACCTTACAGGGTGCAACTGAGACAGGTGGGACCGTCCTGACATACACAATCATCTCGCTGTGCATGAGGAGTGTGCGCACAAAGATCAGTAGCCATCTGAGGTGCCGGCACGTGAGGAGTTCGAGGAGTGCGTGGCAAGCTTGCAGAGTCCGAGGGACCCATGCTTGCAACCAGGGGACCCGTGCTAGCTTGCGCTCCAGAGTGTGTGGTGTCCGAGGTGTGTTGGGGGAACCTGAGCCTGGACCTGAGACTGGCTTTGGCCTTCAGATCGAGAGGACGACAGTGCTTGACATCACGGCCTCTGTCCAAGATCATTGGCTCCCTCTCTTTGAACCCACGCCACAGGGTGCTTTGTTGTGGAAAACACCATGACGAGACCGAGGTGTTTTGTGTGCTTTGTGGGCATCTGCAGCCGACTGTCGGGGGTCTACGGCAGGTCACACCTTAACTTGAGGGGAAAACATTTCTCCATACCTTCGCTCGTGGAGAAAACATTTCTACAGACATAGAAGTGCACCAGCTTCTGGGCCACAACCTTCTGTCTACGGGAGGATAACGATCCCGCACTCGTGCAGCTGCCGTCGGGCGCCTGGAGGTCTAATCCGGATTGATGAAACTAAGTAACTATTTTTTTCCTTGTTAGGTGGTTCCGGCTGTCTAGTCAACAGGGCGCCAGCCGTGACAATGGGTATCATTGGCTGGTGGAGTTGAAGGACTGAGGGGCTGGGTCACGAGGCGTGGTCAGAGGCTGGTGACTGTTAGACCTTTCTGCAATGGGAAAGCCCGACAATTGCATTTAACTGTAAAGTCTATATACAATGTGTGTTTTGTTTTGATTTCAATAGAGAAGTTTGACAATTGCGTATAACTGTAGAGTGTATATACAATTTGTATCTTGTTTTGATTTCAGTGTGTGTGTGTGTAATACTACAAAGACAAGTGTTTTTAAACATAGGGTGTGGAGTCTTTTTGTAGCGTACGCAGTGTATTGCGAAAGGTGTATTGTGCCAATACTTTACACTCGAGCCCTGAGGATAAGCCTGACTGCTCGGTGCTAAGCTAACAGAGGGTGAGTACAGGTTATTGTACTCATCTTATTTGGAACAGTGGATTCTGACTGGCTTCGATGCTTCTCAGCCACCCCGAAATCACTGGGTCTAACAACTATGGGTTTTTTTCTGAGCCCGTCACAGCTTTAGATTGCTGCACTTTGTTAAAACACGATTTATGCCACACTGCATTGTTAGTCCTTAATTGCTTCTCAATACCAGAACCATAGGGCTTGGCCCCGGGGACCCCAACCCCCAGAGCCATTTGTTTTTTAATTAAAGGGGTGGGGGTGGGGGTGCGGCCCCCCTCCCTGAGACTTGTCTGGCCCTGGGGTCTCCATCCCCCAGGGCCATTTTGAAAAATGATAGGAGAAGCCCCCCCCGAGTCTCTGGGGACCACATCCCCCAGGGCCCAGCATTCCTTTGAGGGGGGCGTGCGTGCCCCCTCCCCCCCCCCCCACCCTGGGCCGATTTCAGCCCCGGGGAAACCATCTCCCGAGTCCCAGTGTTCTTTGGAGGGGGAGGGGGGCACGCAGCCTCCCTCCACAGGCCGACTTCGGCCCCAGGGTCCCCATCCCCCGGGGCTCTGCATCATTGTTAGGCATGCAACCCTCCTCCCTGGACAGATTTTGGTCCCGGGGACCCCATCCCCCAGGGCCCTGTGTAAATTTTAGGGGAGGGGGCACATGCCCCCAGGCCGATTTCAGACATTTTGTAAGTGGAGGGGCACATACCTTGTCTCCCCAGGTCGATTTTGGCCCGGGAACACCACCCCTCAGAGCCCAGCGACATTTTGCAGGGAGAGGCCCACCCAGGGCACCCACCATAGTCTAGTAGGGGGCCAAAAGGGGGAGTTCTGAATTCCCCGTGGCCCAGCCGGCTCCTTGCATACCAGGGGAGTTGGCATTGCTCATTAGGAGCTGCTCCCTGTGGGTGGTAGCAGTATTTTCATTCGCTTCATTGCGGGCAAGGAAACAGATCAAATGTCCACTCCCTACAAGCAGGAGCATTTTTGAACCTCCCACCCACTGGGAGTGGACTTGGTGTTAGCTCCCCCTTAGCGGGAGTTTTGAAAATGCTCCTACCAAGCGAGAGCATACACAGGTTTTCCTTCCCGCGCTACTGTGGGCAGGTAAACCGCTATGTCCCGGGGATGGGCTTCCCGGGACATAGCATCTGAGCCGGCCCCAGAGGTTGGGGTCCACGGGCCATAAATGGCTCAGGGAGGGGGACCCCCCTTTAAAGAAAGCTGTCCAGGGGGTGAGCGCCACAGGGCCTTTAAAGGCTTGGGGGGAGGGGGCATGCTGCCCCCTCCCCATTTTTGGCCCCGGGGTGGGCTTGCTGGGGTTTTAGAGGCTTGAGGAGGGGGATCGCGTGGCTCCCTCCCCATTTTACAAAATTTCGGCCCCGGGGGTGGGCTCCCCATGGCTGCCCCTTCTTTAATGATCTCAGTCCAGGGGGTGGGCTCCCTGGGGCCTCCGATGGCTCAGGGAGAGGGGCTGCGTGTCTTCCTTCCCATACATAATATGTTCAGTCCTGGGGGTGGGCTCAGCAGGGCCTCTAATGGGTTGGGCAGGGGACGACACCCCCACTCCCTGTACATAATATGTTTGGCCACAGGGGTGGGTCCCCGGGGCCTCCAATGGCTTGAGGGGGGGTCGCATCCCCCTCCCCATAAACATTGTTTTTGTCCCCTGGGTTGTGCTCCCTGGAGCCTCCGGAGGCTAGGGGAAGGGGCCACGCAGCCCCTCTACCCTTTATGAACTCAGCCCTGGGAGTGGGCTCCCCGAGGTTTATAGTAAATAAATGCTGCCATTTTTTTTCTTTTTCTTTTTTTCGAGTCTGCAATTTTTTTTTTCTCTCTTTTTTGGCCCGATATATACATATGATTTATGTATATTCACTAACAAATACAAAGGAAGGTTAAAGTGATGTTATAGTTAGGTGAAAATCACAGTTGAAAAGTAACAGTTTAAACTAGAAAAAACACTAAAATTCACCAGTTATAGTTATTTCAAGTAACTATTACTGGGGCCCCCGCCATGCCCAGTGTTGTCATTTCAGATGCCATCAGTGATCTTATCAATGATGTCATAGAACATGTAATGAGTGATGTAATACGTGATGTGAATCACTGACAGAATATCGACTACGAAAATAACGAGGTACAAAAATATCAACACAAAAATATCGTTGTCCAGAATATCGAAGTCCTATCTGCATAATGATAAGTACAAAAATATCGACACAAAAATATCGTTGTTAAAAATATCGTTGTTAAAAATATCGTTTCTTTTAAATGTTTAAAAAACAAGGTATAATAAAGGAAATAATACATATAATTAAAAAAAACATAGTTAGAATTATTAGAAAATGTTTAAAATTAGAAGTAATACATATAATGTAAAAATAAATTAAACATACATATATATAAAATATAATATATACATTTACTTAATATTGATAAAATATTATTTTAATGAATTATAAATTGTTAGAAACATTAAACATTATAAATACATATATATACACACACCAATAACATAAAAATAAAATATATATATAATAAATTAAAATATTAAAATAATTTTAATCTTTTTAAAATACAGTTTACACTACATTAACTGAAACAGTAAAGAAAATGTTGGATAGCGGAGGGGAAAAAATTACTATTCCCGGGGCGTGGCCAAGATGGCGACCGTGTAGGACGTGCCTACCCGTCGCTCCTGCTTCTGACCCAGGCCCGGACCTCGCAGCGCTGCCGAAATTGCCCTATCTACCCCCGGTGGCTGTCGGACACTCATCTAGCCCCGGCGGGAAGCTTCTGTCCCTCGCGGCTGCCCCGATCTGCCGGAGGGGGCCGGCTGGAGGAAGACCGCGCGGCCTAGTGCGTAGTTGGAGGCGCGCCTGAGAGCGGACGCCCGGGTGGCAGTGAGGATCATCGACCTCAGGACCGGAGAGGGACTGCAGTGACCGGAGCACAGAGAGGTGCTCCCGCGACCTGTGCACCGCTTGCTGAGCCGTGGACGCATCTCCCCATCAGGTGGCCCCAGAGACAGCACGAGGCGCTGGGCCGGCCCCCCTCCTGCGACATCCCCTCCCCCGTGGCGGCCCGCTGTCCTCCGGAGCGGGCATTGCGGCAGGAACGCGATGCTGGGCGGGCCTCACCTGCCGAGCCGCTCCCTGGTTGGATCCGAAAGGCGGCTGTTGGAGGACTGGCCGGCGCGGTGACGGGGCCTGGCCCTTGAGCCTCCTGAGCACGCACCCCTCTCCTTCTGAGCCCCGAGAGACGGCGTGAGACAGCGGAGGAGCGGCGAGGGGCCTGTGGGCGGCGGCGTCTGGCTGACGTGCGCCGTGAAGCTGCTCATCGCGGGGTGGAGGTGAGCGGACAGCTGCGGCGGGGGAGTGGCCCTTTGCTGGCGGAGGGAACGGGCGATCACGGCGGCCCTGCATCAGTGGAGAACGGCGACGGCATACTCACCGGTGCCGGCTGGGCGCCTCTCCTGCCGCCTTCCTGCAGCCCTTAAGGGGTGTCGTGGAGCCTGAAGCGCACTGGCGGGGGACATCCCTGGAACCTAGTCGCTGACAGCTGGTGGCGGGCAGGGACGGAGGTGTTCCCGGACAGAGGCTGAGACCAGGCGGCACGGCTGCTCTGCTACTGCTGCGTCGCCGGTAAGAGGGGAGGCCCCCACATACTGTCCCTCTCGCTGCTGGACGAATGCTAGGGCCGACCCTTTGCACGGCTGTGACCGGTTGCCTTGAACCTTGGCACTGGGAGAAAGCACAAAAGAAAGGGGTGATTACAGTGGCTGGTCGCTGTGACCACGAGGGGGGCGGCAAGAAATCACGAGTGCTGGACGCGGTCTTGGCACACTAGCTTGCAGGAAGAAGAGGGCCCCTGGCCGGGGGGCATTCTTGGGCGACTTGGCGTCTGAGCTGGAGTGGTCTGGCCGCTGGGAGCGCACTGTGGGAGGCCAAGTCAGGGCCTTTGTTCCGCACCCCCGAGATTGGGGCAGCTTCGAGGGGACAAGATGGCGGCGGCCGCCAAACAGCGAAAGTAGAGGTCGGTGAAAGAACTCCTTTTAAGCAGGGCTCCGGAGGATCGGGGTGCCCGGGCGAGGGGAGCTCCCGACGCCACCAGACCCGACAGACGCTGATGGTCCGGTCACGCGGGGCATCCTTGAGTCTCTGTTCGCCACTCTTACCGGGGAATTCCACACAATGAAGAAGGAACTGTCTGCTGAGCTCCGTGAGGTGCGCAGAGATATGGACTCAATAGGGGAACGTGTGGATGACCTGGAGACGCGCATGGAGGCCAGGGATGATGAGCTGTCCCACCTCCAGCAAGAAGTCTTACACCTTCAGGACCAGCACCTGGACCTCCAGGCCCAGGCGGAGGACTTGGAGAACCGCTCCCGGCGGAACAACATCAGGATCCGGGCGGTTCCGCAGGGCCTGGAGGGAGACGACATCGAGGACTTCGTTGGCAATCTGTTCCGATACATCTTGGGCGCCCCCGCGGAACAACGCATCAAGTTGGACCGGACACATCGGGTTGGGCCCAAACGGCCGGCCACGGCTCCACCACCGGACATCTTGACCTGCGTCCATAACTTCCAACTCAATGAGCGTATCCTCCGGGAGGCTCGAGCCAAGCACCCTCTTGAGTATCGCTCATGCAGGCCTCTCCTATTTCAGGACCTGGCGGCATCGACCTTACAGAAGCGGAGGGAGTTTCGGCCTGTCACGGAGTTCCTTCGCTCCAGCGGGGTCCCCTACTCGTGGGGCCACCCTTTCAGAATCATCTTCAAATGGGAGGGTAAGGTACGACAGGTCCGGTCTCTTCGAGAAGCGATGTCCCTCCTGCACCTACCGACCGAGAGAGATGCTGCACCAGACGGCGATAAGTCTCCAGGCACCCATAGCAACGCACGGCGCTGGCAGCGAGTGGGGAGATCCCCCTCACATATCCGCCCGGACCCCGAAACTATTGCAGAGGAACGCAGAGCTGTCTTGAATTCCTTAGCCGGAGACTCCCAGGAGGCTGCCTGAGGTGATGAGACTTTGCTTCACTTAGCTCGATTGCCACCAGGGGGGGGGGTATTGTATTGCCTTCATGATCTGGGTCTGGGGGGGCTGGGGCGGCGGGAGGTTCCTGCAGTCCGTCTTACGTTCCTCCATGTGGCTGTACGCCCAGGACAATGGTAACTTCTCAAGGTTCTTGTTTCATGTTATTTGTTTGGGACTGATTGGTTGGGGTCCCCTTCCTCCCCCCTCACTTAGCAGATATGGGATCCTCGATAGATCGGGCTCTCCCTTTTATCCTTGGGCACTGACGGGTGTGGTGGGGGCGGGTTGGCATCTCTGTGGTTTCCCCGAAGATGGCGGAGGTTAAGATATTATCCTTGAACGTCAAAGGGCTTAATAACCCGGTTAAGAGGAGAGCCATTTTGTCATACCTGGAGCACTTGGATGCGCACATATGCCTGCTGCAAGAGACACATCTCTTACCCGCAGATACACACCGCTTGCGCTCTAGAGTCTTCCCTCACCAGGTCTTCTCCTCCCGGGCTACAAAGACAGTGGGGGTCGCTATCTTGGTCTCTAGTAAATTTCCAGGTCGCATAGGCGACAAGCAGGCGGAGGTTAAGGGCAGGATGCTGGCGTACTCCTTCACACTGGGCACATTTAGTTTCATAGTCGCCACAATTTATGCTCCCAATGAGGGCCAGGAGGGATTCCTGAAGGACGCGGTGCAAGAGCTGGCTGGCTTGCCGGATAGGTCGCTTATACTGGGGGGGGGGATTTCAATTTGGCTTTTGATGACTCTATGGATAGGTCGGTGCAGAGGTGGGGCCAGACGGGAGCACTGTCCCTCCCAGGGCAACGTATACTGGCGGAAGCCGGCCTTACAGACGCATGGAGACTCCGCCACCCACGCACAAAGGATTACACATTTTATTCACACCCTCATAAGTCCTACGCCAGGAACGATTACATCCTCACTTCGGATACATTGACCCAGAAACTGCAGATCACGCTGGCTTTCACTGCTACCCCCACACTCGCAGATTCTGGCGGTTGCGTGACACTATGCTTCAACGTCCCACGGTGGTGCAGCAGATTAGATCCTGCATCGACACTTACATAGCTCTCAACGATACCCCCTCCACGAAGATCACCACCCTTTGGGAGGCCCTGAAGGCAGTCACTCAGGGGGAGTTTCTGGGTATTGCAGCCGCCGACAATAAAGCACGTCGGGATAAGAGGGAACGACTAAGTAGGGAGGTGACCGAACTGGAGCGCATACACCATAGGACAGGGGCTCCAAGGGTCTGGCGACAGCTCAGGGCCGCCCGAGCGCAGTTGGCAAGCCTGGATGTAGACAGGGCCGAATACGCGGCCCTCCGGCTGAAGCATGCTTTCTACGTGGGAGGGGACAGATGTGGTAAGTTGCTGGCCAACAAGCTACGGGCACAACGGCAGTTATCTCGCGTTTCCGGGATCGGCAGGGTCAAACGCTTGACACAGACCGGGACATTGCAGACACATTTCGCTCTTATTACGAGGACCTGTACGCGGCACAGTCGTTGCCAGCTGAGGGCCCGGCACAGTATCTCGCAGTGGCGGCGATGGCGACACTCACACAAGGTCAGGCAGATGAACTGGGGGCCCCTATCAGACTTGAGGAGGTCATTGCAGCCATTTCCCGCTTACAGCCTCATAAATCCCCGGGACCGGATGGCTTTTCCTCCGTGTTTTACAAGCAAGTTTGCCCTGTTCTGGCCCCGCTATTGGTCCGTCTCTTCAACTCTATCGGGCCGGAGATGGCGTTGCCTCCCACTATGCTCGAGGCTTTGATTACAGTTATCCCCAAGCCCGGGAAGGACCGGAGCCTGTGTGCCTCTTACCGCCCTATCTCACTCCTCAATGTGGACCTAAATATTTTCACCGGGATTCTGGCACTGTGGCTCTCTTCCCATCTCCCCGGACTGATAGATCCCGACCAGTCTGGCTTCATCCCTGGCCGCCAGTGCTCAGACAACACCAAACGGCTTCTCCACCTGGTGGACCGGTCGGAACGTTTTCAAGCGGAGCGTATGATCTTCTCTGTCGACGCTGAGAAGGCGTTCGACAGGGTCCATTGGCCCTACCTCCGAGCCACCCTGTCTCACTTCGGTCTCCCAGACCGGTTTATACAATGGGTTTTTTGCAGCTATGCGAACCCATGTGCTACGGTGAGAGTGAACGGGACTGCCTCGAGGCCCCTCCCTATCTGTAGGGGGACGCGGCAGGGTTTCCCCCTGTCGCCGCTCCTCTTTGCTCTCTATATGGAGCCTATGGCTCAGAGAGTTCGAACGGACCCGGCTATCAGAGGGGCACGGTTTGGAGGGACGGAGCATAAGCTGTCTCTTTACGCAGACGACGTAGTAGCCACGCTAGAACACCCCAGGGAGTCCTTCCCGTCATTCCTGGCAGAACTTGACCAATTTGCATCAATCTCAGGGTTCAAGATAAATGTGCATAAATCCCAGGCGTTGGCTCTTGCTCTGGCGCCCGACACCTTGCAACTCTTACAGCGATCATATCCCGTCCAATGGGCCCGGGAGTCTCTCCCATACTTGGGGATGCAGCTCACAGCAACCGTCAGCTCCACCAAAACACTGAACTATACAGCGTTACTCCAGCAGGTCAGGGGATGTCTCCAGAAGTGGAGGCCGCACACGCTATCTTGGTTGGGCCGCGTCGCGGCAGTAAAAATGGTAGGGTTGCCTAAAATCCTATATGTATTTCACACAATGCCACTGGTCCCTCCAACTGGGGTCTTGCACTCCCTACAACGGGACATAGAACGCTTTATCTGGCGTGACCAACGGACCCGCCTTCGACGTGACATAGCGCTGCGAAGGCCGGACGAGGGGGGACTGGGGATCCCGGACCTAGTGGCCTACTGGAGAGCGGCCCAGCTGAGGGCGCTAGTGGAATGGTCACGCCCAGAATCTGAAAAGCACTGGCTGTTTATGGACCGTTCGTTAGCGGGCCGGCCGCTCTGGGGTGTCCCCTTTCTGGCGCGGGCTGGGAGACCCCGCAACCTTTATCTCTCTGAGGAGACCCGCCCAACCCTCATGGCCTGGGATAGAGTGGCCACAGCACGAGGGCTTACCACCCTTCCCTCCCCGATCACGCCCATAGTGAATAACCCTGACTTTCGGCCAGGACTGGATGAGCTTGAGTTCCGTCACTGGACGGGAGAGGGGAACCGCTCCATTGGCCATTTCTACGATCTTGAGGGCCCCAGGCCTTTTGCTGACATGCGCAGAGACCTAGGCATTCCTGAAACTGAGCGCTACAGGTACTTGCAGATCCGGCACTGGGTCCTTCAGGACGATGTCCGCGCGGGCGCGGAGCGACGCCTTACCTCCTTTGAAAAATGGCTCCTGACCCGCCATACTGATGCCCACCTGACCTCGGGCTTATATAAATTTGTGCGACCGGCTCTGGGAGACGGGAAGACTTCGGGACAGCTACGGTGGGAGAGGGAGCTGGGTAGGGACTTAACGCAGAAGGAGTGGTCAGCAATCTACTATAGGGCCCGCCATACAGCTCGTAATATGTCCTCCACTGAGACCGCCACTAAAGTGGCTCTTTATTGGTATTTAACTCCTGTCCGTCTTCACCAAAGCAACCCCTCTCGCAGCCCCCTCTGTTGGAGGGCGTGCGGCTCCCCTGGCACCCTCATGCACATCCTCTGGGAGTGCCCCTTACTAGGGGACTACTGGCGACAGACCCTGGACGACATCGACCTGCACTTTGACACTCAAATCCCATGCTTCCCTGCGTATGTCATTTTGGGTCTCCCGAATGCCCTCACATTTCCCCTTAAATCCAGAAGGGGTAAGCAGATGGCCCTGGCGTTGGGGGCGGCTGTCCAGAATATCCTTACACATTGGGGTTCTACGACGACTCCGACATGCCTGGGTTGGCTCCATAGGTTGTGGGGAATACTCGGGATGGAGAAGATTTCGCTCGCCCTGGCTCGTCCAGGGGCGGCCTTCCATGACCTCTGGCACCGTTCCTCGCGCTACTTACTTCTGAGTTCACGGAGCTTACATGTCCTAAGTATTTGCGGCTGCTGCGGCTTGCTGACCCGCCACGCCCACCGGATCCGAAAGACACCAACACCGAATAGTCCATATGGTCCCTATACCACGCCGACACACTACTGAAACCCACTACACTCGGTCATGGATCATAGAAGAGGGGGGGAGAGTGAGAGGGGGGGGGGTTCTTTTGTTTCATTCCTTGTTGTCTGTTAAGCCAGTTATACAGATTTGATGCCGGATTGCAATCCGATGAATGTCAGGCACCCACTGGCCTGTTGTACTTTCTCTTGAAATTCAATAAAAGAAATTTAAACAAAAAAAAATTACTATTCCCACTCCAGAGAGTGCAACAGTAGGGAAAGTGTTGGATAGCGGAGGGGTAAAAATTACTATTCCCACTCCAGTGAGTGCAACAGTAGGGAAAGTGTTGGATAGCGAAAGGTAAAAAATTACTATTCCCACTCCAGTGAGTGCAACAGTAGGGAAAGTGTTGGATAGCGTAGGGGTAAAAATTACTATTCCCACTCCAGAGACTGCAACAGTAGGGAAAGTGTTGGATAGCGTAGGGGTAAAAATTACTATTCCCACTCCAGTGAGTGCAACAGTAGGGAAAGTGTTGGATAGCGGAGGGGAATAATTTAATATTCCAACTCCAGGGAGTGCAACAGTAGGGAAAATGTTGGATAGCGGAGGAGAATAATTTACTATTCCAACTCCAGGGAGTGCAACAGTAGGGAAAGTGTTGGATAGCGGAGGGGTAAAAATTACTATTCCCACTCCAGTGAGTGCAACAGTAGGGAAAGTGTTGGATAGCGAAGGGGTAAAAATTACTATTCCCACTCCAGAGAGTGCAACAGTATGGGAAAGTGTTGGATAGCAGAGGGGTAAAAATTACTTTTCCCACTCCAGCAAGTGTAACAGTAGGGAAAGTGTTGGATAGCGGAGGGGAATAATTTACTATTCCAACTCCAGGGAGTGCAACAGTAGGGAAAGTGATGGATAGCGGAGTGGTAAAAATTACTATTCCCACTCCAGCAATTGCAACAATAGGGAAAGTGTTGGATAGCGGAGGGGTAAAAATTACTATTCCCACTCCAGCAAGTGCAACAGTAGGGAAAGTGTTGGATAGCGGAGGGGTAAAAAATACTATTCCCACTCCAGCAAGTGCAACAGTAGGAAAAGTGTTGGATAGCGGAGGGGAATAATTCACTATTACTCTAGCAAATTAATTAGCATTAATTAACAAACTATTAATTAATTTAAAATAATTTACCTCACACCATATTCCCCTATAAATGACACCCCAATACCGTAAAACATGACACAATTAACATCATTAATTAACAATTACTCAATTAATAACAATTAACAAGCAATTTACAAACAATTATTAATAAATTAATTCACACAATTAACACTATAAAACAACATTAAATAAATATTTTATAAAAAATATTTAAAAATGTATTAAAATTAAATTACTTCCCACCCTACTCCCCTATAAACCCACAACCCGCTGCTAAAAAAATGACACAACACAATTAACAATAAATAAATAAAAATTAATAACCAATTAATAACTAATTAATAATAAATTATTTACCACAATTAAGATTACAAAATATTAAATACATAAATATTGATTAAAAAAATATGAATTAATTAATTATAATTAAATTACTTCCCACCCTATTTCCCTATAAACCCACAACCCGCCCCAAAAACATAACACAATTAACATAATTATCAATTAACTAATTAATAATAATTAATAACCAATTAATTAACTAATAAAAAAATATTTATAAATACGAATAAATAACAATTATTAATTACCTTATTAAAATCAAATTACTTCCCACCCTACTCCCCTATAAACCCACAACCCGCTCCCAAAAATATAAAACAATTAACATAATTATCAATTAATTAATTAATACAAATTAATAACCAATTAATAATTAATTAATTTAATAACTATTTAAAAATACTAATAAATAACAATTATTAATTACTTTATTATAATTAAATTACTTCCCACCCTATTCTCATATAATCCCACAACCCGCTACGGAACTAAAACGCAAAATTTATTTCAAATAAAATTATTATTCAATTTATTATAATTAAATTACTTCCCACCCTATTTCCCTATAAACCCACAACTCGCTACGGAACTAAAACACAAAATTTAATTAACATAAAAAAATTTCACACATACATTAAAAAAAAGCAATACTGGAATCACATACTTTTATAATACATACTAAAATACATCACACTAATATAAAAATCGATATTATAAACAACGATATTTTTACTAACGATATTACTGACTTTGATATTAACAAAAATTTATGAAGCCAAAAACTCCTCGAAGGAGCTTTTTAAAACAGTCACAGCCTTAGCCAAACGTCCGCAGGACAGCCACTTTAAACCGGACCAAAACTTCGTGGACAAAATCGCCTCCTTTTTCCAAAGCAAAATACAGATAGTATACGGTGAACTACAGAAGACAACGCTAACGTCAATGGAAAACAATGAAGATCCCCTGGAGGACAACTCTTCTCAGAGCAGTCTGTTAGAGTTCTCTGTTTTAGCGGCAGAGAAAGTCAATGATATGTTATTACTGACAAAATCAGGCTCGCCCTTGGATCCCTGCCCTCCATCAATTCTGCATTTGGTTTCTGAGGAAATCAGCATCCATATGACTCCTCTTTTAAACGAGGTTATTAGCTCTGGTGTCTATCCGCAGCTATGGAAAAAGGCCTGTATTAGGCCGATCATCAAGAAAGCTACACTGGATCCCGCGGAGGTTAAGCATTACCGCCCGATATCGTGTCTCCCATTACCGGCTAAAATTCTTGAAAAAGCTATTAATCTAGAATTTATGGATTATTTGGACGGTAATCTACTTCTTGATTCCACCCAACACGGCTTCAGAGCAAGACATTCCACTGAATCTGCCCTGATAATGGCGACAGAAGAAATCCGCAAACTGTTGGATGGGGGGTCGAGCCGTCCTCATCCTGCTTGACCTATTGGCAGCATTTGACACCGTGAACCACGCGGTGTTGGTGTGGCGGCTGAAGGCAGTAGGTATCAGAGGGACGGCTCTAGCCCTCCCATCATCCTTCCTGGCATCCAGGGAACAACTGATCCACTGGGAGGGTCTTAGGTCCGCGAACTTGTGCCTCCCGTGTGGAGTTCCACAGGGGTCGGCTCTGTCACCAACGCTGTTCAATACTTATGTTACCCCTCTGGCTAGATTAATCAAACAGCACGGCCTAATTCTGATCTCGTATGCGGACGATACCTAGATAGTGGTATCGGTCATGCAGAGGGTGGACATCACAGCGGCCCGTTTCCGTAACTGTCTTAATGCAGTTATGGCTTGGATGAACGCAAACTTCTTCAA
This sequence comes from Calotriton arnoldi, assembly GCA_963921515.1. Taxonomy (NCBI): domain Eukaryota; kingdom Metazoa; phylum Chordata; class Amphibia; order Caudata; family Salamandridae; genus Calotriton; species Calotriton arnoldi. The sequence continues at coordinate 2,728,545 of CAWUFW010000547.1, read as the reverse complement.
ACTCAATACCGAAAAGACCGAGGTTATTAAGTTTGGGAAGGGCCCCTCAGTATGGAATCAACTTTGGTGGCCTGCGGACGTGGGGAGCTGTCCGGGCCCGGTGACCAAGGCAAAGAACCTAGGCTTTATATTCGATAGCGAATTGAAGTTTGGGAAGCAAATTAATCAAGTAACCTCCTCCTGCTTCTTCACCTTGAAAGTTTTGCGCAAAATCCTGCCGTTTATCCCATTTACACTCAGGAAAACGGTAATTGGAGCCCTTGTACTTTCCAGAATTGACTATGGGAATGCGCTATACCTAGGAATAGATAAAGGCCAAACTGCTAAACTACATTCTCTGCAGAATGCGGCAGTCTGTGCTGCTCGCTCTCCCTAAATATCACCCCACGTCTGCCAGTATCAGACAGCTTCACTGGCTCACTATCCCGCAAAGAGTAAAATTCAAAGCCCTCTGCCTGGTGCACAAAGCGCTCCATGGAGGTGGTGCCATGGACATCCAAAAGCTATTTTCCTGGTACCAACCTCTGCGAAGCTTGAGGTCGGCCAACACAGGGCTGCTACTGGTTCCTAAAATAAAAAAAGCTAGATGGGGTGGTAAGAGTTTTTCACATCAAGCTGCTAAGTTGTGGAACTCCCTCCCTTCACAGTTGAGATTGCAATCCAATAGGTCTATCTTCAGGAAACAGGTTAAGACCTGGCTCTTTCATTAAGAGTTTTAGATAAACGAGTCTCTGCATCAGTATAAATTCACCTCAGCGCCAAGACGCCTCGGCAATCGAGCGCTTTATAAATACATCAGTCAGTCATATCTTTTAGGAATAGCCATAGGGCTCAAAGTCCTTGGGCACCTTGCCAGTATACCAATCTGATGGAATTTACTAATCTGGCACAGTTTCTTTGTGTGTCTTGGAACGTTGCATACTAGGTAGGTCAAAAATCTGAGTTTTGTTTTACACCCATCTCACATAATTCTGCTACATGAATACGTCATTACCTTTAAAGTAAATGTTTTCTCTACCCACACCATAGAGACTCTTCTCTCCATACTCTAAGACAGGATAATCCATGTCATGTATTCTACCAATGCATCTGCAGAAAACACACACTCTTTACAGTCAATAGCAAACACACTCCCTGCAACCATGCATTAGCTAATAGGCATAGACCTGTTCAACTGGTTAATAGTGTAAGCCTGCTGGAATGCAGCTCAGCCCTATGTTTGTACATAGTATGTACAAAACTGAACACTTTGGATCCACTGTCATCTTTCCATAACTTAGCAGTGCTCAGATATTGAGTGCTTACTTCCTCTGACCTCGACTACGAGAAAGATGAAGTGATAACGCCCCTCTCATTGGCTCCCAATGTCTTCAAAGAGTAGAAGCAGTCAGTACCCCATTGCCATCCACACTGTCTATGGCAGCAGTAGCTGGGAGGACACCCTAACTGTTCTCCACTACTGGTCAGAAGTAGATGTAGTGAGTACCAGGTTCATCTGAACTCCCTTTATGTGTTGAGATTAATAGAATAAAGATGTTACAATGTAGACTTTCAACTCCGCCCCTCTTTCCACACCCAGCACGTCATATGGAATGATCATCCCTAGCAACAGCGAGATATCAAATGAGCCTGCCATGGTCGGTTCTGATACTGTCTGGCCTATCTGTTAGAGACATCTAGCCGCAGATTCCTTAACTTAGAATATCCCAGGCGTCAGACTGGATCCGGAAAAATTTTGCGCAGCAGTACCTCTGCGCGCCGGGGGGCGGCGACGCCTGGCTCCGCCCTGACGTCGTCCCCGGACATGACGTCAGTGGAGCTACATAGGACCCCCCGGCGCGCTGACGTCAGTTTTCCTTCTTTTCCGCGTTCCAACGCGGATCCGGGATTCAGCTGTTACCTCTGGCCTATTTTTCTTCAGGCCCTTTTTCGACGTCCTTTGGCGTCGGGGAACAGTCTGCAATGCCTTCAGGCTTTAAATTGTGCAAGACTTGTTCGCGTCAGATGTCGGCATCGGACCCGCACGCCATTTGTATGTGGTGTCTTGGGTTGCACCACGACTCCGTGGAGTGTGCCGCCTGCCGGCAGATGCGCCCGAAGTCCCTACGGGAGCGTCGGATGAAGCTCTTGGCCGCCCGGATTTCCCGCACGGCGTCTCCCCGACGTTCTCCGGTTGGTTCTTCTCTCCGCGTCCGCTCCCGGAGTCGATCCCACGAACGTCGCTCTACAGGTAAGTTGAAGAAAAAGTCACGGAAGTCGAAGTCCTCGCCTCCACGTGACGATGGGGGCCATGGTTCCCGTTCCCTCACGGAGCCATGCGCCCCGGAGTCAGCCTCCCTTTACCCGCCCTTTCCGGGTACTGGTGCGACTCGGCCCCAGATGGAAGCCTACTACAAGGCTCTGCACTCCATCTTCGGGTCACCTCCTCTCCCTGACGCGCCTTCGGGTCCCACAGTGGAGGTAGGCATTCAGGTCGGATCTCCGCCGGCGGGTTCGCCCTCGGCGCCGACAGAGTGCCTCGGCTCCGGAGCCGTGCCGGCGTCATCATCGGCGCTGGCGGCCGAGTGCCTCGACTCCGGCGCCATGCCGGCGTCGGGTACCAACCCCGATGGGCGTTTCAGCCCCACGCCGTGCCATTCGGCCTTGTCTCCGCATAGCCCCTGGCGGCTCCCTGCGTCGGCATCATCGGCGCCAGCGGCCGAGTGCCTCGACTCCGGCTCCGGAGTCGTGCCGGCTTCGGGTCCTAACCCCGATGGGTGTTCCAGCCCCCCGCCGAGCCATTCTGCCTTGTCTCCGCATAGCCCCTGGTGGCTCCCTGCGTCGACATCGGCATTAGCGGCGTCGCCGGCGCCCTGCCTGTCACCACCTGGTCCTCAGGCTCTGTCTCCGCGCCTCTCCATGGTGGGTTCGACGCCTTTGCGGCGTCGTTCGGCATCGGAGCGGCGTCGTTCGACGCCAGAGCGGTCGCCGGCACCTGTCGGTTCTCCGCTTCCGGAGGACACAGGCCGGGTATGCCCGGACTTGTCTCCACGCCAGTTGCCTCCAATGCCATGGGGGCAGTGGGCCCTTGTTCCTCCTCCTGTGGGACGTGTCAGCTTGCAACCGTCCCCTATAGATGGGCTGTTGTCACCCCCCACCATGCCCACTGAAGCTGGTGCTTTGTTTTTGAGGGGTGTTCGTAGGGCTGCAGCTGTTTTACATTTGCACCCTCCTTCTGTCTCCTTGTCCTCCGACCCATTATTGGATCTCCTCCACCAGGGTGCGGTAGATATTGAGCCCTTGCTGCCTTTTAGCGGCTTATTGTTCAACGCCCTTCTCGGGACATGGGCACGGCCCTCTTCAGGAGATGCTGTCGACAGGGCTGTGGCGCATCGGCACCGTCCGGCCCCTGAGAGCCCAGCCTGTTTGTCCCTTCAGCCTGGGGCTTACGGCCTCGTAGTGCAGGTGTCTTTGGCCACGCAACCTTCCTCTCCACCTCTTATGCAGCCTCCTACTAGGGAGTCTCGTTGGTTGGAGGCATGTGGACGCAGCATTTTTACGTCCTCTAGTTCAGCCTTACGTGCTCTAAACACGGCTTGCGTCTTTGCCCGGGCTTCTTCTGCCCTATGGGACTCGGTGGAGTGTCTTTTGCCTGCCCTCCCTGAGTGTACTCGCTGGACGTAGCTCGTCTTCTTCACGAAGGCCGAGAGATGGCGCGCTTTACCGTTCGGTCCGCCGTTGACACTACCGATTCGGTGGGTCGGGCAATGGCGAGGTCCGTTGCTTTGCGCCGCCATGCTTGGCTGCGCGACAGGGGTTTCCCCGAAAATGTCCGGGACTTACCATTTGATGGTGTGTCCCTGTTTGACGCACATGCGGACTCTGCGGTTCACCGCCTTCTGTCTACCCTTCTGTAGTGTGTCTTGCTTCATGTTGGCCCTGGGTTCATGCTGTAATACCTGAACGGCCTAAGCGGCTTCTCAACGTATTTGCTTTCTTTCATGCAGCAGGTCAGCTGCTTATTTTTCTGAGTCACTATCGCCTAGTGGTTCAGGTTGCACGCCCTTACCCCAAAGGTTATGTGTTCGGAACCTGTAGTTTCTGTGTTCCCACTTTACGTCCTCTGTCTATGAGCTCACGCTCAAAAGGTGCCCCTTGTTCGGGTTGATGCTTACCCTATGTGGGGTATTTGTTAGCTATTGTATAGCTGCCTTCTTCCCACAGCAGCCTTTCCATTGCAGAGTTCTACTCTCCTATACCCCTGCTGCGTAGTCCTTTCATGTTTGGACTTCGCTCTCCATGGTGGCATTCTGGCCCCAGACGTTGATGCTGTCATTGTCTTGTGCCTTGCTTTTTTGACCACTTCCCCTGCCAGGGCTTTCCATTTCCCTGCTGCATTCCGCGCAGGTGGTGTCCTGTTTTTCCTTCCAGCTGCGGTTGCTGCTCTCAGCGGGAGTGTTCTCCTCCGAGCAGTGTTTTCTCTGGTGGAGTATTGTGCGTATATCCACTCTTGTTCCTCCGCAACGTTTCGTACTGTCTCCTTCCAGTACTGCTCGGCCTCCCTGTCTGTCTCACGGTAGCCAGTGGATCTTTCCTACTGCCTGTGGCTGTTGTGTCTGGCTCTGGGCCAGTACCACTGCTCCGTAGCTGTTGGTGCTATGGTGTTTTTTCTTTCTCAACTCATCCACCGGGCTGGGCCCTGTCTTCTTTAGTCCTGTCCGGCGTACTACACACACCCAGACCTCCCACAGGCGTACTCTTCCTTGCGGTGGCTGTGGTCTTGTTCCTCACTTTCGTGAGCGCAAGTCTTCTACGTGTGTTAGTTTTGCCGGCTCTCTTTCACACGATACACCTATTAATGCGTCTCTCGTGTCTCAGCTTTTGCTCGTGGCGCTTTATGGGGCCTTCTCCTTTCCATGGTGTGGTTCTGGCGGTACATACGGTTTCTCTTATGTACTTCTGTTCCCCACGTTCGTGGCACTAGTTGTTGCCATTCTTCTCTGCCCTTCTGCCTTTTCATGCCCGCCCTTTCACATGTCGGTACATGGGCCATAGTGCATTAGCAGGTCTTGTGTTTCCTTTAACACTGCCTCATCCTGGGAGTCATCAGCATCCTTCCGCTGCTGTTCTCACTTCCACGGTGCTTCTGCATGTCCGTCCTGCCTGCTCGGACTCGGTCCATTCTTGTACCCTAGATACACCTTTCTCTTTTTGAAGGTCCATCAGATCCTGTGGATCCCTCATATTATACAATTGGTTCCTCCCCTTTTTCGGAAGGTATCCACTTTTATTCCGCACTGCCCTTCTGGTTCTGTGCTCACTTTCTCCTCTGTTTCACCAACAGGGATTTCCTGCCGCCCTCGGCAGCTTTAATGCCTTTGCCTCTCATTGTTGGCCACTCCCTATGGAGTATCCTAGTCCGGTGTTGGCCACTCTGGCAGTTCTGCCCCCACTGTGTTTAGCCGGCTGGTTGACACTTCTGTTCCCCTAAGAACTTAGTGGGGTTCTCTCGCAGACCCGCCTCCTATGGGGTATGGCTTTGGTATCTATTCTAAGTTAAGGAATCTGCGGCTAGATGTCTCTATCAGATGTATGAGTTACTTACCTTCGGTAACGATGTATCTGGTAGAGACGTTGTTTAGCCGCAGATTCCTTAACGCCCACCCATCCTCCCCGATCTGCGAGGACCTGTTCAGGTGGGGTTCCTGCATTCGCCTCCCTTGGAGTGGCTTGTCCTTCTACGGGGTGGTATCTTTCGCCACCCTCCCTGTCAGGCTTATTCTTTGGATTTGCTTGTTCTGCTTCTCCCAATCTCATGCTTGGGCGATAAGTTCAGGTGTCCTTCTGCGTTTTTTCACTTCAGTTTCCTCCAGTATGGGGCCTACTGGTGTTCTCTACCCTCCCACCCACCTTCTCCGTTGCCACTCATACAGTCCATTAGTTTTGAGGTCTTTCTGGTCTGTTCCTCAGTCCAATGGTTCTATCATAGAGGACAGAGTCTCCCTATTTCTTCTTTATTCCTGTGGGTTGGGGCTTTCTTGCCTGTCGCTGTTGGCTCATTTCATTACCCCTTTTGCCTCAGGAGAGAGCATTCTCTCGCTTTTGTGGGGTTGCTTTTCACTCCCTTCATCAAGTGCAGACTTTCTGTTGTCTGCCTCGGTCTTCTTTTTATACATCTATTTCCCTCGGGGGTGACATTCACTTCGCTTTTGCGAAATAGCTTCTCCATGTATTGCTCTGCTCTTTCCTTTTCAACACCTTTCAGTCAACAGTGCTTCTCACTGTTGTTCATGGTGCTTTCTCACCCATTTTCTTTTTTATTCGCACACTGTTCCCATACTCTCACAGTTTTGCTGGGGGCTCCACGTTGTCGCGTGGAAAAGTTCCTCCGAAGAAAACATTCGTCAGCGCGCCGGGGGGCGGGGGTCCTATGTAGCTCCACTGACGTCATGTCCGGGGACGACGTCAGGGCGGAGCCAGGAGGCGCCGCCCCCCGGCGCGCAGAGTTACTGCTGCGCAAAATTTTTCCGGATCCAGTCTGACGCCTGGGGATGTTCTATGTTAAGGAATCTGCGGCTAGACAACGTCTCTACCAGATACATCGTTACCGAAGGTAAGTAACTCGTACGTTACACATCTCCACTACGTCATGTAACTGCTAACAAAATGTAAAGGATACTGCAGTGCAGGATGGCTTCAGGAATGGACACTACAGTAGTAGGAATATTGGAAACTCATTGGCAGGAGTTGGGTTTACATCATTAGAAGGCATCATCCATCTGTGGTGAACTGAGGGCTTTCCTAGCAACAGTAGCAAAATTCATGAATTTATACTTCTGCATCCAGGTGGATCTGAAACACTGCAAATACCTGTTCTTTGTGATATGTGGGAAGCAATGCCATCTGCCACAGCATATGGATGTTGGCGGTGGCAGTACTATTACCCACAGAAGAGAAATGTTTCGTTATTATCATTTAATTTTACTCTATGGAGCCCGAGCCAGGTTAGGGCACGGTGGGGCTGGGCTTTGTCACAGGGAGAGGGAGGAGGAGTGGTATAATGTGCACTTAAGTGCGCATGACAGTTTGGCCAGCCGCCTTGTGCCGGCCAAACCGTCATGCGCACTTAGCATGTTCTCCACCTGGCTGTATTGCAAGGCCTGGTGGAGAACATGCACAGGCTCCCACCCCCTGTCTGAGCACCAAACAAGGCCGCTCAGACCAATCACAACGCTACTGTCATGCCGGTGACAGCAGCTTTGTGATTGGCTAGGGGAGTCTGGGAGCCTGTGTGCTTCCGGGAAAATAGAAGAGAACGGAGAAGAGGCGGCGGCCCTTCAGGTAAGTGAACTTTTATTTATTTATTTTCTTAAATCGAGCCCCCCTTGCCCTGCCCCACCACTACTTTCCAAAGTGGCCGCCATTGAATGCAAAACACAATAGAGTTTCCAGTGTACTACAGGTGAAAACAGTGGGTTGGCTCTGAGAGCCTGTCAGATACAATTGCCTAACCACATGGGCCAGAATCAGCATTTAACGTGAATAAGCAAGGAGAACAAAATCTATTCCTTAGTCTCAGATTGCACAGAAAATGTATCACTAGGCATTCACAATAGATGTAAATTAAGTCACATAACACATGCCAGGAGAAAACAACAGTTTAACAAATACACTCAACAGGGAACAAGAACATGGTCATGAATGGCAGCTAGGTCAAGACAGCACAATGTTTTCTGAGTATGGGAATTCCTACAGATAGGCGTTCTTATATTTAAGGAAATCTAAAATTGCCCAGACTCCACGTTCAGGTGTTCTCTGCGTTGATCTGAGGGCATGCATAACGTGAAAGCAGATTCTCAAGGAGGTCAGAAAACTAGCTACCAGAAGATACCAACAAAGTGGAAATGGTTTGTGCCATGTTGTGTAAGCATAAAACACAGTACGATATATATTTACTGGAGTCACAACTAGGTTATGCATCAGTTTGGGACGTATAGCTCCACTGCATAATTACATGAAAACGAAGTCATATCTCCACATTTTATACATTGGTTTTAGAGGGAGTAAATATGTCAAACCCGAATTAAAAACACTACCACAGCCATGTACTACATACAGCATGGCATAGATTAAAAGAACATCAGGATGTAATAAGGCAGGATTATTTCCCACAGATACATAAGAATTGAATGGTGTTAGGAACACATCCTACTTTTTTAGGTTTTGCCTGCACAGCGCTCACGCTTTGCTTGAGAAATATATTGTTTTTAATGTAAACCTAAAAGGTACTTGCATCACGCCTCCTCTCTTTCCTGGCTTCTTATTGGTTCCTGTGCGTGACACCTACCTTTCCTCCATTTCTATTGGCTGCAGCATATTTTCATGCATTTACCAATGCTTGTTCCTGATCTGCTTCTCTTATCAGTTTCCCGCTGCCAAAATACTGTTACCATCCGCTTTGGTGGAACTATATTTTCATAAAGTTTTGCCTTTTACTATTGCAGCATATTTATATAACAATAACCCGGAGAGATTAAGTGATTTGCATAGAATCATAGGATGTTGCGCGGCGCCTGCCGAGACTCGAACAAGGATCCCCAGCTCTCGAGTCAGCAGCTCTGGCCGCTGTGCCACACCCTCTCCACTCCTGTGTTATTTGTCAGGGAACTCTTTCCTTCTCCCGGACGATGATTGATGAAAACAGCTCTTTATTCATTTCATAGGCAAAACTGATGTATTACCAATACTTGTTGTCTAAGGTTGCATCTTCTTTCCATGTTAATAAAACTGTCAAGTTACAGGCTTTCTTTCTAAATCCACAATCTGCATTCTAGAGGTCTGTACACACATGAGATGTCACAAGGATCTAATATATTACATTGATAGGACAACGTTTTGTTTAGAAAATAGATAAATCTTAATATCCTTTGCTCACCACACAGGGATATTCCTGTTACCAAGGCAAGTGCTGCAGACTCTGTCGTGAATTTTGCTGTTTAGTTATCCATTAGCTCACAACAAACTGCATTTATTTCTCTTTAGTGTCTGCACTTCAGTGTCAATAGATTACTCCTTGAATAATGCAACAGAATCTATATCCGCTTTATGTAGTTTTTGCTTTGCATAAATAGAGGGTACATTATGCACCTATCTTTAAGTGGTTGTTTTTCCCAAGACGTGATGCTCGTTAAAGCACTCTAGGAAGACCGTGCCTTTCACGTTTTTATAGTTTATTTAAGGAACTCGTCGTACAAATCATGCAGCTCCGATATACAATGAATTTTACAGTACAGCTGAGCAGGCCCATTTTCTTTTCCATTTCCTTGATAGTGTAATGTGTTATGTTTATTGGACGGATTGATGGCTCACTAAGGCGTTCGAGTCATTTTTAGTCAGAGTAAAACCATTTATTTACTCTCATCCTTTCCTCTTCCCAAGACAGTGACGTTAACAGTAGCCATGTTATTTTTTCTGTTTTGACCTCTCTATGGTCGGAGTGTGTGAAGTGTAGTTTTTTTTTTTTTTTTAACTAATTCGTTTATTTTACTCATGCAGTACAGTTGGGTAATAGTACTTACCTCCAGTGGCGGCTGGTGACATTTGAAAGTGGTAGGGCGTAAAACAATTGTTGTACTACACTGCGGCGAGCGCAGCGAGCGAGCCTGAACCACCTACGGGGAGAAATTTTTGACACCCCCACGCCCCTATGAAGGAGCCGCCACTGGAAGGCTTCTCAAACGAAAAACTTTGGACCAGCCCTTTTTGGGTTTTTTTGCAAATGAAGCACTGGTCGCATGCAACCAGTTGCTACAAACATTTTTAGTTTGTATGATAACACTGTGTAAGCCTTTAATTAAAAAATTATCCCAATCTACAATTCTCTTATTGTGTGTGGAACTAAGGTGATTTCATGCGGTGGAAGTAACTGCTCTGAAAAGGGAATTTTGTCACCGAGTGGTTCCTGCCATTTTAAATATTGTGCATAACCAAGGGGCCCGGAGCAACTTCTGTGGCTATCCAGAATGGCAAATAAAAAGAAAGTGGATCACTTGAAGGCATAGTCACCCAGAACGTAATCATTTCTGTTTTATAAGGTAGCGCATTGTGTGGAATCTTCAAATTTCACTTATGCGCGATTGTACATTCTAATCTGGTTTAAACTTATTCTGTTTCCGGAAAACATTAATAAATGAGTTCAGTTCCGATAACTCCTTTTGCAATTCATGCCCTTCAGTTCAGAACACATTTAATAATGTAAAAACACATTCTGGAAAGACGGGGCCGAAAGTCTGCCTCTAAACAGTGTAAAATGCTGGGAGATAATAAACATTCTCCCGAGTTGGGACGGTTGCGCCAGCTCGAGTTGTAATGCATTTCTTTTTAATATTGCTGGAAGCTCGGTACAAATTGGAGGGCTGGCATAACATGAACCGAGGCGCCCCCTCTGAATGTTGCTTTTGTTCTGCATTTAACAAATTAGAATGTTGTCATTTGTCGCTGGTGGATCACGTTATTTGCGGAAAGGGTATTAGGAGGCTTGACAGCATAGTGGTCGGTATATTGGCCCAGGATTTACTCCACAGGATCGTCATTTTCAGTAACCAGTGATTTGCTGCTGTCCATGTCATGAATTCCGAGTCTAATATCTACACAACGTCACGCTGTACAGAAACAGATCTATTCACGCATGGAGGTGATGTACCGGGAATACAATGATTGCTCCCTCTGTATGGGGGTAGATCTATCACTCACATAATACACCTGCCCATTGGTATCAAAATTGAGGAGTCCCCATCTAATTGTACAACCACAACCACCCTGCTTGTCCCTCCACAGCCACCCTGCTTTTCTCCACCACAAAAACGGGTCCCGTGTGCAATACAGGCAGTCGCGGCCGGCATGACGGGCGGAAAGGGTGGAAATGAGGTCATCGCGAGGGGGGGGTGATGGGGGGGAGGCGGGAGGGGTTTACCGTTTAGTTAAAGAAAAATATAAAATAAAACTTACCGTCCCGCTTCTGGATGGGTCCCGAGTCCGACTCCTGCTCCCGCCGTTTTCCAGTTCCGACCTGCTGCAGCCCTCGTCATCAACTCAAGGAAAGGAAGGCAGCCTCCCTCCGCCAATCACAACGCTGCAATGTCATTGGTGAGGCGCAGCGGAGTGCGCCCCAGCTGGGCCATTTTCTCTATGTAGGCTGCATGCAGCAGCCTACATAGAGAAAAAGGGAGAGTGGGCGGTCCTGCTCGAGGGCAGGGGAGTAGCTTCCCACTGTTGTGGGTACTGACTGTTTGGTCGGCCCCAGGGCCGACCAAACAGTCAGTACTCACAACAGTGGAAAGCCACCCCCTGCCCTCGAGCAGACCGCCACCCTCCCGCCCCAACCAGGCACTTTGACTTCTGCTCTTCACAGCGCGAGAAGCAGAAACATAAAATAGTAGTTTTTACCATTTATGTTTCTGCCTTCTCGCACTGCGAGAAAGCAGTGGGACGACGCCCCAATGGGGGAGCCGCCACTGCTTACCTCACATCGGCTAATAAAGTTGACATTTAAAGAAGATGGACAACAACAGTATTATAGGGAGCCAACACAATTCTGATTCAACCCTTAGATGTTTTATCACTTTATCTACGCCTGTATTTTTATGTCATCTAGGAGTGTTCCATTAACACCCTGTTAATTGTCTTGCTGGGAAATTGGGTTGGTTTGTGGGAGTACTTTCTGGTCATTAAGTTAGCTACATGTACCCCAAAACTTAATATGTTCCTTTTCCAGGAAGATCTCTAATTGCTACACTCTTTGTTTTAGTGGTTGTTCCATTTAGTCAGCATATTCTTGCCAGGGATATGCCAGCCACAATCCACAAGCCTTGCATCCTTTTGGGGCAAGTTTGCTCCCCTAGCCAAGAATAGGCCCACTTTAAAGACCACCCTTTCCTCGAGGATCATTCCTTGGACAGGCCACCATGAGAACATTGAGATACTATGCAGCCAAATGTCGCATTTGATTACTGGAAACCATGGGTCGCCACTCAACAACGTACGGTGTAGATCCTTGGTAGTAGAGCTAATGCAGGTCTCCTTGAAGCCCAGAGAGGAGTACTTTAATTCTCTGACCGGCAAATGAAATTAGGCAATACTTAGCCATACAAATAGACAACTTACCGTTATTGGCACTAGGCAACTACAGTTCTTTGTTTTAGTTCTAATGGGCCAGGAATTCCATGTCCTCGCTCATCGCCACGCTTACTAAAGCCGGCTGAAGCCATGATCTTTTACAGCTGTCTTGGGGAAGTAGAAGAAAAAGAGTCTCGGAAAAATCAACATTCACATGTTTTCTATAAACATAGTGTTAAAACCGAAAGTAACTTGTAGAGTCCAGCCAGGGTTAGAGCGGGTTGTTTTCCACTCGTGCACAAGTGTTCATTAAGCTACTTTATGATGCCAACGAAGGGGCTAACAAGTAATCTACTGTTGCACCTGTCTTGGGACCCTGCATTCTGCTTTGGCTACTTGCTGGCACTGCTTCCATCTATAACAGCTTTATCAACAAACTTCTTCATTTCCAGCACCTATTCTTTCGACCTGATAAGGGACAGAGTTCTTTTGTATTCTCAGGATCTCACTTGAGAACCTCTGACAGACCTTAGCTCCACAGAAAAACCTGCAAGAAAGTTAGAGCCTTTGCTGGATCGGTCAGAGTACCATACTTTATGCTTTTCCCTCCAATATTACCTGCACCATCTAGAGCCTGGCTTGGCGTCGACATCTGGGAAGCTGGGGTGGAGAGCGCTTGTGTTTGGTGCTGGCGGTGGGTCTGCTCAGTGGTGGGATGCTACTTTTGGCTTCCTTTTTTACTAGTAGAGGCCTCAGGCCTCATGACAGCAGATGGATGGGGCTTTCTGTCATGAGCTATCAGTGGGCAGGCTCCCTGCCTGAACTGAAAATGGTGGTGCCTGACCTTGAGTCAACTTCTGGGATGCTAGAGGATTATTGGTGAGGAAGGAGAGCCTCCTTCTCCACCCCTTGCCTCAGACCCTCTTGGTGCAGGTGGCGGTATGCGACTTTTTGTACGAGGCATTGGTCCTCATGGAAGCAGGCAGGTAGGACTTCCAGTCTAGTCCATCAATGGGCTGCCAGCAGGCAGGCTATTTGCCTGAACTGGAAATGGTGGTGTTTGGCCTTTAGATGACACCTGGGAGGCCAAAGGATGAATACTCAAAACAGTCTGTGTTGCACTTAAAATACTGTACTCCAAGTCATCCAAGTACCTATTTGGAAACGTAATCATTTCTGGAGGCCACCGGCTACAGTACATCTCTGGCCAGTACTTGTCAGGATGTGCCCTGAAAATCTGAACTTGCCCACACCCCCAAGAACTTCGAGTGACTGCATCACAGTTGATCTTACTAAGAATTGTAAAGGACTTCTGCTTAACTGCCACTTTCCACTCTAAGTTATATCTGCCCAACAAATGCTGACAGAGCCATTCTTCAGCTCGCCATCAGGATCTGTGTTCTCCCCGTCAGATTCTCTGATTGCTATCCTGTTTCCCTCTCTCCTCTCCTTTTGGATTCTGCCCCCAATTTCTCAGTTCCTGAAGCTTTACTCTCTCTTCCTTGAGCTCCGTCTCTCTCTTCCTTTGCCTAACAGCTCCTGCTTAATGTTCGGCTCAGACACTGACTTCTTCTTAGCCAACGAGTCACTAAATTGTAAATGACTGTTGTGATCTTTTGAGTAACTGCCACTGTTCTAAGTTGCTTCTATACTTTAGCTTACTGTATCTGAGTTTTGGGCTCAGACCTGTCGATCTATTTAGCCCCCTAATCCCCGTCTATTGCATACTTTGTAAATTCTGTTAAGTCTCATGTATCATTTTTGTCTGTGTCGCAGTGTGCCTTTCATAATATCTCTCCCCTTCCATCATATGTAACTGTTTGTTTTCACAACCAGTGTACTTGTTTTCCTATGTACTCTGATTAGCCCCATGTAATAACCTATCTGCTGCACTTGTACAACGCTCTAATGTCTGTTGGGCCTGGTTTGCGCTTTACGAAAACCTGAATAAATAAATAAAAATAAGAAAAGCAATCAGGGGCAGCAGAGTGCACGTGATGTTTTTCCATTCTATTCAATATAGTGTGTAACACCATGGCAATTTAATGATAAATCTCTTCTTCTTCCCTAGTGGGTGAAATATATGTAATATAATTCTATCCCCGCCAACTTTCATATTTGTCAAGTGAAATTATAATGATTCTAAGTCACAAATATGCAAGTTTTTTAATTCAAATATCATCAATAATACATACAAAACATCCTCAAGAGGATCCCACAATTCACATTTCTGAAACAACAATTAATTAAGGACAAAGGGCAGGCCAGGCTTAGAAACGTATCACTTTGAATCAACAGAAAGTCCAGTCCTACACCTCACTTCATGCCTACCATCTGCCAAGCAGAAGTTCTCAAGAGGAAACTCTTTAGCAGCACCTTGCTAAACTAAGTTAACAGAATTGCTAGAAGTGAGCCCTAGATCCTCCTCACTTCATTGTTTTGGTCTCCACACCCCCAGGCACAGGAATGTAGGCAATACACTTCCACTGTCTGGGAGGTTTCTCTATTCCCATCTTGTGGCTGCCACAGCAGGGGAATCCTACTTTGTGTTTGTAATTAATACTCTGAGCCAAACGTTTAAGGGGGAACTTCAGAAAACATCCCACTCATTTGCAGTGTATCTTTTTCGATGTCTGCATTATTACCCATACACTCTCAGGTTGTTATGATCCTGTGGTTACTGTTGCCTTTGAGTGATGCCTAAACCGCTAGATATTTCCCTGTATATTATGTCAGCTATTAACTTACGCTTCCAGCCCCATAGCTGATCAATTGGTCTTGCTGAAGTGGTGGTCTAGTGGTAACCTTTTAGCGATTAGAATGTTTGTCTGATTGTAGTGTGTATCAAAAGTACCTAATGTAGCACTGCCTCACAAGCTAATAATGTTGCTTCCCTTTACAGTTTTTGCTTCGCATCCTCTAATTGCATGCAATCTTAAAAAGCTCCCTCACTAATCACAGGAAATTTGACATTGTCTTAAAACTTTGAATTATTGCCTATCCTTTTTTTCAAATGACCCACTACTTACTTTCCTTCCTCTGCACATCTCCTCTCTCTGAGCACAGCTTACCCTAAGTCACAAGCATGTCTGCCTTAATCCATATTATTGCATTTCTGCAAAGTGCCAAGACCTCATTTGAATGATCACAACCTGCCCTTTAAAAAGTAATACCCATGCAACCTAACAATAACAAATCATCTGCTGCTCATCTATTATTGCTAACCATATGCATGAATTGACATACTCCCTCTCCCACTAAAGGCCATGCCTAACTACTATTAATGTAATCTATCGCATAGGAAGTGGAGTAAATGCATGGAATGGATTCTTAAGAGCATAGGACTAATCCCAATAACCAACAGTGTACACTGGAAAACAAATAACTTTGGGTTCTGGAGTATCATGCTAAGCAGCGTAAAGCGCTTTAATGCCTCGCTATATAAATGCAACTAGAGTACATTATATAACCCTCCTGGCTCACGCTAATATCATAGCACTCAGCGGTTGGGCAATCAGGTATAGTTCATACAGGCTGCATAATAATTTCCTGCTTGACTGTAAGACTGCTTGACAATCGTACACTCACATAAGATAAAATTGCTATGGGCCCTCTCCATGGCCCCATAGTGTACCAGCCCACAGAATTAAACCACCTATCGCCAATGAACTGGCATAGAATAACAGAAGAGATCTTCCACATGCTACTTGCCATTAAAGGACTTTAAAAGAGTCCACCACGGCAGATCCTGACAAGTTACACACTACAACCACTTCAAGACACCTCACAGTGACAATCAGATATGGGATGATATTAACAAATTCTATCCAAGCAGATCTCTCCACTATTTCTCCCTCCAACCTGTGCCTGCTCAGAACCATACATTTTAAACAAAATATCTCAGAATGGGCAATCGAGTGAAGTGACGATCTAAGTGGTCTCTGATCATAAGAACTACCATAAATGGGCTTGCCAAGCTGCTAAAAGCCGCCAGCTTACTGAAAGTCATAAACTGCGCACCTGTCTCTCACACCTCTTCATTCATCACATTGCTAAGCGCTGCGTCCTATAACACGGCATGAAAACCCTTCCCACATAGGATCAAAACAAAGACAATACACAACCAACCACACACCCTACATGGTGTAGCGTGTTACCGATGTAGGCAAGTGCTTCAGTGCCCCACATAAGTGTAGTAAGCACTATATATAGTTGTTGATTTACAATACAATTGGTACCAATGAAACATAGTGGTTCTTGGGCAGAAACCTTGTATTCATTTTGTACATTCCTATTCTCTACGAATTTTTGATCTCATTTTGAATCAGCTTCTTAGTCTCTTCTCCTCCAAACAGTGCCTCGTTATGACGCCATGTTTTTTCAGCTGTTTCCATCATGTTTTTCTCAGCACACCATGTAATTTTCAAATTGAAGGACCACAAGACCGAGGTTTTGATTAAATGTATGTTGCAGGAAGCAGAAAGGCTAATTTGATCCAGTGAGAAACAGAAAGGCTAATTTGATCCAGTTGGCTGTTGAAAGAAGGATCAAGCAAACATTCTAATGTTTGTTTGTTTTTCGACATCAAGACAAGAGTTTATTAAGATCACTGTCAATGTTCCCTCTAATAATTTTTGCCTGTGTGCGGCAACAGACTGTGTGCACACTTTCTCAGCTGAGTGCAGAAGAACATCAACAAGAGAAAAGAATCCAGAACAGGTAGCTATATACTCCATTGCTTAACTGGAACTAATTGTACCATTTGAATGCTTATTTAGGATTAAATGACCTGAAAGAATTTGCAATTGATGGTTATCAGCACTCTACACAGATCATTTTTAAGCTGATTATATTGTACCTGCTACCGTTAGTTTATCTTTTTGGTCCAACTATCACTAACATGTTAACATTACCCAACTCAACGATACTCATGTTATCAATCTTGTAAGGATAAAGGTATGTGACTGCCTCACACCATGCAAACTTGTGCATTACACTCGGCAGTTAGAGCTCACTTTGCTGAGCTAGCTCAACAGCTATAAGATGGATTCTTCTTGTTCATGGTAGGGTCTGTTCAATCCAGTAACAGTTAATTTAATAAACAGATAATGATCCAGCGCCAATCAGGGATCGATAATCAATATTAACGCAATCACTGGCCCATACTCATACACCCAACAAACTAATCCCTGTTGCTCTGTTCAGGTTTGATGTTAAATCAGTTATTCATATATACAGGATCATATCCAACACTCTAAATACATAACTGAACCTGTATATCAACTCTCTTTCCTCTGGTTGATGGACCTAAAGTTGAGAAGTTGATGGTAATAATTTGCACTAACTATCTATCTATATTACTAAATAAATCACAAACTCAGGGTAAGGTTAACAGTGTTTATCGCAAAATAATGTGAAGGTAAAATACTCATCATGCACAGGTTTACAAAGCAAACAAAGATTCAATCACAGAGAGAGAACATTAATCAGAGCAAACAGTGTCAAACTCATATCAAATGAACAATTATGCAAATGAGGGAGTGGATAAATGAAGAGACAAAAGATTCAGAAACAAATATACATTTGCAAATGATTATGCAAAGTACGGATCATTTAGCTATACTAACCCAAATATTTCAATGGAAAATCTACTCCCTGGTCATGGGAATAGATGGGGGTTCCCCGAGAAGGTTCAGGGAACAAAGAGTAGGACAGGAACAGGAAATAAACAGGCCTCTATCTGGATACAGCAAACCGACGGACAGCGACGATCTCCCTCTCTCTAGCTTCTCCAAAGACGCGAGCTCCAACGACCCCCCCAGGCACCCCAGTTATACCCTAAAACCTACATGTCCAACCCATCATTGTAGCAACATTTCAAAAACTCAGTCTCTCATTGGTCAGTTTAGGGGGTGTTCTATCATACCACCATAGTCACGTCCATGTTTTCACAGCGTTCTTTGTTTTGCAATTTTCTCATTACATCAACCACGTCTCATGAATACACATTTCCTCCAAAAAATAACATGTTGCAAGTCTCTACACTTTCATTGTTCGCCTCAACAGTTTCTGCGAAATGAGTTTGTACATTTGCACTTGATCCCACGGCCATCCTTCCGTTACTTGGCAGTCATACAATAATCCTTGAAGGATATCATCCGTTGCCTTCTCCATTCTCTCTCAGAGCTCGATTTTCAGCATATTTATTCATACTTTATTTCTTGTTAACCCTCGAATGACATGCAAAGATGTAGGCCCATGCGTGCATCACTACGATGAACAAAACACAAACATTATTTTCATGAAATAAAATTCTCACTGTTCACCACCCACCATTGCACTAGCCCCGTGGTAATTCTAGCAAGAGCATTAATGTGCAAAAAGCGGCATTATTATTATTTTCTTTTTCTTTTTAAGCAGAACACAAATGCGGCCTAGTTTTCATGCATTAGTCCACGCATTAGTGCACGCATGCGCAAAAGCGCTTCCCCATGTTTTCGTGTTTTTGCAGGTTATTTTCACAGCACACTGTTAGTAAATGTTACTGAGGACTTAATTTGAGCAGGTTTATTTTCTCCAAACCCTGCTCCATCAATTCCCCCCTTTGATGGCATTTTTAAGCCATCACAAAATAACCATCATACCAATTGCCACCTTTATCTTTATCTAAAGGTCTGTATTTCTTTCTCGTTTTGCCATTTTCTCATCTGGATCTTTCTTTATTTCATAATAGTTTCCTCTCATATCTTCTAGTTCTATCTCTTCTCTTTTTCTTGCTTTACGTTTATTGTCTGACTCTGTCATCTCCTTCCTTCCACATCTACACTTGCAACATTTATATGCCATTATTATTGACATTGTCACTACAGCTATTGAAAAAATTGGTATTAGTATTTTCCCTAACAAGCTACTCCCAAATGTAGAAAACCATTTACCTACGGAGGAAAAACTGTTACCAAGTTTCTCCCAAACACCATCAACCTCCAGTTGGGTCAAATCTTCATGCAATTTCGTAATATTCTTAATATACCCCTCAAGACTTTTACTTTTATCAGGGATATAAGTACAGCAATGTTGTATTTTTAGCATGCCACAGACTCCGCCCTCTTTTGCCAATAGAATATCAAGGGCAAGTCGATTTTGCAAAACCATTGATCTAATTGCAACCATTTCAGTATCAATTATCAGGAACCCATCAGCAGTATCTGTTAATAAACGATCAACCACTGTAGGAGAGTAGGATCTGCCTCTTATGTTGCCCCCACTTTTTTCTGATGTTTACACTGGTTTCTGGCTATAGTCTGGCTGGGTCCCTGCTAATCAGGGCCCCAGCCTCTCTGTTCTCTCTAAATGACTTGGAGTGCACTCTAGGTGCACTAGTGATTGGATGCTGTGGTACCTTATGAGTCCCTAGTATATGGTACCTTAGGTACCAAGGGCATAGGTACTCCACAGGCCTATCAGGGGCTGAAGCATGTATTATGCCACCCCTGGGAAGCAGACTAAATCTGACACCAGAGGCCTGCTACTGGGTGAGGTGGTGCTAGCACTCCTCACTGAGATATAGGTTTCCTATATCTCTCCTGCACACAAATTTGAACCTATCAGTCACCCCTAAGGCAGGCCCTATCAATCCTGAGGGCAGGGTGCTTGGTTCCTATGTGCTAGGGTGCCTCTGCCTGAGCAGGGCCCCTCTGCAGCTCTCAGAGTCCATTCTCTGGGGCTGTTTGTGGATGCGGTTAAACCATATACTCTTAAGTGCATTATATCCTTGCGGTAAAATGCTAACTTTGGAATGGCTGCATCAAAACATGTCGTGTTTGGTGTCAAACATCTTGGAATACTACCCCCCCCCCCGCCAGTCCTGGCGGCGGGGGTAGCATTCCACCCTTCTTGAGGGATAGACATGTACCTACTGTGGAAACGCGGTAGAATCCTGCAGAGCCCTGGAATCACAAAATGGATGCCACCAGTCACAGACACTGGGCTGCCCTCCTGCTGATAACCACCTCCCAGACAGGGTTTAGTGTATTGGGGCTGGGTGGGTGCACTCTTAGAGTGCTTTGAAGTCCTGCACTGGGGGAGCAGAAGGCTCCTCTGTGCATATGCCAGTTCAAACCAGCTCAGGGGCTACCTGCCCCTGCTCTGGCGCGAAACTGGACAAAGGAAAGTGGGTGTAGCCACCCACTCCCCTGACCCTCCCATAGGTGGGGTCATAGAGCTAGTCCCGCCCTTCCTTACAGTATAAGTTAGGGAACCTTGCCATTGCAAAGTAGATATCCCTGGACGACGCTCTGAAGAAGAATCCTGGACCTTCGACGTTCCACTACCTTTGGAAGACTGAAGAATCTCCCTTGAAGTCAAGGAGTGACTCCCCTGCTTGGCAGGCACCAAAAACTACAAACGACGGTCGCAAACTATGCCGCTCCCGCCGGAGTCCGAAGTCCCTGCAGCCCAAGAAGTGGATTTCCTGACTTCTCAAAGGCCATCGTGAGTCCCCAGCGAAGCTGAGGCCAGTGAACCCCAAGAGTGACGAGGAACCGCGACCCCTGGGTACCGTGCACTATTGTCTAATGCAACCCCTTCACAACGTTCTACGAACTTGTGCTTTGGACCACGTGTGGTCCTAGCCTCCAGCAGGAATCCCTCCAAAGATCAGAGGCCTACCACGTCCCGAGTGACCGTGGGCCCCTGTTGAGCGAATCCTCCCGAGGCGTCTTCACGATCCCTTGCCAGCCGGCTTGTGGGTCCCCTGAAGGCTTTCCTACAGAACCAAAGGGCTCCCCTGGTTGCTCCAGGCCTGCCCTGACTTACCCTCGCTGGGTGAGTCCCTCAGACCTTGCTGGTCTGCGCCATTGTCTTTTTACACTTTCCCCAAGACTTGCTGTTACCAAGGCTTGTTGGCTCCAATCGAGTCGCCAACACCGCAGTAAGCTGCAGACATCGTGGGACAAGCCGAATCCAGCTCCTGGTCGTCGCCGACGCCTCCTGGACCTCGTGGCTGAAGAGTCAAGGCACCCGCGAACGACCTGAATCTTGTGACGACGGTGGGCATCCATCTTCCTTGCCCCGAGTCACTGCCAAGTGACTTTGAACACTGTCCCCTCTGCTTTCAGGTCTTCCATCTTCTGAATCCAGGCTTGGATTCCACCGGACACTTCTACGGACTCCACAAGCAGCAACTCTTCATTGTCCTCCATTGAAAACGACGCCGCGACCCGACACCAAAGGACACCTATGCACCCGGCTCCCTGGGTGAGGTAACTTCAGCACTACGGTGCTCCTGTGGGTGTGGGCCCTAGAACTACTTACCCTGTAAGTGACTTGCTTGTAGCTACCCTAGAAGTGCCCTAAAACTCTTACTTTCCAAGTGCGACTACCGCGCTGACTCATACATGGTTCGCGTCTGTGTTAGACACACCGCGTCCAACTCCCTTGCAACTCTATCTGTAACCGCGTCCTTCGACTCGTACAAGGACCGATCGGTGTGTTCGCCTTGAACACGCAAGGGACCTTTAACATTGAAATCTCAATCGCGTCTGTTCGCATAGATTCGTACAGGACTCGCACCGGTGCCAGGACACCGCGTCCGTCCCCTGTGGGTCTCCTACAACTACCCGGGGTGGTTCTTGGGGTCCCTCGATTCTAGATGCCCTAGACCTAGGTCTAGTCAAACTAAGATTGTGATATTTGATTGTGCTAAACTTATTTTGATAACATTTGATTTGTACATATGTTCCTGACTTCTAATCTCATAAAGAGATTAGTAGAGAGTTGTTTATTAATAAATACATATATATTTGATATATATACCTGTGTGGTGTCTTTTCATTTGGTGATTCAAGAGATTGGGTGGTAAAACAAGCTGCTTTACATTCCTTCAAGACTTAGCCTGAAGGCTGCTCTCCACAGCTACCACTAGGATAGCTTTCTTTAAAGGTTGTCTTAAACCTATCTACCATAAGAGTCGAATTGTACTGGTGCAAGGTGTCCACTTTAATTAGTGAACAGCATATACCAGGCCAACTTCTCACAACCACTGTGGACAATTTTCCAATTTTATGCGAATTTAGAACGACTCCAACTGAGGGTATCAGTGCACCAAAAATATCACCAACTATTTCTGAAAAACTTGCTCTCTTTTTGCGTGTTAGTCCATGTTTTATTTCATTGATTTTATTATTTCTATCTACATGATACACTTTGGGGAATATAATTCCAAAATAACAACTACCATACAAATGTGCTGGCAACCTATAGTAAGCATTCTTACCGCACACATAATAAACTCCTGGAAAAACAGGATCAGTTCCACCTTTCAATCCTCATCCACCAGTTATTAGAAAAGTATGTTCACATTCACTAGTACCAATAAAATAATTATTATAGTCAGTTTTTAGTCTAAGCAAGCAAAGTTTCTCTTTATGATACCAATCCAGAGACATTGCAGCGTAAGTCTCGCCCTTTTATAATTTCCCTCTCTGAAAGCCCATGGTGGTACATGTGACTTCTGTTCAGCAGCTTTTCTTTGAAAATCCTGTCTTCTATCTTCTACCATGTTAGTAAATTCATTTTCTTCAGCCCTCAAACTACAGGTAAGATTATGTTTATGAGCATATACTATATCTAATGTCTGAGTAATATGAAAAAATTCTCCCATGTATCCCGCATTTCTATTACTGTACACCTTATTCATATCCTTTCTAATTGGAATTTCTGGAAACACCAAATCTAGGTTTGAATAATAATATTGTAACTTCCCCGTCACGTAAAACAAGCTTGTTAATACACTGCACGACGCACCATTTGTTAAAGGAAGGTGATGGTAGGTCACCCCCTCTGAGACAGACGAAGGTAATTGCATGCACACGTAACAATCTCTCATCTCAACATACTCATATAATAAATTTGTAAAAACATTTAACGAGAAATCATTAATTGATTTATCATGATGATAAATACTTTCATCTATCTCTTCTATATTAGTATTAGGTGTTTCCTTAGTAATTGAAGTCACTCTCTCACTTATCACATTATTAGTATTATTTTTGTTATTAGTCACAGTTAGAGCAGGTACAATGACAGTCAAAATTAGCCACATTATCATTAGTAGTAAGACACTACATAAGCAAGCTTTAATACATCTACTTTTTAAACTAGGTTTTTGATGTCCAGTCACTGTGTCTGCTGCCATTTTTGTACACTATAAAAATAATGGAAAAACTTAAATTTCTAACAACTCTCTAAAGATTTTGACAAACTTGTCCAAAAACCACCGGAGAAATAGTGTATCTCACACTTCAAAGCTTTCTTCTTTACCCCCCTTTTTTTTTTTTTGTCTTCTTTAAATTGTCTGGATCTTTTAAGGCGGTTTCAATTTGCTTTCATCAACTTGCTCAGTACCAGTACCATCTTCTCTTTTTATTGGATCTGTGCTTTCAATTTCTTCCAGTATTACATATGTCCATTCTAGAGCTGAGTATTTCTTGCTCGGAAGTCTTATTCTCTTTGTTCTTCGTACTACATCTTCCTCTGATTCTTCTTGTTCAGTTTGGCTTGAAACTTCATTTATTTGCCCTGGTTTTCTTTTCTCAAGAGTGTATTTCAGTCTTTTTACTCCACTTGGCCAATTGTCACCCTTTTTCGCTCTCTTGGCTTGGACCGCTTCTTCACCTTCTTTTTCTGGTTCACAAGTTCTTTTATTTAGCCCTTTTCTTTGACGTACTTGCTCCTTATTTTCAGTACTTTCCTCTTCTTTTTGCTCAACAGCAGTCTTATGAGACCCAGTGGCTGGTGCCCACTCTGCTTGACTTGTGCTTGGTTGTTCATCACCCACAGACTTGTCAGAATCTGTCACTCTAGATTCTTTGGTTTCACAACCTTCAGCTTCTGGTTTCTTATTTCCATCGACCAGTTGCTGCTCACCTTCTTTTTCAAGTGGACTTGGGACTCTTCTTGTATGACTTGCGTGTATCCAGTTGGGCAAGCCACCACACTTCACTGCTGTCGTTGTCACCAAAATAATCTGGTATGGTCCATGCCACCTGGGTTCTAAACACGACTTCCTCACGTGTTTCTTGACAAGAACCCACTCTCCTGGACTCAGTTCATGTGCTTGATCCGGCTGTGTTGTGGTTGCAATTTCTCCAACCTGATGAGACACAGAACACACCAGATCAGCCAATCCTTTGCAATAATCAAGCACTAGATCATCAGAAATATTCATCAGTTTGTTTGCTGGTACAATTGCTTGTCTCATTGCTCTTCTTATTACGACTTCATGAGTACTCAATCCAGTCTTTTTATCTTGAATGCTTCTAAGACTCATCAATACCAGGGGTAAAGCGTCAGGTCATTTCAGTGTTGTAGATGCACATACTTTTCCCAGTCTAGATTTTATAGTGCCATGATTTGCTCGCACACTCCAGATGCTTCTGGTCGATAGGCACAATGCAGCTTTTGCTCAATTTGTAATGCTGCACAGATCATCCGAATTATCTCATTATTAAAGTGAGATCCCCTATCTATTTCTAAAGTGACTGGAAAACCAAACCTTGGTATTAATTCTCTCAAAAACAATTTTGCAACTGTAAGGCTATCATTCCTTCTTGTTGGATAGGCTTCCACCCAACGAGAAAACAAACAAACAACAACTAACACATATTTTAGTCCGTTACATGGGGGAAGCTCAATAAAGTCAAGTTGGAGCCTCGTAAATGGTCCCGCTGCCTTTCCAATTCGCCCCCAACTAACAACTGTCTTTCTGCCTGGATTTTGCTGCTGACATATAACACACCTTTGACATAGACTCTCTGCAATGACCCTGAATTTAGGGTTGTACCATGACTGCATGAAGAGCCTGATCATTGCATCCCTTCCAACATGTGCAATTCCATGGTACACCCTTGCCATTTGGGAAAGTAAACAATCTGGCATAACTGGTCTGTCATCTGTATACACCCAGACCTCATCCTCTGCTCTCTTCCTGCAGCCTATTTTAATCCAAAGTTCCTTTTCTTCGTCTCCTGCCTCTTCTTGCAACTGTCTAATTTCATCCCAAGTTTCCAAAGAGGAAAACTTCAAGTGGCAATTAGTATCTTTCTTTTCCACCCCTCTGTTGATTGCAATTCAATTTTGTGCACAGAAACGCGCTACTTGATCAGCGTATCTGTTACCGTTCGTCACATAATCATTTCCTGACTTATGTGCAGAACATTTGACCACCGCAATCTTCTTGGGCAATTGCAAAGCATCCAATAAATCTTTCACATTTTTACTGTTCCTGATCGGAAAACCTGAAGAGGTCAGAAATCCCCTTTGCATCCATAACTGGCCAAAATCGTGAACCACCCCAAAACCATATTGACTGTCAGTAAATATGGTTACTCTCACATTTTTGCCAATTTTACATGCTCTAGTCAGAGTTATGAGTTCAGCAATTTGTGCAGAGTTTACCCCTTTTAGACAGGATGCTTCTAGAACTGCAGCCACTGTGCATACTGCATAGGCAGAACTCAATACACCTTTTCCATTCCTCAGACATGATCCATCAACAAACATCACACTATCTGACTCCTCTAGCTGTGTATCCTTAATGTCTGGCCTCGGTTTCGTGCACAACTCTGTCACATCCAGACAATCATGATCTGCTTCATCTTTCACTTCTTCACAAAATGGACTAGGTAACAATGTTGCCGGGTTTATTGTCATGCATCTCACCACGGTCACATTCTCAGCACCCAAAATTACCCTTTCATACCTAGTCAGCCGACTATAGGTCATGTGTTGCGTTCGAGTTCTTGTTAATAGAATCTCAACTGAGTGTGGCACATATACTTTTACTGGATGTCCCATCACGATTGCTTCACTCTGTTCCAGACTCGCACAAGTAGCAGCTACTGCTTTTAAACAGCCTGGTAACACTGCTGCCACTGAATCCAAAGTAGCAGAAAAATATGCTACTGGACGTCGTGCCATTCCATGTCTTTGAGTCAAAACTGAAAGTGCACACCCATCTCTCTCACAGCAGTACAATGCAAAATCCTTTGTATAATCTGGCATTCCTAGTGCAGGTGCTCGACAAAGACTGACTCGTAACTCAATAAATGCTTTCATGCTTTCATCGTCCAACTCAATCGGATCAGTCACATCTTTGTGTGTCAACCTCTGCAAAGGTTTTGCAATCAGTGAACAACCACTGATCTACTCCCTGCAGTATCCAACCATTCCCAAAAACATTCGAACTTCCTTCTGAGTCTTAGGAGGGCTCATTTGCTGGATCACACTGATTCGCTCTGGTGTCACCTTTCTGATTCCCTTCTCTATTTTGTGTCCCAAATATTGGACCTCCTGTTTACAAAATTGTAATTTTGCTGGTGACACTTTGTGTCCACCTTCTGCCAAATGGTTCAGTAAGGCAATCGTATCTGTCACACATGCCTCTCGTGTTCTTGATGCCACCAGTAGGTCATCAATGTACTGAACCAAAACCGATTTTCTTGGCATTATCAAAGTTTCCAAACACTTTTTCAAAATCTGATTAAAAATCGAAGGACTCTCTGTGTACCCTTGAGGAACTCGGCACCATGCCAAAACACGGTCTCCGAACCGGAAAGCAAACAAATACTGGCTATCCGGATGTAACGGAATCGAGAAAAATGCTTGACACAGATCAATTACTGTGTACCATTCTCCGTCACAGGGGATTTGATAAAGAATCACTGCTGGGTTTGGCACTATTGGACAACAGGGTACCACTATTTTATTTATTTTACGTAAATCTTGCACTATTCTATAATTCCCATAATAGGCGAATTACATGGACTGCTTAGTATTTCTCTTAAAATACCCTGCTCAATCATTTGGTCAATCACAGGAATAACTCCTGCTATTATCTCAGGACTCATTTTGTACTGAGGTGTGTTTGGGAAAGTTGCACTTGGTTTCACCATGACCTGAATAGGATCCACACCTTTCATCAGACCAATTTCCTTTCCTGTAAAATCCCATACATCAGACCTTACTGTATTTTTCAACTCTGCAGGCAAATCTTCTTCAGTGAGAAGTGAAAATAACTCATCCACTTCTGTCCCTTTCTTCGCTAACATCATTTTAAACGCAACATCCTCATCTGGTGTTTGAAAAGCAATACCATCCGGTGTACAATAGATGGTGCAGTTCATCTTGCAAAGCAAATCTCTTCCTAAAAGATTCACCGGGCTCGTATCACATACCACGAACTGATGCATGTCAACAAATGGACCTGACTGATCTACCTCTAGAGATGCGCCAAGCACGCACTCTTCCTCCCCCCTCAGGCACCGTCATTGAGATGAGTCTGAATCACTCTCATTGCACTGCAACAAGTATTGCGAAACCATCTGCACATTTTGATTCTTACCAACTTGTTCACCTGCGTGAAATCCAGTGTTCGCACTGTACCTCTGCACTTGAGCATTCACATTATTTGGCATAGGAGCTTGTGGTACCTGTAACTGTGCAGTAACTACCTGCTGCTGTTGTTGCTGTTGTTGATTCACAACCACCTCATTCTGCATCTGTGAATTTAAATTTTGATTTACCCCATTATTCTTCCGAACAGATCTACACTCGTTCTTCCAATGTCCAAACTTTCCGCACGCATGACAAGGAAATTTCCTTTTCAATTAATCTTTATTCATTTTACCTCTACCACCACTCAATACTTGACCATTCTGATTCTGACCTTTCATTTGATAATCTGTTTGGGAACCACTGTTTCCGTCTTGCTGTTCTGCTACTTTCACTTGTGCCCACATAATTTTTTCTTTTAGCTTCTTTTGTCTTAACTCAATATCATCACTACAATATTTTGCATACCTCAGTATCTCAATAACCGTTTTACTCTGCCAACAAATCAAATGTTGCTGAATCATGTTGCTAATTTCTGGTTTAAGTCCGAACACAAAATGATACACAAAATGTCCCATATCTTTATCTCCAATATTCTCAAACCCACTGTACTGTTTGAACACCTGTAACAACCTTTCATAGTAAGCATGTACCGACTTTTGGTTCTTGGGTTGTTCTGTCAATTTTAACCCAATCTGTTTCTTTTGAAGAAATTTTCCCTTTCAGGTAAGTAATTACCTGGTTGTATTTCTTCATCACCTCATCTGAAGGTGCACCTGTTTTCACATCTCTAGGATATTCTTCTTTAGGCCAATCAACAGCAATCTTACACTCAGTCCATAAATCAGCTGGGACCACAATTTCAAACAATCCATCTAAATCTTTTAACAAAACCTTTGAAACCTTTACAAACCTCTCTACTTGTTTGTACCACTCGACCGGTTTTTCCCTCAATCTACGAAAGTCATTAGTAAAGGATAATATATCCTGTCTTGACCACGAAACGTGAACATATCCACCACCTGGAACTTCTCTCATCGGACACACCATTTCAACTTGTCCTGACTCTCTTAATGGAAATAAAGACGCATTTTGTGTTGGCATTCATTTCTTCTTCTTTTTCGCCCATATACCTATCCACCGTTCTACATCTCCCCACTTCTTCAAGATATTCATCAATTCTTTTATTTGCAATCTTTTGCCAGACGCATTCAAACTCTCCAAATCCTTTTCAGTAAAATCCAGTCTATACGTTTTCTGTAACACCTTTGACTTCTCTATGTCTACTCCATATTCATTAGCAGCCTCTGTCAATTTCTCATGAAGATTTCTTGTTTTCCATGTAATATTTTTACACAAGAATAATAACTCTTCGTCTCGGTTAGTACTCAATCTGTCTGGACTTATTGTACCAATAATCATTTCTTCCAAATCCATTCTCAATTTACTCACATCTATACTCTGTGGTTGAGGTTTTCGCTTTCCATTCCCCTTATCCAATCATCTAACTCATCTGGTGATGGTCGCATCAAAATTCCTGACACTGGAGTGACATTCTGTACTATTCTTCTCAGATCCATTTGCGCACTTCTCTTAGGGGTTTCATTTATCATCTCACAAACTGGTTGATCAATTAATGAAGTACTTGTTTCCGCTTGTCCAGCCTGATCAACTATCGTTAACACCATATTCCTGTCACTATTCATTGGGACTGTCAACGCATGTACTCTCGATATATTCTGTTTTTCTCCATACAATGGAACTACAATACCAATCGTTACTGGCACTGTTAATGCGTCCGCATTCAGATTCAATTGATTAATTTTCTGAGTCAACTCCTCTCTCGCCTTATTCAACATTTCCATTTCACTTTCTTGAATTATTCTAGTAACTACCGGGACGTGTGGAACCTGCGGAATTAGTGGGGTTCCCATTAACGGTGCATTTGGGACTGTTTCACTTGAATTTTCCTGATAAGGTGGAGGTCTTTTAGTCAAAATGTCATCTAGCAACTCATCATCAGAATCACTCGGGTCAAAGTTTAATCCTGATGTCTCTACATTTTTATTTTTCTCTTTACATTTGCCTCCAGTCGATTCCTCAGCCACTAAAACTGGGTACAAACCATCTACTTTTACAGCTCTCCTCCATCTTTTCATTTGATCATCCCATCTTGCCTCAGCAAACCTCGATATCATATTCCTATATCTATTTCCATTCCTGAATTTCTCTCGTTTATATGCCTCATTTTCCCATTCCTCAAGCGCTTCATACTGAGTAGGTCTAGGATTTGGTTCTAGTGAGTTCAATCGTTCTCTCAAATTCTCCAAAACCCTTACATTAAATGTACCATGTTTCGGGAAAGCCAAGACACCATCATCTTCTGTGGATCTCTCCCAATTCTCTAACCAAGTACATGTATGATAACCACGTTCCAACATCATGAAAGAAGCAACCGTTCTTGGAGGTGGAATAGGATTCCCTCTCTAGTAACTATTGGTTTGTCCTTTTTAAAGAAACCCTTTATTCTATTAATCATCTTCATTTTTCCCGACTCTTCATGCTAAAATATAATTCAGTAAACAAACAGATAATTTCTTCGTACTTCAGCTTATTCTATTGGCTAGCACTTGTCCAATACTAGCGCGACTCACACCAACAGGCCAATGTGAGCACACTACGAAGTCAACTCTTCAACCGATACCAGCGCAACTTACAGCAATCAACCAATTACAGTGCTCTAAGCGCCCGCTGTCTGACCAATGCCAGCGCGGCTTTTTTGTGACGTCAGTATTACTCCAACTACTGACCCTCCCTTTACAAAATAATCCGGCAATGTTTTTCTATTCTTTTCTCTACTAAACTTGTTAGAAAACAAACATTAAAACAATGCTACCTTGTCTGTTCCACTAAATAAAGAGATAGTCTTCACTTCAGAAAGAAAGATTCTCTTACTTCAAGTAAAATAACCACCAGTGCTATTCTACACCCAAACAAGCTACAGGAGGACTTGGTACTCCTCTAGGGATACTAGCCAAAGTTTCGGAAGAGGACTTTCACATGGAAAGAGGTCTTGGTACTCCTTTGGGAATGTAAGGCCAGAGTTTCGGAAGTGGACCCTTCACTATTTCAAGCAAAAATCTACTCTCAAACGAAAAATCCCTAAATATAATACCAACAGCCTCTCGCCGTTCAGTATTATGACAACAGACAAAGTACTTCTGCAGTGTGATACCTTATTCACACTATTCTTCTGACTCTTCAGGCTAAAACATTATCCCGGGATCTCAGGTAACTCCGTACCCGCACTTCTAGACAACATAGAACAAGACACTAACTTTTCATGTTAAGTGACAAATAATCAATAATTATTACCAAACTAATCAATAATTAACCATCCTCTGCTACCAAAAACTGATCCAGCGCCAATCAGGGATCGATAATCAATATTAACGCAATCACTGGCCCATACTCATACACCCAACAAACTAATCCCTGTTGCGCTGTTCAGGTTTGATGTTAAATCAGTTATTCATATATACAGGATCATATCCAACACTCTAAATACATAACTGAACCTGTATATCAACTCTCTTTCCTCTGGTCGATGGACCTAAAGTTGAGAAGTTGATGGTAATAATTTGCACTAACTATCTATCTATCAGTCGCGGTCGGTGGAGGAGTGCCGGCCGGGCGGTGACGTGGGGCGGGGGAGGGGCAGGGTGGGGGGTAGCAAAGTATGGATTACGGACCTATACAGGTAAGTAAACATTTAAATCAATTAAACGAATTTCGTTGTGCGCACTGCATCGCCAAATGCGATGCAGTGCGCGCAACGAAATTAGTTTTATTGATTTAAATGTTTACTTACCTGTATAGGTCCGTAATCCATACTTTGCTACCCCCCACCCTGCCCCTCCCCCGCCCCACGTCACCGCCCGGCCGGCACTCCTCCACCGACCGCGACTGCTATCTATCTATATTACTAAATAAACCACAAACTCAGGGTAAGGTTAACAGTGTTTATCGCAAAATAATGTGAAGGTAAAATACTCATCATGTACAGGTTTACAAAGCAAACAAAGATTCAATCACAGAGAGAGAACATTAATCAGAGCAAACAGTGTCAAACTCATATCAAATGAACAATTATGCAAATGAGGGAGTGGATAGATGAAGAGACAAAAGATTCAGAAACAAATATACATTTACAAATGATTATGCAAAGTACGGATCATTTAGCTATATTAACCCAAATATTTCAATGGAAAATCTACCCCCTGGCCATGGGAATAGGTGGGGGTTCCCCGAGAAGGTTCAGGGAACAAAGAGTAGGACAGGAACAGGAAATAAACAGGCCTCTCTCTGGATACAGCAAACCGACGGACAGCGACGATCTCCCTCTCTCTAGCTTCTCCAAAGACGCGCGCTCCAATGACCCCCCAGGCACCCCAGTTATACCCTAAAACCTACATGTCCAACCCATCATTGTAGCAACATTTCAAAAACTCAGTCTCTCATTGGTCAGTTTAGGGGGTGTTCTATCATACCACCATAGTCACGTCCATGTTTTCACAGCGTTCTTAGTTTTACAATTTTCTCATTACATCAACCACGTCTCATGAATACACATTTCCTCCAAAAAATAACATGTTGCAAGTCTCTACACTTTCATTGTTCGCCTCGACAGTTTCTGCGGAATGAGTTTGTACATTTGCACTTGATCCCACGGCCATCCTTCCGTTACTTGGCAGTCATACAATAATCCTTGAAGGATATCATCCGTTGCCTTCTCCATTCTCTCTCAGAGCTCGATTTTCAGCATATTTATTCATACTTTATTTCTTGTTAACCCTCGAATGACATGCAAAGATGTAGGCCCATGCGTGCATCACTACGATGAACAAAACACAAACATTATTTTCATGAAATAAAATTCTCACTGTTCACCACCCACCATTGCACTATCCCTCGTGGTAATTCTAGCAAGAGCATTAATGTGCAAAAAGCGGCATTTTTATTATTTTATTTTTATTTTTAAGCAGAACGCAAATGCGGCCTAGTTTTCATGCATTAGTCCACGCATTAGTGCACGCATGCGCAAAAGCGTTTCCCCATGTTTTCGTGTTTTTGCACGTTATTTTCACAGCACACTGTTAGTAAATGTTACTAAGGCCTTAATCCGAGCAGGTTTATTTTCTCCAAACCCTGCTCCATCAATAACACCAGAGCTATTCAGTATAACCTGTACATGGCTGAGGACCAAATCTAGGCAAGATCTCAAAAAATTCAGAACTTCAGTTTTGTTACTGTTCAATTTGAAGGAACATATTTCATCTAATTTGCAACCTTAGACATGCATGCTTGATATTTGCCAGAAATAAAAGTTAAAAGATGATTAAAGGATTTAGCAACGTTTTAAAAAAAATTGCTTTTTACGTGTTCATATAATATTACATTATTTTGGCGCGCTTGTTATATATCTAGCTTAAAGAAGCCCATCTTGTGCCTGTCTCAATTTCACAGAAAATCTAAAGGCCCTCTAATGTGCATCTAATGTTAAATATCGAATAAAGGAAGCAAAGTCCAAAATAGTTCATCACATCACTTCACTTTCTTTTTTTTTTTTATTAAGATTTTATTGAATCGAATGCAGTGTACATAGACAGTATCAAAAGGTACATGTAGTTGATAAACAAACATAACAGCTCGTGGCCATGTTGCATATATCCAATTTCAGCAACCAATCTCTGAACAGTATAACATAGTGAGGTATCATAGATACAAGCGAAAGATAAACATACTCAACATTCCGCATGTTCAGGGGACTTGTCTTGTTCAACAGATCTCAGGTACTGTAACAGAGGCTCCCAAATGTCATTAGGTCTCGAGGAGGTAGGAAGTTCCTCTGCATAGAGCACTAGATTTTCCCGGCAGTAAAAAAGAATCCTTAAGCCATTGTGCAGCTGAAGGCCCAGCCGTGCCCTCCCACGTCTCTTGGCCAGAAGCAACGCCACTCTCACAAATTTGCCCGTTGCACCCTTCAGGGATGGCACTAAGCCCAGCAAACATAAGTGTGGAGAACATTGCAGTTCAATGTTGATCATATTAGATAATTTACGGATCACATCAGTCCGAACACCGCCACCCCACGACATACCCAGGCTAGATGCCAGAAGTCGGCATCCACAGTACCACAACGTTTGCATGTATCAGTATCTCTGAGCCCATATTTGAACAATTTATGTGAGGTGTAATAAGCCTGATGGATGTACTTGAAATGAATTATTCGGAGGTTGCCATTAGATGTTAGGGCACCAGTCAGCAGGCAGCAATGCTCCCAGTCCTGCTGTGTCAATTGTGGGTCCAGATATGCATTCCATTTCTCCATGCTTTTGTTGTGCGGCAGGGGCTTCTCAGCTTGAGCCACTTGGTAGAGTTTGGTAAGGAGGTTACGTCGTGTTGGGCTGGTGAGCATGTTGTGTAAGGTCTGCAGTGTGGGAGGTTCGGTAGGGAAAGTATTTTAGTGCGCCTGTATCGCTTTTTTTAATCTGTGAAAGAGGAATATGAATAATGGCGTCTTATTCCGCACATAACTAAGATCATCATCCATCAAGAAAGCACCATTGGGATATAAGTCCAGCATTTTATCTATCCCTACTAACTTTAGAGTATGCATAGCTCCCGCCTCATGCGTTACTGACAGGTCTGAATGAAATGCAAGAGGCAACAAAGGGGAATATAGTGGTAACTTCCCTGCCATGCGGCCTAACGCCTCCCAGGCCGCTATGGTGGCATCAACAGTGTTGATCTCAGAGCGGGGCGTCTGTCGGTGAGTGTGAGTCAATATAGAGCTTAAGGGAATTGGATGCGCGTCACCATCCTCCACTGCTATATGTGGGATGAAGTCATGAGAGCCAAACCAGTAGTGCGCATATTGTGCGTGAGCGCACAAATAGTACAAATAAAGGTCAGGCACGCTGAAGCCCCCGTTTTTATAGTCCAAAGTAAGTGCCTCCCAGCTCACGCGAGCTTGCTTGCCCCCCCAAATTAACCGGAGGAGCAGTGAGCGCACCGCTTTAAAAAATTGTTGGGTTAGTGGTATTGGTATATTACTAAAAAGATATAAAAATTGAGGCAGCACGACCATCTTAATGAGCGCTATGCGATCGGCCAGGGATAGCGGAAGCGTCACCCATCTGTCCACCTGTTGTTCCAATTTCGTGTACGCAGTGCCATAGTTCTCGCGGATAACTGTGTCAGGATCTCTATGAACCCACACCCCCAAGTACTTTACAGGGTCCGCCGACCATACAAGTGGAAATTCATGCTCATGGGGAAGGGTGCTCTCTGTCAGTGGCACTACCAACGATTTGGCCCAGTTAATATGTAACCCTGAGAACAGCCCAAACCGAATGTATTCTCGAACTGGTGCCATGAAAGTGCGCGGCTCCCGTATAAAAAGCAGCATGTCATCCGCGTAAAGTGAGATGCTTACGGGGCGATGAACAAACTGGAGGGCCGAGGCTCTATGTCGTTGTCTAATAATGCAGGTGAGTGGCTTTAGCGTCAACGCAAAGAGAAGTGGCGAGATGGGACACCCCTGCCTGGTCCCTCTGGTGATTTGTATAGGATCTGAGGTGCTACCTTCCACTCGAATCCGCGCTACGGGGTCAGTGTACAGCAGACGTACCCAATTGATAAAAATAGGAGAATGCCCCATTCGCAGCAGAACATAAAATAGATAACCCCATTCTATGGAGTCAAAAGCCTTGGCTGCGTCAAGCATCACAGCCGCCGCCTGGAGCCATGGATCAAGAATATGAAACATAGCGAAGAGTGTGCGTAAATTATGAGAGGTAGACCTAGTGGGAATGAATCCGGACTGGTCCGGAAGGACCAGGCCCTGCATGGGAGGCTGAAGTCTGGTGGCCAGGATCTTGGCCAGTATTTTGGCGTCAGTGTTGATAAGTGACAGTGGCCGATACGAGTCGCAACGAGAGGGCGGCTTTTCTTTTTTGAGTAAAGTAATAATCAAAGCCGCCCGGAGAGTAGGCGGCAGTATGCCCACGTCATACGCTTCGGAGTACATTTCTAGTAAATGGGGGGGTTAATTCTTCTGTGTATTCCTTATAAAATTCACTGGGAAAACCGTCAGGCCCAGGGGCTTTCTTGTTTGGAAGAGCTTTAATCGCCGCGCGGATGTCTTCCTCCGTAATTGGTTGATTAAGAAACTCCCTCTGCCCATCCGAAAGCCACGCTATGGCAACATCCAGTAGATATGTGTCCAACTTGTTAGTATCTATCGTACCTTGCGTGGTATACAATTCTGCGTATGCGCTTCTAAACTGTGCTAGAATATCCTGATTAGTGTAATAATCCTGACCAGCCATGTCAGTGATCTTGGTGATAGTATGCCGGTCTATACGAGCTTTAATCTTGTTAGCTAAATGGTGTCCCGGTCGTACCTCCTCCCCATAAGCACGGGCTACATGACGCCTAGAGATGTACCTGGCCTCCCCCTCTGCTAGCTCATTGTATTCTAATATGGATTTTTTAATTGTCACCAACGTCTGAGCGCAGGGTGAACGTTCGTAATCACGCTCGAGGCGCTGTAGAGTGGCTTCGACTTTGGCGAGCTGTCCACGCAAATCTTGTAAGATGCCAGCTGACGTGCCAATGCATTGTCGTGGCCTTAAACGCCTCCCAGAGGGTCATAGCACTATCGACCGAACCCTTGTTATGGTCAAAGTATTGCACAATGGCCTCGCGGATTGTTGTGACATATAGGGGGTCTAACAGCGCTTCAGAAGGAAAGCGCCACGTGAATGCTCGACGGACGGTGCGTGGAATAAGGAGGTGAATTTGGACAGGATTATGATCAGATAAGGTGCGGGGTAAACCCTCTACCTTGGATACCCATCCCCCCGCACTCTCACTCAACAGCCAGTAATCAAGCCGAGACCAGCTACCATGCACCGTGGAAATGTGTGTGCCCTCCAGTCTCTTTGCATGTCGTTGACGCCATACATCTATCAATCCCAGTTCAGCCATCCCCTCGTTAATGACCCGGGCTGCCCCGGGGGACTGACCCCCTTTGCCGCTTGATTTGTCTCTACTAGGGTCTAAATGAGTATTGAGGTCACCTCCCCATAAAATCACAGCTTCGGGCCAATCCCGCAGCGTAGAAATGATGCGTTCAAATAGGGCAGGGTCATCTACGTTCGGGCCGTAGGTGTTTACAATAGTAACTAAACTGCCCGCCAGCTTCCCGTGAACAATGGCATATCGACCTGCTTCATCAACGCAGGTTTTAATCATGGTGAAGGGAAGACTTTTCTTAATAAGTGTAATTACACCTCGGGAATAGGATGAGTATGAGGAGGCTAAACGATAACCAGCCCACTGTGCTCCTACGTGTACTTCAGACCGCTGAGTCAAGTGTGTTTCTTGTATAAGGGCAATTTCTACCTCATGACGATCTAGATATGCTAAGACCTGGCGGATCTTTTTACGCGAGTTAAGTCCCCGTACATTCCATGTTAGACAGGTAATTAACATGTGATCCGGAAGCAGAGCTTTAACTTGTTATATATCGAGCATGATTCAACTGTAATGCATGATGTTACATATGCATACCTCACAACATTTAAAATGCAATCAGCCACATGAACTAGCCCCTCAAACCCCACCCTCCCACCGTCACCCACCACCCCCTTTAGCGTCCCCAACGTGCCAAAGCCATCCCGAACATCCCAAAACAATTCCCAAGTGCAGCGCCAAGGGAAGAAACAGCTATGGGGAACACCCATGGGGGGAGCGCTAGAGCACAATACCCCTCCAGATTTACTAGGAGGTGGCCGAGCAAAAGTAATAACATTTCCTACCCGATGTATTGCAACATCATAAAACAATACTAAATTCCCCCAACACTAATAAGCATTATAAGTCCAAGCTGTAGGGGAAACATTATCTGTATAGCTCAGGTTCTTGTATATAGTCCGTACCACATGCGCCACGGCCCTCCAGGACATACAATTAGATATAGATCACTGTGAGACCAAAGCAAGGCAAAAGTGCACGTGTCCACAACTCACGTGACCCAGCTATTTCAGTGCTCAGCTGTCGTCCCGGCGGCGCCCCCGCTGTCGTCGTCCGCCGCACCGGAGGGGGTCCGGCTGCGCCGTTTGAGAGTCTTGGCAAAGTCCATTGCCGATTTGGGGGTGGTGAATATTCTGGGCTTTCCATCTACCTCAATGCGCAGCCGTGCTGGCTAGAGCATTGCGTAGGGTATCCGTTCCGAGATGAGAAGTTTTTTGACCGGCTGATATTCTCTCTGTGCCTCCTGCACGGCTGCAGTAAAATCAGGATAGAAGGCAAGAGTATTCCCTTCATGGGTGATGGTGCCTTTTTCACGAGCCATGCGAAGGACAGCGTCCCAATCCCTATAATTCAATAAGCGAGCTATGATGGGGCGTGGAGGGGCGCCTGGGGGGGGGGGGAGCAGCCAGAGAACGATGGGCCCGTTCTACTATTAGGACCTGGGACAGTTGTTCCGCACCAAAAATCGGCTGAAGGAGCTTTTCCACATAGGTCTCAAGACGGCCCGTGTTCGTAGACTCAGGCAGGCCAGTAATGCGCACGTTATTACGTCTGGATCTGGCCTCCAAATCCTCATTTCGGGCTTGTATTACAGCCAACACTTTCTCCATAGATGACGCTCTAGAGGCAACTTGTTGCAGGCCGTCTTCAGCATCGGAAATGCGTGTTTCTGCCTCCCCAAGGCGCATCGCATGCTTGTCCAGCTTTGTGGACATATGATCCATTCGCAAGTTTAGATTATCGAATTTCCCATCGATGGATTGTAAGCTGGCTTGTACTGCAAGAAGAGTTTTATCAATGTTAGTTAAATGATCACTGGGCTTGTCGGCTTCTGAATCAGAGGCTGCATGCTGAGAAGCCTTGCTCGTTTTGCGGGGTTCAAAAGTTAGGCGCGGTTGACGCGCTCTGTTTTCCCCATGCTGGTAGCCCCGGGCTGAGGTACACAAGAATGAGGGGCGTCCTACAAGCAAGGGTCCGCTTGCTGCACAATGCCAGATAACCCAGCATGTTGCTCAGGTCGCAGGAAGGTCCGCACCCAGCAGTGATACGGGCAATAGAAGGCTCCGCCGGTCGTTATGGGGTTGCGTGTGTTTCTCGCTGCAGCACAGCAGCACTGCCGCAGACAGGAAGAAGAGACAAGGCAGATCTTGACTCTCACAGGGCCGCGCACCTCCGCACAGCTACAAAGGGCAAAATGAGCAAGGGTTGTGGTGTGGGTGGCCTCAGTCGGTAAAGTACAAGGTAAATAATGGAGAATTCCCACAGGGGAGCCACCGACTTTTAATTCTGGACAGAGGCGCTACTATACCCAAGAGCAGCCAGTAAGCACCAAGTCCTCCTCTCAAGCGACACCCCACCAGGCCACGTGGCAAAGATGAGCATGGGCCTTCCGTGCACAGCAGGAGTAGGCCCAGTTGAATACAGCCGCAAGGCAGGCCGCACTCGCAGGTCAGCCGCTCCGGGTAGCGAGCACCGTCACTCCAATGTGTGCTCGGCGCGCGGTAATCCTTCTTGTACAGCAGCCTCTCAACAGGCACGCAGCGGGGATTGTTATAGGCCTCTCAGGCGCAGCAGGAGCAGGGCCAGCAGGGGTTAGCACCAGGGTGGGCCGCACACAGAACTGAGCCGCACCGCAGCACTCACCCTGTCGGCCGGTCCGATCCCAGCGGAGGCCCGCAGCAGCCCCGATGCGGGTCAAGTCGGCAGCCCTGGATGGCAGGTTGGTCCGCGTCGCCTCTGGCAGTTCGCAACCGGCACCCCGCCCAGGCCGGGACCGAAAGCGAGCCCACTCTCCAAGTGCCAGGATATCTCACATTGGGTCGCTTGCCGCTCCCGTTCCGACCCACACAGTGCACAGGTCGACAGCGCAATAGCGCGATCTTCTCCTGACGCCCACAAGCCGCAGCCGACACCGCTTGTGGGCCGCTGCAGTCCCGCACTCGGAGCGCGTCACGGGCCGCCATGTTGTCAGCGCGGGCCCGATATTTCACCAATCGCGTTCTCGGCCAAATGATCACGCAGCAGGTAGATCAGCTCGCCCAAAACAGCCCGCAGTGCTCCGCTTTTCTTTTTTTATAATTTGGGCGTCCACCATGGGCAGGAAAGCAAGGATCTTGATCGGATGAATGACTCGGCCGGCGGAGCTGCTCTACAGAGCCGCCATCTTGCCGTGCGCCCTCTAGCGCCCCCCCAGAATGTTAATTTTCAATAGGTTGTGAGGAATACTAATCAAAGCAAGCAACGGCTGCAGTACCCTACCTTGTTACTAGAGGTTACTTTTCTCTCTTGCTAACAAATAGCATCTCCAGAATGAGAAAAGGTTAAAGTGACTGATACTGGCCTCCAGTACTAGCATACATGCCAACCCTCCCCATTCAGGCATGAGTCTAATTTGAGAGCTAGTCTCCCGCCTCTCAATTCCTGCATGCAAAAACTGATTCCTCTGCGGGCTTCTGATGGCAATCACTGGTCTTGTGTAACTCGGATTATGCACTGACAGTAACCTGCTCCTGCAAGGCCAGTGCACCACATTTTTTGTCACGCTCTCTCTGCCTGTCATAGGACTTTCTCTATAGGCTTGACAGGTAAGGAAAAAACATATATTTGCATTTCTCATATCAGATCCTCCAGCAGCACACTTGCAAGTCCCATACATGGTAATCGACTCTATGCAGGCAGCAATAGCAGTCAATGGGCGAAATACATTCTCCCGATTTAAAAAAACAAATCTCTCACTTTCCTCCTCCAAAATGTTGGCATGTATACATTAGGCTCTTATTAGAAGGACGCTTGAGGGGATCTAGTGGTGAGAAATGGGTGTCTTCAGTGTTCTGACTAAAGCAGCAGTAATTGTTGGGTGAGATCAGTCCACACAAATTATAATGTGATTTGTAGCCTATGGAGACCTGCTTTTAGAGACATGTACCCTCTGTGCTCCACATGTACCCCACTGCTCATTCCCAACTTCAATCCTAGCTGGGAAGGCTCAATGTCATGTCATGGCATGGCAGCTTGTTCACTTTTTTTTCTTCTAAACTTTATTCATCATTTTGTGGTAGTACAACAACTGCCAAAAAACAGTGGCTCAGCGCATCAGTCCAGCGTCATACATAACTTGTTCACCGTTATATGTGCGCGCTCAGAGCCTCCTAGCGTGCTGCATGATAAGGAAAGTTGGGGGGCGCGCTTGCGCTGCTTGGAGGGATCATAGGAGCATAGATCAATATTTAGGTATTGCAGTACATAACAAGTGGGCCTGTCAGTCCAGACTACATTGTTTTAAAAGTTCAACAAACCACTGCTACAAGATCTACAATCAATGTTAGCTCTAGTCTAACTACAAACCACTGACTAAAAATTGAATGAAATTATTCTATCAGAGAAGAATGTAATAGATATATGCTTGCTTGCCACAGAATGTCTAACGACAGCTATAAAGTAAGCAATTGTAGTCACAGAGATCGAGAAAATCACACCAAATCCATTAAAAAATGTGGATATTGTTTTGCATTTTGTATATGGTTTGTTCGCTGAGGGCCAGATACACCATGGCAATAAACCAGGATTCTATTCTCAGAGATTCAAATGGTAATTTCAAAAGATTATTGAATTTGCATGAATTATTAGCATCTCTTATTTCGGGGTAAAAACCTGAAACACGAATAACTAGTGTGTTTACTAGAATTACTGTTCACTCCCTTATAATTAGTATTAAAAAAGCAGAACTACAGAGCTGAGGCACTAAAACTACAGGAGAACTAGGAATGATTAATCCTAAAACATTTGCAGAGCAAATACTGAAAATGAGCAGGCACAGTTCAGTCTGCCACATTTCGAGACATTTTTAGTTATGTCATTGAAAAGGTTCACTCTAGTTTAACATAACATATTGGCTATTATCACATGCCATAAGGATCCAGAAATAATGTATTGCAGAGTGCTATACTGTGATACATACAACTTTCTATTTTCAGATTCGAGCAGATTGTTATCCTAGGTATAAAGGATTTGGACATGAAAAATACACTATTTTCACTAGAAAAGTCGCACATCTGAAACTAATCTTAGGGAGGTAACAGATATGCACCCACTTGCTGGTAGTCACAGCGATTTATATTTCCCATGTTTCGAAATGTGCTGGTGACTGTGCAGCTGGCACTCTGTCATTGTACGTTGAACTGGAATTATAAAAGGAGTGAAAATGTGAGTTATCCTCTGCAGGGATGTCTACATTCAACCTGATAGGCATACCTGAAGGTAATGGGAACTCTTTTTCCTGGCACTAGGAGAAAGAGCACATTTTCTGAGATATTTCAGTCAGGGGAAGGTATGAGCTGGTTCACAAACCTTCCTATGTTCATTTATTAAGCAGCAATGGCACTAACAGAGTTGTATTCATTTAGTATTTCTGGATTTCCCTTGTAAATTGCACACACTAATAGGAGATGAAGGGGTGGGAAAAACACCTAGAAGCAAATGAGCAATAGTATGATAGAGAGAAAGAACCAAATGTTCAACATTAGACCCGTGCAGGAGAGGACAGGCGCTCTGTACGGTACTTGTTCTACTTATCCTTATGTTATTTCTACAGTTATTCATATAGCACATTGTGCATCATTAGGTGGTATCCTGTACATTGACAGACCGTACATGGAAATGCCTGAAGGACCGCCTTTTGTCCATGATGCTAGGTGTTGATGTATTTGTCAAAGATCAGGTGATCTGTCATGACAATACATCTTCTGAGGAAGGTGCTCCCAGATACTCCTGCTTGACAGCTAAAAAGCCCAGTCACCCAAGTAGTATTATTGAAAAGTGACATGACATAACGTCTATTTGTAAAGAGCATCTTCACCCAGAAGAGTATTTTGATGCTGAATAACAGATGTTTATTGTTACTCAACTCACTGGTACTTATTTTGTCGACCTCAGAAGGATGAAAGCTGAGTGGATATTTCAGAATTTTAGCCTTTTACCATGAGGTAAAGCAGGTCATTGCAGTGGGTGAGGTGGACACTTTCAAAACGGCATTAGATGAAAAGCACAGAGAGCTGGTAAGAAGATCTTTGGTTAACTTTTACCTGAGAAAGAACGGTCCATTTCCATAACAGCCCTGCAGAGAAGAAGATTTTTTTAATGTAATTAATTTTCTCAGTGAGAATTAGCAGAGCTGGTCAGAATTTGTTTTTGCTTCAGGA
Organism: Calotriton arnoldi; assembly: GCA_963921515.1. Lineage (NCBI taxonomy): Eukaryota > Metazoa > Chordata > Amphibia > Caudata > Salamandridae > Calotriton > Calotriton arnoldi. The sequence goes on along the minus strand of CAWUFW010000547.1, from coordinate 2,685,763 downwards.
GTACCGTAGCAGTGGTATTTTGTACACTTCTTGCAGTAGCGTAATCCAAAAGACCCAGAGAGATTCCAGTGTTATAGTTCAAGATCAGTGTAATATTATGTGCGGCCGAGATGCACACTTGGAATTTTTCATTTATTGTTGTATGCACAAAGTTATATTTGTATTTCTAAATACAGTACCTTAGGAAAGGTTTGTGGGTGTTATGGTTATTTAAGGTGAAGATGCAGTGATAAATTGATTTAACACATGAAACAAAGCAGTGATTTAACATGGTAAAAGTTTTGACTGAATGCTGTTTTCGAGTGCCATTCAAGTTGTCATTCCATAGTTTTTCAAATACTTAGGTCTTCACTAGGATAATGATGACACATCATTCAAGCGGTAACCCTTCAAAGGAAAACCAATGTGTTAATTTTGGATTTTTATAAAGTGTAACTCAACCAGAGCGAGCTGTACCTAGAAACAACATGGAGCTGCAAGACACCCGTTTCAGACAGAACGGTAGTGGTATAGTCCAATCAAATAGATAAGTTTAGTGACAACCTTATCTCAGAGCAAGAACGGGCATAAGCCTCTAAGTTACAGGGTAAGAGAAGGTTGAAAATAGTATGGTGGTATAAAGAATGCAGTAAGCAAGAAGTGAAGCGTAGGGTTAGACGCCTGTGAACACAATAGCATGGAGATGAAAGAGAAAGGGGTGAGGAGGGGGGAAAGTCCTAAATACGAAGGTCAGAGACAAATTTCAGCAGAGGGAGGGGAGTGGTAAGAATCCTCAAGAAGAAGAGAAGCATGGAAGTTAAGAGTGGCATCAGACAAAACGTAGATAGTTGTAGGAGGATATTGAAAGGGCAAAAGATAAGTACAAGAAATATAGCCAGATTTTAAAAAGAACTGTACTGAAGAAAGTCAACCGCGACTAGTCCAAGTAGAAGAAAAACTGGAGGAGAAGCAGTTGCGTGCAGGAGGCGTGGTTATAACGGGAATCAACTTCACAGCTGAAAACACCCTTTCCAATATATATTAGTTTAATTTTTAGCTCAAATTTTGGCTCCTCCGTATTGGACAGCTTGTTACATACTGTTTACATAAACTTCCATTTTAATTGTTAATCTATGTAAATATGACGTTCTCCCTCAAAAAGGTAGAGACCTTAGTACTACCATACAGTATATACATTCATTCACACATGGGGAGCAGCTAGGCTACCCATGTGTGAATGGATGTATTTTTCAGGTCACCCATGCTGGTAAGGATTGCACAGCTATCTTGCAGGCCACAAAATGCTTAGATAAAGCGTCCATCGGACCTCCAAGAAAGTGCTCAGGTCTGCTCCTTGATTACAGTCAAGCATATTGGCATATTTTACCTACACGAGAGTTTTGCAGTAGTATATGTACCAAAGCTTTTTCCATGTGGTTACAGGTGGTTGGCCAGGCAGAGTAGGCCCACTAACAACCACCCTAAGCTCCATCACATCGCTAGAACAAAATCGTGCCAGTCACCTGAAACCATGATGATGTTTTAAGAAACAGCTTAAAGTCCCATCATGAAAGATGTGTGATCAATGCTGCAGGGTCTGGGTAATATATCATCACAAATGTGATTTTTGCTCTTGAATACATGTAAGAGAGATCCAGTTCCTTAATGGTGTTCTAACAGAAATTTAAAAAAAAATCCTTTTAAGCCTGCTAAATCATTCATACTTGCATTCATAGTGTGCTGTTCACAACCAAAGTCCAGGACCTGCGCGCAAAACTTTGTCGGCTTCAGGAGCGCTGAGCAACTATAGCGTTATCAGCCTTGTGCTTCACTTCCATACTAATGGACACTTGTGCACTATAAACAAGAAATAACAGTACTAACAAATCAATACGGGATGGTGCCAGTGATGTAATTAATGCTGTCATTTGTGATGTCATCTGTGACATCATGTGTGAGGGCATGAGCAGTGCATTGGCACAGTTATGATTGTAGGTTTGAAAAAGGATGGAAGTAGCTTATGTCTAGAGAATCTTAACTAATGGGCTGAATTTGCCGATGCAGAGCAGTACAGGACGTTCCCTTGATAAAACAAAGTATTAACTAGCAAAGAAAACTCTTGTCAGACCTATATCTCTTTATAAGCGGCCTCCTGTAGGCTCACACTCAAGACAGATCCCCAGCACAGACCTCAACAACAACAAATTATTCAAAAATACATTTTATTTTTATTTAATTCATATAATTTTTTCAATCATTTTTAAATTGATTTTATGTAGCTTTTTTGTTCATACCAATTCATTGTTGACAGAATTGTACATTATACTCACAGTTTATGTGAGAAGGATAAACAACATATAACATTGCACAAATGCAAAACCACCAAAGTCTGTGTAAAGTTTTATCCTATAGAAAAAAGCAAAATGACATACAAAGATCAATAAATAAGATTATAAAAATTAGCTATAACCCCACTCTCAACCATCAAGCAATCACTCTCACCAGTCAAAACAATCTCATACACACAAAACACTCACACACAAGAAGATGAGATTACGTGGGAAACTCCTGTTTTTTATAAATGACATACACTCTTTCGTAATTATGTGGTTTGATTCAATCTAGAGACTATGAACTGATGTGTTGTCTTTAAAGGGTTTCCCATATGGACGGTCACGGTCAGCGCATGTTTCGGTGGATAAGCATTACAACCACCTTCATCAGGACCATATTGGTTGAAAAATAAATCTCAAGTGTGGACGGGGGTTATCTGTGAAATAACAAAGAAAAAGTTGTTTTCCAATTTTGCTGCGCTGGGAGACTGTCTGAGACAAAACTAAGTTAAAGCGACCAAACAATTTGGAGGAATTGGCATACTTAAGCATGATGCATGCAGACACTGAAATCCTGAAGGTGATCACCGAATTTGTGAGTCCAATGCTGGCGCAAGGACTGTAGGTGTGCTCCATAGTGCCATGGGTTCGCGCTTAAATATGCCAATTCCTCCAAATTGTATTCGTAATACGGCGGATGGACTACCAGTCTGGCGGTCCAGGGACTGCAACCACGGGTTTAGCAGCCTGATGGACCGCCGAACTCGTAATCAGGCCCTAAGTAACATGTCTGTAAGCACTTTGCAAATTACTTAAAAGACGTAAATGAAAGTATTAAAACCTTCAGCAAGATGGGCATCATCTCTCCAAAGCAGATTTGGATGTCATATCTTATACTACCAGGATAAATGCTGCCAAATTGATCATCTCAAAAATGTGCAGACATGACACGATTGTCATTGCGGTAGGCATGCTCTGTCTTTGGTTAAAGTCTGAGCCACATTTGAAGTTGGGCAGTGCATGTAAAAAAAAGGTTTGTGTTGAGGTACGGGGATACAAGACGTCCCTTCACTACATGGCACAGGGGTGAGCCTGGAATATATCCTTGATCTTTCCCTCCTACATGTAAAATAAATAATTTGGGATGGCGCAGACTCGACGTATCCTGTAACGTAGGAACGACTTTCTCCGTCTCCAAAATGTAAACCTCTAACTTAACTCCAGTACAACCCAAATCCATTACCAAGTTATGCTCTATGGCCTTCTGCACATCCTAATACACCCAGGAATCTCCTACAAGTCAAACTAGAGGACATTTGTGGTAAACCAGTTACACTGTTGCAGCAATTAATAGAAATGTATTGAAATTAATGCCCACTGATAAGGTTAAACACTCCAAGCTAATGCTTTAGCCACTGATTGGCTAAAACAATTAGGTCACCATGTACACATGCTAAGTTAAAATATGTGACTTACTGTGGAGTTTTCTTTCCATTGGTTACTTTTTATTGTCCGTTATGTGACATCATTCGAACGTTTGCAAACAGTAACTGACACATCATAGATCATTTAAAAAATGCACTTTATTTAATATGGTAATGTTCACGTACACTAAAAAGAAATAAAGAAAATATATAAACTGGAATATAAAAAATGTTCACGCCATTACACATGCACAGCAATACTTTCTGTTATTAGGAGGAATCCCCAAGATTTTCCTCTCAAGACCCAATCACTGAAGCCCCTTGTGATGTCAAGGATAGATTAGGCTGAAGGACCTACCTTGGGCGTCCTTGGGGTTTGCTGAGTCAGTTACGATTGCTCAGTGCAGCAGCCAGATGTTACACTGGCACCAGTGAAAAGATAATTGAATTCAAAGCAGTGTGCTGGTCCATAAGACAGTGTTTTAATTCATAGAATTAATTCCGAAATCAAAGATTAAGCAATATGTCCCAGGAAGAAGGATACGGTCTAAGTTCCAAGGCTTACTACCCATCCCAAAAATTGCCAAAAATGTATCAATGTGAGAGCAGGGGGTGGATTCCTTCATGTTCAGGCAACACAAGCATGGAATGCATTTCCCTCAACATATCCGAAGAATAGTAATTCATTTATATTTCTGGAATAAATAAAAAATCCATCTGTTCAGAACATAAAGGAGAGACTTACAACTTGAATTCTGTATTGGCTAATTTAGGATCTGCAGTGCTAAGGAACACTTGGGGCTGCTGTGTGCTATATGGAACTTGTTAATATAAAATAATATATTGCATACCATTGCATAACATTTCCACCCCTCTTGACCTCTCCAGTGATGGTATGTGCTGACCCTGACATCTGATGTTTTACCCTTGAAAAGCAGTGGCGGCAGTAATTTTAGCAGGGAGGTGGGCTGGGGGTCATAAATGCATGCATACACACTCACACCGATGCATTCACTCGTGCGCACACTCACCCCCATTCACAACATGCACTCACAAATACACATACATACATTTGTACATACATGCATGCACACATCAAACATCAAAAAACATACCTTCCCTGCAGGTCCCATAGAGGGAACCCTTGGAGGTCCCAGGAGGGTTGTGAAGGCTGCCTACCATGATGGGCTAACATAAGGTCACTTAGATCCTTCACTCATCACAGAGTGGGATGGTGTCAGTGAGTCTGCAGACCCCATTCCACTGTGACGGGGTCTCACTGATTGACACTCGGTACCTGGGCACTTCTGGGCTTAAAACTGAAGCGCCGAGTTCAGAGGCTATCAGTGACCCTCCCCCTCGTGATGAAGGGGAGGGCCTCGAGGCACTTTTGCCAGGCTGAGAAGGTCACACTCACAGAGCTGTGAAATCCTCAGCCTGGCAAAGTTCAGCTCAGGCAGCCAAGTGCCTGCGCATTTAGCACAGGAACAGCTCCTGGCTGCCGGAACTGAACAAGAAGAGTATCTGTCAGGCTGACCTTTGTTCAGCCTGACGGGCGGGGGGAAAAGGTCGGGGGAGTGGCCCCTCTGCCTATATGGACAGGCTACGGCTGTTGAAAAGACATACAGAGTAAAATGTTAAGCCTACAGTGCGCCATGCACTCACAGCATGTGCACTAAACAACAACCACCACACATTGCACCAGAATGCAGGTACCTCGCAGACAGCATGCCCATAAATTGCACCCCACTCACATTACTCCCTTACAATACAATCCGCATATTACAGACTCTCTCAATGTGGCCACTGCAGTGTACCCCAAAAATACAGTAGCCTGATAATTCACCTCCAAACCCTTTTCTTCTTAACCCTAGATCCATTGCAGACAGACCCCGTTATGAGACACTGCCGTTCATCCTGCACATAAAACCCAAACGCACATGCTCACACACTGCACCATTGCAAACTACACCTCACATACTGACTGCACCACCTCAGACTATACACCTTCACAATGCATCCTCTGAACTGTGCCTCTTTACCAGTGTATCCCTCCGCATGCAACTCATCCCACACGCTCCCAAAGTGTGTGTGCACTGCTTTCCAATCTGGGTTTTTCCACACTGCTCTCTTGAACCATCCGCAAAGCTCCCCACACTGCAGTACATCAACACTACTACTGAAACACTCCACATTGCAACTCGCTCAGTAGCACAGAACCATGAATTCTCTGAACTGGATGCACACCTTCGCCGTTGCCCTTAGACCCCCTGAAACCCCTTCCCATCACCCTCCTATGCATCACTAAATCATCTACTCTAAACATATACACCAAAAACATGGCACAGACCCGCCCATTTTACTCAGGCAGACAAATAGGCCTGTTTGTTCTCAGTGGCATGTACCGAAGGTGGTGGGGCAGGTGGCAAAAAATATTCAATAAAAATAAAACACACCTTCCTCAATACGCGACCTCCTCCTCCACCGGTCTTCTCTCTTCCAGGCAGGCTCCAATGTGGGACCCAGCCAACTCCCCTAACCAATCCTGGTGCTGCTCTCACCAGCATGAGAGCAGCGCCAGGATTGGAGGGAGCAGACTCACTCAGCGCTCTTAAAACCACTGGAGGCCTGCACTTTTTCTAATCCAGCTGTCACAGACAGATGAGTTAGAGAAATTATAAGGCACATGTTTGGCTGGCTATCGCAAGACAGCCAGTCAAGGGACTTGCACATTTTAAACTTAAGCACCCAGCTCCCTGCTGCCACTCAGCAGCAATGGCCCGCCCCGTCCTGACAATCAGTTCGGGACAGGTTGGTTACTAAAAAATAAAATGGTAATAAATCAAGTTTATTACCATTTTATTTTTCGGCTCTGGCCTTGAGCTTTTCTTTGTGGGGCGACGCTCCTCTGCTCAAACGGAGGAGCCGCCACTGTTAAAATTGTCCTCAAATGTATTGAGTAGGTTTGGTTGATTGCCGCCTCTAAGGGAAGATGGTTCCTCCTGACTGGTGGGAATAGGTCTGATTCAAAGTGGTAGATGGCAATGGGGTAATGTCAAAGAGGCTAGGTGCAGGTGGGGTGTAGCGTGACAATTAACTTTGGAAATCTCTGGCTACATCTATAGGGGCTGAAAGAGCAATCCGCCAGAGGTGATGAGGGTAGCAGGAAGGACATTTACATGGTGATGCGATATAAACCACCAGCAAGAAGCTGGACTCGAGGCCAAGTTGCATAATTGAGTCGGTGCCACTTTCTTTTTAACTCATTGCTAAATATTGCTGGGAGGTTGTTGCCACGTCCACTCTGTGCTATGTTTTTTTGTTGTTTGTTTTTGCAAAGTACTATGTTTTGTGTAGTGCTTAATGTGGCCGGATTCAAAAAGCTTTATTCCTTGAGTGAGATTCATTCATGAAAATTCAGGAGTTAACGAAACATAAATCTGAAATAAATCACACTGAATGTAGCCATTTAGCCATTTCTATATAACCAGCCCAAATGTAAAATTAACTTTCCAATCAGTAGCAGCACATTGTGCAAGGTCATAATAACTGCAGTCTTTGTGATACACGCATGCCAACATCATGGAACAAACTATACTACTCATCCTTTTACAATGGTGTTTGTAAACGGAGTCCATACTTACCTTCTAGTTAGTACCCATTGAGGGCATTTTGTTCTAAATATTTTCCATGAGCATTAGATAAGGTAAGTGCTATTATACATTGAACATGTATTGGGAAACAAATAGTCTTTTATTTTACTAGATCTCTAAGAAAAAAAAAGCATGATATGTTAAGAACGTGTTTTTTTTCTTTCGGTCTCTGCAGTTTTAAAGAAACAAGTAACTCCGGATGAACTTCTGAACCCAGGGGCCCCATACGTGAGACGAACGCTCACGGTATGTAATCTCATCTCCGTATACAGGCTGCTATTGTTTCCACAGAGGGTGGGTTCTTATTTAACTCTGAAGAGAGTTTAGCGAAAAGTAAACAATTCCGTGATGACCTCCACTGTGTGTGCGTTCAATGTATAGAGTTTTGTTTGACCAGTTCAAGGGGACATTTCCAGAACTAGACGGATGCCACGAGATTTATAAATGAATAGATACATTACTGGCCACTGCTTCTTTGAATGTTGAATTAAAGGCATGCTCGCGACCCCTTTTCAGTGGGTTTTGTTCTCTAAGTCGAGCTGCCATGTGTAGAATTTTGACTGGGTCAAGAGCACTCAGCAGACTAAGGGCCTGGTTTAAAGATTGGCAGACGAGTTACAACGTCACAAATCTGCCTTAAATCATATTGTAATAAGGTGGATCGGATGGGATATCAATCAATCAATCAATCACAGAATTTGTAAAGCGCACTACTTACCCGCGAGAGTCTCAAGGCGCTAGGGAAAAAGGGGGGGTGCTGCTACTGGTCGAACAACCAGGTCTTGAGTAGCCTCCTGAAGGTCAGCAGGTCTTGGGTCTGTCGTAGGCTTAGTGGAAGGGTGTTCCAGGTCTTGGCGGCGAGGTGGGAGAAGGATCTGCCGCCGGTGGTAGTTCTTCGAATGCGAGGGACGGTGGCGAGGGAGAGGTCGGCGGAGCGGAGTTGGCGGTTGGGGACGTAGAAGAGGAGTCGGCTGTTGAGGTAGGCTGGGCCAGTCTTGTGGAGTGCCTTGTGTGCGTGGATGAGGAGTTTGAAGGAGATTCTCCTGTCGACGGGGAGCCAGTGCAGGTTCCTCAGGTGGGGGTGATGTGGCTGTGGCGTGGTACATCGAGGATCAGGCGTGCGGAGGCGTTTTGTATGCGTTGCAGTCGCTTGATGAGCTTGGCCGGGGCTCCCGCGTAAAGGGCGTTCCCATAGTCAAGTCTGCTACTGACGAGGGCCTGGGTGACTGTTCTTCTTGTGTCTGTCGGGATCCACCTGTAGATCTTGCGAAGCATGCGGAGGGTGTTGAAGCAGGAGGATGAGACTGCGTTGACTTGCTTGGCCATGGAGAGCGTTGAGTCGAGGATGACTCCCAGGTTGCGTGCGTGGTCGGTGGGTGTCGGGGCTGCTCCCAGCGTCGTTGGCCACCAGGAGTCGTCCCAGGCTGAGGGGTTGGAGCCGAGGATGAGGACCTCTGTCTTCTCCGTGTTCAGTTTTAGTCGGCTGATCTTCATCCAATCGGCGACGGCCTTCATTCCTTCATGGAGGTTGGATTTGGCGGCGAGGGGGTCCTTGGTGAGGGAGAGGATCAGTTGAGTGTCGTCGGCGTAGGAGATTATGTTGAGGTCGTGCTGTCTGGCGATGCGTGCGAGCGGGGCCATGTAGATGTTGAACAGTGTTGGGCTGAGGGACGATCCCTGGGGTACGCCGCAGATGATCTCGGAGGCTTCGGATCGGAATGGTGGGAGGCGGACTCTCTGGGTTCTGCCGGCGAGGAAGGAGGTGGCCCATTCCAGGGCCTTGTCTCGGATCCCTGCGTCGTGGAGGCGTGCGCGTAGAGTGCGGTGGCAGACAGTGTCGAAGGCGGCGGAGAGGTCCAGCAGGATGAGGGCTGCGGTCTCACCGTTGTCCAGCAGGATCCTGATGTCGTCGGTGGCGGCGATGAGGGCAGTCTCAGTGCTGTGGTTGCTGCGGAACCCCGATTGGGATGGGTCCAGGATGCTATTTTCTTCGAGGTATCGGGTTAGCTGTTTGTTGACGATCTTCTCGATGACCTTGGCTGGGAACGGAAGCAGGGAGATGGGCAATATCTGTTAGTGTATCCTGAAAGTAGTGGTGGGCGAGCCACCAAATTAAGAGGGCGAGCCAAGCAAAGGGTCTGGGTTGACTCTTCGAGCCCGTGCACGAGCTGAGCCCTGAAACTGTTTGCCATGTAAATCATACAGCAAACATCACGTACAATATAATAAAGTCTCTTCAGAATTCAAAAACGTGCATTTCTTCATTAATATGTCACACTGAAGCACTGCACTGAGAAGTAATTATTATAAATGTTTACCTTAGGCTGATGATATTGAACTTCTTTCATTTGACAAATTTCCTTTGGGCCCGCCCTGCACAGAGAGACTGACTTGTCACAGAACACATTTGATGGCCACCAACTTTCTTAAATTGAAAGGGGATAAAATGGAAATCTTACTCATTGGCAGAGACCAGACATGCTGGTACAACATGCTGGCGTGGCTGGTGCAGGTAAGAGCGGTGGGGCGGGGGCAGGCGGTGTTTGGGGGGGGGGGGCAACAAGTCGCTATACAATGGGATACGAAAAATAAATAAATAAATAAAACTACTTACCTTGTGCTCGCCGCATCGTCGAGCGCAAGGTGAGTGGTTTTATTTATTTATTTATTTTATTTTACGTAGCCCATCGTATGTCGACTTCCCCACCCTACCGCTCTTACCTGTACCAGCCGTGCCTGACAACATGGCATGTCTGTACTCTTTGGTCAATTTGCAGTCTGGATTTGGCCTAGTCTAGAACCTTGACATCTGGTTCAATTTCAAACTGCATGTACAAACTGTATTTTGATTGCAGATTCAAAGCCTTTGGACCCCTTCCTACTGAGTTTATGCATGTAGAGAAAAATCCTTGCACGGGCAGAACATTTAGTGTCTTGGTCCTCAAACCCGCAAGACCTACACCAGATGTCCAGTTTAGCAAGTTTTAGGAAAAACTTAAAACCCACTTGATCTCCTACCTTTATTTTTATGCATGACTGATGTGCCTAATAAATGAATAAACAAACAAACTTAGAACTAATGAATTGTTATGTATATAGGAGTGATTTATGGGCATGTGCTTTTTGTACTCACGTTCAGTACTTCTAGGCACACTTCTAATATCCCCTGGAGCATAAATGCGATTTCAGTGTATGCTAAAATCATAAACCGCACCAAACAAACACAATAAATAACAAGCATGGGTAAAGAAAATCGTTCCGGCCTTAGTCAGTAGGTGCAATGGTTACATATGTTTTATAATATGTTGCAAAAATAAAAACAAGACAAAATGTGTTGGCTATATGCGTGCAAAAAATGTAAATTAAAAAAATGAACCATTGCATGACATTTTAACAGGAGAGATATTTGCCAGCAGACAGGTGAACTTAAACAGATATAGAAACTATTTTTAGTTTTAATACACATCATCGCAAAATGTGATTATTTTAGTGCAAAGAAAATGTACTATTGACTTTGAACTACTGTAATGTGAAAGCATACTTTAACACATTGTGATGATTAAAAAAAAAATAATGGTAAAGAATGAAAATAAAAAGTATTGGCAAAGTAAAGTATTAGCCCACCAGCTCAGGCACTGAAGTTCACGTATCAGGAAAAATGTCATCACTCAGAGCAAGAGAGCAGTGGCTGAAGTGGGTAACCCATTGCCCTGCGCTGTATGCCTTGGTAGGTGAAAGCAAAATGTGATTTGCAGTTGAACAGGCCAGTGGATGAAGAGAGTTGACCCAAATGCTCTCTGTGGATTTATGGAAGTATGTATTTTATATTTATGATTTTTTTTTGTTCACATAAAGTTGATGAGACTGTGCCAAACAAAACTAATGTCTAATATGTTCGAGTTCCTACGAGGTGCTTGATGAACATGTTGCTCACCTTGTGCGATAAATTTGGCCAGCCAGCTATTTCTAAAAATGCAGCCCATTTCTAGACAGCACAAAGAGTTGAAGGCAACTCTTACAAGTCACAGTAACAAGGCACTCCTCATTCCCAGCAATGAATCAGTTGTAAAATGTATAGCTAGTCTTATTTCAGGACAGTAACCCATTCTTGCCTATTTCTTTTTAGGTTGTTGGTGATGCAGTAGGGTGGGGCTTTGTTGTTCGAGGAAGTAAGCCGTGCTTTATTCAAGCAGTGGATCCCAGCGGCCCTGCCGCTGCCGCTGGGATGAAGGTATGTTTCTTACTTTTTCTAATGTCATGTTTTGGTCACTGATATAGATCCATAGATACGTTTTATCCGTTTTTTTGTATTTCGTCTCTTCTGATATAGATGTCAAAAAATACATAAATGTCTTTGGCAAATGGAATAAAGATTGTGCTGGAGGAATGGCATTCTCTCTGCTGTCATCAAGAGGAGGAAGAGCTAAAGAAAGGTGCACCTTAAAGGCTGTATCGTATAAGGTGTAAACTGGGTGCACTAATTAAACCCCTTCGCTGCTAGGCCTCCGCCCCTCCTTCCCCCACCCCCCATGCTAAGCCTTATTTTGGCTAGTTGGGGTAGTTTGCACTTAGGCCCCCATAACTTTTTGTCCATATAAGGTCTCCACGCCAAATTTGCGTCCTTTCTTTCCAACATCTTGAGTATTCTAAAGGTACCCAGGGTTTGTGGATCCCCCTGAAGGGGACCAAGAAATTAGCCAAAATACAGCTGAAATACGTTTTTTGGGGGAAAAATGGGAAAAAATTGCTGCAGAAGAAAGCATCTGTATTTTTTCCTGCAAAAGGCATCAAGGAAGGGTTTGCGGTTCTAAAATCAACATCTTCCCAGCTTTCAGGAACAGGCAGGCTTGAATCAGAAAACCAAAATTTTAAACACTGTTTTTACTGGGACATAGCCCATTTTCCTATTTTTTGTGCTTTCAACCTCCTTCCAGTTAGTGGTAGAAATGGGTGTGAAACCAATGGTGGAGCCCGGAAAGCTATACTTTTCTGAAAAGTAGACAATATTCTGAATTCACCTAGGGGTCGTTTGTGTAGATCCATAAAGGTCTTCCTATAAAAAGTAACAGTTGAAATAAATAAATGTTGAAATTGAGTTGGAAAAAACAGACATTTGTGTCTACATTTTCATCTGTGACATGTTCTAACTATATATAACAAACAAGGGAACCCAAATAGAATAGGTCAGGGACCTTGGGAGCTAGATTAGTATAAAGGACAGTGGTCCCTGAGTAAAGAAAAATACATTAAGCAATAAATATAGTCTCAATCAGTACTATATCTTGATGCATGTCCAGCCGGACAGAGGCAAGTTTAATATACACAATAGTTTGAATAAAAATTGAGGAAATGTGAGAAAAATAACAGTGGGATACAAGCCTGTATCCAAAATCTCACAGATCAAAACACACAAACAACATAGAAAAGCTCAGGCAATTTACATGTGTTTCACTGAATATACATGGATAATGAAACAATAATCATAAAAGGTCACCTTTACACATGTTATAAATTAACATTCAGTGTATAAGGTTGACAACTGTGTCGACGACGTTTCGATCCTTTACAGTGATGCAGTGCGAAATCACGGTACAACATGGATCAACATGTTGTACCTTGATTTCGCACTGCATCACTGTTAGTGTTTGGTCTCTAGGTCTTTTTCACGCGTAAAATAGATCCCTCGGCATCTCACTGAGTTTCTTTATTGTAATTAAATGCAAACTTTATCCGTGACTTATTATTTCTTTATTTCTTTCTCTCCCTTTCTCTCTTTATTTCTAATGTTTCGTTAATATAATAATTTACAGGCATATGCTCTCAGGCACTTTAATTCATAGTCCTGAAGATGATCCTATATCTCACTGTAAAGGATCGAAACGTCGTCGACACAGTTGTCAACCTTATACACTTGTGGGCTTGTATCCCACTGTTATTTTTCTCACATTTCCTCAATTTTTATTCAAACTATTGTGTATATTAAACTTGCCTCTGTCCGGCTGGACATGCATCAAGATATAGTACTGATTGAGACTATATTTATTGCTTAATGTATTTTTCTTTACTCAGGGACCAATGTTCTAACTATGGCAGATTTTTTAAAGCAATATACTGTTACGTCTGCTGGACCCTACTGGGTGCGGGGATATATAGGGCTTGTAGGTTCACCAAGAACCCAAGGTACCCAGAGCCAATAACTGAGCTGCACATTGTAATGGTTTTTCATTTTGTAATGGGTATACAGCAATTCATTCTGTAAAATATAATGAGTGAAAAATAGGTATCAAGGAAACCTATGTATTTCTGAAATGGGCACAAGATATGGAGGTCAGAATCATGGTTATTTGCACGTCTCTGAATTTGTGGGTAACCATACTAGCATGTGAATTACAAGCATTTCTTAAAATGACTTCTTTCTTACACACTGTCTTACATTTGGAAGGCGCAAATGCAGAGAAAGACAATTGGTAATAACACTTGTTCTAATATTCTGTTTTCCCCTAAGTCTCCCGATAAAAATCGTACCTCACTTGGGTGGGTAGGCCTATTGCCTGCGACAGAAAACAACCCAAAACGCAATGTGGACATATTGCATTTTTCCACCGAAAACGGACTCTTTTTTTGCTTTGAGCCTAGCTGTGGATTTTAGGCCCTAGCTCAGCTGGCACCTATGGAAACCTAGCCAAAATGTAAATTTTTCAAAACTAGTCACCTAGGGGTATCCAGGGGGGACTGACTTGCGTGGCTCTCACTATGTTTTTTTTTTTACCCAGAATCCCCTGCAAACCTCAAACTTTGACTAAAAAAATACATTTTCCTCACATTTCTGTGATGGAAAGTTCTGGAATCTGCGGGGAGCCACAAACTTCTGCCCACCTGGCATTCCTCCAAGTCTCCCAATAAAAACGGTGCCTCACTTGTGTGGGCCTGGTGCCCGCGACAGGAAACGGCCCAAAACGCAACATAGACGCATCACATTTTCCACCGAAAACTAAGCCTTTTTTTCCAAGTTGGGTAGCTCTAGATTTTGGACCCTAGCTCAGCTGGCACCTATGAAAACCTAGCCAACCTGTACATTTTTGAAAACTAGACACTTAGAGGTATCTAGGGTGGGCGACTTGCGTGGCATTCACCACGTTTCTTCACCCAGAATCGCTTGCAAACTTTGACTTAAAAACACATTTTCATCACATTTCTGTGATGGAAAGTTCTGGAATCTGCAGACAGCCACAAACTTCCGTCCACCTGGCATTCCAGTGCTTTATTTGAGCCAGTGGTTTCCGGTGCTCAGCACCGGCATTTAATCATCACCGGTGCTTTTCACAAGCACTAATTAAGGGCACATTAATTTATGGGGAGATTAAGTGATTTGCCCAGAATCACAGGATGTTGAGTTTCCCTAGATGGCTGCCGAGCCCGGGACCAAAAATGCAGGTGCCCCCTTACAAAAACAGGTTGTTTTGTGAAAGATAATTATGATGTGTCCACAATATGTTTTGGACCCTTCCCTGTTGCTAGCACTTGGCCCACCCACACAAGTGAGGTAGCATTTTAATCGGAGACCTGGGGGAACACTGGGTGGTAGGACATTTGTGGTTTTCTTTTGATTCTGGAAGAATATGGCACAGAAATGCAAGGAAAATGTGTGATAATAGTCACATTTTGAGGTTTGCAGTGCATTGTGGGTAAGAAAACTTGATGGGATTCAAGAGAGCAGACCACCCTGTACTCCCCTGGGTGTCTAGTTTGCAAAACTATCTAGAGCTGGTAGATTTTCCGTACAGACAGTGTACACTCTGTCAGAGAAAGACAGAAAAGACAAGTATTACTTCACAATCGTCTGTTCCTCAAGTACACACACATACTTGTTGGATTTGGCATGAGGGTGAGTGAAAAGTTCAAAATGTAAATTTTATTAACAAGAGAGTTTACAAAAATGAAATACACTGTAAATAAGTGAAAGGTCAAAAAAGTGAACCGATGACTCACAGCTCATGAGCTGTAAAGCTGCATCAAGGCAACAACCGCTTTACAGGCAATTCACACACTTTTCATGCATGACACACACAAGACCATTCACACCGCCAGCCACAGGCCCAGCACATTACAACGCTCACATCAACAGACAGTGCAATTCAAGGGCCCATCACTTTCATATGCCCACAAGACTGACACAGCAATCACACCAGCTGGAGGCTGACGGAGTGTGTGGACTGGGGTTTGACTAGCAGTGTGTGTAGTGACCAGCAGTAAGTAACTACTCGCAAACCCCCAGCCAAATGCCAGCTCATGCACACCGCCAGCCAAGCGCCAGCCCACGCACACTGCCAGCCAAGCACCAGTTCATTACCACTGACAGCAGAGCACCAGTCCACACACACTGCCAGCCAAGCGCAGTCATGAACACCTCCAGCCAAGCGCCAGTCCACGCACACCGCCATCACATTTGTTTTAACAAAAAAGAAAACACAAACCAACTGAAAGCACATGCAAAACTATACCTACAAACACAGCAGCTCTAACTAAATACATCACACTAAAGCCATCCATGAAATCTGAACAAAAAATATAAAAGATACAGACCAGTCAGTTCACTTTTACACACACGGTAGCTCCCAATAACTCTGTTGCATGTGGTACAATTCAAAACATGCGGATACAAATAGCCCAGGGTTAGAAGGACACTCTGGCAGTACATACGACTCTCCTTCCGAATGCCTCTTCTGGCACAGACTCTACATCTACTGGGAACGTTTTTTCTGGGCATGAGAGGAATGTAATCAGGAAAGTGGCAATCTTTAAATCTAGCCACATCCTTCACCACTCCAACTCTAGGAACACTTGCCTGTTCGGCTCCAACAAGGCTGCCTATCACAGACTGCTGAAACTGAACAAATGTCATCTTTGCACCTGGATAACAATCCTTGAATACAACAAAAGCTTTCAAGGTTGCTAGATTAAACAAATGGATAGCCAACGCCTTATTCCAAATGTAAGCCTTACGAACAGTAGTGTAGGGCTCCAACCTCTGATCTACTCTGTCAACACCACCTAGGTGCTTAGTGTAGTCTAAAATGCACACAGATTTGTGCCCTTCAGCAACCTGACCCCAAATAGTCACAGGTGAAGTAGCTTCCTCATGAATGGTTGCCAGCATGTGGACATCTCTGCTGTCTGCAAAGCTCGCAGCTAGAAGTTCACCACTATGCAAGGCACTGCACTGTCCCCTCTGAAGCTTTTTACATACAATCTCTTTAGGGTAGCCTTTACAGTTAGAGCGGATTGTGCTACAAGCAAAACAGTTTCTACTTTGAACAATTCACTGAGCAATTGCACACCAGTATAAAGGTTATCTGTATATAAATGGTGACCTTTGTTAAAAAGTCCTCTACCAAGTTCCCATTCAATTTTCTCACTAACTCCGAAAGTAGATGGACAGCCAGGGGGTTAATAGTGGAATCCCTACCAGTGTACACCCTGAAATTATAGACATATCCAGCACTACTCTCAGACAGCATATACATCTTAATTCCAGACCGTGCCCTCTTGCTAGGAATGTACTGCCTAAAAACCAAATGGCCCTTGAACAGGACCAAAGACTCACCCACAGCTATTTCTTTCCCTGGAACATAGATCTCTGAAAATCGATCTACAAACTGATCATGGACAGGCCAATCTTAAAAAGACGGTCACCACAATCAGGGTGATCTCATGGCAACGCTGAAGCATTATCAACAAAATGCAGCATCCGAAGCAGAAGCAAATACTGATCATGACTCATGGTTGCAGGAAATATTGCCGTTGCCATAAAGGGACTAGTAGACCAATATGAAGACAGCAATGGCTTCCTTATGAAGCCCATCAAAGATGTTAAACCCAAGAACTTCTTCAACTCTTCCAGATTTGGGGGAGTCCACCAGGTGGCTCTAGAGTGGAGCTTAAGCCTCGCACTGTTGTCCCTCAAACATTGTTCAGCATACAAATTAGTCTGGTCAACAATCTCATCCAAAAATACATCATCCATAAACAACTGAAAGAAATTTAAAGGCAAAAAGTTTTCAGTATTTACTCTATACCCTGAGACACCAGTAAAGGTAGGCAACACAGGCTGCACCAAGTTTGGGGCAACCCAGAGTTCAGCACTTCCAAAGGGAAGCCTTTCAGCCCCAAGCTCCAATCCAGATTCCTCTTGCTGCACTATCGGCATTCCAGTGTCCTCCTCTAAATGAGGCCCTTCCTTCATTCTGAGAGTGGCTTTGTCATCAGATGATTCCTCTTGGACAGAAAATTCACTGCCAGAATCCTGGAATTCCTCCGCTGCCTCAGATGCAGAGTCAGTCTCATAATCATGGTCAGAGGAAGATTTGAAAAGCATACCTGCAACCTGCTAAGCAGTAATCCTGCAGCTATCAATAATCCTTACTAATAAAAGTAACTTGACAAATAAGTCAACAATACCAACACTGTGTAAAATAAGTAATAAACAAAGTGTTGCTTTATCAAACGGAAAGTAAAACTACTGGTAATCTGGAAGGAAAAGCCAATACAAAGCACACAAAGACCTATATACTCAAACAACATTATAAAACGCTATGTCTGCCCATCAGCACCAAAATGCTAGCCACACACATCACCAGCCAGAAGCTAGTCAACACACACCGTCAGCCAGAATCCAGTCAACACACACCGTCAGCCAGAAGCCAGCAAAATCCCCAGTTCAAATAAACTGCCAGCCAAAGCGCCAGTCCGCACACACTGCTTTCTACACACACCGCCAGGCAAGCACCAGTACAGTAACACCACCAGGTAAGCGCCAGTCCACACACACCGCCAAGCAAGCACCAGTCCACACACACCCCTAACCAAGTGCAAGTCCACATACATCGCCAGCCAAAAGCCAGTACACACACACAGCCAGCTAAAAATCCAGTACACGCAGACTATCAGCCGAAGTCCACTTCACACAAACAGAAACTTTCCCTGGTGTCTAGTGGGTCTAAAAATATCACCAATCTGCCTCCAAGGGCAGAAACGGCCCAAATATGTGCCTAAAGACCTAAGGGGCCGCTCTGAATGGCGCTAATTGTGCAAAATCCCTTGTATCTAGTGGATTCCGTCCCCCCCCCAGAGGGCTGCTTGGCCTAAAAACGACTGATCTGCCCTCTGTGGTGTGCGGAATACAAAACAAATGCCCCCCAAGGGGAGCGACCGTTGCTCAAGGGGTCGCTCCCCGAACAACAGCAAAATCCTTAGTAGTTTAGTGGGCTTCCACCCCTCCAGAGGGCAGATTGGCCTAAAAACAGCCGATCTGCCCTCTGGGGAGGGTGAGGGGGTTGGGGGGATGGAACAACCAAATTAATTCTCTCTTAAGGGGAGCGACCCTTGCCCAAGGGGTCGCTCCCCTAACAACATAAAAACCCTTGGTGGTTTAGTGGACTTCCACCTCCGCAGAGGGCAGATTGGCCTAAAAACCGCCGATCTTCCCTCTTGAGGGGTGAAATAACCAAATAAATTGTACTAAAAACAGCCGATCTGCCCTCTGGGAGGGCAGGGTGGAATAACCAAATGAGTTCTCCGTTAAAGGGAGCGGCCCATGTCCAAGGGGTCGGTCCCCTAACAACAACAAAATCCCTGTTGGTTTAGTGGACTTCCACCCCCCAGAGGGCAGATTGGTCTAAAAATGCCTGATCTGCCCTCTGGGGGGTGGGGGGGCGGGTGAAATAACTAAATAAATTCTCCCCCCAGGAGAGCGACCCTTGCCCCTTTGGTCGTTCCCTGTGATTTATGCATATAAAAATATCTCTGGTGTTCTAGTGGGTTTCAGTCCCCTTGGGGGCAGATTGGTCAAAAAACACAACCGATCTACCCCCCAGGTGGGCTGAAACATGGATATATTTATTGCCCCTTTGGGAGCAACTCCTGTCCAAGGATTTGCTCTCCCCCACATGTCATCAGATCACCAAGCGGGGGATGGCGGGTTTGGGGTGGCAGAGGATGCTCTTCCGCTGCCATCCCCGGTGGGAGCCCGTAGGAGCCACAGGAGAGCGCCAGCACTTCTCCCGCGGGTGGGTGCGAGGATAGAACGGTTCCGTCCTCAGCACATGCCCATCAAGGCTGAGGACGAAACCGTTTCGTCCTCAGCACGAAATGGGTTAAGACATAGGGCTGGATCAAAAAACATTTTTGGCTCACGCTATTTCATGTCCTTGGTGAAATGCTTAAGCAGTGCTTGTTACAAACACCTTTTACCACCG
This sequence comes from Calotriton arnoldi, assembly GCA_963921515.1. Classification (NCBI taxonomy): domain Eukaryota; kingdom Metazoa; phylum Chordata; class Amphibia; order Caudata; family Salamandridae; genus Calotriton; species Calotriton arnoldi. Next base: position 2,666,120 of record CAWUFW010000547.1, on the reverse strand, counting down.
CATTGTGAAAGCAGGTTTTTAGAGGTCGTAATGTGCTACAAAAATGTTTTTGGATATTTTTTGTGTTGCATTTTGTTGTGCCACAGATTTATTCTGTTGTTATTGTGCTGCTCTGCTTTTGTGCTTTTATTATTGCAATGTGATGTTATTGTGTTGCATCGTGGTTGGTGAGTTGTGTTGTGTTTTGTTGTGCCCTGGGGTGCTTTAGTTGTGTTGTTAAGTTGCATTGCGTATGTTATTGTGTTATGTTATGGTTAGTTTAGATATGCCAACAAATTTTGCTAGATTTCCAACCAAAAGCAGCACATACTTTTAAAGTTCCTGTGTCTACCAACCATTCACCACTGTCTAACATGGTAAAATCATGCTGCTCCAGCCCTTCAACTACTTTAGACACCAGTCAGCCCAAAACTATGGCAAAGACTGCCTTAATTTAGCCCCACATGTGCTCATTTTATATGATAGTGCCCTTGGTCTCTGCCACAGTTTTTGGCTGATTAATGTCTTAAATAGAAAGAGAGCTGGAGCGGAACTATTTTACCACCTTAAATAGTGCTAAATGGTCACTTGTCATTGGGACGTTAAAAGCATCTGCTGCTTTTGGCTGAATGTATAGCTTTAGTTCTTGACATATCTAAAGTAAACACCAGCGTTACACGATAACGAACACAAAACATTTTAACACAATTAATACATATCACGGAACAACACAACAAAACAGAACCCAACACGGCAACCATACTATATCACCACAACATCACATTGTAAGAATACAGCTCAAAAACACAGGAGAACAAAAGAACACTTCACCTTCACACCAAATCTGCACAGTTTCGTCACACAATACCACCTCAGCAATCCTTTGTTTTTGTGTAATGATGTCTTCAGCGAGGAAAAGGTCCCTTTGGCTTAAAAACCATCATGGTGTTTAAGAACAATGGATAAGATGAAAAAAAAGCTGCAGCACAGCGGGAGACCTGCTGCTGCTTAATGAACAAGCATTGGCATTCACAGTCTGTTGTGCTTGTATGCAAGGGTAAGTAAGACCGATTGGCATTGCCAATGCTTGTTTATAGTAATCTTCAATGTTTGTCAAGATTGATGTTACGTCTTTCTGCTGCTGTTTTACTAGTGACCACTAGGTGGCACTAAAATGCAGCAGATTGTTGGCTCTGTTTCTTAGATGCACTGCTGCGTTCGGATCAGGATGAATGACAGATCCAAATAATCTCCTGTGTGCCGGTCAAACACAGAAAGAGGGAAAAACAAAAAATAGAAGCAGGGTAACTGAGATTCACAAGAAGCCTTGAGCAACGATTGGCTCTGTGGAGTATTGTATACAATGCTGCTACCAGACAGACAGCTGGAGCTGTCTGTAGTGAGACCGCAAAAATGAATTACTCAATGTGCTCAAACACTTGTTTGTTCTATCTCTAGCCTGTCATGATGGTTGGTGAGAGAAATTGATACTAAAGAGGGCTTTGGATCCCTGGGATGTCCAGGTCCATCAGAGATCCCAAAAAAAGGCCAAGGAGCAACATGATAGCGTTCATTTCAGCTCTGGCCCCTCTCCGGACTAGCAGAAGGGCAAGGGAACGTTGCATCAAACAACTACAAATCCATGCCAGTACTTTGCCTTGCTCAAGGGCCTGCGAAGTAGCATTGCCTTTTCTATCGGCCAGGGAGTGATTTGTGCATTCTGCCTTTCCTCTCACGCAACCTTCCAGAAGGGGTATAGAGAGAGAGAGAGAGAGAAAACTTTGTTTATTTAGACCATAGTCTTTAAACAGTACACAAAACACAATAGGGATCCAGGTAATGGTGACAATATAAATTCTGTAACAAATAAATTATCATTAAAATACATTAAAAAAAAAAAAAAAACACCCTCAAACAATCATAACTCATTAAACACAGATTATAAAGGCATCTAAATCCATAAAACTCTCATTGATGGGAGAACACTAAAATACATTTAGAAACAATGCCCCTCCTGTAATTTCTCCCTTACAAAAACTTTTGTAGCTTTCAGAAATTTACCCATTGCAATTGCAATGTCTAGAGATGGCATTTCGGTAAGTAGACAAACAGCTTGGGCACGAGAGCTTACCTCGTTTTTTAAAAATATTGGACGTAAAAACAATTTCCGTATAGCTAAAACCAATGTACAATCAAGCAATATGTGCAAAATGTCATTTCTTATTCCTAACCCACATTTACAAATGCCATCTGTTTGAGTCAATGCTGCCTTTATTTTTTCTTCCGTCTTCCAAGGATTAATACCAACTCGGACCCTTAAAATTTCATGTCTTAACCCTTGATTTGGCAAGATATCCAAGTACGGGAACCAGGCTTCGTTTGCCCATGAGCTTTTTAACCACTGTACTGATTTTTTCACTCTCATATAATCTAGGTCCAACGATCTTGAATATATCTGCCCTTGGTCTCTAAGCATTCTCTTTGTAAAATCTACTTCCAGGGATGGCTGCGAAAGTCTCACCTTAAGGCGCACTGCTATTTTCTGGAGGTTTCTTCTTACATCCTTTGCCCAGCTAAGGCTACTAGATTGAATCTCCTCTCTGCACCATTGTGAGACCTTCTGCACACCACCTGGATCCTGGCGTTTCCAAAATCTTACCAAGGACATTTGGGTCTGTACGCTCCATGCTATTAACCCTAGCTCCGTTCTAATAGCTTGGATCATTGTGCAACTTGGTAATGACAGTAGCATTTTTAAGATCTTTCCTTCTTCCCGATCCCACCCGCATTTACCACTCAGGTAAAGAACTTCTGCCCCGTACAGTACTTGCGGGGGGATCATTGCTTCAAATGCCTTTAACATAGGTCTATGTGACATGTCACCATATTCTTTATTACATTTTTTCAGGCCACAGACTGACGAGAAGGCTTTCGCATTTTGGGCCTCCAGGTGAGTACACCATTTTAGCGCACTATCAAACCAGAGGCCCAAGTATCTATATTCTGTAACTATCTCCAGTTTGTCTTGACCTAAAAATCTATTAAAATTCTTACCTCTCTTCCGAAAGCATAAAACCTTTGTTTTTTCCATATTTACTTTTAAAAACTTTCTATCACAATAATTCTTAAAAACATTTAGTTTCCTTTGGAGTCCTAGCTCTGTTTGATCAAGGATTACAAGATCATCTGCATATAGAAGGCAGGACACTTTGTTTCCGCTCATTCTAGGGCTTGCACTTCTTTCTACTTCTAGTACTGCAGGGAGATCTGCTAAGAAGATTGCAAATAACATGGGGGCCAAAACGCACCCCTGTCTGAGGCCATTCCCTACAGTTATCTTATGAGTCAGTGACCCTTGCGTATCTCTAATTACCTGGGCCCAATTCCCTCTATGTAGCTCTTTTAGAATCATCAGTATGCCATCCGGGATTCCATATTTTTTCATGTCTTCCCAGAGGCAATTACGATCCACAGAGTCAAAAGCTGCCCGAAAATCGACAAAGCAACAATACAGCTTCCCATTTTGCTCGATCGATTTTCAGGCCAATGCCCATAGGGCAAAGCAATGATCTATGGTGGAATGTCCTTCTTTGAATCCCCCCTGTTCAACTGGAACAATAGATCCCTGTTCTGCCCAATCTTTTAATTTACCTAATATTATTTTAGCAAAGATCTTTTCACCGATATCAAGTAAGTTAATTAATCTATAATTCTTTGGGGCATAAATATCCCCTTTCTTATGAATCGGCCTGATTATCGCTCCCTTCCAGTTTATTGGGATCGTCCTAGATTCTAAGATTACTAAAAACATAAGTGAGAAGAATTCTGCCCACCAGGACGACTTTGATTTTATTATCAAGGCTGGTAGGTTATCAGGGCCTGCTGCTCTTGTTAGGTTCAGGGTCTTTATCGTGTTAAGCACGTTTGCTACTGAAAAATCCGGTTTTAGATCTTCTACCAGACCACACCAGTCCCAAGATACCTCCTCTTCAATTTCTCTCCCCGGGGTGTATAGTTCCTGCAAATAGTCCTCCCAAGCACCCTCCTCCACCACGCAGTTCATTGAGGCAACCGAAGCTGATTGTACCAGCTTCCAGAACTGTCGTATATTCTTAGATTCGATTGCCTCCAACAATTTTCCCCAACAGGTTTCCTTATAGGCTCTTTTAGTGCTACAAATTAGCGTGGTGTAATCTCTCTTTAGCTTGACGAGATTTTCGGCCCTGGTCTGGTCAAATTGTTTACGCAGGCTACGCTCTTCTCTCCTTAATTCTCTTTTCTTATTTAGGCAGTCTGTATTAAACCATTTTCCTTGTCTAGCCTGAATGTTTTGCTTACTCTTAGTAACCCTTACGTCAGATCTAAGTTCTACACGAAGGCTTTGTACCACTTGATTTATTTTCTCAATATACCAAGCCAAATTTAGGCCACTCACACATCCTAGATCAATATTTTGTTGCAGCCTGGTTAACCTTTCTATATATTCTTCTGTTAACCGTGTTGTTATGCGCCTTGGATAGTCCATCTGTTGTATGATTACTTTGTCACAGGCAGACTGGTGGAGATTTACCAGCTCCAGTTCCATTATATTGTGGTCACTGCCTTCTATATTGCTGATCCTGAAGCCTTTTACTAATGCAAAATTCCATGCTGACATAAAGACATAATCTAATGGGCAAATTTGTGACCCCTGTTTAAAAGTTTTCTTTGCCGGACAATCTTGGTCTGACCTACCATTTAAGCAAAAGAGGCTTTTTGTCGCTAGGTAGTTTCCCAACTTTACGTCATGGGTTGAACAAAGGCTTTCAGGAAACTTTGCTTGATTTATATCATAAGCCTCCAAAATTTCCATAAACCAGATGTCTAACTGCTTTGGGTTTAGTTTGTGATTAAAATCTCCCACCAACAAGAATATATCCGAACCATACATTTCACACAATAAATCTATATCATTCTTAAAATGACCCATTTCGACACCATATTCCTCCTGGGTGCCCCATTGCATATATACATTTAAAATCAACATATTTTCATTATTTTTATCAGCGACCATTAGGGCTATCCTACAACCAAGCAACCATTTACATGTTACAGTAAGCTGAAGTTCATTTTTCACTAATTTTGTAGATAATAGTGTCATTAAGCCACCTGCTGGTCGACCGGACCTTGATTTTATTGCCGGGCGATAGAGTTGGCGGAAGCCATCAACTACAGGGGTATTACTACATAGCCAGGTCTTTTGGATATAAATGATCTCATTGTTTTTTGCCAGGTCATTTATAAGATCTTGCTTTATTTGATTTCCTAGTCCATTTATATTCCAAGAGACCAATTTTATGCCATGTGGCAACCCCATTACCTATTCTACTTCGCTAAGGAACCCATTTTCATCAATTTCCTCTAAGAATCGCCGAGAAGGCCCTGCGGGGCTTGTACAATAGCTCCAATTCTTCCAGGATTCCTCTATATCTGAGTTATTTATTACTATATTAAGGTTTCCCAAGCCTAATCCTACTTCTCTTTCTAGTAATCTCACTTGCCTTTTACCTAATCCTGCATGATGCTTTAGGAAGGCTTTCTTTTGCGGAACATTATGTTCTGTCACTACTTCTTCTTTGGGTACTAACCGAATACCTTCTTTTAAGTTCTCTCTCTCTGCCTTCTCTATGGCAATTTTTACCAGGTCTGAATAACCTTGTACCCTGGTAAACTCTTTTCCATCAATGGTTGATTGGAAGCCCACCTGTCGGAGGTCTTTTGATCCTATTCCTTTCAAGTTGGGACAATGGGCAAATGAGTTAAGGAGATGGGACCTATTTAAATACGACCCCTTCTTCGTTTTTTTCCCACCCCTTCCCATTTTCACTTGTTCGAAATACAGCCACCTATTCCCTTTGTCCTCTGTTCCTAACAATATGGGCACACTGAGTGGCTGTCGGATATTATTTCTAACCCCTTCCTCTAATTTGTTACCCAGGTGTGGCCTCTCTTTGAGGGGGATAGTAATACCAGGTGTACTAGCTGTATTTGATGCTATGTACCTTATATACTTTATTGACTTCTCCTGGTAATTTTGTTTACTACTATGAATCCCCTTTTTTACTGGTTTCTTTACTGGTTTCTCAGGACTCTCAGATCATACTTTTCTCGCTCTTTCTCTCAGGGTTTTAAAGGATTTTGGTTTTGACTCTTGCACAGCTAATCCTGGTAGTTCCTCCAACTCCCTTTTTTTCACAACTCTACCATTAGCCTTTCTTTGGTCAGCTCTTCCTACGGGTCTCCCCCATTTTAATAAGCCACCTCTAGTATAATCACCCCTTCTTTTTACCAACATCGGCCATCACGAGATATAAACTTCGTGGTTGGCAAATGGGGGTTCTGCATTCCCAACCTCTCCCCCCACCTCAGCCGGGGCAAGAGGCTGGGGATCAGGGACAGGTCTTAACATTGATGGCATTTGGCCCCTGATACCTTGTAACTCCCCCTCAATCTTAGAGAGATGCAATTTCTGTGTTTTTAAAATGTCATGGTTTAACATTGTAACTTCCAAAAGCTCCTTAAGCGATTTCTGCAACATTATCATAAGTTCCAACATTGAAGAGGCTGGTGTTACTGAGGATTCTAAATTAAGCTCTGAGGATTGAGTGCAGCCATTGCTGCCCATGAATGCTGGATTCTGGTCACCATACAGATCTTGTCTTTCTGTTCCTTTTGGACTTACATCCAAGACTGGGACTTCTTCCTCATCTTGCCTTAAATCCCCTCTATTTGTTTCCTGGGTGGCCTGAGAGACACACTGTGGTAACAGCCTCGGAGATGAGGATAGACGAGGTGACATTAATTGTCCCTTATAACCTGTTAAGGACTGTAGAGATTGGTTAGCCAAGTTTATGGAATCCATCGTTTGTTCATCGAAAATTAAGGAGGACCCCCCTTTCCATGAATCCTCCCCTACTATTTCTACTTCGGCGGCTGGAGACTTTGCAGGTGAGAAGACCCTTTTGAAGTGCTTCCCCACAAAGTCTTTTAGGGAGTTTGATGCTGTACCCCCCTTTCGTCCCATTTGCGGTAGCTCCTTAGATATTTTCTCTTTTTTCTTCTGTACTCGCTTTGATTTTGGTTTTCCCCCTGGACACACTAAACTTTCTCCTGAAGCTTTTTGGTCTGTAGGGGCTCTTTTTGCTTCTGTATATGTCCCAGTGTGCTTTTATTCTTCCTGGGAGCCATCTTTAAACTCTTCAAATTATATATATTAACTTCTCTGAGACCCAATGCCTGTGCCCCACCTGACGCTGCCCCCCTGTTTCCAAACTCAGTTCTTATAACAGGGGTGGCCACCAAATTATGCTTGTTGAAAGAAAGGAGAACTTTTCACTTACCTCTGTTGTGCTTTATGCGTATACCTGCTATACGCTACGCACAACAGAGTCTGCACTGGTTCCTAATAAAACACAAAATCCTCCACCTCAGGGGATTTGTTTCATCAAATACGGAACAAAGTGCTGGCAACTCCTGAAGGCGCTCGTTCCGGCATAAAAGAACATAAACAAAAGAATATACCATGCTCACGTTGGAGGCGGTGCTGCTGTGCGCCTCAATGAAAGGGGAGAGGGCAGATGATGGTTCTCGCAGTCAATGTCAGGGGAAAATACTCGCGGCTCCTGCCGCGTTTGAGATAAAGTTTTGGCGGCGCCTGCCGCGTTGAAATTGATTTGCGGCTTCTGCCGCGTTAAGCTGAAGTTTTGGCGGCTCCTGCTGCGTTGCAATTAACTTGCGGCTTCTGCTGCGTTACAATGAGGTTTTGGCGGCTCCTGCCGCGTTGAAATTGATTTGCGGCTTCTGCCGCGTTAAGGAAAAGTTATGGCGGCTCCTGCCGCTTCAGACTTTGATTCGCGGCTTCTGCCGCATGGGGGGAAATGTTTTGCGGCTCCTACCGCTCACGAGAGATTTGCGCGGCTCCTGCCGCGATAGGGAACACTTGCGGCTCATGCGGCGGTACCGGGACACTCGCGGCTTCCAGGAGCTGCGCAGAGACCCCCGCAGGGGCGGCGGGCTGGAGCGTCTTTGGCGTCTTCCTCCTCGCTCGTCCGCGGCCAACAGCGAGGCAGAGTTCAGCGTCACACTGGTGCATAATCTGGAACAGGGTAATTATCTGTCAAAAGGGCTATAGAGGGACCCCAGTCACCACAACTGCAGGAGTTGACTGCTACCCGGTGTCCCTATTTCAGTTTTCAACAAGCTACTGGAAAAGCTGCCTCCCACCCGCTCTGTCATTATCCTCCAGTGAAAAGATGGGAGAGGAGGAGAAGTGGGGCAGTGAATTGCCAATATAGTGTCCTATCAGTTATTGCAAAAGGGAGACCAAGACTCCGGTCAAAAGTCCTGGTTTTCACCTCTTGTACATAGATGCTTGGGATGGAGCCTGGCGCCTCTCACTGTTAAGTTGGTCAGAACTGCAAGGGATTGACATTGCACTCAATAAAAAAAATACAAAAAACAACAAAACAAGGGTTTTGGGGCATGAGCTCCACAAGCATGCCAAACACCATAACCCTCGTTACCGTCTGCCACTCAGATCCCGCAGTAAAAAAAGACATTTGCAAATTGGTAAATTTGGGTTTTTTACCATGAATTGCACTCTGGGACACTGATGACGGTCTGTATGTTTTTTTAAAAAGTATAAATCCACTACACTACTGCAGTTGCTGACTTAGAACTGCAGTCACAATCACATTACACTAGTAGAAGTTCATGAACTGCCTATGCCATTTAAGAACTGCAGTTATGCTAATGTTGTTTTTCGGCACAGTGCCAGACATGAAGAATGGATGCAGGGTAGGGTTGACAGATCTCCACGTCCAGCACATGAGTTTGGGTGGCTTGAGGATTTATTGCAGAGTGTTTCTGAAACCCAAGCCCATTACAAGGGCGAAATCGGTCCTGGGTTGCTTGTGTTCTGGTTCAGGGAGGACCTAGTTTGGCAATTCGGGCTGGACTTTTCCCATTTGGAGCAGGGTCAATACAGATTTGCATATAGCTGGGTCCCAAGTGAGGTGGCATGGTGTGCAAAATAATGATGGACTGGGATGCGGCCCGAGATTCAAGCATTCCATCCAGCACTTTTTGTATACTTTAGTATGAAATCCAAGCGCAGCACTCACAGTGCATGGCCAAAGACTGTGACATGTTGTTTGATGCATGAGGACTGGGTAGAGGGTGTGAATGCCCTGAGCCAAGTGCTGACAGTGCACTCCTGAAGGCCATGTGCAGTGGTTTTGGATGCATGAAGCCTTGTCAAAGGTTTTGCCCATTAGCCACACTCTGTGCCCAATGCCCACTGTGCATAGACAAAAGATATGAGCAACGGGGTCGTGACCACGAGGACTGTGTCCAGAGCATGGCTGGGGGCCATACTGTGCCCATCGGCCACATCAAACAGCTGAAGGCTGTGTACACTGAGGTTGGAGACATGAGGACAAAGTCATATATTGTGCTCAGTGTCTGTTGTGTAAGGCCAGTAGTTGGGGTGCCAGGAACGGATGAAGGATGTAGGCTTTGTTCAGCCCCTGCAGACATTTTTCTCTGTATATATGGTGAAAGGATATGAGCAATGGTTTCGAAAGCATGAGCACTGGGCCACGGATCTAGGTGTTTGCACTGAGGTTTGAGGCGAACGACTGGGTGAAGGCTATGGTCTATCGCAGCACCCTACATCCTGAGGCAGTTGTGCACGTCCAAAGGCTGTGTGTAGGGACTTTAGAATCATAAGAAGTGGGTTCAGGGAATGTATGTTGCCTCGTCCTGCACCCACTAGCCACTGTGAATGACCGATAGCTGTGCACTGTGGGGTTGGAGACATAATTATTTTGTGCTACTGCCTCACCCTGCACCTAATGGCTGCAGCGCATAGCAAAAAGTGCTGTGCAATTGTTTCAGGGGCATGAGGGTTGAGGCTGCTTCCAGTGCCATCTATGCTTTTCTGAAGGCCATAAGTAGTGAGTTTGGGTTGCCTTGGATGAGCACAGGGCACCATTTATGCAGTGGCCATGTGTGTGGTGCATACATGACAACCCTCCTGATTCCAGCGGGAGAGTACAGATTTCAAGGCTAGTCTCCCGGCTCCCGATTCCTGAATGCAGAAACCCCGATTCGGATTGCTGAATCATGATCTGCTAAAAACAAGGCAAAAGGGAAATGTTGAAGCCTGTCACACACGCTCTCATTTCCCCCTCCAAGAATTACCTCTGACATCCAGTGCTTAATTTGAGCCGGTGGTTTCCGGAGCTCGGCACCAGCACTTAATTGCCAACACTGGGTCTTTTGACAGTCTGCCACATGGTGCCACTGTTTGTGATTTTTAGAGATGAGCGCAACAGTTGTTTATTAATTCAATGTACATTAAAATGACAAATACCAGCCACCCTAGCCATTCTTGTTGCTTTGGGGGCATGGAATAGTCTGAAGTGTCACTCTTAAAGATGTGTGATGTTTGTAGGTGTGTTTGTACTGTCACCGGCAGCGCTGGCCAGGGCAGTGGGTGGTGCAATCTGCAGAGGAGAAACAGCCTTTACAACGAGGTAAATACATCGCATGCCTTTGCCTCGGATTTTTTAGCACGCATATTTTTACTGCGATTATGCATTTACATTGCATGCCAATACCATGCATTTAAGGTAAGTTGGGGGGTGGGGGGTCTCCCCCACAAATACATTGTTTTTAAATCTAAAAACAATGCGTGGTATTGGCATGCGATGTAAATGCATAATCGTGGTAAAAACATGCATGCTTAAAAGTGCGAGGCAAAGGCATGCGATGTATTTACCAGCGTTGTACCGTCGTACAACCTCTGCAGAGGCCTCCTGACAACAGCCCTGGCACTTATTTTTTTACTAATTAAGCACTGCTGACATCAAAGGTTAACTCTGACCTTAATTCTTGGAGGGGGGAGATTAGAACGTGTGACAGGCCTCGACATTTTATTTTTGGCAGTTTTACATAGTACATACAAAAACAGAGTTTAGAACTCTGTTTTTGTTTGCGCTATGTTATTAAACTGCCAAAAATGACATGCTGACTGTCTGTCACCATACATGCCAATAGACCCGATTCAGGCAGATTGCCTCTGCTTCAATATGTCAATAGGGAAAATACATTCTTCCGACTATTTTTTCAAAATATCCCACTTGCCTGCTCTAAATGTATGGTGGTGGCACTGTGGCAGTGATGTGCTTGGCTGAAGCCTGTTATCAGTTGATTGTGTGGGTTAAATTAAGGCTGTTTTATAAAGAGTTGCGTAACTAAATCGTTGTGGCTCCAGCAGCTGCCTACCAATGCTGGCACAGCACATCGTATGGCTCGGCGATGGCCATAGGCCAAAGCCAGGGGCGCTGCTGTCTCGCTGCGGGCACCAATGAGAATATTGAGTGGGGTCCACAGAACGTCGGTTCTTGCTGAGATCTCCCACAGTAGGACAACCTAGGAGGACACCCTTAGCCTCAAGCCTGCTGAGCAAGAGCACGCAGGACCGGGAGAATTGTGGGTAGGCCCTCATTGTACTTGTACACTGACTGACAAGTTGGCAGTAGGTGACTTAAAATTGTCAGGCTAAAGCTCGGTTTACAACCATCTCAAATCAAGAACGAAGGATGACACGTGTAATGTTCAGAGACTATTCTTTAAGAGTAGTTATACTTTATGTATCTATAGCACCGTCTCAAACATTGAAATGGAGTACCCTCAGGTTATGGGAGAAGGATAAAACAGTATAATCAAATATAGAAAAAACCTACCCAACCTATATTTCTTTCTGACTTTTTTTATAGAGCTACAGATGAACATGACTGCAAGGGAAAAGAAGTATCTAACTCTACAGCGCCACACAATCTTCTTTTATTGTTTTTCTTTAAATATACTTAAAAAAATATTTACCATCACATAGACAAAATACATGAACATGTCAATATTAAATATATATATATATATACATAATTGTTACAAAGTAAGTACAAACTCATGTGACATGCATACATAAATTAATCAAAATATCAACTTCATTTATAGTGAAATGTCATCAATTCTATATGATGGCAATTAATTCACTCATAAACAATATATTTTTCTTCAAGATTACTCACACATCTACATCCATACTCTCTTGCCTCCCTTCATACACATTCACTCCTGTCTCATTCATTCATACATAGCCATACTCATATAAAAATAGAATCGCTACAAAACATCAATACCAAATACATTTTTAATTACATTGTCCCCTCTTTCTTTCTATTTTCATGCCCAATTCACATCTCCTTTGGGGGGCAAATATAGGGTTCAGGTTTAGAGTGTCAGCTCGCGTATCAGTGTGAGAAGCCAATAAGCGACCACCTTCATCAGGACACATATAAAGGGATAATTCCTTTAACAGCGCTGAGGGTAAGGAGTGACCTAAAATATAATTGATGAAAAGAATAATAAATACTTCATACAGCATGGGTTCAGAACTACACCAATCCTTCTCTATATCGCACGTAAATACAAACATTCAAAATACTTTGAAAAAATATCTTAAATATGTGCGAGGAAGTCACAGATATGACAGATAGCGCTACCATTTAAATGACATTGACTACATGCTTCCACTACTCAGACTTAATCAACGTGAGCAGCCTCACCTGTGTCTTCACTTTATATTTTACTTACATGTTGAAAAATATTTTGCGCCATGTACCAGGTCACACAAGGTATAATTCCATGTATCACTTTAAACCATCACCGCTGTTTCATCGAAACTTATTTAGACATGTATACTTTGTATTCATCCTCCTGCTTCAAAGGCGCGTAGTAGTTTAATTTTTGTGGCTAGTGGAATGCCCCAACTGGTTTGAAACATCCATGGACAGACCCATTTAGGCATCATTCATCCATGCACTCAGTCAGTCCTTTCTCCGTTCAAGTTCATCCATTCATGCACTCTGTTATTCATAAAACAATGGTATTATAGCGTAGTGGCAATTATGTAGCGCTTTCTGCCCCTGATTTGGCACAAAAATACTTTGCATATGGGTAGCACACTACTCAATGGGATACTTATCACAGTAGAAACATTTGTCATGTATAATGAGTTACACTCTGTCTGTGTTTATCTCGTACTTGTTACCCTGTGAGTTAGCACTCTGCCAGCGGTTTGCCTTGCTAGGCTTCCACAAACTGTGATGTAATATTTCATTTGAAGGTGATGATATATGCGATTCAGGCCATAATTCAGATAACTGCGCATGTTCTCTTCTAGTGATTGTGCAAGCGGCCATGCAAGAAGTCCTGGTAGCACGTAGGTAGCATTTGGAAATAGTGATACCAGTGGAGTCAGCCTAGAAACGGCGAAAGACCGCCCCCTGGCGGCACTGCTAGCAGTCAAGAAATACTATATGGTGTCAATGCAGGAGTGAGAGCAGGCCACCCCCTGCGGCACCGCTGAGCCAACAGAAATTACTATATGCTTGGCCGTCAGGAAATACTATTATATGGTTTCAACCCAGGAGTGAGAGATGCTGAGCTCCTGGCGTCAGTGCTAAGCCAGCGGGAGGAGATACTATGAGGTGAGACTGAGACATCTTGGTAGAGGGTCTGTGGTTTAACCCGACAAGTATAACTTGTTAGGTAGACACTGTAGCTGGCTGAGGCGACCACTTGCCAATGGAATATATTGAAATTGTATTTGCCTTTATATAGCGCTTGCTACCCCTGACGAGGCGTCGAAGCACTTTTCGGCCAGTAGCAAGCTACTCCGGAACCCAAAAAGGATTAGTGGTGAATCTGTATCGGGAAAAATCTATTCATTTGAGCGGAGGACATGTGAGTCTGTTAGTTTTAGGCTAGATATAGAGAAAGTAAGAGATGAGGGCAAGAGTCAGTGGAGAGAGACCCTTAACGACCGCTCTACCATCTTCCTGGACGCCCGCCTGGGAGGAGGGGCATACAAAGGTTTGTGGAGAGGAGGAGGAGTGCACTTCAAACATGACTCAAAGAAGGAGGCATTTCCCAGGGTAAGTGGAAGACAGAAGCGAGGGGGGTGGCCAAGGTGACGAACAGGCCCATGGCAGCTGCATTGGAGCTAAAGAACCCGGGGAAAAAACAATACAAAATCACTCATACATTTTTATATGCAGTTTCTCCTTGAACATAACATTTTTCCAAATTAAATATGAAAGAATAAAAATTGTGTCTGGTCAGGGGACTGACGGTACATTGCTCAAGAAGGAGGGTGAGGGCCCTCCACCACCATGTAAAAATCATTCACCTACTCACACTTCTACGAAACCAAACTTGCCAATCAATAAAGAAGCATTTTAACTTTTAAAAAAACAAATATTCCTTTATCAGTGTTTGTTTTCATGTGCACTCACCACATAGTAGGCAACAAGAGGGTCTCACTCTCAGAAGTAATTTTAGGTCTCTGTTTTTGCCTAATTTCACGATTATAACTTTAGAACCATATACTGCATGCTGCAATGTCTAACGTGTGGATTCATTGATTTGTTACCATTACGAATAAATTAAGTCTTGTCTATATCCTTCAAAAACTCTTTGAATAGCAAATGTTATCTTTTAAAGGAATCTTTAAATACAGACACTTTGTTGCACTTCCAAATGGTGCTGCCCACCTTGAAGTTTGTCCCAGGTTTTTCTTCATCACAAATGGCTGTGTGTTCTGCCTTGAGTCTGGACCACGCTTTATGGATGGACCACGATCGCAAGGATGATTGGGGTAGGCAGAGGCACAGACTGTGTTTGAGCCTCATCTGACCTTACCCTTATTAAAATAACTTCCATTTTACTAGACATCTTACCAGGCTGCCTTTCTAAGCGAGTACATCAAACAGAATTGTGCCATTACGATTTACAAGTGACATGGTCATGTGAAGTTCCAATTTTAAACCAAGAGTTTTCTTGACAGTAACAAAGCGTCCTTCCTGCTGCCTCACTCATGTAATGTCCAATACCAATGTCAGAAAACCTTTCCACATGTTGTATGTAGGGCTGTCACATGGGGGAGCTGCCGGACTATTTGCCCTATGCCCTGCCCCACATCTTCAGTGCCCTGCACTGCCCTTCTCAGTGTATTTATATATGGCAAAAGCAGGCTTAGCCCGATACGGGGTCCTGCTCTGTTCTTATGGTGTCATAAAACCAGGGAAGGGCCATATCACATTAGTGACTAGAGCCCTTCAAACCTGGCTGCATCCATATGTGTTTCTCAAAATTGACTTAGTTACTAGTACAAATACTCTATTCAAATATTAAAAGTGGTGCAGGCAAAAATGGCTAGTCCTTTCTGGCATAACCGCTACCACTAGCCATCGCTTTGATGGAGTGGGTTAGCCTTAGCGCTTGTGCCACTTAGCCATGAATCCCCAAAACCATGGTTCACTTATAATCACTGTCTCTAGGCTCAGCAGTTTGGTGTTCACATGGCTGCATAGTCATTATTTACATGAGAGTAAAGGCAGGTCAAGTACTCATTTCATCTCAGATTATCATAAGTGAATCACAGCAGACAGTATTCCATATTAGACAGTCCTTGACATTCGATGGGGCCGATTCAGAAGGGCATTTTGGAGTGAGTAAAGTAGTATTCCTGTGGTACTCTTATGTGTTCTTACATGCCTTTTGTTATTGACCCCAAAACATCTAAAATGGGAGTGAACTGGGAATATTCAAAGAATATTCATATACTATTAGTAGATATTGAATAGACTGTTCCCTCGTTGCACTTTTACTAATAGGGGTATGTATGTTTTGGGGCAGATTCACAAAGGCACTTAAGATGTACGTAAAGGAGTACTCCTGTAATCAGAGGTTGAAGTGGGCAGGGGAATAGGGGAACAGTGTGCCCAAGCTTTTTTTATTTGATCAAAACAGTCCCAAACCTTTTTATTAAAAAACAAGCGTTCCTGAACGGATGAGTTGCCTTAGGTCGAAAGAGGAGAAGAAGGGACTCCTCTAAAGGAAGGGAGAGGCGGATAAAGAATTAACAAGGCTTCTCTCGAGGGTGCCCACTACCTGTAAGAAATGTAAATGTGTGCAGTTGCTTAATGGGCAGATCTTAAACCTGTTTGGGAGCCAGTATAAGCTATTATGAGAGAATCTGGAATTTGTACTTTTAATGCAAACCTATGAAAAAGGTTTCCACTACGTACAATCATCGTATTAATAAAAACATGACTTGCGAAAGCACCGTAAACATTTTTATTCATTGGCACATTTCGCGCAGGCATATATACACTGTGTGTAACCTGTCTTCTACTGCGTCTGATGTATTTTTTAAACTAATGACTTACCTATTCGCAGTGCGTTCTGTCGCAGGCTTGGACTCTTAGCACTATGTCAACGCTTCCACATGTTAAAGAAATAAAACTATTTTGAATTTTAAAGAGACTGTATCATGATTTACGTGATGTTTGTTGTATGATTTACATAGTAAACCTTTTTAGGCCAGACCCTTGGCTCGGCTCTAGCTAGGCTCTCCCTGTTAATTTGTTGTCTCGCCCACCTCTGTGCTTTTGTGAATCTCCCCCTCCCTCCTGTGTTTCTGCATCGTTGGGTGACCCCACAGAAGAGAGGCGTCATTCCCTGCAACCATCTTGTTGCTCTTCTAAGTCTGGTTGATAAATGTCGCCTGCTCTGAGCACAAAGGCTGAAACTGTGAACTCTGACCCCAAACGAGCCACATGTGTGACTCCAGACTTCAACCAGAGAGAGGCTAAAGAGACTTCAAAGTGGGAGGGACGGCTGGATTTCCGTGTAAAAGGAACCCCCGTGCGAGCGGAGATCCCAGGCATGGACAGGCTCCCTCACATCACCCCCGGAAGCAGTTATTTACTGCCCGGCCTAATTTGATGACACCTGGAAACTATTCCGCTTTACGCTTAGGGATAAGAAACAATATTTGGTCGATATTCTTCTGTTCTTGTACAAATCACGCATTCTGTTCTATGCGTTCTTTTTCGTAGCCTTATTTTGCTGCATAAACGTCATGTATATTTTTAACCGAACAAGAAAACACCCGTTTTGTGACCCGTTTCCTTTTAATATTCGGGTGTGACTGGTACCATGCAGTGTGCCTTCCATGTGATCCTGGACTTTTGTAGCCAGGTTTTCCGGATGGTGTAGACGAGCTCCCCGTGCCTGAGCAGGCGCAGATCTGTCCACAAGTGCAGCGCTGCTCAGCCATTCCAAGACCCCACAGCGCTACCCCCTCTGGTCCCGCACAGTGGACCTCATTTTACAAATCCTTGCCGGTAAAACCGGCCCTGGCTGCAGCATCAGCGAGGCCCGTTCCCGCTCCGCCACACATCTTTCTCTTCCAAGTGGGGAGCATTCAGTGCCCTCTCGCCTCCCCCACCCCAAGAACTAAACCTCCTCTCCCCCCCTGACCGTCTCTACCTTCCTCCTGCCACCCCACCCCACCCAGAAGGATTCCTGCACACATGTTTCACCTACTCTGAGCAAGTGGTCTCGGAAAAGGGGATACTCTTCGGCATCCCGCACGGTAATTCCGTGTCCATGCAGATTGCACCAAAATCAACATCAGTTGTGGGGCCGACTGGGGAGAAACGAGTGCTGAGAAGGTAGTTATTTATACATATGTGAAATGTGCTTCATTCAGAAACAAAAAAGAAAATCAACTTATGAATGTGGTCTATGTGCATTATGGTTATGGATAATGTGACTAAGGCTTGTGTTTCTGCCAAAATGCGTCGCCCATTCACTATGGATGATGTAATGAAATAAACACTTTATAATTGCATCACATCCTTGTTCGAATGCAACTCTCTGTTGCTGGTGGCTTGTAACTTATTTTTAGAAGGATTTCTGTGTATCGCGGGCCGTTGCTGAACTGCGTTGATTCTGTGGTCGAGTGCCCCTGGGCAAGAGGCATAGTTTTCATGAGTGAATGTATGAAGTGTGTGCATTCATGACGTTTAATTACATTTCAGATGATCATAAAAAGTGAGCTTACTCTTAAGCATGCAAATCCTGGCTTAAACTCACAATGGATTACATCACACAGCATTTTCCCAAGGAAGAAGCAAGCAGCCCCTGGTACTAAAGTGTGGAAATGTACCTTTTAGGGGTACACTGGTGCAGGGTCACCCTCTTGCCCACGGGTTCCAAAGACTAACAAAAAGAGATCGGCACTGGAGTTGAAATAAAATAAGTTTATTAATCACTCATGAGTGGGACCACGTCCACACAACACTCTCAAGTGTTGCAGGAGGTAGTACACTGAATTCACAAACCATTGTCCCTTTTATACCATTTTGTTGCAATGTAAGCATGTGAACAGAAATGGAAAGAACAAGTTTAGAAATAGCTATCAGCAAACAAGGGCAGATGAATAACCACTTGGTCAGCAAAGTGGGAGGGGGAGCAGGAATGCTTATGGCAGCAGTGAATGGTCGACAGTTAACATCTAAGACCAGGTGCACTAGCAGCTACAAACCCTCAGCACGTACATTGCTTTAGCTGAGTCAGGAAGTCAACTAAAATAGATAACACAAGCAGAGTGAAAAGACGAGCAGCAGAGGACGGAAGAATTACGAAGGAAACAAAATGGACACCACAGTCAAAATGGCTGTAGTTTATGCTAAGTAAAATATTACACGTTTCCACAGACAACCCTTTTAGCATAAGCTAAGACATTTTCTTATGCTTCAAAAGGGGTACGATAAATATCATGGATATCTATTAGCATCATTTCATAGATTTCTCGTTCCATATCTAAACAGGCATTTACATTTTGGACATTCGTCTTAGACGGTACACAAGTAGTACAAGTGGAAATACAAAGGGAACAGAGCATTGGCCCACATTAAATACATAAACAACAAGAGAAAAGAATTGCAATAATTATAAGTAAGGCCGACAATATTTTCAGACCCATGCAGAAAATATGTTCCAGAACCATCCAGTCCAAGTCCATGTTCCTGAGTCTTGATGTATTTCAGTGGCTATTTTGTGTAGTTTGGAGATGACCGCATATACAGAAAGTGAATTGTCCGGTGTGAAGACACAACAGCTGGAAACGATGATATGGCATGCTCCACCTCGATCAGCCAGAATAACATCTAGAACAAGTCTATTCTGTAAAGCAACCATGCGGATCGATGCTTGTTCTTCTGCCAAGTTCCCTAAGGCAGCAGTTGTCTGATTGATCACTGCTTCCATTATACGGGTGAGACGACGGACCAGCTTACTGTTCTGTACTGGGCCAATCAAAGAAGAAGAATCCTCTGTTAAAGTCGGTATATTGTTCCCATGTGGTCTCTGTCTGATCGACTACAGAGACATCGATTGCACGTTTTCCCCTACTACCAGCATGGTGATCGAACAATTGCAAATCTTGATGGTAGGTTGGGGGAGCTAAAAACACAGGTGGTAGAAGGAAGGCTATGTAACAGGTACCAGACCAGCCTGGAGGTAGGAAGTAGTATGCCTTAGTTCCACAAACAAAATAAGTGTGACGTGATGCAAGGAAGCTGCTTCGGCCTCTCGTAGACATCTGCAAAACTGTAGTACAGTTACTGTGGCCCTCTGGCACATTGCCTCTACTCTGTAGACAAAGGGGGCCAGTGGTCATGGCAACAGAGATAACAGGGGGTCCATTTCCTTTAGCCGACCTAGAATTTGGATACACATAGTTTGTTGCTGCACTTCCTTTACTGTATTCTTCCATTTCTAAAGCAGTCCCTTTTTCTTGTGGGTCCCCATCTTCGTTGGGGTAACAGACTTTGTTCAGTTTGGCGTTGAGGTCAACCACATCCCATGTTTCGTTCCATGGGATGTTCCATGTTTTGTTCCATCACACTTTACTGGTGGGCCGATTAGAAGAAATAGGAGTGAAGGGCACGGCCCAAAAACTCCTCAAATCCTTTCTCTCAGAAAGAACCCAAAGGGTCAAACTGGACAAATTTGAGGCTGAGGCATTCTCTTTTCCCTGTGGAGTTCCTCAGGGTTCTTCATTGAGTCCGACACTTTTTAACATTTATGTGTCCTCCCTGGCCCCCCTTATTGAATCCTTCGGTTTTAGCTTGACATCCTACGCAGACGACACCCAAATTGTGGTGGCGATACGACCTGAGCTGCTACAGGACATCACATCCAGACTACAAGACTGCATGAACGCAGTAGGAACCTGGATGGCACAAAATTGTTTAAAGCTAAACTCCAGCAAAACGGAGGTTGTGCTTTTCGGCAATAATCCAACCTTCTGGACCCCAGACTGTTGGCCAAACTCCTTAGGACCACTGCCCTCCCCAACTAGAAAGGTTAAGAACCTAGGAGTATGGATTAATGATACACTTAGTTTCAAGGACCAGGTGAACTTCGTGGCATCTACCTCTTCATACATTATCAGATCATGCAAGAAAATAATGCCGCTACTACCTAAAGACACACAACAGACGGTAGTTACAGCATTGGTAATGTCGAGGTTAGACTATTGCAATAGTCTCTACCTCAAGTTACAAGAAGGAGCAATGAATAAACTGCAAATGCTGCAAAATGCAGCGGCCAGACTCCTTACGGGCACTCCAAAATATGCATCGGTTAAAACAGAGATTAAAAAACTTCACTGGCTACCGATTAGGAAGCGCACCCAATTCAAGGCGCTATGTCTGGTCTTCAAGGCCCTCCAGGGAACAGGCTCAGACTTTTTAAAACAACACTTCCGTTGGTATTCACCTAAAAGAGCACTCCGGTCCTCAGATGCTAAATTGGTGATGTTACCCCGGATGAAAAAAGCTAGCTGGGGTGGTAGAAGCTTCATTGCCAATGCTGCTAAAGCATGGAATACCCTCCCAATACATCTGACGCATGACCAATCTGATGGCATTCAGGAAGGCTTTAAAAACATGGCTTTTCACAGACTACCCCACGCAACACACTAATCTTATGATCCCTCTCTAGTTCTTCACCCCAGCGCCAGGACACCTCCGGGTAGCAGCTGCGCTCTACAAATGTAATTAACATTAACATGTTTCTGAGAGATTAAATACTTTAGAGGCATATAGAAGTTTGAACCAAGCTGAGCATGAGCCATTGTGAGAGAATGGCAGCGGTGACAACGGGATTCCTTATATGTTCTGATGAGGAGGAATCTTGCCACAAACCCAACAGTTAGTAGCATTGCTTAGCTGGTGTGTCTGATGCAACATTTGAAGAAATGAATTGTTTCTCAGATTTTGCCGGTATCCCTGTTCATGTTGCGGCAAATCAAAATGATGGTGCTCTTTTGCAGCAAATGATGTAACAGTAATGTTAGGTAAGGAGGCTCCAGGCATTACTTCCTCCACTGCCCACATTACAGTAGCGATGATGGCAGCAGTCAAAGTCAGACCAAGGATGCAGATTGTACAGCCGTTGCACATTGTCGCAGCGATCTTTTTCTTCTTAGGCGAGCTCATTTTCATCGGCAAACAACAAAATAGATGATGCCCTAAGGTCCTGGGCAGGCGTTGGTTTCTTCACTAACGTTGAGACGAGTAGTCACTAAAAGGCTACCCCCCTTTGTAGTCAGTCTTTAACCACCCAGGACAGTGGCTCAAACAGTCTCTTTCTGCGATGAAGTGTCTTTCTTCCTGGATCGAAGCAGATATCTAGATGTACCAGGGATCGTGTGGTCCGGGAAGACTTCCTCAGGCCCTTCAGGTGACGCAGCTCGTCCTCTCTCGGTGACCAAAATGTCGCGATGATCTGTCAGCACAGCAGGGCTCACGAAGGAAGAGCTTCCCGCACCTGCTGATAAATAGAAGACAAGCTGTCAGTTAACTGGGACAAATAGTCACTCATCAACATGTCTGGGGTACCTAATACTGGTGCAGAACAAAGGGCTTGGCGTAACTGTTGGAAGGCGCTCTGGCACTCAGCAGTCCATGGGAGGGGCATCGGAGTGTCTTTAGTCAAAAGGGCCAACAAAGGTTTCTAGAATGGTCTGAATGCGGTCTGGTGTGAGTGCACGTCCCTCCTTAGACAGGAGGTGACCTAAATAGGTAACTGTTGGAAATGGCCCTTTTTGCAGGGTTATCCCCAAACATTTTGCTTTTTCCTCCTATTTTTCCCTGACCTGTTTGTGTTGGTTTTAGGACTCTGGGCACTTTACCACTGCTAATCAGTGCTAAAGTGCATATGCTCTCTGTGTAAATTGTGTTATGGATGGGTGTTTCCATGATTGGATATTTGATTTACCTGTTAGCCCCTAGTAAAGTGCACTGCGTGTGCCAGGGCTGGTGAATCAAATGCTACACAGGGGCCTGCAGCACTGGTTGTGCCACCCACGTGAGTAGCCCTGAAAAGGTACCTCAGACCTGCCATTGCAGAGTCTGCGCGCAGTTTGTAACTGCCATGTCGACTTGGCCAGTGCACACACTGGCCGGTCCCTAACCTTCCCTTTTCTTACATGTCAGACACCCCTCAGGTAGGCCCAAGGTACCCCTGTGGGCAGGGTGCAGTGAATGTGAAAGGTGGGACACGCCCTGGTGTGTGTGGCATGTCCTGATAGTGAATTACAGCCAATTTCGTTTTTCACTATTGCAAGGCTACCAGTTCCCCTTAGGATAGAATGGGAGGTTTGTTTATAACATCTTATAAACATAACTGGCCCAGGGAATTCGGTAAGAAAATAGAATTTAGTATGCCTGAACTCAGAATCTAAAGATGCATCTTTTAGTGAAGGTGATTTTTACATTCTGTGTTTGAAAATACCACTTTTAGAAAGTGGGTATTTTCTTGCTAAGTCATACCGTGTGCCTCTGCTGGAATGTGGATTGCCTGTCTGGGTTTTGGATGACAGAAGGCTGGGGGAGCAGGAGGGGCGCCAGATGGTCTAGGTAGGTCAGGAAAGGGCTGAAGAGACCTGGGTTACGATGGGGGAAGGGGAGGAGATTTCCTTGCACCTCAAAGGGCCTGCTCTGCCTCTGAGAAATGCTGTCTCCACCTCCTGCCAGGAATTCACACCAGAGAAGGCAGAACTGGTCCTGACCGGGCACAGGCCCTCTCTGCCTAAGAGATCAAAGGATGTTTGGACATAAATGCTGGGTCCCAGACCCCTGAACTTTAGAACTCATCTGGAACAAGAAGACTGCCAAGAAGAAGAGCCGGAGAAGCTGCGAAAAGGAACGACTGCTTTGCTGGGCTGACCTGCAGTGGCTGCTTCTGTCTTGGGCAGTGAAAGGCCTGGACTGGACTTTCTGCAACCTAATTTGTGAGTCTCTCCAAGGGCTTGAGGTAGAGCTTGCCCCCTGTTCACGAAGTCTCAGGAACAGCAAAGACTTCAAGTTCTTCGACCCGCAGCACTGGGGACTGTGTGTTTTGTGCTGCCACCCGAAGCACACCAACTCGACGACGTCTACGACACCACTGCCGACTCCGTGTCCTAAAGGCACTGCAGAGGGCACCGCTGCAACGCCGCACCGCAACCCTGGTCTCACCGACGACGCCTGTTGATGCCGCCACCGAGCCGCTGCTTGCATAGCGACCTGTGGGCACCGCACTCCGCACCGCCTCGCTTCACGCCGAAGCTTTGGCACCGCAGAGGGCACCGCCGCACCGCAACCCTGGTCTCACCGATGACGCCTGTTGACGCCGCCACCGAGCCGCTGCTTGCACCGCGATCTGTGGGCACCGCACTCCGCACCGCCTCGCGCCGAAGCTTTGGCACCGCAGAGGGCACCGCCGCACCGCAACCCTGGTCTCACCGACGACGCCTGTTGACGCCGCCACTGAGCCGCTGCTTGCACCGCGACCTGTGGGCACCGCACTCCGCACCGCAGAGGGCACCGCCGCAACGCCGCACCACGACCCTGGTCTCACCGACAACGCCTGTTGACGCCGCCACCGAGCCGCTGCTTGCACCGCGACCTGTGGGCACTGCACTCCGCACCCCCTTGCTTCACGAGGACGCCTTGGCCTGCCTGATGCCGCCACTTCCCGTCGAGATCGACGCCGCTGCTTGCACCGTGGTTCGGGGGCACCGCTCGTAAGTTACACGACGCACCGCCCTCATCCCACACCGCAGCCTTGGCCTACCGACGACGGCGCCATCGACTCCAGTTCGTCAGCCGACGACAGCGCTTCAGCCGCGACGCCGCCCCTGCTTGCACCGCGACCTGCTAGCACCGTTACGAGCACCGCCTTCATCTCGCACCGCGACCCTGGTCTCACCGACGACGCCCTCTGACGCCGCCACCGAGCCGCTGCTCGCACCGCGACCTTGGGGCACCGCACCGCTGCACTTCGCACCGCAGCATCCGACGCCTGTTGGCGCCAGCGCTCTGGATCCCATCAGAAAGGGGCTCGACCTGCAACGCGAGTGACTTCAAGGGCCCCATCGCCCTGCATTTCTGAAAGGTACTGTTTGCGGGTCTTCCCGACACCGTAGCTGGCCTGCGACCCCGGGGTCAGCCAGAACTGTTTTGGATTTGTGTGTTCACGACGCCGTGGTAGCCCAGACGGAGCTAGCCACACAAGGAACTCTTTTTAATCAACGTATTTTTGAACTATGAACTTTTAAGTATAGTATTGTGGATTTTTATCGTTTTTGGTCTTGTTTTAATTATATAAAAATATTGGATATTTTTCTAAACCAGTGTGGTGTCCTTTTGTAGTGCGAACACTGTATTACTGTTGGTTATGTGCAAATGCTTTACACACTGCCTCTAAGATAAGCCTGGCTGCTCGTGCCAAGCTACCAAGGGGGTGAGCAGGGGTTATTTTAGACGTGTAACTCCCTTATCCTGACTAGAGTGGCGGTTTTTGCCTGGCTTTGGCCCACGCCCTAGCCTACCAAAAATCCCATTTCTAACAGTAACCTGCTATCTACAATATTGCAATTTCTTTCGCGAGACTTTGTGATGATGGGAGGCAAGAAATGATAATGACAATGTTCCTTCTTCGCATTGCTCAGGGGTATCTGCAGCTAACAAGATGTCGTCGACGTACTGGATAAGGGCCACCCCTTTTGGTAAAGGAAAGGAATCAAGCTGCCTTTTTAATGCCTGACTGTAAATGCTAGGACTCTCTGTATAGCCCTGTGGAGCTCTGCAGAAACCGAAGGATCTATTTTTCAGGGTGAACCCAAACAAATAACGGTTTTCAGGGTGAATGGGTATCGAGAAGAAGGCATTCTTTAGATCAATTACACTGAATGTAGTAGCAGTGGAAGGGACCATAGTGAGAAGTGTTGTGATATCAGAAACTACAGGATATTGGGGCACTACAATTTTATTAACCTCTCGCAAATCAATAATGAATCTGTAAATTTTAGTGTCAGTGTCTTTTTTCAAAATAGGAAGGATAGGGCTATTGCAAGTATTATAGAGGACTTCTTCCACTACCCCCACTTTAATCAAATCCTGAACAATGTGTGCTAATGCTTCTTCACCATCTCGGGATATTTTGTTTTGGGGCAGTCGAGGCAATGAAACACCCTCCTTTACTTGGATATGTACAGGTGGAATAACCATTTGACCCACATCAGTATCTGATCTAGCCCACAAAGTTCTAGGTAAGGACGCCAAAGCGACACCTCATTGATAAGACAGGATCTCTCAACCATTGGATAATTGTCATTCAAAATAACACACACACCTTCCGGAGAACAACGTATTGTAGCACGAAAATATTTAAGCATATCGATACCCACAATATTGTCCGGCGTGTTAGGGGAAAGCAAAAATGGACATGCTGCAGTGAATTTGTGAAGTCCGAATTCAAGTGGCTGAGAAAGCGGGCTAGGTGTAGGTGTTCCATCGAATCCTATCGATGTTATCATTGTGCCGGACAGGGGAGCCCTAGGAACCAATCTTTTACACAGAGCACTACTGGTAGCCCCTGTATCAACCAGAAACCGATCAGTAGATCCCAAGACATTTGCGTCAACATAAGGACCCATTTGATCTACTGGCACCTCAACCGGTTCCTTACCCCATCCTAGGCATCCCCATGCATAATCGGAATCTGCAAGGGCATCAGCAGAATAATCAGACATTTGGTATTGATTTCGTCCATCAAAAGTATTAGAATAATTTGGTCCTTGTTCAACTGCCTCAAACCTGGGACGAGCTCCTGTACCTCCCCTATTTCCTGAATTCCCTGTGCGTCCTCTCATACTTCCCCTTCCCCGCTGGTACTGCTGACCTCGCAAAAGAGGGCACTCAGAACGCCAATGCCCAATCTTTTTACAATAAGCACACTGATCAGGGGACAAATTTGCTCGAGGGAGAGGGGTCACTCCAGGTGTATACACTGCACGTCCGCCTCTTCCACCTCCCCTAAATGGTGGGCCATATACTTGAGCCAACATAACTTTTGTCTTTAAATCTTTAACCTTCTTATCCTCCCTGCCTTTCGCTTCCAATTCCTGCCGCTCATAATATTGGGCCATAGTCAAAAGGGAAACTGGGGAAGACGTGGTCCAAGAACTCTCGCTAGCCTTTAAGCGACTAGCTATTTCCGGTAACCTATTTGCGACAAATTTGTCAACAAACAATTGCTTACCCGTATCGGCCAATGACTGACCACTAAAATCATGGAATGTCTCTTCAAATCTTGAAAAGAAATCAGAAACTAGCTCATCCTTTTTCTGTTTACAGGACGCTAACGTAGTCCAATCTATTTTCTTAGGGGGTATGAGAGTCTTCAACTTAGTCACAATAGCTTTAGGAAGATCTAATATCTCCTTCTGAGGTTTCTGCGCAGGCTCCCTTTCCGCATCTATTTCTTCTAAATGTGCCCAGGTATCACCATATGCTACATTGTCATCTATTTTACGTATTGTTCTCCACATATCGGGGGGCAAAATAAGCCCGAAGAACATATCAATATCTGGCAAGGTCATAGTGCAGGAGCTAATGGCTCCTTCCACCTCCTCATAGAAGGCGGCAGGATTTTTCCGGTGGTCGGGCAAAGCAGCCTTAAGAGCCATAACATCTGCTCTACTCCAAGGAGTATAAACCCAATTATATATAAAATATCCTTTTGCATCAACCGAAGTTTTATCATCATTTGTTCCCGCACCCTTCGGCGGAACATATAGGGGTGCAGCTTCACGCATTGGTTTCATAGCAACTTCACTACTACTGGGTTTGTTCGCATCCACCGAAGCATCTACTTTCTTTGCCTGAGACTGAACTGTTTCTACAACTTTATTTTTTCTAGCTAATTCTTGCTCCTTTCATAAACGCAATGTTTCATCTCGTAATTTAACCGCTCATCTAATTGTGTCAGATATGTTTTTGACAGGGTAAGTCCCATCTCTTAACTGCCTATAATCTGTCTTCAAATCATTTGGGCCTGATTCGTCAGAAATATGTTGCCAATTATATAATATTTCCCAACAGAACTTTTCTAAAAAATATAACTGTTTTGTGTCTTCCCAAGCCTGAACTGTAGTTGTGAGGATCGTCGCTGTAGTCTTCCGACGAGATTCCTCTCTAGCACTACCCTTCAATTTATCTTTATCTGCGCTAGACAGAGTAGAGCGAGTCTGTCGCCCACCTTGCTTATTTTTATCTTTTTCTTCTGAAGACAATTGCTCCTCATCAGAAACCTCATCATCCGGGGCACTTGAAGTGGGAAATTTATACGGGGGTGGGGGTCGTTCTAATAGGATGCAATCATCCTGAGGCGTGTTAAGTAGTGGATAGATAGGGCGCCTAATAGGGTACTGGCCATTTACCTCTAATCGACGTTCTCTATCTTCTTTTTCAATTTTTTCCTTCATTTCTTAATTTTTTTTAATTCTAACGCTTTTTGATTTATCGTTTTCCGCTGTTCTTTTTCTGCTATAGCTTCTGCTCTCTTCACTCTCTCTCGCACTTCTTTATCCCACATACGTACACAATCAAACATATCCGGTCTACTTTTTCTTTTAAATAAACACTGCTCTACATATTGAACCTTTTTAGAATCGAATGACCCATTCACTGGCCATTGTAAATCAGACTCTTTCTTTCTGTTTTTGTTCCATAATGAACCGTACATTATGGGAGAAATACCATATTTGATATACATCTCTCTATTAGGGGTCCCTTCCGGAGGAGCCGGCTGACTTTGCTCTAAACTATTATTGGTACCACCAGAACAGCAACACCACTTACGGAGTGTGCTGAGAACAGGCATGTTTTTCCAAGTATAGATAAAATATTACTACTCCAAATAAATATTCCAAAAAGGAGAAAAATCTCCACATTACCTGCCTTCACTTTTTGCAAAAAATGAATAACAAACCAAACCAAAATCTTGGCCAAGCAAATCAAGAGTGCCGCTTCAGCGACCTTACCAAACAGAAGTCTCCAACTTCCACCTGCCGATCTCTGGTCGACCTAATGGTCACTGCAGAAATATGCCAAAGAATACCCCAGTCGAGACCGGCCACCACCCGGAGGGTCAAATCGGGAAAACCGGAAAAGTCACTTCGGTCTGCAAAGACAAGAGTCTCCTCATGCAGGGCGCCTCCTCAGTAATATTTCAATCCTCCGTCAAGACCACTCCTTTGGACGGCTGCGTCTCCGATGGGGCCCACGTGCTGGGCTCCAACTGTGGAAATGTACCTTTTTAGGGGTACACTGGTGCAGGGTCACCCTCTTGCCCACGGGTTCCAAAGACTAACAAAAAGAGATCGGCACTGGAGTTGAAATAAAATAACACGTTTATTAATCACTCATGAGTGGGACCACGTCCACACAACACTCTCAAGTGTTGCAGGAGGTAGTACACTGAATTCACAAACCATCGTCCCTTTTATACCATTTTGTTGCAATGTAAGCATGTGAACAGAAATGGAAAGAACACGTTTAGAAATAGCTATCAGCAAACAAGGGCAGATGAATAACCACTTGGTCAGCAAAGTGGGAGGGGGAGCAGGAATGCTTATGGCAGCAGTGAATGGTCGACAGTTAACATCTAAGACCAGGTGCACTAGCAGCTACAAACCCTCAGCACGTACATTGCTTTAGCTGAGTCAGGAAGTCAACTAAAATAGATAACACAAGCAGAGTGAAAAGACGAGCAGCAGAGGATGGAAGAATTATGAAGGAAACAAAATGGACACCACAGTCAAAATGGCTGTAGCTTATGCTAAGTAACATATTACACGTTTCCACAAAAGTACTCCAGACCCTTAGGAATTTTACATGGACGAGTATCAGGGAAATATTGAGATACTTTCAATTGTTTTTCTTGAAGGAGAAAGACTTCAAAGGGAACTGATAACCATCCAATTTCTGGAGAAAATCCTAAATACGGAGTAGAATCTACCAACAGTATTTTCCCCACTCCAGGCATAGTATTGTTGAGGAAATTCAGCCTGCGGATTCTACTCAGTATGTTGAGTTTCCTTTAGAAATCGGAGGATTTTCGTTTCCCTTCTAACAGTAAATGAGTGCCACAGTCTTCTTGTAAGAAACCAGATTGTCAGACTTTGTGAGAGGCAGGCCTCAGTCTTGCTGTGAGCTGTGGCCGACCAACCACGCAGTCAAGTAATGTAGGCTAAAAGTAAAAACATTTTTTTATGAAGAATCCTGAGCTTACTCTCGGTAGATTAGCATAAACAGCAAGACTCTCCTCAGAGAAAAGTGTATGCGGTACATGTAGTGCAACATCAAATGTTAAGAAGTAATAAAGTTAAAATTATAAAGCCAAATTAGTTAAAAAAAAGTAAAAATTCATAGCTAAAATGGGAACAAAATGACTAAAAGAGGATGTAGAAATAAGTGACCTAGAAAACATTAAAGAGCGGTTGTAGAAGAAGCTAATGTTATCATAGGGGTTAAAGTAGGCTGGGCCCTTGGCACCCTGCGCAGTAACTGGTGATGGAGCGAGGGCAGATAGAGATCCATAGTTCTCTGCAGTCAAGAGGTTTAACTTGGGACTTTATCACAGAAGGCAAAATCCTCCTTTGGGACAAAATTGGAATTAGTAGTCAAGTGTTCAGTGCCAAGAGTCATCTCAAGGTGCTACAGAAGTCTGAAAGCATTCAAGAAGCAAAGAATTGTTCCTCGTATTGCAAGCCTGCATGTTCTTGGAACAATGCACTCATTGAACTGTGAGCGCTCACACCACCCAGACTGCTCTGCCATCTCAGTGCTAATGGTCACCGGCAGAGGTGTCCCATGAGTTGCCTGAAAAGCCAGGCATTAACTCTTCTGCGATTTCCAAAAGAATGCCAGGACCTTTTGAATGGGACAAGTCTTACAACCAGCCCATCCCAAGATGGAGAATTGACCAGATAACATTATTTGAGATTCCCAATCTAACATGGAGTGTGGGTGTTTTTCTGTGATGTCAGTTCTTGTCATCAGAGGCAGATGGATTGCAATACATTCATTCTCTTATTTTTGATTGTTTTGTTTGCCCCTTGCTTCTATTCTTTTCCCACATTTTTGCCTTCAGCAGATTGATCTTCTGAAGTTTTTCTCCTAGATTCTTGATAGGCCTTTTTTCATTCTGACATCAGGAGGGGTTTAGTGCATTGCTAATTTCTTAAATCCCAATTTTCATCTTGAATCAGTGGCTATACGATGACCAATTATGTTTTTTACCATTTTAAGAGTTTTTCGTCCTTTGTGGCACTCTTTGAAGGAGACAGTTGACACCATTCACTTAATCTGCAGGGTGGCACTATGGCTAGTGGGATGGGTTGCCCTTTCCTCAGGCAATCAAGAAGGGAACTCACCAGACCTTTTTAGCATCCAGTCCTTGACACCAAGTTGCACTCCACAGTGCTGGGTATGTTGATTTTACAGTCCCTCTGAAGCTCCAACTCATGCTGCAAAATGCTCTGAGCAGTACAACGTAGGAAATCGGCACATTGAGGTTGTGTCATCATCAAGAGCACTTTGCAATCTATCCCCACTTACGCAGTTCATCTTCTGACCTTTCGTGAAGCTGGAATCCATCAGCATGGCAAAGCTAGAGGCTGCGGACTTGTATAGCACAATGATCCCCTAGCTCAGCTAAAGCCTTGCTATTTGTAGCAAAATCCCCCAATAGAACAAGCAAGGAAATCCTGCTGAGGTTGCATCTTTGTCAGGTAGGTTCGGCATCTTGACCCAGTCTCTGGATATGAAAATGTTTCTGAGTCCAAACTTTTTGATTTTTTAGCAAACATTCTGTAACTTCAGTTCTGGAGCTGCAGATGTCCCCAAATCTTTATTGAGCAGGTCATGAGTTTGACAGGGGGTTTCTGAGACAGAACACACAGACAGCCATGTAAGCCTTTGATCAGGGCATATTGACTTTGACAGATGGGTATCAACAAGGGGTTGAGAGGGCTTCCAGGAAGCCTTTTTTGCCAGGAAAGTCTCTGATCTGCTACAGATTCACATCTCTGTGCAGGTCAGATGACCTGTTACAGAAGTTGTCCATTACTGGTGAGCGTTAGGAAGCCAAAACTGGGCCAGAGATTACAGTCCCTAATTATAAAGTGATGTATTTTAATGTACAAATATGTTTAAAAACAAATTCTTGTGACATATAAAATAAACATCCATGTTGACTAATGCCTTTACTTTTGATTAGGTATAAGACTTTGTTTTCTAAGCCAGTTAGAAATACTCTTTAAAAAGTGCACATTTAAAGTGTTCAGCCTCACTTGCAACTTTAGCCCATGTTACCCCATCAAACTTGCAAGTGGGTACAGTTTATCTGATTTAAATTTAATTACTGTGCAGGTAGGTTTTACTTTTATAGGGCATAATGATTCAACTAGTGACAAGTTTAGTATTTTGAATTCAGAAAAGTTTTCATAACTAGTACCAAATTCAGTTCTTTGGATTCAGAAAATGTTTTTCTCTGAATGTTGACAGAGGTCAGTGTGCAGTGTGACATGGCCGCATCTCAGCCCATGGGCTAGGTTTTGACCCACATGTGAGTGGCATAAAACTTGCTCTGGCTCATTTGTGTTATATCTCTTTTACTCAGCTTGCACATATTCTGCACCGCCCCAGCTGACTTACATAAAAGTCAAATATGCCAGTTAATTAGGAAAAAATTATGCTGCCATAGTTTAGGTGAGAGGATGTTTTAGATTGTATTCATCTGTGGTTATTTATGTCACACTTTTATAAAGTGCCACTCATCCATGAAGGGTCAGTGTGCTGTACATGCGAACAGCATAGGGTTGCATGGCAACGTCTTTGCAAAGAACCCACCATGAAACTATTTAACCAAGTGAATATTAAGCTTTTATCATTAAGGGTTCAGAACCAGTTGCTAGCAAAATCAAGACAGTGTTTCAAATTTGATTCACAAATTAAAAGGAAAGAGCAAATTAGGCTTGTGGGGGCGTGCTCCATGTGCATAAAGTACGACATGGTTGCAAAGTAGGAGATGTGCCACAGGGACTGTGAAAGTTCTTGCAGATGGTTCTGTTAGCTGGGTGTAGATTTGTGCTTCTATGGATCCACAATTATGCCCCAGTGTTCAAAGGGTACCTGATAGTTGTATCTGTCATGGAGGACCAGATACACTTGCGTGGCTGCGATGGACATAGAGATATTGACAGTTTATGGCATAGATGAATAGAATCTTTTATGACTGTGTGATCTGAATGGTGGGTCGCACTGCCAGTGTGCTGACTTAA
Organism: Calotriton arnoldi; assembly: GCA_963921515.1. Taxonomy (NCBI): domain Eukaryota; kingdom Metazoa; phylum Chordata; class Amphibia; order Caudata; family Salamandridae; genus Calotriton; species Calotriton arnoldi. Next base: position 2,633,503 of record CAWUFW010000547.1, on the reverse strand, counting down.
ATTAATAAGGTGACATATCCTAGTAGAGAGGGATGGTTGATGTCTGAATTGGCATTGATTTTGGCTGTTCTCTTGTGGCTCTTTCTGGTTTGTAAACTAATCTCTGATTCATTATTAGCTGCAACCATCATTTATGCTTTTATTCTGATATGCTTTCTGATGACACGGTTAGCTGGCTTTGTCTTTTGAATGTGACTGGGGTGGGAAAAAAGGTGCCTGTAGCCGGACTGACATTTGAAGAGTTTTGAAGTGCTACTTGGTGGCTCCTGCTGCCTTCTGTAGCTCTTCTGGCTGGGCTGGTGGCCTGGTCGCCTGAGTGGTTTTACTCTGCCATGTAGCAACCAAACGAATCTCTGATTGGCCATTTTCCCAAAAGGTTGCAGCTATCCTCAGGTTTGGTAAAAGTACCAGTTACCACCAGGGACGTATGCATTTATTCTTCATTTCATTTACAGATGCTAAAACACACCATTGTATCGGTGTCACCATTGTATATGGGTATCAATTGCTGGCAAGGCCCGGTACAAAATGTAAACAAGCATTTGCAATGCAATAGGTCTCGCATTCACGCAAGTTTGAGCTAATAGCATTGTAAATGTGAATGCCTTTTATTTATTTTTGTTTTGGGTTTTAAAACATAAATAAAAGGCATTGTCATTTACAATACTAACAGCTTAAACTCTCGCAAATGCGAGACCTATTGCATTGCAATAAAGGGCCTTCTCGGCCGCTTGTTAGATTGTAAATACTAGAGGAAGAGACCGGCCTGCGACGTCTTCAAAGTAGTGATAAATAGTGCAGTGAAGAAGATGTGTAAGTGTTGTAAATTACACAGCCACAAAGTGTGAAGTGAGAGTTACATATGATCTGAGCTATAATCACTAACAAAGCGCTCCTGCACCTTTCGCTCTGTGATTACACTGTCACGGCTCAGGAGGAAGAGCGGGGGCTATTTCCTGCCCTCTCCATGATTTGAGTGTGCAGTGTAGCATTGCGTAATCTCATTGCTAATAAAAGACACTTCAGCTGTAGTAGGGCCCTGGCTTCACCTCCTGGTGCAGGACGGGCTGTGCTTTATAGCAGGCATGGAGGGATGGTCTTGGCTGCAGCTCCAGCCTCGTACAGTGCCCCTGCTATTACTAGTGAGTGAGAGGTGCTGAGGTGGTGGTATTGGTATTGATGGTTGTGGTATTGGTGGTATTGGTGGTGGTATTGGTGGTGGTGCTGGTATTGGTGGTGGTGGCATTGGTGGTGGTGGTACTGGTATTGGTGGTGGTGGTATTGGTGGTGGTGGTATTGGTGGTGGTGGTATTGGTGGTGGTAGTGGTATTAGTATTGGTGGTGGTGGTGGTGGTGGTATTGCTGGTGGTGGTATTGGTGGTATTGGTGGTGGTGGTGGTATTGGTGATGGTGATATTGGTGGTGGTGGTATTGGTGGTATTAGTGGTGGTGGTGGTATTAGTAGTGGTATTGGTGGTGGTACAGTATTGGTGGTGGTGGTATTGGTGGTATTTGGTGGTAGTATTGGTATAGGTGGTGGTATTGGTATTGGTATTGGTGGTGGTGGTGGTAGTGGTGGTGGTGGTGGTATTGGTGGTGGTGGTGGTACTGGTGGTGGTTGTATTGTTGGTGGTATATTTGTGGTGGTGGTATTGGTGGTGGGGGTATTGGTGGTGGTGGTATTGGTGGTTGTGATATTGGTGGTGGTGGTATTGGTGATGGTATTTGTAGTGGTGGTATTGGTGGTGATATTGGTGGTAGTATTACTGGTGGTTTTGGTGGTATTGGTGGTGGTGGTATTGGTGGACGTATTAGTGGTGGTATTGGGGTGGTGGTATTGGTATTGGCAGTGGTATTGGTATTGGCAGTGGTATTGGTGGTGTTATTGGTATTGGTATTGGCGGTGGTGGTATTGGTGGTGATGGTGGTAGTGGTAGTGGTATTATTGGTGGTGGTAGTGGTGGTGGTGTTGTTAATAAAACAGGCTTTTAAAAACAACCATGTCAGGTGGTTTTAGTGCAGATGACATGTAACACAGATGTGCTTATAATAAAAAATAAAAATGTAATTGTATTATCTGTGCTTAATTTGAGCCGGTGGTTTCCGGTGCTCGGCACCAGCACTTCATTGTCAACACTGGCGCTTGTGACAGTCTGCCACAAGGTGGCACTGAATGGTAAATTTAGAGATGAACACAACAGTTAATTATTAATTTAATATACATTAAAAACAACTATTACCTGCCGCCCAAGCGATTCTTATAGCTTTGGGGGCCTGAAATAGTCTGAACTCTCACACTTGTAGGAGTGGGATTGTTAGTAGTTGTGTTGTTGCTATCACTGGCAGCGCTGGCAGGGACAATGTGTGGTGCAAGCTGGCAGTGTCGGGGGAGGAACGGGTCCCTAGGCAGAAGCACCAATATCCACAGGAGCGAAGAGTGAGCCTTTCCTCTCCCCTGAGGTACCGTCACCCTATGCCAAGCAAGACACACCAAAGAGAAACTGGTACCCCTAGGGAGCAAAGAGACGGCGAAAGAACCACCAAGGAATCTTCAATCAAGACCAGCAGGGATGAAGGGCGACCCTGTTGGCAATGTAGCCCTGCAGGAATAAACAATGAGGTAAGGATGAGAAAAGTTAAAGGGAGCTCTCCTCATAAAACAAGAGTAATACACAGTATATATATATATATATATAAGGAACACAGGTTGTATACCCTCACATACTCACTTATGCCACTGCTTGCAGTACGCCTTAATGAAGTCTCTTCAGTAAAAAGAATAGGCCAAAAACTAACAACAACAAAAAAAGAATGCGTCTTCAACAGCAAGCCTTACAGTTCAAACAAAATGGTTCAAAGGCATACGTCTGCCAATAGTTAAATCGTCTTGAATCTGGAACTGGAAGCACCGGGGCAGATTTCCTATAGTAGCAATGATTGTGACCGGTGTTTTTACAGGTCAGAGGGCACTCCTGCTTCATTTTCCAACGCAGAGCGCATGGGTGAAAATTAGAGGCAGACTGCAACACTATTTCCACTTCGGTACGGCTCCTTTGGAATAGCGGAACGGAAAAAGAAAAGTTGCGCTGCTCGTCAGCAGCGTGAAATAAAAAGGGCAATAGCGCAACCTTGCGCTTTGAAAGAAACTGTCCCGGAATAAATAGAGGAGTCTCCGTAAAAAAAAGGGAGACGAGTTCAGCGCGTCCTCGCGCTCTAATGGCACACAACAGAAAAGGAAATTAAACACAGCGCGTCCTTGTGCTGTAATGGCGGGAATAGTAAAAAAAGAATGTAGCGCGTCCAAGCGCTGAATTACCGAACAGAGGAGGGGAGCACAGCGCGACCTCGTGCTCAGATGGCAGGGTGCCTGTGGCCACAGACAATCATGTAGGTGCTTTCAAATAGTTCAAAAAATCCCAAAGCGCTTTTGAGCAGCAGAAGGTTACAGAAGGGAACAGGACACTGAATGACTCCCAAGAGAACGTACACAGGGTAGATCCAGTCAAAAGGAAGGGCGTGGTCCTTACAGGAAAGAAAGGCAAGCACCTGGGAACGGGAGCTGACAGCTTATAAACTATCGAGGTCACCTGACATTATACCAGTGCAGCATGGGAAAGCATACAACCCGGCACCCATCTCACTGCATTATGGGAGTGGTAGTTTTGCTATCATGAGACAGAGACAGGGTACAGGAAGCCTGGCGGTTAACAGGCAGGGACAATGTGTGGTGCAAGCTGCCATGGTCTCCTGACGAGAGCCCTGGCCTCATTTATTTAGTTTTTTTACAAATTAAGCATGTATTACCAATAAAGTGCTTTTCAGCTAGTGGAGCGACCCGGCAGCAAAAGCCGTTGTAGGACGTTCTGGAAAACATTTATGTAAAAAAAAAAATACAAAAGTGACTGCTGGGTGCAACGGAGTAACGGGAGTGTGTGGAGACCAATGCAGGCTCAAAAATCCTTTAGGATGTGGAGTGGACCAGAAGCAAATAGCAGCTGCCGGACTCTCCCAATTTTTGTTTTTTAAAGTTAGCTGGAATTAAAACATGTATTTTAAGGTTCACGATGGGCAACGGAGGAGCGGGTGGAAGGGACACAATGGGATGGGTGAGCATTTTGGGGGAGGGGAGGTAAACATCTCACAAGAGAGTCAGAAAAACACATGTACTCTCATGGATTGCTTAATGCTAGAGAACAAAGTAGTTAACTAAATATGAGCATCAGGTTAATACAAGTCATCCAATCAAAAGGATGGTAAAGAGGCTATGCTCCAATGGTGGAACATACATAAGACGATGAAGGCAAGCCATCAAGTAAGAGCCAAGCAAATGAGAGTGGCAATAAAGCCAACCAATGGTACGCAATGGGCAGGCTCTAAGATCAGCAAGTTTAGGTATAGTCCACAAGAGGCTTTCACTTACAGACAGCTAAAAGTTGTCGGGCAAGTAAGGCCTACAAAGAACATCATTTAATCCAATTCTTTAGTGGAAAAAATGCAGAAAATGTACTGCTGTTAACATATGGTGTGTGGTGGGGTGTGCTGGTGTTGAGTGAATGGGATAATGTACTATGCAACTCAGTTGTTCCACTGATCTCTATTTTTTTCTAATAAGGTAATGATCACTTGCAATGTATGGAGGTAAAATGCTACGGGTGTAATGATACATCAATGATCCATTTAGAAAGTATGTTAATCCAATTAAGAAAGATCCACTATGGACAAATTGTGTAAACAGCATTGAAAAAACAGGGAACACATGTTTTGCTTTTGGACAAGAAATCCATGAGCATTCGCGAGGTAGCATTAGGTAGTTAAATAATGTCATGGACTGTGTAATAAACTGTCAACAAAAAAAGGGTCACTATTAAGTTGTGTGAACTAGGTTGAATAGTTTAAAGCGTTTACTGCCACAGATCCTATAGGGTCAGCTATATTGGGTATAAACCACATTATTTAAGATCCGCAACCAACACCATATTCGTAAGTTAGTTCACGGAATTAAAGCTTTTAAAGTTTATTAACCAGCTTACTTAGAAATCTGATTAAAATGATTAGTTTAACATTATGCAAATGGTGCATGGCTTCATGCCACAGACAACCTATGAAGCGTTTCTTCTCATTTAGTGATTTAACAAGAACGACAACATGCAAACGTGTTAGAAGCCACAAGGGATAGTAATGCTGCTCAAAAAACTATAAATAACACAAGTAAAAAAAAAAAAACTCTTATAGCAAGGGATCCAAAGAGCTCGGGCAGTCTCTCGCATGTGTCATCAGCAGGTCAACAAACAAAGGATCTACGCCTGCAAAGGATGATTGATAGCTCCTGTGACAGAATTATTCATCCACATTCCAGATCTATTTGTTCATTTGATAAATATTCTTCGTACTGAAGTTCTCTCTTGATTTCCATTAAAATTATTCGGTGACAATTGTTCTACGTTTATTCTCGACACTGAAAGGGTCTACTGCTACATATATGAACATACGGCAACATGGTACAATTGGAAAGGGACTTCTGTGACAGGACAGGGTGCTTCTATCTGCACAGACCTCCTCGCGTAGCTCGCTTCTTCTATTCTGTGCGCTAAATAATACCATGCTCTCGTTTATAGGGTCTTGTTTTTCGTCCAGCCTGGGCCCGTGGCATGCTCACTACTGCATTTCAAAGTGACAGCGTGACCTTCCCCTTTGTATAAATATATACTGCACCCAGTGATAATATTTATTTGTATCTCTCACACAGGACCGTCTGTAAATGTGGGTGCGTTTATACTTCCCCAAGTGGCATTAAATCCTATAAACCCTGCTTCTCTTGCTTGGAGTTTTTATTTAACTGCGTTCTGTAACCTAACTGCCTAGAGGGTTGACCGTATAGATTTGGGCTTATATTGATACACAGGCAATGTCTTTGAGGACCCATTGTACTGCCAGTAGATTGCGGGGCAGTTGTCCGCACCCGGGTCTCTTTCGGGGACTGCCCAGAAAAAACACTGTTCTCCCCTCTGCCCTGATACTTACGGGTGGTGCATGCTGGCACCAACGAGGACTCACACTCAAATAGGCTTGTCCGCGAGCACCATTTGCACTCTGTTGTTTATGTATCCTACAGTAAGCAAGCACACTCTGAGACACTACACTTTACACAACGAAAGCTCGAGGGCTGATCACGTAACGTGCTGACCTGCAAAGAACGTAGCCCACAGATCCTATTAAACACTAGACCGCTTTTGACAATCTCACAAGCTGGCTATGAACACAGACTAATCCAATACGTCTGTGTCCCATGGAAGGACACGCATTTACAATGCAATAGGTCTCGCAATTGCGAGTTTTTAACCTCTGGCATTGTAAAAAATAAAGAGCGCGGTGGCCCTGAAACGGGCGCCGCGCTCTGAATTAAAGTAAAAAAAATAAACAGAGCGCAGTGACCCTGAAGCGGGCGCCGCGCTCCGAATCAAAGTAAAAAAAATAAAAATAAACAGAGTGCGGTGTCTCTGAAACGGGCGCCACGCTCAACTTCAAACTTCTAAAAATAAAATGTAAACTGTGCGCAGTGTCCCTAAAGCAGGCGCCGCGCTCAGCATGCACATACAATAAAAAAAAAAGCAGCCGCCATTGTCAATAAAGTAAATAGTGCTCACCCACTAGACAAAGGAGGCCATGTTAGGAGCGAAGTAAAAGGTCCAGTCTTTATGGGCGGTAACACATGGAGACATGGCAGTACCAAGGCGGGACTAACAAGCCTCATAATGAATCAAAAGCCAGCGTTTACAAAGGACAATAACACAAGCCAATTACAAATATGGGAGGAGAGTGTGCGAGGCTTCCACAGCATACTCTACTACAGCATGCCTCGAAAAGCGAGCAGCGCAAGTTCGCTGCCGCTAGGCTCGACCTAAAAAAAGGGGGAAAAAGCCAATGCCGGGAAGAATGTATTTCTATCCATGTCTTTTTTAGGAGTACTGAGGTGCTTGGCAGAGGCTGTGTGCTCACCTGCACACACACTTTCTTAATCAAAATGGCGTCCTTAAAATTAGAGGCGGGCCACATGCCACACTTGTTCTCCTATTATGTATAAGGGAAAGGGTGTTGCTGCTTTACACAGAAGCACACGGATGCTGGGACAACAGTATAAGCCTCAGTCCTTAGTGGAGGTTAGAACTGAGTTACAGAAAAAGCTACATGTTTCGAGGGTCGAACAGATGGCGTTCTTATACCACCACATCAAGCGAACAAGGATGTCGGGCAGATCCTTCTGGGTTCAGACAGCCATTGTATGGAATCCACTTCCCCAAATACAGGATATGAACAGACTCACTTGTAGTTCCAGAAGGGCCTCAACACTTGCCTACTTCCAAAGGAACATCAAGCATACCGCCCAGTTAATAACCCAACCATGGTATCCTTGGTGAATCTGCACTGATCAACTAAGCAATTAAAATGTAACCTAGCTGCTGATTGTCCAAGTGAGGCAAAACGTGGAGTGAGTAGCATACATAAATGTTAAAATACTAATTGTCCTCCATTATAAAGTGTCCAAATTATTAGTTCAATTTGAAGCCGGATTTACTTGTTAACCATTATTTTTGGACACATGAATGAGGAAGAGAGTTTGCAAATATTCAACCGTATCCAGCTTTGCTTAACTTCTCAGCTTCCTCCTCCCTCTTGTATGTATTGCGAAGAAGGAAAATATTAACAGTTGCTTTTATTGCGTTATTCATTTGATATACTCTAATGTTTTCTGATCTTATTAGATTATTTTTTTAACACGTGCTCATATTTTCTGTTCTACAGCCTTCAGTATTAAGAGAAACAAATTTAAGGAAAAACATATTTCAAACACACAGTTTGGCTATCACTTTCCTCTCGTTGCATAACAGAGCTTGAGAATATGAATAGGTTGAACCATTAAATAAAAAAGATATGAAGCGCTCTGAGAAAAAGGAATTTATCAAGCTGACATATTTATCAAACATTGGCAAAGTCAGTAGACCTCACCTGTGAAACTAGGATGCAGACCTGTTGGCTTTGCCAATGCTTTGTTTTGTTTTTCCATCATAGCAAGAACCATTGTAAGAACGTGTATGCATGCACAGTGTGTTCTTTAAGCTTTATAAAAAAACACGCAGAGATGGGCATCTGCCGTGTTTTCGAAGGGGCAGCTGACAAAACACATGGAGAGTGGGGCAAGTGGTCGCTAGGTGGGAGTTCAATTTTAAATAAATAGAGTGGGAAAGGAGGCAAGCAGGGAGGACAAGGAACGAGAGAAAGAAAAGAGTTCCTCATGCAGAAAAATGCATTGTTTTGACGTCACCAGTAGAAGGATGTAATTCATCCAGTCAAAACAGGTTGAGAGCGAAATGCTCCTCGGACTAGACAAACAAAGGAATATGGAGCAAAGTCAATGATTCATGAACCTGGGCCAGACCCAAAGCCCACTCTACATACATATTATACACAATAGGACTGCTGCCAGCAGACAACTAAAACTGTCTATAAATGTGACCTTAAAACAAGGTCAGCGGATTTAAATTTGATGACGGCTCCTTTTCTTTTCCCCCTACATTGCATAGATTTGTATTCACCAACATACAGATTACATTCTGAGAGCATATCAACTTCACCAGGCCGATCAAGTCTGTGCAGTTGGCGCGTGCTTCAACACCGGAACATGCTAAGTTTTGGCTTCAGTGTTGCAATTGATCTCCATGTGTTTTTGTGGTATTGGTCTTAAAATGTCCTTTGTTCGCCCCAGCTCTGTGATATATATCGTGCTACTATACTACCCTCAGCCACCTCACTCCATGCTGAACTTGAACCAAGATGAAGTTGGGTATAATCAAAATCAGTTTGATCTAGTGGTTCTGCTGGTTGAATGTTTAAGTCAATGATTTAAAGCATATTCCTTGTCTTTGAGAAGAAGATGATCCTTCACTGAATTGGTTTAGTATCCCAAAAGTGAATCATGGAGTATTCCATACTGGTTTCCTTTGTTACCTCTCTGGCCACTCTGCGTGCCAGAATCTCGTCTGCCTTGTCAGCTCTTCAATGGTGTAATCTGCTGGGAACTTAATTTCAGAGTTATCAGGCTTTAGTGTCATCTTATCCTTTCTTTTAACTATCATACTATAGAGGATACTGTCCTGCAAGGGATACCGAAGGGGATCATGCGAGCCATGCACATTTTCACAATTTCCCGGTTCTTCTATACTAGGACAGAGAAGCAATGTTTTGACTTCGTTGCAAACTACAGGACGAGAATAACTGCCTTCAAATACAGGCTTCTCCACTAGGGCAAATTAGTTGATCTGGGGATAATCAATGTATTTCTCTTCCGCAGTTCTGTTACTTACGAACAAATAGGAGTTCATCAAGGCAATTCAGTTCCCAGTGTGCTGTTGCAAGAACCTTCAGTTCGCCTTCTATTATGTTTCTTGCTTATATTTTATTTGACGTTTCTTCAGCCTGCATTGGAATCGCTTCGCATTGTTTACAGTATCTTCTTTTTGAAGGGAGAGTTTCTTTGTTCCAAATATTTACGCTCATGTGTATTTCCTTGCTTTACCATTACAGTTTGCTTAGTGGCTGTGCTTTTTCAAATAATTTCGGCTTCAGGGTTTTGCTTGTTATGAGACCTTGTTTCCTGTATGCATTAGTCTATGGTAGTAATGTCTTGTTTGTTTTAATTTGATTTATGACTAACCATAGTATCTGCTTCCTAAAGAAACAGATAGGAAATCACTGTAAAGAAAGCTAGAATTTAAATAGTGACACATTTATTGCTCCTTAACCAATGTAGGCATCCTCAAAGAGGTCCCAAGCAAGCTAATACATGCTGTGCCAGAAGGAAAACTTATTTTCGGAAGGGGCCCCTTGTAAGTGACAAGGGTCTCCAATGAACCTCCCCTTGCACCCCTCACTGATGAGGGTAGCAACTTTGCACCTCAGGGGCACATCAAGCATAAATGACGTAGCTGCAGCAAAGGTTGCCTGCCTAGAATGGATTCCTGACATGGTGAGGTAGTGGATGTCTCCGGATTCTTTAAACTGCACTGCGTAAAATTATGCAAATCCTCAATTATTGCTGAATGAACCCCGCAAAAAGCAGAGTAAGTAATGGATGGGTAAAACAAATTCCTAACAAGCATTGGCAAAGCCAATAGATCCTGCTTGCAATTTGAATCCCAACCAAAATGTTTACAAAAGCCTGCAGTAGTGAAAAACAAAATAACCGCCAACTGCTTTCTGTATGTTATGCATATATGAGGTAAATAACTATTAAATCTGTGGTGATTCAGTGTACTTTTTAGATGTAAAATTGTCCCTCGTGGATGGTAGTGCAAGCATTCTATATGAAGTGGAAGGATACACCCCAGTGGTCAGTAGCATGTGGGTGAGAGTAGTACTCTTCTGGGTGGAGTCAAAGCCCTCCATGTGTTTATTTTATAATAATGTTATTCCTAGATCTTGCAGACAGACAGTTGAGCTATCAAGTTAGACCTAAAAATAGTTCAGTATGAAACAAAGATACTTTAGAAGAAGATAAAATAACATTTCATGGAAGATATATTTTTATTAGCCGAGGCTGTGGACAGGGGAGTATGTTTTGAATATTATATAATGGAAAGAATGAATTGCTGCTCCTTGCTGGGCGCCGCATAGAAGCACACCAGGCATCGCTCAGGATTGGAATGTTTGTGGAGGGTGATGGAGGCATTGAAATCACTAAACAAAATGGGAGCCTGAATCCGAAAATGCTATGGGACCTTAAAAATAATAGAGATGCCCATAACCAAACATATGTTAAAAGCGTGGATTACACCCAAACTGCATTTTTTCTTTAAGCTAAATTGTTCGTTGGACAATATTGCTTCATTTTGCCTTATTTCTCAAAATGTACTGTCAGCTGAGATGTTTGGCAAATTTCATCCCAGGAAATAGGGAGGTTATGGAAGTAAATCCGTTTTGTCTCAGATGGTTGAAGACGGTAGGCTAGTGGCCCATTTTGCTACCTGCACTCTGATGAGGCTAACGGTTCCCTGGACCTCTGAACACAAATGTTTCTGCCACCGGAGGGAGTTTGTGAGGATTCATCATAGGGGGGTGAATTTTATAGGGTCACCTTCCCAGGGTTGAAGACCTCTACTGGGAACTGCCACATACTGGCGGGTGTCTCAGCATCAACCGCAAACACGTCCTAAATGTAGACGAGCCATATTCAGCCTTGATTCGCCAGTTCATGATGCCGATGAGACATGAAGTTGGTTGGCACCGAGTGCGGGACCCAATAAAGTATTGGCCACTTCCCATACTAATATGGAGCCGCCTGTCCACAGGCAGTAATGGACAGAGGGGTTTCACACCGGTGTGTGCGTCACAGCGTCACCGCTGGGTCCTATGTAGTAAGGCTTTCGCCTACTTGTACTTAGCACCATTTACTTAACATGGTGCACCTCAGAGACTCTGTGGACTCCGAACCCTCTTTGAATGTCTGACAGCGCTGCTGCTTATTTTTATCTTGAAGAAAAAGCTGAACCCACCGAGCTTAGACTGGCTCTGAATCCACCACAAGGCCTGTCCTCTGTGACAAGACTTACAAGCCTTTCATTGATATAGAGTTGTTGAGCAGTCGCGGGCGTCTCCTCAGCAGCACAATGAAAGGCCGCATTGATTGCAGCTGCCAGTGCTTAGACATAGTTGCAGCTGTACGAGTTACAGCTTCAAAACCTTCCCTCTGGACTCCAGCCTGCTCGGCGGAGGGGAACAGCTGTGGTCACAGGCCCCTTGAACCTCCTGGCAAGAGAGCCGGGCTCCTTGGCACAGCAGAGGCGTCTTGCAGCGGGCCCAGGGAAGGAGCAGGCTGTACGCTGCACTTGCATGGAGTCACTGACACGGTGTTTATTCCTTGGAAAGCGCCGTCTAACAAGCCTAAAAGACCTTCAAATAAAACAATCCATTAAACACACGGCTTGTAGTTACCTCATGACACTTCCTGGTAATTGAGCTTTCATGGCCTAGCTGTTTACAAGCCTTGTTAACATTTCAATTGAAACTGTCCCCAGAGTTTGCCTAGAAAGAGGAGCATAGTGACACACATGGCCTGTGCTTGGACAATGACCAGCTTTATTTAAAATACCAGTGTTAGCGAAGTCATCACATGACTGGGAGATAATCAAGGACTTTTGTGCGTTGATGACAATAGTATCCGTGCACCCATTTCAATACAAAAGTCGTCATTTTATGGACAGATACCTTTCTTTATACTGACATTCTGGTGGTGCTATGTGAAACTGTTTAGATTTACCAGCAAAATAATCCTTTTGTGTGCGGAAATCCTGAAGGTATGTAAAACATTTATTATTTCAAGTACGACACCATACACCATTCGGGAATGGTGCCTCTGACGCATCCATGCGTCCTAAAAAAACAAAATGAATGGAGCCCCCTGATGTTATCGTGACAGTTATGTCATAGTACGTCATTTCCTGCTGAATAAAATAGGAGACACTTCCAGGTTTCGCAATTCATACCTCGTCACACCTTCTTTTGCTTCGCGTTCTTCACCTCCCTGCTACTATTTTTTGTTGTCGGTTTTTGCATTTTGACACTTCTCCTGGACCTACTTCTGGATATTCTTGCTTGGCTCTTTCATATTCCCTGATGTCAGAGTGAGTTTTGGTGCCTTTCTAATAATATGTGCATTCATCTTCATCTTCAATCAAGAGCTACAAGACTGGCACTTGTATTACTTCCTCTTAACTGGGACCCTCCTTAGGAGGCACTTCATAGCTTTGACATGTAATGTTAAGTGCAAGTGGCACTTTGGCTATTGGGAGGAGCCGCACTTTCCTTGTGCCGTCAAGACGGGCACTCAATCAATCAAACACAGAATTTGTAGAGCGCACTACTTACCCGCGAGGGTCTCAAGGCGCTCAAGGCGCTGTATTGGAGACACATATTGGTGAGACAATAATTGGAAGAGGAAATGAGAATCAAAGCTTTGCTGTTAAGTACTCTGCATGAACTTTTACAGCAGGCTCTATGTCACTGTGTCATTCTCTGTGTAGTCATTATGTCTTATACCGAGATTAGTATTAAGACTATGCAACAGCGTCCATTATTTCCGACGCAATAGGGTGGAATTTAAGAATCCGGGAATAACTGCAAATTTGCATTTTATGGCAAATGCAGGCTCAAATGTGCAATCTTTTCCCATGAGGGGCTGTTATTTCTGCAGAATTTGAGAAAAGAACAACCCGTGTTTACTTAAGGTAGGTATAGCTCCGTTGATCATTATTTTGTCAAAAATCTTTCTTTGAGTCAATAAGAGGTGCGCTTTTCCTTCTCGCTGTGTAAATTCCCTAGTGTTTACTATGGGACATTAGCCAGCCCGAAAAGCAGGCCAAGAGACTACTGAAAGCCATATTTTCTCTGGAGATATGATCCCTTGTTTACTTTAGAAATCCTGGACTCTGGCCCATTCCCACACTGCCCACCATATGTACAGCCAGTTGCGCATTTGGCTGCCACATTTATAGCACCACTAACACATAGTTGCCGCCTATCCTGCAATGTTATTTTGTCAAAAGCACTTTCACTTAAGCTGGAAAATATGTCTCTCCGTTTTAGTTTTTTGTTGCACTAATGTAAGCGTATGAGCTCTTTTCGTTAAAAAAAAAAAATGTACAGTTAATTTCCTGACTCTACAGTAATGTAGAATTGTATTAGAGCACAAACCTTTCTTAGAATTTACAGCGTGGCCATCTCAGCCGATAAAGTAACGTTTTTCTTAAAAATAATTATATTTATTCCTTTTCATGACATCTTAAGCCTTTTATTAACTGTCTTATTTTGTGTGAACATCCTATCTTTACAATTGTATGTACAGCTGCTATCTTTTTGTTGAAAAATACCCTTCGTAAACTTAAAAAGTAACATTTTTCTAATTCCTCTCATGAACCTTGGCTATACATGTATGACAGTAAAAATAATCCCACTATATACTGATTTTCTGTGGCTGTCACCATTTTTGGAACTGGCTCAGACGCAGCTTTAATTGTAGCACCAGCCTGTTATAATCTCGATAAAACATATCATATTCTTAGTATTACTGCATACAGAAAGGGGCTTTGGGTTAGCTTGCTTCACCATTGCACTTTTGGACTGTCAATCACACGTAAATGCAGGCCCCAGAACAGTTTACATACTGGATTATTCCCCTTCAGCTAATGGCTTGTAGGCAGTGTCAGTCAGATTTGATCTCTACCTTCAGGACATCCATTCAGTTTTTGGCTTTAGAAGCACGTGAATGACAGCATTTTGCCTTCTTACTTTCTGCTTCTGTATCAAAGAGGATCAGCCACTGACAGGCAAAGGAGTTTGCATCAATCTGTGAACTTCTGCTCTGCCCCACCCTCATTATCACCGCTTCACTGCAGTTCACAGGATCCCAGCTCCTGCTCCACCCTGCCCTATTTGTTACTGTGGCTAATGGTAGCCCCGGCTTTTAGTCTGTTCTGCCCTCCTTGTCAGCAGTTCCTTCCACACTCAGGCCCATATTTATCAAGGTTCTGTGTGGCACTTGTGCCACGCAAGAGCGATGAAAAACCTAAGTGAGATTTATCTTGCCACACACAGCAACCTTGCGTGGCCCTGTATGGCTTGATAAATCTAGATATAGGAGAAGGAGTATGCAGTTCCTGTGGGAGAAGGAGGAGGAGGAGGAGGCTGGGTTGGTTAATACCCCTACCCTAAAGTGGAGACAGGGTGTCTCCCAAATTGGGAAGTGGGGCCCTCACACACCCGGTTGGGTGTCATGCTTCATCATAGGGCTTGCTCCTCGTCAGGCCGGCTCTGCAATGCCTGACGGGCACCCTATGAGGGGCTCTTTGGCGAGATCTTTTTCCCAAGCCGTTAGGTGAAGTGTGGGTGTGGGGCCTCGTGGTGCAGGTGTGGGAAAAGTGCGTAGTGAGGTGGTATGTGGAAGGCTAAAATGAGGCACAGTGGTGCTCCAAAACCAATTTATTCTCTGAGCCCACTGGTCTCAATTGAAAGCATTGTAAGTCTTACCGCTGATTTAATGGTCAGAGGTGGCTAAGTGTGAATGGTCAACATGTTTCTCGCCTGAAGTGTGGGGAATCACATGGTGATTTGTCAGGACCAGGGATACTACACTACCTACACAGTGGTTGGTTACTCAGAGGCGAACCAAGCACTCTCAAACCTAGCAATGAGGTACCTTTTCAATATATTTAGAATTGACCAACCCGACTTGGGTATTGGTCTGGCCCCCTCGACTAGCAGGCAGAGGAATGCATGTGCAAGCCCTATGATGAAGCATGACACCCAACCGGGTGTGTGAGGGCCCCACTTCCCAATTTGGGAGACATCCTGTCTCCACTTTAGGGTAGGGGTGTTGACCAACCCAGCCTCCTCCTCCTCCTTCCCCCACAGGAACTGCATACTCCTCCTATACGTATTCTTTGGGGCTCGCATGCTGGACCTTTAAGCGCCCCTGATCCCCCATTTGTTAAGAGTTGATAAATCTAGAGAAACGCAATGCAGCACAAATCGCTGCCTTGTGTTACTCTGCCCCAGGGAGGCGTTCCATGGCTGGAGCATAGGTGTTTCCATGCATCCTTCCATGGATTTTGGCATATTCCCAGATTTACCATTAGTAGTAGGTTTGGGAATGCGTCAAAACGCTATGCCTCCCCAGGTGAGGCATAACGAGGAGAAATATCTTTATTTCTCCTTCGTTTTTCCTCTTTCTATCTGTGCTGCATTCTATGTGTGCTGCATTCTGCATAGAAAGAGGACAATGCCTCTCAGGATTGTTTTTGTGCAGGAAGGTGTGTCTTCCTGCACACAAACAATCCTGCCTGTAAGGCAGGCACCCTTGCACCGTGACGTAAGGGTGCCTGCATTGGCGCTAGGCAGCTAAAAGTGTGCCAGTGCTAGGAAAAGACAGGAATGCGCTGTATTATGTTAATTTGGATTCCTGCCCTTTCACACAGCGCAGTGTGGCTTGCTGCATTGCGCTGCATGAAAGATTGATAAATCTGCCCCTCACAGTTCTCTCGCGTGCTTCCGGACACTCCACTCTTTTTAATGGTGAGGCTCAGCAGCTCCTCTGACATGCTTGACAGGAGTTTTTTTGTTATGCAGAGAAACCTGCAGCCACTTTGCATGGTAATGCTTATCAAAAGATTACACCGTTCCAATGCATAACCTTTTGAGATCTTGACAATGTGTTGACTTACTAGGAGAGCCACCACCATTATTCTTACCACAAGCATTACCACCATCACCATTACCACTGTTACTACTACCACCACCACATTTAGTACCACCATTTCCAATACCACCATTATCATTACCACCACCATCATTGCAGCCACCATTACCACGATTAGCACCACTACGACCACCACTTTTACCATCATTGCTACCATCACCATTAACACCAACAGCATCATGACCACAAAAACCACAATCATTATCACCATTACCCACCGTACAACCACCATTAGCAACAGCACCACCACCACCACTGTTACGACCACCACTAGCAAACAACATTCACCACCACAGTTACTCCAGCCTTACACCATCAGTATCACCACCATCAGTATCATCACCACTATTAGCACCACAACCACCATTACCACCACTTGCACTATCATTACCACTGCTACGATGACCACCATTACCATTATCACCACCATTAGCAACACACCACTACCACCATTACCTTTATCACTTCTACACCCATCATCCCAATTATCACCACCACTATCACAACTGCCACCATTGCCACCACCACCATTAACACCACCACCATCAGCACCACCCGACCCCACCACCCTCACTACTACACAATCAATACCACTATCACCACCAGTACCACCACAACCGTTGGTACCACAATCACCTTGACTATCATTATCACCATCATCACTATCACCAAAATCACCGCTACTATCACTACCACCACTATCACTTTTATCACCACTTTAACATTCTTGTTGACATGACCAAAACGGTTTCTATCTCATGTTTTGGTTGGAAGGAAGGTAATGGGTATAACAATTGAAATTAGTCTGAGTGTTCCAGGTGAGTGTGGCTGATCCATTTACCAAGATATTGATCATTACAGACTCTCTAGATTGAGACTGGGTGTCTTTAGGAACAGGAATATACACACCATTTTCTTTTTTTTTTTTTTTTAATTTTTTTATTAAAAATCCACAGTATAAAAAACAGATAAAAACAAATACAGAACTAAACCAATATGTCATGTCAAATCATCCAATACAAAATACAATACATATCATTTCATTCCCATTTCAATCATCAGATTGAAACAAAAAACAAAATCAGAAAAGAAAAAAGAAAAAAATATAACAGATTATAATATCAGTAAGAAAAATGATCAAGCATGGAGCCCCATATTTGCATACCTAATTCTCGTTTCCTTGAACCCTTAAGCGAATACAGACTAAACTCCAGGTTAAATATACTATAAAACCTAGCACGCCACATTTCAAAAGAGGGTGCCTCTGGATGAAGCCATAGAGAGGCAGTACATAACCGTGCTACCCCCATAGCCACAAAAATAAGATACCTATATTTATACATCAGTGTCCCTTGTCCCAACTCCTCACCAGTGCCTAACAACATAACAGGGGCCGAAATCACTATACCCACTCCAGTAACCTCTGATAAAAACCTCTCAATATGTTGTATATACAAAACCAAATTAGTGCATGAGAAAAAGATATGTAGACTATCGGCATCATCAACGCCACAGCGAAAACATTTCCCATCATATCTACCCCCCATTTCTTCATCTTTGCCGGAGTATGATATAAATTAAATATCGTTTTGTAATGTTGTGTCTTTAGGTTTGCGGCCATGAATATTTTTCCTGCCAAATCAATTGAGTCCTCTATAGACACACCTGAGATTCCAAAAGACTCCTCCCACTTAAGATTGTATTTCTCAAGATCATCAATTTTAACAGATTGTAATGCTTTGTAGAGGACGCCAATTCTTGCTTGAGATCTAATAAGTTCGATTATCTTATCTGGTTTTAACACCGTAGTATGTTTATTCAGAAAATCACGTATCTGAAGATATTTAAAGAATTGGCATTTTGGAATTTGATATTTATCAGCCAATTCAGAGAAAGAAAACAGCAGCCCCCGGCTCTCGTGAAATGTCCAAGTTGTGTGATGCCAGATAATCTCCATTTCCTAGTGACATAATCTTGAAATATCGAGGGAAGGATCCCTACAGCCGACAGGGGAGTATAAAAGGAAAGCCCTCAATCTGTAAATTCTTTCGAATTATTTTCCAGACCTTAAAAACTGCCCACAAGATCTTGAACCGTGTCCTCTTATAATAACTGCCATCAATTCTATGAAATAGACAGTTTTTGGCCTCAGTACCAAGTACCATCTGATATATTGACGGGGCCTCCGCAGGATTATCTACTTCTTCTCCGGTTAACAAAATACGAGCATTAACTAGAATACACACATAATAATATAAAACAAAATCAGGAACTGCCCATCCCCCTCTATCTCGAGGTAGTGTCATATATCGAACCGCTCTGCGCGGTTTCCCCGGAGCCCACAAAAATTTAGAAAACACAGATTGTAATTGCCGTAGTTGCAACAAAGGTATTTCCAAAGGCACCGCTCTGAAAAAATATAAAACTTTCGGCAAAATGTTCATTTTAAGCACATTGGCTCTACCAACCAAAGTCAGATGAAGACATTGCCACCGCTCAAGCGCTTGTTTAATATTTCCAAAAATGGCTCTACAATTAGCGTCGACTAACTCCTTCAAACAGACCCGAATCTTGATACCCAAATATATAGCTTCCTTAACAACTTAAGTGTCATTATTAATAATATGATTAGTGCATAGAATCTAGGTCTTAGAGGTGTTAAGCTTATAGCCAGCCATACACCCAAATACATATGCAAGATCTTCAATTTCGGGTAAAGCCATCCCTGGATCCGATGTGATTATAGCTATATCATCCGCATATGTCAAGACACGGAACTGATCTTGCCCCACCGTAAACGGTCTTATCTTTGTGCTCCGCTCAAGCATATCCCAAAAAGGATTAATGTAAAGCGCGAACAAAAGCGGGGAGCAAGGACAGCCCTGATGTGTGCCTCTAGTAATACGAACTTCCTTAGATGTTAAGCCCATAGCACAGATCCGAGTCACAGGAGAACGATATAAAACCTGCAGTGCTTGTATATATCCCTGAGGAAAACCCATCATAACTAAAACTTCCCAAAGAAAATTCCAGGACACGCGATCGAACGCCTTCTCAGCGTCGAGTAGTACAATTCCTACATCTCTAGCCTCCACTTGAGCAATGTCGAGTATAGTAATAACTCTAGCTACATGGTTTACCGACCCCCTGCCAGGAATAAATCCATGTTGTCTAAGTGAGACTAAAGGGGATATAACCTTAGCCAATCTGTTCGCAAGAATTTTTGCATATATCTTTCCATCACAATTTGTGAGTGATATTGGACGATAGGAACCCGGAAGATCTGACGGCTTACCCTTCTTTTTAAAAACAATGATATTGGCCACGTCCCATGATTGTGGTGCCACACCTTTTTGAGCAGCCTGACAGACAGACAAAAAATCAGTTTTAAGTTCTTGAAGAAAAAGCTGATAGATTTCAGATGGTAGCTTGTCTGGACCCGCGGCTTTACCCCGTGACAAACCATTAACAGCCTGTCCCAGTTCTTCCATTGAGATAGGTTTATCTAATCTATCTGCTTCTCCATGAGCTAACTGCTGCAATTGAACGTCCAAGAGCCCAAAATCTACCGGATCGCACTCTCCATCTGTATAAAGCTCTTGATAAAAGCTATGAAAAACCTCTAAAATCTCCTGGGGATCACTTACCAGCCCACCAATAGTATTCCGCAAACCATCTATTCTTTGTGAGGCCTCTTTAGCGCGTAATCTTTGAGCTAAACAGCGCCTGTCGCTCGCCATATTCGTAACGATCTTTCTTAAAAAGCTGATATTTAGAGGCAATTTCCTTACTCCATATGCTATTAATATTGGCTTTACATCTGGCAACTGTTGTTTGCAATTCAATACTATTACTACCTGACAAGATTCCACATGTTAAATTTTCTTCGGCGATTTTCAATTTATTGTACAGCTCCTGAACCATGCGCTTAGCCTGTTTTTGTTTATATAGTCCGAAGCTTAAGACTTCCCCTCTAAAACAAGCTTTGAAGGTGTCCCAAACATTCCCACAGCTAGTAGAGTAGCGATTATCTAGAAAAAACTCTCTAACCCAATTCCTCATTTGCTCAGTGAAAGAGTTATCAAAAAGGAGTTTTCTATCAAAGGTAAACTCTCTTGGAACTAAGCTAGTACCCAACGCTGGAATGTCTAAGACAACTGGAGCATGGTCAGATGTCATTCGGGGATAAACCCATATTTGAGCTTTTGTCAATAAAAGAGGTGAAATAAAAAATAATCAAGCCGGACTAATTTGCCATGAGGATGAGAATAAAACGTAAAGCCAGAATTGGGTGTTTTAAGTGTTCCCCATACATCAACTAAGCCGTGATCCCATATTAAATGATATAAAGCCTTGAACACCCTAGGTTTCCTACCACTATAACTTTGAATCCCAGTTTGTAATTCCCCATGTATCAAATTAATATTAAAATCCCCACATAACACTAAAGGGGTGGGCCAAGTTGCAAGTTCCAGGTTTAAGTATTCAAAAACAGAAGCTTCATCCAAGTTGGACCCATATACTGTGCATAATGTAAATCTGGATCCCCCGAAATACATTCCAAAATTACCCAGCGCCCATAATTATCTGCAAGCATACGTCCAGAAGTTTGTATATTCGGTTTGGCCAGCACAGCGACCCCACGATTCATAGTAGTTTGTTGTGAAATGGCCAATACTACGTACCCTAATTCTGCTAATATCTTACGTTTCCCCAGGGTATGTGTGTCTCTTGTATACACACTAAATCTGGATGAATCACCCTAAGCTCAGCCGCAACTCTTTGCCTTTTATTATGATTATTAAGCCCAGAGACGTTGAGTGAACACATTCGAAGCCCTAGCTTAGCCATAAAACAAACCTAAATACCATCCCTTGTTCCATTCTCTTACAAACCATCTAATGTCTTTGCGTTTCACAAGCTCACCAATACTGTGGATAGTTTTTCTTTTTTTACCCCCAAAACCACCCCCACCCAAACTACTTCCCTCCCCCAACCAATCCTCCCTCCTCCCCCTCCCCCACCCTTCACTGAGGCAATAGGAACGATGTTCCCAGTGATGCTAAGCTCCCGCCCCCGAGTGACCCCGCCCACACAACCATATATACAAAAACAAAGAACAAACATTAGCCCTTCATAGTCAATGCTTCTTCATCGTTACTAATACCATATCTGTCCTCTAACATATAGCATATGAAGCCTGAGAACTTATACGGCCCCTAAAAACAAAAAAGATACCAAAGAGAAAAATTCAAAATTAAATATTACAGTGATTGTAGATACTCTTTGGCTCAGACATAAAAAATCTAATGTGATCTTTATAAAGGACTTTTAGCTATGCAGGGTTAAGCAAAAAAGCTTGAGCCCCCTTGCCTTGGAATAAGGAAATGAGTTGACAGAGCTGCCACCGCTTTTCTACCGTGTAATGACAGTAATCAGGGCGTACAAAAAATTCCAAACCTTTCGCGGCCCTCTTTCTATCAGGACGGGCCAACTCATAAAGCGCTTGCGCGCTAAAAATTATTAAGAGAGATTAGAATTGCTCTAGGCCTAGCAGTTCCTTGACTGGGACCAGAGCGGATAGAAAAAGGAAAACGATGCGCCCTTTGCACTTCTTTGTGCCAATCCCACTGCGTAAGTTCAGGAAAGGCTTCGGTGAATAAATCAATGATGAACTTGCGAGGATCTTGCCCCTCTACGCCTTCCGGGACCTGCAAAACTCTAAGATTGTTCCTCCGGGAACGGTTTTTCAAATCAGTTAGTTTCCACTGAGTGTCCTCTTTCAAAGACCGCATTGATTCTGTAATAGCCTTCTGTGCTACAAGTTCATCTTCTAAAGATGAAATACGTGCCTCAGCTTCAGTGAATCTTGTAGTAAAATCCGTGCAGGTCTTAGCGATGCGTCGCACCGAGTTCTGCAATTTGCGACAAGAGCTCTGTACCCTCTGGCTCTCTGATCGTGTCTCCTCCCTATGGGTAATTAAAGTTTGATATATCAAAGCTAGGGATATCTCTTCCGGGGGATTCAATAGATCTCCTTTAGCAGTCTCCAAGCTCATACCAACATCTGAGGAGTGGTCCCACTGTAGAGTATTACCATTATTGGCCCTTGCTACAAATTTAGGGCCCTTTCTATAGTCTTGTTTTTTTCTTACTGTGCGGGGACTGTCTTCAGACGTATCTCCCTCTGAGTCCTCCAGATGTACACTGCTGACGTCGCTACCACCAGCTCCCCGCAATTCGGATTGAGATTTAGAGCCTAATTCTAGTTCATTACTAGATGAATCAGAGTGATCGGAAAGAGAGAAAAAATGGTCACCAGAGTCTATTTCGTTTCGATTTATTTCACTCCTTTGTGGTTGCAGTTCCCTTTTTGTATCGAGGGCTGGTTTAATTATATCTACCAATTTACCCATTTGATTTGCTAACTTTACCGTTGTCCCAGTGTCTGTATCATATAAACCGGACCCATTGGCAACATGGCGGAGCCCTTCTGTGACACCTTCAGGTATTAAACCAATTTGAGATGATAAAAGTCGTACACTGGTAGCCTGTCCCCCATTTCCATTAATAACATCACTTCCCCCCGCATGTGCTGCCATAGAGATATCAGAAATTCTCGTATCCAGTAGCTCCATTTGCGGTGATTGTAGAATTTTCTTCTTTTCCTTCATCCCCGAAAACAAAAGAGGCACAGTACGCTTACCAGTGGGGTCTTTGTTACTTTTCTCCATCGATGTATTAGGTAACGTAGTATCCGCTCTGGTTATCTTGCTACATATAGTCGTATTATTCCCCACAGTTCCAGCTGAGTCCACCAGAGGGCGAGCCCTCCCTTTTGCAGGTTTAGGAGGCATCCCATACACTACAGTGTTTCTAGCACTTTGCACACCATAGAGTGTTACAGCTGTGAGGGCGCCCCACCGGCGATATCGAAAGGTACTCCATTGACTCCTCTGAAGTCTCCACAATCTTGCGGTAAGCACAGCCATCGCCGTAAGCAGCATGCTGCAGAAGCCGCCACGAAGCCCCTAGATGTAGCGCTCCCGTCTCCAAGCCAAAAATCAAGCACCTTCCTCTCTCGCTGCTGCCGGGGTGCTTACAGTCGATCTCCGCTGCACCATTTTCTTTAGGGTCCAAGGCACAACCTGAAGAAATAGGGAAGGATTAACTGTCACAGAGATACACCCACACGTTAGACCTGTAAACTTGACTAGAACTCATCCAGGCATAAGAGCTGCTGTTACTTCTGTGCTGAGAGCACTACCAAGACCTCACAAGAGGCTCCATGCATTCAGAGGAGGAAGGAGTGCTCCACGCCCCACAACAGTACATTGCTGAACAACCACACCCAGCATTTGGGTGAGCATTCTTGCTGCCTGAATAGTTCTCGTGTCGGTACCCCGGTATCGGTAACTGGTGGGCATATTCTGACCCATTAGAAGTTGGGCACTTAAGGTCCAATAAGGAGTTACCATAATCTGTGTCCTGTTCCCCTGTTAATTCCTCATTTTCCACAGTACTTTCACACAGAGATTTTTACTGTTTTCAGCAACCCAAATATCCGTGTGAAAGTAAATGGATCTGTGGTTTTCCCCTAGAGGCCACTCTTAATGAGGTCCCAATTAGTTAGGTTTGTTGTTTTAAATTACTGTAAATGTTGACAGTGTTTGTGTAATTACCATAAAGGGGCCATTCGGCGTGTGATGTCATAATATGTCTCAAAGCTCGATCAAACGTCATCAAACAAAGCAACATTCTAGTATGGCAGTTGTTAGCAATGGAGAAAGTAAAAAGAATGTTTATTTCTCTACACTGGATTATCGATTAAATATTTCTGAATCAAATTAAAGTATCAAATACAACATTCACAATGCTGTCTGTATAAGCATTTGTAGAAATCGTGGTAAGTTATTAAAATACTCATTGTTTCGATTCTTCATGAGTTCCAGGGCTCCAAACTAACCCTTTTCCAAAGAAAGAATTTGCTTTCAGGTCAAAAATTGGCTTATGCACATTTTTAAGAGCTGCCTATTTCAGTTGAGTAGAAATGTAACCATAACTGAATGAAAGCAAAATTATTATCCGCCTGCCCTCACATCTACTCTCTCATCCCATTGCTACTCAATCCAGAGCCTTTTCTGTGTATAGGCGAAACAAGCAGATCTCTGCTGGGGGCATCACAGGAATTCCTAACTTCTATCACCTATCCACTGCTTTGTTTTTTAGCACCCGAAGGGGATGGGGAGGTGAACTAAATATGTCTTATTTAGGATGGTTAAGTACCTTGAGGTGCCCATGACTCTCTCTACTCATATAAATTGTCTCTCAACCCCATATTCTCACAACCCCATCCAACCTATCTGCTCAACAGAATCCTATACTATGCTTCAAATCCTATTTCTTCAACCACAGATTTTTAACAGGGTCTTTATTACCAGCCAATATGGAATGGGACAGCAACAACATTTCACAGAGACTAAGTTTTGATTATACTCTACCAGATGTTTCTTCTTTCTCACCACTGCAGCTTCCTAATACACCCATGCTGAAGATCAGTATAGCTTATCATTGCTCCGATTAGGATTGATTGTGGCCAAACAGGACAAAGCCCGCAGATAGAAAGACAGCGACCCTCCCTCTGTAGAGGAACGGCGCTGAGGACTTGACAGGTGCATGAGCAGAGACCAGGCCGTGTACGAAGCCAGGGGTTGTCCCCATAAGCACACTAAGATCTTGAAGAAATAGGCAGATTACAGGGGCATTGCCATAGACCCAAGGGTCTCACAGACTGACATGATTGAAGCAGAGATCTGAATGTGCATGGACTGAGGGCTAGTGCACCCTCCTGGGTAAAAAGCTGTGGGAAATTCGACAGGAAGAGGTCCTGGAGGGGGGAGAGCGATGGGGAGGGCCCCGAGGGAACAGTCTAGAGGTAAATATTAGTCAAAAAGTCCCTTCCACAGTAGCTTCTCTTATTTGCTGAGCTCAGAGGAAGGGAACAGAATACTTAGGTGACTCACTGGCCCACAGCAGAAATACTTCACAGAAGAAGCCTGGGAAACAATCCTCCCAAGAGCACAGGCATTTTTAAAAAAAAGTCCCGATATATGAGATTTGAGCATGAATTGACCTTTAGTGCAAAGGAGTTTTCCAAGGAAGAACAAATTCACGTCCAAGCCCTTGAAGAATGTCCAAATCTGGCCTAAGATCATCACAATAGTTGAAGCTCCCAAACGGGCCAAAGGCAGGAGCGGCTGCTCGTACTATGAAGTGGTAGGGTGGGGAAGGGGGAACACAAAAAAAGACAATAAAAAAATTAATAACATTTCACTTACCTGCTCTTGCTGCTGCCTTCCACCCGATCCTTGCGTCCTCGTCAGGAACCTGGTGCACACTGCGCAGGCTCCCAGCTCCCAATCCCTACTCGCTTCTCACATGCTCGGAATGCTAGACATATACTGGAAGCCTGTGTTGGTTTCTCCACCCAGCTGTACTACACAGCTAGGTGGAGAAAGGGTAAGTGCGCATGATGGTTTGGTCGACCCCCTGGGGCCGGCCAAACCATCATGCGCATTTAGCAGTACCCACCACTCCCCCCTCCTCCCTGGTGCTGCAGCGTCACTGTGGCTGTCGCCGCCCCTCCCTCGGCTGGCAGGCAGCCTACAGGACGCAAAAAAAATGATAATAAAAATGTTTTATTATCATTTTATTTATGTCCTTGCCTCTGCTGACTTTCAGCAGGGGGCGATGCTCTTCCGCCATAACAGAGGAGCCGCCCCTGGCCAAAGGTACAGCAGCTGGTAGCGGTTCCTGCCAGGAACTGTCAGTGAGAGACCAGGAAGACCCACTGTCATACTAGTCACTCCCAACTTGCTCTTGTATAGTGAGCACTACCTGGATGTCATGTAGTACCCTGGGCCTCTTTTCTCCTAGACAGTCTATCCGTCTGTAGGGCCAGACAGACTCCTTCCCTCTCTCAGCAGGCAGAAAGGCTTCTATGTGTTTAAGGGAGATTCACAGATCCTATAGCAGAAAGTACAGATTGGAGGTGATATCCCCTAACCTCTTGGAGACTGGCTTTCAGGCAGACACCAGCCCTGGTTGCACAGCAGTCCTATGAGTATTCTGTAGAGCACTCCCATGCCTGGTCTTAAATGACTTGGAACAGGAACCAGGTGGGATGGTTTGGGGCCCACTTTGATACTCCACATTTAATCCAGGGATGTGAATCCACTGTCTAAAACTGCATAACTGGTATGGTTCTACCTCATACACTTCCACTGTCTTGGAAAGGAGTTCTCAATCTCCATCTGTGCTAGGGCAGGCCAGGTGCATCCAAAATGGATCCCATTGTCCCCATAACTCAGGCTCACTCACACACAGTTCATCACCACACATGTCATTCCCACAAAACATGCACAGTCACTTGACAAACACCTGGAATGCCGGCACAAGGGCCTGGGCATACACAAAATAACAAACCTTATAGAAGTGGAACCAGAAGGCCCCATTCCCAGTGCCACAGATAAAAAGGTCTAGTCACAATATTGATCCTTCTAAATGCTGCCACTGCCGCTTTATGCACTATACCCAGGACAGGGGCAGTTGTCCTCTGCCCTTAATGAGAGCACGCTTGGTGCACCCCTCCCAG
This sequence comes from Calotriton arnoldi, assembly GCA_963921515.1. NCBI lineage: Eukaryota > Metazoa > Chordata > Amphibia > Caudata > Salamandridae > Calotriton > Calotriton arnoldi. The sequence continues at coordinate 2,606,546 of CAWUFW010000547.1, read as the reverse complement.
TCACAGGACTGGTCCACGATTTCACATAATCAGGGACAGGCCTAGGCCTCTGTGTACACACTTAGATTAGTGTGACGCTAGGACCAAAATAAAAGTAAGGATACCAGATAAACGTGTTGCAGGGATTCTGCTCAGGAACAGAACTATGCTTGGGACCATAGAACATCAGTATGTAGGGACTGAGTCTCCATACCCCTTCAACATCTATTGGCCCAAATCCGGCTAGCTCATAGTGCCTCACTTGCCCTCTTAACCATTCTAGAGAGACAAGTGATTTGGCACCCCAAAACACAACACTGCCGACCCTCTCAGGATCGTGGTAGCAGTTCACCCCCTTTCGTTCTCTCACTCGTATTTGTCCACAATAAATAGAAAAGAGACATGAGGAAAGTTAATGATGTTTATTTGAACTATTGTGCTCTGTGCATTAGTTGCATCACAACTAGCAAACAAATACAGGTCAGTAAGGTAGATACATTTAGGAGGAAATTACTCTTTCTCTTGTTCCGGACTCTCAATTTAAGAAGGGCAAGAAGAGTATACAAACAATGCTATTAGACCCAATCATCCATACGCTTTTATGGTTCCCTAATTATTTTACTCTGTCTGGCACATTGGAAGGAAAATTCTGTGTGTGAAAATATTAATTGGGGCATTATCTTATGAATGCATGGATTATACATTATTACATTATTGTATTATGCGCATTTATATTTTGTTTGTGTTCTTAATGTTTTATCGCATTATGCATTGCCGTAATGTTGCGTGGTTTAATGGGTCCTTTATTTGATTTAAACAAATAAAATTGAAAAAGAAAGAGAGACCAGTTCGGGTTTCATCATTTTGCTAATGATACAAGCATATATTGACTCTACAAGCACACACATATGCAGCAATCGCATACACACACACACACTCAGTTTAATGCTGTTGAAATGTTAAAATGTTTCCTTGTATGTAATCTATATTTGTCTACTGTTCTAAAGCCTCTCTTATAATTCACATTGCATTTGAGTAGGCTATCTGTATAATTACATTCATTCTGTAACCATCTTATGCCACTTTCATAATGTAAACACTCAGAGATGGTGTCCCATAAACCAAATGTTTTATTGCGTTTTTCATATGTTCTTGAATAGCTTAAATTAACAAACAAAGCTTAATATGCTAGCAATAAGTAGTGGCCGTCTGGAGCTCTGTGTTTCATATATTTCACAATTATTCTGATGGTGGTTAAAACCGTAGGGTCCGGTGTCACAAGCCATATACATCCAGGATTTACAGCAGGTCCACTAAGTATGTATATGATTCCAGTACATATCTTGAAAATCTAGTGTGAATCCGGTCCTCGTCAACCAACCATAGAAACCCTGGGCTCCTGCTAACCTTTCAATGTTGACCTAAAATAAATCTTGCCATCTTTTCGGAATTTAAAAAATAAAATAAAGTGGATTTTAGCTCTCCATCTAAAAGTATGTGAATGGGGTGCAGTGAAAGCCCTTGATAGATTTACAGCAGTTTTTCACTGGTTTACTGTCCTCTCTCGCCTTCTAGGTCTGCCAGTTTGTTCTCTCGGTGAACGGCCTCAACGTACTCCATGTTGACTACAGGACCGTTAGCAATCTCATATTGACCGGCCCGCGGACCATCGTCATGGAAGTAATGGAAGAGCTAGACCTCTAGCAAGAAACCACAAACAGATGAAGAAGGGCCTCATGTTGTCAATATTGTTCAACAACAATCATTAGTACTTAGAGCAGGCGGTGTACACGGAGACCGCCCCAACCAATGTAACGCACAGGGTAAAAAAGTTGAATCTGATTAAGACAATGCAGTTTGTTAGACTCATCCGCCATTTTCTTGCATTAGCCATGACAAAACTTGAAAACTAGAAGTACTTACAGTGCCACAGGTGTACCTTAACTTCAAGGTTGGCATACACTCACACAAACACATATTATATATATAAAAACTGTGATGCGATCATGTATCTACTAAAAAGATAATATATTGTGTAAATATATTTTGCAAATATTCAGGAAATTTATGAACTACGATTACCTCTTGTCAGAGAAAATCAGTCACGTTGTCTCCAAAATGTTAACAGCGATTCACATAAGGGAAACACCCTATTCTTTGGCAGCTTCGAGAATGCAGCTTTGTAATCTTTAAATGTATACGTTAAATTCTCACTTAATATTTCTTTAATTTGAGGAGTAATGATGTGGCATATGCTCTAATGCACCACAAGGAATCTTTGGTCCTGGAAGAAGCCTGAAATGTTAAGACTATACCAGGCAGATGCGAAAGGGGCCAGTAAACACTGAATTAAAAAAAGTGATGGATGGAATGCTTGAATTAATCTCAGCCACTGGTAATCACTCCGCGCCCCATCCCAGTCCATTGTTATTACCACACCATGCCACCTCAGTTTGATCCCAGCCATATGCAAATCAGTCTTGACTATGCTCTAATGGGAACAGCCCCGCCTGAACTCCCAGGCCAGGTCCTCCCTAAACCGGAACACAAGCAACCTAAGACTGGTGTCACCATGTGGGCGGAAATCAATGGATTGGAATGCGGCCCCAAGCGTTTGCCAGTGGCTGAGATTAATTCAAGTATTTCACCCATTATTTTGTTTCTGATGCCCCAACATTTCCAGTAAAGGCAAAAAATATAACCCCATGGCCAAGTGAGCATGGGGTGCAGCAAATTTTCACTTTGCCTATGGCACCCAAAATCCAAGCAACAACCCAGTTTAAAGGTGACCTCATGCCATATATATTTGACTTTATTGAGGTGTGTTGACCTTCTTGCCTCCTAGGCTCTCATGTGGGAAACATTATAACTTTCCAAGCTCCTTTTTGATACTTACGCTTCTAATAAGCAGGATGGCTTCAGAAATCAGGAAATGTAGGGTACAGTGAAGAAAGAAGTCATGAACGTCTGACAGAAGAGGAGTATAGGGTGGAGAAGGGCATGCCTCAAGCCCCAGCCTGCTAGAGAAGCTGCTAATTGCACACCTTCAAAAGGAAATCAAAGGTAACATGTTCAAAGTAGGACGCAAGGCACATCTCTTAGTTCAAAACATGTTTTACACCGTTTTTGTGCCTTCCTTTATATGTGCTCTTACTTGTATTTTCTTGTTCTTTCTCCTTTCTTAATATTGCTCATAGCCAGCCTTCACCTTGTGCCTAAGATAATATTGTACATTTACAGCCTGTTGTACTGACATCTGATCCCAGGGGTTGTTTCTGAAGACACATGTCTTTGTCACATCAGTTAAGGGACTGTGATTAAGTTCTGTTGCTATCATGAAATATTGAGGTGATTTTTCACTGTCTTTTATTACTGTTATTTCTCAAAGAGGATAAGCATACCATGCAATGTGTTTCAATGCTACTTTTCACAATGCTGTGGTGTGACTTATATGTTTGAGCCTCTGAGTAGCTGGGTGGAACTTAGAAGATAATCACATCTTAGCCTGCTCGCCGCACACCACATTTGGGGGGTTTGTCAAGCTTGCTGAACCAGTGGGTTCTTGCACACCTATGAGCATCATTGGCTGTTCATGGAGACGTGTCTGGTATAGAACAGTTGGTATTTAAGAATAGTCGCAAAATCTGTTGTCACAAAGTAGTTGTCTCTTTTTTGCATATTTTAATTAGCTATTTTGAAGCTAAAATATATGCAATACACCATCGTACGTTGCAAAGAGAATCATTGGTTTCCTGACATGTTGAATATCCACTGCACGAACCAACAAAACTCTGAACTGTCATACAGCAGTTTTTACATCAGAATATATCTCTGACTGAATTTTGTGTTTGCCAGATCTATTGAACTGAAACGGATATCAATATTTGTATTCTGTCTTTTAGAACCGTGATTTTACTGTCATACAGCAGCACTGACCACTGCATATTTGGAACCGCAAGCTTGATGATAAGTGACACTATGAGTAACTTCGTAATGGTACAAGTGTAACCCAATTGCAATGCGAACACCAAAACACACCACACCTTGGTTATGGCCACCCCAGACGTGCTGCTTCAACCATAGGGCCTAAAATGAATGACCTCTGTCCACATAGAGGAAAATGTACTAAAATGTGATGCAGCACTGCTCAGCAACCAAAAGTTGATGTGCTGTGTTGCATCAAATATGGAGTGAGAAACAGCACCATATCTACTAAGATATGGCACTGTTTTTCTCTTGCACGCTTTTGGCTAGCACACACCAATATACACATCTTTGGACTGTGATGCAAGGGTGTGAGTGTTCTGCCAAGTGTAGGCTTTGCACTAGAAGGGGAGCTTTCAACTGCAAAATCTGTGCTTTAATAATTTTTCCACTTTGTATGTATGCTGTACAGTGCAGCACACATGCCGAGTTTGAAAAGTTTGAAAAAATGAAAACAATTCTCATCTGTTACACCTGCCTCAAGGGGGCACAAGGTTTTGGCACAAATCCCTGTCTATAATTTTAGTAGATAGGGATTTGCTTCAAAACCCATTAATGGTTGCATGGGAACGACCATGTACCCCCATGGAACGCCCCCTTAACGCAAAGTACCACATAGCGCTACTTTGCTTTACTTTGTCCAACTTTCCAGCACAGATTCTTGATTTTTGTGGGAAAGTAAATACCACCACAATTCTTTGCACAGGGCTTGTGTTACAAAAGTAATGCAAACCTGGCGCAGTGTTAGTAAATCTGGGCCATAGTCTTACTGTCCCCTTTATTGGCTTCTGAGAGACACTAAAAATATTTATAAGCTTACTTAACTAAGATACAGAAGTCACGTGCTAGCAAACACAAGGAAATGATGGATGAAGCGCTGAAACATTTCAGACACTCACCCCCAGTCACAGATCTGGGTTGAATCCATCATCGTTCTTTAGCTCACTTCACCACCCCAGTTCAGACCCAGCCATATGCAAATCAGTCTTGACCTTGTTCCTCATGGGAACAGTCCAGCCCCAACTGCCAAGCCAGGTCTTCCCTGGACCAGAAACAAGCATCCTTGTGCTAGCATCAGCTGAACTGTCCAACTACGTGGCACCCAATTGATTCAATCAACCAAAAAATTCTCAAACTATCTTACCCAGGGAGGACTTTATTACCACCAGTTTCTCTCTTCTCCTTAAACTCGAATTATTTGGAGAAACTAGCGCTGAAGAAATGTTTGCATTTCCACACTTCTGTAACCCCTCGGATGCTTGTTATGCCACAGTCATAAAAAACGTGGGGCTAGATGTAACAAAAAACTGGGCGCTAAAAAAGGTTGCAAACTGCACACCAAATTTTTGCGCCCAGTCTTTAATTTTGTGATGTGACCTGTGAATTAATAGGTCACATCACAAAATGTCCATTTTCAGAGGGTTGAAAAGCGTCCTGTGTAGTCGATATTAATTAGGCATGTTGCTATGTTCAACCCCCTGTAATTGGCAACAAACACAGGACAGGCACGGTGGCCTGCGAGGCAAAGTCAGATCAATTTAGTCATGGACTGGATATGGGTTTGCAATCACATTGGGATGTGACGCAAAAGATTTAAGTGTTCTGATGAACAGTTCAATAGTAATCATGATATGCTACCTCATTTCAATTCAGAAATACACTACCTGGGTGTGAAAATTTCCATTGATATCCTGAAGGGTTGACCTACATATATATGCTGCATTTTTTGGTGCACTTACTACATATTTCCAAGACATGCTAAATATATCAGGCACCACGATTCAACTGTTATGAGGACTATATTTAAAAAAGAAGAACAATAAATATGACAATATTTTCAGATTGTTTTTATGATGGGGACCTGTAATCTCCTCTTTATTCGCCATCGGTCTCCTTACATACTGTTTTTATTTCTAAGTGTCCTATTCTTTTTCTCAGATGCTCAACCTTGCAATTCCACTTTCTGTTTGTACTCATCCTCTTATGAAGGGGACTCAGCACTTCATCAGAGGATTTAAACTTGCTCTGTCATCTTCAGATGCTGTAATGCGCTTGATTCAAGGAAGAGGCTACTAGTGTCGTATGTCCCAGGACAACAATAATACTCATGCTTCGGTATTGTTCGTTATGTTTGTAAATTTGTTATGTAAACATTTGTCATTATCGATTAGTTATTTTGTTGTTTATTGTTTTAGCTTTGTCATCATTGCATAATTCGGATCTGACAATTTCTGAAAGGGGACACAGTCCCTAAGGCTACCTTAAAGAGGGATTGTGTGTCTTGGTGTAAAAAGCTCCTCCTGCCCTTATCCTAAAGCATCACTAGTATGTATCTTTATCGTTTGTCTAATTTATTTTAAAATGGTGACAAACAGAAGCAGAGTTTCAAATCATTGAAGAAAGGGGTTAGAATGGTGGTGGTGAGCAAAATGAAAGCTGCTTCAAATCGACCAATAACATTAGTCTTTTGATTGTAAACTATTGAGCACTCTAAATTCATTGACAATCATGGAGATATTAGGGTAGGTTTTCAAGCATATGGTCAAAGTCCATTCGGAGTCAATTAAATTACCATTAGTATGCATTAAATTCCTATACAAATGTAAAAGAGTCATTTTGGAAAAGTGCAAAGTTTTTGTCACAAATATGTTGTGCTGGACACTAAACATTACCCATTTCAGCATCAATACATGTAGCTTTAATAACATTTATTTAATAGATAGTGGCTCACATCTTTCATTAAGGCAACAACCAACACTAAACAATAGTCTATTAGGAAGGATGGCCGAAGGCCTAGTTTTAAGTTTAAGTTATCTTTCATAATACTCTTTTGAAGTGCTATGCACAATGGGACAATGCAGGCTGAGCATTGCTGTGTACTGAAATCAATGCTTTGGATCCATGTTTCTAACAGTAAGGCCCTAAATCCGAGGTTTGGGCATAATTCCCGTTGGAGCAGGAATTTGTTATTTGCTTTGTGATAATTATTGCACCCTTGATGTTTTCACATGACAGATTTAGGCAGGGGAAACATGTTGAATTATTTGCAATTTTTGGAAAAAGGCCACGACAGAGCGCGAAATTCAGTGGTTTTTTTTAAGTAACAATTCCAGATGTTATGCCGCTTTTCCAAGTGCAAAACTTGAAATGAGAAGTTTTTATCACACCTGGTAAAATATCTCACCATGTTCCCACCTAGTTGGAGTTGGGCCTAAATGTATCAATACTTTAGCTAATTTTTGGAGAAAAGCTAAGATTTCATGGACCCGAATTCTACACTTTTTTGTGTGCCTAAGTTTTGTGGGCGTAATATCACTGACCTTTATTCCCAATATCAGGACCCATGAGGTAATATTGGGGCCACCAATACAAGTTGGATGGAATAGGATGGCATATTTACCACATGTGGTAAATACCATAAGCCCAGGATGAGGCATTTTACTACATGTGCTAAACACCTCCAATTTAGAGTTTTCAACAGGAAATGAGGCCAATACTTGTTTAATATGTTTTTAGCACACCAAATTCTCTGTGGTATGCCCTTGGTAAGATTGTGACCGTTTTGACCTGCAGGAATCTATCGGGAAAACTGTGAGGGTGTAAATTTATCAGCCAAACTCGTAATTCAGATCCCTGTTCAAAAGGCACTGGAATTCAACACTTACTTTGTAATGAGGGCTATAGAAGTTAAGGGATGGTTTTGTAAAAGAGGTGTTGTTGGAGTGAGCAATTATTGTGAAACATTTATTGAGTACCTATAAAACTGAAACTTTGTTGATATTTGTAAACATTTTTCCTGGTCATTCCCACTCTAAAAGCACTCATACTTCAGGGAACATTGGCGTAAGAGTGTTTCCAGACTGTGAATAGGTAGGCGACAAACTCCAAAATTCTTGGGGATATGAGGAATCGGGAGTCTGTCCAGAAACAAAAATTAAATACGCCACTGCGTATCTTGCTGCACAGACAATCCACAGAAAAGTTTTAATGGAGGATGTAACCTCATGGAATTCAAAGTCTTGTGTAGATTTCAATGACGACTCAAAGGATATTTCTCAGAATCTTCTGAAAGGCATACATCTATGTTACTCATATGTGTATGAATTATAGATTGCCAACGTTTTAAAAATTGTTGAAAATCTGCCTCTTGGTTCCTACCTTAGAGCATTACTTAAACATTGGCATCACTAATAACACAATTAATTAGTGCAGTTTACACCTGAAGCTTTCATGTGTACGTTAAATGTGAAGATGAAAGTTCAAAATGCATTTCAAACTGTTTGTGCTTGCCTACATAGTTAGGTTTGTGATGGTGTTCACAACATTTGCATTGAGTTTCCCTAGCTGTTTCCCTGGCATGGGTACTGGCCTGTACTGTGTTTAAAACTACATGTGAATGTGTGTCACATTGGTGTGTACGCTAAATAACTCTTGATCACATACATATAGGCTTCTTTCATTCTTTGTGATTAAGGCATAAACTATTATCTTTCCCAAGTGTAAGTCATACTTGCACCTGGTAAAACTTGGTCTATCATGAGCTAAGAGTTTTGCAAGCTGAGCATACTTAACTCTCCTAGAAAGGAGCACTCCCTGCTCATGACGGGCATTCATTTTGAAATGGAGGCATTAGACAGTAGAGGGCCTTCCTAGTTCTGCCTGTCAGCCAGGATGAATTAGAGGTGAATGTCTAACAAGAATCACTTTGTCATCAGAGCAGACTCTTTGTTCTCTTGTCTAGTTAATACAATTTATTTCTTAGATTATTTACATCAAAGGCGCTAGCAGAACTGGCCACCAAAAGTCAATGGCACGATCACATAGCACCTGTCTTGGTGCGGCTCCTTTGGGTGCTTGTTAAACAACACATCGAATGTAAAGTCTTTCCCTGTGAAATGCATAAAGGATCCGTACCAATAGATTCTGTCCTTATCGCCCCACATGGAGTTTATACTCTTCAGGAGAGAGCCTCCTTCGACTTCAGCCATTTCAGAAGGTTTGAACTGGAGGACATTGTGAGGTGTGCAGTTTTTCCTATGCTCGTAAAATCTCTTTTCCTATTCATCAAGGCACAGGCGTAGCGTTCAGACTACCTTGTCAGCCCCTTCACTTGCTTTCCATTGGAAGTAACGTGCCATACATCACATGGCGCTCAGTTAAGTGAAACTCTCACACAGTATGTGAATGGTGATATTCCGTATGGATTGAGCACTCACTCGAGTGGCATTGAATATAATAAACCCAAACACACCGTTCTACTTTAAAGGGATCATAATCGCTGTCTCATGATAAAAACAGAAAGGGCTGCATATGGTGCAGTAGCATCGGTTCCTCACACGAAGGATAAGGATGGAAGATTAATATAGAAATACAATGAGATCTATATTGTGTTGTCCAGCCGGACAAAAAATATTTAATATTTTAGATATTCACAACGAAGACAAAACAATGAAGTGGAAACACAAACCCTGCTACAATTAAAACAAGAAAGGAAACTCAGGCATTTCTTGGTGCTTGAAAGAAATCAGAAGATTGTCAAGCACAAATTAAGGTAAACACCTTAGCACAATTTAATGATACATATGACAGTGTCAGGGTGTTAAGGAGTCGACGACGTTTCGATCCTATACACAGAAGTACCGGGATCATCATCAGGACTTATACATATATGCCTGAGATTAGTACCGCTTGCATTAAACGGGTATAGTCCCGCAGGGGACTTTGAAGAACTAGGGAGGCAATTGTATGCCAACTATAGAACAACATCCACGATCCAATATGTTAAAGTATAATTGAATAGATTGGGTTTCCACTTCATTGTTTTGTCTTCATTGTGAATATCTAAAATATTAAATATTTTTTGTCTGGCTGGACGACACAATATAGATCTTATTGTATTTCTATATTAATTTTCCATCCTTATCCTTCGTGTGAGGGACCACTGTTCATATAAAATACCTATACCCAAGGTCCCTGACCTATTCAATTGGGTTCCCTTGTCTACATACATTATAGTGCAGTAGCAGGCATAATTCCTAAGTCAACTCCATCCTTATTGTTGATAAATATGCATATACACTAGAAATGGAAAACACATCAGCAGTTATGTTTAGTCTGAAACATGAGAGAGACAGGTATATGGATACTTTCAAAAGGGGTTATACATATGCATACATGATAGTGAATGTACATAGTGCTTAACTTACCTCAAAATGTTGTTGGATAACAACGGGCGCCTCCTTGTCTGTAACTTTAGAAGAATAATCACTTACATTAATAGTGATATGACACTATTATAGAGATAATATATAAGACAGGCAACAGGCCTTGTGCAGTGTGAAACCAGCAGCATCTGATGCCAGCATTATGAGGTGTGCCTGGGGTAGGGTATCCAGTGATAAAACTGTTTCCCTTGCTATCTTTTGCTAAAATGTCTTTTCCAGAACATTTGTCAGTAATCTCATGTTCTTATAACACCTCACACTATAGTGTTGGATTCTATTGCACAAAAGCTCTTTTTTTTCTTAAAAATGTGTATTTATAGTTGGAAAACGAAGTCTCCTAAGTTACAATTTATTGACAATCTGTAGAGAAAATGCTGTATATATTTTAAGACATGTAAAAAAATATTAATAATTCTTTTCATTTTAAAACCAAACAGTAAAATGAAAAGCAATTCAAAATAACAAAATTAATTGTTTAGTGTTGATAATTTTAAACAGGTTAAATGGAAATTATATACAAAGAAAGGCTGTGTGCTTGGCAAGGTAGACATGACGCATGAGGTATGAGGGCTCTGCTGTAAGTAAGTATAAAGGAGAGGAATTTAGTGAAACTTATTTCGGGTACATGGGAGATGTCACCCTCAACCCTGTTGAAAAGGTCGCTGGGGCTATTTACCAATATGTAAAATTAACCATATTTTGTATTTTAAAAAACCTATATATACGATGCAAAAAAAAAATGATAGTACACGTAGAAAAATAGATTATTTTAAGAGATGCTTTGGGAAAGAAATGGTGGCAAAATATGGTAAGAAAAAAGATTTTAACATAGGAAATCGAGCTTGAAAAACACTATAGAGAGAGTGGCAAGTTTAATGTGCAACTGCTGCTGAGCCTTGTAAGTATTTAGCCATGAATCACTTCACCTTTCACCTCAAGTAATATTGTAAAATCCCTCTATAACTTTAGCAATGTGTATATTTTGGGAGTCCCTCGAAGTCTCTAGCTGTCAGACGTTCTGTGAGATAAATTGCATGTACGATAGTCTGGTAGGTGCTCAGATTTTATGACTACATCTTTAGAACCAGTCTATTCTGCTATCTTAATTTTATGACTTTTTAAGTAACCAAAAATGTCATCTTTCTCAACCGGGGAATGGCTTGAAACTTCTTTATTGCACTTCTACTGACACTGATTGCGAGTGGATCCGTAAAACAGAACATGCAATGAAGGGAAAGCAGGATGTGTTTGGTAGATATGCAGCTCCCTCTGGTGCTTAATGCTGCTCATAGCAGCTATTTGAATCTTTGTACATGACACTGACTGTGCAGTAACAAACGTTCTTGTCTTTATTAAAAAGATGTATGTTGAAATGATCATGCCAAGCTGTACTTTCATACTTTTCTTCTTTTTGTCACTTGAATGTCTATTTCCTAACATGACATTTTAAGGCAAGCTGTCAAAATAAAATGTGCTCTTGTGACAAATTACCATCAGTTTCTAGTGCGTTATTAATCCTCTCTGTTAACCAATATGCTTGTCTTCTTCTTATACGCCCGTGGGCGTATGACGTAAACTCTGTTGCGTTGGCGGTATTGGCGTAAACAAATGTGTGTTAACAGTATTTGAATTTGTATGTACTAAACACTGTGTTTGAGAATAGAGCCGCGCAGTGCATTCTCCATTGTTGCCACTGGCATTTAAGGGAATTATTTCGTAAACCCCAATGAAAAATGTGATGTATTATCTATCAATAAAGACACTAAAAGTCAATCTATAAATATTTTTTTAAATCATAGTTTATTGATGTTACATTTACAAACGTACAATCTGTAAATATTTTACAATTCTTTACATTTTAGAAAACAAAAAAGCAAACATGAAAAGAATTAAAGACATCAAAAGAAGTTCTTAAATAATAATATTTTTTTAAATAGACTCCTTAGAGATGATACATATTCTTGAAAGTTTGTGTTGCTTTATCGATGACAAAATATTAATTTACCCCCAAATCATATTTACGTAATACGGGCAATTCCGGAGACACATTCAAAAACTGCCAACACAAAACGGTTTGCATGAAAGGGCCCTACGATAGAAAAGTAAAAATTGTCCATTTGAAGCTTGTATTCACGGTTATTCCAAAGCATGATTCTTCATGGATATAAGCTATGTACTTCGGTAAGCTTCATATAAACCACAGATAGAATGTCATGCTGGCGACACAGAGCAGTGAGATCTTGACTCGCACAGGATGTTCATTCAAAATGGTTTCAATAAAGTGGTAAATGAGAGTAGAAGAGTGCAGGACACCAATAGCACTAGTTGTAAGGGTCCCACCAAAAGCTTTCCTTTTTAATGAGTAAGTCATGTCTGTGCATGAGTAAGTTACTATCATTGTTCGAAGTTCATAAATAATGCTATTGACACCGAAGCTAGACATGCAAAACCTGTTCATTACTTACACAACTAGAGACAGTTTTGGTATTAATGTAGACTCGCAACCTAACAACTATTTCTTAAGCCCTATAAATGTATATTACACATTGCAAAGACATCATTCATGCTTAGGGTTATGAAATTTAAAATGTTTATATTTCTTTTTTCACTCTTGTTTTCCCAAATTTACTGTCCCCATACCTTTCACCCTTTCCCACATACATTTTCTGAATTTCAAATTAATTGGTGGACTTCACCTGCGTTATTCTATTTTCATTTGCTTTTCATAAAGCTGTTTTAGGTTGTTTTGTAAATCTTTAATGAATGCTTCTAAAAGTCTACAAATGTGTGGTGGTGACAAACTTTTCATAGCATGTCCTTGGGACAGGACATCAAGGGGCCTATTTATATGTTGGTCCCCTCGAACACAGTGGTTTGCCCGCCTCATTTAAATGGAGATAAACCATAGGTTTGGCTACGGTGGTGACTACTCCGACAGCCCGATGGAGTAAGGACCATTAGAGAATGTCCATCCACCCAATTAGAATGGGCAGACATATAGCTGTATGTCTCCCTCGCCATAGGAGATGACTCTATGGTGAGGGGGGCATTATCTTTTTTATTTTCAATTGGAAAAAAGAAAGCAGTTTGGTGCAAGGAGCCCTTCCCCAAACTGCAAAAAGCATTGCTAGGAACTGCTGTGACGTCGGTTACTGTCAATGCTTTAGAAATGACTGCCATCTTGGCGGTCATTTCTAAATTCGGCGGGCTGCATCTCCATCAGGGCGACGGAGTACTTTGCTTCATTGCCCTGGCGGAGAAACAGGCCTTCCGCCGATATATAAATAATCTCCAAGTGAATCCACTAAACTATCCCTTATTCCAGCATCTACTAAACTAATACTGGTTCATCTTCTGGGGGAGCATGCCTCCAACCTTATTGTCTCTGTGCTGGTCAGCTTGCCGGTTACCGTCTCTGCCTCCACACTTATGTCCTCCCTTCTCCACAGGAGGTAGTACCCAATGGTGTGACCAGGGGTCAGTGGTCTGCAGGGTCTTACTGCCTCCTGGATGGCAAGAACACATCAAAATATCTTGACGCTTCTATTTTCAATATTAATCTCCCTGGAATTCCCAGTCCTTTATTCTTAATCACCATCCTAATCATGCACAAGTTATCGACTTCACAAATGTATAACAGACTATTTGATTTTCTGCTTCTGTATATGAGGTGTTTTGGCTTTGTGAATCACACGATAGTTACATATGCATAAATTGCGAATTATTTCAGTAGTACCATAAATTTGAGCTTGTTGAAGCCTGTGATTTTATCACCATAATTTTATAAAAACTGGAGATAGACTACTTAGGACAGTGCACTTTTCTGATATAAAATGGACTTTGGACCTTGTTTATGTCAATACGATGCTGTAATAAAAAGAAGGTGCCGATTGTGTCTCTGCAATTTTTGTTGCTGGCTAAAAACTGAAAATCAGTCCCTAATTCAATTTTTAAATACACTTGTTAGTTTTGTAATCTATCCAAATGATAACCCTGCTATCTCAATAGCTCTCCAGTGAATTTACTTAAGGAAGATACCCTTGTACCCAAAGGTACCACGAAACCCACTGTTTTGTGGTTCTTATACTTAGCTCGTCATTGACAGGTTATTCATAATGTGGCCTAATGGCTAGAGCAGTCGACCTCGAAGCTGGGGAACCGGGATCGAGTGCTCAGCTTCCTGTGATTCTGGGCAAATCACTTAATCTCCCCGTGCCTAACAATAGGAATCTGTCCGTCTGAAACGCAGCTGGTGCTCATGTAAAGCACTCTGATACCTTTGGGTCGAGTTCGCGCTATATAAAACTCTCAACAAAAAAAAATGGGTCAGAGAACCCATCCTGAACTCCACAGATTTCGGTTTCCTATGGTGTTCTTGCTCATTCTCTTTCTGCCAGAAATCTTGGTCTGTTATTTGACACAAAAATGCTGCTACACTCCATCTCCACTAAATGCACTGCAGTGAGCCACCAACTACTCAACATCTGGAAAATCTGACCCCATAGCTTTCTTTCCCCTTGACAAAGTCACTAACTTTGCAACTTGTGTTTATTTCTATCTCCATTCCCATCAGCCCACCATCCACACCTTGATATCAGGCTGACAGTCTTTCCACTAAGAAAGGAACTTTGTATAAGTTTCTTATTTTGAGGTTCACATCAGTTCATAGCCTAGCTTTTTTTTATGTCTGTAACTCTCCTTCCATTTGCCCTTGTGAGTGCTGTGCTCTTCTAATCGCCATTTCCTCAGTGTTCCTAAACCTCCTTTTGTCCTGTTTGTCCTTCGCTTATTCCAATTGTGTGTCCCGCTCCACTGGCTCCTCTTCTGCTCAGGAGGGCAAGTCCTTCTCTACCAATCTTTAAAACTGCTTCCTAAACTCTTGTCCATAGTGAGGCACAAGCATTTTGCCAATACTAGGTGCCTCTGGTTCCCACACTATTTGCTGCTACAGTATTTGGTAGTCACAAGGTAGCTGTATGTAACATATGCATCAGATTATTGTACAAACTTTTGCCTTTAATCGTCCTATATACCTTTACATTTTATGGTGCCATATAGCCACACCTGATACTTTACTGGTTTTTTAGGTCTCGCCTAGGCAGCGCGCATGCGTTGCTCTAGAAGATGACCTTTAGAAATTGGTCAGCTCTTTTCAAGCACTCGGGCTTGTGCTGGCATCCACCTTGCAGGAGCGAGCAGCGGCGCGTGCGCTAATTGAAAACAGATGGCCCGCGCGCAGCTGCTCGCTCCCGCAAGGTGGATGCCAGCACAAGCACGAGTGCTTGAAAAGAGATGTGTGCATTTGCCTGCTCCGAGAGCGCGCAGGGTGCCATCCGTTTCCAATTGGCAGCCTTTCACACGCGGCCTCGTCATGAGCTCTTGAACCGGGCGCGCATTCCTCAGAACAAACACGAGTGCTTGAAAAGAGCTGTGTGCATTTGCCTGCTCCGAGAGCGCGCAGGGTGCCATCCGTTTCCAATTGGCAGCCTTTCACACGCGGCCTCGTCATGCTCATGTCACCCTTGCTGGGCCTGTGGCCACGCCCCTTTTCTTTCGATCAGGCCTCCAGCTCTACTCCGTGCTGCCGCTCAAGTCTTGAACCGGGCGCGCATTCCTTTCCAATTACTGCACACAAAATAACTGTGTTTTACCCAGCAAAATGCACTAGTCGAGACTGTTTTCTTTTCTTTTTTTTTTTAACTCGATGTTCCAACAGGAAGGACCCTGTGTGCTTTTTTAGCTGTTTTTCTTCGTTTAAATTGGTGCCCAATTTGGGCAAAAAAAAGAAAAAATGCCTAGATTTGACTTCGCCTCGCGTCTGTTTTTTTTCCACCATCCCACACATCATATTTCTTGGTATGTCTGCCTTGCAGGTTCTTTTTCCTCTCGGCTTTCCCTCTTTATCACTGTTGTCTTATCTTTCTTTTGTTCATCTGTCCTCCCTTTCCTGCCTGTCCCTTGTTATTGGTCAAAGTCGGAGATGAAAAGCCATGGTCCCAAAAATTGAATGCCGGTGCCCACCTGAAACCACAGGAACAAATTAAACGCTAGTTTAAGTGTATTGTTAAATGACGTTGCGAGAACCGAAAAGTCGATCTTTCCCTGGCATTCTGTCCAAACTCTTTTTCATGCACTGAGTATTTTAAAATCGACTGTTTTGAAAAGTTGTCATGGCAAAAATTCCGTCTCGGTTACTGGTCCGCAAGTCCTTACTCTTTCTCCCTTAATGGAGGCTCACTGGCGTGGTTCCTGTTAGTGACACCTGTTGCTAAGTTGCAGTATCTGTGCTCCTGCTGCTAAGCTGAGCTGCGGCAGCTTCAGTCTCGCCACCTGGCCTGGGATTGGTATATCAGTTATCTGCAGTATTTCCAGTCCTCTCTTTAGGTCTGGCATTAGCAAAGATGTTTTGATTTTTCTAAAATTATATGCATAATATACTTAGGTATAGAGACTGTCAGTTCGCCATCAATAGCTGTGTCACTCATATCCTGGCTGGGAGTAGGTGTCAAGGGTGGAGGGGCTCCAAATTATTCTTACAGTGTGCTTTGGATACTTTTACATTTTAGGAAAGCCATGCCCCTAGCATGTTGGCAATCCTGTATTTGATTGCATTTTTTATAATTGATAACTGCACAGAACTGCAATGTTTAAATTGTTAAATCTGTTTAGAGCTTCCAATTTCACAGAATAATTATTAAAAATATGTTTTTATTCTAAGGGGCCCCATTAAATATTTTAATGAAGGGTGACTCGTCATAAAAAGTTTGATAACCACTGCTCTAGATGCACACAAACATTTGCAAAGCCAGTGGGTGTGACTTACAAATCACACAATGCAAACCAGACTTGTTGGCTCTATCGGTGTTTTTTAAGAGCGAATTTGACCTACACGCAGCTTCTTGGAGTGCCATTTTTGCTGGTTTTCAGTGAGCATGGTGATAATGGATTTATCTATTAATTTTGCTATTATAGTGGACCTAACTGAAGAGGGCAGCGCAGCATGTCTCAAAGCCACTGATGAATTCTAATAAACAATAGCAACTCTAGACTCGAACAACGGATAAGGTTATTCCTATGTAGAACTAAGTAAAAAATATTGAGTTGTGTACAGGGATGAAGGCTTTAACTAGAAGGCAACAACCCTAAGGGATATTTTTGTATCAAAAAAGGGGCAGGCTCAGAGTGTGAATATTTTACGGGATTTTTTAAAGAGAAAGTTGTGAGAATTAAAGAGTGGTTCTGTTAAAATGAAAGAATACTGGTCTTCTCAAAATAATAAATGTTGCTGAGGATACATCTGGCCCATTTCTGCGGCAAAGCAAGGCCTGCACCAACCGTCACCCTCTGATGCGGCGCCAGTCCCCGCACCTCTCAACCTTTGGGACACGCGCGTGCCCTCCCGCGGGGCTCCCTCTCTAGCATGGCTCGCTAGACACTGGGTAGGTACCCCTTCGTCGCGAATGCTCTGGAGCTCTGTAGGTTGCACTTGTGTCTGTGTGTGAGTGAAGTTTGTACTCCCAGTGCCTGTGTTGCACCCAGCATGTTTGCCAGGAAAATGGATACAGCTGCATCCCAGGCTATGTCTGTTTTGTATAAGTGTGACTATTGCTATACCTGATTTGTATGTGTGAAGAAAGAGTGCACTGTTGTATCCCCTCTTTGTTCGTGAGGGAAGCTTTCACTGTTATGCTTGTGATGTAAGTGCATATTTGTGTGTGTGATGGAAGGTTGGACTGATATCTGTGTTGTTTCTCTTTTTTGCGCAAAGGAACTTGCACTGCTTCTCGCCTGTTTTTTCAAAGTGGCTCTGGACCTTGCAAACTTTTCTATTGTGGTCGCGTAGAGTTTGTGTCTCTTTCTGTTCTGATTATGGATGTGTATATATTTCCGGTTTGTTTTGGGGTTGTCTATTTGTATTCGTTGTGCTTTTTATAGCACTCTCCTAACTCTTGCAAAGCTAATTTGCATTTTCGTTGTCTGTCCACGCTGAACATGATTCTAGATTGTGTATCCTATGCTGTGTGCTCTGTCTATTCTGTGTTTGCTTCTTATGTTTAATTCTAGCTTGTATCTTCCTTCCCAACAGTGGTTATGGGTTCCTGACTGTTATAAATGAACTACTGTTCTTGTGAAAACGTCATAAGTTACCAACAATTTGTAGTAAGATCAGATCACAAATCTTTCTCCAGAGCTCTGATTTACTCAGCTTAGTTGCTTATGGTGCGCTTAAGGAGGCATTGCTTCTTTTTAGTGCTGCTAATCTACATAATTTTGTTTGTCCTGGAAAGAAACCACTCCAATATGGAGTCTGTAAAATGATCACCCATTATTTTAGTATTTCACTAATAGTCTAGTACTGGTTTTAGTCATCAATCAAAAATATCTTGTGATTTGGGGCAAGTGACTTTATCTCCTCGTGCCTCAAGTTGTAAATAATGTCTAATGCAAATATTCGTAAAACAGCTATACATTGTTCTGTCTAGTTGGCCCCAATTACATAATCACCTGGTTTCCTGTCGAAGATCCTTGTTAATATCAACCTTGTGAGCAACACCGACAGCTTCAACCTAGGTACCATATAAACGCAGATGAAATCCAGTTGCACTCCAGGGTACGAAAGCAAACATATATTCAGTGCCACACCATCACTTTAGCACCCAGGATAATGTACTGCATGGCTAAATACTTATAAGGTCCCAAAGGCGAGACCTATTGGCTATGCCAATGCTTGTTTTATCTATTGTTTGATTTACTATGTAAATTGCTTCTTGTAGATTGTTGTCGCTCGACAGTAAATAACTAAGTGGCTGATTTATAATTTGGTAGACAGAGGTTTGGCAGTCAGGGCGACGGAATAATTTACTCTGTTGTCTTCACTGGACCTCAAATTATGAAATGACCGCCAAGCCGGTGGTCATCTCTTAAAGCATTGCCAAGAACCACCATGACAGTGGTATCTGTCGATGCTTTTTGCAGTTCGAGGCACGACTCCATTAAGCATGATGGAGCCGTACTTCAAACTGTTTTATTTTTTATTTTCAAAAAGAAAATCTTACGGTGGAACACCGCCCTGGCACAGAGCACGCCATTGCAGATGGCCTGTCCAGGTTCTTCCGCCTTAGTGAAGAGAACCCCCAGGTAAATGGGTAGTTCTCCCTACTTTCAGCTGGAGGGGACGTGTGTTAGACTTGGCATCTTTTGGCGTGTTTCCCCTGAGTTTTTGCTTTGTGACCTCCCGGTTTTGACTCTGTTTTGCTGGTGTAACGGTTCTGCGCGCTTTCGCACTGCTGATCAGTGGTAAAGCGCAGGTGCTCCTATGGTAAATTGTGTTATGGATTGGTGTTTCCATGATTGGATATTTGATTTACCTGTTAGCCCCTAGTAAAGTGCACTGCGTGTGCCAGGGCCGGTGAATCAAATGCTACCCGGGGGCCTGCAGCACTGGTTGTGCCACCCCCGTGAGTAGCCCTGAAAACGGTAACTCAGACCTGCCATTGCAGAGTCTGCGCGCAGTTTGTAACTGCCATGTCGACTTGGCCAGTGCACACACTGGTCGGTCCCTAACCTTCCCTTTTCTTAAATGTCAGGCACACCTCAGGTAGGCCCAAGGTACCCCTGTGGGCAGGGTGCAATGTATGTGAAAGGTAGGACATGCCCCGGTGTGTGTGGCATGTCCTAATAGTGAATTACAGCCAATTTCGTTTTTCACTATTGCAAGGCTACCAGTTCCCCATAGGACAGAATGGGAGGTTTGTTCATAACATCTTATGAACATAACTGGCCCAGGGAATTCGGTAAGAAAATGAAGTTTCGTATGCCTGAACTCAGAATCTAAAGATGCCTCTTTTAGTGAAGGTGATTTTTACATTCTGTGTTTGAAAATACCACTTTTGGAAAGTGGGTATTTTCTTGTTCAGTCCTCCCGTGTGCCTCTGCTGGAATGTGGATTGCCTGTCTGGGTTTTGGATGACAGAAGGCTGGGGGAGCAGGAGGGCGCCAGATGGTCTAGGTAGGTCAGGAAAGGGCTGAAGAGACCTGGGTTACGATGGGGGAAGGGGAGGAGATTTCTTTGCACCTCAAAGGGCCTGCTCTGCCTCTGACAAATGCCGTCTCCACCTCCTGCCAGGAATTCACACCAGAGAAGGCAGAACTGGTCCTGACCGGGCACAGGCCCTCTCTGCTTAAGAGATCAAAGGATTTTTGGACATAAATGCTGGGTCCCAGACACCTGAACTTTACAACTCATCTGGACAAGAAGACTGCCAAGAAGAAGAGCCGGAGAAGCTGCGAAAAGGAACGACTGCTTTGCTGGGTGCTTTGCTGGGCTGACCTGCAGTGGCTGCTTTTGTCTTGGGTAGTGAAAGGCCTGGACTGGACTTTCTGAAACCTAAATTTGTGAGTCTCTCCAAGGGTTTGAGGTAGAGCTTGCCCCCTGTTCACGAAGTCTCAGGAACAGCAAAGACTTCAAGTTCTTCGACCCGCAGCACTGGGGACTGTGTGTTTTGTGCTGCAACCCGAAGACCACCAACTCGACGACGTCTTCGACGCCACTGCCGACTCCGTGTCCTGAAGGCAACGCAGAGGGCACCGCCGCAACACCGCACCGCAACCCTGGTCTCACCGACGATGCCTTTTGGACGCCGCCACCGAGCCGCTGCTTGCACCGCGACCTGTGGGCACCGCACTCCGCACCGCCTCGCTTCACGCCGAAGCTTTGGCACCGCAGAGAGCACCGCCGCACCGCGACCCTGGTCTCACCAACGACGCCTGTTGACACCGCCACCGAGCCGCTGATCGCACCACGACCTGTGGGCACAACACTCCACACCGCCTTGCTTTACGAGGACGCCTTGGCCTCCCTGACGCCGCCACTTCCTGCCGAAATCGACGCTGCTGCTCGCACCGTGGTTCGAGGGCACCGCTCGTAAGTCACACGACGCACCGCCCTCATTCCGCACCGCAGCCTTGGCCTGCCGGCGCCATCGACTCCAGTTCGTCAGCCGACGACAGCTCTTCAGCAACCACGACGCCGCTGCTTGCACCGTGACCTGCTAGCACCGTGACGAGCACCGCCCTCATCTCGCACCGCGACCCTTGTCTCACCGACGACGTCATCTGATGCCGCCACCGAAATGGGATTCTTGGTAGGCAAAAACCACCACTCTAGTGAGGATAAGGGAGTTACACTTCTAAAATAACCCCTGCTCTCCCCCTTGGTAGCTTGGCACGAGCAGCCAGGCCTATCTTAGAGGCAGTGTGTAAAGCATTTGCACATAACCAACAGTAATACAGTGTACGCACTACAAAAGGACACCACACTAGTTTAGAAAAATATCCAATATTTTTATATAATTAAAACAAGACCAAAACGATAAAAAAATCCACAATACTATATTTAAAAGTTCACAGTTCAAAAATACGCTGATTAAAAGGGGTTCCTTGTGTGGATAGACCCGTCCGGGCTACCACGGCGTCGTGAACACACAAATCCAAAACAGTTCTGGCTGGCCGCGGCGTCGCAGGCCCGCTACGGTGTCGGGAAGACCCGCAAACAGTACCTTTCAGAGATGCAGGGCGATGGGGCCCTTGAAGTCACTCGTGTTACAGGTCGATCTCCTCTCGGTTGGTATCAGGAGCGCTGGCGTCGGCAGGCGCCACGTGCTGCGGTGCGAAGTGCTGCGGTACCCCCAGGTCGCGGTGCGAGCAGCGGCTCGGTGGCGGCGTCAGATGACGTCGGTGAGACCAGGGTCGCGGTGCGAGATGAGGGCGGTGCTCGTCACGGTGCTAGCAGGTCACGGTGCAAGCAGCGGCGTCATGGTTGCTAAAGCGCTGTTGTCGGCTGACGAACTGGAGTCGATGGCGCCGGCCAAGGCTGCGGTGCGGAATGAGGGCGGTGCGTCGTGTGACTTACGAGCGGTGCCCTCGAACCACGGTGCAAGCAGCGGCGTCAATTTCGGCAGGAAGTGGCGGCGTCAGGCAGGCCAAGGCGTCCTCGTAAAGCAAGGCGGTGCGGAGTGCGGTGCCCACCGGTCGCGTGCGAGCAGCGGCTCGGTGGCGGCGTCAACAAGCGTCGTTGGTGAGACCAGGGTCGCGGTGCGGCGGTGCTCTCTGCGGTGCCAAAGCTTCGGCGTGAAGCGAGGCGGTGCGGAGTGCGGTGCCCACAGGTCACGGTGCAAGCAGCGGCTCGGTGGCGGCGTCCACAGGCGTCGTCGGTGAGACCAGGGTTGCGGTGCGGCGTTGCGGCGGTGCCCTCTGCGTTGCCTTCAGGACACGGAGTCGGCAGTGGCATCGCAGACGTCGTCGAGTTGGTGTTCTTCGGGTTGCAGCACAAAACACACAGTCCCCAGTGCTGCGGGTCGAAGAACTTGAAGTCTTTGCTGTTCCTGAGACTTCGTGAACAGGGGGCAAGCTCTACCTCAAACCCTTGGAGAGACTCATAAATTTAGGTTGCAGAAAGTCCAGTTCAGGCCTTTCACTACCCAAGACAAAAGCAGCCACTACAGGTCAGCCCAGCAAAGCACCCAGCAAAGCAGTCATTCCTTTTTGCAGCTTCTCCGGCTCTTCTTTTTGGCAGTCTTCTTGTCCAGATGAGTTCAGGGGTCTGGGACCCAGCATTTATGTCCAAAAATCCTTTGATCTCTTAGGCAGAGAGGGCCTGTGCCCGGTCAGAACCAGTTCTGCCTTCTCTGGTGTGAATTCCTGGCAGGAGGTGGAGACGGCATTTGTCAGAGGCAGAGCAGGCCCTTTGAGGTGCAAGGAAATCTCCTCCCCCTTCCCCCATCGTAACCCAGGTCTCTTCAGCCCTTTCCTGACCTACCTAGACCATCTGGCGCCCCTCCTGCTCCCCCAGCCTTCTGTCATCCAAAACCCAGACAGGCAATCCACATTCCAGCAGAGGCACACGGGAGGACTGAGCAAGAAAATACCCACTTTCCAAAAGTGATATTTTCAAACACAGAATGTAAAAATCACCTTCACTAAAAGAGGCATCTTTAGATTCTGAGTTCAGGCATACGAAACTTCATTTTCTTACCGAATTCCCTGGGCCAGTTATGTTCATAAGATGTTATGAACAAACCTCCCATTCTGTCTTATGGGGAACTGGTAGCCTTGCAATAGTGAAAAACGAAATTGGCTGTAATTCACTATTAGGACATGTCACACACACCGGGGCATGTCCTACCTTTCACATACATTGCACCCTGCCCATAGGGGTACCTTGGGCCTACCTGAGGGGTGCCTGACATGTAAGAAAAGGGAAGGTTAGGGACCGGCCAGTGTGTGCACTGGCCAAGTCGACATGGCAGTTACAAACTGCGCGCAGACTCTGCAATGGCAGGTCTGAGTTACCGTTTTCAGGGCTACTCACCGGGGTGGCACAACCAGTGCTGCAGGCCCCCAGGTAGCATTTGATTCACCGGCCCTGGCACACGCAGTGCACTTTACTAGGGGCTAACAGGTAAATCAAATATCCAATCATGGAAACACCAATCCATAACACAATTTACCATAGGAGCACCTGCGCTTTACCACTGATCAGCAGTGCGAAAAGCGCGCAGAACCGTTACACTAGCAAAACAGAGTCAAAACCGGGAGGTCAGAAAGCAAAAACTCAGGGGAAACACGCCAAAAGATGCCAAGTCTAACAAAATCCCAAAGCAGGATTTTCTTTTTGAAAATCAGAAAGACAATGCTCCTCTCGCTATGGGAGAAGGGAGCATTTTGTTGTTACCCTGGCAGTGACGGGCAGTGAAAATTGGCCTTTAATTCTGCCCATCCAGCCGTTGGAGATGTTTAATCACTTTGGAGACGGAGTAGTGTCTGCCGTGATTAAACCAAAGGGCCGCCCGTATTTTAATCAGGCGGGCAGACCACAGTCTTGGTGGTTTGGATACTGCGCCGCTATTGTGATGAAGCATCCATACCCTTAAGTTATAAATCAGGCCTTCAATCTTATTTAGAAAGTGTACCTTGAGAATTCTCCAAATGGTATTAGACCATCACATGTTCAGCTTAAATAAATCTAATTTATTGTTTTTTTGGCAAGACTGTGATCTTTTGCTCTGTTCGAAGCTAATGTCCTGGAAATGAACATTAATGTCAACTTCAATGGCACAAGAATAACATGGACCTCTAACATCACTCCCAATTTGAATTGTAGCCGGCGAGAGAAACAAATACTACCTTAATGGTCAACCTCTTTAAGTTAACTTCTTTAAGCCTTTTAGAGCATTAAGTAAAAAACAATCAGCAGGATTCATTTTATTTGAGCTCTCATTGGTATACAATATTGTTTACTACACGGTCCTACTTAAACACCTCCCAGATGGCCGCTGTGTTGTTAGTAATTCTTGTCAAAAGGGTCAGACTCAGCATGTAAAACAGGGTCCTTGTACACTAAAGGCCCAAATAATGGGGGTCTCCTTAGGATCTGCCTCTTCGCCTCACTGTTCAATGAGTACTTGCAGCCGTGGGCTAATGACCAACCTTAACAGAGACTATTCAAAGCACATTCAGATGACACTCAGCTCATATTCAACGTAGGCAGTGCACAAAAGAAAACACAGATATCTTAACCAGTCTACCCCATGTTCATGAAGTGCATAAGGGGATTCAGCCTGTAACTCAACGAATCAATGACTAAAGTGTCACTCTGACTTGATGAGCTCAACTATCATTTCAGGTGGTCAACTTTAGTCGGTGTTACACACTAATGGATACTTCTAACTGCAGATTCTTCACCTTTAGGATATCCCTCAGGCAACAGGCTGGACTCAAAGGCTTTTTCAGCAGTGCTCCCATGCACTGGTCGGTGGTGTTGTGTGGCTGCCCGCTGGCTCCATTCTGCCCCGGAAGTGGCAGAGCGGAGTAGCAGATAAGTGCCATCCCTGCATGCTACATCAGTTCCTTTGTTTCTCCAACTTCTGGCGTGGATCTGGAGCTCCACTCCAAACTTTGTTGGTCTTCTGACAGTTTTGAAATTCTCAAAAGACAGTGTGCTGTGAAACAATGTCACCATGAAAACAACAAGGCTTTAAGTCGTGCTCAGAATGCTGCATTACCTGTCTTTGACATCCCACTATGGCTCATTTCTTTGCCATCTTGGCCTTTATTTTTCCACTCGACCTCGGTCCACGAATTAGTTTCTTTATTCTCCCCTACAGCACTGCTTCCTAAACTACTTGTAACCTGGACCTGATGATGGCCTAACATTGCATACAGGCCGAAGCGCCGTCGACTTTTGCAGCAAAATTAAGGCGCCTTTCTCGAGATTGCTCATTTAGATTATTTTGTATTATCTGCATTCACTGTTTGAGCAAGTCTACGTATACACTTTGTATATATAATTTGTTTTGGTTGCGCCCCCTGTCCGCTGTATTTACTCCTTCACGTGTCACTTGCGCCGTTCACCATTTCACGAGCACTTGTGCACAGTATTACACCGGTTACATGTCATTCAATGTAACACAGTGCTTTCCTTTTTGTCTTTAAATATATGATGAAATATATACAAATGTTTTTCTGTGTTTCTGCTAATCATTTTCTCCCTGTTCTCTGTGCTCACGGCAACTAAATGTGCCCCTTTAAAAATTGCCTTACAAATAATACCCCTTGAGACACTGTTGTATGTTACATACCTTACCCTGGTCTCGACTGGGTTTATGGGCTAACTCCTGTAGTTTGTTACTGCAAGCAGATGTTGGTCACGTACATCCATAAGTTGTGATTTAGGTGGCTAGGCTCAGGGCACGACTCCAAGTTGTGTGACCATGCGCTTTAACACTGTCTGCCCACTTGATTGATTTAAAATTAATTTAAAATTTTATAAAGCATGTGATTACCCAGGAAAGTGGTGTACTGCCATTGACTAAGCCTTAAAGCACAGAACAGTCTCTAACATAAGGTGGTTAAAAAGGTGTGTTTTTAGTAATTTATGAAACTATAAGATTTTTTTCAGATCATAATTTCAAAGGTAGAGCATTCCAGACCTTGGCTGTCACCACGGCAAAGGACCGACATGCTCAGAAAACATAGAGGCGTGTAAAACGAGAATAAAAATGACATATAGTTGCCCGCAGAGAGATCTTGTAAGGATTTGTGATAGTGGCAATCAACTTTGAAAGTGCGTTGTTTGGAAATTGGCAGCCAGTGAAGATGGGTCAGATAAGCAGAAATGTGGGAGCGCTTGCTACAACCTAGTAGCAGGTGGGCCAAGGTATTTGTAGTAACTTGGTCCAGACAGGGATGAGTATTTCAGGAGTATTTATTGTACAAGTTACATGTCCAGATGTTCAGCCCCACCAGGAGCAGCCAGCATGCTGCTCAGCCCTATTTCCAACTGTGACTTCTCAGTCCCAACATTCTACAATACATCATCCATGGAGGATTCCGCTGGCAGAGCATGAGGTGACATGAACAACATTAGAGCCAGGATACTACATATCCTCCTTTCTTCTAAACGGAAAACAGAAAAGACTGCCAAAAGAGACAATAAGAAAAAGGGAAAAGCAGAAGCTGGATGAACAATAAAGAGAAGAGAGAATCGAGGAGAGCACAAGAAGAGCAGTGGGAGAAACAACAGAAACGACTGGAGAAAGGTGAGGAAAGAGATAAAAATAATCCATAACTCATCCTCCCTTCCAATATTAGCAACAGAAAGGAAACACATAGTTATGGAGAATAGAAAGAAAGTACCAATGACTACCCCCTGCACACCTACTGGCCAGACAGGTATGCGAGAAGGCAGGTCACATCGGGAAGAAACAGGATAACAGAGAAGAAGAGAAATACAATGTAATTACTCATACTTCCCTGTAGTATAATAAACATAGAATACAATAAATTGTAAACAGCACTGGGTTGTAAAGTTGAGAAATACCATAAGATTACTCATACTTCCTTGTCGTATAACAAACATTGACAACGAAACATGAGGCATAACCTTGATAAGAAAAAGAAACACCCAGCGTAAAGCAAACTATGCTCTATAGTGATGGGACTAAAACCCAAACTGTATACCCTGTATGGGTAACTGTTGTCCAAGTGAGGACGAACCTCGAGTGGAGGTCATAGGTTGTGCACCGTAACGATGGGAATGAGACCCAAATGACACCTCGCGTAAAGGTGAAAAGTTATGCACCGTAGCAATGGGAACAACCCTTGCGACACACCTCGTAGAGAGGTAAGAACATTGTGCACTGTTGCAACGGGACTGGAACCCATACGACACACCTCGTGTGGAGGTAAAAACGTTGTGCACTGGTTGAGCACTGTAGCACCGGGACTGGAACCCGTGCGATACGCCTCGTGTGGAGACACTCATATTGTGCACCATGGTAATGGGAATACAACCCATGCAATACGCCTCGTGTGGAGGTAAAGACATTGTGCACCGTAGCAGTGGGACTAGAACCCATGCGACACACCTTGTATGGAGGTAAAAACGTTGTGCACTGTGTGAGGTAATTAAATACTTAGAGTAAAGACACCTTGTATGGAGGTAAAAACGTTGTGTACTCCAGTGATGTGACTATAACCCTCACAACACCTTATGTAGGGCAACAGTATAAGAATAGTGTGGCAAAGGCCTCTTGCTGTGTTTCATAACGTAGGGACTGAGACCTCATCCCACAGACTGGTGGGGCTGAGGGGTGCCAGTTAGTTGAGTAAGCGCAGCTGTAGTTACAGGAGTTGCTTCAGCTTGACAGGAGGTTCCCAGATACTCCACACTTGAACTTCAGCTTGACAGGTAGCGCACAAGGGTTCTTGAGTCAACTCGTCGCCATAAAAATGTAGTAACTTGGTCCAGACAGGGATGAGTATTTCAGGAGTATTTATTGTACAAGTTACATGTCCAGATGTTCAGCCCCACCAGGAGCAGCCAGCATGCTGCTCAGCCCTATCTCCAACTGTGACTTCTCAGTCCCAACATTCTACAATACATCATCCATGGAGGATTCCGCTGGCAGAGCATGAGGTGACATGAACAACATTAGAGCCAGGATACTACAGTATTCTGCACTAACTAATCGGTGAGGTGGAAGACCTACAACTACAGTATTGCAGTAGTCAAGACGATGAGGCCAGCACCAACATTTTCCTGGAGGAATTGGGCTGGAAAGGCAGGATTATTTTGGGGATGCTCAACAGTCGAAAGCAGGTGGAAGTCACATTGCTAACGTGAGCATAGAGAGAGAGCTGTTTTTCAAAGTTAATCCCTAATGAGTCGGTGTGGAAAGGGGACCGAGAGAATCCCGCCTCCGCTTTGAAGTCCACATAGACAGCTTACCAAAAAATAAGGACTTCTGTCCTGTCCGAATTCATTAGCTTTCATAAAATTGGACATTTCCCCAGTACACGTTTTGAATTGTTTTTGAAGCAATACCATATTCCCATTAATTCTGAGAATAATTTTAGTACCGTCAGTGTAAGCAAACATATTTTAGTCCAAAATAATTCCTAAGGATCTCCAAAGGGCAAAAATAAAGATTAAATAAGGTTAAACTTAAAGTATAACATTAACTCATAGTGTTCATGAAAGAAACCAGTTATAGACTGTGTTTCTGACATGATGTCTTCAAGCCGCTTTAGCAGGATCTCATGAGACACGGTGTTAAAGGCAGCAGTCAAGCAACAAAATCAAAACTGCAGCACCACTGGCATCTAAAATCATCTGAATATCATTCAATGGAACTGCGTCTTAATCCTGAAGTGCAGCACGCCATTGAGCAGATCATCCATTGGTTGGACGTTGATGCAGACGAGGAGCAGGTGAGATGAGGAACAGTCGGGACGAGAGGAATGGAGCAGTGTGGAGCAGAGGACGCAAGCAGGGTGGGGGCCATTACAGCCCAGGGGAATTGAGGCATGCTGCTAGACCGTTACTAGAGCTACGTCAGTCCCTTGAGTCTGCGCCGGATGATACCACCAGGAATTGCTAGGCCGTTGGCAACGGCTGGATTTATTGTGTTGGGAGGACGGATGCTCCCACACACCAGCAGCTCTAAACCAAACCTAGCTGAGAGCTACTTATTTCAGAGCTGCAATTCAACAGCAGCTCAAATACAAACCAACTACAGCTCAATTACAGCCCAGCAAGAAAAAATAAGGGGAGCATGAAGGGCGCCCTGAGTGCAGTAGGGGTGTCAATAGGGGTGGTGAGTGAGCCACTGTGAGTTAGCCACAGTGGTGGTGGGTTCAGCCCGCTGAGCACAGAGACGGCCGACCTAGCAGTTAGTGTGGCTTGCACAAAGCAGAGCTCCCCCACCCTAGCACCTCTGCTTATCCAGCCCAACAAGATCAAAGCGAATAAAAACACCTCTACCAGCTCCAGGCTCTGGAAAGGATCGAAAGGCAAGTTCGAAATGGAAGATTGTAATCCACCTAAAATACTTTTCAACTCAAGCAGAGTTGTTGAGGACCAATCAAAATTACATGTGGCAAGTGGAAGCACCGGACCAGGACTAATTGGTGCTAGCTAATGTGTACTAATAGGAGCTCTTAAAAGAGCACCCAATGGAACCATGGGCCAAGACACAAAAAGCAAAGATATAGAAAAGGTCAATCTCCAATTATAGAGAGCGTTTCAGCTCCTGCCCCATCGGCTGATCTAGAAGCTTCCTTGGCCACTGCCTGTTCCGACAGTATGGTATCGCCTCAGAGATGAAAAGAAAGCCTTAATACACCCACGTTGGAAACTAAGAATGAAAGGGTAAATCAGACTAATACAGACCCTTCCAACAATTCATGGTGGCCTTCTCTCTTGAATACACTTCAAGCGTCAGTCGCTGCCCTAAATTACCACTAAAAAATACTAGACCTGCTGGTTGACCTATTAAACAACTTGGCTGTGTTTGTGTCAGATATATACACTAAACTGGAACATTTAAACAGCCTGATTAGGAGGGCACATGTAGGGGAAGTTGATGTTGATCATAGATGTGCCTGCTCTCCTATAATAGCTAAACTAGGGCAGTTACAAGATTTTCTATTGTCAGTTTTAACAGACTTAAAAAAATCAATTTCACATATTAATTGATACGAAATGGAGTTGCACAGTGACCTAAGCGCCACTTCTCATGCTATGGGACCAAGCCTTGAAGCCCAAGCTCTTGCCACAACCACAGATGAAGGGTGACGGAGCAGTTAACATCATCAGTGCACCCAGTAGTAGTCCTGGCTTTACAACTTCAACCAGATTTAGACGCGGCACATAGAGCAGATAACCTCAATGTTGCCATCCTGAAAAGCCCAGCTCTTTAAGCACTACGAATTGTTTCCTAAAACTGATAACACACCTTATAAAACGTGTAACAAAATGTGAGAGAAAGAGAAACAGAACAGCTAGAAATAAAAGCCTCAGGATAAGTAAAACCCTGAAGGGTCCACCTGGGGAACACATCTCAATATTTCATAGCCGGGCAAGGAAGCTTCCTGCCATAACTCCATTACTTAAGTCTTCAACAGCAATGAGCAAGGAACACCTATCAGATCAAGCAATATACGATAAAGGACACTCATATTCTTATAAGGATAAATTGCACAGGATGACCACCTGTGCAAACCTGTTGTAGCGATTACATTTAGTCTCCATTTTAATTTCCTTCTAACTTAGCATCTTTTTAAGATGGTGGTTTGAACATGTTTTTCACTGACACGAGACAATGTTATGCATGCATTTATTTTTGGTAGATATTGTTGTTCTATTGTCTGCACTGTTAGTTTCAGGAACTCACATATTAAAACGTGATGTCCTTGCTTTATTATGTGCTCTTAGGTGACAACTTTTTCTTCCAGACTAAGTAAAGTTGTTATTCTGTGTCTCTAGCAGAATGCGATAAGACAGGTGTTTTATTAGTTAAACCGTGCCCGTGTTGAAGTCAGTGAGAGGCACCTCACAACGGAGATATCATGACTATTAAGAAGGAAGATAGCTGTGCAAGTATAGATGTATACAACGTGCACACTCTGACGGAATGCATTCGTGAATGCACTGAGGCCGGCTTCCTGAGAAATTACACCAAGGTATGGGGTTAGATCATTCCAACTGGGTCTGGCAGAAGGATACTTCCATTATGCGATTGTTAGTGCATGGGGTACTGTTGATAGATAGGAGTAACATTAGGAACAATTAACATGGTTGAATTGTTTGTGTATTTCACTATTCTAATAATGCTTATAACAATGCTGTGTCTCATCTCTATGATAATTGCAGTTCATGTTTTCTTTACAATGATTAGATCTTTTCAATAAACATTTGAAAATGCATTATGGTTTCTCTTCTTTGTAAACCTTTGGGCATGCAAATGTGACAAACAAAGGGGTTAGATCTGTTTCCACAAATTCATTGGGAATCAGAGTGGTCATGTTTGAGGTTACCGACAGCATCAACAACTTGGGAGGTTTAGGAGTTTGATGGGGTACTTTGATCTAGTCTATTAAACATTTACTGACGATATGAGTAGACTGTCTCTATATTGGGGAGTTTTGTTGACCTAATACACAGTCCTACTAAATTTGTAGGATCCATATAACAATTCAAACCGATAACAAAGCAAGGTGTATCTAATTTAGCAACCAATTGTTCAAAAAGTCATAATCATCAAAGAACTTTATTCGGTTTTCATGAAACCATCAAAGTATACAAAAGTCAAATATAAAACAATTATTTACAGCGATCTTATACTAAATTCAGTTACTTTTTATCACAAAGTTCTGTAATGGAATTGACAACGTAGTGATAAAAAATAAGGTAAAACATGCTTGAGAATTAATAAAACTCCAGAAAAGAGAGAGGTACAATCAGTACTATCCTATAATCTCAGTAAAAGTATAAAATACAATATACATATAAACACTAAACACAAATTCCAGTCACTGGTTGCTTTTCATAGTAACATTTATCACTGGATGGGCAGCCTGGTCAACGGTCATATACTAGCATATAAGAAGTATTTGCCTCGTTATCTGCTTGTGTCACACATTTCTGACGCCTGTACCAAACATTCAGTAAAAAACAGCTTACAGCAAAAACAGATCTGAAATGTTGGACTTTAAGATCCTATAGGTGACCTAGTGCTGTCTGACTGCCATATTCAGGCATATTGGTCATATCCATTCCCTTTGGGAGAAGTAGTATTTGGTACAGAAAAATAAAATGTGTTCCTCTGCTTCCGAGGCCAAGCCGCATGCAGGACATATAACTGAATCTAGATCTTTGGACCAGTAACTAAAGGACCTAAGTGGTTAGCAGCCATAGCGGAA
Source organism: Calotriton arnoldi (assembly GCA_963921515.1). Classification (NCBI taxonomy): domain Eukaryota; kingdom Metazoa; phylum Chordata; class Amphibia; order Caudata; family Salamandridae; genus Calotriton; species Calotriton arnoldi. The sequence continues at coordinate 2,574,096 of CAWUFW010000547.1, read as the reverse complement.
CCTCACATATAAGCTTTTTGCTAATGGCGACGAAATCAAATCCAGAAAGGGCTCAAACTTAGGGCTTAGCATGGCTCGTAAAAACTGGGTAGTTAAGGATCCAGAGGTTGTGCACATAGCGTACCGATCTGACACATACGCCCAGTACTTCACCTTTACTCTTGCCAATTCTTCCTTGCTAGCCCTCTCTGGGCTGTCCCACAAGCTGGTCATTCCCAGCAACCTACACCAAGTTGCAACATGTTGGAACCACGTAATTTGTTTAACATCGCGAATCACTCAATAAGTCATATACTGCCCTCTGACCCCTGCAAGAACCACGACATGCGCCACTTCGAGCTCTGGGGGCCCCTCAACTGTAGCTCTATGACTGAATTTGTGAATCCTTCCAACCATGTGTCTGAGGTTGTTGACAGCCCTGCAGTGAAAGCACTTGAAAACAAGCCGAATAACCTGCACCATATGGGGAATAAGATGCAGGGAACAAACCAGAACATGGCAATTAGTGCCCACTAGTAAAAAACTATTGTTTTATCCAGAATACATCTCAAAAGGCCATCCTGACCTATTAAACCAAGGAAACATAATTAAGTTGTTACAAGTCATTCCTCATCTATCCCATATCAGCTCCGCTGACATTGTCTCAATTGAGTTCTTACGCCTCGTGGTTATCAGAGAAGTGAACCCATCCTTGTTTCTTGGCTTTTTGCAGAACTTGCAAACCAAGTGTATCATGAGCAAGCCACATTAAGGGAGTGAGGAATTAAAGTTTCCTATTACATGGAGAAGGCTTACCCGGTGCACTTAATTCAAAGCTGTGAAGCCTCAGCAACTAGCAGGGATTATGGCAACCAATGTAAGGACGCTCCCTATTCAATTTTGAAAGACCCATTTGGCAAATCTGACCTTAGAATGCTTAACAATGGGCCACCACCTTTAACATCAACAGTTGGGAAATCAACATAATAGGCTCGGAAAAACATAGTGCACCCGCAGAATCTTTAAAAGGTGATAAAAGGTCAAACATAAACTGTAGCTAGAGGAACGACTGCCTCAGGATTGCAATTTGGCTCCACTCACTGCCATGTGAGATTTGATCAACAAGGCCGTACAGATGCAGAATTCCCTGGCCGAGACTGCGAGCTGGTTGCCTTTTGCACTCTCACAGGCTACTGACCAATGAACTCCCTCTTTTGGCAGGTCGGGTTCTATGTTAAAGGAGGCAAAGCTAAAATTTGTTCTTCAAAGGCAATGCTTGAGTCATAAGGGCTCTTAGATTGGCAGAGCTGTGACATTATCATCCTCTAGGAAACTTGCTCCTCAACCTCCAGTCCGTTAGTTGGATATCTTGAAAGAATGGATCCAGTGACAAAAAATAAATCCAAAGGATGACCTAAGGGAGGACTGTCAATTTACATTTCTTCTAGATTAGCTATTGACCTCACTAAAATTCAGCTACAAGTACCCTGGCTACTAGCAGTGCTGCTTCATAAATGGACCCCACATCGAGAATCCAAACATATTATTTTAAATGTCTATCTTAAAACTTACCCGCAACATAAAAACAAGCATTGGCATACATAGCCAATAGGTCTCGCCTTTGGGACCTTATAAGTGTTTTGTCCCCCATGCCGGGGTCTGCTTGGATGCAGATTCAGAGCGCTTTGCATGTGAAGGGGTCATTGCATAGAGCTGAAAGAACTGCCCATCCTGGGCTCCGCCCCATCAGAAACTGGAAGTTCCAGCTGCAGTGACAATGGCCGGCCATCAGAAACCCAAAACGGCCTGCATTCTCATGCTCACCCATTACTCATATCTGAGCCCTTCCCCAAGTGAAAAAATGCACAAGCCCCGTGCTTAAATGCAATACATGCACGGTGCACATTTTGTGAAGACAATGGGCCCGTACAAAGCATTCACACCAGCTAATCTCACTGATCCTGTTGTTATCAGAATGAGATAAACATATACTTTGACTGTGTGAGAGGCCCTGGCCACAGGACCCCTCCCTGAACGAGGGCGCGAGGCGGAACGATGGCTGCATTACAGAATGGTGCCCGGAGCCCAAAGGATACGTGCAGAGCGTCAGCAAAGCCCCACAGTGAAATGTGTAAACAAGGGGGCGGGGCCACCCACAAAAAGGTGCACACTTGATATTCCAAAAAAAAGTCAATGCATCGCACTTTCAGAAATAAGGAAATTGTGCCATGGTACCTGAGGGCAGGGTGTATAGTATCAATTTCTTTTTGGAGGGATGATATGCATTCTTTTTACTCTTCCTTTTCCCTAAAATCCACGCTTTGTTTTTGCTATGAATAACTTTCCTACAAGCTGTTATTTCCGAGACTACGGTGTCTCAAGTATTATAAAGCCGCAGCTTTGGAGAACTATATAAACAAACACGTCTTGCTGTTGCATCGGGTCCCTGTCCTCCGTGGTGGGATAAGGGACAGCCGTTGAGCCCCCGTTGCGGGGCAAATAAGTAGAAACCCATTGTACCTTAGTGCATTTGGTACCATCATAGTATTTGACAAAGCGGATGGTCCGACTTTGGTAGCAGATCAGGCTCAGTTTGAAAAGTGCCGAGGCTTTGCGAGTGAGGAAGCAGAAGCAAAGCGCGCGCAGTAGGGTGAGGGTGTCTAATTATTGTATCATTAGTAGGCAAACGATTATTTGCAAAGGAAAGTTTTGCGGTATTTATTAAACCATTGGTGGCTCTCTTGTAACCACAGGGGGAGATTCAGGTTGTGCAACAACATGAACCCGTCTCCACTTTGGCCCTCGTGTACACTGTCCTTGCAGAGCTATAAATGTGTGGCACTGGCATCATCACACATTTTACAATCACTGCAGATTTAGGCCCTAATGGCCGGTGATCATTTCCTTTTTTGCCCGCACCAGAATTACCATTACCTGCCTGGGGTCCTGGTTATTAGGGGACAGGGAAGTAACAGCAATTCGGAGGTTTGGGGAAACAACATAAGGAAATCGGGCTTACTGTGCCGATTTTACGCTTTTGCCCAGGTGCTGCACTGAGACCCTGCGCGCTTGCAGGAGGGGAAATCTCCAGGTGAAACACCGCGGAACTCCAGTGTTGCCCCACACTTATAATTCCACTGGGGTCAGTAACTGCTGTTAACAGCCTCAACAGAATTATCGGGCCGCTCACAATTTGGGCTTTAGAGTAACACTGCACATGTGGTAATATGACATCACAGTACCGTAAAACATTGTGGGGTCCACCAGCAAAAATAAAATTCGTTAGTTTTCATTTGTGGGTGGAATAAACCTAATACCACGGAGGTGGGAGAGAGAGAGTGTGTGTGTGTAACAGAGGGGTCGTGGGGCACACGAATACAACATTCTTACATTCTTCCAAGTTCAGTGTGATGGTTTGCATTCAGGAATATCACATAGACTCTGCTCTGGTGATAGTACACCACAGCAGTGACCAGTGAATTTACATGGTACGCGAAAGCCTGTTCCAAATTCCTCAAAAATACCTAGTTCCTGGCGTTGGTCTCTGGCTCTCGTGCATCTCTCAGTAGCTGTGGCCAATCAACGGTAGAGTTTCAATGCTCTACTGGGCCATTAGAGCGCCTCAGTCTTTAGTCCATTCAGGCAGACCTCCAACATCTAGCAGTGAATACGTTGCATAAACCTGTAAATATTGTTCCGATACTGTGATGCGACCCCTGGTCTAGAGATGGGCTGCGCACACTGGGTAACACAGATGGTGGGATTCGATGAGGTGTACCTGTGAGCACACGTGTTGATCGACAGTGGAGCTAGGAAGGACCCCTGGGGAACCTGCAGCGGAGCCTCAAATTCTTGGATACTTGGGTGCAGGGCGATGACTGCATGAAGGTTATTATTTAGGTGGCGCTACAACTATGTGTAACTTGAAGTTGTAGCTCATCTTCACAGCGTGCTGCTAGAGCGCATCTTTAGCACAAGCCATGAGACCGCTGACTCACTCTCCTTAGAGATCAGGGCTTCACTGCAGGCGGAGTAACGTCAAGCAGCCCCCCCCCCCTCGAGTGTCACTAGAACTCGTTTATCATACAGTAGGAGGCGTGTGACTCACTAACTGCCGCCCAAACCTCGGGGCTTCACTGCTGGTGAAGCAGGGCCCCTCTGCCAGGCCGAGTGAGGAGCGACGGGAGAAACACTAAACAACAAATGCGGTTCATGTGCATTTCCCATAGGCAAGAGCCACAAGTGTGTAACGCGCCGGCACTAATGACAGGGAAGGCTGGTATTGATTGAGGGGTGCAGCGTTGCGGCTGTAGGGTGTCTGGGGCAAGAAAGTAACAACAAGCCCGCGAAAAACAGATGGCACACTGCGCGCCGCTGCGCGTAACCTCAAGCCGTAGGCCGTGGACGGCTACAATTCCTGGCAAAGGTGGGACATGCACCCGCCTTTGCCCAATTGCGTGCTGCCTTCGCACGCAAAGACCAATAGAAAGAAAGCAAAAAAAAAAGTACAGATTGATTCCAAGAGGTCGTTTTCCTAGAGAAGCGCATGTGCGCTGCGCTAGGCTCGACCTAACAAGTGCATAGTCCAGTTTCATGATCTAATCGCAGACCTAAAAACAGGTCACAGTAATGCCCAAATCCTGATGACAGGCGAACTCCACATGAATTTATTTTTCCAGACATACAAAGATAAAATCATATTACTTCAAGATCAACAATGAGACATTCCAAACCAACAAACGTCCACCTTAAAATTAAGGGAATCCCTAAGGAGTGCATGTGAGTTTGCAGGGTTACGGGTTTCCAAACAGGAGATTAAGGGAAGATCAACCACTGTCATTACTCATATCTGGCACAGCTTAATATCAATTATTGACAACACCTTAGCAAGTATGTTATGTTATGTTAAAACATTTATAAAGTGCCTGGTTACTCCCTTCGGAGTGTCCCCGCGATCAGATTCCACACCTCACAGTAGCCTAAATACACCTGCTTAAGATTGTCTAAAAAGCCAGGCATTCAGCTTCTTCCGAAAGACCAGTTCAGATCATTCCTGTTTCAAACTGTGGGAGAGTGTTCCACAGTTTGGCAGCCAGGTATGTAGTCATCCAACTATATAACCAAATTTGTAATTCTGCCCTGTACCGAAAGTGACCATTGTGTGCAACACGTGGAACTCTTTGACATTTACATGTGCCCCAAAGCAAATAATTCATCTACATCGACATGTATTATGGTCTTAAAAAACTGAAATGCAATGAAGTCCTTGAATCAGCAATCAATCTTTCTTGTGTATCTCTGTTTGCACACCTGGAGAAGGTCCACGACAATTCGGTCGAGATTACTCTCCGACAATCTTGTATTTTAAAAAACAAATGTGTTACAATTCCAGCAAAGCGCACAATTTAGGGGCAGATTTACAAGAAACTGACGCATCTGTAGAGATGCGTTAGTTTCCCTGCGCCCGCCTGCGATACCCTTGCGCCACCATGGATGCGCCGTATTTACAATACGGCGCACCATGGCACAAGGATTGACAGATGCGTCAGAAATTCTGACACATCTGTTGGCCCAAAAGTCACGCATTGCTGGAGTCGTGTCGCAAGCACGACGCAACTCCAGCAATGCATTTTGAGGCCTATACTTATTGTACTGCGTCACTCCTTACGCAAGCTTCAAGCAGGTGTAAGGTTTTGACGCATTGGCGTCGTAGGAGTGGCGCAGTGGCGTCGTAGAAGTGGTGCAGTGAAATCTTGTAGATTTCACTGCGTCACTTTTACGAGGCTTTCCTGCATAGGAACGCCCACCCTGCATACATTATACCTGACGCAGGTTTACAACGTGACGCATCTCCCTGGATGCGTCACGTTGTAAATGGGCCGCATTATTTACGCCTTCGCTGCGTCACAAAAGTGACGCAACAGCAGCGCAAAAGTGACGCAAGGGGCTTGTAAATCTGCCCCCAGGTGCTTAGGACAAGAAGCAATTACCGGTATACCCCCAGCTATCCCTTCCTGTACATAAACAAACCTTTAAAAAAAATGCCATTTTGTCACTTTCATGTGGGGGAAACGCAAGGCTGCACCATATCCTTGTAAATATGGTGCAGCCTTGCGTTTCAGAAGTGGCGGAGTGCGGCATTATATTATGCAAATACCAATAACCTCTGCAGCATTGGTGCAGGGCTGAATTCGGGGACTCCACCCCCCATCACGCACCGCCCCAGGAGAGTTTCTTCCCGCCAGATCTCCGTGCTTATTAGCGCACCTTCACTCCTGCTGCATAGGACGGCCAGGCCCCCACCCTAAGATCTGAGCCCTGAGGGCACTATGCAGTAAGTCTTTCGAAATTACCTGCTTCTTTCCATTTCACTCTGTGACTTTGCTTAATTCAGAGTGTGAGCTGTTGTGCCGTCATGGGGAAGACAAAGTCCACCTCTCTTAGGTTAGTTTCCTACCTCACAAACAGTGCTTAATTTGTGCTGGTGGTTTCCGGTGCTTAGCACCAGCACTTATTTAATAGGGCCGGGGCTATTCATGAATTTTGCTCCCCTGTGGATGGGCCCAGTAATTATTAAAAATAAATGTACCTACCTGTCCTGCACCGGTTGCATGTCTGCCTGGTAGGTCCAGAGAGTGTACCACCCAGGTCTAGGTACAATCTAGGGTGTGAGACTAGATTGTGTCATGCACAGTCTGCATGTGCGTTGTGCAGTAGGATACTACCAATTTGCCCAGGGGCATAACAAAGGCCCCCGTGGTGCGGGGGGCCCCCGCGCTCCAGGGGGCCCCCTCACTCTCAGCGGAGCCAGCAAGCCTAAATGGTGCGCACGTGGCCTCATTACTTAAATGGTGGTTCGCCGCCCAAGGCATCTTCATCATTAATTAAGGGCCCCGGCCTCTTAATTAATCATTGGCAGCCCTGCCAAGTATCACGCGTTGGACTAAGACTGACAGACTCTGACCTAGCTGGGGGCTCACGGATGGCTCCATTCACCTGCCTCATATTCACGTGACATCATGGCCTCACGGACTGTAATAGACAGTGTGTGTCCCATGATTTGGCCAATGAGAATACTGAGAGAGAAGTTGTAGGCGGGCCTGGCGCCTGCGCCGCGAGTGGGCAGGCAGTTATGAGAACAGGAAGTTGTCTGGAGCCCCCCGCTGTTTGCACCGCTTTCTACAGTGCAGCTAGTATTTTGGTGTCACTGCCTGCAGCTTTTCATTAGATGGCGCGATTCGGTCCCCGCAGCCTAATGACGCTGGTGGCCAGGATCGTGGCTTGCCAAACTGTCAGAAGACTTAGGTAATTATTACCCTATATTTATTTCTCTGTCTGACCAGAGGCAGGCTGCGCAGTGGTGTGTGCCGTGGCGGGGCTGGGAAATGCTCCTGGAAGGGTCTGACCGCTCACCTCACAGACAGTGAGTCAGAGTGGAGTTAGTAAATTTTGGTAGCAGTCACTAAAGTTCTTCAAAATATTATTACAATGAACTGTATCCCGGTGCGACAGCCCATTATGTGTGCAGTATTGGCTGGAGTCCTGGTACTCACTACTTCACTGTGGCAGTCCCCGAAGCTCTGCGCTTAACATCTTGGGAGGGAGCAGACCACAACTCAGTACTTGTGTGTAAAAGGCCGCTTTATTGAAACAGGTGCGCATAACATATACATTCCTCGGCAACCGCCTTACAAAACTAAACCTCACTAAATAACCATGTACCTGACCCTTGACCCCGCCCCTCCCCTAAAATTTTCTTTGTCCCCGCCCCCACCCCTTCATTACAACCTTACCAAATATACAACAATGCAACACAATAATAACCCTTTAACATCCAACCGTCCGTTAAACAACTTCCCCCGCCTGCTTTTTTACCGTCGTCAAACCCCGCTCATGCGTAACCTAACTATAACTTAACTTGCCTACCCTTCCCATGTCGATAACCCAATTCCAACAATAACCAAAAACCTCCGTCAACCCTGGAAAACTTCAATAACCCCCGCACTGCACCTGTTCCAAGCGACAATACATAGCCATATCCCTGCACAACTGTCCCAAACAAAAGCCGCCTAAAGCCAGAAACTAAGGAGAGGAAAAAACCCCCTAAAAAGCCGAAAAACAGGGAGGGTGGGAGGGCAAAAACTCGTCCCACACCTAAGCTTCCAGCCACCAGGTCACCAAACCTAAAATGGTGGCCGGGAGCGGGAGCCCAATTGCTTTATAATTGGGCTACAAAAATTTGTAGCCCAAAAATAAAATGGCCGAGCCGGCCCTGACTCCCCCCACACCCACGGCCCCTCCCAAACTGCCTGGGGGGGGGACCTCCCTGCGGTCGGCCACTCCCCCCAAACCCCCATTGGGAGGGAGGGTGGGGGGGAGGGAGCAGACCACAACTCAGTACTTGTGTGTAAAAGGCCGCTTTATTGAAACAGGTGCGCATAACATATACATTCCTCGGCAACCGCCTTACAAAACTAAACCTCACTAAATAACCATGTACCTGACCCTTGACCCACGCCCCCTCCCCTAAAATTTTCTTTGTCCCCGCCCCCACCCCTACATTACAACCTTACCAAATATACAACAATGCAACACAATAATAACCCTTTAACATCCAACCCTCCGTTAAACAACTTCCCCGCCTGCTTTTTTACCGTCGTCAAACCCCGCTCATGCGGAACCTAACTATAACTTAACTTGCCTACCCTTCCCATGTCGATAACCCAATTCCAACAATAACCAAAAACCTCCGTAAACCCTGGAAAACTTCAATAACCCCCGCCACCCAGAAAGCCGGGGGGGAGTGAAACTACCCCCCCTTTCTGCCCCCCCCAACTAGGCTGGCCGCTGACCTTCTACCCGGAATGCGCCTGAACTTTAAAACACCTTGCCAACACCTCCCTAATCTCCAATAAATAGAGGTCCATACCAATCCGGGATAGATGCACCCCATCATCCCTGAAAAATTCCACTGCCTCAAAACGTAGCTCCTTATGTGAAATTCTTCCAAAACCAAGGTGCCGGCAAAACCGAGACATTTCAGAGTTCACCTTCCTCCTTGCCCTGTCAATGGCCCTCGGGTTCAAAGCCCCCCTCCACACTCTGCGCGGAACCAACTCCGTCCACAAAACGTGGCACCCTGCCCATTGCTCTTTTACAGTCGACAAGACCTTCTTCATGGCCCTCATCAACACCACTCCCTTAACCTCGCACAAATCGTTCTCACCCAGGTGAATCACCAACACGTCCGGGCAGCGCCCCGCACCATCCATCTATTCAGGCACGGTAACAATTCCTTCCACCGCATCCCACCTTTCCCTTTCCAAACAATGTTGAACAGCCGGTCGTTAAACCCCAACATTGCCCCAAAATAGCACCGGCATGCCTGGACCTGTGCCCATTTGATAAAAGAGTGCCCCACGATCCAAATGGTCATTTCTTTCGCCTGGGGCCCGGCCACCGAACCTGTAACAAGAAAAAAGGGTGAGGCTCAAACCAAAGAGGATGACGCGTGCGCCTCCCCCGCATTCTGCCTTACGTAGCGACGGTAACAATCTGACGACCAGTGCCCCAACCTCATTATGTCCCCCCTGGCCCAGCCCCTGTTATAGGCCTCCGTTGCGGCCCCAATCCTGAATGAGTGCGTCCCATACTCCGCCCCGTCTACCCCCATGCTGCACAATGCCTTCCTCAACACCATCCGCAGCTGGTAATCTGTAACCCTCTTCCCATTAGCATGTTGAAAACCGGCGCCGGCCCCGCACCTTGTGACCGAGCATGCCAACGTCGCGCCCAATTTAGGGGCACGTTGCGGCAGGCACCGCCGCTTGGAGCCGAACCCCTTTGCCCAAACCCCTCTGATCCGTTTTGGAACTGGCCAACCAAACATGTATCCCCTCATCCCCTATGGCCACGTCGTTCCACCGCACCCCATTCTTTACGTTGTTGCCCAGAAGCTCAGACACCCGGAATGCCCCGAAGAACATCTCCTACGCCGACGACACCCAGCTGATCCTCTCCCTCACCAAAGACCCTCACACCGCCAAAGCCCACCTCCACGAAGGAATGAAGGCCGTCGCCGAATGGATGAGGACCAGCCGCCTGAAGCTGAACTCGGACAAGACGGAGGTCCTCATCCTTGGTTCCAACCCTTCAGCCTGGGACGACTCCTGGTGGCCAACATCACTGGGAACAGCCCCGCCACCCACCGACCACGTACGCAACCTAGGGGTCATCCTCGACCCCACCCTCTCCATGACTAAGCAGGTCAACGCCGTTTCCTCATCCTGCTTCAACATCCTCCGAATGCTCCGCAGGATCTTCAAGTGGATCCCCACCGAAACAAGAAAAACAGTCACCCAGGCCCTCGTCACCAGCAGGCTGGACTACGGAAACGCCCTCTACGCAGGAATGACGGCTAAGCTCCTGAGAAGGCTGCAACGCATCCAGAACGCCTCTGCACGTCTTATCCTCGACATCCCCCGACGCAGCCACATCACACCCCACTTGAGAGACCTGCACTGGCTCCCTGTCAACAAGAGGATAACCTTCAAGCTCCTCACCCACGCACACAAAGCACTCCACAACTCCGGACCAGCCTACCTCAACAGACGACTCAGCTTCTACACCCCCACCCGCCAGCTCCGCTCGACCAGCCTCGCCCTCGCCACAGTCCCCCGCATCCGGAAAACGACCGCCGGCGGCAGATCCTTCTCCCACCTCGCCGCCAAGACCTGGAACACCCTCCCCACCAACCTCCGACAGACCCAAGACCTACTGGCCTTCAGAAGACTCCTCAAGACCTGGCTCTTCGATCAGTAGCAGCACCACCCCCCTCTTCCCCCAGCGCCTTGAGACCCTCGCGGGTATGTAGTGCGCTTTATAAGTGACATGATTGATTGATTGATTGATAACATAAGCGTCGAGAAAAGACAGGCCTCAAAATCATCCTTGCAGACTGCCGGCAAAGCCTCAAGTATTCGAGACAGCTTCTGCCAGGTGAGGGGCTACGCGCCGCACTCTCCCCCCCCCTCACGCGCCCAACCTTCCAACATCCTCCTTCCCATTTCCCCTGCCGTCGGACTGTATCCCCATAATAGTTTCCCCATGAAGGCAATGCCCGCCAGCTTCCCCGCAATGGTCACTTTCGAGAGGCCCTTACCAATGAGTGCCAGCATGAACTGAATCACATCCTCCGCCCGACGCCAGACCTCAGTTCGCATACAAGCCCCTGACGCCAAGAAATCCCGCCAGGCCAGATTGTATGCTGCCCATGTAGAGGCCGCCAGCGAGCCTACCACCAGTTGTAGCACCCTACGTTGCATACATACCAGAGATGATCCGGCATTGGGGTCGGCGTCCTGTCCGCCTCCTTGGCGAGCCCACGGAATCTCCCCCACTGCGAACGAGACAAAGCATCAGCTATGTCATTGTCCACACCTGGTATATGCAACGCCCTGAAAGCAATGTCATGACGGAGGCAGCCAAGCACAAAAACCCGCAACAACTTCAGCATTTGGTCATCTCTGGCGGACTGTCTGTTAATGACCTCCACCACCGCCATGTTGTCCACTCGAAACAACACTTTCTTATGTGCCAACTCTTTACCCCACAGTGTCAATGCCACCAGTAACGGGAAAAGCTCCAGGAAGGCTATGCTCCTCCCACCATCTTTCCACTGCTGTGGTCACTGCTCGGCGCACCACCTGCCCTGCCAGTAAAGGCCAAAGCCTGCCCCTCCTGCTGCATCGGAAAAGATCTGCACGTCCCACTGGACGTCCTCTTCTCGGGCCAATGGCACACCATTGAAAGACTGCCGAAAGACTGACCACATGCGCAAATCCTCCTTCACCCCTGCTGATAAGCGAACATGGTGGTGAGGTAAATGCTGACCTGCCAGCGCCCGTCCCAACCGCCTGCAAAATGTCCTCCCTGCTCTGACCACCCTGCAAGCAAAGTTAAGATGACCTAGGAGCACCTGTATGTCCTTCACTGTCACCTTCCGTTTAGACAGCATTCCGTCCAACAATTGCAACATTCTTACTCTCTTGTCATCTGGCAAGCGAGCCCGCATTGCCACTGAGTCAATTTCAATTCCCAAGAAGGACATAGTCGTGCAAGGACCCATTGTCTTCTCGGGTGCTAGTGGCACCCCCATGTCACTCATGAGCTCATGGAAGGTGTCCAGGGCTGCCTGGCACTCCGTGGAGCCCGGTGAACCGACAAAGAAAAAGTCGTCAAGGTAGTGCGTCACCAATGTGTGACCTGTGCGTCGCGTGAAGTACCACTGCAGAAATGTGCTAAAGCATTCAAATAAAGCACAGGACATAGAACAACCCATCGGTAAAGCTTTGTCCACGTACCATTTCCCTCAAAATGGATACCCAGAAGATCCCAATCATCTGGATGGACTGGAAGCAACCGAAAAGCCGACTTTATGTCACACTTTGCCATCCCTGCAGTCGCGCCCGCGGTCACAACTAGTGACATGGCCACGTCAACTGAGGAATAAGAAACTGAGGCCGCCTCCTCATCAATAAAATCGTTAACTGATGACCCCTCGGGCCAGGAAAGGTGCTGAATCAACCTGTATTGTCCCTCCTCCTTTTTGGGCACCACCCCGATCGGTGATATGATCAGGTTTTCCATTGGCCAAACGTCGAAAGGGCCCGCCATTCTCCCTTCGCGCACCTCCTTGTTCAGTTTCTCTTGTACCACCCCCCTATGTTCCTTTGCCGACTTCAAGTTGTCCGCCCACCTTCTCTGTCGTGGACCCTGATAGCCCAAATGAAACCCCCACTGAAACCCCTCAATCAAAACCTTTCCTGCTCCTTGAACCCCATACCCCCGCAGGCCCTCCACCAGTTTCGCTAGTCTAACTGGCGTAGGAGCTTTTGGGCCCAGTGCCCTGCAGGCCCTTGCCCCACATATTGTTCTGGAATTGCTGTGAGGGGCCAGGGGTGCTGTTACCTGACTGCTGCCATTGCTGGTTTCCCTGTGGTTTGACGCCCCAACAGTTAACCAGGGGGTGGCGCTTCCCACACTTGGAACACTCATGCCGAAACCTGCAGTACTCCCTGGTGCATAGGCCCTTATTAAAATCCCAGGACGCTCCTGTCCCTGTTTGCGGTGTCCCTGCGCCTCCCACCCCTCCCCGGGTGGGCTTCCCCTGAAAGGGCCGGTACACCAATGGCAGCCCGCTAGCTGTGAACACCGTCTTACCACCGGTGGCAGACCCCATGGTGTGCTGCCACAAATCCGTGTCCAGTTCCCCCCATTTGGCCTCGGAGTCCCATGCCATGCGTGCCCTAAACTCGTCATCATATTGCACCCAAGCGTATCCGCCCCTCGTAATCTGTGCCTTTCTAATCACATCCATATATTTAAACAGGGCTACGCAGCGCTCAGGAAACCTTTCGCAATACACACTGGCGTAAATCAAAAATGCTGCCGTCCAATTCTCTATGGTCACCGGCACCTTAGGCCTTTTGGCCAGCTCATATTCTTCCTCTTTAGAACCCTCCTTGGACCGCACCTCCCTGTGTAAGAGCTTCAACAATTCCACGTATTCCCCTTTCCAAATACGTTCCTTGGTTGCCAGCATTAAATGCGCCCCCAGGGGTTTCGTCACACCCATATAGGGCAATTTCCTAATCTTCAATTCCTTGCTCAGTAAGGGCTCCTTGCCCCCGCCGCCGTCCCTGTATTAGTCCCGCTCACCCCTTTTCCCCCTGCGCTGCGCCCCTCCTCTGGCCCTACCCCGGTGTCCTTCACATACGTTCCTCTGTGCAGTCTCCCGTCCCTCAGCCCCCCACCCCCTTCCCCCCCTGTCCCCACAGACACCATTTTCAGTTTGGCCTGTGCTTTACCACACTCACCTGGCTCTAAGGAGGGTTCCCTGACCGGCGCCGACCACCTAGCCACTGCCTCCGCATGATCCACTGGCCGAGGAGCCCTCACCAAGGGGCCGCGCTCTCGCCTGGATCCAGATGCCCCTGCTTTCTTGTGCGGCGCCACCGCCGGTGCCTGTAAAATACTATGACACACATGAGAGGGCCCCCCCTCCTCATCATCCCTCCATTCCCCTTCTTCAGGGGTATCCTCATCATAGTCGAGCACCACGGGCTCCTCCCCTTGGAGCAGCCCCGGCTCAAACTCCACACACCGGGCCTTACCGGGCCCCCTTTCCCTGTGCTGGCCATAACGGCCCCCTTCTGTAATCCATGCGGGGAGCCGACTGTACTCGCCGGTACTCCCCCCTGCGTTGACCTCTGTCCAGATCCCTCTCCGCGGATACGGCCGACCAACATGTTGCGCTTGTCGTTGGGGCCAGCGAGGTCGTGCTGGACCTTCGTGTGCTGGCCGCGACGGGATCCCCCGCCGGTACGGGTTGCGCCGTGCAGGGCTCTACCCTCCCTTCACCTCGGCGTACGTGGGCCGCACCCTGCCCTACCGAGTCCGCAACACTGCAACGCTCCCTGACCTGCAAAGCAAAAGTTTGGACTGATGTGCTGGGACCCTCACCTCTGCCTGGCACCCCCTCATCCCGCATCCCAGCCGCGCCCTCTCCCGCTCGCCTGTCGCTGTCCTGTCCTAACTGGCCAGGACGCCCCGGAAGAGTGGGGGTCCCCCCCTTCCTCGTCCCCACTCCAGTCCAACATTGCCTGCACCACCGCGGAGGAGGGCCCCCAGCCCCGGCCTACACTCCCCCCCCTTTCGGCCCCTCCGAACCCCCCCCGGATCCCCCCTCCTGCCCCCACCCTACCCGCTGGCCTGCAGGGCCCACTCGCCCCCCGCGCCCCGGAGCGTGAGGACCTTCCGACCGGCCCCCGCCCCGGACCCCTTCCGCCCATGCAGGGAATATATCCAACCCCTCCCAAGCCTGGCCCGTCCCCGCCGGCTCCAACTCCCACGAAGCTGCCCCCCCCTCCGCCAGGGCAGTTCCCCCACCTCCCTTCCAACAGGCTCCCCCTCCCCCCTGGTGGACCCCTCCCCCCCCTGCCCCACTGAGGAAGCGCCCTGTCTGCCTCGAAGGCCCTGGTGGGAAACGCACCCTGCCAGTTCCCCCACCCTCCCACCTGTGCCCATTCCCCCTCCCCCAGGGAGCTCCCCACCACAGACAACCCCTCCCCCACCAGAGAACCAGGCGGAAAAAATAGCAGGGGGCTATGATTAGGCCCCCCAACGACCTCCTCCTCCTCAAAACCGGTTAGCAGGGCTTGCCCCCCTGCCCTCCCACAGAGTTGCATAACCGCCCCCCCCCAGATACTTCCGGCGGGCCCGCTGACAGCAACGCGCCCCTCCCCACCGCGCTGCCGGCTCTCCCCTCACTGGCCTGTGAAAGCGCGAGGGCGGGAAAAGCAGGTCCGCCCACCTCCCCACTACCGGGGCCCACTGGCAATAAATTCGCCGAAAACGGACCCCCGGCCCGCCCAGCCTCACCCGCTGCCTCACCCGCCCCCAGGAACTGCAACGCGGGGAAACTCCGCTTGCCGCCTCGCCCTCCCTTCCGCTTCCCCCGCGCCGCGGGTGCACTCACTGCCCTCTCCCGGGGCCCGGGTGCCGGGAGAGGTTCTACATCGCTAGCGGACACTCCGCCCCGCCCCGCCGCACCTCCGCCCCCTCGCACCAGCCCGCCCAACCCTCCCAACGTTTCCCCCTTTCCTGACGGCATCCCTGTAGACGGGGGCGCTTTCTTCTCACGCGGGCGGCCCCTCTCACTTACTGGTGATGTCCGGCGACGTTTGGGAGACTTGCAGGCGGCCACCGCCGCCGCTACTCCCGCCGAGGCCTGTCGCACCGGGCGCGCTGGCCCTGTCCCCGCACCGATGACGAGGTCCATCCGGCCCGCCTCACTCAGGAGCCGGAGGGCCTCTAATACCCGATAATCTTCCTGCGCCATCAAACACTTGCCACGTACTCCCTAATCTGAAATACTAAAATTTAAAACTCGCAAAAACTAGTCCCACACCTAAGCTCCCAGCCACCAGGTCACCAAACCTAAAATGGTGGCTGGGAGCGGGAGCCCAATTGCTTTATAATTGGGCTCCAATTGGGCTACAAAACTTTGTATCCCAAAAAATAAATGGCCGAGCCGGCCCTGACTCCCCCCACACCCACGGCCCCTCCCAAACTGCCCGGGGGGGGGGGACCTCCCTGCGGTCGGCACTCCCCCCAAGCCCCCCTTCTCTAAAGCAATCTCTTGAAGAGTGCCATACGGTACTGGCCGAGTGAGCAGCGAGTCATGTTCAGACCTGAGGGAGGAAGGGGAAGAACAGAGGTGTATAGGGTGCACCAGCTGCCTGGAAAGGCTTTGCTGCTTTCAATTCCACGAAGCACTTTATGACCATTCAGGGCAGCAGTGCAGCACGAGCCGCCTGCCACTGGGTACCCCAGCAGTGACTGCACTTCTGAAAAACTAATGTCGACCAATGTGGCCTTCCCCTGAGAGGCTGGGACTAGAACCCAGGGGAGAGGATGTGGTCCGTCGGCTAGACTGCCGACTTTGGTGCTGGAAACCAGGGTTCGAGCCTCGGGGTCGCGTCCACATCCTGTGGTTCTGGGCAAATCACTTAATCTCCCCGTGCCTGAATGTGTAATGTAAATACGGTGCTCGTGTAAAGCGCTCCAATACCTTCGGGTCGAGTTTGCGCTATATAAATATGCAACAACAAAAAAAAAAAAAACACGCAGAATGCAATGTCGAACTTTAATTTCGCCATTGCTGGTCGATATGCATGACCGTGTTTATGCTTTCAGTTCTTACAAGGTTTAGGTTTGAAACTAGCGTGACCACCTCACTCTGAGATTAAAAGCATTGCTCCTAGACTACAGATTATTGCTGACGTCTTCATCTAATTAGTTCACTGGAAGACATAGGTGCAGGAAGGATTGGGGTGCTACGGGACCCCCAAAATAACCAATCTTGACTTAAGAAGGTGAATGAGCATTATCGTGTCACGTTTACTGTGTGTTAAAAGACAGCAGGCCAACAGTGTAAGACAATCTCGTCTAACAAATTGCTGCTTAAACTTTTAACATGGGCCCCCATGTCTGGTCGGCATTATTGTGGGCAGTGTCCGGGTGTGAGGTACAGGCAGAGTACATTTGACTGCATATAACATAACGGGGGCACACACTTTAAAATGAAAGACAATTTAAATAATCAGTACGAAATACATTCTTTTACATAACAAAGCCTTTACCTTTCCCTGCACGGAATGTTTTTTTTTTTATCACAGCCACCATACTACTAGAAGAATTAGAAGAAAATGAACGTTATCATCTGTTTTTTATTTTGTTTTACATCTGGAATGTCACGTCATTCGGAAGGTTATGAAGTGTTACAGTCAAGTGCTGGCTGCAGAGCTGCCCCGTTCTTCGTGACGTTTCTCTGTACTTTTGGTTAACGTTTTTAATAGCACTAATGTGCACACTGGTATTGTTGTGAGCATGGAAGATGAGAATTACTACTAAGTAGCCTGCTTGGGGCCAGAGCTCTCTATGTTTCATGTTGGTGAGTGCCCTTCCATTTCTGGTGCTTTGCAACTTTATTAAGACCTTTTTAGGGTTTCTGGTTGCTCAAATGGATCTAATTTCTGATATTTATCTATTTCCCTCATCTTCATTTCTTGATTTTTGCTCGTGAGAAAGTGTCACTCATAGTCGCTGAATGTCACTCATAATTACAGTGAAATTATGAAAATGTCACACATAAGCAATCTGAAACCTTGGCAGCTATGCATTGGTGCACAGGCCCGGGCCTCACTGCCTCGGCTAGCAGCCGGGCCTCTGGGCTGGGCTCTTCATTTAATTAAATGTTGGGTTGGGTGCGTGGCGCGCAGTTGTCTCCGCTCTGCGCAGTCTTCAGGGTGGGGCTGCGGCATAAAGGGCGTGCGTGTGACCAGTGAGGTGAGAGGCATCCCAGGACCCAGCCACGCCAGAGACTGTCTTGAGAAGGACCGTCTTCCACTGTGCGGCAGCTGCGGCCGCCGGGCATAATTTAATTATTACTAGCCCCGGGCCCCCTGCCTGGAAAGCCTTGCCCTCTTCTGCTGCCTCTCGCGCCTGCCTGCTCTAAAGCTGCAGGCCAGGCCTCAGGTAAGTCTGTCCGAGGCAGGAGTGGTGCGTGGGTGGTGGTGCCCCATGGCCATGCTCGTCCAGGGTGTCGCTGCCGTTTTCTATCTTGCCCTCCACGTCCCTAGCCTAACGAGGCGTAGTGGGACAAAATGGCAGCATCCACAGCATGATATGGGCCAGGATTTCTTCGGATGCGAGGTGAGCGCACGGTGCGTTATTAAAGTGCGGCCGTCCCCACCATCAATTTTTATTATAAAAACTATTACACAACACCGTAAATATGCAGCAAAAAGTACACAAAGCCAATTAAGATTAAAATATCAGGATGCTCACATCTGACTGGGGCGTGTTTGGTAGCTCACCACCACCAGAAGCGCCACAGTTTTGCTTTCTGCCGTACAGGGATCCCTACCACAGTGTGGCAAATGGAGAGTGAGAAAACCTGCACACAAGGACAGATGAGATGTAGCTTGAGGTTTATAAATAAATGGTGCAAGGACTTTGTGCCACATGGATAGACAGTGTGTTGTATTGCATTGTATCAAAGCTGCATTTATATGGCACTTCATGCCCTTCTGCAGGATGCCATATTGCATTGTCGGATGGGTGGCACACTACACCATAGGGGAGTGCTTGGCTGGAAGGATGTGCTTTCTGTGAGCCTATGTGGGCAGCATGTTTATGTGTGACCAGAATAATGCTGTTATCGTGTCTTAGGTCACAGCTCTTTGCAGTGTGATGAGAGAAAGGGTAAATGAGGCACAGGACTGTGGTTATAAATAGCTGACAGCTACAATACACTTTAGAAGTCCAATGTGTAGAATATGGTGATTACAAACATTTTTCATTCAACCTCCTCTGTTGAGCACACCAATTAAGTCTTCCGCACTCTTAATCATGTATGTCTAGTAAAGAGAAAGAAAAGACAACAAAGAAAGAGATCTGCCTGGTTGGTTTGCATTATATTCATGTCCTATGAGTCAGTGATGACGGGGTAGGGGGAAGCTTCTGGTTGGAAGGAATATCTTAAAGTCTTCGAAGATGGCAGCCACATATGGCAGATCTCTTCATGCATTAGGTGCATGTCCTCTGTGGTATTGAGTGGTTTGATTCCGGTGGATTGGTGGTGGTTTCCAGACAGTGTCCAATTGCAGTTCCGATCTGTTATGGTAACACTTAGCTGGACTACAAGTGATTTATCACCATGTGCAATCCGTATACTTGCCATTCAGCCTGCAACTGGCAGTGCAATGGTTATGGTCCTGTGACATTTTGGCACCACTGAGAGGGTATAATTAGCATCCAGCCTGCAATCATTACACTCAGCAGTGATGGAATCAAATTGTATTGACTCCAGTGCTACCTGAGCACTAGTCTCATGTACCCTGCGCGGTGTGCAGCCACCCCTCGTGCAATCTAATGGTGGTGTTTCTGTGACTTCCGGAATGCTTGACTGAAGTGTTCTCTTCTGTTAATTAGTTTTGAAGTCAGGGGACCCATTTATTGTGGTTTTCATCTTTGGAAGAAACAGGTTTTTACTTCCTTCCTGAAATTAAGGTGGACTTGTAGATTTCGTATCTTTGCTAGCAAGGAGGTCGAGTGTTTTCCACCTGTACTGAGAATGTAGCTCCACCAGTGGTCTTTTTGTAATTAGCAGATGCGATGAGTTGAGGTGCTAGTTTCAACAGTAGTGTCCTTTTTTTGTATCATTGGAATTTCACTTGTTGCTACTGTGTGCCTTCCCCGCTACTGTGTGCCTTCCCCACTACTGTGTGCCTTCCCCGCTGCTGTGTGCCTTCCCCGCTGCTGTGTGCCTTCCCCGCTGCTGTGTGCCTTCCCCGCTGCTGTGTGCCTTCCCCGCTACTGTGTGCCTTCCCCGCTGCTGTGTGCCTTCCCCTTGAAGGTCTCTATGGAACTGTAAAGTGCCTTAACCCCTTGGCCGCGGCGCTCACCCTCCACCCCCCCAGTGCCGCGGCGCCGCCATGCTCGTGACGGAACCACGCCGTCATGAGTCACGGGCGAGCTGTGCTCATGACGGCGTGGTTCCGTCACGACCCCGCCCACTCACTAATTCGCCCGCACAGGCGGGGAATCAGTGCCGCGTGGGCGGAGCGGCTGCAGCATGACGGAACCACGCCGTCATGAGCACACGCCGCCCGTGGCTCATGACGGCGTGGTTCCGTCATGCGCAGGGAAGGGGTTAAAGACAGAACATCTGACTATTGACGCTTGTAGGACCTCCTAGTTTTAGAATAATCTACATGTCATCTGCATAGTTGTAGCAAGTGAGGTTGATTGATCTGATCAGGTGAGGTAGAGGTTGAACAAGACTGGTGAGACGAGTGACGCTTGTGGGATGTCGCAGAGCAGGATGTGAGCAGCTGAGGTAAATATTGATTTAGATACAAAGCTTTATCTGTTGCTGAGGTGGGAGGTGATCATTTATTTATAGGTCCAGCTTCTCAATTCACAGTAGTAGTGTCTGATGATAGACAGTATCAAAGGCTGTTGATTAGTGTAAAGGTACCAGGCCCAGAAGCAAGGGGGTTGAAGGCAACTGCCTCGAGGCCAGAGACCATTTGCATATTTACATACCTTTGTAAACTGGTTACCTAGGCGTAGTTTTTTTTCTGGTTCCAGTACCCGCTGGGCCCCCACTCTGCCTATTCCTTACATTTGAAATTTACATTTACTGCTGTAGTGTGAGAATGCATTTCATGAAAAGGAATATAAAGTAGGGTTGCCAAAAGAAAAATGCCAGCCATGTGTTGTTTAAAGACACTGAAAGACCTCGCCTTGACACTAAATAGTGTTATAAATAAAAATGTATGTATTCATTTGTAATGTGACTTTTCTGTCTTTGTTCCCTTTAATTATCAGTCATGGATCATTCAGGCAGCCCTAGAACACAATTAAAAGTGTTTTTTATTTATATTTGCTGTTCGAAGTATGCACAGATAAGTGCTGAAAATACGGCTTTAGGTGACTGCTTATTTTTGTCCTCTAGGGGCATCAAAATAATGAGCTGGCAACCCTAATCATAAGACTGGAAGTTTGTTGCACAATCAGCACTGTTGTATTCCTCTTAGGGTGTCCATAAACGGGCTTTCCAGTATCATGTCCTTATATAGGCACAATTCGCCCTGCCCCTATATAGGCATAAAATCCCTGCCCTTATTTAGGCATTAAACCGTGCACTCCAAATACAGGCATGGTCTCTGACATCCGTCCACCCTAACGTCACAACGAGTTCATGAAGAACAGACCCTTAGGCTGCGGGAGTTTCCCTAGCCCAGGACTATTGATTTCTTCAAGGACTCATATATTATGCATGAACCATTATTCCTTAGGGGTTCATTCATGACGTCTTCCGCTGTCCGACTCACGTCAATGCTAACATTCTTAGGTACTTCTCAGGTATAAATATACCTTCCCTAGCCCCTGTAAATCAGAGGAGACCTCAACTTCAGAGGAGCCCGTTTCCCGGCCTGACGCACTGAGAAGACGCTGTCATCCCTGCACGCAGAGAGTCCAGCTTCCAGTGATCTGACTTCCCTTGCGGGGTGTTGGAGTTCGAGTCTGGCAAAGAGATTCCTACCTCTCTCATTCTTCAGGTATGGAGCTGACTAGAACCTAGAGGGACTCTTGGCATACTTGGCATACTAGGCATACTAGGCTTAACATACTCTTAGTATACCATAGTAAGGAATACTTCACCTACTTCATACCTCTCCCTACACCTAGGTTAGGTTAGGTACATTGGGGTAGAACTAGATTAGAAACGCATCGTATGAGTACTCGCATTTTTAGTCTGTCATTTATGTAAATGCACATATACTAAAAGATAATGCTATCGCAGTATTATTTATTTCTACTGCTCACACTGTACATTATTTATCTTGCATACTGTCTTGTGATCGTAACAGCACATTTTACTTACACCAGAAACAAGACTGTTCAATAAATCTTTTATTGAAACGCCCGTCTGTTCTTTCTGTGTAACTTGGAGAAAACTAAGCATGCACGATTGAGCTGAGTGAAATAGTTATCTATTGTTTCCACGACTCTGGGACACGTTCTGATTCTAAAGGGAAACAAAGTGGTCATCGTTTTGCGGCAGCCAGAAACTACTCCCTTCTTGTCGTCAAGGAGTTTCTAGTGGCCTCTGAGATAGCTGGCACAAGTAATTAAGTTTAATATACTCGATAGGGACATACTGACCGTAGTCCTATGTCAAACCTATAGGATATATTATTCCAATGCGCAGAGCCTATTAGGGAAATAGGAGCTACACTACATGGCGCCCAACGGTTTGGTAAGGCGGTAATTCAACGTTAGATACTGAGTAACTCAGCCGTGCTTTTTCTCTCAGAGACCCCTACCCATATACTCCAAAAGACGTCTGGAGTGGGCAGGGTAAGTATCCACCAAGGCTACATAGAGAAGTACCCTATATATTAGCTGTTTGGTTTGCTCAACGTTGAAGAATACAGTGTTCAAAATATTGTGCACCTTATCTTTGTCTCCTTGAAACTTGTTTTACATTTTTCAAATAATAAAATGACTGAAACCGGAAACGGTGAAGCTGCGGCTGATCAAGCCCAAGCAGCAGTTTTTAACATTACAGGTTTAAATGAAACCGAGGAGGGTGTTATAGACATCACTCCAAATTTAAGAAGAGCCATCACTCTAAAACTCATAAAACATGGCCTACCACCAAGAGGAGGTAAAGCAGTTTTCGTGATAGAGGCACACGAATCCTTTCAGACAGAGGTATTCTACTCATGGGTAATATTTCCTGAATCCAATCCAGTAACACATATGTTTCACTTCTACAAAGAAGATGATCCACCAGAGGAATACATTCCTTTCGAGGATATTGAAATTCCATTAACATACCAGGAGCATCAGCTCTGGTTTAAAGGCGCCCTAAAACATCACAAAAACATTACCAGGCTCGGTCCACTAGGTAGACCAGGAGCAACATGGCCGATTCTAGCCGGCTACACACCTCATCCTGACATTGAAGAAATGTCAGACGAGGAATTACTTACTCAACTCACAGAGTTAATAAAAATCTACAGACAATTGGTCCAATATGTCATGCGGACTTTCACAGTCCAACCACCATTGACAATTCCAAATCAAACTCCTCACCAGGGGAATACACTAAAAATTACACCACAGACTCTATACGCAGTCATGGGTAAAATGCCCACAAAACGTGAGCAAATTCCATTCTGGATAGCTCAAAAAATTACTCAAATAGAAGCAGTATTTCCAAATACTAGCCCATATGAGAAACACAGAATACTGACAATCAGTTTACCGATGGGGATCACACCACAACTAGAAGACTGCACCACTTGGGGCTCAGTCTTTGCTGCCATCTATACTAAAACACATGGCATTCCGTCAATTGCGGTAATACCTGATGTCCTGAAACAAATTCAAAACGAATAAGGGGCAGAGCCTGCTCTAAATTTAGGTATGAAATTACTGAAAAATTTCGACCAGGTCTCAACAATAATATTATCTAATATTAAAGGGGAGGCAGCAGCAGTGGCGATCCGCCAAAAATTAAGGGAATTCGATGTTACAGAACATCAAACTGAACTACCCAGAATTATAGAACAATCTTATGCAGAATTAGGCAGAGATAGTTTGGGTGGAAGACCAGTGAAGCCAAAACTATCTGAAGGTCCTGAGAAGGACTCAATTAAACAAACTCCTACATCTTCTAAAAAGAAGTGGGAGACTAATAAACAAAATTCAAATGAGAAACGTTCTCAATCCCGAGGTAGGTCTCCTCAAAAGGAGCCCTCTGAAAGGAGGTATAACCTCAGGTATAGGGATAATTTGAGAAAACCTGACAGATATCAAGATACTGATACACGTTCCTCTCGTCCCTTTCAGATCTCATCACAGACTTCGGAAAGAAGAGGACGATCGGAACATAGAGAAGAACGCGTGAAATCGAAAGATGAAAAACACGCTCCAAAAACTAAAGCAAACCCTCAATTCTCCAAAAACAAAGTAGCAGGTCTGAAGGTCAGACATGCCGAGAATACTAAGAACACAACTCAAGAACGGAGAATGGGCTCAGACAATGCTGGACAGTGCAGCAGAAGTCACAATAGCTCGCCAGAACCTGAAGGAACTTCTGGAGATAGTGGACTTGAATGAGTACATTAAAGTAGAGACTGTAGACACCAGGGTTAGTACTCCACAAAAGTTATATGAAATAACACTCCGGATGGAGGGAGATAAACCTAGACAGGTGAAAGCACTTTTTTGGGAAAGACTATCAAAGGGCTATGACATACTTCTAGCAGAAAAGGACTGGCCACCACAATTTGTCAGGAAGTGCCCACATGGCAAGGACATTATTATGCCTGCCTTCTCCAACCATATACCAATGCACCTAAGATATACATATGCCAGGAAATGGGCAGTGGCCCAGGCCCCAGCATTATATAAAAATCATGTAGGATGGGATGAGGACTCACCTCACCATAAAATACATCTGAAACATGAACCAACTGCACAACGGCAGTACCCAATAAAGCAAAAAGCTAAAAACAGGTCAGGGAGATCTTAGATCAACTTGAATATCAAGGGGTGATCGAAACATGCACCCCCTCAATGAACAATCCTTTGTTTCCTGTCTCCAAACCAGACTATACATATCGTCTAGTTTTGGATTACAGACACCTAAACACTTGTTCTAAAACTTTTGCAGTGCAAAATGCACATAGCACAGCATTAATGAATAACATTGTGCGTAAAAAATATAAAACAACATTAGACATCTCAAATGGTTTCTTTTGTCAAAACATGGCACCTGAAAGCAGGTACTTAACAGCATTCTCCATAATGGGGACCCAGCGTCACTTTTGTCGACTCCCACAAGGGTTCAAGAACAGCCCAGGTTTATTCTCAGCAAGGGTAACGGAGTTACTACAAATTTATGACAATGAGGCATTGTCCTATGTTGATGACATCTATCTGACAGATGATGACCTGGAAAAACACTTGAACAGGGTGAGCACCATTATACTGGGTTTCGCCTCTGAGGGCTACAAGTTCAACTTCAAAAAGTCCAGAATTGCCCATCTCAATGTCCTATTTTTAGGATATGAGCTTTCAAGTGAAGGCAAGAGCTTGGCAGCTAACTTTCTAGAGAATGTGCGCTGCTCCAACCTCCAAAAACGCTAAAAAACTTACAATCCATCCTGGGTTTCCTAAATTTTGGTAGAACATACATTCTAAACTACGCAGAAAGGGTTAAACCTCTCTACGCATTAATCAAACCTGATTTTTCGATCAAAAACTGGACACAGGAACACACAGAAATCTTGCGTTCACTCCAGGCTAACATGTTAGCAACAAATCACTTACAAACACGTGTAAGTCAACGAAATTTGGTGATCCGAATAATTTCGGGTCAATGCGGATTCACCTACTTAACCTTCAATGAGGGTGAGAAAATACCAATCGCATACAAATCCTATTTGTACACACAAGCGGAAATGCGCTTCAGTTCAACTGAAAAAATTCTGACAGCAGTTCAAACCGCTGTAGCAAAAGAAAGAGCCTTAGCCCAAGGGAAACGCATTATTGTCGTAACCCCAGTACCGGCTTTAGAAGCGGTCACAAAAGCAAGCATTCCAAATGCTAAAGCATTACATCCAAGATGGATACAATGGGTTAATTGTCTTGCTGCAACAGATGTTGAATATGTTTTTGATCCTGATTTAAAAACACAAGCATTCCTGCAATATGAACAAGAATGTCCTCTGCCTACTGAAATTCTGCCTCTCGATCAGTACGAATTCATAATTTACATTGACGGATCCGCACAGCCCGCAACAGGGAGTAAGCAAGCTTACAGTGCAGCGTGTGCAATCGTTAAAGGTCGCATGCGAAATGGCATCTTCAGACCTATGGTCACAAAAACTCAATCTCTAGGAGATTGTACAGCTCAGCGAGCTGAACTACAAGCATTCAAACTGGCACTTGAAAGTACAGATCGAGAATTCCCCACACTAATAGTGTGCGATTCCTTTTACTGTGTTCAGTCGTATAATGACTATATACGAAACTGGCTTGAAAATGGTTTCAAAGATGCGAAAGGTGGCACAATAAAGCATAAAATGCTTTGGGAACAAGTAGTTCAGTTGAAAAACGAACTACCAAAGGCTCACGTGATCCACACACTGAGTCATCAACGTGATGGCGTTCACGTTGCAGGGAATTCATTGGCTGATGAAGCCGCAAAGGGGGCTATTCAGACGGCTTCCGTAGCTGCGATCACTTGTTCAAAAACAAAAATAGACGGTGAGATAATGTTGGCTGTCAATGCTTCAAGCAAGGGCAGCAGTGCAGCATTACCAAAAAAGTTTCCACTCAAGTACTCTTATGTAATTGATGCGAACAACGTTCGTTTTGCTCGAATCCCTGGAGTGGGGGATAGGGTAATTCCAAACATGGAACGTAGAGCAGCCTTGATTTATGAAACACATTTGGGGGAGGGTCTGTCACATCAAGGGATCTCTAAAACAATTTTGACGTTAAAAGAGATGTACTGGTGGCCTGGAATGAATATAGAAATTCACATATTTATCAACAACTGTTTAGACTGTGAATTACAGCGAGAGAGCCACCAGACACCATGCTGCGAATGCGGCAACCCAGTACAGACACCATTGTTAGACAGCATTAGACTATCTACGCGCCTGCGTCCTACTGGACAAGTGCAATCCCACAAAAACTGAATCTAGGTTCCTATGGATATGGCCTCAGCGCTCGGCTGACGCTCGAACTGTTATAAAAGATTTGCGAGTCTTTATCGGCACATACGGAATAGGCATGCTACATTCTGACCAGGGTCCTGCGTTTAGCTCTCGGGATAACAAAGAAGCCATGGCCAGTCTGCGCATTGCATTGCAGTACTCCTCTCCATTCCATCCTGAGGGAAATTCAGTTGTGGAAAGGAAAAACCGGGACATAAAGCAGTCTATAACAGCTAGGGTATTAGGTTCGGGTGATGGGTGGGTCAAACACCTTAATGGGGTCCAACGCTCATTGAACAATCTGCCAAGAAGTTCTCTAGGGGGGGTCACTCCATATGAGGTCCTATTTGGGACAAGAATGTGGGTACCAGACCTTGAACACGTAGGCACAGTGGTGGAAAATAAACCGTTTGATATCAAAGATCGTTTGGCTGTTTTACAGGAACTGAATGAATTAAGAACGAAACAAAGCTACGTATTCCTACAGCCAACCACCACTGGGGAAAAATCGGCGGTCCCAGCAAGGCCTGTCTGGATTCCAAAAGTTGGGGATCTAGTCAGAGAAAAAATTGCGGACAAGAAGGAATTTGGACCTTCTTACAGACAACCAGTACCTGTCCTAGCAGTTCAAGGAACAAGAACAGTACTTCTGCCGCCCCTTGCTGGAAGAAAGGAGAAAAGATTTGTGTCCATCGACCTGATCAAACCACAGTATGTGGCCAATACTAAACAGTAGGCCTCGTGGACTCCGACCTAGTAGCAGACGCACTCCTCTCGCTACTATCCAAGAGGTTCAGACTGAAAAACTGATAACAATCGAGAATTCAGCTGTAACAGATGAAGGACTAAGCAACAATGCTATGGAACTCATCCCTCTTGAAAATCAAGTAACAGTTCGTCCAAATACGCCTGTCTACACCAATGTAGCAAGTGATCAACTGGTTCCAGTGATTTCTACAAATCCTGATGCAATTCCAACAATTGATAGAACTGCTTCTGGCTATTTCATTAACTTTGATACGTTCTCAGAAGATCCGAGTGAACCTGAAACGACGCCAGCATCATTCAAACTCAAGCAGCAAGTACAAGACTTTCTTCACTTTCTGAAAAAGACTTATTTGGTTTCTCCATGGATTGAACTCTGGATTATATCTGGACTTTTTGTTTTCCTGCTCTGGCTAGCTTTGGTAACAACTGTGAGCGTGCTTATAAGTGGCAGATACATCCATGTGAACACTGAAGGAAAAGATGTGAACGTACTTTTGAAACCTCATAAATCTTCCCATCGTGAAGCAAGAGACTTGTCAACAGTGAACATCACAGCTGTTCCTATACAGGATGGTATAGTGTGGGACAAAACAGATTATGACATCTTCGGCCCGACGGAACAATTGAACATTCCACATTTGTTTAAAATTTCACTAAGTGATCTCATTACGTCCAGTACCTATTCAGATGATTGGGACTTTGATACTGTTAATGACATAATGTTCGACCTAGAAAACTCTGCTGCATTTTCTAAAAATGAATATTTAGAGGGTTCATCAGACTATGAACAACTGTATTGTTATAACCACTATGGTCATCATTATTTGCATAAATCTGCATATCCAAGAAATGTGTTTAAGTTTAACCAATGGGAGCATTGTCCTACACCACCACAAGGTAGTTCAAAAACATTTGTTAGTAAGTTTCCATATTTTTCAGGTTACAATACATCTGGCCCAGAATCATTTTACTTTAGAAATGTAAACAAACCACGACTGAAAATTATGTTAACTAATACAAAACAGATTTACTCTGCAGCATTTATTGCCCAACTGTCTAGGCAGGGTTTCCACTTATGGAAAGACACAATAGACACAAAAACTGTCTGGGGTACTAAAGATTGGCAAGTGCAGGGGATAGAAGCTTTATTTAGAGCCTGTATCATCCCTGAACAAATAATGTTTTTGAATGAAACCATCCAACAAACATCTTGTCTTGGATTAGCCAAGATCAAAGAGATGAAAACACCTTCTGTACCAACACCTGCAAGTGATAACGATACACAGGCAGTGGTGACAGTTGACAATATACTACAACTCAACAGATCAAAACCTGATTGGAAAAAATGGTTGATCTGGCCCACAGACACGAATAACTGTCAGGAAAGATTCCTGAATAAAACTCAGGGCTTTACTATTAATAGGCCAGACCCAAGATACGTCCAACGACAGCATCCGGGGGTAGTAACAACATACAGTGTAGGAAAATTATGCCTCGATTAGCTGCATAAGTCTACACTACAGGATGTGAAACAACACTTATCCTTACTTAAAAAGGACGCAGACCTTAGGGAATTCTTGCTTGGACCAAGAAAACCGCGTCAAAAACGTTTCATATATGCTGGCATTTATGCTGCCTATAATGAAGCATGGAAAGTGTCACAGATGGAGGCCGCAGAACGAATACGTGAACTTGATCGTATTAATTTAGAGAAAACATTCTCTGTGGTCAACAATGGGTTAACAACTTTGTCCTCCAGAATATATTAATTGGATGGCATTGTATCCTCTGCTATCGACATACTAGAACAGGATTTGGCGATGTTACAGCAAGGCCAATCTCAATTACGTTCTATTGTGTTATTAAGCTGGACGCTGCAATCTTTGCGTGCGGGCTATGTGCCTTGGCGTTTCATCAACACGTCAGCTCTGTTTGCAGACTACAATCTAACTGATAAACAGATCGAACTGGCACAAAGAGGAGCAAAGTATACAGTGCTGAGCATTGAAAAACTGGAAAATTACCATTCACAGTGGCAGAAAAACCAGCTACAGAATGGCTCATTCATGGCAAAATCACATTACCTGTGACTACTTTTCAGTTTCAGTATTGCCTCAGACAAATGCAAGCAGGCAAATATGAAAGGTTGGGTAAGGAATACATTAAGACATCTTGGGATTTACCGTATACATATAGATGTTGGAGTGGGGATCGTGAAGTGTTTTTGAGCGGTACACACTGTAAACGTGCACTGAGCGGTTCCCTTATATGTCAGGACATTTCTTTACACTGGGCTTGTAATGGTTCTGTGGCAAATTTGTCTTGCCATCAGCAGGGCACACCAGCTGCTGTGATTAATCCAACGTTTGGACAACTTTCTAATGGGAGTTACCTCATGTTGAATGATCAGAGTTGCTGCGGCATGCTGCCAGGCATCCCATATCTAGTAACGGTCAACTCCAGGGTCACTTGCTGTATGCAAGTATTGTTTGCCCCAATAGACACAGTCAGGGAGTCTCCTCTATGGCCATCACTGAACGTCTCTTTTATAAGATTTGATACTTTGAGCAGAATGAAAGCCATGCTTTTACAGCAAACAGTGCCTTTGACCTCGGCCAAAGAAACCTATGATCTACAAGTAGCAAGGACTTCGTCTGAGATACAGACTTTAATACGTACAAACTGCCCCATACATTTCGTAGAAATGATAGGACGTATCTTCAATATGTCTGATACAACCGGAATTGTACATGTATTTAAGAGCATCTGCTCCGGTTTGTTAGCACCTTTCCAGGCAATACTCGGAATCATCCCGAACTTTGCACATTCGGTGTTTGGTGGCATACCATTAATTCTAGCACTTGTTGCTGGAATTCTATTTCTCTTCCTGCTATTGCACTATGGCCAGCCTATTCGCAGACATCACTCCGAGCGAAATGGAGAAAGCTCTCCTTGAACGAAAGTGCCGTGAGCGAATAGTACAGCTATTGGGCATGACTCGTCTACGGGACCTGAATACCATGTGGTTCTTGTCATTCAGACCAATCTGGCAAGATTGCATCTTACCTGTTCTACGATGCCTGCTATGCGGTGAAGAATGCGTGTTGGACACCTGTCTAACATTTCCATCAGCAACGCCAACGGACGTCGATACTTTGCTGGTCCCGATAACGGCCCATGCTCTGTGTTGTCCCCAGAGGCTACCAATCCTGATGTCAGCATTCATTGAGATCTCACAGACGCTTCCAGCTGCTGCTGAGGTACGAGAAAGATCTACAGGCACACAGGTAACAACGGACGCGAACATTGCTGCGGCAACTTATGCTGGAAGCGATGCTTCACATCTCTGTGCAATTAATCTACTACGCGAGGTGTTCCAACTGACACCAACTTCAGTGGATGATGTTTTGTCTATAGAAATAGATGATTCCATGTTTACACCAGACCCGTAAACTGACTCTGATTCAGCATACAGTGTTCCAGAGATGCAGTAACAATTTGGCCTTCATTTTAAAAAAACTTGGAACTCTACCAAAATTGAACTTTTTTCCCCATTTTTAGAACGAAAATGGCACTTCAATCTGCTTAAAGTAGAACTAGCCTTATAGTACAGACTTCACGGTACTTCCAGGGACACATAGGGGCCAATTCCGTTTCGGGCAGGAAATCTCTCCGACCGAGCCGGACCCGGAGAGATTTCCGACCGAATCGGACCCTGCGTTCGCATGCTATCGGACTCGATTCGGTCGGACTCCCATTGAAGTCAATGGGAGCCGGTCGTACAACGCGTACGCGGGCTCCCATTGACTCAATGGGTGCAAGGCGAACAAGGGCGCCCCCCAGTGCTTAATTTGTAAAATATTAAGTCCAGGTGCTCAAATTTTTATAGGAGGCCACACCCACTTCCCCCGGCTCCACCCACTTCCTCCACTTGCTCCATCCACATCCTCAACTGGCGTAGAAAAAAGATTAAGAGACCTACCAATACTGAAAGATACTTTCAGAAGCAATATTACAACAGAATAATGTATAATAATATAGTACCGCTTTAGATCCTCTCTGCCTACACCTCACGCACTTCACAATGTTGCCCACTGTAGAAATTTGCCTTTTCTGAATCTGCCCCGTTCTGCACATTGATTTAATTGTCCATGGCGGCACACAGTGCACCATATCCTTAATGGAGACCCTGGGCTGTATAATCTGCATGAAGGAGGGCATCACTTTTACTTTACATGGGCACATCCTTAACCCAGTTATTCTCCCAATGGGAAAATTCAGTGATGTAGAGACAAAATTTGGACAGAAGCCCACGCGCAGCTCTATCTCACCCCTTCCATGTCATATTGAGAAAAACGAAATCCCCTCCCCAGGCCATGGGTCCAGTTATTGAGGTATCATTGTACAAAATACCAGTTAAAGATATCAAACCCCTGTCAATCCCCAACTTTTCCATATTTTGGCAACAGTTCTGAATCACAGAATTGAAAGCCTGGTCAAGCTCAAGGAATGCTACATAAAGATGTAGGTTTTGTTGCTCTTCTCATTTAGTACCGAATTCCTCTAAAAAAAACGGGCTTGATTAAACTAAAGAACTCAATTTCCAACAATCTGTTTCTGGACCTTGTCCAAGATCCACGAGTAACACATTTTAACACATATCATGAGGAGTTTTGGGCCTATATGCATCCAGGTCACCTGTCTTCTTTTTTACATGATACAGACTAATCTAGTGTCAATAAGTGACTCTGTAATTCATCATCTGATAGTTAGAAAAAGTAACACACTCTCCTACGGAGGTCTAGTAGTGTTATATAAGTGACCATGCTGGCTAAACAAAAGCTGAGGCGATGGCCTATTGTGAATCAAGCATATTGAACACTAAAGACAGATACTCCCCATTTATCATCCTCAGGCTTTAAAAGACCTGAAGGAGCCTCCTAGCACCACAAAACCTTGTGATACTCAAAGTAGCCCAGAGAGCGGTAAACTCACATCACTGTGGCAAAGTCAGACCATAATCTGAACTCAATACTCAATGCTACTGCCAAATGCAATGTTCTTCTCAAGGCTGTCGTGCACTCCCTAAAGGCCCTCATAGCCAAAATTCCTCATTATACATATAAATTGACAAACATCAGTACTTCATGGACAAAATAAGCACTGCAAGTCCCAACGTCAGCAGCACATAAAACTCCCACTGACAAACAATAACACAGTCTTAACTCACAGTATTACCTGAATACTTCAAAAATATCACTTCTGGGAAGAAAATCTAAATTATTTCTTCAAACAATAACAACTAATATTAAGATAATTTGTGAGTAAATCTGCTCTTTTTTTTCTTGCAGTTTTATATAGCGCAAACTCGACCCAAAGGTATTGGAGCGCTTTTCATGAGCACCAGTTACATTACACAAGGACGCATTAATTTTTGGTAGACACAGGGAGATTAAGAGATTAGCCCAGAATCACAGGGTGGTGAGCCGACGCCTGGACTCGAACCTGGTTCCCCAGTTCCAAAATAGGCAGCACTGGCTGTTATGCCACAACCTCTATCCTAATCTGAGGGAGAAGCCTGGAGAGTGGACGTTCAATGGCAAGAGTGCCTTGTAAATTATGTGAAGCCCCACAAACTTGCAAGTTTGCAGGCATTCACAAAGGTACATTTAAACGTTGATTTATTCTTGTCGGGGGGAAAAGAAGATTGTTTTTTTAAGGACGCACTGTAGAAGGAATAATCAGAAAATTCGTGAGGTGTAGGAGAAGGGGATTGTCTAAAGGAAAATCAGAATCTCCCTGAAAGAAAAAGTTATGTGTGACCCCCTTTTCATAAGCGTTAAAGCAAATGTGTAATTCTGCACCATGCACATTTAGAAACGTGTATGTATATCTGGAAAACTACTGTAGTGATAATTGGTGCTTTAAATGGGCTGGTACTTTCAGGGCGAGCACCTGTACTTCGTTCATTTTCAAGTGAGAGTACCTGCACTTCCCAGCAGAGGTTCAATATGTTTAATGGGAGAGTACCAGCACTTCTCTGTAGCAAAAAGGTACTCTGGATTAGTAAATACCCAAACTTTACCATTTCATACCTCAGTCATACTGTCCCTGGAGTGCTCTCCGATGTTTTGTTGAATTACAAATTATGTGTCATCTACCCTGAACTAAGTGTAAGCCTAAAGGAGCAGGTGTATGATTTACATCTGAGCCTTTAGTAGATCACAATTTGTGTACTAAAAACGAATAATGTTGTTGGTCAAAATGTATTTTTAGATAGTGAAAGATTTAATAGTGACGTTGCTTTTAGGGAAATACACAGCTGCCTTCTTTGAAAAAATGTCTTTAAATGTATTTGCTCCTCGCACATCTTGTAGGACTGTGCATTTGTTCTGTGCTCTGGTAATAAACATTTGTGTGCAAGTCGTTTTTAAAACGTTTGAAGACTGATATGGTTAGTTCAGTTTTCATTTCTTTTTTCTACATCAGACTGAAACTTAAATGTAGCCTTTTACATTAGTTCTCCGTGAAGTTGCACTCAGCAGGGCTCCTGTCATGAACTGTGCCGGGCAGTATACGGATGTCTCTTTCACGGCGCCATTTCAAAACCGATTTATTTTCTATGCAGGACATGTAAAGTTTCGCTTTCTAGTTCAATTAATGTGGTACGAAATATATGCACATTATTTATTAGCACTCGTGACTCGGGTCGGGTAGTCCAGCAATCAGGTTTGTATGGCAGCATGTCGTCATCTGCAAGAGAATTTACAAATGAACCCAGGTCTATGACCAGACCACACCACAGTGATTGCACTTTTCCGGGCACCTTAACCAATAAAGTACAAGACAGTAGTTCATTTTATGAAACAAACATTTAATAATTTCTAATTACTTACTGCCTTTTGTTGCTTTTAATTATAGGCCTTCTGCTGCGAGAAGCGCTGCTTGCCTCGTTAAATGTCTAAAGCTGCAGCTGCGCAGAAGGTTAGGGCGGGCGTAAAGTCGGGACCCTGATCTGCATTGGTCAGTCCGACTCTGGAGGAAACACACACACTTGACGATTCAACGTCAAGGAGGGACGACGGGGCACGCACGGACCGGGCTAATAATTCAGCATCAAGGAGGACTGCAGCAGTTGAATGGTAGCGGCTGTAGTGCACTAGCGCTACTATTGATTTTATTGCTGCCTGTGTTGTTAGTTACTTATGCTGAGCTGAGGCAGCAGCATAATGTCACCTCACCAGCATTTTCTGGCAGTCCATGTGCAGGGAGGAGACAGTTATCTCGCATTATAAAGCATACGCAATTATCGTGTGCACTGTACTCTGGAGACCCGGCCCTAACAAATAAGTGCCGGTGCTAAGCACCGGAAAGCACCGGCACAAATTAAGCACTGGCGCCCCCTACAGCGGGTACGCATCGAAGCGGGTCGCGCCGTACACGCACAGGTAGGGGGGACCCATGGGTCCCCCCTGTGTGCGACTCGCGTGGCTACGCGTACACGGACCCCCAAAGTGCGGCTCCGACTGCACTTTCGAGCCGGACAGCGCGAGTCGGTCGGACTGCTCGCGGCGCGCATCGTACTTACCCGGCCGGGGAACGTCTCCATTGCGCGGTGCGAGTCGTGTCCGTGCAAGTCGGTCGGAGCGGTTGGGTCCCGCGAATGAGTCGGTCGGCGATTTCGCATACGTTCGCATCGTACTCGTTCGCCCGGACGCACGTCCAACTCGGTCGGAAACAGGGCGTCCGAATCAGATCCGGTACAGCCGAATCCGATTCGGAGCCCTACCGGCCGAGATCGGAATCGACCCCTTAGTCATCTTGTGTGTCTAGAACAGTTCATTAATTTTCATGACATGAAATGACTTTGATTTTTGAACAACTTATCGATCATTTTCTGTCACGTGTAAATATTACTGCTTATTTTCATTCCAATTGCATTTATTTTCGAACTTTATGCCTGAAATGAAAAGCATTTGCTTCAGATGTACAGTACCTTTTGCATTTTTTAATATGTTTTTTAACGCTTTTAAGAAATATTTTTTAAATATGAGGTACTCCATTTAATGTTTAGCATTTTAAATGTTTAGCATTTTAGTATTATCGTACACACGAAAGTGGAGTGGGTGTTGTATTCCTCTTAGGGTGTCCATAAACGGGCTTTCCAGTATCATGTCCTTATATAGGCACAATTCGCCCTGCCCTTATATATGCATAAAATCCCAGCCCTTATTTAGGCATTAAACCGTGCACTCCAAATACAGGCATGGTCTCTGACATCCGTCCACCCTAACGTCACAACGAGTTCATGAAGAACAGACCCTTAGGCTGCGGGAGTTTCCCTAGCCCAGGACTATTGATTTCTTCAAGGACACATATATTATGCATGAACCATTATTCCTTAGGGGTTCATTCATG
This sequence comes from Calotriton arnoldi, assembly GCA_963921515.1. Taxonomy (NCBI): domain Eukaryota; kingdom Metazoa; phylum Chordata; class Amphibia; order Caudata; family Salamandridae; genus Calotriton; species Calotriton arnoldi. The sequence continues at coordinate 2,538,058 of CAWUFW010000547.1, read as the reverse complement.
ACGTCTTCCGCTGTCCGACTCACGTCAATGCTAACATTCTTAGGTACTTCTCAGGTATAAATATACCTTCCCTAGCCTCTGTAAATAAGAGGAGACCTCGACTTCAGAGGAGCCCGTTTCCCGGCCTGACGCACTGAGAAGACGCTGTCATCCCTGCACGCAGAGAGTCCAGCTTCCAGTGATCTGACTTCCCTTGCGGGGTGTTGGAGTTCGAGTCTGGCAAAGAGATTCCTACCTCTCTCATTCTTCATGTATGGAGCTGACTAGAACCTAGAGGGACTCTTGGCATACTTGGCATACTAGGCATAACATACTCTTAGTATACCATAGTAAGGAATACTTCACCTACTTCATACCTCTCCCTACACCTAGGTTAGGTTAGGTACATTGGGGTAGAACTAGATTAGAAACGCATCGTATGAGTACTCGCATTTTTAGTCTGTGTCATTTATGTAAATGCATATATACTAAAAGATAATGCTATCGCAGTATTATTTATTTCTACTGCTCACACTGTACATTATTTATCTCGCATACTGTCTTGTGATCGTATCAGCACATTTTACTTACACCAGAAACAAGACTGTTCAATAAATCTTTTATTGAAATGCCCGTCTGTTCTTTCTGTGTAACTTGGAGAAAACTAAGCATGCACGATTGAGCTGAGTGAAATAGTTATCTATTGTTTCCACGACTCTGGGACACGTTCTGATTCTAAAGGGAAACAAAGTGGTCATGTTTTGCGGCTGCCAGAAACTACTCCCTTCTTGTCATCAAGGAGTTTCTAGTGGCCTCTGAGCTAGCTGGCACAAGTAATTAAGTTTAATATACTCGATAGGGACATACTGACCTTAGTCCTATGTCAAACCTATAGGATATATTATTCCAATGCGCAGAGCCTATTAGGGAAATAGGAGCTACACTACAGCACATTATTTCCTACACCCTCTATCCCTATTAATGCCAGAATAACAATACCTGAAACCCTACGCCGCCGTCAATAACATGCTGAGTTACTTCAAGTGTCCGGGAATGCACCCTGCATTCAGACATCTCACTCCTCATTCTCGCCCTTCACTTTTACGCTCAACCTGCACTCACAGCAATCACAATGCACTCACACTGACCACCATGCAGTAACACCATTCACCCGCTCACCCTGCACTCAGTCATCACTCTGCACTCGCAGTGCACTTGTGACTTGCGCTGTTCACGCTGTACCTCACCCTGCAGTCACACAAGCACACTACTCACCCTGCACTCATGTCACACTTCATTCACCTGTCCCCCTCACTGCTCAATCTGCAATCTCACTCAAAAAAGCCCATCACTAACAATGCATTCTTTCGTTCAACTCTGCACTTGAATATGGTCACCTCACTCACCCTGCAGCCGCTTCTCTTACCCTACTCTCACACTGTTGCATCACTCACTGTGCACTCTTTAATCTATGCCTACTCAGGACCATTAACTTTAAACAGTAGGCACAGTATTTTCAGATTGGATGACTCTGTGCAGTAATCACCAAGGTGGGATTTGAACAAAATAAATACCATAAAGGGACCTGCAGAGAGATGAAAAACAAAATAGTGTGCATATCTCTCACCTCGTAAGCCATTGCTAAGCTCTACATCCTATTGCACAATAAGCTGCATGCACCCCAGTCAGTGGTCCTCATGCACCACATGGAATGGGAACACTTCCAACATAGCATCAAAACAAATACAACGCCCTTCCAACCACACACCCTACACATATTGTAACTTGCTACTCCTATACGCAAGCGCTTCAGTGCTCCACATACGGGTAGTAGGCCCTCTATAAATATAACAATACAATCAAGACCGCTCCATCCCCTGTCTTCTTGGCTCTGTCCTTTAGCTCCTGCCTCCTTGCCTAGATTTCTGGATGATAGGGCAAAGTGGTAGGTGGTGGGCCGAGCCTCCGGGGGGCCCCCTCCATGTGCTTTGCAGGGGGCCCCCTCAAGGTTCGTTACGCCACTGAATTTGCCGGCGCTGTCACACGTGGTTTGGCCACCCCGCGGTAGATTGTTTTTTGTCACAGCATTGCTATGCTTTGTAACGGCCGGGGTCATCTAGTGGGCAAGATCGTCCATGCCTGCAGCAGAGAGAGGGGTAGGATCGCTCCATAGAAAGATATTCGCACAGACCGTGGAGCTGTCTTCACTTTCGCTTTGTGAATCCTGGAGTTCAGCAAGTCTTTCTACAGTCTTGCAGCATAGTGTCCAGCACCAGCGCTGCAATCTGTGCGAAAAACGATCATGCTTTTAATCAAAATGTCCTTTCTTGTTCTGCTGCAGCTGTCATCAGTACAACTGAAAGGGTAGGAGGATATCGTTTTTTTTGCAGATTTATATAGAGCAAACTCGACCCGAAGGTTACGTTTACATAAGAACGCATTCATTTTTTGGTAGGCACGGGGAGATTAAGTGATTTGCCTTGAAACACGGGATATTGAGCTGACGCTAAGACTCGCACCTGGTTCCCCAGCACAAAGGTCAGTGTTGTGTCGGGGGTCTTATTCACGGTGCTTTTAGCATCGGCACACCAACTGAGGCGAACAGCAGCGTGTGGCAAAGTGAGGCCGAAATAATGGGAGCACGCAAGGGAGAGTGTTATTCTGTGACCGCCTGTGCTGGCTCTGACGCCGTGCGCTTGCGCACAGTCTTTTATTTAACGCGCCCGCGTAAGGTGGGCCAAGCCAAACAACAGTCCATAGCTGCCAAGGTTTCAGTCTGCTATGTGTGACATTTTCATAATATCAGTGTAATCATGAGTGACATTTCAACCACTATGAGTGACACTTTCTCGCGAGCAAAATCAAGAAATGAAGACGTCTCGGACTCGCCCCAGACCCCGCCGCAGACTGCACTGGGCATTGTGCAAGCCTCGGGAGAGGGAGGCGGAGGCAAACGCAGAGCCCTGCCTGGCAAAACACGTGATAACGCCGATTCTTATCTAATTATCTATAAGAACCTTCTGGTCGCCAAGATCTTTTTACCTGTTGAATAGTGTAAAGGAGAGAATCTCATCAGGTTAGACATCAGCATTCATTTTTATCTGAAAGGACCACTGACTCCGAATTCAAGTTTGAGAATTTATTATCGCCAAAAATAACTGAACGTGCAAGCACCTCAACACGAGGTTAAAGAAATAGATGGGCACTAATACAAATAATAATCTACGCAAGAATCTCATCCGACTCAGGATAAGAAGAATAGAAAGTTCTAAGAGGACCAACCAGACTATGATTTCTCCTATTTCTAAGTTGCTCTTCATTGGCCTAAACAAGCTTAAAATCAATTGCTGTCCTTACACTAACGCTAAGTGGCATCCCTGCATAACGATTTTCCCAGGCAAGAAAGAATAAAAGGTGTCAGCTGTGAAGACTTCCTAAGAAGTGCAATCACATAATACCTAAGCTCAGCTCTGTCCTTCTCTCAGGTCTCCCCTACCTCTTCTCTGGCCTCCTCCCTCAGGGCACTATCCCTAATACAAAACCCCAATACAATTGTACACGCCTTTGTCACGCCTCCTTGGCCAGGTCTTCTTTCTTGTGCTTTTCCACTGAAACGGTGACTTCATCCTGGACGGTTGCGTTGACCTTGAGTCCCAGGCACCTTCTCCGCTGAAAGTATCATCCCTACATTCCATCTAACTCCCCGTACCATGCCTCCCCTCTCTCTAGCTTTTGAAAACAAAGAGTTAGTCTTACTAACGAGACATGTGTCCTTGCACCTGCAACAAAAGATACTTTCAACAGAAACCTTCTACTGTGCAAATTAAATCTACCGTTTGTGCCCAGAGAGCCTTACCAAGAGAAACCTTTCTCTGTCTACAAAATAAGCTAACATAAGAATAAACCAGGCCTTCCCTAAGCATATATGTAGTCAGGCCTTTACATATAACTTTTAAACACACATCTTACTTTTCCCTATGAGCATTTTCATTACACTTCACATGCAAAAATGAATTACGTGTGCAACTTTAATATGGTGCACGTTTAAACTACTGCAATTACATTACATCCACGAACTAATTTCTCTATGCATTATGTTCACACAATTTAATAAGCATTACATTACATCAATATCCTAACACCATTATGCTACTGGGTTCACTTTGTCTCAGCGAACTATTCATTCTTTACTAAACATACATGAATATGAAACTGAATATACGAATATATGTCTGAATACATGTGGATGCGGCCTATCAGTGATTATGATGCACCCCTAAAAGTCACAAGAACATTTCGCTCTATCAGTTCCCCCTTTGATGACTCCTGTCATCACATCTCATTCTACTCCCTCGGAGAAGGAACCGACCTAAACAGAACTTGTTCCCATCTTCCCTGATCTGAAGTTCTCCATGCTCTTGAGCCTTTGATACTGATTATCCTGCAATCTTGCCAATCTCATGTCATTTTCCCTCAACGCTCTCTTGACTCTGCCTGCTCGATACCACTTGTAGGCCTTGATCATAATCCACAAGCCAGCCACACAAACCACCAAAATAAGGAGTGGTCTCAGGAAGTACCCAAGGAATCCCTTTCCTAGGTTCGCAAACCAACCTCCCACTTGACCAAAACCCTTTCCGACCTTTTCCCAGGCCCCTTCTTCGGTCAAATCCGCTATCTTTGTGTGGATCATAGTGATGTTACTTATATATTTCTCCAGATCCTTGCTACGGTCTGGTATATAAGTGCAGCACTCTTGAACCTTCAGCATTTTACAGACTCCGCCCTCTTTTGCCAATAGGACATCTAAAGCAAGGCGATTCTGCAAAACCATACCCCTTATCGACAACATCTCTCCTTCCACCAACACCAACGACTTTGCTGTGTTCATCGAAAATTCATCCACCACAGTCGCTAACCTCCGGATCTTCACATCATTCAAGACTACTCCTAGACTAGGTATCATAGCTCCAAAGATATCCCCCACAACGATTCCTGCACTTGCAGCTCTTCTCGTTCTTGAATGCTCTCCACCCTCCAGAAGATTTAAGTCTTCTGTATGGTAAATCTTTGGAAATATTATTGACAAATAACATGTTCCATACCAATTTGCAGGCAACCTCACATAAGCATTCTTCCCACATACGTAATACACCGTAGGTATCACTTGTACAGGACCTTGGAGAAAATCTTTTGCCACATCTGCCATGGTGAAAACGTGATCACAAGTACTCTGTCCCACTGGAACCTTTTCGTAGTAAGTCTGATAACGCCTTATACACAACTTACCCCTCTGCTCCTTATCTAACGCTATAGGACCATAGCTTCCCCTGGTCTTATGCAACCGTTCTTCCTCCGTCCAATCTGTCCTGTGATGCCCTAAATCTCGGGATTCAGTCAGCTTTCTATACCTATCTTCAACCTGATCTACAAACTTTCTCTCTACATCCGACATCAGACAAGTCAGATTGTGTCTGTGTGCGAATGCTGTATCCAATTCCAAACTCGGTATGAAGTACTTCCTCAGAATGTCCTCGGTCTTATAATAGTCATACTTATTCAAATGCTTGTAAGCTGGGACTTCAGGAAGCACTGCGTCGAAATTGGAAAAGAAATACTCGAACTGCTCTCTCTCATAAAACAAACTAAGCAAAAGACTACATGAAATACCATAAGTCAGTGGAAGATGATGATACCTAATACCCTCATCCACCGAAGTAGGCAACTGCATACACACATAACAATCTTTCGCATCCATCACGTCAACATACTCATACAACAACTTAGCATACGCATTAAGCTTAAAATCACCCTTAGACAAATCTACATGTAATCTACGACTTTCTTCTAATAACATAGCTCTATCAGCTGCCCTGTCTACCCCCTTCTGACTAGGTGTGATAGGTGTCGGTGTCCCTGTCACTGCCTCTACTTCTGGCTCGTGCGAACCAGTATATGAGACTACAACTACTATGATTATAGAAATTATCACACTACTTATAAGAATGCCTATAATCCACTTTGCTCTACGATTGGGATTTCCCGGCTCCATGATTTCGAAAGTTCTCAAAAGTCTTGGTTATCGCAAAGAATTCAGAAAAGTCTCTCTCCTTTATTTGTGACTTGCTTAACCAGCTCGAGCAACCATGAAATTTCCGGGCTTTCCCTTTCCGATCACAACTTATTTACACAGTCCAGAAAAAGACTTCCCTAGTTTTTTGTTCCTCTTCTTGTGGAAAGTCCCTAAGTTTATTCTTCTTCCACTCGGACCTAGGTTATCTTCTTCTTTTAGACTTTTATTTACAGTTCATAACTGATCCACAATGAGATCCTCATTGAGCAAGACCAGAACGTGATACAAAAGTTCAAGACGCAAAATCAGCACTTCATGTGAAAACGGCTCAACTCCAAAAGGCGGGAATTCGAGTCGATGCAAAAGCAAGTTTCGGACTTCACTCAGAAGCGGGGGATTTGGAACCGTGAGTGTCAGTGTTCCTTCTATCTCGAGCCCTGGCATCCGCAGCACCACCTTCACCACCACATTCGGGCTCCGACAGACCACTTCCACTGACCTCAGTCTTCCCGTACTCACCACCCCCTGCATCAAACACAGTGTAAGTCCACTCAGGGGTAGAGTATCTGCGACAAGGCACTCTTGTTCTCTTTGACCTTCGCCGATTGTCTTGTGCTTGGTCTTCGTCACTTGCTTCTGTTTCAGATACTTCAGACACTGGAGCAAGGTCTCTCTCAGGTGCTAACCTCAGGTTCAGTCGCCTCTGTCTTTCAGGCCAACTTTCTGCACGTCTGTTCGTTTGTCTGCCTTCCCCTTCTATACCCAGTGCACTACTTCCTCTTTCTTTTGAATTTGACTCTTCTCCGCCCACTGCACCATCTCCTTCTTTGGTGTCTGAGTCAGGGTTCGAACTGTGGAAACCCCCTTCAGCTTGCTCTAGTGCACCACCAGCTGTGTCAGCGACCCTTACAGCTTGACTTGTCCTCTCATGTGGCCCTGCCACATCCGCTGGGTTTTCATTTACGAGAGGAGCTGTTTCTTCCAAGGGTGCTGGAACTCTGCGGGTATGGGAAGCATGCACCCAGTTCGGCAATCCTCCACACTTTACTGCTGTGTTCGTGATCAGAATCACCTGATACGGGCCACGCCAACGGGCATCCAAACAACTCTTCCTCACGTGCTTCCGGACGAGCACCCAGTCACCGGGACACAAGTCGTGGCACAGATCACTCGAGGCTGGAACCACAGCTGCTTGCACCTGCTGGGATACAGAACGGACCACATCAGAGAGTCCTTTACAGTAATCGAGAATCAAATCATCAGTGATGCTTATCAAGGCTGTAGCTGGTACTGCTGGCAGTCTCATTGCCCTCCCCATTAATATTTCATGGGGGGACAACCCGGTCTTTCTGTCTGGGACACTTCGCATGCTCATGAGCACCAGTGGCAAGGCGTCGGGCCATTTCAGGGATGTCGAAGAACACATTTTTGCCATCCGGGCTTTCAAAGTTCCATTAACTTGTTCCACCATCCCAGAAGCCTCCGGTCTGTAACTACAATGAAGTCTCTGGTCTATGTTCAATGCAGCACAAAGCAACTTCATGATTTCGCTATGGAAGTGCCCTCCTCTATCTGATTCCAAAGAGGTCGGGATCCCGAATCTAGGGATAAGCTCCCTCAACAATAATTTAGCCACTGTCAGAGTGTCACACCTGCGTGTGGGGTAAGCCTCCACCCACCGTGAGAATACACATACTATCACTAGAATGTACCTCAAGCCATTGCACCTAGGCATCTCCACGAAATCCAACTGTAGTCTATTGAAGGGCCCTCCTGACCTTCCAATATGACTCAATGTAACTACAGTTTTCTTTCCAGCATTCATCTGTTGACACGTAACACACCTCTGACATACCGTCTCAGCCATTGCTCGGAACCGTGGGTTATACCACGTCTGTCTGAACACTCTCATCATTGCGTCTCTACCCAGGTGTGCCTGTCCATGTATCAATCTTGCCATCAGACTCAGTAATTCTTCCGGCAACACAGCTCTCCCATCGTTTGATACCCAAACATCCACATCTCCTTTCTCACACCCAGCTTTGATCCATCCCTCTCTCTCCTGGTTAGAAACTTCATCCTGCAATCGCTTAAGCTCTTCCCAAGTGTCTGCCATGGTCAACATTATGCTGAGATCGGTTCCCTCTTGGCTCTCTTCTATCTCTCTTCCTGTGAATATGCATCCTTGTTCTGCGCAGAAGCGGGCTACCTCGTCCGCGTAGTTATTACCCAAGGATACAAAGTCCTCCCCCTTCCCATGGGCTGAACACTTTACCACAGCAATTTCTTTTGGATGCTGTAATGCTTCTAACAATTGTCTTACATATTCTCCATTACGAATGGGTGAGCCAGATGATGTCAAAAATCCCCTCTGAGACCATAACTGCCCGAAGTCATGCACCACGCCAAAGCCGTATTGGCTGTCTGTGTAAATCGTGATTCGAATTCGATCAGTGGCCAAACAGGCACGGGTCAAGGCAATGATCTCAGTTACCTGCCCGGAGCGTACTCCTTCTAGGCAAGCAGCGTCGACCACTCCTGAAATAGTACATACAGCAAACGCTGCTCTCAATTGCCCCACACTGTCTCTTAAGCATGAACCATCGACAAAGAAAATTTCATCTGGGTCAGCCAATGGCTCATCGACAATGTCAGGTCTCGGTTTGGTGCAAAGTTCGGTCACATCGAGACAATCATGGTCCGCACAATCTTCATCATCTGTATTCGGTGTAGGCATCAATGTTGCAGGGTTCAAGACAGAGCACCTTTTCAGAGTCACATTCTCTGCGGCAAGTATGACTTGCTCGTACCTCGTTAACCTATTGTTCGTTAGGTGCTGGGTCTTGGTCCTGGTCATTAATAACTCAACCGAATGTGGCACATGTACAGTCAATGGATGTCCCATTACAATGCTTTCACATCTTTCAATGCTGACACCTGTTGCAGCAACGGATCTTAGACATCCGGGCAACGCAGAAGCTACTGGATCTAAAGTAGCTGAAAAGTATGCAACTGGTCTACGGACACCTCCATGGTTCTGAGCTAATACTGCTAATGCACATCCTTCCCTCTCGTAACAAAACAATGAAAAGGTCTTGTTGTAATCAGGCATTCCCAGTGCCGGAGCTCTGCACAAATCCTCTCTCAGTTTCAGGAATGATATCAAGCACTCCTCGTCCCATGGTACCGGATCACTCACGTCCTTGTGCGTAAGCCTCTGCAGAGGCTTTGCTCTCAAGGAGAAACTAGGAATCCACTGTCGACAATAGCCAACCATTCCTAGAAACATCCTAACTTCTCTCTGTGTCGTGGGTACTGCCATGCTCATTATTGCCTCAATTCGATCTGGTGACACCTTCCTCTTGCCTTTTTCCAATCTGTGTCCCAAGTACTGTACTTCTTTCAAACAGTACTGCAGCTTGTTAGGGGACACCTTATGTCCGTTCTCTGCTAAGTGGTTCAACAATGCTACAGTGTCAATTCTGCAAGCATCTTCTGTTTCTGCGGCAATGAGCAAGTCATCTATGTATTGCACGAGAACTGAGTTCTGTGGCAACACAAGACTCTCAAGGTTCTTCTTCAGGATCTGGTTAAAGATCGATGGACTTTCTGTATACCCTTGAGGGATACGACACCATGTTAACACGCGATTTTCTAGCCTGAACGCAAAAAGAAATTGGCTTTCCTCGTGGAGTGGTATCGAAAAGAAGGCTTGACACAAATCGATAACCGTAAACCACTCGGCTTCACATGGGATCTGGAACAGTATTACTGAAGGATTCGGTACCACTGGACAACAAGGGACAACTATCGTGTTGACCTTTCGCAGGTCTTGTACGATCCTGTACTTCCCGCTCGGTTTCTGTAGTCCCATTATTGGCGAATTACAGGGACTACCTCTGATCTCTTTTAAAATACCCTTCTCAATGAAAGTCTCGATCACAGGTTTTATTCCCGCAATCGTTTCTGTCGACAGGTTGTATTGAGGTGTTCTTGGGAAATCAACATTCTGTTTCACCTCAATCCGCACTGGTTCAACCCCTCTGATTAGACCTATTTCGTCTCCTGCGAAATCCCACACCACAGACGACACTGCGTCTCTCAGATCAGGTGGAAGTTCTTCCACCGTCACCATTGGGTACAGATCTATACACAGATGCTGATTGGCAATCTTAAAGTCAGCATCGTCATCTCTCGTCTGGACCTCTACTCCATTGGGCGTACAATAAATCGTACAGTTCAACTTGCACAACAGATCTCTTCCCAAAAGACAAACTGGACTCGTATCACACACTACAAACTGATGTCTAGTTTGGAAAGAACCTATCTTTACTAGGATCGGTTCTGTCAATGGGCTGCTCATCTTCTTGTTCGCTACTCCAACAACCTGGATCGATTGTCCCGAGAGGGGTAGGTTAGGGACTACTGCAGATCTTACAGTAGACCGGGTAGCTCCAGTATCAACCAAAAGTGTTGCAGGATTGCCCTCAATCTCTGCCTCCACAAAAGGTCCTCTCTGGTCTACCTCCAAGACCGCTCCAAGTGTGCAGTCTTCCTCCCCCTCAGGCACCGTCAGGATAAAGGGTCTGAGCTATCCTCATCATAACGTTCGAACAGGGGCATCTGTTGGTACGTTCGTGTTCCTTGTGAAATCCTTGGAGCTTGGGGAATCTGAGCGTGAGAATTGTAAACCCCCCTTTCATCGTTCTAGGTCTCGTTATTGTGTTAACCACCTCTTGCGCGGGTGCCTGAGCCCCCTCTTCCTCTTCCTGTACCTGATTAGCTGGGTTCAAAGGACACTCGCGTTTCCAATGTCCGACCTGGCGACAAAGATGACACGCAGTGGTCTTCTTCAATGTGGCCACGTCCACTCCTGTCTTGGGGTCTACTGGTTTTCCCTTTCCCTGTACCTGCCCATTCTGGTTTCCCTGGAAATTTCCTTGCTTTCTTCCTAAGGTCCCTCCACTAGGCTGACTCTGTGCTGTCTGCATCTGGACAAGCATCAATTTGTCTTTTAGCTTTCGATGTTTTGATTCCACCTCATCACTACAGTATCTCGCATACCGCAAAATTTCATCTAGTGGCTTGTTCTGCCAGCAAATCAAATGGTGCTGTATCATGAGGCTGATTTCCACTCTCAGACCCGTTACAAACTTTGAGACAAACTGTCCCATATCCTTAGGGTCCAAAACATCTAACCCACTATACTGTTTAAAAACTTGCAGAAGTCTTTCATAATATTCATGCACCGTTTCCTTGGGTTCCTGTACAGTCCGATCTATCTTAACCCAATCTATATCCTGAGGTGAAATCTTCGACTTCAACCATGTAATCACCTGCTCATACTTTTTCATGACATCAGGTGATGGACCATTTGTAACCGCCTCTCTTTTCGGTTCCGAAGTCGGCCATTCAATAGCGACTTTACATGCTGTCCACAAATCTCCTGGTACCACTATGTCAAACAAAGTGTTCAAATCAATCCACAATACTTTTGAAATCTTCACAAACCGCTCAACCTGCTTGTACCACTCCACCGGTTTTTCCCTCAGCCGAGGAAAATCATTTGTAAATGCAGCCAAATCACCTCTATTCCACGGCACATGCACGTACCCTCCATTCTGTACTTCCCGTAAAGGAAAATTTCCAACCCCCGTCGCCCCCCCTCCTGGCGGCGGCGTTTCCCCTTCTGCTCTCTTTACTGGTTTCTTTTTGGACCACCTTTCTTCCCATTTGTCCAACAAAATCCATATTCTCATTCCTATGATCAGGTCTCTGGTGTGCGTCTTTAATCCTGTGATTCTTTTCTCCTCCAACTCCTGATCACTGTAATGCAATCTATGTGGTCCCTGCAACGCTTTAGTTTTGTTCAGGTCCACCTCATATCTTTTGGCCAATTCCTTCAATCTATCATGTGCCATTCTAGCTTTTCGAGTCACATCTTTTGCTACAAACAGCAGCTCATCTGATCCATAAATTTCTATCCTTTCCAAAGGCAGACCCCCACTGATCATTTCGTCTACCTCTGCTTTCAGCCTCACTACGTCTAGCAACCTTGCCTGTACTGCACTCCTCAGTACGTCTCGACAACCCGAGCCATCTCGCTCATCACAGTCACTATTCTGTCCTTGTGACCTATTCCCTTCTATATTCCTGGAACCTGATCTGTCTTCCGAGACATTTTGTGCCCTATCTCTTTGCATCCTATCCTCTTGGTTCGTTACTGTTGGTGTCCACTCCCTCAAAGCTGACTTAGATTCCCGTAAAGACCTCGGTCTTTCCGGTCTCTCCTCTTCTCGCCCACATGAAGAGTCCGCAGTAGCCGGTAACGGCGTACTTGTCTCCATTGGTCTTGGGAAATGAACCACCCTTACTCCAAACCCATTCCCACTCTCACTGTTTCCTTCTTCCCTTCTCATCGGTACGGAGCTCCCTTCTCTCACTCGGTCTGGGTCATATACCGGTACTATAGGGCCAATGGTAACCGGTACTGTCAAGGAGTCCGGTAATCTTGTGTTCCCCGCAGGAGGCTGTGTTATCATAGACGCCTTTGCCCCCTCCGTTCCTGTGGAAATTCTTCCCACTACTCTCATGCTAGTCTGGTTCTGGCTCTCATCAACTATTGCCACTGCTGGGGTCGTCTTTCCCTCTTCTGAATCTGGTTTAAATGGTGGTGGCCTCTCCGCCAACATCCTATCCAACAAACTGTCATCTAGATCACTGTCGTCCTCATCGATTCTTGTAATCTTTCCATTTTGTATCAGCAGTGGGTATAACTTATCTCCTTCGATCGTGTCTGCTCTCCACCTTTTCTCCAAGGCATCCCACCTTGCATCTTGAAATGCCCTGACCGATTTCTTCACCCTTTTTTGGCATCTGTCCTTCTTCCTATCATACGCTGCCCTTATCCACGCATGTAGTGCCTCAAACTGTGTTGGTCTAGGTAGTGGTCGTAATGAAGCCATTACACTCTTGAGCTGGTACAGCACCTCTAACCTGAAAGTACCATATCGAGGGAACGACAATTCTCCTTCTGCTTCTGTCATTTTATGCCAATTCTCAAGCCAAATTATGGTATGCAATCCTACATTCTTTGCCATATAATGTGCTGGTGTATCCTCGGGAGGAGCTTCCTCTCCCTCCCGAACAACCACATGCACCTGCAACAAAAGATACTTTCAACAGAAACCTTCTACTGTGCAAATTAAATCTACCGTTTGTGCCCAGAGAGCCTTACCAAGAGAAACCTTTCTCTGTCTACAAAATAAGCTAACATAAGAATAAACCAGGCCTTCCCTAAGCATATATGTAGTCAGACCTTTACATATAACTTTTAAACACACATCTTACTTTTCCCTATGAGCATTTTCATTACACTTCACATGCAAAAATGAATTACGTGTGCAACTTTAATATGGTGCACGTTTAAACTACTGCAATTACATTACATCCACGAACTAATTTCTCTATGCATTATGTTCACACAATTTAATAAGCATTACATTACATCAATATCCTAACACCATTATGCTACTGGGTTCACTTTGTCTCAGCGAACTATTCATTCTTTACTAAACATACATGAATATGAAACTGAATATACGAATATATGTCTGAATACATGTGGATGCGGCCTATCAGTGATTATGATGCACCCCTAAAAGTCACAAGAACATTTCGCTCTATCACACGCACCCGTCGGTAATTGTTTGTCTGAAGACAAACACTCAGTTAAGTTTGTACACTGGTCGGTGCCCAATGACCTCTGAAGGATTGACTCACAGAGTAGCCCTGCCCCTGCCGCTCGGCCTGCAGATAATTTAAACTGATGAAATATTATAAATGCAGATATCATCTTGCAGATAAACCTCACACTCTCTGACTCAGTCTCAGACAGGATGAAGAGTCAGAGCAGCCCTGCCTGCAGATTTTTTTGTTTGAAATTCAGATCATGATCTAATCATTTTCAGCGTGCGGCTCAGTGCTAAAGTACACACAGTGACAGTGGAGACTAGTTAACTTACCGCAGCGTCACTAGTGGCAGCAGCGCCAGTCCAGACTGCCCAGTGGCAGAACTTGACGGGGTCTCGGCGGGCGCACTGGCTGGCACACATGATGACCGGCGGCAGCACCACCAGTCACTCTGCTGGCAGTCGAGTCAGACTCCCCGCAGCGCCTGCGATGCCAGACATCATGCAGCGCTGGGGCCCGGCGGGCCGAGATGATCATCTTCTGTCAGCCTACTGTGGCTCAGGGCTGCGCTGGCTGCCTGGTGGAACCCGGCTCAGGCAGCTCAGCTTGGTGGAACTGCGCAGGAGTACCACGTGAGGTCATATCCGGATATTAATGGGCAGGCTCCTGGCGCCCGGGTGAGTGTGGGCTGTGTCAGTTTCACAGCCTGCCGCGCGGCGCCGTGGGCGGCCCGGGCGGGACCGGGAATAATAATTAAGCCAGGAGCTGGCAGGCGCGGCTGTGAGGCCGCAAATTGTAACATTGTAGCTAGCACTTCAGCACTCTGACTCCAGCGAGCTGCATGATCCTTAACTGTTTGTGAGCCAGACAGAGCACTCAGCGGCCTGCTGGCCACAAGTCTGCTGGGAGCAGCAGAGCCGGCACGCTAGTAGTAGCACCCAAGACAGTGGCATTAAAAATGCGTGATATAGCATTTCAGTGCGGTGATGCGGAACACCACACTGAAATGCGTTAGTGTCACACGTGATGCGTGATACTTGGCAGGACTGCAACACGCATCCTCGGGGGAAGTCGCAGCTTTCACCCCAATGTTGCGTTACAGTGAACACAACCCCCAACAACTAATCGCGAGGCGCGATACAACAGTCGGCAGCACTGGCCGTTAGGCCACATCCTCTCCCCAGTTGATATTGCTATCAACCCAGGCATACCTAAAAATTAAGCTATTATTACAAAAATGAAGGTAAAATGAGAATGTCACTTCTTCCAACACCATACACCCCTTGTGAACATTTTTACCGTTCACATACTTTTTAAGAAGGCTCTGAATGCCATAATTCTTTTTTGTATTTGATCTGTATGTGGCCACGACCTACCACTGATTTGTAAAAGGCAGTACATATTATTTCATTTTAATGACTGGTGCATTTTAATGTAAAACCTGTTTTTATTTGTGACGTTACATTCCTAAGAATTTCAGCTGTGAATTTAATCAGTTTAACAGACGTGTTTTTGGCGCAGCTCCATGGTTGCAAGGAGCTGCTGTTTTATGACGTTCAGGTTACGTAAATGACAAAAGTGAGTAATTGAACGTTTCGGACAAAACACCGAGCCTCCCAGCTGCATTCAACTTGACACTCACACTTAATACCTATACAAATGATGGGAGAAGGCTTGAGTTTTAGGAAGGACAGATCAGGAACATTATAAGGATTTTGCTGTCCTTGGGCCAAACTAATTTTGTGGGACCCTGTTCAGAACAGGTCTGAATTGATGACCCAGTTTCAGCTCTTTCATGCCCTCCTCGTCCAAGTCACTGACAGTGCACAGGCATACTGATGGAGCAAGGACTCGTAAATGAGACTTGCTCGGAAGCAATCCTCTCGTTTTAACTCATTAACGAATTACTAACTATGTGTTTGTAATTAATAATTCGCATTTTAGAAAGACACGCGGGACAATGAAGCTTGCATATGTGTTTTACTAAATAACAATATGAACGAAGGACTAAAACGCACTCTAACAAGGGATCTTTACTGCGCATGCGTCTACTGCATCTACGTAGTATGACGTTTAACGCTTGGAGGGAAAAACTTGCGCATGCGCAAAAGGCATTAAAATGGCAGCTTGAAAGTTCACATGCATGGCACCTGCTTGGCTAAATAGAAAATAAGTTTTTATACTAACGCAAATGCAGAAAGGGTATTAATAATTAAAGTGGGTTAGAATAGAGGTTGGTGGTATACAGTGAAACCATTTATTTTTGAAAATAACATTTCTTCTTTTGACTTTATTATTAGTGCGCATTTGGGCCTTCCACACTTGTCTGAACTGAACTGACTGATTTGAAGCTGCACATGTGCACATGAGAGAGAACTAGGAAGGATGAGTAAGGACTTGTCACCCGTCCAAGCACGAGAAAGATGTGCCCTGGGAACATGAGGGTGAAGAGTTCATATGAAGAAGCCTTATTCATGAGATTGAAACCATTTGTATTAATAAAGTTTGGAGATGTATGGGAAAGGAAACGATTTAATAAAGTTTAAGGGGATGGGTTTGCAAACAATAGTTCAATGAAATAAATGAAATGTAAGCCTGGTGTGATGATCATCCCCCCCTTGCCTGACCAATCAGAGTTAGTATTTTATGATATTGAAACATTAATGGGTGGTACATGAATATTGAAAGGTATAACTGAGGTAGTTTTTAGTTAGTTAGTTAGCAGACGCAGACACAGAAGCAGAAGCGGGAGCAGAGGCGATGCAGAGCTCGGGATGCTGTGGGTGGTGCTGATGCTGAGAGAAACGCTGATGAAGAAAACAAATGCAGAAACTTCCAACTTAATTTAATTGGGTTAGAAAGAAGATCGCGGAAGAACCACGAGGAGGAAGAGAGTGTCAGAGAGGAGTGCGACGCAGTCGTCGGTATTTAGAGGGGTGAAGTATCCTGTCCTGATTCCTGTCCTGAAGTCTTTGTCTCCTGATCTATCCCGGGGGACCCTTACCAGCCCTTTGGCCAGGGGGTTCGTCTTCACACCATTCTTGGTAAATATAAATTCAGTGTATTGATAGATGATCTTCTCTCTCTGTCCTCTCCTTTCTGAGCATAGTTATTGTGTGAGTCTGAAATATTTTTGCTTATTGATTATTGATTGAATTGACACTCTTGCGAATGAGGGTGTTTGTACTGAAACTTTGAGATGGTTCACATTCATTTAACTTAGATAAAGATTTTAAAACTTCCCGAGTCTGTGATTATTTACTTTAATTAAAGAATGTTTAATAAGTTATGTTAATTATCACCATCAATTAATTCAACTAATGGTCCATCGACCAGAGGAAAGAACTTTTTGATCAGTGAAAGGTTTAGTTAGAAATTAACAATAACTAATCCTGAAAAATATGAAATCTATAAACTAAAGCTCCAGCGGTCTACTTGGTATTTGTGGAAGAGTTATATGGGCCCAGGTGAGTATATGGTAGTAGAGTATCTGTTGTTAGTACGCCACTGGATCAGTTTTCTGGTAGCAGAGTTATGGTTATTATTGACTAGTTTGGTGATAAGTATAGATTATTGATTATTAATTTACGCTTTAACAAAAGAGTTAGCATCCTTGTTTTATGTTGTCTGGAAAATTCCCGGGGAATGAATAGCGGGTGGCGATAGAAACCACACTGCAGTGAGGTTACTCGTCTGTTGGAATAACACTGAGAAGCTAGGTAGGGCTGGCAGTGTTAAAGTAGGGACTATTTTCTGTGTAAAAGTGAGAGTGATTGATAGCAAAAAGTTCGCTAGTGAAACTTTAGGCGTTATATCACCTAGAAAGGGTAACACTGAAGGAGTAGCAGGTTCTTCCAAGCTAGAGTGACAGCAAAAAGGGTTCGCTGGTGAAACTTTGGTCTAATTTTTCCCAATACGGGTGACACCGGAGGAGTAGCAGGTTCTCTGGAGCTTGAATGAAGGGTAAGCGGAAGGGTTTTACCCGCAGTATATGAAGAGTAAGCGGAAGGTTTTACTCGTAGTGGAAAGAAATAAACTATCCTTTGATTTTAGTGGAACAGACAGAGTAGCGAATGTTTTTATGTCGTTAATAACAAAGAATTTTAAAGAAAAGTATTGAGAAATAAGTTTTTGTATTACCTTGTAAAGGGAGGGTCAGTCGCTGGAGTTGTACTGACGTCACAGTGAGCCGCGCTGGGATTGGTAGAAACAGCGGGCGTGTGACAAGAGCAGCCTTGTAAAGGAGGGATCAGTAGTAAGGAGCAGAACTGACGTCAGAAAAAGGCCGCGCTGGCATTGGTCAGATCACGAGCGTGAGCCTGATTTAATTGGATAGCTAGTTAGAAGCCGCGCTAGGATTGGTGGAGAGAGAGATTGTATGCAGAATTTTGATTTGACTGTTAGTGCAAGGCGTACAGCTAGAAGATTTCAAGGGTTTGCAGAATACAATTTTATACATCATTCCTCAAGGATGTATGGAGAGAAAAGAAAGATGTCATTTATAAAGAAAATTAAGAATTTCTTTAAGAAAGATAAGCCTGTGTTGACTAGAGAGGGAATTCCTATTCCGGTCCCGAAACTCCAGCATCTTTCATGATGATGGAAAGAGGATATCATACTTGCGTGTGGTTGGATAGAATATACAAAGGATGATGGAGTGTTAGCATTTCCTAAAGATGGTACGTTTAATGGGAGAATTCTTCAGAATTTGAAATTGAAAATGAATGATTTAGAACCTAGACCAAGGTTAACTCAATATGAGGCTTTGGAAGAATGGGAGACTGAGTCATATGAACGAGAGAAATGTAGAGGTGGGAGATATAGAGGATTTTTCCCCAGACATTTGCATGAGTCACGCGAAGGACAGATGAAACAATGGAGGAGAGCTATGGTATCAGAAGGTTTATATCCAGTGTTAATGGCTGAGGAACAGTCTGGAGGAAAGTGTAAGGAGAAAACGAAAAACATGAACACAGCAGGATATGGTGAATCAGATGACGAGTTTTTGGAGGATATTTTAATTAAAAATCCACCGCCGTATCAAGAAGCAACTAGTAAGGTTACCCTAAGTGCACCAGTAATGGGAATGCCATCAACCCCACAGATTTTACATGATACGTCATATAACAGAGTGTTGCAGAATAATGAGAGAGATGTTTTAAACAAAACTAGAGAAGAACTAGTTCAGAAGATAAGTCAATTAAATTTGAATACTGAAGCTTTGTCAGTGCCAGTGACCATTGGTCCAGTAATTCCATTGTATGGAGATAAAAAGATTTGCCAGAAACCACAACCTGTGACAATTCCATTAAATAGTCCTAGGAAAGAAATAATAATTACAGATGATCAGGTTAGCGAAAGTGAGTCAGTTATTTCATTAATGGATCTCCCAAATGTAGAATCTTCAACTAAAACTCCGAAGAGAAATACACCTATGAATTTGAGAGAAAAGAGATCTCTAGTACCTGTAAGAACTGAAGGTGCAACAGTAGTTACCCCTGAAGAAATAGAGAGATGGGCACAGGAAATAGATAATCGAAATCCACCTCCAAAGATTTTAGACATCAGCAGATTGAAAGTGGAATTGGAAGAGATGATGACAGGATGTGTGGGCATAGAAAGGTTGAATGTTTATAATGATGAGGAATTGTTATATTTATGTAAGAGTATAACCAGAAGAGCTACGGTATTTCATGAGAGATTAACCGAAGTCGCTTCAGAGATTGTAATAGACATAGGGAAATCAAAGTTGTTACAGAAACCATATTGAGTGGACTTTACTGATAAAGATTTAGAAAGTGTAAATGCTTCTGGAAAGAGACTACAGATAAAGGAATTAATGAGCATTTTGCGAAAATGGGGAGACATTGATAAATGGAGAATTAGATGGATAAGAAAGAAAGAGGAAGTACAAGCGAGAGAAGCAGCAGCTGCATTTCCAGTAAGAGAATCAAACAAAGTTGAAAAATTGTGTCCAATGAGAGAGGTTCCCGGAGGTGGATATGTTCATGTTCCTTGGAGTAGACAAGATATTTTGTCATTTACAAATGCTTTTCCAAAGCTGAGAGAAAAACCGGTTGAATGGTATAAACAGGTAGAAAGATTTGTGAAGGTTTCAAAAGTCTTATTGAAGGATTTGGATGGTTTATTTGATATTGTAGTGCCTGCTGATTTATGGACGGAATGTAAGATCACAATTGATTGGCCTAATGAGGAGTATGCTAGAGACTCAAAGACAGGAGCACCCTCAGAGGAGGTGATGAAGAAATATCACCAAGTAATTACTTACTTGAAAGGGAAGATTCCTCCTAAAGAAACAGATTGGGTAAAAATAGATAGAACAACACAAGAACCAAATGAATCTGACATGCATAGTATGAGAGGTTATTACAGGTGTTTAAGCAGTATAGTGGTTTTGAGAATATCGGTGATAAGAATATGGGACATTTTGTGTATCGGTTTGTATATGGTTTGAAACCAGAGATTAGTCAGATGATACAACAGCACATGTTGTGTTGGCAAAGCAAGAAAGTGGATGAGATTTTAAAGTACGCGAAATATTGCGGAGATGATGTTGAGGCCAGGCATAGAAAGCTAAAGGAGAAAATGATGTGGGCACAAGTAAAATTGGCAGAACAGCAAGAGGAGAAAACAAACGCCCAAAATAACAATCAAGTGAAAGAGCAGAGTCAGAATGATCAAGTGACGAATGGTAATAAATACAGGGGACGAATGGACAGAGAAGCGAAAAAGAAGTTTCCTTGTCATGCGTGCAGAAAGCTTGGACATTGGAAGAACGAGTGTAAGAGTACTCAGAATAATAAAAGTAATAATGGGCCAAATCAAAATTTAATCCCACAGATGCAGAATGAAGTGCTTATGAATCAGCAGCAGCAGGTAGTTACTCCACAATATCAGGTGCCACCAGCTCCTATGCCAAATTTTGTGAATCATCAAAATTTCAGTACGAACACCGGATTTCAAGGAGAAAGTGGTAAGAATAATAGAACAATTACGCAATATTTGTTGCAGAATAATGAGGAGAATTCGACTACTAGTCGCAATGACGGTGCCTGAGGGGGGAAGAAGAGGGGTGCGTGCTTGGCGCATCCTTGCCGGTAGATCAGTCAGGTCCATTTGTTGATGGGTAAGTAGAAGATAAAGACATCACTTTTCTATTGGATACTGGTGCTACCAGATCTACTGTGAGAACAGCAGACATCCCAAACCTACCCCTCTCTGGAGAATCCATCCAAGTTGTAGGCGTGTCTAACCAACAGATTAGAACCCCAATCACAAAACCAATGGAGGTGCACATTGGAAACTTTAAAGAAATGCATCGGTTTGTAGTTTGCGATTCCAGTCCTGTAAATTTGTTGGGAAGAGATCTATTGTGCAAAATGAACTGCACAATCTATTGTACACCAGATGGTGTCGCTTTCCAAACCCCTGATGAAGACGTGGTATACAAAATGATGTTAGCGAAGCAGGAAACAGAAGTAGATGAGATGTTTTCACTGATGACTGAAAATTAATTACCAGAAGAGTTGAGTGCCACAGTTAATCCAGAAGTGTGGGATTTTACAGGAAAGGATATTGGGTTAATGACAATTATAGACCCAGTTAAAGTGACAGTGAAAGAAGGTGCAGTGTATCCAAACACCCGACAGTACAAGATGAGTCCAGAAGTAAAAGCAGGAGTTATTCCAGAAATTGAACGAATGGTTAAACAAGGTATTTTAAAAGAAGTGATGGGTAGTCCTTGTAATTCGCCAATAATGGGACTGAAAAAGTCTAGCGGAAAATATAGAATAGTGCAGGATTTACGAAAAATAAATAAAATTGTAGTGCCATGTTGCCCAATAGTGCCAAATCCAGCCGTGATCCTTTATCAGATACCTTGGAATGCAGGCTGGTTCACAGTAATTGATTTATGTCAAGCATTCTTTTCTATTCCTTTGCACCCAGATAGTCAATATTTTTTTACATTTAAGTTCGAGGATCGTATCTATGCATGGTGCAGAGTTCCTCAAGGGTACACAGAGAGTCCCTCAATTTTTAATCAGATTCTGAAAAAATGTCTAGAATCATTGATTGTGCCTGGAAAATCGGTTCTGGTTCAGTATATTGATGACCTACTGGTGGCATCAAAAACACGAGAAGATTGTGTCACAGACACAATTGCATTACTGAACCATTTGGCTGAAGGAGGACACAAGGTGTCTCCAGAAAAATTACAGTTCTGTCAACAAGAAGTTAGATATTTAGGGCATAAAATAGAAAGAGGAGTTAGAAAAGTGACACCGGAAAGAATAAAAATAATCAAAGAAATGCAATTGCCATAGACGCAGAGAGAAATGAGAATGTTCCTGGGAGTGGTTGGGTACTGTAGGCAATGGATTAATGGTTTTTCCATGCTAGCGAAACCATTAATACAAATGACCCGGAAAAGAGCAAAAGATCTGATTGATTGGAATGATGACTGCATAGAGGCCTTTGTGAAATTGCGAAATTGTTTGTGTGAGGCTCCTGCCTTGGGCATGCCTGATTATTCAAAAGACTTTGCGTTGTTTTGTTGTGAGAGAGAAAATTGTGCACTTTCAGTCTTAACACAGAGACATGGATTGAGTCGACGCCCAGTGGTATATTTTTCAGCCACATTGGATCCAGTGGCTTCAGCATTACCTGGCTGCTTAAAAGCAGTAGCTGCTACTTGTATGAGTCTGGAACAAAGCGAGTCAATAGTGATGGGACATCCAGTAAAGGTTTATGTTCCGCATTCAGTTGAAATTCTTTTGACGAGAACAAGAACACAACATCTCACCCCTAGTCGATTGACTAAGTATTAAAGAGTGATTTTGGGAGCTGAGAACGTGACAGTGATAAGGTGTACGATCATGAACCCAGCTACCCTATTACCAGACCCATACAATGAAGAAGTGAAAGATGAGAGTGATCGTGATTGTTTGGACGTAACTGAATTATGTACTAAGCCCCGTCCAGACATAAAGGAGACACCCTTAAAAGAGGCTGACCATGAGTTATTTGTAGATGGGTCCTGCCTCAGGACACAAGAAGGACGATTAAGTGCTGCATATGCTGTTTGTAAAATATCCGTTGTAATTGAAGCATCCTGTTTACCGGGAGTCAAATCTGCACAAGTAGCCGAATTGGTAGCCCTAACCATGGCATGCAAAAAGGGGAAAAATTGGAGAGTAACCATATTTACGGACAGTCAATATGGGTACGGGGTTGTGCACGATTTTGGCCAACTCTGGATGCAGAGGGGATTTCTGACTTCTTCAGGATCTCCTATAAGAAACAGTAAAAATGTGAAAGATCTGCTGGAAGCATTACAATTGCCAAAAGAAATAGCAGTTGTTAAATGCGCTGCACATCAGTCAGGAAATGACTATGTGGCTGCTGGCAATAGATATGCAGGTCAAGTTGCTCAATACTGTGCCAAAAATACAGTGGCCATAAACAGAAAAATTGAAACGGGTGAAACCAGATGCCAACTTATGTTTTTCTCAGTACCAGAAACATGGGATGAGATTAGACAATTGCAGGAAGAAGTTGAGGAAAGGGAAAAGGAAATTTGGATAAAGGCAGCTTGTACAAAGAGACCAGAAGATGAGGTATGGGTGTATTTAGATGGAAGACCAGTCATGCCAGATTGTTTGCTTTCAAAAATGGCAAGAGTGTATCATGGAGAAACACACATAGGGAGAGACTCAATGATCAGGTTATTCAGACAGAGTTGGTACAATCCGAAATTCAGGGTAGTCGCAGAGAGCCTTTGCCAAAGATGCTTAACCTGTCAGCAGCAAAATCCAGGTAGGAAGACAGTGGTTAGCTGGGGAAAGATTGGAAAGGCAGAAGGACCCTTCACCAGATTACAGTTGGATTTTATTGAGTTGCCCCCTAGCAATGGATTGAAATACGTACTTGTCATAGTATGCCTTTTCTCAAGATGGGTGGAAGCATATCCCACTCGAAGAAATGACAGTCTTACAGTTGCTAAATTGTTGTTGAGGGAGTTAATTCCACGTTTTGGTTTTCCAGTCACTTTGGAATCAGAGAGAGGACCTCATTTTAATAATGAAATAATTCGATTAATCTGTGCTGCATTTAACATAGAACAAAAACTGCACTGTGCTTATCGTCCAGAGGCTTCTGGAATAGTTGAACAGTTAAATGGCACAATCAAGTCAAGATTAGGGAAAGTGTGTGCATCCACAATGCTGAAATGGCCAGATGCATTACCTCTTGTATTGATGGGTCTCAGAAGTATTCCAGACAGAAAAACAGGAATGAGCCCACATGAAGTTCTCATGGGAAGAGCAATGAGACAGGCATTTATTCCTGGAAATAAATTAATGAATATAACTGATGATCTGGTATTGGACTATTGCAAAGGATTGTCTGAAATGGTGCGTTCTGTCTCTCACCAGGTTGGAGAAGACGCAGTTGAAAGACAGACAGACCAAGCACATGATTTGAATCCTGGAGATTGGGTGCTAGTGAAGAAACACGCAAGAAAGTCGTGCCTAGCACCAAGGTGGGACAAACCGTGTCAAGTCATACTAGTCACTACCACAGCAGTGAAGTGTGCAGGTTTGCCCAATTGGATTCATGCCAGTCATACCAGAAGAGTTCCGAGCCCATCAGAACAACAAGAGCAACCACTAACTGAACAGGCTGAAGCGTCAGGAGTTGTAAGCTGTGAAATTGAAGAATCTAGAGTAATAGATTCTGAAAGACAACCATATGACGAACAGCCAAGTACAAGTCAGGAATAGTGGATACCGGTGATTGAAGTAATTGATGATGCTATTGAAACAAGAAGAATAACAGAACTGAAAAGACAGGAAAGTAGTCAGGAAGAGACAGGGAAAGAAGAACACACTCAGGTGGAAATAGAAAAAGACTTTCAGGAACCTGAGGAGGGAATATTAGAAGAACACGTTCAGGCAGAAGAAGAAGAAAAGTTTGAAATAAGACCTGAACAGGATCAGATAGAATTAGAAGAACAAGCTTAGGAAGAAGAAGAACAAAGTACGATAAGACCTGAGCAGGTGGAAGTAAAAGAAGGTTCAAGTACAGAAAACAGAGAACGAGAACAGATTGTGCCTAGATTAAGTGAAAATAAAAGAACTTTAAGAGGAGATAAAGAAGGTGAAAGTGCAGTACAGATCAAAAGAATCAGAAAGGGAGACCATTGGCCAGTTGGAGTAAAGAAACTAAGATATCATTTGAGAAAATCAGAAAAGAGACCAGAACAAGTAAATGAAGTCATAAGTCAAACACAATCTAAACAAACTTTAGCAAAAATAACTCGAAGAAGTCCAAGATTGAGAAATTTAAATAGAAGATACAAGGCCCCTGAGTGGACCTATGTTATACTCGAAGAATTTGAATCCCTAGATTTAAGTGATGAAACAGAAGAAGTTCATGT
Source organism: Calotriton arnoldi (assembly GCA_963921515.1). Lineage (NCBI taxonomy): Eukaryota > Metazoa > Chordata > Amphibia > Caudata > Salamandridae > Calotriton > Calotriton arnoldi. The sequence goes on along the minus strand of CAWUFW010000547.1, from coordinate 2,512,856 downwards.
TGCACAGATTGATGAAAGTAAATTGAGGCCTCCTTCGGAACAAAAAGAAAGATAAATTGACAAAGAAAGGATAAGAGAAAAGACATTTTCTCAGAGTAAAATGGCGGAAATTGAAGTTACCGAAAGACCAAAACGGGGATTTAAAAGAAAATGTTTTAGATTTTGTAGTATTTTATTAGCGGTATTAATATGGTTATTCCTAACAGTAGGAGTACCTTTACTAATGGAAACAAGTGACAAGAATAACACAGATACTAACGATAAGATAGATAGAATAAAAGGAACTAAAATAGAAATAGGGGTAGAAGATGAAGCAAATTATCATAATGAATCAGATTATAATACGTCTTCAAATGTGTTTATTAAATTGTTATTTCAGTATGTTAATACAATGGAAATTAGTAATTGTTATGTGTGTATGAAGTTACCCTCATCAGTATCAGAAGGGGTGACGTATCACCATATACCTTTAATATATGGTGTGTCATGTAGTATTTTATCAAGTTTATTCTATGCTACAGGGAGACTTCAATATTTTTATTCAAATATAGATGTAGTATTTTCTGAATTACCTATTAGAAAGAATATGATTCCAGTAGCTAGTAGTAAAAATGCACAATTTATGGGTGAATTTTTCTTAACAATGAATTCAATAGATTTAGTTCAAGCACACAAAAATAATCTAACATGTACATTAAGAAAAGAAGAAAAAGATTTTTTTGTATTTAGTAGAAGAAAGGAGACAGGATTTGATAAAGAAAGCGACTGAACAGAAAATCCATGTACCTCCATGGGCTGGGAAAGAGGGAATCTATGCAAATGGCAAGGCTCATGCTGCGATGTCCCTGAATTTTGTGAAAAAGGGAAAATTCTGCCTCCATAGATTAAAGACAGATTATAACATTAATTACATTGGTTCCAGTGAATGTGAACACAACTTCCTAATTTTAGGAGGGTGGGGACTAAAAGGGGGAACTGATCCTGTATTTCCAGGAGTTTATTATGTCTGCGGGAATAATGTCTATTATAGGTTACCCGCAAGATGGTACGGAAGCTGTTATTTTGGAATAGTTTTTCCGAAAATTTACCATGTGGACAGAATCAGTGGAATCAATGGAAATTCTAATGGACTAACACGTAGAAGAAGAGCTAGTTTTTCTGAAATAGTAGGAGATATATTTAGTGCATTG